>JAESUZ010003628.1:0-1200000 GCA_017311185.1 Proteles cristata cristata | reverse complement strand
ATTTTTCAAAATGAGAAAATCCTCATTAACAACATGCACACCCTACGTTTTAATTTTCCCTCTTGTGAATTTTTTCGTGTTAATTGCTCAATAAAATGAAGTATAATGGATCACAGGATGTAGAATCCCTCTCTTCCCAGGCCTACAACACCTAGTTGTATTCCATCTGGTATTAAAGTCACAGCCTTTGCACTCAAGATTATGCAATCACAAAATCCCACCAGGCTAAGCTAACACAAGATACTGGCATCCCCTAGATTCAGTTCCTGAAATTGCATGTTTATTTATGTAGGATAATTAAATATTTTAACATTTATATTGTGCCTCTATATGCTTTAAGTGATTTATAAGCCCTAATTCTTGTAAGAATACTATGAGACAGGTATTACTATGATTAGTCACATTTTGCAAACGAGGAAACCAAAGTACAGAGAGACAGAATTACTTGTCCAAGGTCACACAGCAACACAGTGGTAGAACAGGATTTAAACGCAGGCAGGCTGGCTGGCTATAATGTCTCTGTGCATAATCACTACACTATATTGACACTAGAACTTCCCACTACACTTGGGAAAATATGAATGCTTCCAGGACACATGGTGAAATCAACTATCTCAATACATCCAATCTCAATGACCCCTGCTGGTCACTCTGAGACCACACAGCCTCAGAGTCCAGTTTAGCCTTGAACCTTGGAGTAGTTCCCATCTGTTTTCAATCTTGGCTTAGCTACTTCACCTCTCTAAATGTCAGCTTCTGCTGTAATGAGGATTAAAAGGGTAATACTTACAAAATATTCAAAGCAGTGCTTGGCACACCCTAAGAGTTCAATAAGTATTAGCTCCCGTTATTATTATCATTTTGCAGATGAGAACACTGCAAAGGACTCCCCCAAAGCGAAGCCACACTGCTCCTTCATAAAAGTCCCAAATGGAGGGGTACCTGGAGCTCAGGAGGTTAAGCGTCTGATTCCTGGTTTCAGCTCGGGTCATGAGTTGAAATCATGGTTCGTGAATTTGAGCCCCACGTCCAGCTCTGTGCTGAGAGCTCAGAGCCTGCTTGGGATTCTCTGTCATTCTCTCTCTGCCCCTCCCGGGCTCTCTCTCTCTCTCTCAAAATAGATAAATAAATAAGTAAACAAACAAACAAACTTTAAAAAAAAGAATCCCACACGAAGACACAGAACCATGCATCTGGGCTGCCTCAAGCAGATTCTGCTAGAGCAGGAGTGGATTCATCTTGCCACATGCCCTTCCCTGCCCTGCCAGGTGGGGTATCTGCTGATTCTAATGACACATCAGGGCTCCCGGCCCCAAAGGAACCCTCGAAACCTATCAGAAACAAAAAATGGATTTGAATGTCCAGCTTTGCCCCGCAATCCTGTTGCCCGTATGAAAGCACACAGGCTGGTGGTCGCCCCTCAAGCCAGTGTGCTGAATTGGTGTTTGTTCCTTTCAAGGCGGCCCCAGTGCTGTGAGGGTTCGAGAAAGTAAATGTGAAACCAACAAGGGAGAGATGGCCACGAAGGCAAACGAACAGCCAGCAATCGATATAATTAATCTGTCGGAAAGGCAGGCACCAAACTCAAGTGGGTTTGCTGCCAGTTAGAAGCATTTATCTTAAAGGCTGAGATGCTTTGAGTCTGCTGAGAGAACAAGTTTGCATTTCAAAGATGCCTCGAGGAGAAGTGGTACCCTGACCTGCAAACAAGGTCTTTGAAGGTTTGTAATTCCTCAGCATCTAGCAAAACAATCACTCCATAAAGGCAGCTTAACTCTGTCAGAGGTTTCACTGTGTGAGACAGGGCATCTTTCCATGGTTGCCACCAGAGACTCCTGAAGGTGCTCTACCCACATGTCTGAGGCAGGCGTGAGGACTGTGTCACCAGGAAATCAGAGTGTTAGGACAGGACAGAGCAGTCACCTTCCCCCCAGTATACATTTCTCCGGAGATAACTTCTCTTAAGACACAAGAGTCAGTGCCGAGGACCCACAGCAATACTTTTAGAGGATCTGGAGCATATTTTAATACCTTTTAAAAGACAAAGAAAAAAATGAACTTTTAGGTGGTTAGAAATGTTTTACCAAATGATATCAATATATGTATGCTAATATATTTGTCTTTATACTCACATAGTGGAATGTGTGTATGTGTTTAAAGTTTATTTATTTATTCTGAGAGGGAGAGAGCATGAGAGAGCACGAGCAGGGGAGGGGTAGAGAGAGAGAATCCCAAGCAGGCTCCCCACTGTCAGCACAGAGCCTGATGTGAGGCTTGAACTCACAAACCACGAGGTCATGACCTAAGCCAAAACCAAGAGTTGGGTGCTTAATGGACTGAGCCACCCAGGTGCTCCTGTGTTTAATTTTTAATATTTAATCATTTTTGAGGAGGGGAAGAGAGAAAGACAGAGCATGAGTGGGGGAGGGGCAGAGAGAGAGAGAGAAACACAGAATCCAAAACAGCTCCAGGCTCTCAGCTGTCAGCACAGAGCTGGACATGGGGCTCGAACTCACAAACCACAAGATCATGACCTTAGCTGAAGTTGGACCCTTAATTGACTGAAGCACCCAGGCGCCTGTTGCTCTGTGATTTCTTAACAGAGGAAGGAGGCAATGAAGGGAAAAGTGCCTAGGTCTCATGACCTGAGTTTCTCCAAAGGCCAAATAGACATATAAGAAATGATGATTAAGAGGAAAAAGTCTTCCTGTTCTTACAGTGAACAGGAAGCAGGGAAGTGATGGAGAAATGGCCCTTGGCTACTCAGGGTTAGGGCACCGGCATTGTGTGATGTCCATGGCCACCCCAGAGACTCTGGTCCCCAAGGTGCACACCCCTAAATCATGAGGATCTGGGGACTCATAACCATTTTTGTGGGCACAACCCCCATTCTTTTGAGGAACTCCTGCAGCAGACACTGTCAGGATACTATCCACATCCTCAGATCTTACTGTGGGCTCCTGCTGGCCTCTAATAGCTAAATGCTGCATCTCAGTGCTGGAGGACTACCTTTTTCTAGAACTGTGGACAGTCGAGCTGCCAGTGTACCCAGCAGACCAGAAATGCAGAAAAATGAACACTCTTAGAGAAGCCCTCCTGCAAGGAGCAGAAGCCCTCAGGACTCTGTAATAATGCCCCAAATTCCTTCCCTCTTGGATGGGATCATGGTGAGGTGCGCATTTGGCACTGCTTTCTAATGGAGCATCGATCATGCATTGCCATTGCTGGCTTTAATAGTGCACCAAAAGGATTAATATTCAAAATATTTGAAGAGCTCATACAACTCAAAAACAAGCAAACAAAAAACCCAAACCAATTTAAAAATGGGCAGAGGATCTGAACAGACATTGACCTCCCAAAAAAGCACAAAGATGGCCAACAGGTACATGAAAACATGCTCAATATTACTAGTCATCAGGGGAATGCAAATCAAAACCACCATGAGATATCACCTCACACTTGTTAGAATGGCTATTATCAAAAAGACAAGAAATAATAGTGTTGGCAAGGATGTGGAGAA
Organism: Proteles cristata cristata; assembly: GCA_017311185.1. Taxonomy (NCBI): domain Eukaryota; kingdom Metazoa; phylum Chordata; class Mammalia; order Carnivora; family Hyaenidae; genus Proteles; species Proteles cristata. The sequence goes on along the minus strand of JAESUZ010003628.1, from coordinate 1,196,480 downwards.
AAGAGAACTGCCCATCCACTGTTGGTGGGAATGTAAATTAGTGCAGCAACTGTGGAAAACAGAATGGAGGTTTCTCAAAATAATAAAAATAGAAACACCGTATGATCCTGCAATCTCACTTCTAGGTGTTTATTCAAAGAAAATGAAGAGACTAACTCAAAAAGATGCATTCATTGCACATCATTTACAATAGCCAAGATGTGGAAGCAATTGAAGTGTCCACTGAAAGGTGAGTGGATAAGGAAAATGTGGTACACACACACACACACACACACACACACACACACACACAAAATATTATTCCATCATAAAAAAGTATATATGAAATCTTGGCACATATGACAACATGAATGTATCTTGAGGACATTAGGCTAAGTGAAATAAGTCAGAAAAAGACAAATACCCTATGATCTCACTTAGATATGGATTCTAAAACAAAACACAACCAAGTTCAAAGAAACAGAGTGGGGGTTGCCAGAAGTGAGGAGTGGGGGGTAGAAGAAATGGGTTGAAGGGAGTCAAAAGGTACAAACCTCCAGTTGGAAAATAAAAAAAGTCCTGAGGATGTAATGTACAGCATGGTGACGATAGTCAATAATGCTGTTGCTTATTTGAAAGGTGTTAAGAGAGTAGATCTTAAGTTCTCCTTAGAGAAAAATAATTTTGCAACTATGTATCATGACAGATGTGAACTAAACCTCTTCTGGAGATCATTTCACAACATATACAAATATTAAATGGTTATGTAATACACCTGCCAATTAATATAATGTTATGTGTCGATTATATACCATTAGAAAGAAAATGGCACAATCACTTGGTTGCCTTCCCTTCCCTGCATCACCTCCCCACCACCTCTACACTTCCTATGTCCTAAATAAAAACTTGAACTCGAATCCTCATTTCAGGGTCTGTTTCTCCCTTAGCAATCAACCAGTTTATGTTCAAGGCAATGTGGCTCACAGGGGAGCACACATAAGGAAGACAGGGCTCACCCCCTCACTACTCTGCAGTTCACAGCCAGACCTAAGCGTCTCTTGAAACAGCCTGTGGGAGTTGGCCACCCACCCATCCTCTACACTCTAGAGAACAACGGAGTCTGGGGCCTTATGGAGCAGAACAGCGTCGTCTGAGGCCTGAGATCTTAGAACTGTCAGCATGTTGGTGGGTCTGCCACCTGCATCTCATGTCAAAGATCACTTAGTGGGGCATCTGGTTGGCTCAGTCAGAAGAGCACATCACTTCTGATCTTGGTGTTATAAGCTCAAGCCCCATGCTGGTTAAAGGGATGACGAAACAAAATTTTAAAACTAAAAAAAAAAAAAAAAAAAAGATGACTTAGCATTTAGCACTAGGAAGATAAATAGCTTCTTCTTTGTAAACACAAAAGCTTTCCAAGTACTCAACATCCAAACAAGAGGGTACTCAAACACCTTCTTGAGAAAAAGTTGCTACTTCATTTATGAGAAAGCCTACTTTCTTCTTCCCTCATGACTACGTTGGTCAGCTGACCTCTGGTGTGGTGGACTTCTAAAACTTGATTTTCTTATTTTCTGTATTTCTTTTGTTTAATGTTTATTCATTTATTTTTGAGAGAGAGTGCACGCAAGGGAGAGGCAAAGAGAGAGGTAGATAGAATCCCAGCAGGCTTCTTGCTGTCAGTGCAGAGCCCGACACAGGGCTCAAACCCACAAAGGGTGAGATCATGATCTGAGCTTAGATCAAGAGTCGGATGCTTAACCAACTGAGGCACCCAAGCACCCCACTTATTTTCTGTATTCCTGATGTTCTGGCACTTGAAGCCTTTATCCTGGTGAGGATAACGGCACTCAGAGGTAGCTAACTTCTGGGGATAGCAAACAACTCTCCATAAGTGTAAATGCCTCCTTAACTATGCACTGTCAACTAACCCCAAGCCCATACCCTCCAACTGTCTCTTTTATCAAATTCTCACACATCAATTCAACATTCCCCCTGCTCCAGATCAGCCAGGGCCAGATACTCCCCAACTGGGGACCATCCCTATGCCCAGAGCCCACAGAAACGATTTAAACTATCTAGCCCACAGTGTACTCAGAGCTCCTATTGTGTGCCTCTATTTCTTCCAGTGAAAACCTCAATAAAATCTCTGGACCTTTTCCCCTTCCTGCCTCCCAACAGACGTGAGTATCCTCCCATGTGACCCTGCATGGCTTGCTGAGCCTCCTCTTTCTAGACATCCATCAGCATAAACTTCCTTCTTAACAATAATGCCCTGGTGAAAACAAATCCCAGGTACAATTTTTAGAACAACTCCATCCATTGTCAACCTTGATTACTGAGAATTGGCTTCAGTGGCTGACAGTGCTGAGCCAAGCTAGGAAAACCCCCACACTCAAGCGGATTTTTCCCTTTTTAAGCTTATTTTCCAAAAGGTTTCCCTGACTTAATGTGACAGGACAATTTACTGAGATGGTAGGGTTCCTTCCTCCAGTCACTTTTTCTCCTGTCCATGCAATTCCTACATGTATTTCCTTGACTTGGAGAATTTTTGGAAGAAAGAAGATTCTGCTTGAAGTCAGTAGCTTTTCCCTTACGTTGTAAAAATTTCATTAACGGTCATGTTTATGCTAGATGACCCCAAGGGGAGAATGCCTGTAGCTTCCTGGAGGGGCCAAGATGGCGGAACAGCATGGAAGTTTTTTGCATCTCCTGTCCCTGAAATGCAGCCAGATCAATATTAAACCATCTTGCACACCTAGAAAATTGATCTAAAGATTAGCCCAACAGTATGCGCAACCTGAACCACAGAACTCAGCAGGTACATGGCACGAAGAGGTGAGCTAGGGGAGAGAGAAGCCACGGAGGGCAGGGAGCTGTTTTTGCTTATGGAGAGAGGATGGAGACAGGGGGAGAGTATGGGAAAAGCACCGCCCCCAAAGCAGCTGGAGAGAAAGTGGAAAAGGGGAAACAGCCACAGGACTGAACAAAAAGGGAGAAAGGAGAAAGGAGGGAGCTTAAGTTCCGTTAAGACTCTATATACAGGGGGGAGTGCAGAGTCTCAAACTCAGCAGCAGCTCGGTACCTGGTAGTGCTCTGGTGGGGAGGACGAACCCCCAGGAGCAGAGAACGAGGGCCAAGGAGTCCTTGGGCCACATAGGGAGAAGTGGTTCCCCTGCTGGGAGCACATTTGGTAGAGGCCGTGCAGCCTCCCCACAGACAAAGGTCCCAGGAGACCCTGGAGAAGAGCCACATTCACTGATGCTGGAACAAGGATGTTAAGGGGGAAGACTGGCGCCAGATGTATGATGTGATTTTCCAAAATCCCATCAAAATTCAGAGTAGAAAGCAGGCAAAAACCTCTTTGACCTCAGCCACAGCAAGTTCTTAACACACCTCTGGTGGCAAAGGAAACAAAAGCAAAAATGAACTATTGGGATCTCACCAAAATAAAAACTTTCTGCACAGCAAAGGAAATCATCAGCAAAACTAAAGGCAACCGATAGAATGGGAGAAGATATTTGCAAATGACATATCAGATAAAGGGTTAGTATCCAAACCTATAAAGAACTTATCAAACTCAACACCTAAACACCAAATAACCCAATGAAGAAATGGGCAAGACATGAGTAGACACTTCTCCGAAGAAGACATCCAGATGGCCAACTGACACATGAAAAGATGCTCAGCATCACTCATCATAAGAGAAATAGAAATCAAAACCACAATGAGATACCACCTCACACCTGTCAGAATGGCTAACATTAACAACTCAGGCAACAAGAGACGTTGGCAAGGATGCAGAGAAAGAATATCTCTTTGGCACTGCTGGTGGGAATACAAACTTGGGCAACCACTCTGGAAAATGGTAGGGAGGTTCCTCAAAGAATTAAAAATAGAACTAACCTACGACCCAGCAATTGCACTACTTGGTATTTATCCAAGCAACACAGGTGTGCTGTTTTAAAGGGGCACATGCACTCTAATGTTTAAAGCAGGGCTATCGACAACAGCCAAAGTATGGAAAGAGCCCAAATGTCCATCAATAGATGAATGGATAAAGAAGATGTGGTATATTATACAACAGAGTATTACTTGGCAATCAAAAAGGATGAAATCTTGCCATTTGCAACTATATAGATGGAACTAGAGGGTTATTATTCTAAGCGAAATTAGTCAGAGAAAGACAAATATCATATGACTTCACTCATATGAGGAATTTAAGATACAAAACATAAAGTAAGGGAAGCAAAAATAATATAAAAACAGGGAGGGGGATAAAACATAAAAGACTCTTAAATATAGGAAACAGGGTTGCTGGAGGGGTTGAAGGAAGGGGGATGGCCTAAATGGGTAAGAGGCATTAAGGAATCTAGTCCTGAAATCATTATTGTACCATATGCTAACTAACTTCAATGTGAATTAAAAAATAAATAAATTTTTAAAAAAGAAAGAAAGAAAGAAAGAAAGAAAGAAAGAAAGAAAGAAGGAAAGAAGGAAAGAAAGAAAGAAAGAAAGAAAAAGATGACCCCAAGAGGAAAGGGATGAGCAGGCTTTGTCTGGAAAGTGCCAAGAAAGATGAAAGAAAAGTTCTCAGATGCTTCCAAGAGTTGCAACACCCCAGAGATGACAGAACATCAGTAGGACCCAACCTGTGGACTCAGCCCCAAGCTTGACAGCAGAGTCCCCGGACTGCAGTGGGCCAAGTAAGGTGGGACATGGGGCCATTGCAGAGTAACCAGCATGGACCAATGCTCTGGAGCTACCCAAGACCCTCCTGCCACTCAGGACTTTAGAAAGAACCCAGGGTAGGACCCACAATAATGAGATGGAACCTACCTGTACCCTGTGCAGTGGAAGTTAAGAGGGTAATTTAAATTAACTAAATAAAAAAGAAGCTTGAAGGGGCAAGCCAAAAGGGCAGAGACACTGTGGCAGGCAAAATAAAGGCCCCCACAAAGACATCCATGCTGCAATCCCGTGAGTATGTTCCATTACACAGCAAAAGGGACTTTGCAGGTGTGATTAAGTTGAAGAACTTGAGATGGAGGGTATGATGGAGTTAATTGTGCCCCACCTCAAAATTCATATGCTGAAGCCTAACCCCCAATGTGACTGTATTTGGAGAAAGAGCTTGTAATGAGGAATTAAGATTAAGTTGGGTAATGAAGGTCAAATTAGGTAAGGCACTGATGTGATAGGATCAGGGCCCATAAGAAAATACACCAGGAGGGAGTTTGTATTCTCTCTCTCTCCCTGCCCTGTGAGGACATAGTGAGAAGGTGGCCATCTGCAAGCCAAGAAGAGCACTCTCACCCAGGACCAAATCAGCTAGCACCTTGATCTGATTTCCAGCTTCCACAACTGTGAGAAAATCAATGTCTCTTTGGATTTGCTGGCTTTGAAGATGGGAGGAGGCCATGAGCCATGGGATGTGGACAGTTTCTAGACACTGCAAAAGGTAAGGCAGTTAATCTTAATCCTTTCCTATAGTTTCCAGAAAGGACTGCATACAGCCAACTTCTTGATTTTAGCCCAATGAGGTGCATTTTGGACTTTGACCTCCAGAACTCTAAGGTAATAACATGTCATTTTAAGTCATCAAGGCTATGGTAATTTATTACAACAGCCATAAGAAATTAATACAAGAGCCAATCTACAAAAAGAGTTCTTAGTGGCCAAATCTGAAACCATTTAAACAAAAAATTAAGTCACATGCTATTGGATTACAATTCAAAGTATAAAATAAATATATGAGTTGCAGGGATCTATATTGATATAGACAATTGAATAGATAAATAAATGGAAAGAAGGGGTAAGTCTTCCTTTAAAGAACTTCCTTTAAAGAACTTTAAAGTCTTTAAAGTTTCCTTTCCATTCTTTAAAGGAAAAAAAGAGATCTGGCAACCCTCATCAAATGCTCAAGGTTAACATCACTAGTGAGTGACCTTTCATGTGACTTAATCATGAGAAGTGTCAAACAAACCCAAATTGAGGGAAATCCTACAATATCTGACCAGTGCTCTTCAAAACTGCAAAGTCACAAAAAACAGGGAAAGGCTAAGAAGTCCAGACCAGTGGAGATTACCGAGATGCCATGAATGAATGCAGTATGGTAATCTGGATTGGGTTCTAGAAAACGAGAAGGCATTGGTGTAAACATAAGCAACACCTGAATAAGGTCTGAAGCTTAATGAATAGAGGAAGGAAAGAGAAGGGAAGGGGGAAATGTGTTATTTTTTCAAATGTAAGTTTGTGGTTACAAAACCCTACCAGCTACATAAACAACAAGAATGAGGACAAGGTGTGGGGCGCCTAGGTGGCTTAGTCGGTTAAGCGTCCGACTTTCGCTTAGGTCATGATCTCGCGGTTCGTGGGTTCAAGCCCCGCGTCGGGCTCTGTGCTGACTGCCAGCTCAGAGCCTGGAGCCTGTTTCAGTCTGTGACTCCCTCTCTCTCTGACCCTCCCCTGCTCACGCTGTCTCTCTCTCTCTCTCCTAGAAATAAATAAAAATATTTTTAAAAAAATTAAAAAAAAAAAGAATGAGGACAAGGTGGATATTAAAGTTTACTTTAAAGTACTAGTTACACACTAACACAGAGATAAGTGTATAGACATAACTACATACTTATGCAAGTTGTATTTTGTCTACTCTAGGGGCATTCCTTAACTTTTAAAATTACCTAATCAGGAATCCACACCCCAAGGTGGGGTGGTTAGCAGCTGATGGACTCTAATCAGAGGTCCAAAGTCTAGAAGCTATTTAAATCTGCTATAGAGGATCATTAATTGGCAGGTAAGATGTGAGAAAAACTTCTTCAGTGATTATGTGGGTGGAGCACAGGGTACGTGGGAGGCTGGAAATACCATGACAGAGACCCTTCAGCAGGTAAACCTGGGAGAAGCATCTCTTGAGCCTGGCAGCTGAATGGTGTCTTGTGTCTGGAATCCCAGTGGACGGTCTGTGTCCCACCTTTGTCTTCTGGTCTTTCTTACCTCTTGCTGGATCTGCTTAGAAAGTTTAGCTGCTGTCCAGTGATCCTTTCACACAAGGGGCTTGTCAAAGCACCTAAATGCACAGCAGCCTGCACGAAGCCAGCAGGACAGTGGAGGGATGTTTTGGTGGCCTCTTGCTTAGTAACAAGGGTGGCAGAGTTTAGAGAGGACATAATAAACCACCCAGAAGTGAGACAGTGAGAGGGAGACCTAGAGCCTCCACTTGCATCTAATAATTAGATGTTCCAGATGGTTATCAAAAAGGGCAGGACAACTGAATGGTCAAATCAGCTGTTTGTCTCAGTGGGGGATGGGAGGGAGAAAGCAAGGGAAGGAGGAAAGAGTAGAGGAAGGGAATAAAGATGGAGAGGGAGAAAGAAGAGAGAGAAGAAGGGGGAGAGGGACAGGGAGGAGATGAGGAAGAAAGGAGGGTAGAAGGAGGAAGAGGGATGCAGATGATGAGCCTGGGCTTGGAATGGGACAGGACCATTGCCAGCAGCAGGTGAAAAGGCCCTTCCTGCCTTGGCCACTGAGCAACCCAGAATCTTAACAGTAAAGCTGAGCCTAGCTACCTCTTTCCAGTGTTTCAATAAACAGCAGCTGGCTTCTCCCCTCTCCCAGGAAGCCTTCCTGGAATGCCCTTCTTTAGTAAGTTTCCTCCAGGGGTCTCAAACAATTTGCCTTCTATGCTGCTTATATAAAACACTTTGAGCCACTGAGGAAAGCATAAGGATTTGGAGACAACAGCAATCACTACTGAAAATGACAACTATAATAGGTGATGTGTTATATACTAAGCACTTATTCTGTGCCGCATTTCAGGACAGCCCTGCCCACGTATTGTCTCACTCAATTTTCCCAACCTATAAACCTAAGTACTATGAAAATTCCCATGTTAGTGCAGAGGAAAACTTAAGGGAACTGAGGCCCCAACAAGTCAAATCTCTTTCCCAAGGTCATGACTAAGGGATAATGAAGCCATGATTCACACTCTGAATCAGACCCTAGCTTAGCCGCTTGCTCTCAGGGTCACGGGGCAAGGGACTTCAGCTGCCTATACCTGGGTTTCCCCAATGGTCAGGTGTGGATATTCTGCCCACCTTAGAGAAATGTAAGGAGTGACAAAAAATAACATGTGTGATGGGGCCTGGTTGATAGCCTGGGATGGGACAGCCACTTAATAAAAAGTTGCTGAATAAGGAAAAAATATGTAATGGCTATTAGCCACCAGTGTTGACTTGTGACACCTCCTGAAGTTCTCTCATCCACATTTAGTTTGCCCAGTCCTCGGTGCTGTGGTCAGGATACTGCTTAGTACCTGCTTACCCCGTGGCCACTGTGGGGAAGTGGAAGTGACCTTAACATCCAAGTCCATGTGGTTTGGGGTGGGGGGACTTCCATCTAGTCCTCCCAACCAGAGTCCTGTCTTGAGATTTTTCCAGCAAAACCTAGAGAGGACAAGCCTTCTGCTCTGAGTAGGGAGTCCTCCGGGTGAGAGCTGGGCTCTGCTGGCAGCTATCTCTCCACAGTACAGAAGGAGCCTCCACATGGAAAGAGAAGATGAAGTTCTCACTCAGAGAGAGGCACAGATGAACGCTTCCAGCATATGAGTGCTAAATCTCAGTTGTCACTTAATCTAGCCCCGTCCCCACCTCTTGCTGTCGTTTGGCTTCCTGAGCCAACAGAGTCCCCTCTTTGAGCTAGTTTAAGTTGTGTTCCTGTTATTTCCAAACAAAAGAAACTCAAACTAATACAATCACTGAGCTCACCATTCATTGTGCACTGAGTGCTAAAAATAAGCCACGCACTGTGGACTCTGTGCAGACAATGGCAGAAGCACAGTGAAAAAACAATGCAGAGGGCACAGACGATGCCTGTGCTAAATGCAAGAACACACACCGGATACATGCATATGCAATGCCTTGTTTAAGGAGGACAAGAATTCTGCCAAGTAGGTAATCTTGTCCCAATTTTACAGATAATAAAACTGAAATATGAAGTACATGTTCACTATTGTAATGATAGTAATCATCATCATTAGTTGAGTGCTTACTATGTGGCAGGTGTCGTGCTAAATGCTCATGCTTATTGATTCACTGTATTGCACTGATTCCAAGGAGCCATCACTTACAAGATATATTAACTGAAAGACAAAATGTTAGATGCTTGTTGCAGATTAATTGTGTGTTCTCAAAATTCATGTATTGAAACTCTAATCTCAGAATGTGACCGTATTTGGAAATAGGGTGACTGCAGATATAATTGGTGGAATTAACATAAGGTCACACAGGGGTGTGATGGGCTTCTGATCCAATATAACTGGTGTCCAAAAAGAAGAATGCCATGTGAACACATACACACACACACACACGGAGAACACAATGTGAAGATTGGAAGGAGGCTGCTATAAGCCAAGGAACTACTAATAGAAACTCTGGGAACAGATCTTTCCCAACAGCTTCCAGAGGGAGCATGGTCTTACCAGTACCTTGATCTCAGACCTCTGGCCTCTGGAATCATGACAGGATACATTTCTGTCCTTCAAGCCATTCAATTTTTTGCACTTTGTTACAGCAGCCCTAACAAACTAATACCACAATGTTGCTTGGAAGAAGCCCTTGAATTACAAGATGTTAAAATGTCAGTGGTCCAATCATTAAATAAAGTAGTTTGGTCTTCAAAACAAACCGGCAAGCTGTTCCCACTTTACAGATGGAGAAATGAGGTACCAAATACCTTACTCAAGACTCATGGTGTACATTGGCCGAGCCAGGACTGATGCAATGCTGGGTTTTTGGACAGTGTCCTGTGTTGTCTATCAGAGGGCCTCATAACCACACACACACACACACACACACACACACACACACACACACACGCACCTCTCTAGATTGATACTTAGGCCCTCAACTCACATACCATTTAGAACTACTGACAAAGTTCCATCTCCAAAGAGGGAACACCATTTGTCCAAGAAGGATTCCTTTTCTAACTTCTGTGGCCAAAACCAATCCAGACTTTGCTCTTTGCTCAGACCAGATTTGAGTCTGCCAGTTTACGCTCTTCCTTATTTATTTTTTTAATGTTTTATTTATTTTTGAGAGAGAATGAGAGAGAGAGAGAGAGAGAGAGAGAGAGAGCAGGGGAGGGTCAGGGAGAGAGGGAGACACAGAATCTGAAGCAGCTCCAGGCTCTGAGCTGGCAGTCAGCACAGAGCCCAATGCGGGGCTCGAACCCACGAATCATGAGATCATGACCTGAGCCAAAGTCAGTCGCTTAACCGACTGAGCCACCTAGGCACCCTTACGCTCTTCCTTAAGTGGTAGAAATTGTCCAGGCCATTCCTTGGTATCATGATGTATCAGATGAGCACAAAGGACCTCTCAAGGGACTAGCAGGAATGCTGACAGAGGCCACAGCTTGCCCTCTCTGCACCATGAGTGGGATACAGAGTTCCCAAAAGGTTTCTGAAGTCTCCCAGATGGCTGAGGGGACACTTGTGTCATGGTCTGGCAACCATGTTAAATTCTGGAAATGCCTTCCAACCCCTTCATCACTTTTCCCGTGTTCTTTTAGTTCTCAAAGGCATCCTGAGAAAAGGGCATTTGTAACACTCTTCAGAGATAATCTATTTGGTGAGGAATGGGAGAAATGTAAAGACAAACGATTCCAGAGTTTTTATTTAAGGGTTTGTTACAAAGTACCATGGCTCCATGCAAACAAGGCAGGTCAGAAACTGTCATCTGCCGCCAAGGAGGTGGGGTTGGCTTTGTTTGTTGTTCCTTCTGGTGTCCCTGGTGCCTGGCCCAGAGCCTTGCACATAGCAAGCACTTAAAACACCTCAGAGAATTAATAAAGAAAGACGGATCAAGAATATAAAAAAATAGAAGTCTAAACAGAAAAGCAGGACACAGGAAAAAAAAAACATTCATGAAGCACCTACTACATGATAGAGACTTTTCAGGCAGCTTCCCTACTTTTAGGGTGACCAACAATTCTGGTTTGCCCTGGACTAATTGGGTTCCTAGGATGCAGGATCTTCAGGGATAAAATCAGGAAAGCCCCAGGCAAACAGGGGCAAGTTGATCATTTTCCATTTAAATCTCGCAACAGTCCTCTGACATAGATGCTAGGCGCTCCAATTTATGGATGAAGGAACTAAGGCTCAGAAAGGTAAATTCTTGCCTAAAGTTGGCTATTTTGGCAAGATTTAAATCAAGATAAGTCTGATTTCAGAGACCACGCTTACTCAACCAGACCATGACGTGAAATCCAACTGACTTCACAGCTTATTCAAATATCATCCTGGCCTCCAACTACTACAAGGGCAGTAAATCCTGGCTTGCCAACCTTTAAGAACTTGCTAGAATGGAATACAGCCAGATTCCACACCTCAAATCGTGCAAGTCTTCAATAAATACCTGTTGACTGAATGAACAATCATTTGGGAAATCTTGGTCCATCTCCTTCTTGCCTGTACTCTATCACTTGCACTGGATCTCCTCTCTTGGGCCTCAGTTTCCCCAAGGTTTTCTGAAATGGAGAGATCTGGAGCCAGACCTTCAAAGGCAGTATACTTTGACTGGGCAAAGAGGAGAGGTGAAAAGAGAGTTCCAAGAGGTAGAATGTCCTGAACCAAGGCAGGGAGAAGGGACAGATGGAGCATGTTCAGGAGGTGTGAGTTAGAAAGAGAGAGTCGATATCAGAGGAATGGGCCCAAATGGCAGAAGATTCCAGATGTCAGGAGAACACAGATGATTCCCTGGGGCATAGGAGAAGAGTGTTAGACCCCTATTTATATTGTATTCATATTTAAAATTTTTTATTTTTGCCTACTTTTTAATGAAAATAGCTTATTGATGAAATAGGACACATACAATTTGTAAATAACATAAAAATACAGTTAAGTTCTCAGGGCTTTTACAGCTAAGGCATAGTAACAACGAACAAACAAACAAACTGGAATCACTGCATTTGCCTAAGTGGCGCTTAATATTTTTTAAAGCAGGGAAAATGAAATGGTCAAAGTTTGTACTATAACTTCCTGTTTTCTTGAGCTTTATACTCCCCAAAAATCCGTTGCACTTTTCCTCCAACTATCTGCTTACTTACTTTACTTTAATGTCTTAAGTTAAACTAGCCATAGATTTATGTTCATTCTGATTACTGGCCAAATACAGTTGGTTGGGGGTTTAATCTGAAGGATGTTAAATTAGTTCCAACTGACCAAGTGCCAAGGGGACTGATATGTTCTGCATTTATGATTTTTTTGTGTTTAACCCTGAGAAAAGATATTAAAATAAATTGCTATTTAGAACATGCTGTGTGCCAGTTGTGTGTTAGCACCTGGAACATAAGACAGAAAGAGAGAACGAAGAGAAAGAAGGGTGTGGGAGAAGGTGGGGGAGACTTCACTGTTTATGGAGGACACAGGAAGGTAAATATATTACTACAATTTAATGTAATAAGTGCCTGATGGCAGTGGGTTTTCAGAAAATAGTATTGGCCGAATGAGTAGATGAAAAACAAGTTAAACTAAAGGGAAATAAGAAATGTCTTGAAAACCCAGAGGAGCGTGGCCTGGGTAGAGCAGGGGCGATTCATGGACCTGGAGGCTGCAGGTGACACAGGAAGAATGACTCTGTCATGCAGAAAAGGGGATCATGGGACTTCAGGCAGTGGGAACTGTGAATCATCTGGCACCAAAACCTTAACTCCAGTCATCCTAGCGGGATTGAGGGGCTGGGACTGGACCAGTTAGGACTGACTACTGAGGCATGCTGGAGGACTGGCGTTGCCTGACTCAGGAAAGACGGAGGAACAGAGACACCAAGGTGGCAGACACGGAGTGGGGAGAAGCTTTTCGGGAATGGGGAGGAAGGGGTGGGAGAAGGAAGAACAAATCAGAGTGAGGCTTTGCATTCAGCTTTGACAACAACCTCATCAAACCACTAGATGTCACCAAATGCAAAACCCGCTGGAGACTTTAGAGAACAAAGCCAGGAATCTTGATCCTTAAGAATTCCTCAGCTCACTCAGCCTGAGGAAAGTCTTAAAGCTAAAGAATGCTACACTCAGCTCACTCTAGGTCAAGGAGGACTGATTTTCATAACTGTCATCAAAGGAGATGCCACAGTTTGGTGTCCCCGCGTCTCTATCTCAGGCACGTGGTATCTCCATGAACCCTCAGAAAAGCCCAGAGAGGCAGTTAATTAGCCCCAGGCAACAGGTGAGAACAGGAAGTTGCTGAACCAGGACTGAACCCAAATCTCTCAGACTTTGCATATGAGCTCGTTCACCTATATCACGACATACTCCCAGGGACATAACAGTTGTCACTAGCACAGAGAGTCCTCAGATATGAAGCTCAAAAGGCACACCAAAGCAATTCTTTAATTCATTGACTGTGATTTTAATATAATTCTTTCCCCTTGGTTTAACAATAGCTAATAGCAAGAGCTAGTAGAGTGGAATGGTAGCCTGAGTTACCCCCAAACACAACTTTTTAAAAACTTTTGATATATATTGTATATGTTGCATTTCATTTGGGGAGATGAGGGAGGTGTTGTATGGTTTTGAGCAGCCTATTTATTTATTTGTTGAATGCATATCTGTTTTGAGAGAGAAGGAGAGAGGGGGAGGGAGGGACAGAGAGAGAGGAACCCAAGCAGGCTGTGCACTGCAGGCGCAGAGCCCAACTTGGGGCTCAATCCTACCACCATGAAATCAGGGGTCTGAGACGTAACCAACTGAGCCACCCAGGAGCCCCTTGAGCTGCCTATTTAGCACCTCAATGTTGTTTGGTGTGAGGGTGTATGTTGTCTGACACTGGAAATGTAAGAAAATGTAGATTGATGGAGAAAGCATAATAGAAAGCCTACCACTCAACCATCAAAAGTCAAGGGACAACGGCAGTTTAGAGCGGAGCATGGTCCTAGACTATCCCAGCATCAAAGTGCACTCGTTTTCTCATATGAGCATTTCTTGGGAGCCACAGAAGTGGCCGAGGCATGCCCTTGTCTTTCCAGCAGGTCTCCACAATGGAGAAGAACTGTAAGTGAATAATCACAAGACAGCACACCCGGTGCTATATTTGAGACACAGAGTGTTAGTGGAGGGGAAAGAAGGACACAGAAGGAAGGCATAAGAGAAAATGCCTTTACAAAACACTGGGGCTGAGTTTCAAAGATGAAGAGAAATTCAGGTACAGAATTTCCAATCAACAGGAAGGGTAGGTGCAAAGGCACAGAGGCCCAAGGGCATAAAAAGTTCACAGGACGGCAGAAGTTGTGGTGTGCTTGGTTGACTGGCAAACTTGGAGAGAGTGGGAAAGTGGAACAGGAGACTGATGTGGTCGGCAAGGCTAGATTTGGCACCAGTAGCCACTAAGCACTTGAAGAAGGGCTGGTCCAAACTGAGATGTGCCACAAACAGAAAATATGCAGATCTTGAAGTCTTGGTTGGAGCAAAGAACGTAAAATAGTTCATTAATATTTTGATATCATTTGCCTGTCGAAATGATAATATTTGGGATTTGATGAGCTAAAAAAATTGTTAACATTAGTATCACCTGCTCATGTTTACTATTTTAATATGGCTACTAGGAAATTTAAGATGGGATATGTGGCTGGTGTTAGATCTCCACTAGACAGTGCTGGGCTCATTCGAACATGAGAGCATCGAGTGCCATCATAAGGGGCATGGGGCTCATCTTGTGGCAGGAGGGGGTCATCAGAGTCTGCAGCGGAGAAGTGATTCGGTATGATGAGTGTTTAGAAACGCCCTGGGTGGGTGTAGATGGGAGGCATAAAGCTGTGGTCTGGGAGGGCACTCGGGACCATCACAATTTCTAAATCAGAAATGTCTAGTTCTGACTGAAACAGAAAAAGCAAACATGGGAAAGCTATTTAGGAGGGGAAAAGATACCTTGCAGGTCCAATTCAGATTACTGCCCTGCAAAAAGACAGTCCTTTGGGCGGAAATTCCTACTCCTCACTAAATCACAAAACCAAACCTCCATAGCTGATGAAGAACACAAAACTGAAAAAATAGCTTCCAGGGCAGAGGAAAATAGAGTGGGCATGCTTAAGAGAAGGACTTAATCCTCTTTCCCTGTTAAGGACCCAAAAGAAAAATCCAACCCCATCAGGCCCCAAACAGCAATACTCAACAGTGCGCTCTTTTATATATCCCTTAGAGGCTGCTGACAGGAAAGACTGTTGCCATGGAAACAGCCTCAGCCGGGAAGCAGAATGGGGCAAACACAGACAGTCTCACAGCCTGCTGTGTCCACAGAGCTGACCAGTTGGTAAATATTACACCAGGCACATACCAGAGACACAAAGCAAACAGTAAGTCATCCCAACGCTGTGCTGGAATCGGTCCACCAGGAAATGTTGAACTTGGAAACTGTGTGGCTTGGTTCCCATGTAGCAAAGGACCATCTCCCTGTACAGCAGGGCTGACAACAGGGCATCTCAACATTTTGCTATAGTTATAATGAGTATCTTGCAGCATGTTGCCTTTCCAGACTATAGACACCAGTGGCAAGAAAGAGGTCAAGTTATTCTGGAAATAGAAAATCAGCGGGCAAGTTACTTTCACTTATTAACAGTCGCACTTATGTTTACCTTTAAAATGCATATTATCGGGGCGCCTGGGTGGCTCAATTGGTTAAGCTTACAACTTTGGCTCAGGTCATGATCTCACAGCTCATGGGTTTGAGCCCCGCATAGGGCACTGTGCTGACAGCTAGGAGCCTGCAGCCTGCTTCAGATTCTGTGTCTCCATCTCTCTGTCTCTCTGCCCCTCCCCTTGCTCATGCTTCATCTCTCTGTCTCTGTCTCTCTCTCTCTCAAAAGTAAATAAACATTAAAAAATTTGTTTTAAAATTTTAAATTTAAATTGTTTAAATCTACATGTCAAAAGGTCACTGGGAGCATTCAATGAGATCAGATAGGTTAATAAGTAACTGTGTCTCTGGTATATAGTAAGTGCTTAGTAAGTGTTAATTTCACTTTCCACTAAAGTGTATTCACATAATGTGTGGCATCTAGAATTGAAGATACTCTAAGCATGGTCCGAACATCAGACATAACTGTAGGATGATCACCTCCCTCTTTTTAGGCACAATATTTCTGTTAAGTAAGCCTAAAACTGTCTTAACTTTCTCTTTCTCAGTACCTATCACTGAATAAAACCACAGTGACTTTTTTTCCTTCTAATTTTTAAAAATATTTATTTACTTTTGAGAGAGCACTAGCAGGAAGGGCAGAGAAAGAGAGGAACAGGATCCAAAGCAGGCTCTGCACTAACAGCAAAGAGCCTGATGTGGGGCTCAAACTCATGAACTGTGAGATTATGACTTGGAGCCAAAATCAGAAGCTTAACTGGCTGAGCTACCCAGGCACCCTTCCTTTTTATTTTTTACATTAACTTCAGCTAAACCACATCTCCTACATATTTTACCAATGTAATTGATGACCTGGATTCAAGTTCTGGACTTGTCAACCATCCTGATTAATTCCATTTTATTAGAATGAGGCCATAGCTCTAGTCTAGCAAGATGATTTGAAAGATGATCTTACTGTCTGGAGCAGTGTTTTTTCAAAATGTGGTCTCTTAACCCCATGAATTAGCTGAGGTGATTGTTTAAAACTCAGGCTCTAAGTGGTAAATGAATTCTATCCATACAAATAAAATGGGATAGTATCTTTAAAAATAATAAAATGTAGGTTCTTAGACACAATCCTAGATTTATTCAATGTCAACATCTGGAGGTGGGGTCCAGAAACCTGAATTTTAGCAAACTTCTCAGGTGATATTCATGACCAATAAGGTTTGAAAATCAATTCTCCTTCCATTATTTTTGCATTTCTTAAAAGGTTTCCTGGACCACCTATATTGGAACCTCCTGAAGCCTGTGGAAAATGTAGTCCATGAGCATCATGCACATGTAAGAAATCTTAATCTCTGGACCCAGGGACCAGCAGGTGTAAAAAGATCTCCAGGTGATTCTTACCCATACCAATGGTTGAGAACCACTGGCCTGAAGAATTACAAAGCCTAAGAACTGTCTAGAAAGCTTGTTAAAGCCCATATTTCTGAGCCAATATCTAGAGAATCCCAATTCATTGTAGGTCTGGGGAGGAATTCATGAATTCATATTTCTAACAATCTCCCAGGTGATATAGAAGCTGCCAATATACAGATCAGGAGGGGAAAGAAGGAAGGAAGGACATATGAAAGAAAGAAAGAAAGAAAGAAAGAAAGAAAGAAAGAAAGAAAGAAAGAAAGAAAGAAAGAAAAAGAAGAAGAAGAAGAAGGAAGGAAGGAAGGAAGGAAGGAAGGAAGGAAGGAAGGAAGGAAGGAAGAGCAAGCTCATTTTTTGGAAAGGAAGAACTGTAGCTGAGACAAACAAAAGATAAATTCCTGGAAAAAATCCAGTTACGTGTTTAACATTGTGTAAAACAGATACTGTCCTATATATTTAAAAGTATACCTATCTATAGAGAATCTATACAAATTCTATTGAAACAAAAATGGCCATATCTTTTGTTTTCAGTTATTAATGTCTTCTAAATCTTTTCTAATCTAGAAAAATGGCCACCATGGATGTTTTGGGATTGTGTATTAAGCACACATAACTTGACCATTTTAATCATTTTAAAGTACACATTTTGATGGGTATTTAGCACATTCACAATGTTGTGCACATAGTCACCACTATGTAATTCCTGAACTGTCTCATCTCCACAAAAGGAAACTCTATACTCTTTGAGCAATCACTTCCATTCCCACATCCCTTGTTTCCCTGATGACCATTAATCTCCTTTTTATCTCTATGGATTCATCAATTGTGGACATTTCCTATAAATGGAATCACACAATATGTGACATTTGTGTCTGGCTTCTTTCACTTAATAGAATATTTTTAAGGTTCATCCATGTTATAACATGTATCTGTACTTTATTCCTTATTTTGGCGGAGTAATATTGCATTGTATGGATATACTACATTTTACGTATCCATTCATCAGTTGGTGGATATTTAGATTATTTCTACCTTTTGGCTATCATGAATAGTGCTCCTATAAATGTGTATGTACAAGCTCTTGTTTGAACACTGGAGTATACATGTATAGGGGAAGTTGCCAGATCATATGATAATTCTATGTTTAATTTATTGAGGAACTACCAAATTGTTTTCCATAGCATGCACCATTTTCCATTCCAGCCACCAAGTATAAGAGCTCTGATTTCTCCACATCCTCACCAACACTTAGTTTCCTCTTATTTTTGTTGCTGTTGTGATGGCCAACCTATTGGACACAAACTGTTATCTCACTGTGGTTTTGATTTGGTATTTCCCAAACAACTAAAGACATTGAGCATCTTCTCATGAGATTACAACCATTTATGTATCTTCTTTGGAAGAATGTCTATTCAAGTCCTTTGCCCATGTTTTAATTGGGTTGTCTTTTTGCTGTTGAGTTGTAAGAGTCATTTTTATATTCTTGGTATTAGACCTTAATCAGATGAATGATTATCAAATATTTTTTAATCCCATTGTGTGGCTTGACCTTCTACCGTGTTGGTAGGCCATACCATTTTGAAGATTAATTAAATTTCAAGGCGATGGCAGTACTACAAAAGTTAATAATAGACAAGGATTTGGAATGTGTCAGTCAAAATGTCTCCAAAGAAAGTGAGACCCAGAGAGCTACAGTGGCTGTTCCAAGGTCTTGTGGAAATTTAACAGTTTCTGCTTCCAACTTAGGACCAGTCTGAAGGCAATTAGGGAATGTTTAGTCTACTCTCCCAAACCCAACATACACATGCAAACACATACGCATGCTTGTGATCCCATTTTACATCTGGGATATTAACATCCAACATGCACTTGAAAGCTTATAATTATACATATGATGTCACTTTATGATTGGCATATTAGAGGTACTAAAGTACACCCACAAAACATTAAATATTCTAAAAATATCAAGATGTAACACATCTACAGTGTTCAATGCATTCAGCGTTAAACGTTCAGCATTAGGCAATTTTCCATTAAAATTCTGGGGTCAGGGTTTGCAAAGAGAAAGTAAAATAAGTGTTCATTTAATGGGAACCTGGAATGACTTTATATTGAACACTTTTATAATTTAGGCACTATTTTTGTTTTTATAAATTTGTTACCTACTGGGAAAATGGGTTAATAACTATAAAGCAGGTGTCTCAAATGCAAACAACCAAGGGCCAAACACATAACATAAAATGTTGAATCCAAAGGAGGGAAAGACAATACAGCTAAGCTGCTTATTGTACAATTTCTGCCTTGTTGTGTTGCCTCTTGTTTTTTTCTTAATGTTCATTTATTTATTTTGAGAGAGAGAATGTGCATGTGAGCAGGGGAGGGGGAGAGAGAGAGAGGCAGAGAGAGAGAATCCCAAAAAGGCTCCACACTCAGCACTGAGCCCCATGCTGGGCTCAATCTCACAACCATGAGATCATGACCTGAGCCAAAATTGAGCGTTGGGTGTTTGTTCACTCCTTACTTCTTTCTTGAAAGGATTCTGGGGAAGCCTCCAACAAAGTGCATAAGAAAGTTAGTAAAATAAGTGCAAGAATAGTAAATCTAGACAAAGGAAAAGGGGAAAAAGGAAATATGAAACATGGCAATACAGATAACATAGAATCTATGAGTAGCATCAAATTTGGCTGTGAACTTCCTTCCTGGGGTAAGGAAACACTACATAATTTTTAGCACCAGGACAAGTCAGTCTTCATGAATCCTTAAGAAAGAAAATGTTTTTCTTAATGAAAAGTTCCCAATTAGCATTCTTAAATGTTTCCTACTGATTTAAACATAAGGATTTGATAAGTGCATCTAAAAACTGCCACTCTACCATTAATGTTTTCTCCTAATATTCTTCTGCAGTGAAGTCTCACACAAAACAGAGAGACAAACACAAGACACCTTTCTGTTTTCTGTAGCAAAACAGAAAGCTGTGTGCTACAGTTAAGAGAAGATGGCATACTGTAAATCTTGTGGGAGGACCTGGAGGGCTCACATGTTCAGCCACACATGCCCATCCCCAGTAGGGCTAACCTCAAACATCAGGAACATTCTACACTACACATCTCGTAAGTGAAGTAATTCCACACTCTTAGATAGCTTTCCAGGAAAACAAAATGGATAGTCTCTAAGTTGAAAGCAAGAAAACAAAAAAGCAAGAAAGAAAGAAGAAAGAGAGAGAGAGAGAGAGGAAAAGAAAGAAAAGAAGGAAAGAAGGGAGGAAGGGAGGGAAGGAAGGAAGGAAGGAAGGAAGGAAGGAAGGAAGGAAGGAAGGAAGGAAAAAAAGAGAGAGGGAGGGGGAGGGAAGGGAAAGAATAAAGAAAGAAAAATGGAGGGGGGAGAGGAGAGGAAGGAAGAAAGGAAGGGCTCATTTTTTGGAAAGGAAGAACTATAGCTGAGACAAACAAAAGGTAAATCCCTGGAAAAAATCCACTTATGTGTTTCCTGGTAAGATGATGTCCCTTGAAGCAATAGGTTGTTCTGTAGCCAACACTTGGTGAACTAGCAAAAAAGAGGCCCTCTTCAGGGGAATTGCTAATGTTAGTTAATAAATCCAACAAACCCTGGAAGATTGTCACCCAAATGAATGTGAAAGTGGTAAAGAGGGAGAAAGTGAAGGTTTAGCAATAAGAAGTGACCATAGTTAAGCAGAGTTTTCCATCCTGTGTCCACTTTCTAATTCTTGGTTTAGAGTTATCAAGTCATTAAATTTAAGGGATTAACCATTGCACTCACCACGAGACCTTTATCAGAAGCAACAAATTCAAGTTAGCTTACACAGACAAGCAATTTCCTGATGGATAGGAAGAGACTCAGAATCAGGGGAACTGGAAGAAGCCAAAAGGTCCCCAGGAAGCCAGAAACCAGGGTGTCTATGAGCATCTAGGTGCAAGAAGTCAGGTCCGGTCTTCTTAGGGCACAGCATTCTTTTTTTTTTTTTTTTAATGTTGCCTGTAGCCTCAGAACTTGACTTCCTCAGTTCCAGTATCTTTTCTTTTAAGTTTATTCATTTATTTTGGGAGAGGCAGTGCAAGTGGGGGAGGAGCAGAGAGAGAGGGAGAGAGAGAGAGAATCCCAAGCAGGCTCTCCACTGCCAGTGCAGACCAACATGGGGCTTGAATACGCAAAGCTGTGACATCATGACCTGAGTTGAAGCCAAGAGTCCAACGATTAAACCGACTGAGCTACCCAGGTGCTCCAGGACATAGCATTCTTGAATCAACCTAATGATCTATGCCCTTGCATCATTACTCAGCTGGAGTGAAATTCCTGGGTGGGAGAATCTGGGTCAAATGTCCTTCCTCTGACTAGGGAAGGTAGATCACCTTGACCAGTGGTTCTCAATGGGTGGAGATAGGGGGGATTTTCCTCTCAGTAGACATTTGGTACCGTCTGGAGAGACTTTGGGGCATCAGTGAGTGGTCACAACTAGGGACACTGCTAAACATCCTATAGTGAACAGACAGCCCCTCATGACAAAGAATCCTTCTGCTCAAATGTCAATAGTGTCAAAGTTGGAAAGTCCTGATATTGGCTGTGGGCTCAATAGGAATGCCAAAGGAGTATTTTTTAAACAGTTAAGTTGAGGTGCATAGAGGACATGACTGCTGACTATTCCAACCTCATTTCCTTGAATCCTTTTTACCACCTCCCTTTTCTCCTCCCAAGCTTTGTTTCTTCAGTTCCTCTCTGTACCTTCAAAGAAAGGTCCTGGAGCCACCTGCAAGCTAGAGGGAGAGCCGATAGTGCCTGAGACTTCATCTCTCATGGGCAACTTTTAACTGGGGCTGGTAGGTAGGAAACCCCTGCTCTCTTGCCTCAAGCAGGTGCCCTTTACAGTCCAGAGCTCCCCCAGAACCAGGCTGAGGTGGGGACTTCACTGAGTTTGCACCTGCTTCACACTGCCTTAATGGGTTCTCCTGGAAACACTTTCTCAATAACTCATTTGGACCCCTCTCAGGGTCTGCCAAAAGGGGACCCTGTCCTAAGATAAGGTGCTATTACCCAAAGAAATGGAGGTGGGGAAGATTGCTAGACAGTCAAAAACAGCAGAGATCCACCATAATGATGCAAACTTTTCCTGGATTTCCACCTTTCCCCCCATTACAGGTTTCTGGATGGCCCAGGGGTTAAGTGCACGGGCTTTGCAGTCATATCTGGGTTTGAACCATGGTTTTGCTACTGTGCAACTTGGGCAAATCATTTCTTCAATTTTTTCTCTTTTCATCTGTGAAAAGGGCATAATGTTCAGACCTACCTCACAGTGGTGGTCTTGAAGATTAACAAGAAAGAATAAGAAGTGCTTATTCCAGCATGGGGTCCCATATGAACACTCACCAAATGCAGATGCTATGACCACTAATAATTAAAGGGTCTTTTGGGGCGCCTGGGTGGCTCAGTCGGTTACGCATCTGACTTCGGCTCAGGTCATGATCTCACGGTTCGTGGGTTCGAGCCCCACGTCGGGCTCTGTGCTGACCGCTAGTTCAGAGCCTGGAGACTGCTTCAGATTCTGTGTCTCGCTCTCTCTCTGACCCTCCTGTGCTCGTGCTGTCTCTCTCTCTCTCTCTCTCTCTCTCTCTCAGAAATAAATAAAACATTTTAAAAAAATAAAAAATAAAGGGTCTTTTATGCAGAGAGCAATGAAAACTATTTCTATAAATTAATTAGAGCAGAATAAATTCCCCGTTCAAAGTGAATCCAGAAAGTGGGGGTTTGTAGGAAAGTGAATAAGACACAATTTGTAATGTATGAGTACATTCCACTCACTGTTTTTAGTTTAAAAGTACATGGTAACCTTGTGAAAATCAATAATAATAAGAGAGAGAGAGAGAAAGTGCCCCAACCTAAATGGAATTCTGACGGTTGGCTTGCAGGCCATCTGTTATTAGAATTGCATCTTCACAAGGAGAAGCAGAGATTTAAGGCTCTATTTTCTAATCATTAATAGCCTGATGC
The DNA here is from genome assembly GCA_017311185.1 of Proteles cristata cristata. Lineage (NCBI taxonomy): Eukaryota > Metazoa > Chordata > Mammalia > Carnivora > Hyaenidae > Proteles > Proteles cristata. The sequence continues at coordinate 1,173,472 of JAESUZ010003628.1, read as the reverse complement.
TCTGTAATCATTACTAGTATGCACAGCAAAGTCACCACTGTGGCAGAACATCAGACATCATCCACGTGGATGGCTGGAGAGGCAGCCAACCCACCCAGGTAAGAAGAGAAGATTATGGAGAGTGAGAATTATGATCCTTAACCACAAAAATGAGATGGGAGAAGGCACAGCAGAAACCAAAACAAGAAACCCTCTGAAGCTGAATTGCTAGCTCCTCGTGTAAATTACAGCAGCTGAAGTACAAGATTTAGATGAATGCCTTATGAATGAAATGTAAGAGATTACTAGTCTCCAGATAACAAAATTAGATGTTTGCAACAGTGGCAGAGAACAAGGGAGAGTAAGCAATCTTTACAGAGCTGCAAGCAAAGTCTTACCAATGGACTGAAACCAAACAAAGGATATTAATAGCAACCTGGAATGGGGGCAGAAAACTGGTCTCAGAGCTCAAACAACTCATTTCTCTGACTTCTCTGTTGCCTGTCTGAAAGTGACAGTAAGGGCTCTCAGAGAGGTTAAGAAGATGCATTCTTCTAAGGCTATGGAACTTCCTGGTACAGTAGCCACTAGACACATGTGGCTATTTAAATTTAAATGATCCAAAATTAAATAAAATTTAAAAAGCAGTTCTGTTCCATTGGCTTCTCTCTCTCTTTTTTAAAAGTAATTTCTGCACCCACTGTGGGGCTTGAACTCACAACCCCAAGATCAAGAGTTGTTTTCTCTACAGACTGAGTCAGTCAGGTGCCCCCCATCCTCCCCCCAATTCATTGGCTTCCAATTCTAGCTCACTTTCTTATGTGAGTCATGTCCCTCTCTGGCCTCAGAATCTCTTTAGGTAAATAAGTGTCAGAGTGAGGATTTCGCCCAGGTAAGCTCCGTGCTCGCTTCAGCAGCACATATAGGCCCAAGTAAGCTCCCCCATCTGTGCTCTTGGCCTCTGATGATTCAGGCCTGTCAAGGATCCCCATTGGTGCTTATTCAAAGTAAGCCAGCACCCTCACTCTAGGCCATTCTTCAAGGAAGCAGGAGATTAAGGGGAGTGTTGGAGAAAAGAAAGGGAGGGAAGAAAGGAGAGAGAGAAAGGGAAAAGGAAAGAGACAGAGGGAGAAAGACAGACAGGCAGACAGACAGATAGACAAAGATGGCTGGAGTTACCTGGCAGCGGCACCTACCAGTGAGGGAGCTGCAGCCTCTGGTTTTGCAGTTTGACACCTGCTCAGGAAACACTAAGTCACTCCTTCCTTTGTCAGGGACTACAGAGAATGGAAGAGAGACACGAAGGGCTGGAGGACAAGTGTGAGTGAGTTTCCTGTTGATTAGGAGCATGCCGGTCCCTGCTCAAAGCACTTTTGACCCGATTTGACGCATTTAATGCCCACAAGAGTCCCATTAGATAGGCACTTTTCAGACCCATTTTGCAAGTGAGAAAAGTAAGGTGCAGGAGGGTTAAATGATTTACCCACAGTCACACAGCCAGTCAGAGTTCCCCAGAGCTTCACCTTGAACCATTAAGTGCCTTAAGTTTCCATGATTGGGAGTTGCCATCATAGCACACGGTCCAGTAATGCTGGCTCATGAGGAATTAAAGGAACATTGTACTATGAGTTAGCAGACCCGGCTTATGGTCCCACCTGTGCCCCTAGAAAATTCTGATCTTGGGCAGGTTGTTCCTATCTCTTAGAATACGTTTCCCATTTACAAAATGAAATGATTGATATAAATGATGAGCTCATGTAGTCGTAGTAGTAGAAGTATTAGCAGTAGCAATAGTAGTTATAGTAACAGAAAAAGTAATAATAGATGCAATGCTAATAAAAGTAGTGATGTAATAGAAGTAATGGTAGTAATACAAGTAGTAATAGTAGTAGCAGTAATAGAAATAGTAGAAGTCATAGCAATAATAGAAAGAGGAGAAAAATAGGAGGAGGAGGAGGGGGGAAAAAGAAATGGTAGCAGTAGTGATAAAAGAAATAATACTAATGTAAGAGACCATAGTACTAATAGCAGTGTGGAGCAGAAGTAGTAGTAGAAGCAATAGTAATAGAATTAGTAGTAAAAGAAATATAGGGGTAACAGAAGAAGTCATAGTAACAGAAGTAGCAGTAGTAATGAAAGAATGATAGTTATAGAAATAGTAGGCAGTAGTAATAGAATAAGTTGTCACTGAGGAAAATGAGGGGAGGTGGAGGAGTGATAAACCTTCCCTGATGAGCTTCCATGTGCAAGGCACTGTGCTAAGTGTGTCTTGTGCACTCACTCCTCAGTATCTCTCTTGTTAGATGTCATTATGCCTGTCATTATGCCCATTTTATAGATGGGAAAACTGAGATTTGGAGCTGTCAATCCATGCAAGGCAGAGGTAGAGTTTAGACTGCCTCCCCAGAGCCTCCTGGGCAGTGCTCCAGAGCTTCTCAGCTTTTACAGTGCTCATTCCCAAATTCTTATTACGTCTAATGATCTGAACCCCCTGCCCTCAGAATTAGAAGGAAACTTAGGGCTAACTTCCTTCAGATAAGGTCCTTTATAAATACTTTCTATGGAATGCCCTCTTTGCTTTGTTTGAAAGATTAGCGTGAGACTGGTTGTCACCCAACATTCTGTTGACATTTCCTTTTTAAAGAACATAACATACATTCTTGGGCTGGACTCAAACATTCTTACATTTTTAAAAACTATTTATGGAAAAACATAATCATTGAAAATGCTAGGTGGAAGCCCCAAGTTCTTTCTTCCTTTATAATGAAGACATAAAATGTCAGCCCTTTACAGTTCTAGAATTATTTGTGTCTCCATTCCCAGCTCTCAGGACTGGCACAAAGCTTCATAATAATCGTAACAACTGAGAACATTTATTGAGCACCTAGTGTATTAAGGATGATGAGTAAAAAATTTTTATCTACATTTGTTCTTATTAATTCTCACCATAACTTCATGAGAAAGTCACAAGTGAATGACAGAGGAAAGATTTTTTTTCATTTTTATTTATTTTTGGGAGAGAGAGACAGAGTGTGAGAGGGGAAGGGACACAGAAAGATGGAGACATAGAATCCAAAGCAGGCTCCAGGCTCTGAGCTGTCAACACAGAGCCCAACATGGGGCTCAAACTCACGAACCGTGAGATCATGACCTGAGCTGAAGTCAGCCACTTCACCGACTAAGCCACCCAGGCACCCCTGACAGAGGAGAGCTCTTAAACACCAATCTGTTTGAATCCAAACCAGCACTCAGACTCACTAGAAGTAAGTGGAAATAACCAGCTAAAGAGATTTAAGTTACTATAGAATGACTGAACACTTATTTGGCAAGTGACCCATAAAAAAAGAGTCATGAAAGACCACTGGCAGTACTCACCTAAGTAAGATGAGGGAGGAAGATCCTGTGAATATCTTCACAGTCATTCATTTATTGTTTATTCAACAAACATACACTGATCATCTGAACACAGAGCAAAGCCCTAGGGACTGAGGATACAATGGGAATCAAGATGGACACAGTCCCTGCCTTTCTGCCCAGCAGGAAGTGAACAGGCAATTACAATAGGAGAAATAAAATGCTTAAGTTAACACAAAGGAATTGTAGTAATCCACAAGGATACCCTGATACACCCCTGGGGAAGGAGAGTATGGTCAAGGAAGGTTTCCTGGAGGAGGTGACACTAAGGTGCTATTAGAAGGACAAACAGAAAGAAGTCAGCCAGGCCAATAAGATTGGCCATGGAAACAGTAGAGAGAATGGGCAGAAAGAATGCATCCGTATTTACCCAGCATCTGCATCTGTTGGAATCCTTTTGATTGTGAAAAACAGAAAACCCAATCCAATAACTAATAAGGGCATTTATTCTTTTACATATGAAGAGGTTCAGAGGATGCAGTGTGAATGAAGAGGTTCAGAGGATGCAGTGTGAATTAATTCAGTAGATCAATGATGTCACCAAGCACCAGACTTCCCCCCCATGTTCTTGCTCTGCCATTATCTTAACATAGTTCCTGGTGTCACATACAGAAATAATATCCATCAGAAGGAAAGAGGATTTTTCAGCCCTGTTTTTATTCCCAAAAGTGCCCCACTCCCAGAATATTTCCTTTCACATATCATTGAACAGAACTTAGTAGCATGTCCCTTATACTTAGGCCAAATTTTGGTTGAAAAGAAAAAAAGAAAGAAAAGAAAGGAAAAGAAAAGAAAAGAAAAGAAAAAAGAAAAGAAAAAAAAAGAAAAGAAAGAAAAGAAGAAAAGAAAAGAAAAGAAAAGAAAAGAAAAGAAAAGAAAAGAAAAGAAAAGAAAAGAAAAGAAAAGAAAAGAAGTGCTGGGGCACCTGGGTGGCTCAGTCGGTTAAGCGTCTGACTTCGGCTCAGGTCACGATCTCACGGTTCCTGGATTCGAGCCCTGCAACAGGATGTGTGCTGACAGCTCAGAGCCTGAAGCCTGCTTCAAATTCTGTGTCTCCTTCTCTCTCTGACCCTCCCCTGCTCATGCTGTTCTCTCTCTCAGAAATAAATAGAACATTAAAGAAAAATAAATAAAAAGAAAAGAGAATTGCTTAGTGATCCATGGGGAACAGAAAAAGTGTCACCAAGCCTGACCCATAGCTCTTTGGGGAAGGGCAGATGTAAACTATTAGGGGTTCTGCCCACCAAGAAAAGTAGGGGTGGGTGAGAAATGAATATGGGTCATTGCTACCATGGCTATGTGTCTGGCATATAGTAAGAGCTCTGTAAATGTCGTCAGAATGACGAAGAGGAAAAAACAAGTTGGGATGGTTGTAAGAGGTGGAGCAATGTAGTGACTATGGATAAATATTCAACACAACTCTTTGAGTTGCAAGGAATAGACACCCCATTCAAGCTAGTTTCAGAGAAGAATATATTTTCTTTATTGATTCACATAATTGAGAAGTTGGAGATTATACTGGTTTCAGCACATGCATGGATCTAGATGTTCAAGTAATATTTTCAGAAATCTGTCTCAATTTCTCTCTCAACTAGGCTTTTTGAAAGATAGGTGACAGGAGCTGCAGCACCAAATGCTCCCAGCTCAATAGCCTCATGAAAGAGCGGGCTCTTTTTTCCCCATCTTTCAACACCAGTCCCTGATCGGACACTCAGTCACCTGGCTCAGATCACATGTCCATCCCTGACCCAACCCCTGTGGCCATGAGGGGCCTGTGAGTCACATGGCCACAAGGTATGAGTCACATGACCACCCCATGGGTAGGGAAAGGAGGAGGGTGGGTACTCAGAAGTAAGGAGCAAAAAGGGACATGGAGGCAGAGCAGGCATAGGACAGGGGGTGGGATGAAGGCTAGGAAAAGAATATGGCTTCATTCCCTTTCCATTGTTGCCTCACAGCTTCTGCCTGGCTTTCCTTGGGTAAATAGGAAGCATTTGAACAGTCTGTACATTTCAATACTCTCCTCTTCCCATTAAACAACAAAAATCACTTCCAAGAAACATTCTAAACCAAGAGCAGGGTGGGTAGATGGGAAATGAAGTTCATGTTTAATTAATGGAAACTGACAGTCTTCAAATGATCTCAGTGGTAAAACCTCATTTCACCCAGGTTTAAAAGGAAACACTCTGGAGATTATTAATGAAGTTTTGTTTTTTGTGGCTACAGTGAAAATAAAGGGGGAAGTGTAATTGGTGCTATTTGATTAAAATTTGGCAACTTACTCCCTGACAGGTTTGTTCAGATGGGAATGGGTGGGGGCAGGGCCAGGGCAGAACAAACATGGCAGGCACATCTTCACAATGCCCAGCCTAAGTAGCATTCTAAGCTGCCTGCCCTTTTGGAAAAGGAATTGGGTTGAACACGTGAGTGCTTTCTATTTAATTTGGGACCCACAACGCATGTACTAATCTTAGGAAATTTCCCAAATGGGGCCCTCCCGCATGAGCCTGTTGGAGGCATCAAACATCACAGTCCCCTGGAGTGATCGATCACACGACAAACATAAGGACACCCTGCAGTGAAGGTTTGGTTGAGATGTGTTCTTCGGCACAATTTTCCCACCAGAGCCTTTGCCCTTGCTTATCTCCCTACGTGGCCTGCCTTTCCCCATAATTTCTATGTGGTTGTTTCATGCTTGGTTTTCAGATATCAACTTAAATATCACCTCATCAGCGGGGCCTGACCAGGATCTGTTTTCTCCAGACACTATTTAAATGCTCAGGATCTCTCCCCGCTGCTCAACAGAAAGGACCTTTCTCTTTGTAGGTCTATCTATGTCACTTTCTCCATCACCTTCCTGGGCTGGCTATCATAGGAGGAGAGCTGGGGATGTTGCTCAGGGACCAATAAACTGCCTTGACTCCCAATAAAAAAAGGAAGAAAGAAAAAGAAAGGAAGGAAGGAAGGAAGGAAGGAAGGAAGGAAGGAAGGAAGGAAGGAAGGAAGGAAGGAAGGAAGGAAGGATAAATGAATAAATGAATGAATGAATGAATGAATGAATAAATAAATAAATAAATAAATAAATAAATAAATAAATAAATAAATAGACGTTCTCAGCATCTCACTAGCTGATACGTATGTGGTCTGTTGGCATATTCATAGAGTCATTTATACTCTGGCTCTAGGATAGCCCCCCCCATACAGGTCAAGCCCCTGTCCTGTTTTGGTTGCCAATATATAGCCACTGCCTCCATCAAAGACTAGCACAACACTGGCACTCAGATATTTGTTAAAAGAATGTAATGAGTATCTTTGGCCCCTTTGCCCAACACTCAGCCCAGATAAGGACCACAGCAGACTCCCTGCTACCCTATCCTGTGTGCCTCCAGACCCTTGCAGAGTTTCCTTCTAGGGGAGTCATGACCTTTCCCATTATCATACCCTTGGACAACCCAATGAGCCCCAGTCATTCTTCATGGCCTCAGCCAAGTGTCCACTTCTTTCTGTACCTCACCTCAACCCCCACCTCAGCCCATGACAGAGTTGATTCTACTCCCACTCCCCCATTCCCAGCCCCACCCCCAGTCAATGCTCCTGCTTCTCTCTGATCTCACTGCAGAAGGTGAGCTTACAGGAATAGCACAGACTCAGAGACAGTTTAAATTCTAGCTCCAACACTTACTGGCTATGAGTGCACAGGAAAATGGTTAGCTTTTCTGGACCTCAGTTTCCTCATCTGAAAAACAGATCATGATGGCATCAGAGATCATCATTTCTGGGAAAACTAAATGAAATCATATAATAGACAATGTCTAGTCCTAGTGCCTCATGTCCTTGTTTTAGAATTCTAGCAGTAATCACAGCTATTTGTGGATATGTGTATGCCATAGGTTGTGACTTTTCAGGGGAGGGATGAGATTCTGCTTTTCTTTGTATTCCTGAGTCCTGCATGTTCCCTCAAACATAGGTGCTCAATTAATGTTTGTCCAATTAAACTGGATGCCATTCCAACATGACTCAGGCACTTGAGTGACTTCTGTACCCATTTCTCCTTGACTCGCAGCTATCCAGAGAAAGAAAATCCATATGGCTCATGTGTTAGGCAAAACTTTAAAAAGACATGTTGCCAGACACGAGAAAATAGTTGTACCCTACATTCCTACACCAAACAAAATTGTTTTCTATCAACTGGCTAGTCCACACTCTGCCCTTCCAGCCCATGTTAATTAGTATGAGCAATCAAGAGATTACTAAGAGAAATTGAGCAGAACAAGCAGGAAACAACATTTGGTTGGTATCTGAGTGTTTCATATATGAAATGGATGCCATTTCACATTCACTTCTCAAGTGGAGCTCTGTTTCCCCCAAAAGTTGTTCAGAAAACAGAGAACTTAATATCCTAAACTTTTGTTGCCTAAAATTGCCAACCCTTCCCTTGTTCAACCTTAGGGACTGTGCCAACTTTAAGATTCTGCCCACAGGGCCACAGCAAAGCCAGACATGCCAACAAAATATTATTTGCTTCCCTGGTTTCTGGTGCATTTGACAGGAAACTTCAGCTCCCAGAGTCCCAAGTCTGCAAATGCCTGTCCCAACCCATTGCTTCACTACTTACCCTGGCACCAATCATTTTCTCAGAAACGTAAGGTGGCTCCAGCACCTCATTCCAAGTTCTGACTCTGCTTTCTTTTTTCCGAAATTGTGAATGTGCTTCTTTTTTAAAACATATTTTTCTTGGAAGGATCTGCATGTCCTTATTACTGTCTTTCCTACTTAGCCAGAGCATAATATGTCCCTTGAAAAGTCAATCACAACTGATTAAATGGTTTTAATGCATACATTTAACAGGAAGCTATGCTGTTCAAAGATGGGAGATATGCTACTTAGTTCAAAGATGGGAGTGGTGTTGGGACGGAAAGGAGGTGATTGGTGTGAGGTCACTGATTTGCCATCTGGGACCATTCTTCATTCAGCAAGTTGTCATTTACTTGGAATATTTCCTCCATTCCATAGATTTCAGGCATGCTTTCTTATTCAATGGGAAAATGGAAGGAATAGGTCATTGAGATGTTTAATTTTTCTCATTCTTGTCATATAAACATGAAGAAACTGCCCTCTCTAAAAATGCTGCTAAGTTAGGGCAGCCCAGGGATATTTCAAGCCTGCATTCTGGCCACTTCTCTGTTTTATGTGGCTTCCTGCTCTCACATCTGATGAAAATAGTTCTTTCCATGGAAACACCACATAGAGATATGGCAGGGTTTTTTAAAGCAATACTGTTTATCTTGAAACTGAACAGAATTCTCCTTTTTCTCTCACTCCACAATCACACTAGTGTTGGCAGGCTCTCTTGAGGGCATGTGAGGACACCTTAACCATCTTTACCAAGGAATTATAGTTCTCTCTCTAGTCCCCCATAGGACATTAATTCTGTGTCCTGTAAATAGTTTTTAACTTTGAGTACTAGGGTCCAAGTTCTTAGTTTGATGTTCAAGGCCATTTTCACAATTGGCCCAGCCTGCTTGTACATTTACATATCCTAACACTGTCTACATTTTATTTTGCACGATAACTACTGAGTTGCTAAACTGGGACCCAAATGCACCTGGACCTTCTTAACCAGCTTGCCATTGTACCATAGTCAAGTTTAATGTATCATCTCCTCCCAACACATACATACTTACACGCACATATACATAAATACATAGACACTCAAGTCTATTCTTTACAGCATTCGAACAGTAAAGGTGAATTATACTGAAGGTTTACACAGAGATATTTAAAAAAGGATTATACTACCTCATTTGGCCCTTAAAAATTCCTTTTGAAATATCTCCTCAAAATTCCTTTCTATAATTCCAATTATAACTGTCAATGGTATCCCTATTTTCTTTATGCAAAAACTGTTCTCCAACTGATGTTAACTCTTTTGCCTCACTCCATACTCAGCTCAAATATCCACTGAACAAAATAAGAGCCAGGCAACTAGCTGAGAGGTTTCAGTGAAACCAGATCATTAGACAAACCCTTATAATCCAACAGGCTTGGTAAGTCCAAGATTGGGAAGAGTTGGGTACTTGCTGAGGCTTAATTCACTCACTATGTAGAATTTACAAATGAACGAGGCAGCTCTGAATCCCTGAGTACACATGCTGTTCTCCTTTCCTGGAATGGCCTTCCCACATTGTCTATCTGATGATAGGCTTTATGACCCAAGTCAAGAATCCCCACTTCTAAGAAATCTTGGTGACCTTGGACGTGTTTCCTTATCCAAAAGGAAAAATGAAAATCCAGAACTGACCACTCTGACTTAGCAGTGTTACACAGTCTCTGAGTTTTGTACTTGTTGACACATCCTTTTGCCCTATTATACCATAAATTCCTTAAAGGGTAAGTCTTCCTATCTGAATATCATTTCAGCACAGTGCCTGGTATATAGTATAAAAATATCAGTAAATGTTTGTCAGATGGAATTTTATTTTTACCACACACCTGAGAGTTAGGTGTAGTGGGTGTATTTATTAATAGGTATTCCTGGAAAAACTCCTTTTCCTTTCCAAACCACAGGATATGTTGTATATGTGTTCTAAAGATTTCCAGTGCCTTAACTCATTCAATCATCCTAAGAATCCAATGAAGTAAATTTACTATCATCATTTGAGTTTTACAGATATTGAAGTTTAAATTTCCCTTCATTAGATTTTATTGTTAAAATATAGTTTTTTCCCACCCTGAAGTGCCCCTCCCTATAGGTGAATTGTGTACTTAGGCAAAGCTATGTGACTTTCTTTCTCTTATTAAAAGTAAGCAGTGATGTGTGTCATCTATAAAGTTTTAGGAATCAGCATATAATTTGCCTCAAGTCTTCTACCTCTGCCCTATGAGCAGCTTCTGCTCTATTACCCTGGGTCCTAAAGATTACATGGAACAGAAATGCAGCTGGCCTGTATGGCCATAGAGCACAAGCAATAAATAAACCTTTGTTCCTGTAAGCCACTGAGATTTGAGGGTCATTTGATTACCTTAGAATAACCTGACCTAAGCTGTAAACAAATTCCACAAACCTCATCTTTTTTCAATGTTCTCATGGTAGTGAATGACATTAGCATTCATCTGTTCACACAAGTCATGTTTCTGGAATTCATCTCTGGAACCTCCTCTCCCTTCCCCCAAAAGAATAAAATTAAAATTTTAATACTTGCAAGCCCTGCCAATGAACTTTCCTAAATCTCCCTGGAATGGAGTGCCTCCAGTTCTCTCTTCATCTGCAATACCAACATCTTAGGTCAAGCCACCATCATCTCTCCCTTGACAGCTTAAATGATATATCTGAACTCCCAGCCCCACACTCAACCTGCCTTTTTCTTCCTCCATTCTATCCTCCACATATGCTATTACAATGACAGCATCAACCATGTTATCATGGTACTTGGAAATCTTCAGTGTCTTCCCGTTGTTCTCAGGAGACTGAGCGATGTCCTTAATTTGGTGTCAAGTCCCTCCATGATCTGGTCCATACTTGGCTCCCCAGTCTCATCTTGCCCTACCCTCTCTTAAACTCAATGCTCAAGTTACTCTGATCTTCTTTCCACTCTTAAACAAGCCATGTTAACTTCAACCTTCAGACCTGGCATATGCTGTTCCTTCTACCTGGAGTTCTTTTTCCAGTACCCACTACCACTCTCCATCTCACTACCCAAATGCTACTTCCCTGGGGAAGCCTGCCATGACCCCCATAGTTTGAGTCAGTTTGAGTCCCTTAACTAAATGGTTTCATTGGCCCATGTACTTCTCTTTCATAATATTTTTCACAGTTGTAATTTTAGATAGGATTGTTTTATGAAACTGCCTCCCCAACTAGATCATAAGCTTTGCATTAATGAGAATCATGAAAAATTTATCTTTTAACCTGGACACCCAACAACTTCTGAATTTCACAGCAGGTGACCAAAAACTATTTGATGAATGAAGTAATGAATGAATAAGTGAATAAATATCTTTTTTCATGTGGATATTCTAGGGCTCCTTGTAATGCTTGAGAAATACATTGGCTTGCTATCCCCTTCAGCAGGAATTAAAGACAACCCTTCCCATTCAACTTGTTGGGTCAGAATACTCAAGATAACAGAATAGTAGTATTTTTGTCAGTGTTTACAAAAGTAATCTCACATATAATCCACTTGGGCACCCCAGCCATGCAGATGAAAAGTTAAATTCAGGGATCCATTGGTGGCTCAGCCCATTAAGCATTCAACTCTTTATTTCAGTTCAGATCATGATCTCACAGTTCATGGGCCTGAGCCCCATGTCTGGCTCTATGCTGCCAGTGCAGAGCCTGCTTGGGATTCTCTCTCTCCCTCTATCTCCCCGTCCCTAGCTTGTGTGTTCTCTCTCTCTCTCAAAATAAATAAACTTAAAAAAAGTTAAATTCAGGATTGCTCTAGACTCAGGCCCTGGACCTGAAGCATATAAGATGAAAGTGAATGCTAGCAAGTAGGGCTGGGTTTCTGCAGTCTCAAAGTTAACTTGGTCATCAGCTAAAATGTACTATTCGTCTTTTGGAATGTGTATAGATGGTGACCTGAATGGAGCACTGGCTGATATTTTCCCTTAACAACCAGCCAGGACTTTGGGCATCCCAGGGGCATGGTCTGAGCAGTTTCATATAAATAGTACCAGAGGCCCATAGTGGGGCCCCTGTGTTTTTCTAGGCCACTGATCATGACACTGGCTGTGGCATGGCTCTTACTGATGGTGGTCAGAGGGAGTAGGGCTGAGCTAGCTGACAAGAGATGCTCTGTGACCGGCAAGGCCTGTTTGTTATTTCACAGAGTTCCAATCTGAGTTCTAGAAAAGAGCCTCATTGACATTCACAGGACAGTGGAGTTCAAGTATGAGCCCATGGTACAATGAAAGGAAACCAAGTCTGGCTCATTCTATTGGGTTTAGATTCCAGCATAGCCACATACTAGTGATGTAAAATTGGGCAAGTGCCTGCATTGCTTTGAGTCTTAGCATCTTCATCTGTTGAATGGGGAGCAGAGGAGGGATAATTCTTTCTACCTCTGGAGAATTAAATGATATACAATATATGAAGCACCTAGTATATAGTAAGTACTTAATACACATCCACATCTTCTCTTGATTGCTAATCTTTCTATCAAGTAAGTGCAGAGTCAAATCCTCAGCCTTTATCTTAATAAACTAAGAATGATTCTTTGAACTTCATACTCTCAACCCTTGTTTTAATGGAAAGGACAAAATCTTTTAGTTCCTTTAGAAGTATGAAAATTGAGGGTAAACTTCATGAAAACCAATGGAACATGATAGAAATGACTAAATACTAAGAAATCTCTCTCCTTCTGTGTCCAAAGCAATAACATCAATGTCTCCCTCTTCTTGGGTGCCTGTCCATGGGCCAGGCACTGAACTGAGTGATTTGCATCCCTGCTAGCAGTATGAGCTTAGGCAAATTATCTAGCTATGCCTCAGCTGTGTCTACCAAAGAATAAGGATAATGTTAACACCTCCATCATAGGGTTGATTTGAGGATTAAGTAAAATATTCTATTTCACTTTGAATAACTTGAGACTGTATGCATACTAAATATAGATATTGCTTTCATTCATGAGCCTGCCGGAGACAATCCTGCTGCTCCCAAGAAAAGACTGTCTGCATTTCTTCCCAACTCTGTGCTTAGTGACATCACCTAGATAGCCTGAAATCAGTTATGGTAGACATATGTAAAACTGTGTTTGCACCAGAAATCACTGCAAACAATGGCTTTTTATATTCAGAATTAGTTATTGTTTACCAGCATTCCAATCTAATTATTCTTTATATTTTACATATGAGAACATGAAGCGACTTAACCAAGGTTACACAGGTTAAGTGACTTATCCAAGGTCACACAGCCATTAAATAGCAGAGTTGTGGGTTAAATCATGTCCATTTGACACCAAACCCCATGGTGTTTTTCCACAGTAATTGTGCTGACATATAAAGTAAAGGAAGAGGAAGCAGCGTTGATTTTTAATGGGTTCTTTATATATCATGAGGATCTTAAAAATACCTGGGCTATTGTTTTTAATTTATCAAATACCTTTTTATCATTTGCTTTTATTCTCTAACAGCACTTCATAAGTGTTAATTCATTAAATCCGAGTAACAACCCATTACGTTGCTTATATTGTCATTCTGCTTTACAGATGAGCTAATTGAGGCAGAGGGAGGCTAAGTAGATTGTTCAGAGCCATGCAGCAAAACAGATTCAAATGCAAATGCTCTAATTGCAATCTGTGTTCTTAGCTATGATGCTAGGCTGCAAGTCTATGTTAACAAGAAGCATTTGCTTCATGCTTCAGCACAAAATCTGCCCCACTCCTCAGCCCTGGGAATAGAGCAGCATTTATTTTTATTTTTTATTTTTATTCCTTGAATCACAAAGAAAATATTTATGGGTGCCCCACAATCACACCATGGGGGCAGAAGTCATTTTGCACAAGGGTCTAGCATGTGGAACTTTTCAGTCAACGAAATTCTAATTATTTCATGAGGCTCCACTTGGAGTAATCCCTCATGCTGCTGAGAGTTGGTGGTTAGAGGCTCTGAAAGGGCAGCCTGATGTGGTACATCAGAAAGATCTATATCACCTTTTTAACTCTCTATTATAGAAATTTTCAAATATTTGCAAAACAAAAGAAATTGATCATTTTTGATTCAAGGACTGATTTCTTTCCCTAATGTTCAACTCCCAATGAGTTGAGGCAATTCTGTATATGTTTCAATTTCAGTCACTTCTCTCCGAGTCCACCACTGTGACCTTAGCCCAAACTGATGGTATCACTGCCTGGAAAACTGTGACAGACTCCTTATGGGTCTCTTCACTTCCACCCATGCTGCACTAAATTCTGTTCTCCATAAAGCAGCTCCAATGAGTCTCATAAAGTATAAATTACATTATGTAATATCCCTACTAAAGCCCCCTCAGTGGCTCCCCATTACACAAAAATCAAACTCAAATTCCTTTCCATGACTCAGAAGACCCTGCAAGATCAGCTCTCAGCCTATTTCTTCAATCTCATCTCCTAACAGCTCCAGACAATGGGCTTTCCTGCAGTTGCTCAAATAGGCCAAATTCTTTTCCCTTGCACTTGCTGCTCCCCTACCTTAAATACTTATTTTCTTCCCAAATGGTAATATGGATGGCTTCTTGCCATCATTCCAGGCTCAACTTAATACCATTTCCTCAGAAAGCATTCCTTGATTTCCCTGTTTACAGCACTGTCCTGGCTTGTTCTAGCCACATTTTGTTTCCTTAATAACAGCTGTTGCTAGTCTATGCATTTCTTTATTTAGTTGTTATTGTGTGTCTCTCCTAGCTAGAATGTAAATTGCATGAGAGCAGGGACTCTGTCAAGTTCACAACTGTCTCTCTAGTACCTGAAACAGTGGTAAGTACCTGACAGGTGTTTGGTCAATGTTTGTTGAGTGAACTAATAATAAGTGATGAAAATGAATTATGCAATGGTGATGACAGCCACTCAGTGTCAGACACTCTGGGAGTTCCTTTCCCAAATGGGAGGGTTATTGAAAAAATGTCCTGTGGTGACAGAAGTGAATGGAGGAAGAGGTTTCCCAAACTGAATAACATCCCACTGAAGGTCCTCAGAAAAGCAAAGTGATTTCGAAAACCAAGAGAGATCATTCTGCCTGTACTACATCTTCAGATTGACAAGAGGGTGTGAAAGACAGACATTCCTGCTGGTTATGCCTTTGTGTAATTGTGGTGGGACACTGACCTTGCTTCTAATTACTGAAAAGTAATGGAAAGTAATGAGACTCCAAGCAAAAGCAATGGAGTCTCATGCCTATAATTGCACTGCATTATATAAGACTCCATCTCAGCAAATGTGAGTGGGAGAGGATTTCTTTCTACTGCTGGCTACCATGTTGTGAGTAGGCCCACGGAAAGGACCATATGGAAAGCAACTTCAGGTAGCCTCTGAAGCTGACAACAAGTGAGAAAAACGAGACTCCAGTCCTACAACCACAGCAGCTGAGTTCTGCCAACAACCTAGGGGAAGTCAGAAGTGTTTATTTCCATGCTCGAGCCTCTGATGAGGCCACAGGCCTAGCTAATACCTGGATTACTTGCTGGTAAGAGCCAGCATGGGATCCAGCAAAGCCATGTCCACAAACCCACAGAAACCATGAAGCAATTAACATTTATGTTGTTTGAAGCCAATGAAGTCATGATAAATTATTATACAGAAATAGAAAACTAATACAGAGGAGATTAAAGTCATTCATTCATTTTCAGAAAGACTCCTTCACTAAAGATATCTACTGTAAGGCCAGGTCAGAAGCAATTAGAATTTATAGAATGTGGCAATCAAGAAAATAAAGAACCTGATGCTTTTATTTGCGGTTTCAGAGACAGTCAAGGCTTGTTAACCAATGGTCAGTATGGTTGTGATATACCCTGGTATTAGCATTAAGTTAAGTAAAATGTCTCTTTGGACTTGTCTTCTGGAGAGGCAGGAGAAAAAAGGGTTGGGAACACTTGCATCACTCCCCAGCCAGGCTTGGGGAGAGAAAGCCCTAAGGAATGGGCTGCATAGAACTGAGAACAGAACAGAACAGGCTGAGACCTGGGGGCCTGTACAGCATGGGCCCCCAAGTGTAAAGGGGGCAGAGCAATAAAGGAGCCACTGGTGGCCCTGGTACAGCAGTTCTCTTCTCTTTCATCTCTCTCTATCTCTCTCTGTGACCCAGCTATAAACATCTTCAAACCATTCATTCCCTCAGGCAGGAGATGCAGGGCATGCTGGAACATTCATAATCTTGAACTCCTGGCATTTGAGTCCACTAGTTGGGCCAGGTCCAGGATTATGCTAGCACAGGTCTAGCACAGGGCTGAATTCTGAGAGTGAGTTGGGCTTTAGGTCCAACCACTTTCCAAACTCCTGGGTAAGCTTTGTGACACATCAGTTGTACCAGACCCCAACATCTCATCCCTCACAAGTTGTTAAAGTCAGTCCCTTGTGAGGGCTGCCACCAGGCTCCAAACACATGTGGGAAGTGAAATTACAAGATGTTGCACAGATGCAGATAAACAAACAAACCATCAGAGAATATTGCCAAGGGACCCATCTACTTCACAGAATATTATCTTTCTATCACTTGGTTACACTAAACGTGGAGTGCTTTGAATCATAACCTGGATATTATAATTCAGGTGCCTGGCTGTTATGCCTGTGTCTGTTATTCACACTCAAGCCACACATACCCTGGGTTCTTTTACTTTCTAGGAGCAAGGAGAAAGGAAAACACAGATCAAGGTGCTACAGAGGAGGAGAAGGATGAAGGAGCTGTCTGGGAAGAAAATTGGGGTGCAGAATCAAGAGGGAAATGAAGGGGAATAAAGGAACAAAGGTTACAAAGACTAGGATTGGCATGGAATCAAGAGCAGGCTAAGCCAAGCTTAGGCAAGACTGTCACTAATGAATATTGGCTTGTCTTCAGTAAAAACAATTTCCTTTGGGAGGTAGTTTGCAAAATATAGTTCCTATAGGAATAACCAGCATTACCTAGAATTTGTCAAAAGTACAAATTCTGTCTCTAACCTAGACCTACTACATCAGAAATTCTAGGAGTAGAGCTTAGCAATGTGTATTCAGAAGCAAACTTCCCAGGGAATTACAAGCTAAATTTTGAGAACAGCTGCTATTGGGTATCCAGTGACACACACACACACACACACACACCTATACCGTTGTCTCCAGGTTTCAAAGCACTGCCTATCTAAAGAATAACCGGGCTTTGTCTCTATTCTTCTCACTTCCCCTCAGGGAACTGAATGAGCCCTATTTGTCTGGGCCCCCCCATTACTACACTCTATGTACTAAGCCACCTAATTCATATTCAAGTGCTAATATTGGCCCCAATTCTTCACCTTTTCCTGTATCTGGTACCCTCTGCCATGATATCATGAAGTACCTCCACATACAAAAAAAGATGTGTAACCCTATCCATTTTCTTTGGGTTTGGTCATGGATCTGCTTTGGCCAAAAGGATGTTAGCAGACATGATACAAGTAGAGGCTTGAAATATGCTTGTGTGGTTGAGCTTACCCTCTGCCATCCCCATGAAATGGGCTCCCCCAGAAACACACCACCTCTTCAGCCTGCTCCCAGAAGGAACCTATGTGAAGCAGAGCCAAACCAGTCATCTAAGCCGATGCACATATCTGAGTAAAATAAATACTCATTGCGGCATACACCACAAGATTCTGGGTTTATTATTACCCAGATAACTATCCATTACAGTGGGTATCAGTGGATTTGGGTGCTAGTCTCCTGGGTGATCAGTGCTCTCTACAACATGAGCCTCCTGAAATCCCGGTGTCTTATGACACAGTAGGCCTTGCAAGGAGACAGCAAGGAATGCTGTCATCCTCCCCCCCACACCCCCGCCATCCACATTTACAGTTACTCATGGTAAACTGTGGTACAGAAGCAGATGATCCTCCTTCTGACGTATCATCAGATAGTTCATAGTAGCCTAACGCTACATTACAATGCCTACATCATTCACTTCATCCCATCATGTATGTCCTTCACATCGTCACAAGAAGAGCAAGTACAGTACAAAATAATTTGAGACAAAAAGAGATCACAGTCACATAACTTTTATTATAATATATTGCTATCATCATTCTACTGTATTATGAGTTATTGTGAATCTCTTACTATGCCTAAATATCACAAGTAGGTGTGCATGTATAGGAAAAAACGGGGGGGGGGGCGCCTGGGTGGCTTAGTCGGTTAAGCGTCTGACTTTCGCTTAGGTCATGATCTCGCGTTCGTGGGTTCGAGCCCCGCGTCGGGCTCTGTGCTGACTGCCAGCTCAGAGCCTGGAGCCTGTTTCAGTCTGTGACTCCCTCTCTCTCTGACCCTCTCCTGCTCATGCTGTCTCGCTCTCTCTCTCCTAGAAATAATAAATTTAAAAAAAAAAAAAAAGGAAAAAACATAGGGTTGAACCCTACATCTACTCTCTGTGGTTTCAAGCATCCATTGGGGGCCTTGGAATGTATGCCCAGAAGATGAGGGAGAACTACTGTGTTTTTTTTTAAGAGGAATCAGTTTGGGGGATGGAGAGCTCTCCACTCCTCTCAAGCCAACTGTGAGCAGGGCTGCCCTATAACACTACTGGATCAGCTGATGAGAGAGACACGGGGACAGGGTGTTCAGAAACAAGTCAGAAAGGAAAGACAAGAACAAGTTTGAATGAACAAGACACATCAGATTAGAAAGAAGAAAGTAACCGGCAATAAGTGCTACATTGGTTCAGTTGGTTAAATGCCCGACTTCAGCTCAGGTCATGATCTCATGGTTTATGGGTTGGAGCCCCACATCAGACTCTGCTGACAGCTCAGAGACTGGAGCCTGCTTTAGATTCTCTCTCTCTCTCTCTCTCTCTCTCTGTGTCTTTCAAAAATAAACATTAAGGGGCACCTGGATGGCTCAGTCGGTTGGGCGGCCAACTTCGGCCCAGGTCATGATCTCACAGTCCGTGGGTTCGAGCCCCATGTCGGGCTCTGTGCTGTCCACTCAGAGCCTGGAGCCTGCTTCAGATTCTGTGATTCCCTCTCTCTCTGCCCCTCCCCCACTCAAGCTCTGTCTCTCTCTGTCTCAAAAGTAAAATAAACATTAAAAAAAAATTAAAAATTAAAAAAAAAAATAAATCAGTGTCATGTTGTATCCTCACCATCTCCTACTCTGGAGGCCCCAACAGGAAATCTGCAAGTCTCAACTTCAGGCAAACCTATCTTCACTCCTTCCTGCTTCTGATCCCGCCTCCTTGTCCTCTGCCTCTCACTTAGCAAGCCTGAGAGGAGGCAGCTCCAGTTTGAGATGCAGCATCCCCTTGGTGGGAGGCAGCTGGGGACTGTTTGCATTGAGTGAATTATTCACTCTGGAATCCAAGTACTCCCACCCAGACTCTCATACTGCAATTTATTATCCCTGGAGTGCTCTCCTAGGTGGGGTCACAGCAGTGAGATGCCAACCAGGCTTTGCCCTCGGGCCTGCCTGGGAACTTAGACACTGAAAGAGGCAGCTTTTGTAAGGTGCCAGCAGCCATGGTGCAGCCCTGGCCATTCCGGGAAACCTGAAGTTACCCTAGTGATTGGCACACGGCTTCCCTATGTGGTAGGTGACACTCACCACAGGCATGGCAGAAGCATTTGTTCTACATGTCAAATCCTGTCAAATGGGGCAATCATTTAAAGAGTGCTTTCTGGGTAGCCAGTGGTGGGGAGCTGGTAGTTTTCAGCACCGAATGACAGTGTCTGAGATATGTTGTGAAACATCCTCTCCTCTCAACCCCAGTGAATTCAGCAGGCTTGCACTGTACAAATATGAGGCACCCCTCACCCAGGCAGGGATGTGGGCTAGCCACAGCTTCCCAGACAGAAAGGGGGGTGGAAGCTAGAGCCGCCAACTGAGTACTTGCTTTATGCCAGACGTTGGGCCACGTGGTTTACATAAATCACCTTGATTCACCTACTAACTCTGCAAGGTGGTCTCCTTTATCCCCATTTTGCATATAAGAATAGTAAAACTCAGGGAGTCAAATCCACATCGTTGTTAAGTGCACAGCCAGGGTTGGAATCCAGACTTAGAAAGTAAATTTGCATTCTTGCTTTAACACACTATAGGGGCTTGTTCATTTTATTAATTGTCACTTTATTATTAACTTCCAGACAATAAAGACTAGATCTGTTCTCTCCCTGGGCTAAGTTTATTCACATTGTGTCATCTACTCTTCTTGGTGCTAATGTTATCCTCATTTTACAGATGAAAAAGTAAAGCACAGAGGGGTTAGGGAACTTGCCTAAGACCACAAGGCTAATAAGTGGTAGAGCCAGGACTTGAATATAAGTCTGATTCCAGAGTCTAAATCTCTGATCAGGTACCCATTCCTTAGGTCATGGATGTGTATGCATTATGGACCAATCATGCCAGCTGAGAAGTCATCACCAGGCAGAAAAAGAGCTCTCTCTAAAGAATATAGATTTCTCAGAGTCACAGTACACATCCAAGACCTTTTTGAGACATATGACCTTGCTAACATCTGTATCCATGGCAAGCTTGAAACTTTAAAAACACTTTGGTAATGAACACTACCCCCTCACACAACTGCCCTGACTCAGCCTTTGGAGCTCACCTTTGGAAACACCAAGAATGAAAACAATGATCTGAATGAATGTCTATAAAAGTAAGTAATTTCTTGGATGAAAAACAATATTGAAAATGTATTCCAAAGGGTCAAATTTCCCCAGCCTGAAAACATCCAAAAATGGATGGGAGAGATAAATGGGAAGAAACAGAAAGAACCACGTTCTGTGATAGTTTCCCTTCGTTAATCCTAATTCTTCATGAGTTTGGAGACACACAGGAGGCGTTACCACGTGAACATATCGGGGGCCCCCTATCTGAGCTCATATCCTAATAAACCATTTTTTATTTCAAAATACCTGATTTTTCTGTTTGGTTTTGCCTACTTAGCATCCATTCTTTCTTCTAGGAGCAGCATCCCAGAGTTCCTGCAGGGGAACTATCATCTCTCACTTGTGTTCCGGGATTTGGGAGGGGAAAACTCTACTCCCAGCCCCAAAGACGCCTGATATACATAACTCTGGTCTCACTGGTGGGCATGCTCTGTGGCCCTGGCTACAGGGACTGGTTCAGGACCTGCTCGCAGCTCAGCCTGGGCCACTCAGAAGGAACCTGAGGCTTCTGGGAGAGCTACTAAGAAGGTCAGCCCTCTCCTATGTGTGCCTGCAGCTGCAGGAGGGGGTAGTTGCAGGGGGAGACCACGACAGGGACCCTGCCTCAGAGAAAAGCTGTGAGATGGGCGGGGACACTGACTCCTGACAATTTGGGCCTCTTTTGCCAAAAAAGAACAGACTTAACCTCAGCTTTCCTTGTGTGGTCAGATTGGTGCCTTAAGAAACCACCATTTGGTTCTTCAAACATGGCTACCAAGAAATCCTAACTGATATAATATTAATGAGTAGAATCCAGGAGAGAGGTACAAATGGGTACTCCCTATATCCTAGGGCACTGGACAGGAAGTCTAATATTACCATGTACTTCCTAAGTCCATACCCTGGGCCAACACTTTGCTTATTTTGAGGGCAAGCCTATCTGCTTCTACCCAAGTGATCCTTCTATCTGGAATAATCACTCTGCTCATTTCCATTGAGTACACTCCTACTCTTCTGGCAAAACTCTACATCATTTCCTCCACTAGAGTTGGCAGTCACCTCTTCTGGGTTCCCAGGATGCCAGCCTACATCTCTGCAGTTACTTCTACCAACTCCTTGTTTGGTATCTGCCTGCATGGTGACTTTTTTTTTAATTCCAAATTAAGAGATGTTCAATGTTAAACAGAAAAAAAAATCCTAACAATAAGGAATGAGATAAAAGGGGAGAGAAATTCTCCCTCAATCCAGTGTCTTTCCCTGGAAGTAAACATCATGAACACTCATAAATCCATTCAGACACTTTTGATCGCACTAAAATGAAACGTCTGTCCCAAGACATATGAACTTCCCCAAAATGGGGATTCAGCTTCCTTCATTCTGAAGTGGTACCGTGGGACCATTTGGCCTGGATTCTAAGCCTGGCTCAAATATTTACTAGTCTGCGACTTAGGACAGGTTAATTAAACTCTTTGTACCTCCCTGTCCTCATCTGTAAAATGGGACTTAACACCTGTCACCTATCTTACCAGGTTGTTGAGAACATTAAATGATGCAATATAAAGCACTTAGAATAGGGACTGACACATGGTGGGTGCTGTGTAAATGTGCACCACTACTACCGTTAGTCTCCATCTCCAGTGTCTAGTCCTAAACGAAAAAGTTCTGAGTAAAGAGGCATTTCTCTGCAGTATGCACATAGTTAGATGGACTCCAGTAATCTAACTGACTGTCCCTCAGGCAGGCTTCTGGCACTTTCTCACTGACATTTCTTCCCCTTAATAGGATTCACTTTCATCACAACAACTATTTATTGAGTTTTTATCATGGGTCAGGGCGTATCTTATCTCAATTTACCCTCCCGATATTCCTATTAAAATAAGCACTCATTAGTGTTCATAACAGCATTATTTACTATGGCCAAAATGTGGAAGCAACCCAAAACGTGGAAAAACTTGGTCAAAGTTCCCACAACTAGTAAAAGACATTAAACTCAAGCCTATCTGACACCTAAGTACACTATCTGCCTTGTATGTCTCATGTGTTGTAGGTGTTTAATAAATATTTATTGGATGGACCAGATAATAGAAAGCTCTCATGACAATATTCCCTTCTATGTTTAATCAATGACTTCCTAGAAACAGAGATGGCAAATGATAATCAAGAAAAAGTAAAAAAGGAAAAAAAAAAGACATCTGTACTATCCTTGTTCACTCCAGGGCTCCCAATCCCCAAAGGAAGCAAAACCCTTGGAGCTGCCAGTCAGACACAATTCTCCAAGACCAAGCATACAACGACTGTACAGGGTGGAGGTAAGAGGTGGTAGGGATACATTCCCTCATCAGCACATCAGCCACATTGGTTCTTAAAGTCAGTGAGAATCACAAATAGGGAGACAGGTCCACAGAGCTCTACTGGAAGAAAAGCTGTCACTTTACAGATGAAGAAAGTGAAGCCCAGAGACAGAGAAACTAATTCAATGCCCTCCATTCCACTGGTGGTGTAGCAGGGGCTAGAACCAGACTTCACATTCCACAGGTCCACAAACTTGGCAGTAGGAAGACAGTGTAGTCCTGGTACCCTCAGCATACACCAGGTCAAACTGGCCCTCCATGAACAGCTGTGTGATCTTGAGCAAGTCATGGACTCTCTAGGACACTTAGTTTCTCCATTGATAAAATACAGGTATTAATTCTTCCATTTGGATTAGTAACAAGAACATAAGAAAAAACAAAAATTAGTAAGTAAATACAGCCAATGCAATGAAAATTAGGCAAAGAAACAAACAATTCACAAAAGAGGGAACATAGAGCCAGAGAAAGATATATGAATTGATGTTCAATATCATTAGTGATCAAGGAAATGCAAACCAAACCCACAGTGGGAGACAAAGTTTTTTACTAGCTTGGAAAAAAATTTTAAACATGACAATTCCAAATACTGGATTGAATATAATCCAAAGGCTCTCTTATACGTTGCCAGAAAGTGTGCAAATTGGTGCAACCATTTGGAAGAAGACAGACACATAAGAACGTTCAAAGACCACACTGTTAACAAGAGCAAAAGTCTGGCAAACACCCAACAACTCATGAGTAGAAGAGTGAATGAATAAACTGCGGTATATTCCCACAGTGGAATCTTCTAGAACCATCACTATGGATGAAGTACACAGAAATGCCCAATATGGAAGGATCTCAGCAAGGTGTTACAATGAAATTGTATAAAGTATGGTAGCCTGTTATATAAAGTTAAAAGAACTAAAATGAAATATATACATACATCCTTATGGACACACATAGATGCAATGCAATTTTGAAGAGGAAACCCAGAAGGTACTGGAAATGGGTTTCAGGACAAAGATTGCCTCTGTTAAGGTGGAAGGGATGAAATGGGAGAGGGAGCTGTATGGGTAGATGTGAGTCTGTGTCAATGTCTGTGCTTTTGTTCTAAGCCCAGGGTCATGAGTGTTTGTGACATTATTAAAATATGTGATTCTGAGCATGTGTCATGAACCCAGAGTCACTATTCATTTAGTTCTGCGAAGCTGAGGACCAAGGGTGACAACATGGATTCCTTCTTGGTGGGGTTGCTGTGAGGATTCAGAATGCATGGCCCATAGCCTGTGCGCCTGCACAGGAACATCCAGATCCTGGCTAGTGGTGGTGGTTGAGTGTACAAGTGGCTCAAGAACAGCTTGAAGTGAGCTAAAGAAAAAAAAATTTCACTCCAGCTCCCTCTGCTTCATGGCTCCACTGACTGGGTGAATCAATGCAATCTCTCCATCTTCTTGAACATCTTACTTTTAAAGATCATACAGCTCTAGTCTGGTAGATAACAAGACCCAGTTACTTCCAAACACTTCAGCCAACGTTCTTTGAAGAGTAACCTCTTCAGGGTAGTGTGACGGGCTTGTACTACCTTCACTTCAGAAGGAACTCCCATAGGTGGATCACTGATCCTGTCCTCTTGAAAGATTTCACGTGTCCAGGACTTGGCTTTAAAAGAAAAACTGGCTTTCAGCAGGGTGGGGGTCGGGGTGGGGCGCACGAGTAGTTGTTGACATTGCTCTCTCACCCTTCTGTAGGTAAGAGTTTTCTTTTTCCTCCCACACAACACAAGGAACAGAGAAGTCATTTAAGCCTTATAAATACTGGCAGGCTCAAAAAGCAAGTCGCCAGTCTTAAAAACATGTCTCTGTTTCCTTTGGCTAATCTGCAAATCCAGTCATATTTTCAGATAAGAAGGTAAACAGAGGGTGGAGGAGATTAAGGAAGCCTGTCCTAGGCCAGTATCTTTATAGAGAGACTGAGAGAAGAAATGTTATTGTAGTCTTTCCCTTTCAGGGTAAAGGATAGTAGCCAAACCCATAATAGCCCCAAACCTAGGAGGGTGGAAGAAGTAGGCACTTCTCTCTGCACCTTTGAGAAAAAAACAGAACACCAGTGAATATGGTGCCAGACATATTTGTGCCAGATCCCAGTCTCGGGGCTTAGAGGCAAGGAACAGGATGGAAAAGGAAATTGGTAGTTTGAAGTCTGTAGAGCTGCCTCTATCCACTATTTGGATGGAATGGGCTGCCTGGAGAGGTAACAAGTCCCTCACCTCTTTAAAAACAAACAAACAAACAAACAAACAAAAACCTTATGGTAAGCCTCTCTTAGCAAGGATGCTGAGGACTATTCTCAAGATGGTAGAACCAGATCAGAAGTTTGAGGCTTGAGATAGGAAGGATAGGTAGGACAGAAACTCTCCGAAACTGAAGGCAGAAGTTGGCATAACTCAAGGTAGGTTCATGGCTTCTACCATATTCTCAAAAGACCATGTCACCCTAAGAAAGGTAATGAACCAACAGACTAGGTGATCTTCAAGGCTTCTGACTCCATCAAATCCCAGGATCTGCGATTCTTTAGATCTCTGAATTCAGGCAAAGGCATGTAGATATTTTATGAGATTTAAAGATGTAAATCTTTTCCTAAGTGGCATGTGGGCTCCATGAAGGTAAGGATTTCTGTGTGTTTCCTTTACTGTGTTGCATCATTAGCATCTACAACGCTGGTTGGCACAGACCTAGGAAACATCTGTTGATTTATGTGTGTGAATGAGCCATAGCCAAAGCCTCTAGTTCTTTTCCTTAGTGACCGCTGGACAAATGCAGCCTCTCATCTGGCTGGCAGTGGTGATGGCTGAGCCTCAGCAAATGCTCATCTTTGGACCTTATCTGCACAGATTCAAAGAGTCTCCCCTATAGTTCTAGTGATAATCTCATCTGGAATCCAATGTCAGCTCCTGATTACTCAGTCTGATGGAGCAACCCTGAAATGTCCCACTTCTAGCCTAGAAAGAAAGGTATTAACTGTGGTCCTGACTTCAATCCTTCCCATGTCGTTGATATTGAAACCTAATTGTGTTGACGTTAGTCTCTAAGGTAAACAAAGCTTTACAGAGGAAATGTTTGGAACTTGAGATTCCTGTTTGCTCCAAGTTTGGACTAATGACCGGAATAATGAACATTTCCATTCATTTCCTTTTAAAGTACCGCTGATAATGTAGCTAAGTGGACAGTCCCAAACCATTCCTATTGGTCAATTACCAAAAACAGTTTTTGAAATACAGTCAATACTTCTCACCCCTGTGGAATTTCACCTAGAGAGAATGCCAAAAACTGTACCTGTATGAAGGCCCCAAGATCCTGAGAGGAAGAGCAAGGAGAGAAGGGGGAAGAAGGGAAGGTTAGAAAAGAGTGACAGACATCAGTGGCTAATCTGAATTGCTAATCTCCACTCTTATTATAGACCTGTCACAAAATTAAGCCTTTTAAGTATATGAATTCATTAAGTCCTTTTAACAGTCCTGTGGAAAAGGTTTTATTTATCCCATTATAGATGGCCGAGAGACTTACCCAAGGTCACACAGCAGAGGTATGACGAAGCTGGGATTTATACTCAAGCCTGTGCTCTTAACCACTGGCTTGTGCTGCCTCTCTTTATGCCCTCGTTCTGCTCCTTTTTCTTTTTACCACGTGTTTCCTTTGCCATCCTATGAGGATGGTTTGACTTCAATAGTAACTCAGGCCTGGAGAGAAGAGAAAGCAAGTCTATGAAAACAGGGAACTATATGGGTGGGTTGTAGATTGCAAAAGCTAGAGATAGAAGTAGAGCTTTGTGGGTATGCCAGGGAGCTTGACCAGGGCTAGGGAACGGTTTGATGTGGAGGAAAAGTGTGGCCAGGACTATGTGTTGGAAACAGCATACTGATTGTGGTGTGCCAACCCACAATGGGCCCTGAGTAAGACAGACACCGCTGCGTTGAGGAAGCTGTCTGGCCCACGGCATTCCCGGAAGGGGCGAGCCTGGCAAACCTCAGCCTCGTAACCCAGTCTGGGAAGCTGGCCCCTGTTGGGTTTGGCAAGGAGGCCTTTGTGAGCTCAGCAGGAGAGAATGCAGAGTGTCACTGGTTTAGAGAGGAAAAGAATCTGCTGCACCAAGATGACAGCTGGGCCATCGCACAGAAAGTCTTGGCAGTGTGTCTGGGCTACCTTTGTTTCTAAAACATGTGGTATCACATCCAAACTGGAGTTAGGCTCCTCCTTGGCACATGGGGGCTTAAAGCTCTGAAAATGATCTCTGTGAATCTCGTTATTTCCATTGTGGTCCAAAGACCAGCCGAGTTCATCAGATATGCAGATTCTCAGGCTCCACCCAGGCCTGCTGAATCAGAATCTTTAAAAGTCTGGGAGGTGCTGTCCTAGACATGCCCTGACCTAGGATCAGAATCTCTGGAGCCACATTTCTCAAATCTGACTGACATATAAGCTCCCAGGTGAATCAGATACAGGCTGCAGTTTGAAGAACCAATACAGGAAACCTCTGAAATGTCATCAGAACATCAAGGCATTTAAGTCACATCTTTCAGATGCCTCTCTGACCCAGAAAATTCCCCTTGAGACATCATGGGAACTATCATCAGTTGATTAGCAGTCCAACTACTTGTAAAAAAGGATTCGTGACAGTTCGTGAACAAAGAAGCTGGTCAGTGAAGCAGCATCACAGAATGGATTGCAGGGAAACTTGACCAGCCTACAACTCACTATGCCTTTCTCCACACCTGGGGTATGACAGAGCCTAAAATTCTGCTGCTGGGCTTATCCCTATTATTCTTTTTTAAATTACACATTTTCCTAGGAAGAAAAAGGCATATTTACATTCAGACTAAGTTGCTGACAATTTCTCAAAGCCTGCTTTCCTAATGGCAATCTGTGAGCAAATACTGTCATTCTACCTCCAAAGAAAATCTTCAGTATTCCACTTCTCTCTGCCTCCATAGTGGTACTGTGTCTAGTCTGCATGCCTGCCAAGACCTTCCCAGATGGTCTCTCGATTTCTGCTTCTGTCCCCTCTGATCTCTGTTCCACACATCTCTCATGGCAGTCACTGAAGGATGGAAATCACGTCACATCCCAGACTAAAGCCAAAAACTGCCTGTATCAGTTTCCTTTGGCTTCTGTAACAAATTACCATGACCATGGTGGCTTAAAACAATAAAATTTATTATCTCATAGTTCTGGAGACCAGAAGTCCAAAACTTCTATCACTGGGTTGAAATCAGCACATTGGCAGGGCCATGCTCCCTCTGGAGGCTCTAGAGAACAATGTGTTCTTTGCCTCTTGCAGCTTGTGGAGGCAGCCTGTCTTCTTTGGCTTGTGGCCACATCACTGCAATCTCTGCCTCCATGGTCAAAATGCATTGTCCTCTTCTGTCTGTCTACTCTCCCATGGACTCCCTCTTTATAGAAATACATGTGATGGTGCCCAGGACCCATGTGGATAGTCCAGGGTAATCTCCCCATCTAAAGATCCTGAATTTAATCACATATGTAAAGTCTGCTTTTGTCATATCAGATAATGTGGTCAGTTCCAAGACTAGGATGTGGCTGTCTCCAGGGACCATCAATCAGACTACCACACTGTCTTCCCATTGCACTTGATAAAAATCCAAAGTCTATATCGTGGCCCCTAAGGTCCCATGTGACCTTGCCCCTATCCAATTCTGAGGAGTTATCCTGCTCCACTTTCCTCCTTTTCCAGATCATCCCTCTGGTCTGCTTTTAGATCTTCAAATAAGTATGTCCCTGCCACAGAGCCTTTGCTCTTGCTGTTTCTTTTGCCTGCAGTGCTACCACGCTGGGCCTCATTTGCCAGATGAATGAATGGATTAATCAATAAATGAATGTCTTATTCCTAAAAACTCAGGTTAACAAGATGGTGGGAAACGTAGAAACAGCAGCATGGGCAGAAATTAACTTCATCTGCCTCTCAGTTTTGCCTAAAAAGTTGTTCAGCTGAAGATGCTTTCACCTACTCTTTTTTCAGTTGTCAAACACTTCAAAATATCCACAGCTCTTAGGCACCTGGAAGCTCCCTAGCAAGGAGTTGCCTTAGATGGTTGAAACAAAGTTGGAACTGGGTATCAATAGGAATAATGTCACATGGAACCATTCCCACTCTCCTCATTCTTGAAGAAATAAAACGGTCCATGGTATACAAAGCTATTTTGACTTCCAGCAATAGTTCCAATGTTGTTTCTTCTTCTAGTGGTCAATGAACATTCACTGTTGATTTTAGTGGCAATTTTACCAAGGTCACTGTTAATGGCTGCATCCTGCCCTGGAGACAGTGTGCCTGCCAGTGGCTAAATGACCTTTAATTATCTCCTGACTCTGAGAGAAGGTCTATCATTAAACGGAATTTCTTGAATGCTATTATGATGAAAATGTAAATAGAAGTTCTTTCTGCCCCAGAAAGGAGTTTGAGTTCCAATAGTTATATAAATCAATAGAGGTCACTACATTATAGGTAGTGGGTGGTCTAGATTGATCAACTAATTTTCTTCCAATTTTCTCGGGTCTGCCTCCACCAGCACTTGAAATCCTGAATAGGAAAGCCCTTAGTGTCAGATACACTGGCACTACTGGCTGCCCTGGTGGTAGCTAACAGGCCTACCCCTAATACTTGTGGGACCTAAGGAAAAAGGGTATAAAGTGGAGGCCAATGGGGTATGTTTCTAAATATACACAAGTTATAAATCAAGCTAACATACTGCTAAATAAAAATAGATTCTATCTTCCTACATGACAACTCTTCAAAACAACTTGGAAGGCTGGGTTTGAGTTCTAAGCTCTTCGACTCCCCTCTGGCTTCTGGTCTGTCACTACCTAGCTCTACCCCACAACCCAAGGGGTCTTGCTTAAAACTCGTCCCACATCCCATAAGCCCCTGGACCTAGGAGTAAAGTGTGTCGAGGTCCATTCTTGGAGGAGAATTGCCCTAGGGCAGAGGGCCACTCTGTTCTAGATATGGGATTGGGGTTTTTTAAGAAAAGAATTCTGGGGTCTATGGACCCTAAGACTGGACTGAAAGGGATGGACCTGAAAGGGAGGACCAAGACCAGAGTGGGGTCCCCAGGACAGGAGCCACTCTTGCCTGAGTCTAAAGGCAGTATTGGGAGTCATCACTCACTAGAGCTCCCTTGAAATTAGAAACCAGGGGATAATTTCTAATATCTAAATATACCATCAGGGCTTTGTAGGCAGAGGTTAGAGCTGTTCAACCAGGAGAAATAAAGTTTGAGCAAAACATTATAGATGCCCTGAAAACTGAGGACTGATAGATGTAGGGGGGAGGAGGGATGGGCATGGAGGAGGGCACTTGTGGGGATGAGCACTGAGTGTTATGTGGAAACTAATTTGATAATAAACTATTTGTAAAAAAATAAATAAATAAATATAGATGCCCTGAAAGTGTTCCTAGAAAGAACTGAGGTCTTCACTAGAGAAAACAAAACTATTTTTGTATATATTTGTAACTCCTAAGCAAAACTACTATAGGACAGTAGGGAAAATAATCAAGTATCAAAGAAGAATAACTACTTTAAAAATGGCTCTCTTGCCTGCAGACTGATAAGGAAAGTATTTGCCAGAGAGGTGAGACTGGGAGCTTGAATGTCATCCTTCTGAGTCCATACTAATGCAGGATTTCTATTTTCCTTCAGGGAATTTACTTTAATAGATGATGCAGATTGTGATCCAAATATCAGTGGGTTGTAAGTATTCCATGCTGAAAGTGACCTGTCTGCTCCTGTAGCCTTGATCATGAGTGTAGCAAGTATCAGGTAGCCACTATTACATAATTAACAGCACAGAGGTGATACGATGATATGAGATGGTGAAAAAGATCATGAACTTAGAAAATAATGATGTCTTAGTTAAAAGCATAGTATCAGATAAGTTGGGTTTAGAGAATATCTCTGCCATTTACTATTGATGAGACTGCAGGTGAGTTACTTTGCATATTTGAGCCTTGTTTTTAACTCCTAAGCAAAATCAGGCTCTAAGTAGCACCTATTCCATGTGACTGGTATGAGGATTAATTCATATAAAGCGTATTAGGAGCCCAACCATTGTCTGTAACATTCTGAGTATTCTAAAATACTGCTTCCTAGGAGAAATGATGGTAGTAGTGATACTGATGGTAACTGCAGGATTACACTAGTAGAATAGTACTTGTTAATGTCCAGAAGAAGCAATACCATTGTACTATACCATTGTAGTAATACGGAACAAAGGCAGATAAGTTGGATTCTGAGGCTCATGGTTCTTGAAAGGAGATTCTTCAATGATAATTAAGATATCAGGTAAAAGACCTCTTTGAATAAGGGGATTATGTATGGACTACACCTATGGTAACTGCAGACTATCACACAGAACTGACAGGGACACATAAGGAAACATGACTCACGCATGCCTTCACTGAGAATACATGGCACACACTTAGCAGTGCCGGTGAGCACAGAATCATCTCAAATCACGTGGGGGATAACAAGAAAAGATGCCGAGGGAGCTCGCTGTTGTATTTACAGTTGTACAGACTCAAGCTGAGTCATCACAGCAGTTCAGTAATATCTCAAGTGGTAGAAGACGGATCATCCACTGGCAAGCCTGAATCACCACTACTACGAGCAACTATCCCTGTCCGTGGCCAAACTTAGGTACTACTCAATGTGCAGATGAATCATTTCTAAATTAAGCATGGAGATTTCCAAATTATCCCAATATGTCCTAACATCTGGACGGGAGATATTTATTATTGAGTTGGAGGAGGGGACATAAGGAGAGAGAAAAAATAGAGAGAAGGCTATGTTCTCTAAGAAAACTATTTTCTTTTGAAATAGGGGACTGTTTTTGCAAAAATGACTGACTCACATTATTTTTTAATCACTGAAAAGGAAAGAGAGTGTGTGTAATGGATTGCTTTACACTAAATAAAGACATCATGTGGACATTAGGCTTTCTAATTTGGTTTTATATTATTCTAGCTACATTTAAAATGCACCTGTGAGCATAAGATTGATTCATTTCTGGGTTGGATTGCCTAAGGTCTTTCTACTGTTACAAATAACTTCCCTCAAAGCTTTCTCATGCCTTCTGGGATGCAGGAACATAGTTCACCCCAAGACGCTCTCTGACCTCATCACCCCAAGTTCTTGCTCTTTTTCCCATGGGCTGTGAGTCTCACTGCAGAGCTCTTGTTCTTTGGG
Source organism: Proteles cristata cristata (assembly GCA_017311185.1). NCBI lineage: Eukaryota > Metazoa > Chordata > Mammalia > Carnivora > Hyaenidae > Proteles > Proteles cristata. Next base: position 1,141,215 of record JAESUZ010003628.1, on the reverse strand, counting down.
AGTAGTGTAGGAAAGTCCAAAGGCTTTCTTTGCCCTGGCTTCCCAATGCCTTTTGTTACAGATTTTCTACTTCCTGGGAACAAGTTGGGGGTGGGCAGAGAATATTCATGGTTATTACTATGAGCTCTAGAATCAGACAGACTGGGGTTCAAATTCTGGCTCTGCTGCTTCACTCTATGTGACTAACAAGCTGCTTATCCTCTTGTGAGCCTCAACTGCCTCATCTGTGAAATGGGAATACTTTGAGACCCTAACTCAGGGAAAATTAGGTGTGACCATCTTTTTAAAGGACTTGTCTCAGTGGCTGGCTACATTGCAAGGGCTCCACAAATGTTAGCTCTTATTCTTTCTAAAGGAAGAGTCTTTGGATTTATGTATTTAGACACCCAAGAAGTTGAGCCACTGGGATCTGACATTTTAGGTAATAGAAAACTGTAATCTCCAGCCAAACTGAACTTCTTTTGCCTCTGGGTCCATGCTTTTCTTATCATAATGCTCCCCATTCATCAACTTTTGATGCAATTGTTTGTTTAACATCTGTTTTTCTCAGGAGAGTAGATTCTATGAATCTGTTTTCACTGTGCATGTCTGACACCCAGCAGAGCTCTTGGTACAGAAAGAGAGGTGCAGCAGTCATTCATTGAATGAAAGACTGAACAACCAATGGACCAATGAAGTGACAATCTGAGTAACTGATAGAACTACCGACCAAATGATTGAATGACCAACTGAGTGATCAAATGACCAACTGAATGAACTAATGAATGATGACTGAGATTGGTCATCTAAATTCAACTGGATGTGAAAATACTTTCCCGTGGCGCCTGGGTGGCTCAGTTGGTTAAGTGTCTGACTCTTGGTTTTGGGTCAGGTCATGATCTCACAGTTCGTGAGCTCAAGCCCCATATCAGGCTCTGTGCTGACAGCCTGGGATTCTCTCTCTCTGCTTGTCCCCTGCTTGATCACTCTCTCTCTCAAAATAAATATTAAAAAAATAAAATTAAGATCTCACAGTTTTGTGAGTTCAAGCCCCACATCAGGCTCTGCACTGGCAGTCTGTAGGGAAAAAGACCTGCGAACATATGACAGTACATGCTTAGGATTCTCGGTCTTTGTTTCTCTCTGCCCATCGCCTGCTCACACTGTCTATCTCTCTCAAAATAAATAAATCAGCTTAAAAAAATGCTTTTAAAAACAAAATACTTTCCTAGCATGACAAAGATGAGACTACTGAATACAGGATTTTAACTTGGAAAAGTAAGGTCTTTGGGGGGGATACAGAATACCTGTTTTTTAATGTCAGAGTTCAATTCTTCCCCCACCCCTACCAATGATAGGATGGGTAGCAATATCCTTTTGAAAAACACTATTCACTCCACACTCACATGGCCCTTAAATTGTACATCCCTCCCACTCTCCATCATAATCTAGAATCTGCTTGTCAGTTTTTGGTCTCAGTGTGTCTATCTATGTCAGATTACATCATGGCCCAACCATGTGTCTTAGGCTGTGAGAACAACTTGCAGAACCAACAGGAAGTCCCAGATCTCCCAATGCCTAATTTCTGATAACTAAGAATCTTTCCTGAAATCTCCCATCCACCCTTTTCTTCTCGATGAGCTCATCCAGTCTTTCCAGAAAGGCCGATCAGTGGCAAGGCATTGCTGGACTTCGTCAGGGGGATTTGGTGTCTTCATACCTTGTTCATCAGCCACAGGACACACTCATCTTTCAAGAGTTCTGGAATTCTGCCCATGGATGTCTGAACACTCCACTGCAATCCCAAAGGACCTCTTAGAATGTACATGTTTAGCCACAGAACTAACAGAATCCAAACTGTTTTTAAATTAAAACCTGCCTCGCATGAACATACTTAAAATGACCGTTGATAGTCAAAATACTTTCCTATCTTCCTCCTAAGAATCTGGGATTGTAACAAAATAAATGGAACACTCATTTAATGCCCTTTTCCTAGTGTATGGGAGGAGGGAAATACTCCCAAATCCAGGCTGATGAAAATCTTAAAGGTCACTAGGGAGATTTTCTAAGAGAACCAAGCATGGTGACCACTTGCCTGGAAATGAGTAAAAAATAATTATACAGCTACCACACCTTTTCCATGCTTGGTAAGAGACTGCATCCTTGCTACATACATCAGCACATTTAATCTGCCTGGGAGTCCTAGGATGTTGGTATTGCTGTTTTCATTTTATAGATAGGTAAGTTGAGGTTCCCAGTGGGTGTCCATGCAGGGATTTGAACCAAATGTGCCTGACTTCAAAGCTAATGCTCTGACCCCTCCACAGGTCGCAACATAGCTACCAAGATAGAGGAAAGGATTGCTGTTGACAAAGTGGAATGGAGTGGTGGAATATAACTGGGGAAGGATAAAATAGTTCCTAAAGTCTGGAGGGGAGAAGACCTGTGAACACAAGACAACAGTTTCCTAACAGATCAACTGTCACCATTCAAGGAAAGGAGAGCCCTTCAAAGACATTGCAAAGGCTGGAAAGAACAGGTAGGTGACTGCTCTAGGAAGGGAGATGTCAGCCAAGGTAACACAGAACCTTCTAACAATGAGAGATGTCCAAAACCACTAGATTGGCCCTGTGAAAACATGAATTCTTGGACATGGAAAGCATCCAAGCAGAGGGTAGGTGCCACACAGGTAGAGATGGAATACCTTGGAGGTTCTGGCCCTCTGTTTGCTTTGGGTAGATGGCTACTCACCAGCTGACAAGTTTACCCTTGCCTGCACCTGATCACCATCTGTAAATAAAGCAATGTCTGCAGAAGCAGTCTAATGCAAGTTACATCTCTGAGGCTAAAGGAAGGAATAGTGGGCCACTGTTACTCTATTAATGGATTTGAAGAACATTCCAAAGGACAGAAATCTTGGGAGAGAAAGGAAACCATGAGTATTACTTTGTGTCAAGCAATGGGTTGGATGCTTTGCACATGCTCCCTCATAAAGCAGGGTGCCACCTCTGGAAGTAGGGCTGATCATTTCCATCTTACAGCTAGAATAGTCTAAGAGAAGAGTTAGTTTGCCCATGGCCACATAGCTAGTAGTAACCAGGGCTCAAACTCAGGAGATTGGTATCACTGTTTCCGTTTTACAGATAGGGAAGTTAAGGTTCCTAACCCTCACTCATTTCTCAACAGTTTGCTGCCAAACCCAGCAAGGGAAGTTGGATGGGACACCAAGGGAAGGCACAGAGGACAGGTACATTTTTATGGACAGCAGAATAATAAGGCTGCAGCATGGAGTAAGACATAAGAGAGTAGGTCAGAATAGGATGCTCAGACAGGCATTCTAAATACTGAGCAGAGGCAGATAACAGAAATGAAGACATATCCTTCAAAATGCATTCTAGTTTGGGCCTTGAATCCAAGCCAGAGGACTGGTTCCAATCAATGAGTGATGCAAATTCATAAATAGGACCTCAGAGATTTTAATCTGAATAAAACCCACATATGGGTTTGCCCCTGAAGGTAATATACAGAAGTCACTTCCCAGTTTTTTCCCCTAGAGTACACAATGATTTAAATATCCCATGACGAGATGTTACCAGGTAATGCATGTTTATAAGGCTTTGGAAGGCTAAAATGACAACATGGCAAACAGAATGCAAAATGTGATGAGAAAAGATAATGATGGCTTTAACTATATCGACTTTTATCTCCCTACTGTCTCTTGGAAAATAAGGGGTGCTATAATGCTCTCCCCAAGCCCTGGCTGTTCAACCCATGTTGAAAAAGCATGATTTTCCCCCATTATCTAGTGTAAAGAAAGTTATTCTAATATAGAATTATATTCCAAATGGTCCCCATAAATAGGTTGTTGAGGGTTACCTACAATTAGACCACAGGCATTAAGTGTCTGTGTGTGTGTGTGTCTGTGTGTGTGTTGGTGTGTAGTTGGGGGAGGGTGTTTTTTATTTCTTTCATGGGGATCCAGACCCTATCCTGTAGGAATGCAATGTGATTAGCATAGCCTGGTACATGGTGCTGAGGAAATGTGTGCTGGGGCTTTAGTTGTGGTTCTATAGTTTTCATCAGTACCTTCTTTGGAGTCTGACACACATGGGTCTAAATTCCTGCTCTATAACCAGGTTGATGACCTTGGGACCACTACTTAACATCTCTAGGGCCCAGTCTGCTGTTCTGTAAAAAGAGAAAGAAACCACTTGCTTTAGGAAGGTGCTGGGAGAATATAATAAAATTGTCCATGGGAAGAGCCGGGCAGTCATGTTGGTGGTAGCTCAGAAAGGGCACTTGATACATTATCCTGAGCATGTCCCTGAAGCTGGGCAATCCCCCCTCTGATAAGCCACTGCCAACCCACCATCCAACCTCTCTAACCTAGTCCACCCTCTCACTGTCCTCCTTCCCGCTCCCCCCTCAAATACCAAAATCATTCATAAACTAGGAACTTAGAGTTGTAGGGGTGTCTGGGTGGCTCAGTTGGTTAAATGTCTCACTTCAGCTCAGGTCATGATCTCACGGTGAGTTCGAGCCCTGCATTGGGACTTGTGTGACAGTTCAGAGCCTGGAGCCTGCTTTGGATTCTGTGTCTCCCTTTCTCTCTTACCCTCTCTGACTTGCGCTCGCTCTCTTGCTCTCTCTCTCTTTTTCAAAAATAAATAAACATTTTTTTAAAAAATTAGAAACTTAGAGCTACAATATTGCCCCTTAATCCTGTTCAAAACACTTTCTCTAAAGTGAGTCATACCAACACCTCATTCCCAGTGGGCCATGTCAAATAAAACAAACATTTTGTTGCATCTTGGCTGCAAAGTACACATACGTCAGCAAACTACAGTGATTCAAGAGGGTCTACCTCAGCAAATTGCTCCAAGTCCCCCAGCATCTCATAGTCAAGCCTCATCCCCAAAGACGCAAGACTGGATTCATGTCAGCTGGAATCCTGGCATGGGAACAGAACATTTGGAAGGGCTGTTAGGCTTAGACCAAACTTTTGCAAATGACCCACATTCACTCCTCACAATGAGCCCCACTTTGACACAGAAGACCAAGGCACAAGGGAGTTATATACCTAAAGCCACTGTCAGTGGCATGGCTCAGCCTCCTCTTCACGTGAGAGCAGTTGGCAGTCCTGCCCTAGAGAAGACCCCCAAGTTTCTTCCAACTGGTCTTCCTATTCTAAGTAATTGCCAAGTCCCAAATCATTTAACTAATTCACATGCCAATAGCAGGAAAGGCTACAATGAGAAACCCAGAGGGTGTTCTATATCTCAACAACCCAGCAAAGGCGACACTGAGATTATCTCTAAAATCCACTTTGCGGGGCACCTGGGTGGCTCAGTCAGTTGAGCGGCCGACCTCGGCTCAGGTCATGATCTCACGGTTTGTGAGTTTGAGTCCCACATCAGGCTCTGTGCTGATAGCCTGGAGCCTGCTTCCGATTCTGTGTCTCCCTCTCTCTCTGCTCTACCTCTGTCTCTCAAAAATGAATAAACATTAAAAAAAAAATCCACTTTGCTTCTGTATGGGTCAGGGTCCTGGCTAGACACACTTTAAGGGGTGACCAAAGGCAGTTTAATAAAAGCACTACCAATGAAGGTGAAAACAAGGTTCAATGGACTCACTTGAGAAGAAGAAGCACCCTGAGGCCAGTGACAGCAGGAAGCAGAGACCACACCCAGGCCTGAAGAGACCATGGGAGAGAGCTGTCACCAGGCTGACTGGAGCTGTGGCTGTAGGTAGAAGAACATGACCATCTCCAAAACCCTGGCCAACAGGGAGGAAGAGGAGAGATTAAAGACACACACCCCTTCATCTCCTACCAGTCTCTTGCTTCCCAGAAGACACCAAAGGGGCCCAAGAGTGGAGTCCTTGTGTGAGCCCCCAGGTACAGAGCAAAGAATGGATCTGGAGAAAAACACAACAAAACACCCAGAACAATCCTGAAGGGTGAGGAGTCTAGTCTCCCCATCTTTGTCCAGGCTAAGCCCTTCCTTACTGTAAAGCCAGACATCTTGTGAGTGATCCCAATTGGATTTGGATCCTAACTAGCTATGAGGTTTTAAGCAGCTTAAATAACCCAGCAGAGCTTCATTCTCTAACCAGCAAATATGCAAATACATTGTCCAAATGCCTGAGCTCATCCCTGTGACAGAGCTAAAACACATGCAGAGATTTTCTGGGCCTAAATCTTGTGTTCTTCACACTCTCTTGTTGAACTGGCAAAGAAAGGGAATGGCTCCACTGCACCATCAAGTGGGATATGTGTCTGATACTGAAAGCAAATTTATCACTTGCTCCTAGTAAATAATAATACATTTGAGTTGCAAGTGGCATTAGAGATGATGGCCAGCCACACCGTTTAGGAGAGCTAGGATCAGAATGTAGGGCGCTAGACTCCTGATCCAGTGCTCCTTCACAATGAATAGATCCTCCTTGAGTCCTTCACAATCTCTGTGGAAGTTAGGCTACAAGGCAGGAGAATGCTTGGGTCCAACCACGATGTTTTATTTTTATCCAGATGTTTTGACCTTATAGACCAAGCCTTTCCTGATCTAGGAAGTCTGGTCATGATCCAAAAATCTGGAGAAAATTAGTTATTCTAAAATTAAAGTGACTGTAAGCATGGCAGAAAATAAACCAAAAACTTTTAAGTTGTGAACAAGTCACATAGACTTGGCATAAATGATGGTCCAAGTTGATACAAATTAAAACATGCAAGCAGTTTATGATATATTTATATGAATTAACATATATTAGAATGTACTACATGGTTCAGGGATTAATTTGTATAAGTCAATTATTGCACATCAAAGTATATCAGGTGATTCATGGATTATTTATATATACCTACTCCTAACTGCTGTGTGTTTTAATGAACACATATGTCTAAAAAATCATAACCGAATAGAAGTCATCACTCATGTTTGCATCTTAAACAACTAAGCCACACTTGCTACCATGTAACAATAAAAACATCATCATTGTGAACCATAATTATGGCGAGTTCCTAAAGTATCTGGCATGAAGCTAAAAGATCTGGGTTCAAGGTTTGCTTGGCTTCTTCCTAGCTTTGTAGCTTTGGCAAATCACTTGTCCTTCCCAATGCAGAACTCGAAACAGAGAAGACCAGACATGTTGCTATTGGTTCACAGGCCCTTGGTCTTTGCACCTGATAACAACCTAGGTCTCTGTTAGTACCTCTTAGGCATCCTTGCTGTGAATTAAATAGCAAATCAGACCCTGTCACTCCCTGCCCCTGCTTAAAACTCGAGAACTGCTCTGTTCAATATGGTAGCCACTGGCCACAAGTGGCTACTAAGCATTTGCACCATGGTTAATCTCAATGCCGGTGAACTACAAGTATAAAACACACACCAGATCTCAAAGATACAGTACCAAAATAAGAATGTAAAATATCTCAGTAATGCTGTGTATCAATCACAGGTGGAAATGGGATATGTTGGGTTAACTAAAGTATATTATAAATAGTTCACCGATTTCCTTTTACTTTTTTTTTAATGTGGCTACTAGAAATGTTTAAATGATTTACCTGGCACACACTAGGTCTCAGTTGGAAAGCACTGATCTATAATTCCCCACTGTTCTCAGAAAAGAATTTAGCCTCCATAGCAGGGGGTCCAATGTGATCCAGTCACCAAATACTTCTCAGGTCCCCTGATGCATTCTCCCTGTTCCTCAGTGCCCTCCAGCCATAGCAACATTATGATCCCTCAGACATAGAAAGCCTGTACCTCCCACCCCCCTTAGAGTCTCTGCACTCATGATTCCATCCTTCTGAAATGTTCTTTCCATGGCAACTCTACTCATAGCTGACTCATTCTCCTTCTTCAGGTCTTAGCTCACATGATCCCTTCAGTCAGGCCTTCCTGGACCACCTGATGCGAAGGGACCATATATCTAGTGAATGTCTTTTCCATATACTTCCTCCAAGGCACTCACTGCCATCCTCAATTACCTTATCTAATTTTCTGTTCACTTGATTAATGCCTGTCTCCCTCCACTAGAATAGAAGCTGTGTGAGGGGAGAAACCTTTCCTGTCTTATTCATGGTCTGTCATATCCTCAGCTCAGGGCCTCCTAACCCATTGTAGTTCTCAGTTCAATGTCTGTTGAATGAATGAATGAATGAATGAATGAATGAATGAACAATGAAAATGGCAGCAGACACAGAGCAAAAAATCCCAGTCAGGACAAACCCATTGTTAATGACGACAACACCACCATCTAGCTCAGACCTGGAAACTGCTTCTGATTCTGTGTCTCCCTCTTTCTCTGACTCTCCCCTGCTCATGCTGTCTGTCTCTCTCTCTCAAAAAAATAAATAAAACATTAAAAAATAATAATAAAGATTTGTTTGAGAGGTAATGTAGTACAGCTGAAAGGACACAGTTTGGAGTGAGAAGTTTTGAGTTCGAATTTTAGCTCTGCCACTTACTGGCTGTGTGACCTTGGATAGAGCTTGATTGTCCAAAATCTCCATTTTTCTCCCAGAAAAATAATTAGAACTATTATGGAATAATTAAAATTATTCTGTGATTGCCTTGAAGTTCAAGTAAGAGAAGAGCCTTGTCAGTTGGAGAGCTCCAATGATGGTTATTACACCAAGACCTTCTTGAAAGGGAAGGATTCTTTTATTTACCTAGGGTGTCCCCAGCACCCAGCACAGGGCTTGGCTAGGGCAGGTATCCCAAATTGCTTGAAGGATGCATGAACCCTCTGATAAGCTCCGACACCACAAAGCAATGAGCCTTGGAAAAATCAGATCTCTCACTGTTCCAACCTAGAAATGATAGTCCACTTTCTTCCAAAGAGAAGCAAAAGGATCTCAGAGCTAGAGTGAGGTTGAGGTGTAATAGCCACATTTCCTCCTTTTTCCATAACAGTCCAAAATTATAATAATCTGTCCAGCTATCCAGCCAAGACTCTGAACTATAGGTCCCCGAACACTCGGCTCAAGAGAAGGGTTCGAGGAGTCAGAGTCAGCATCTTTAGCTGGGGACTGAGTAAATACCAGCAGGGACTGGGGGTTGCCTTTCTGCCCACAACAGGTTGTTTTCCAGGAAAAAAAAATGGGCCACCCCAAGCAGTAGCTCCTGATTCTCACAAGAGCCACAATATCTGCCTCCTTAAATGCCACTGGGCCCAAGGGTAAAAATATGGATGGGAGGAAGATCATGTGTTTGGAGCTATATGGTGTTAAAGTTAATACAATTAGAATTATTCCATGAAACAATAATTTCTCAAGATGGGGCAAGAAGGGTGGCTGGGAAAGGAGTGAGAAATGACTTCACTGAGAAGGCTTCTGCCCAGTTTGCAAGGGATAAAGCCTGTCTTTGTTATTCTCCTGGCTTCTGTTCCTGTAACTCTGAAATATAAAGGCTTCTGGCATGACATCCCTGTTCAGCACTTTTGTTCCTAGGATTTGCTACTGAATGGGCTTTTCACATGGAAACCTCTTCCAGGCCAGGCTTCTGTTGGCCATGTTTATTTACACACTGGTTTACTGTGCAGCCCACCTTGGAAGTTTGGGCAAACTAAACCAGGTGCAGCATTGCACCATCTCTTCCCAGTCCTGCCTGCCTGCTCACTGCTGATTAAAAGCCAGAACCCAACCTGCATTCATTCAACACCTGTGTTCCGAGTGTCCATCACATGACAGGTGTTGGGGCTACGGCTGGGAGCAAGCAAGACAAACAGCGACTCCAGCAGATCCAAAGAAAGAGAAAAGGGGAATCATGAATACAAAGCCTTTTCCAGGAATGTGAAAAAGGAATCATAATTTGGGATCACTGGTTAAGATTTGGGATTGCTGGGGGTGATGATGTGTTAAGAACCAAACTGGAGGAGGCTTTAAGAAGGAAAGTACCCCCAATAGGAGAGGAAGCCCTAGAATGTGACCTGTGGCTCCCCCATCCTCCAAATTAATCAGTCACATAAAGTGCTTTGAGACCATCCCCAACTTCAGTCTGCCTGCAACTTAGTTTACGTTAAACCACTAGAGCTCTAGTGGAAGAGGGTACTGATTTCTGGCAGTGAGTTACAGGCCCAAAAACCTCATTGCAGAGCAGTATTCATTCTCTCCAGGGTAAAAAGGGGCTGGGGTTTAGTCCTCTGTCTGGGCAGGGAAAATGTCCCCGGGACCCCAGGTCTTTAGAACGCATTTAATGGAGAGGTGGATTTATAGGCACACAGCATGGCACCTTGATGGGAAGAGCTGGCTGACACTGTCTTATAGGACTTGCTATGCTACATGTTGCCAGACACTTTGCCCCAAGGATCCACAGACGGAGTGTTGCTCGGCCAGATCTTCATAACCCAGTTCACCCCGTTTAACTAGAATTTCCTGGTTTATGGCTTCTTTTAATCCTGTGTCCCCTTCTTTCCAGGTAAGCTCTCACTCTAACTCAGATTTAAAGCCTTGCTGCAGAGTTCAACTTTGGACCAGTTACCCTCTCTGATCCTGTGTCCGCGTCTACCAAACGCGAGTGAAAATCATCATCGTCATCGTGGTAATAAGAACACCGGAAATACTTATGAACCTAGAAAGAAGATGTACATCTTAGCGCCTATTTAAAATCAGGATTGTATTCTCCTCCTCGCTTTACCGGATGGGGGTACACTGACGCAAGTCATGGAAGGCTGATTAATATAATTTAGAAATATTAATTTTTTAAAACCTCTTAACTCCCCTGGGCTCTCACCTCCTGTCTGGTCACTGGAGGACTTTCCCCAATTTGGGCAAGTTAGCAGCCCGAGTCAGTGCGGCTGCACACCACCTGCCCCCCGCCCCCCTCGCCCCGCACCCCCCTAAAACGAGGCAGAAAGGGTGGGAAGGGGAACACGCTCAGCATTTATTTTTGGACCCAGCTCACTAAAAATACTTCAGCCTTCTTGTTTGATCACTCTCCCCTCTGACCTGAATGGATCGCGGGGCCCAGTAGCCCGCCCCACCCTCTGCCCGTTGTCCTTTAAAGGAGAAGGGCGTGGGGACGGATTCCTGCCGCTAGCTCGGGGGACTGATGAGAGCCGCCCGGGCAGGCAGGGGCCGCGGCCGCACTGACGTCAGAGCAGCGCTCGCGCCGCCGCAGCCGCCGGGAGCTGCCCTGGCCGCCCAGAGGGAGGGGGGTGAGCCGCGCTCTGCGATTGGCTGGCTGGGCGCGAGCGCTCGCGAGGATTGGCTGGCGCGGTTTTAGAGGGAGTCCTGCTCTCCAATTAAAGGACCTCGCGGCGCCAGGCTGAGCGCAGAGTTCCCTCAGGCCCGCGAACCTGGCCATTCAGCCAGCCGCTGTCCCCGCTGCGCGCCCTAGCGCCTCTGCCCGAGAAGCCAGGCGCTGTTCCTGCACCGCAGAAGATGGCAAAGGTGGCTAAGGACCTCAACCCAGGAGTTCAGAAGGTGAGCTGCTATCTGTCTGTACTTAACCCACATTCTACCTTTTCCCTGTGCCCCCCTCCCAGGTTTCACGGAGACTTCCCTAGACGTAAGGAGGAAATTCATTAAATTCCAAGACTTCCCAGAAAACAAAAGTTGGGAATACATATTTGAGCCAACAGGCACACACCCTAAAACTTACTCTTAAAAGCCATTGTGTAAAGTATTTGCAAAGAATCTTAGTTCTTTGGTGGTGCTAATTAAAATTTAAATAAAACTTTTTTTTTTAAAGAGTAATTCTGTTCTCTGTAGGGAGAAAAAAAAACCCTACCTCCCATTCCCCCAATCTTCCACCTCCCTGGGTTGAGGTGAAGGTTGGGGGGAAGGTAATATTTACTCACAAGGAATCTCCCCTTTTGCTTTCTGTCATCCTAATATTTTGTATTTTTCGCTCACACACACGTTTCTTTAGTTGGTGATGTTGGCAATGGCAGCAATTCCACCACTGGGGAACTAATTTCTGTCCCCAGGGTCTGCACGTTTCCCTTTCAGGAAGGGCTGGCCCAGAGCCCAGAAAGTCATGGGTGAATTACTGCAGGAGAGGCCCACAGCTGTGCCTGTAGCGCCAGCACGTACCTGCTACTTACCTGCATGCCATTGGGAGAGGGCACAGGTCAGAGACTTAGAGGGCAGGTGAGCTGGAAAGGAGCAGAGAGACAGACAGTCTAAGCCAGTGGAGAAAATGAAGCCCAGGGTTATAGAGCATTGATTGGTACCAGCAGGCAGGAAAGCCTTAGGCACTGAAACCCTGGCCCTACCCCTTTTGAGCTGTACTGTTTTTGACCAAGTCACTTTTCTGTGCCTCATTTTCCTTGTCTCCAGTTTTGGGGATAATAAACCCCGTCTCCCTCCCAGCAGCAGTAACAGCAATGCTAAACTGTGGGTTCATCTCTCAAAGCAGTCATTTTTAAAGTCTTGCAGGGCAAAGTCCTCCTTAGACATTGGCTATTACCTGTGGAGTAGAATGAGAGGCCAAAAACCAAAACCAAACAAACAGAAAACCCCAAACCCATGTCCAAATCAAAATAAAAATGCAAGACACTTAGAGCCACAGCATTCATACATCTGATTTACTGCTGCACCATTACATAGCTGACCTGCCCCAGACTCCCACACACAGTCTAGCGGACCCTTCTGAATGTGTACACCAAGTCAGACGTAATCAGGGCATTTCTCTGGAATGTACCATGTCCCATCATATTTGCCAGACTATTTGGAGAATCAAGTCCTCTCTCCTTCTATGGAATTCTCATAATACTTTAGACCTTGGTAAGACACCTACTAATTCCTACCTAGTAGCGAGTCCTGCCTGCACTGCTCTTATTTCTTTACACCTCTTTCTAAACTCCTTGAAGACAAACCTTTCTGGCTCATCTCTGTTCCAACACAGCATACCATACACAGCAGGACTCAATAAACTACTAGGGAACCACTGAATATCCGCCCAGCTAAGACCATAGAGTTAGCGGACAGTACATTCTGTACATGAATGTTTTTTAACTTGTAGCACCTGGATATTTGTGTGTCTGAACCACCTCCCCAGATTCAGCTGAGGTAAAAAGTATAGGGCTAAAGGGGCAGAGTCCCAATGTCCTCTAGAAAGTCAGATGATTTGGGAGTGGTTTTACTACCCGTTGATTGACAGATCATGTCTGAAGCAAGGCAGAGTAGATGGAAACCCTCCTCCTTACTGAAAGCCAAAGCCACCGCTTGGAGGAAACCTTGTTTTTATTTTCCTCTGCATCGGAGAGTGTGATTATCCGGATTAGAGGTGGAACACGTTCTCCTTCTTGTCACCCCTCTAGTGCCAACTTCCTTGGCCTGCAAAGGGTTTATTTTCCATTTAGATCCAATTACAGGCTTAGAGAAAGAATGCAGTGGGTAGAGATGAAAGGGTGGTTTGTTTTTTTTTTAAACTCTTGAGACTGTGGCAATGAGGAGGATGATCACCACTATGTAGATTAACCAAAGTCTTCAATTCAAAAAGTCAAGGGAAGAGAAGAGAGTGGGGGAAGCAATTCTCTCTGCTGAACTTTATAATAGTGATTAAACACTGTCATACCAAGAGCACACTGAAAAGCTTTTATTGCATATTTACTCTTTAAGTCTGGAGCAGTGGGGGGTTTTATAACATTTGGCTTCAGGAGGCCTAATCACACGTAGACATTTTGAAACCATTTCCTAGACTCTGGGAGCTGCAAGGGACCTATTTACAAAATGAGAAATGGTTTAAAATGGCATACAAACTATCTCTGCTGCCCTACCCCCAAGGGGAAGAGGGATACGAGGAATCCTTAGCAGCTGGAAAGTCGTAAAAAGGTCTTCAAGAGAACATAAAATCCAAAACCCGGAGTAGCTTTAAAGACTATCTAACCAGTCCCAGACAGAGTGGCTCACCGAGTGTCACATACCTAGTTAGTGGCAGACCTTAGAAACAGTTACCTGCCTCCTCTCATCTGAGCCAAGTTAAGTGCTCCCAGTGGCTACTCTTGAGCCATCATTTGTTTTTTTTCTACTGGGAAAGAGAAGGTTTCCTAGTACAGAGAGTTCCCTGAGTATAGTCAACATTCCTTGGTAATAAAGGGCCTTGAAGGCCAAATGCCATTTCTTTTGGTGGAATCAACCACTACTGAGGATTTATTCTGTTGTTTATTAAGCAAATGTAAGAATACTGGTACTGCTGTTCTTGTAACTAGATCCGGGTTCCTACCCGAACTCTACCACTTACTAGCTATGAGCTCTCTGGCAAGCAGATTAGCTTCTGAGTCTGTGCCCTTATGGGAAATTTGGAGAGATAATAGCAGCATCTACCTTCCTAAGGTATCTGTGGTCATTAAATGAGATAATACATATGACAGTCTCAGCACAGTAGCTCTCAGAGTTAGCTGCTTATTATTATTATTATTATTATTATTATTGGCAATGTGTATTTCGATGGGCATGTGAATGCTGAAGGGAGTCTTTTGGTGGACGCTTTTCTTTATGACTATCCCATCTGAAGAGCAACTAATTTTCATTCAGCTGAACCAAAGCCAGTTGCTCAGTCTTGATAAGTTGAATGTTGCTCTTTTCTTCATTCTACCCCCACAGATACAAAATCTGCTTACAAGAAACAGAGATTACCAGTCATCCCACTCTGGAGCTGTAGAATTTTAGACCTGAAAAGGGACATGGAGCTCTTTTCACTTGGTAGACGAGGAAACTTCGCCCCAGAGGGGTCCAGCTCCTTATCTGAGATTGCTGAGAAAATGTGCTGAAACCCATAAGGCTCTGCAAGAATACAGGCCTACTGGCTGCCAAGGAGCCACTTGCAGGAATTTAGAAAGGACTAGAACAAAGAGATCTAAGGGCATGTTCACTGTTGACGGTACATATGCCAGTGGATTGACTCCAAAGGGTTCTATTTTTCACCCCTCAACACAGTGTCAGAGGAGCATTGCATGATGGTTTTAAGTGCATTACCAGGTTCAGCTAGGCATCTCCCCACATCCTTCCCCGCATCCCCTCCCTCTTGGCTTTCCTCTCCTCCAGCTTCATCCTTCCTCTGTCCTCAGCCCTTCCTGCTTTCACCTCCAGTTCCTGCAGCGTGCAAAACCACTGGCACATTGCCTGAGTGAGCTGATCCAATGTAAACAAGGCTCCTCAAGAACTGTCGTTGGCTCCTTCAGTCTTAAAAATATACTAAACTGTCACTTAAAGATGTTAATAGCCAAGGAATTGGAGATATGCCCATAGGTGTATAAACAACTTGGCCCAAAAGAGAGCCTTTTTAAAAAAGAAAGACAGAAAATATCCAAGGCCTCCTTAAAGGATCTCTGAAAACAGATGCTGAAGCCATTACTTTGTAAATTGCAGATGCTTATCATCTTGTGCAGACCTGTGTGAATATCTGGGGTTGGGGGCAGATGATTGACGTTTACCAGTGCATCCACCACCTGGGGTGACGGGAGGCAGGGAAAGGCTTAATCACAGACCATCTCTAGGCTTTGCACTCAGCCATCTAGGCTCCAAGACCTCCTCCTAGCCAGGACTTATCCACCGTTCTATAAGCTGGACAGGGGGAAAGGACTTCGGTATTTACCTCTGAAGTTCTGTGGTTGTATCGTCTCTCCACATTAACTAGCCAAAGGTGACAAGGAAGCAAAAGAATAGGCTGAGTCCAGCAAAAGCTGGGGACCAGGAAGGAGGGACAGTGACACAGGCTCATGTGTGCATCTTTCTTTCCCACCGCCATGCCTGCCACTTCTGATGAGGCTGAGGTAAGGACAGAGAAGTGAAGGAATAATTCCTTCTACAGCCCAGTGGAGTCAGCAGGTCTCCAGAAGAGGCATTCAGTTTGACTTTGGAAAGGAGAATCATTTTTGCTTTCCAACTTGCACATTCAAAATAGAGTGTGAATAATAAAGTGGAAATCTGTCATGATGAGCATACACCTTAGGAGTTCTTATCTTCCCAGGGCTCATCCAACACCATTTAACTATTTATTATGAGAAGTTTTCTGGCAGAGGTTGAGTCATTATAATAACTGCAGGCATTTCTTTACCAGGTGACATTGGACAGGCCACCTTTCCTAGGAAGTGACAGACCTTAGATGAGAATCAGTCTTCCTTTTCCTTCCAGCCCACTGACCTTTCCTGTACACCAGACTGTCTCCCAAATAGCAAATGATTATGGAAAAACAGGCCTAAAACCTTGTCCTACTGAAAGTAGGATTGAGGAACAGCTTTTCAGGACATCCAGAAGGAAGAGACAGCTGTTGTTCTTTAAGTGCCTTCCTTTGGAAGCACCACCCCACCCCCTCCCTTTCATTTGCTTTTGGGAAGAGGATTTGGCTGGCAGCTGCCGTGATCTTGCCAGGTGCAGGGCCACCAACCACTTCTGGAGGAGTTGTTCAAGATTACGATATTTCTTTAACTTCACACGGAATGTTCAGGGTGTTCTAAACCTATTCTTGGAGCTTCGTACATATCAGTGGCATGGATCTGCAGAAGTTCTAGAAATGATTTCTATAAAGCTTTTATAGAAAGCATTACACAAGAAGTTGGGTCTCATTATGTGCACTGAGACTCTTTCAGTGGCCAAATTATACTTGGTATCTAAGCCTAAATATTTGATGCGGGTCTCACAAAAACAGAAATGGTAATACAGTTATGAGGTTTTGTCAAACTTCCAGATCAACTCTTCACTCATTGTCTGCTCTTTTTTATGAGAAGCAAAAACCCTTTTACATTTTCTCTTAGAAGGGTCATATTTGGTCTTTTATTTGGGACATCATTTATTTGGACTCCTGTTCCCTAATGACTCTCCAGGAAGACTCCTCTGTTCTCTGCTAGCATAGACAAATTCGAGGAAAGACAAAAGAGAGGAAGGAAAGATATCTCTTGAGGCATGTTGGTGCTTGAAATTTTCTCACATCCCATTTAACCTTAAGGACCACCATGCAAAAATATGAATGTCCTTTCTACACATGAGTAAATTAAGTTTAAGTGATTATATAATGGCAGGTTAAGAACTCAAACCCAGTCTTCTCTGGTCCCAAACCTTAACCTCTTTCCACTCTAAGAAAAAATAAGAAGGCTTTCCTCAGAAGTTGCAGTCTGGTGCTGTGATTATCAGTGAGAGCTCTACTCAGAGATCAAAGTCTCTCTATACCTTAATAGTCTGATACAGGAATTACCCAGCATTTACCAAATGTTACCAGGCATTTGTACCTCTCTAGTTTCTCTTGGTCACTATACTGTCATCCACACCAAGTCAAAGCCATTTCCAGATATAGAACAAGGGCTTTCTAGATTTCTCCTGGTTTCTGGTTTTCTAGAAGTCTGATAGAACTCTCAAGGGACTGGGGTGGTAGAGAGACAATCTAAGGAAGCATACAATAATATCCTAAAATGACTGAAGAAGCAGTGACCCTTGACCAAAAAATAAAAATAAAAATTAAAAAAATCCTAGAGATCCCAGTCCCAGAGCTTCCAGGAAATTCTAGCCTGGGGATAAGCTGGACCTCTGGTATGCCTAGTCAGCCTGACTCATGGTGTACCCAATAACATGTGAATCAGGACCAAGCAAAACACAGCCAAGCCCCCACTAGGACATGCTTTAAAAGGAAATAAGATTGCTGCAGGGGGCAAAAAGCAAAGGCTCCATTTGGCAAGTCACTCTTTGGAAGAATAAAGGAGTCTTGGGGTCCAGCCCATGGCGGCTGTTTCAAATCCACATGATATGTTTATGGATTTTTTGTTTCTCCTTGTGTTTTAAAACATTAGATTCTTTGTAAAATTAATCTTTGGAGAAAAATGCAAATGAATCACTTTTAAAAGAGCTGAACAGAATCTAGGGATCAGTTCCTCTGTGTTGCAGTTGGGACACAAGGGAGAAATAACATATCCAAAATTTACCTGAGACATAACCAAAAGATCCACTGATTCACAGCATCTTTTGTGAAAACAGGAGAAAAGGAGATCTCTATTCTGTCGCTTCCATGCCCAGAGGACTCTAATTTCAGGTCAAATTCATACCCTCAAACTTCAGAATGTCAAGTGAACGTTTTGGCTATGAATTTAGCTTTGGCCACATAATTTAGAAGCCAACTGAGATGCGGTTAAACACACAGCCTTTGCAAGTATGGGGATCTAGATGTGACTCATGTTTCTGCCATTTGCTAGGTCTGCAGCCTCTGCCAAATTGCTTTTCCTCTCTGGACCTCTGGTTTCCTATTTGAGAAAGAGTTAACAATACTTCTATATCTAAACAATAGTTAATGAGATAAAGCACGAGAAGTGCCTGGATGCCTAGTAAGTGCTCAAAAAATATTTCCTCTTGCTGTTACTGGTATTCCCTCTCATCAGTACAGCACAGAAATCCCATAGGTAGTTAAACCAAGTTCAGCTTACCGACGTCATGTCACATGTGGCTTCTAAGATATCAGATTGCAGGACCTTCTCTTTGTAGCTAAACTTAGACTTAGCCATAAATACACTCAGGCTGCATCATATGCAAAATCGTGACAATGGCAACAATTTGCTTTGGGTATCTGGTTGCTACACTTCTAAACAAGAGCCTTCCCTTTGCCTGAGACCAGTCATTGGCCCCAGCTGTGTGATCTTGTACAGGGACTTCCTCTCACCAAGCCTCAGATGTCTTGCTTATAAATCAAGGTAATAGTCACTCATTTCTTCATTTAGCATCGGTCATGTGCCAGACACTGTGCTGAGTGCTGAATAAAAAAAATAAGTTTTGGTCCCTGCTATGTAAACTTGAGTCTGCTGAAATTCATTTCTCATAAAGGTAGGACAAAGGCCAAATAACATTAGTGTTCTAGGATTCTGTGTGTGCCTTGACCATCTGTAGCACTCACACACATACACATGTGCACACACACATACCTACCTCTCTTCCTTTGCTGCCCACGCTCATATTTCCCAGCACTGCACACATCTGAGCCACAACCAACCCCAGCCATTGCTACAGTGCAACAGTGGAATGAGTATGATAATTCTACCAGTGACTGAATTCTAAACAGGATATTTAGTGATGAGAAGTTTGAGACCAGGGGGATACTGGCAGCTCTCAGGTACTATTGGTCACCAGCAGCACCTTCAGCTGCCTTGCAGATGTGGTAGAAGACAAATCGTCTGTGCTGGGCCTATGTCTGCAGATGCAGCCCAACACCCCAGGCTCTGTCCTTAGTGGTGCGGATGGCAGGGGCACCAAAGGACAGGAGCACGGAGTAAGGTCTCCTGGCTGACTAACACCCCTGTAACCTGCCCTTAAGAAGACAGCATCTATTTGGGCTGTATGACTAAGTGGCGTGTCCAGGTACTGATTCATGAGGCTGACTACCAAGGTGACTGGCCCGGCTGATCCACTGGCTAGAAGAACTGGAGGGAAAGTGGAGCCCAGCCTTGCCCTCATCCTGGAGGAGAGCCACCCACCTGCTGAGGCATTCCTGTTCTCCCTGCCCAACTCTGGCACTGAAGTCAGCTAGTGTCCTTGTTCAGGGGATCTGGCCCCAATGTGGGGAGGGGTCAGCATTTTGGGGCTTATTGTAGAGGAAGTCAAGGGAATTTTTTTAATCTTGTTACTGCTAACAAGAGGTTTTTAACCAGGAATCTGTGGATAGAATTGAGGGTATCAAAGAATGTAAATGAAGAAACACTGCATCCCAATATACCCAACCTCTGTCTGAGTCAGCTTTTCCTTCAGTTATGATGGAAGGCAAAAGCCCAGACAGCTTAGCAGCTCCTGACTTGTCTTTTTAACCAAATAAAGCTATTGAACAAGATATTTACGTTAGAAAAAGATAGCTGGATATAGGCCCAATGCCCTTGATACCAATGGAAATCTGATACTTTCATATCCTATTACAGCTAAGAGATGTACCACTTACACTTATCCCTGTTCTGGAATAACAATAAATCCACGCTGAGTCTTGTTAATAACTTAATAAAGCATGTATGTTTCTAAATCACAGATCTGTTTATATATATTGATACTGTTTCAGTGATAATGGTTTCCTCTGTAATCCTATATATTTTATGCACTTAAAACATTCTAAGAAGGAATGCTTTCATGTTAGACAACCAAAAGAGCCCGAATATAGTAAGACCTCTGTCAAAATAAAACTTTAACAGTATTGTCTATACATATACACAAACGTGCATATATAGGGGTGCCTGGATGGCTCAGTCGATTTAAGTGTCTGACCCTTGGTTTCAGATCAGGTCATGATTTCACAGTTAGTGAGTTTGAGCAATCTGTGGGGCTTTGTGCTGACAGCATGAAACCTGCTTGGGATTCTCTTTCTCCCTCCCTCTCTCTTTCCCTTCCCTGCTCTTGTGTGTTCCCTCTGAAAATAAACTTTAAAAAAAAGAATTAAGTTTATGCAAACATACATGCAATTATTATATGCCAGAGACTTGGCTGATAAATCGAAAAATAGAAGGAAAAGAGTCCCAGAAGCTAATGGTTTCAGAAAAGAAACAACCAGTCCGGCCATCAGAAAAAAGAATAGTGCCTGCAGACCTTGATCAGAAGTATGAGCATGGAACTGAGGGAGATCAGAAGAGGCAATACTTAACCCTACCTGGGAGGTCAGGGAAGGCTTACCCAGGAGGCGACATCTGAGCCGAGTGTTGAAAGACAAGGATAAATGAGCTGTTAGGACCGGGTCGTGGTCCAGTCTTATGCTTTCCAAGTCTGGCACATATATTGTCCATCCTACCTGCCTTCTAACTTGGGGAATATCATCCATCTTGAATTGCAGAGAAATACATTCCCATGTATGCATCCATCCCTACATGTGCATCTTTTATTTTCTCATCTGAGAACTTGCTCCTCTTGCCTCTCAACCAACATATTTCAGGTGATGAGGATAGCAGACCCTGCCAAGCACATAGAAAGCTTTATGGCAGTGGCTTGAGACTCTCCCAGTTCCAGCAAAGGATTCAGCCAACTCACCCCCATCAAGTTTGAAGTTTTTCAGGAAGATTTAGATTCAGAGAACTGAGATTATGCAATCCAAATGGGAAGAAAGGAACTCATACACACATACACACACACACACACACACACACTATGAAAATCATCACGCTGCACACTTGAGCAGAACATGAAAACAATCCAGAGCCCCAAAGGGAGCATTTTTGTGCCCCAAGTTTTATTCATCTTTAAACTCTGAAGCCATCAATGATCCTAGAGGAAAAGAAATCCCAAGTAGTACACCTTAATGAACTAAGAGAAAGAAAATTAGTCTTTTGAAATACAGGAATTTGGTTAATAAGATCAATTCCATCACAACAATTCCTTTTGTACACTTCAGATTTCTCACTTGGTCTGAAAATGTGGGTTCCTTGTTGCCATGTGTTAGACCAGGTGAGGCATCAAAATGAAAAACACATAGCATGGATGTCAAAATGCCACTGGGATGATTGTTCATGATTTTTGTCAGTTGTGTATGGTATGTAAAAAAAAATCCCAGATGATTCCCTGCCAGTTATCTGGAAAATGAAATTATGGGCATCATTGCTGTGTTTGGACCTGCGAAGGAACTGAGAAGAGGCGAAGTTTGATGGAAAAGCTATGTTTCCTTGAGTCTTACCTCCTACACAGCCAGAGACCTGAACACTTATGGGGGGAGATACCCCATAATTAAGATTCACGGTACCTAGAATGGCTGTTGTCACCTGCCTCTATCTTCCCCTGGACCCAGCCCAGGACTGGGGCCATCACAAGGGAAATCATCTTACATTTATTTTAATAATGCTTGTGGTTTATCTTTCAGCAACTACAATTAAGTTTTAAGAGGTCAAAAGGGCTTCAGCATTTCCCTAGGTCACCTTCCTTATTTAACAGACAAGGAAACAGATCTAGGAGGTTAGGTGATTTGCTCAAGATCACAGAGCTAGTGAGTAGAAGAGCTAGGGTAAGAATTTGAGGTATCATAGCATTTCAGGTTCAGAAAGACTTTTAACACTTTATTTTGTTCAACTGTCTCATCCTTGACTTAACCATGAGATGAACTGAGAATACCACTAACAAGCACTGCCAACTTCTGAGGATACCTACTGAACTCCTCTACTTATTAGACAGCTCCTCCTTATTGTGAGCTAAAATCTTTCTTTCTGCAACTTCTTCCCACTGCTTGTTTCCCTAGCTCCTTGGTGTAAGGATGTGATGACCACTTTTTTCTAACATTTCTGTTCTGGTAACTGACCAAGTCCTACATGTTGTTCAAGATTAAGGTCAAAGCATCTGTTTCCTGGGTTCTAGCATTCTGGGGACCTAGTGTCAGCCTTAAGCTAGGTGAGGTGGCTAACAGACAGCCCCCACATTTTGTTTTGGGACAAATTTGGTGACTTGTGCCACCTTCTCCATTTAAGCAGGATGTTTACCTTTCCTTAAAATTTCACCCAGTTGGGAAGGTCACTTCTATGCCACCAAACTATCATATTTCTTGGAGGATAGCTTTTAAAGAGGAAAAACCTGGCAAAAGAGGTGGGGATAGGCAACTCTAAAGTACTAAGAACTCCAAATCCATGTGCTAAATACTCATGAAAAATCAGCACTGGTCTACACACAGAGTACCTGATATGTAAAGAGTGAGAGGCGGGGGGAGGGGAGGAGATAATAAGAAATCAGAAAAGGCTAAGTAGGAAAAGAAGAAAACCTTGATAAACACAGGTAATATCTTTTTTAAAAGCTTTTTAAATTATTTGCAAAGTTGTCATAACTTATTACTATATGGAATGCTAGAACAGTAAGAAAGTAGTCTAAATTTTATATCCTGGTGACTTTTCCATCTGGAGAGAATACTCAAAATATAAATGTGAAGGGGTCACATGCCTAGGTGGCTCAGTCAGTTAAGTGTCCAACTGATGATCTCAGCTCAGGTCTTGATCTCAGGGTTGCGAGTTCATGCCCCACACTGAGGTCCATGCTGGGCTGAAGCCTTCTTAAAAAAAATATGAAGGCTAGTCACCAAGAATAACTCAATTTCATTAAAAGATGCCACTAAGAAAGTGAAAGACAATTCACAAAGAAAATATTTCAGTACATATATCTGACAATGGGTTATATCCAGAATATATAAATAACTCCGTTAAATCAATTTTTAAAAGCATTCCAATTTTTTTAAAAAATAGGTGAAGATTTGAACAGGCATGTCACAGAAAAAAATGTCTAAATGGCTAATTAGTGCAGGGAAAGGTATTCAACCTTATTCTCAGAAAAACACAAAAGCACAACAATACAGCATTACACACCCAGAAGAGGAGTAAAATTAAATACTGACAATAACAAGTGTTGACAAGGATGTGGAGCAGCTAGAATTCATACGTTGCCAATGTAAAATGATACAACCATTTTGGGAAACTGGTAGAAGGATCTTGAGGGGATAGAAAGAAGGAGAGAGAGCATAAGGGCAGAGGACACAAGACAGACATGGAATACAGTAGGTGAGACCAGGGTCCCTCAGTGGGATCCCCAACCATGTGGCTTAATCTAAAATCTTCTTACTCCTGGGCCAAGATCAGAACTGACAAGGTAGGAGTGGGGCCAGAGGCATGGGAGGGAGACTGTTTGGTGGATTTAGGAAGAATCTGGAGATGAAAAGGAAATGAAAGTGAGAGGGTTGGGGAAGGCACCATTCCAAACCAAACTCTGAGTTTTTAATGTCTGGTCCCAAGTTTTATTATCCTCCTGCAGGCTCAGCTGCAAAAGGATTGGCTTTAGGATGGTGGATGAGCCAAGCCTTGATTTGTTTCCTTTCTTCAAACAACTGACTTGAACTTTCATCTGATCCTTGAGGCCCCCTCTTTTTGGCTGGAGGTCTCTCAAGAACAAACTCCAGTGATCTCGCTGGTCTGGGGAGGCAGTTGGCTCAGTGCTCTGGACAACAGCAGTCATGTCTCAGGAGAGTTGGCCCTCCTGAGAGACGAGAGCAGAGGGACATCTGAAAATTGGCTGAAATTTAGTCCAAACCTCTCATAGCTCAGACCAATATCAATGTTAAGTTTCTAGTCCTTGATGAATATTTATACCAAAATAGGGCCAGTGGAAAAGTTCCATCTGTGTGGATTTTAAGAATTTTGCCTTCCCTCAGCCACGTTGACCAAACTCAGGAAAGCAATGGAATCATTGCCAAGTACATACTCTTTGAAGTACAAGAAATTCTGAGAAGGCCTTGGACCCATCATATTTCTTCTTATCCCCAAAACTTAGATTTGGCACTCCTTTCTTTAAAAAATTCTTAATATCTTCACCTCTTGGTGCTTTATAATTTTAGCCTAGCCCTTGACACCATGAACACTTTTTAAATTTTTTTTAAATTTATTTTTGAGAAAGAGACAGAGTATGAGCGGGGGAGGGGCAGAGAGAGACAGAGACAAAACCTGAAGCAGGTTCCAGCCTCTGAGCTGTCAGCACAGATCCCAGTGCAGGACTCAAACTCACAAACCACAAGATCATGACCTGGGCAGAAGTTGGACACTTAACCAGCCGAGCCACCCAGCATCCCTGCTATGAACACTCTTTTCAAAGAGTGGATAAGTCTATTCAAAGTTTTGCTGGGTGAAACTGCTTTGCTGGTTGAGATTTTTCCCATCTTACTAAAATCTAGATGGTCCAGTTAATACTTTAACTCACCTCTTTACTTTGCTAGTAGAGAAATGGCCCCAAAATTTCTCCTCAGTTTTATTAGTCACTCCATACTCCTCAGAACCAAAACCAAAAAATTTCATTAAGTTCTGCCCTTGATAGGAGGGATTAAATTAGAAGCTTTGCTCTTACACTAGGCATATCAAACATGGGCCATGTGCTAGGCTACATAGTTTTGTCCTAGTATTTACAGAAATATCATTTTATAGATGAGTAAACTAAGATTCAGAGAGATTAAATAAATTGCCTTGGTGACATAGCTAGATGATGAATATAAATTAAATGTAGGAGATTCAATCCACAGCTCTCCCTCTGCCCTCTATGCCATTTCTTATCTACATGTAACACGTTTA
This sequence comes from Proteles cristata cristata, assembly GCA_017311185.1. Taxonomy (NCBI): domain Eukaryota; kingdom Metazoa; phylum Chordata; class Mammalia; order Carnivora; family Hyaenidae; genus Proteles; species Proteles cristata. The sequence continues at coordinate 1,116,267 of JAESUZ010003628.1, read as the reverse complement.
CAGGGTTCCAAAAAGATGAGTCATGATACAGAATAGGACTCAGGCTCAGATCTTTTAAAAGTCAATAGTACTAGCTAGAATCTAATGATGTTGTTTCATATTTGTCATATTTTTATGCATACCTTCTATTTTATTTAAAAGAATTTTTAATGTTTTGTTTATTTTTGAGAGAAAGAGAGCAAGTCAGGGAGGGGCAGAGAGAGGAAGACACAGAAGCCAAAGCAGGCTCCAGGTTCTGAGCTGTCAGCAAAGAGCCTGATGCAAGGCTCGAACCCACGAACCGTGAAATCATGACCTGAGCCAAAGTTGGACACTCAATCAACTGAGCCACTGAAGCACCCCAGCTTACCTTCTATTTTTAAAGGGTTTTTTTTTTCCAAGAAATAAGTTTTTTTTTAAGTAATTTGGTTAAAGAAATATTATAATCACCTAGATGGCATATTGAGGACAGAATTCATGAAGGGGGAACATAGGGTTTCATAAACATCTAATATTTGATTACCTCTGATCTCTACAGCACTTTACAGATTACTCAACATCCTATATGTATGATCATATTTGATTCTCAGAACAACTCCATGAAGATGGTAGGAATTATCCATTTTAAAGGTGAAAAAAATCAAGGTTCAGAGAACAGAAACTGCTCACCAGGGTCATATGGGTAATGATAAAAGAGCCAGGGCTTGGGTTCAATTCCTCAAGCTCCAGCAAGAACAATGCTCCCCTATTGCTCCACCAGCAAATTCAAGGACAGAAGTGGGTAAAGGGATGTGATCCAAGACCAGAAATGCTATGAAAGTCTATAGAACTGAATGACTCATGGGCTGGCCTAAGTTTTCACGGTTTCCCAGTGCTTGTGTATATTCTGCTTTGTGGAGAAGCCTGAGTTGCTCTAGAGAAGCCTTATTTTCTTGGGTGAGTCACCTTTCACAAGGTCAGAAAGTGGCTCTCCCATCACAAGAGCATCTCCTATCTTCTGGGGTACACCATGAAAGTGAAGGCACAGACTAGAAATGGGCCCTTCAAAGAGGAAAAGCTGGATTCTGCCCAAGAAGAAGAGCATTTCTTTCCATGTCTACTTGCCTTGAACAACTAACTGGGATTCACACCACAGGTCTGGGTGACTAGATGGGCAGGAATACCACAAAGATGGGAAAACCAGTGGGTTTGGGAAGCAAAGAAGGCAAGGTAGCAGTGCCAACAGCCTATCCACAAAGAGATTCCAGGAGCTGAAAACACTCATGGAGAGAACGCTGAGAGAGCTGGATAGAATAGTAAAGCCATGTGAGTAGACTGATGCATAAGAGAGAAGCATGTTGAGAATCAAGTGCTATAATGGGGAGCCTGGGTGGCTCATTCGGTTAAGCGTCCTACTTCAGTTCAGGTTATAATCTCGCAGTTTGTGAGTTGGAGCTCCGCGCCGGGTTCTGTGCTAACATCTCAAGGCCTGGAGCCTGCTTCAAATTCTGTGTCTCCCTCTCTCTCTGCCCCTCCCCAACTCTCTCTTTCTCTCTCTCAAAAATAAATGAACATTAAAGAAAAATGTTTTTAAGGCTATAAGAACCAGTGCTAGAACCTTAGAAGGGAGGAGGAAGCAGTTGGGGAGGGCTGTGAAGAAGGGTTGGGCAACCAGAGGAGGCTCGAATCTTGGAAACTATGGGAAGTCAGGTTGATTCTTGTTTTCCCAACTCTTTCTGCAAAAATCATCCTCAGTTGAAGGATATCTCTTATGTATTAGCTTTTAATGCAACACTGAAGAAGCACTGAGAGAAGGCAAGAAGTGTTATAGTCATACACATGTTTATTAAGGAGCTACTATGTGCAAGGCAGAATTTGAGGCACTGGTGTTAGAGCAATAAACTAGACACACAGGGACCCTTCCCCCACGTTACTTACAGTCTAGCAGGAAAGAATGTTATTAAAGAGTTATATTCAGGATTAAACAATTAAAATCATTATGAGTACTGCAAAGAAATACAAGATACAGTGTTTTCTCAAACCCTGTGATGGATGAGTACTGCAAAGAAATACAAGATACAGGGTTTTCTCAAACCCTGTGATGGGGGTACCTGAATGACAAATAGGAGTTAGGTGAGGGGAGAAAGAAATGTTCCATGCAGAAGGAACTGCATATGGGCAGGCTCAGAGGTATATAGGAATGTGTCCTCTTCCCTAGGGCAGATGGTTAAGTGAATAATCCTAAATTTATTCAAGAGATAATTTTCTGGACTTGGTTTTTGTAGTTCTGACTCTACATTTTAATTCTGTTAAATGAGCTGCAAAGGTGGGACCTTGAAAATGAATTATTTGCAAAGTGAATGACGATCTGTGAATTTCTGTTTCATAAAACTAGGCTTGGAAAAACTTGAAAGTGTTTTTATTTCTAAGAATCTGTAATTTCCATGTGTCAGATTTTCTTAAACATAGAATTCCACTATATAAAGTATATACAACTAGAGCATTTTGGAGGGGGAAAGTCAAGGTGAGGATTAAATATTTGAAAATGTATTTAATGTTAGTTTGAAAAACATAGGCTAGCAAAGAAAAAGAAGTCATTTATAAGAAGGGTACTTGTTTTAAACCAAGAAACCTTCTTGCTAAAGCCACTCCAGTAAAACACAAGTAGTTTCTTAACATCAAGGCACCAGTGTTGGCTGAAGGAAATGTGTGTGTGTCTCCATCTTTCCAGTGTCAGAAGTTAACCTGAGAATTTATGTGTGAGAGTCCAGTAGGAGTCATTTGCATAAGCAGAGCCTTCAGACTCTTAATAACAGTGCTGTTACATGACACAGTCCCTACTACAATGTTAAGATTCAGATAAGCAAGATTAAAAATTCTTGGTTTGCTAAGTCTCTCCATTTCCAAAATTAACTCCATCAAAAGTGTGTTATCCTTAGATCAGTAATGCTGCAAGAATTCAGACACATGGACAACCACACATACCCAATTAACATCCCTTTAGGAATATATTCTTAAGACATTAGGGCCCTAAAATCAGGAGTCTTATAAAAACTGGGGAGGTATAATAAGTAGGTATTGCTTAGAGTTTTATACTTGAGGAGGAGTCTACTCAGGGCTGAAACCTAAGAACCACAAAGCCAATTAGGTTTTAATTTCCAAGTATGGCCTGAAGGTATTAGGCCTGGGGACACCAACAGCTTGTTCTCATTTAGGAAATGGGGGAGGGGAGAGTAAAGAAACCCTACAAGGACTTTATTTTCTTTTGTCTTAACTTCCCTCAAGCCACTTGGTAAATCTCTGATAAAATTCCCTAGAGGGTTGGATAGCTTCTGGCTCCTAGCGAAACTAGTGGCTTTACTTACATCTTCCCAAAAACTGGCAGGGTCTATCCATGAAAGAAAAAATACAAGTTTAAAAAAGATATGTTGGAGCCTCTGGAAACAGTTTGTCAAGAAATGCCAGGTCAACTCTTGGCCTGCGGGAATCCTTTTCTCAGTCCATGAAAACAATGCCCATACTTTGGGGAACCTAGCATCTCAAAAGATCCATAAAAAATCTGGATGTTAGGGGCGGGGAGGGGGGCAGGAGGACCCTCCCCCCATTGGCTTTTAAATGAGCAGTGCGCCCCTCAAACAATGGGGTGAGTTGTCTAAAATCAACGAGTTCTCAAAAACAGAGAGTGGTTTTGTCAGTCTGAGTTTGTACAGTTCGCTGTTCGCAGTGTCTGCAGCTAGTCCAAAGGAAGCTGGTGTCAAAGGAAAATATTAGTTCAGTCCTGAAAATCCTTTCACTTCCTTACATGTAAAATTTGTGGACCTGCTTTGGATTCAACCACCTGTACCCATCAGCTGTCAGCAAGAAGCTGGCAGCACAGAGGCTGCTTTCCTTTCTCCCTCAGTCACCATCATTTTTGTGCTGCCAAAGGAATGTCCAACAACGGAGTCAGAGTCCTGAGCAGGGCCTGATATCTTCCAGCACTTTCCATGCCTTGCTATCAGATACAATCACCCAGCCATGGGTCTCTCAGTTCAGGATTTGGAACTTTCTACCTTGTTCCGTACTCCCCTTTTTCAGAGTGACCCAGCCCCATCACCTTTGAAAGAAGAGTTACTCTGTGAATATTTCGAGACTGCCCACTTTCAAGGGCTCTGGCCATTGCCAAGTGGGAGAGGAGCCCAGCCACGTGAATTGTCTCATGAAATTGCTACAGCTTCTTCGTCCAAAGGTCCCTCACGTCAGGCCTTTCCAAGAGCCACAAACCCTTGGAAAACGTACTGATTTGAGTCTTATCGCTTCTTTGCCTATTTTTGATGAAAGTACTAAAAATACGAAAGAGTAGAATTACCCAAAAGGCAGATGGAAGGAAAAGAAAAAGGGGTAGATAATGCCCTATCCTGGCTAGCGGAGCACTCACAGTGCTTGCTCCATTATGCTGAGTGATGATGTGGTCAGAGGGAAGCATTACTAACAAATGCAGTCAACCAGGCCTGATAACGGAAGCATGGTTGCAAAAACTCGTTCTAATCAGGAGGAGACATTCAGGACGCAGACAGCTAAGGATGGGGTCAGCTGTTGGATGGGGTGCAGTGTTATAACAAGCCACCCCAAAAACAGGCTTCCGTGTGCCCACTCTGTTCATGGCCCTGGGTCTGGGCATTCCTGCTTTTCTGGAACCAGCCTCAAATCAGTGAAGGTTGGCTGAAAGAGTAGGGAGGGGGGATAGAAAGGGAGGCAAGAGCAGGGTCTTAAACAGAGAAACCTTTCATTTCACGTTTCCCTTTCCCCATATGGATTTGCTTTACTATTCAGTAAAGCTTTTCAGAGCTAGATTAACCCTTTTTGTTCACATGTGATGTGTATCTTGGGAAACTCCAATAACTTCCTTCCCTGGAGGGGAGGACAGAACCAAACAAGTGATTACACATATACAAATGTTCTATGCAGGGCTATGTGTGTGCGCGCTCATGGATATGCATGCCCTGTGTGGAAATGTGTGTGTGCATGTGTGTGTGCATGCATGTGGATGGGTGTGTAACAGGTCATACATGGTGGTTAGGAGTTTATAGAGGACAGGAGAGGGGAGAGCTTCCTGAAGAAGTCATGGGAGGAACTGGCTGGTGGTTTCCAGAACTTCCCCAGAGGCATGTTCATCAAGGAGATTCAACAGAGGGATTGGGACCCATTTCAGGGACAGCTGGCAGGGGAGACACAGAAATGACAAGCTTCTTTCACCACCCCACATGGACTGGGACCGCCAGGCATCCTGTTAACTTTTCACAAACTCTAGAGTATGTGTTGGGTTTCTGTGAATTTGTTTCTCCTTGCTGGCTGCCCTGATTTCAACTGAATTTTACCTGTTAAATATGACATGTTGAGAGAAGCAGAATAGTAAGGAGAATATGGTGTATCTTGCCCCAAACACAAATTCTCATAGAGTTGAGCCTGGACAAACTATCTTGACAGACAAAACAAACAAACAAACAAATAACAAAAATCAAAAACCAAAGCAAACATTTCTTATAGAGAATAAAAAGTGCTCTTTTGTTGGGGATTTGTTCAAAACTTTATTTGGGACACCAGACATTCCTAACATGAGCTAAATCCACCAGACTAACTCTCTCAACCACAGCTGGCCCACATAATCAACTTAATACATACACACCATCTAACAGGAAAGATAATCGGGTCTGTACCCTGAAATACTGACCACTCAAGCATTTCTGCCATCAGCTCATCACCCACCAAATTTTTCCTTTTCTGTTGCTTTAAATAGGATTGGTCTTTAAAAACAAGGAAAAAGAACACGGTTTCCATCCATTGAATTCGGAGTACAAGATCAGTTGGGCTAATCTCAGTTTGTTTAGTCTATGCATTTTTATCCTTATTACACAATTCAGGAAAAGGGTATCTAAGTTGAAGTGATTTCATTACATCTGTGCTTGTCCAGACAGAAGACTAGGGAACAACCATGGAGTAGAAACGGTAGATGTGGACACGTCCCACACAGATAGCCACGTACATCTGTACACACATCCACATACACTCATGTACGCACACACACAGTCCTCTTGAAGAGTATTTGTATCCCCAGATATGACCTCGATGTAGATCATGTCTTTGTTGCTGCCTTTGTGAGACTTGCTGTGGTTTTAGAAGGGACTTTACCCTAAGTTGTTTCCACAGCTAATTTGCATGGCATTATAGAGAGCATAGGTCAATCTGTACAGAATGGAAATTTGAGTAAGGAAGTTTCTGCTCACTCCTCTGTGCCGTATTTGAAGCCAGCCACCTTAAGGCCAGGTGAGATAAAAGTTAGAACCCTTTAGGGTTTTGGCTATAAACCCCACTTTTTCATCTCCTGTTTGGGGAAACAGGGTTTTCTTGGCCACAAACTGAAGCCCCAGCTTGAGGCTTCCCCAGCCCAAGTACAAGCATCGGGAGGGACAAGACAGAGCCAGGAGGTCAACACAGAGCAATAATTGTGCCTAAGATTGGAGGGGACAGGATAGGGAACACCCATTTCATGTGAAAAGGGAATAAATATATAATATGGAATAATGACCAAAGTCACCCTGATGTAAGAATCTGTGTTGTTTATCCAGCATCCCTGGATTTCTGGGCCCCAGTCTCTACCTCTGGTGGTATATAGGACATGTCACAAGGAGGGTTTATGTTCAGGAAGGGTGACAAATGTAACTCTGACATTAAGGATGGACAGTTATTATACTAGTAAGTGTACTGATTTCATTACTCTGTTATGATTTTCTTTTTTTTTTTTAATGTTTTATTTATTTCTAGGAGAGAGAGAGAGAGACAGACAGCGTGAAAAGGGGAGAGTCAGAGAGAGAGGGAGTCACAGACTGAAACAGGCTCCAGGCTCTGAGCTGGCAGTCAGCACAGAGCCCGACGCGGGGCTCGAACCCACGAACCGCGAGATCATGACCTAAGCGAAAGTCGGACGCTTAACCGACTAAGCCACCCAGGCGCCCCTCTGTTATGATTTTCTAAGGCTAGTTGGCAACTCATTCTTTCAGTCACAGGAGAGCTTCAAAAAAAAATGGAGGAAGTTCAAACCCTGTCGAGACCATGGGGTTCTTGAATGGGAAACTGAAATGTAAGGCCCCCATTACACTTCCCAGCCAAGTCACTCTCTGAAAGGATCACACTTAAGTGGGGATTGGGGAGAACAACTTTCCATGATATAACCATCTGGGCCTCGAGTGTTGCAGGCCTGGCAAAGGGTCTCAGCATCAGTGGGAGTCCCGCAGCAAGTCAGCCAGCCAGGGAAATTTCGAAGCAGAGGAAGGACTGTGGTCTCCCTTCTGTCTGGCTATTCAGAGAGTTGCTGCATTTGGCATGAATGCCTGTGAGGTGGGCTTATGCCAGGACAGAAGAGACCAAAATGAAATAACAGAAGTTAGACATGCTGTAGATCTCACCTTGTAGTGAATGGTCTGGGAAGAGAGGCCTCCCTCCGATGAGCTGAGAGCCATAGCATCCAAGTTGTAGTGGCCGAGGGTATGATGGGGAAGCCCAGTTGTTCCTAAACTTTTCTGTATGTTGGAATCCTCCAGAGAACTTCCCAAATGACTGAGGTCTGTTGCCTATCCCTAGCAATTTTGGCTAAGTTGCTGTGGCATGCAGCTGGGATTTTGGAAGTGTTAAAAGATCTTCAGGGGATTCTAATGTGTAGACAAGTTTGGGAACTGCTGATGTAGCCCTTTGCTCTTTAAAGGGTCGTCCCTGGGGGCACCTGGGTGGCTCAGTTGGTTAAGCAGCCGACTTCAGCTCTGGTCATGATCTCGTCATGGTTTGTGAGTTTGAGCCCAGCGTCGGGCTCTGTGCTGACAGCTCAGAGCCTGGAGCCTGCTTCTGATTCTGTGTCTCCCTCTCTCTCTGCCCCTCCCCTGCTCATGCTCTGTCTCTCTTTCAAAAATAAATAAATGTTAAAAAAAATATTTAAAAAAATTTTATAAATAAAAATAAAAAATAAAGTGTGGTGTGCAGATTGGCAGCATCAGCTTTCCCTAGAAGGTCAGTAGAACTATGGAATATCAGGCTCACCTCAGACCTGCTAGACCAGAGTCTTCAAGTTAGCTAGATCCCAGCTGATCTTCATGCTAAATCAGAGTGTCTGATTAATTTCAAACATATGCAGACCAGGCCAAATCCCCATAGTAAAGTACAATGCCATAGCACACTCTTTCTAATTCCTGGCACCTAATGCATTTGTAGTTCTACAGTTATATGGGTTCTTTGAGATGTAAGAGTAAGGGCCCCAAAATATCTAGAAAATTTTGTTTCTTGGCATTGCCTGTAGTGCAGTGGTTAAATTAAAGTGGAGATTGGGGATTCTGAGAGACCTGTGTTTAAATCTAAGCACCAGGACTTAATTTGACCTCTGTGAATAGTCTTAATTAGGGAGACCAACTCATTGTGGTTTGTCCAGAGCATTCCTGGGTTCAGCACTAGAAGTCCTGCATTCAGGCCCTGATTCAGCCTCGGACAAACCAAGATCATCAGTTTCCTTCAATTACTTCATGCACAGCCTGATCCGTGGTTGTCAGACTTCAGTTGTGCATCCAGATCACCTGGGGGGCTTGAACAGCAATGATGGCCCTACAGAGAGTATCAAGAGTTAGTGGGTCTGGGGTGAGAACTGAGGATTGGCACTGCTACCAAGTTCTGAGGTGCTTTTGGGGTTCACACCTGGAGAATCACCACGAGGTGGTGTAAGATTTGCCTGAGTTCAGGCTTAGCACAGTGGCTGGAAGGCTGCAAGGCCTAGTAGTCATTACAGCTACAATTAATTTCTTTTTTTTTTTTTTTTTTAAGGAAAAGATGGGACTTGAGCTGGTCCTGAAAGAATGTGTGGGGCCAAAGGTCCCTGAGGTTTGATGAGCCTGAGCAAAAAAACGAAAAACAAACCCCAGTGTATACTTCAGAGAACTGCAAGAGGCTCAGGTGATTGGGAAGAAAATCGGGTAGAAATAGTAGATGATATGGAAGTAAAAATAAATAAATTTGGGCCAGTGAAGTGGGCCACATTCTAGGAGTGCCTCTTAAAGTGGCTTAATTCAACTTCAAAATGAGATGGGTGCTAGTTTCCTTCATATAAACAAATTATTAAAAGTTGGGAATAGAGGTGCTTGGGTGGCTCGCTCGGTTGAGTGTCCAGCTTCAGCTCAGGTCATAATTTCGAGGTTTGTAAGTTCGAGCCCTGCATCGGTCTCTGTGCTGTCAGTGCAAAGCCCACTCCAGATCCATTGTCTCCCTCTCTCTCTGCCTTTCCCCCTCTTACACAAGTACACTTGCGTGCGCTCTCTCTCAAAAATAAACATTAAAATTTTTTTTTAAAAAAGGAAACACTTGAGAATAAACCCAGGAATGACTTGCCTCTTGCCTTGGTTATTATGATTTTGGTCTTTTTTAAAGTGGTTTAAGTGGTAACAATGTCTAGAAGACAGTTTTCAACATGTTGTCTCCCAGGACACTGTCTGTCCAGTCATCTTCAGACCTTGGGTTGGAGGGTGAGCTCCAGCTCCCTGATCTGGTACTAAGCATAAGTGACCTCTCACACCTCACTTGGGCTTCCAGAGAGGAAATAGATAAATCAACTGAAGCCAATGCCCTGGTACTTCTCTCCTACAGGCACTGCCTGTGGTTCTGATTCACTTTGTCCTCCAGCTACTGCCTCTCTAGCTGCCTTTGAAGCCTGTCCATTGCCTTGAACATCTACACTTTAATTTAGCAGAACAGGGTTGGATGGTAAAAAATTTGGAGACCATGGTGATCAAAGCCTTGTCCTACTGCCCTCAATGATTTCCTGGGACCCCTCCCCCTAACTCCACTCCTACAGACACACTGTCCCTCCTGTTTGGATCCCATTGGCCTAATGCCCAGAGTCAAGGCTAGACCCGTAGGAGGCTGTCTGAGGTCTGGATACTCCTGGTGTGGTAGGAAATAATAGGGTCTGGATTCCAAAAACATGAGTATGAATTATGTCCTGAGCAGCAAATCCCATCAGATCTATGAGCTCAGTTTTTTTTTCCCCACGAGGCAAATGCAAAGTGTCCACATCCTAAGGTTGTGAAAACCAAATGAGATAAGGAATGTAAATATACTTTGTAAACTGTCAAGTGCTATATCCTTGGTGGAAAGTACCATAGCTGATAAGAGGAGAGCACAACTCAGAAGTAAGACCTGCCTGGTTTCGCTTCTTGGCTCCATGACTTACTAGCCATTAGACCCTGAAGAAAAGGCTTAACCTTTGTGGGCCTGCTTCCTCATCTGAAAATGAAGTCACTAAGAGCACCTCTCTCACAGGCTCACCAAGCGTAAATATTATGAATATGCCTGGCATATGCCTGGCACCTAAGGTATACTCAATTAATGTTAGCTACAGTCAGAATCATGAGGAAAACTATAACATTTTTGCTTAAAGTACAGATGAGGGTAGGGTGAGGAGACCCTCCTTCCCCATAGGAGCTCCAGTCTGGACCATTCTGAATAGACAAGTTGCTTCTCCTCCCTCAGACTGTCATGCATCCTTTGTTGATTAGGAATAATGATCATACCTCACAGTGTCATCATAACTGTTCAGGAAAAATGCTTAAGTAAGTAAGATCACTCCATGGATTGTCAAGCTGTTAATATTTGGGAATTGTTGATAGCTGTAGAATCATTTCTGGAATCTTTTTTTTTCTGTTTATGATAGTAGTTCTTTTCTGGACCTTTTCATAATTTCACCCCACTCTTTACTACCCTCACTCTACCTTCTCTCCTTGGTGGGGAGGAAAAGGTTTATTTTTAAGTAATAAAGCATGTTGGCTAATAATCTTTAACAACACATATGCTTACAGGGACTCCTGGGTGGCTCAGTTGGTTGGTTAAGCCTCAACTCTTGATTTTGGCTCAGGTCACGATCTCACAGTTTGCCAGATTGAGTCCCATGTCAGGGCGACAGCTGACAATGTGGAGCCTGCTTGGTATTCTCTCTCTCCCTTTCTGTCTGCCCTCACCTGCTCTCTCTCTCTCTCAAAATAAAAATACATAACATTTAAAAAATTAACACATATGCAATTTACCTATAAAAGACTAGTCAGAGTAATTGACTTGGAGTGGAATTCAGTGTCAATATTCAGAACACCCCAGCTCAGAAGGCAAATCCATGGAGAGTCAGAAGCGCCTGTGATGGTGTTAAGATATAATTTTCAAAAACATAAAATCATGACTCTTGTGCAAATATACAATAAAACTTAGTAAAGATTTTACTCAACTCATTAGTTAATGGAGTAATCACTAAGATATTTAGACCAGTTCAAAAAGCATTTGAAGGGCTGGGTATTTATAGGTAATTCAATGTTACCACAAGGTTGATGGGTTAGGTACACAAGGAGCTCATGTCCAGCAGGACAATAAACCATACCTTTAAGGTTATGTTTCAAAAAGACAAAAACTCCTTGCATTTATATCTTCACTGGACAAAAAAATCTGTAAGTTACATGTAACTGCACCAAGTCTTGGGATAAAGCAAAGTAAATTTGTCTAGATAATCCTCATGGGGGTGCGGGGGCGAGGGCCAATATCACTGCCACCATGACACTGAGATGTGCCACCCACTTTTCTGCCTCATGCTCAAGGTTTGGATAATTGTTTTTTAACTGTGGTAAATATTTTACATTGCAAACAACCTTTTAATCTGACTTGAGGCTTACTACAACCTGGGGGAGGCACAAAGGGCAGGGAAAACCCATTTCTCAGAGGAGGAAAGCGAGATACACAGTGGGAGGAGAACTCCCATTCTGGATTCCCAAGTCCTCCATTCATTCCTAGACTCTGTATTGCTTTTCCTCTTTTCCCTTCTTCATCTCTGTCCTGCCTTGTTCTTGGTGGTTCACCTGAAGGAAATGCTCAAAGTGGGGAGAAGGCCCTGTCGCGTGCCCCGCCCCCCACCCTTGCACCCCCAGGGCTCCTGGCCTGAGCTAAGTCCTTTCAAGTCCCTGACAAGATTCAGTTCCACAATATCCTACTCCTCCAGAGCCAAAGAAAATTGTCAAAACATTTTATCTCCCCTCAGGAAAAGGGACAGAATAGATGCTACATTCCCGGAACCCATTTTTTAAAGTGACGGCTCCTCTTACACTCTTCTGTGTTCAGCTACTGTGAGCAGTCCCTGGGCCATCTTCCATCTGAGACCAAGTCCACATCGGAGAAATCTACTGTTTATAAACCAGAATATCTTGTTTGAAAGAGTGTTTCTGCTTGATGTTTTCCTCCCCTCAATAAACAGGATCATCATTTTCTGTGTCCCAGATAGCTAGGTCTGTCTGGCTCCTGGGTAAATGATATGCAGTGGACAAAATGGTTATTTATTGTGTTAAGCACTCGGCCAGGAAACTGGCTGCAAGTGTGTCCTGATGGCCCAAATCTGCTTCTTCCTTGCAAGGCCATCTATTTTTCTCTCCCACAGACTTCTGTCACCATGGAAACTGTCCCACTAGCAGGATGGAGACTAAAGCCAACTGTCTGCCTCCTCCTCTGAGTCAGAGGGGCAACACTTGTACCCATGAAGCAAAGTAGACAGTAAGAAAGTACATGAGGTATGTGGTTAGAAAGTAGTTCCCCTGAAGCTCCCTAGAATTCTGAAGCTGGGAAAGGAATTTTTTTTTAGGACATCTGCTTCAGGGTCTATCAGACAGGTCTATCAGGGTCTATCTACCTCGTGTTCACACGAGGTACAGTGACAACAAGAACAAACACTTGGTGCATAATGTTCGCATACCAAGCCCCTTCCACGCAGCAACCCTTTTAACCCTCACAGTAACTCTGCAAGTCCAGTTACTTGCCCAAGTCCAGAAGAAAGGGACAAACTAAAATCCAGACCTTTACCTCAAAGCCTGGACCACTTCACTTGAAAGAGCTGCCTGTTCCCCACCTCTCTTCTCGCTCCTCACAAAGGCCAGCACCTCCAACATTCTGAAAGCCATTTCATATCCAGTGTCCACCATTTTTATTTGATCCTTCCCTCTCCCAGCCATCCACCATTGGTAACATCTCATAGAAGAGAATTCTGTGGAACAGGATTCCAACAACCTCGATCGAGGCCAGTTTTCTCATTTTACAGAGCAGCAACTTGGGCTGGGCGAGGAAATGAGTCGCCTCTAGCTGCACAGCTAATAAATGTCAGAGCTGGCATCAAAGAGCCAGCCCCCTGCCGCAGCCACATGCTCTGCCGCGCTGCCTCACATCACTATTTCTAACCAAACCCTGAGCCAGCTGCTTGACCCTCCTGGCCAAGCATCAGGACCAATCCCCTTATAGGAAGACTGTTAAATCAGCTACTTGTTAGAAGAATGGCAAAGCTCGCATGCAGGGTGCTTTGCCGCTTACAAAATGCTTCCACCTAGCTCTTCTGTTCCCAGGCTTTGCTGCCTCTGAGTCTTTCTAAAACAATCCAACAACGAACCCTTATTCATGTAAGTTGTACACCTTCCAAAATAACCATTGAATCACTAAACACAAAGTGCGAAAGGATCGCTGTGTTTCGACTAGTAGAATCCAAGGTAACAGGAGGCAGAGGGAAGAACAAGAGGTGGAAGTTTGCAAGGTTTTACATGCCAGGGGTTCACGGAGTAAAGTTCCACCCGTGAGTGAAAGCTTAAGATGATGACTCAATGGTGAGCATCCACTTGTTTTCTATTTTTAACCTGAATCTAGCACTGAACAGGCACAAATCTGAACATGCTCCCCTTCAGATATGTGCAACGTGGCTTTTACTCTCCCAAGTTGTGAATGTGTGTAAGGACAGTGCAGTAGCGGGGTGCCTCGGTGGGTTGAGCGTTTGACTTCAGCTCAGGTCATGATCTCACAGTGTGTGAGTTCGAGCCCTGCATCAGTCTCGCTGCTGTCAGCACAGAGCCCACTTTGGATCCTTTGTCCCTTTCTCCCTCAGCCCCTCTCTCCCTCCCTCTCTCTCTCTCTCAAAAATAAACATTAAAAAAAAAAACTTTATACAACAGCATAGTGCGTGAAGACATGGTGTAAACAGCAGTTGTCAAGTTGGGGATATGAAGCTTCAGTGGCATTGTGGGAAGATGTGAGCAACAGAAGAGAAATATTGTGAATAACTGCGTCCTTTCATGTACTTCTCTGGATTCTGACAGTAGCAATGAGGATGGACTCACAGGGTTCACTGCTTCTTTTTTCCCCACTTAAAAGCAGGGAGAGAAAACTGTGACACTCAGATTGCAAGAGCTCCCCCCATCATGCCCTTTTGTATCTTTTTGCCCTCACACATTCTCTTCCTTCTAAGAATCCCCTTCTTTTCTGCCTGCTCATTTTGCATAACCCCCATCCAGAGTCACCTCCTCTAAGAAGCCTCCCTGGACTTCCCCTACAGGTTTATTAACACTTTCCTCTGGGCACCTAAAATCTGTGTGCAAAATAACAGCAGCTACCATCTTCAGTACCTAATGTGAATGGGCACTTTACATACATTATCTTTATACCCATTCGACAAGTAAGGAGACTGAGGCTCAATTGGTCCAAGGCCAGTATGTCTTGTAAGTCACGAAGCTGAGTTTGGAATCCTGATCTCCTGGGCTCCAAAGTCCAGCCTCTGCTACACAATAGGCAGCTTCCTTTGCCTCAAGGAGCAGGCGACAAATATGTGTTTCTCTCTTCATCTCCCCCTAGATTGTGAGCACCTCTAGGGCACACCCAAATCTTATGATGTATCCCTATGCCTGATATAGTGTAGACACTAAGTTAGTGGTTAAATGAATCAAATGTCTGTTGAATGAGGAGCTTATCCGCTTCTCTTCCTAGTTGATGAAGCCTTGTTCTTGATAAAATCATAATACGTGTGCATACCTGTAGCAAGTCACCCCCACCCCCACCAAGTGAGAATTAGGGAAGTGTCTCAGCCAGCAGATCCATACACTAACCCCTGGCTTCTCCAGTTTTAATGTAATACAAATCTCCTGGGAATTTTGTTGGTGTGCAGATTCTGATTTAGAGGGCTGGGGTGGGGCCTGAGGGTCTGGCAAGCACTCCATGATGCCGCTGATTTGAAGACCCCATTTGAGAGTCATCTGGGTCTCAGCACATCCGCGGCAGCTGGTGACAAAGAGTAAAACCTATCCTGGGTGTTCTCCCTCCAAAGGACAACCAGACTTCAAATGCTCCTAATTTTCCATGTTTTAGAGAAATATTTAAGTTATGTTTTGAGCTATAGATATTTGGGATCATGAGCATTTGTTTGTGCCTGTAGCTTTGGTTTAATCACACTATCAATAAATCACAAATAAATGAGAGAGAGGAGGCACTCGCTGGAAGATTCCATTCCAGTGACAAGTGGACCAGGGGAGCTGATGAATATAGAGGGAGGAGTGGAGAGTTTCCAGTGCCGCCCTGGTGGCTGGTGACAGCACTGAAAGGCCAGCAAGAAGCCCCCGTCTCATTCCATTTTTATTGGCAAGGGCCCCACCCTTCCCCACTTGCCTGCCCTATGACCATTTTCCCGGCTGGTCTTCTCCATTCTTGGTAAACAGTAACTGATGGCTTGTTCATCTCAAGCCCTTTGAACTCCACACAATCCCTTTGCTGGCATGCCAAGCTTTTTAGAGGTCAAGCATCCCCGATCCAAGACTTTTGGAAGTAAAACACCCTCTTTTCTGTCTCCCTTTCCAGATGTCCCTGGGCCAACAGCAGTCAGCAAGAGGTGTGCCTTGTTTGAGATGCAAGGGGACGTGTTCAGGCTTCGAGCCACATCCATGGAGGTAACAGACTTTGTCAGGAGAGGCTCTGCCTGCCTGCATTTCTTGGCTGTCCTTTCTGGAAACCCTGGCTATTCTTCTCTGCTGGGATTGCTTAGGATGCATGCATTTCAGGGAGGACTGGCTCCAGAGTGAAGACACTCCTGCTTGGCCTAATTCAGAAATGACAGAAAAGCCCTGAGGAGCCAAGATGAGGAAGGAGCTTGGTGCTTTATGTACCATTTTGAGGTGGAGGCCACCAAGCTGGCCCCACAAAGGACTGCACTGGGCAGATGTGGGCAGATGTTAGTTGGTGCCTAGTCCTCTCCCGACTGCTCTACCCTGGGGTTTGGTGCATGTGGCGGATCGCCCCATATGGTGCCGTCACCATATGTCACCATTAGGATCTCAGAATGCCCCTGGGCCAGAAATAAAAGTCACTGTGGGGGCGCCTGGGTGGCTCAGCCAGTTGGGCTTCTGACTTCGGCTCAGGTCATGATCTCACAGTTCGTGGGTTCGAGCCCCGCGTTGGGCTCTGTGCTGACAGCTCAGAGCCTGGAGCCTGCTTCAGATTCTGTGTCTCCCTCTCTCTCTGACCCTCCCCTGCTCTCTCTCTCTCTCTCTCTCTCTCTCTCTCTCTCTCTCAGAAATCATTAAAAAAAATTAAAAATCACTGTGTCCACAGTATTTAAAAACCAGGCACTACATTCATATCCGTGAGGGAGGGTCATCAGATCCAGCTGGACTTGGATCTGCAGCATGTTTCTTTCTCCTTTTTCATTGAGGACTCTGAAAAGCAGAGGTGGAGCTGCCACACTGCACAGCCTCCAGGCGCTATTCCCATCAGCATCTGTGTGGAGTCGTGTAGGGCACACAGCCTGTGAGACTGTCCGGGCAGCCCTGGGAGAGAGAGGCAAACCTCCGTAGGGCACAACAGCAAAGTAGGAGCTTTTGATCTGCCTGCCAGAGGGCTTCCTGGGACACATAGAGCAGGAGTGAAATTTGGGAGGTATTTGTCTCAGAGTTGTTTATTTCCATGATGGGATGGCCATTACAAAAACATCTGTTGAGCTGAACTAAATCTTGTACGTTTGAATGTTGAAGTAACCCTGAGCAGTAGGTGTTAGTATCTTAGTGTCTCCATTTTTCAGATCAGGAAACTGAGGCTGCGTAATGGGGAGGAGGAGGGGATAGCTACTAAATGCCAGGATTCAAAGTTGGGTCTTCGTGAAACCCCACTCCATGCTCTTAAACATTCTACAGCAGTACTGTGGGTCGTCGGCATTTGAAGCATGGGATTGTTCCTTGACTCCATTCCCTGACAGTCTTCGACCTCACAGGAGCTCATGTAGTTTTCTGGATGCAAGAGACTTTCAAAGTCATCCAAACCCCACTTCATCCCCTGCACAGATTCCTCCTACAGCTAGCACACTTCCCACTGGGGGAACACCCCACGCATCTAGCTTGGCCTCTAGAGCTCTTTCTGGCCTTGAAGAGTCAGCTTCCCTATCATTCCGTCCCCTTAGTCCTGAACCTGCCATCAGGGTGTCACAGAACAATGCTGACTCCTCATCAGCTCTCCGAAGACAGCTGGGATGCCTCCTTTTAGAATTCTTAGGGCAGAGGGAAGGGATAATGTTCCCTGAATGCACCCCTGACTCGGTTCAATAATTTTTCCCCCTCTCAAGGTTCAGCCCCTTTGCTGCCTCTTGTCTGACATCTGAAAAGGGTCATTTAACATATTCTGTCTGTTGTTCTAGCTGTTTATGGCAGGAGAGCAATTCTGGGCCCTGTTCTTCAGGACTGTAAGCAGGTGTCTTAGCATCATTTTAATCCCTACATCCCCCCACCATTCTACAAAGGACTTGAACATCCAGTAAATTTATCCTTAAGAAACGCAGATTGCAGCTTTGGGTCCCCACATAGGAACCATGGTATTTGGTTTGAATAACCTAAATTCAAGCCATACTGGAGCAGTGAGGGTCCAGGACCTTAGCGGAGAACCCACATAAAATCATTTTTATGCTCCAGTTTTCATACTGTCAGTAGCTGGAAAGATATTTAAATGAACCAAGTGGCAGCCAGCCTGGCTTAGTGAGCAAGTCCCTCAAACAATAATTCATGTGCTTACTCAGCTTGGACAAACACTTCCCTTCTGTAAGCCCCACCTTTTCCGTCTGATAAATGAGAGTATTATAGCCAATGTGCTCTTGTTTACCCTTCTGGCTTTACGATCTATAGTTTCAGGCAAGTTGTCTGTAATCAAACTCATGATTGGTATGGTTAACAGAATTAGAATGGTGTTAGTATTAGAGGCACAGATATTAGAATTATTTGGAGAGGACAGTATAGAGTGAAAGCAAGAGCAGACTTTCAGAATGAGCATATCATGAAAATGGAAGGAGAGGCTCACCCAGCAGCCTGCAGACTCCCACTTCCCAGATGGACATGCTGGGTTTGTTGGCATCCTGAGCCAACCTCAGGATGCTGAACTCCCCTTCAGAGCAGAGGGAAACACACCTCCAGGACTTCAGGCTTTTCAAAGAGAGCCCAACAGAAAGTCTCTTCCTTGTATGCAGAGATTTTTTTACATTATCTTTAGTGTAATAGATTTATTTTTTTTATTTTTTATTTTTTTTAAACAACTTTTTTTTTAATGTTTTATTTATTTCTAGGAGAGAGAGAGAGAGAGACAGTGTGAGCAGGGGAGGGTCAGAGAGAGGGAATCACAGACTGGAACAGGCTCCAGGCTCTGAGCTGGCAGTCAGCACAGAGCCCGATGCGGGGCTCGAACCCACGAACCGCGAGATCATGACCTAAGCGAAAGTTGGACGCTTAACCGACTAAGCCACCCAGGCGCCCCTCCTTTATTTTTTTTAATGTATACTGACTCCAGTTAGTAGAGGAAAACTGCAGTTTGAGGAAAGGGACCTAGTACGAAAAATGGGAGACAGACCAATGGCTCTTCAAATTACAAAATGTTACATTCCTCAGGGGTCACTCTCTGATGGATTCTCCTTCTCTCCCCATTGTGACACGCCTTCTGATGAGGTCCTGCTCCATGCCAGCTCCAGAGGCTGCCTAGGAGTTACACTGTTACCTCTGCTTCTTCTCTCCAAGGCAGTGGATTTTCACAGATTGACTCTGCCCTAAGATTTGCGCTTCCTTTGCTTTTCAATGGACAGTCTAGAGAAAATCATCCATAGCTGCTTAAACTCCCAAAAGGGACCAATTAGTGACTCTGGCACTTTGATGTGCATCCAAATCACCTCTGAACAGGATTACAAGTACCCATGCTCAGATCCCATTCCTGAGAGGTGCATCTGACTAGCTGGGGCCAGGGCAGGGCATCTCCAAATTTACCAACCTGCCCCAGTGATTTGGATGCATAGCAAAGTTTGAAAGCTCATCAAACAGACCAGGGGTCAGCTAACTTTCAGTAAATAGCCCGTTAGTAAACATTTTAGATTTGGCAAGCCATATGGTCTCTGTCACAACCAATCAACTTGGCCCTTGTAGTATGAAAGCATCCATTAGCATGTAAATGAATGAATGTGATTATGTTCCTGTAAATCTCTATTTCAGGACACTGAAATTCAAATTTCATATCATTTTCTTGTATCAGAAGATAGTAATCTTCTTTTGAATTTTTTTCAGCCATGTAACAACGTAAAAATCTCTTCTTACTTCACAGGCTGTGCAAAATTAGGTGATGGCTCAGATTCAGCCAATGCAATGTAGTTTGCCAACCCTGACGTAGACCAACTCTCTCATTGTCAAATAAGAAACTTGACCATGGACCTGTATTGGGCTAGTATTCAGGCTGGGATTATATCCCAACATTTTGCCTTTTCCGTCATTCCAGGTAGCCCTGGACAGATTGCAGAAATGGCCACGTTAACACTATTGAGGATCTTTCTGTGTATCTGTGTCTTTTTCAGTCTGGGTGCCTGGAAAGAGTAGAGTGGAGTCAGAAGGGTGTCTTCCTATTTATAGAATCCCAACAACAATGCCTGGCAACATGACAGCATGAATAAAAGAAACAGTATTGACATAATGTCAACGATTATCTCATGTCCGTCAACATTTTCCACTTCAAAGTGTTTTGCATTCCCCACATCCCTAAGAGCATCCTGAGAATCTACATTAACCAAATAAGCAATGGCAGCCTCCCCACCCAGCTCCACGGATGGAAGGCATTGGGGATTCAAGGGTCCGATTGGACACTGGGCTTTCTGTCACTTCCTTCCTCTTCCTCCATCCATTTCCTTCTCTGCTGCTGTCACTCCCTACATGTAAACCAGTGGTGCTATTGGCTACCTTAGGGAAGCAGTCTCCCCCAAAGGGAGAGGCAGGAGGGCATTTATCATGAATGAGATGCTCCAATTCTGAAAAAAAAAGTGAGCAACAGAGAAAAAAAGACAAGACTTCTTGGTTTTGCCCCGCATCTTCTTTAGGGTCCTATTCTCTTTTGTAATGCTAGAATTGTCCTTGAGATCAACAGTTTTACCATTCCTCAAATTATAGCCTACTGAACATGAATGTGGGCTGCAAGCTTCTCCTTGAATGACACGGGAAACATTGCATTTTCCCTGACTTAAAGTCACACTGTACATCAGTGCATTAAAAACGAGAATCAGCCTTGCACTGAAGAAGTGTGTTTAACCTTCTGTAACCCACTGTTTCCCACACTGAGCCCTTTTCCATGTGCCACATTCTTACTTGCTGGGGGAACTGGTCCAGACCGGCAGAACCACCCCGGAGCATATGCAGCACTCATACGGCCCTACCTTACTCTGTGTTACAGTTCCCATCTGATTTGCTTTCCCTCGCCCACCCCAACTATAGGCTCCTGGAACATGCACTGGCTCCTCCTCACTTTAGATAAGGTTTCTTGACCTCAGCATTATTGACATCTTGGGCAGGATAATTCTTTTTGGTGGTGGTGGGAGGGACCATCTTATATATATTACAGGATGTTTAGCAGTAAACATCTGGCCTCTACCCTCTTAAAGCCAGTATCACCCCATTATGACAATAAGAAGTGTCTTCAGACATTGCCGAATGCCTCTTGGGGGTCAGAACTGACCTTAGCTTGGAATCACTGATGTAGAATATCAAGGCTTGCTCCTGCTGACCGCCCTGTCAATATTTGTGATATATGAGTCAACATATCAATCTCCAGAGTTTAAAAGAGAAAAAAAATGGAGGGTTCCTTAGGGCATGCCTAGCTGCGGAGCACCCATGCTACTTTTGCTTGGGCCTACCCCTCCATCTTTGCTGTAGGTTCTGACATTGCTCACTTTACTTAACAAGCTCTTACGTCTCCTGCATGGGAGCAACTGAGATACAGCACGCTTCAGGCATCACAGCACACCTCAGGTGACAAGCCAGAAAGGGAGGAAAGCAGTTTTCCTGTACACCATGAACACTGGATTTCACAACCTAACAGCATGGCACAAAGCAGCCAGATGCTTTTGTTTTTAATTGTCGGAGAGAAGTGTCAGGCTTTCAAATGAATTTGAAGCTTCCCCAGGATACTTTTCCTTCTTTCAGCTTCACAACATAGCCTTGCCAGTGAACATCAATCTCTCCAGCCCAAGGGGTTTTCTTAGCTCATTCTCTTCCCCCTGGATCCTAGCCCCAAGTTTCTTGAAGAAAATTTCCAGTTGCATTCTAACTTCAGTATGAGTGCTAAAGAGTTCACAGTTATTGAAGCTCCAAAGCTCATGAATCTTGGGAGACAGTTTCAATAATTCCTTAGAGCAGGGGTCAGCAAACTTTTTTTTATAAAGGACCACAGAGTGGACAATTTAGGCTCTGTGGGCCACATGGTCTCTGCTGCAGTTATTCAAGTCTGCTGTTGTAGACCAAATGCATCCACAGACAATATGGAAATGAATGAGCATGGCTGTGTTCCAATAAAACTTTATTTATAAAAGCAAGTTTTGGGCCAGGTTCAGCCTGCAAGTCCTAAAGACTCCTGCTTTTGAGCATCTTTAATGAATGAACCAGCCCTTGCTGCCACCATGAGTAAAAATGTGCTGGTCTTTTTACCAGCTAAAGTCATATCCCACATTCCCCATAGACAGACAGATAGCCTCCCCAAAGCAACTCTCAATCCCGAAGGCCTTTTGGTCTCAGGTTACCATTTATCTGAGGCCAGCCATTCCGAGTTACTAAAGTTGAATCTTGAACTTGCTTTCAAAAAGGCAGATGCTACCAGCAGGAGACTCTGCTCCTCTTCTCTGGAGGTTGATCTCCCTTGTCCTAATTAACCTCCCCCCGCCCTCCACCCCAGGAAAATATGCAAGTCATGCAAATGCAGTCATGAGGACCACTGCCTGAGCTCTGAGCTGGAAGATGACCGGAAAATTGGCCGCTTGCTGATGGACTCCAAGTACTCCACCCTCACAGCCCGAGTGAAAGGCGGGGACGGCATCCGGATTTACAAGAGGAATCGGATGATCATGACCAATCCCATTGCCACTGGGAAAGATCCCACCTTTGACACCATCACCTATGAGTGGGCCCCCCCTGGAGTCACCCAGAAACTGGTAAGACAGTGTTCTCCAGCCAAGTGGTTCTTTTCCTATCCTTGTAAACGTTAGTCATGCCTGAATTTCAAAGGCAAGATAAGAAGAGGGCAAGATTATAGAAATGATAAGAATAACTAAGGTTCCAGACCTGCTCCTGCATCACTATGTGATCTTGAAAACTGTCTGAGCCTGTTTTTCCTCTTCCATGAAATGGATAGAAGTGTTTCTATGAACTCTGAGGGCCCTTCCAACTCCAGTGCAGGGTTGTTCATGGTTCCCTTTGGGCTCCCCACTTCTTTTTTTTTTTTTTAATTTTTAATGTTTTATTTATTTCTGAGAGAGACAGACACAGCGTGAGCAGGGGAGGGTCAGAGAGAGAGAAAGACACAGAATCTGAAGTAGACTCCAGGGTCTGAGCTGTCAGCACAGAGCCCGATGCGGGACTCAAACCCACGAACCGTGAGATCATGACCTGATCCAAAGTCAGATGCTTAACCGACTGAGCCACTCAGGTGCCCCAGGGCTCCCCACTTCTAAACAAAGGCTGGTTTATCATTCCAAACTCTCCCAGTACTTGTCTTCATGTGTGAGGTGTTCATCTTCCCTCAGAGTGGCCTGGGATGTACCCTTTGTAGGCCTAGGGGGCGGATCTCACCAACAGCTGAAGGCTCTTAGCCTTGGAAGGGAGAACCAGGCTAGCTATACACAACCCTGGGAATGAGTCTCCCAGAGGACAACAACATCCAGAGAGAGCAAGTGACTTGCACCAGGTCACACCCTGGCTGCCCACTACAAACCCATACCAAGTCCCCAGGCCCAGGCGTCAACCAAGATCAGAAGCTCCAGATTGCAGGATCAGAATCACCAGACACGGACATTTCACTCCTCAGATAATGCCACATGCAGACACCTTCATGACCCCACAGACCTGACCAGTGCCCCTCCAATTTCAGCAAGCATATACATCACCTAGACAACTTGCAGGAATATATCTAGGAAGCTTGGGGCTGGTCCTGAGATTCTGCACTCCTGACATGCTTCCAGGGGATGCTGGCCCCCAGATGATGTTTGGAATAGCAAGGGACCAGATGATTTCCTCAAGTTAATGAGATTGAAAAAGCTCCTACAATTTTAAAGTTGGAGGCCTGGTATTTAATTAAATCTCCTGGGAGAAAAGGAGAACCTTCCAGTGTCCTGCAGGATCATAACCCCATAGGCTACTCCCACAGCTCTGGCTCTGACCCCTCACTCATTACTTTATAGTGCTCTGACCTTCTTCTTTCCTGCTCTGGAAAACTCTAAGCTTTTGCCCTTCTCAGGGACTTTACACTTGCTCTTCCCTCTACTTGAAATGCCTTTCCCTGCTTTTTGTATGGCTGGGTCTTTCTGACAGTTGGGTCTCAGACAGGCCTTCCCTAACTCTCCAGTCCACCTAGCCTCCAGCTACATTTTTTCCTCTCTCCCTCAGTTCTCCACTGATCCTTTAGAAGATTTATTGCAAGCTGCAGTTGTCTTACATGTCTTTGCTTAGTTGTCATCTCTCATTGGAGTGAAGTGAGGCCCATGAGGGCAGACACCACACCTGTCCTGTGCACCATCCTATGTGGCACCTTGTACCATGCAGGGCACGTAGTAGGCCTGATGAGTCTTTGTGCTACATCACCCTCCTGGAGTGGCATTCCACATGTGGTTTGTGGACTCACAGTGCACCACAAAATCCTGTGACTGGTCCACAACGAGAAGTACAGAAATTGAAAATAAATGTTGGGGAAATTTAGTAGCAACTGACATCCACGCATGTGATCAGACAACTCCTCTCACTGAACAGAATTCCACTGTGGTCAGACTCACGTGGAAATCTCATGTGGCAGTGCTACATTCTTATCTCATGCAGTGAGCCCACAAATCATTCTGCAATCAGTGAAAAAGCTCAAACAAAAAAACCTGATCCTTCACCATAGAGAGTTTGAGTAGCACCCTTCTAAGCTGAGCTTACGTGGAAGAAAGGAGGGGGAAATCCCTTCTAGACCAAGTGGAGAGAGGCAAAGATGCTTTTTTTAAAAAGCTATAGTTCTTGAAAATGTATTTTAAAAGAATATCTCAACATATGTGAGCTCAGCCACCCCGTGAGGTAGGAACTATTTTATGTGTGAGGAAACACAGAATGGTTAATTGGCCTTGACCCGCTGGAGGGGCTGGGCAGGGGCAGATCTGGGCCACAGAGAGTGGCATCCAACTATAGTGGTGCCGGGTGGCTCCAAATGTGGGTCTGCATCTAGCATCCAGGTCTGGGTAAGCCATCAAGCAGGTCTCAAGATGTCAGTGGAAACTAAAGCAAGCAGCTCGTAAAAGAGCTGGCTGCGGGCGTCAGGAACTGGCTGGTGAAAACCCCAAATGCTTCGGCTCCAGACTAATCAGAGGAAGGCATCGTGAGGCTGTGATTAATGCTCGCTCATAAAACCACATGGTATAAAGGCCCCTCTGTCTGCTCTACATCTGGCCTGCCTGAGCAAGTCGCCTCTCTGAGATTGGATAACTCTCCCTTCCCGTTCACCCTCCCAACTTTTTTTGTTTTGTTTTGTTTTAATTACCAAGTGATCAGGACTGATTATATTTTGGAAATGGAACTAAATCTTGCTGTCATCCTTCCCAACCAGAATGAAAAATGGAGAAATTCTTAAGCCTTTAAGGACTAGTAACAATAAACCTAATAGCTAATTACTGAGTGCTTGCATGTGCTAATCACTCTTCTAAGAGCTATGCATGCACAGTCTCATCTAATTTTCCAACACTGTTAGGGATATACTATTACTACCTTTATCTACAGAGGGGGAAACTGAGGCTTAGAGAAGCGACAGCACTAGTCAGATGTCCCATAGCTGGCTTAAATGGCAGAGCCAGGTCTTGGATTCAGGCCTCTCTGACTCCAAAGCTTAGGCTCCCCTCTATCAAGCCAGGCCAGGAGAACCAGAGAGGTAGGAGGAGAGGCAGAAAGCAGCATGTATCTTGGATAGCACCTTTAAGGGAAGGCTTCTAAGAATAGGGAAGGACTTGGGCAAATCTTTGAAAGCTAGCCAGGATTTGGGGGAGGGAAGAAGGAAAAGATGAAGGGAACCAGCCTTCATTGAGCATTCTGCATGGTGTGTGTGTGTGTGTGTGTGATAAATTTATCTATTTATGTTGATGAGGGGAGAGGGTTGAGCCAGAGTCAGGTGCCTGTGCCACTCAGAGCTTGTTAGAGAATCTCTTAGGAATCCCTATGGTATATTTATGATTTATGATAAACATTATGATATATTTATATATATGATATATATCATCAACACCTCACCACTCCCTACGTGCATAATAATCCCATTTTTACAGGGGAGCAAACAGAGGCTCTTGAGAAGCCTGTGCAGATGTGGCAGTCCTACCTCACCCTCTACGCCCACACCCATGGTGAACATTGCTGGAGAGTTAAGATCACTAACTTGGGCCTCTTTGGGCCTCAGAATCCTTCTCAACACAGCACTCCAAGTAGCCACCATTGACAGGGAGTAACACTGTACTGTCCCTGCCTGATCACCGGAAAAGCAGAAAGAGGAGGCAGGATGGGGGAGTTCCGATTCCAGAGTCCATGTGCATTCAACTATGCCCAACTCTTGGAATCAAGCACCTTTCTTTTCTCTCTGCCTTTTGATTCCTCTCCTGATAAAGCCCAATTCTGGGAACCTCTTCACCCAAGATGTTCCAGCCAGACAGCAAAGCACCAAATGACTCAGAAAGGTCCTCATGAAAAACTTGAAACCTGAACCAACCTTTCCAACTGCTCTGAGAAAAGGCCTCTTGCTAAAGGTTTTGGGAACACGACCTTAATCAGCTTCCTGGAGGGATTCATGAGAGATTCTCTTACAAGCTCGGAGTAGCACAGGCAGCCGACTGACCCAGCGCTCTCTCCCCATCATCCCCTTCCCAAGACCATGCCAGTCAACAGTGATTGTCTGCAGGGCCATGTTAAGATAGACTCCGAGAGGCGCCTGGGTGGCTTAGTCAGTTGAGCATCCGACTTTTGCTTAGGTCATGATCTCGCGGTTCATGGGTTCGAGCCCCGCATCGGGCTCTGTGCTGACTGCCAGCTCGGAGACTGGAGCCTGTTTCAGTCTGTGACTCCCTCTCTCTCTGACCCTCCCCTGCTCACGCTGTCTCTCTCTCTCTCTCTCCTAGAAATAAATAAAACATTAAAAAAAAAAAGACTCCGATACCCTCACCAGGGTTGATGAGTAATGTCTGCCACACATGTGTGAATAGGATTCTCAGACCAGCCATCTCACACACACACACACACACACACACACACACACACACACACACACACACACACACCACTGGCAGCCAGATGCTGTGACCTTGACGCTGCATAGGCAGAAAGCAGGTACTCAGCTGGGGCTTTGACCTGTAATAGGAACACGAGGTTCCTAGGAGGGAACACTCCCGGTCTACTGGGCTGTGGCCAGGAGTCCACTAGCTCTGCAGGCCACAAACACCTGTGGCCAGGACAGAGCCATGAAAGGACACTGAATGCAGGGATCAACTAACAGGTGGCCAGCAAGGCCACTGCCCCGGGACTTCTACCACAGTGTTTATTTGTAAAGCTATGCAGGGAGAGATGCCTGCTCTTGAAGGCAAGAATCACAGGCATATCCAGGGCTAGGGGATCATCGCACTAGGCAATGCCCGCACAGCCTCCTCACCCTGAGATGAAGACAAAAGGAAACTCCCCTAGAGATTGGGGGAATTTTTTTTTTCGTCTTTGCAAGTAATTTGCCTTCTAGAGAGGTAGTGTCAAAGGGGCGGAGACTCGAGCTGCTGAGTACAAAGCTGTGTCTACCACAGACTAGTTGTGTGACCTTAGGGAGGTTACTTCTCTGTGCCTCAGTTTTTCCAGTGATAACATTAGTACCCTCTTCCTTGGGGTTCTGTGAGAAGTAAATGGGCTAGTGTGGGTCAGGCCCTTAAAAGGGGGCCTGGAACATAGTAAGTACCACATAAGTTCCTGCCATTCCTTTAACCACTCAACCCGGGGGAGTCAGCAGCCTTCAGAGAAGAGGCTATGCTCCCAGGAGCTCAGTCAGCCATGCACCTGGATCTGCTTCCACACTGGGAGTGAATGAGATGTTCGCCAGGTGTGAGTGCCCATTCTGGCACGGTGAGCCATGCTCTTGTTTCTACCTCTCCATCCCTTCCACAGATCCTGGGGTCAGGACAGGCCTCAGACATGAAATAAGAAAGCCTGGGATAGATATTTGACACCCCCCCATACCTGTCTGTAACCCATCTCCCCAGGGCCCTGTGCTCCGCCCCAGCCTGTGGGCTGCTGGCCTGCTGCTTGCCCTGACGTCTGATGGTCACACCCCTTCCCCCCAACCCCCACTGTCCCCAGAGAGGCCCAAGTCCTCAGATGTCCTGCTTCAGATAACCCAGGAGGACCTGCAAAAGTGCTCACTTCTGGGCTCCTCCAGGCTCCCAAATCAGAGTCTAGGGTGATCCCAGAAAGTTTTTTCACAAGGTCATTAGGTGAGCACCCTACAGTCTGAGACTAGGTTCTTCAGACCTACCTGCCTGGCCTGTGTGTGCTGGAAGCCACCTGCAGTTTCATACTGACCCAGAGAAAAAAACGCACGGCCCGACATACCCCCAGGGTCAGGACCAAGCCCTTCCCAGACGTGTGGTCAGCCATGTGGTTCCCTGAAACTCTTGTTCTTCCACGTGTTGAGGTTCAGAGTTTTGGCCTCTTTGGCCAACCAGAATCTATGGGCTCCTTGAGTCACTTTCGTGTGCTGTAGACTTGGGTCAGTGCTACTGCTTCCCTCTGCTAGTTGTGGTAAGGACTGAGTGAGGTCACCACAGACCCCTCACAGAGGTTAGGACCCTGAAGATCATGCAGTCTACCCCAAACTTTGCAGATGATGAAACTGAGGCCTAGGAGGCTAGGTACTGTCTCAGTCTTACACAGAGAACAGCAGCAGGGAGGGAGCTAGAAACCCGAATTCCCTGATGCCCTAAGACTCTATCCACCACCCTGTCCATGTCCTGTGTCTTGGAAAGCATCGGGAAAGTCCTGTGGACTGTGTAGGTGAAGGAGGTTAACAGGGTGTACTGTGAGCCCACAGGTGTTCCAGGATCCAGGGCAGAGCCACCTGGGGGGGCATCTATAGCCACTTTTCACTTCATGAGTCCTACAGGAACCCTACCTCTCCCTTCTCTAAAACTGCTCTGATCCAGAATTCATTTATTATGGAATGTAGCAAACCAGGCTCTGGACTAGTACACCACTCCATCAGGTTCCTCATCCCTCCTCCCTAACATGAGGCAGCAGCTGGGGTTGTTCATTATGAATTACAGTATGACTTTCCATATTGATGAACACAATTCAGTTCCAACCAAGTGATGTGATAGGAGGCAGACAGGTTCCAAGAGGGTAAATATGGCAACAGCCACCTGGGCAGTAGGAGTCAGGCAAACTGGTGGGGGTCTCAGGCTCACATTCAGAGTCAGGTAAAGAAATGGAGAACAGTTGTGAAGGATAAACAATTTGCTTTTCACACTTCCTCATGCTGTGTGGCCTTGACCTTTTTCTTCTCTCAATCTCCGCATCCCTGGAACCCACCCAAGTATAAGATTACTGTTCATTAAAAAAAAAAAAAAGCCAACTGGACAGTCATCTATGGACATATTAATATTCAGATGGTTTTCAGTCATACTGATGTGGAAATGTTATTACCATGAGACCTTGTCAATTTGTTCTATTAGAAGGTGCCTTTGCCTGTTTTTAAATTAATAAACCATGAAATACTTTACACCTATAATGATTTAATTATACTTTTCCAAGAAAAGCAATTTTAAACTAGATTGACTTTTTTTTTCTTTTTAAGGAGCATTGCCATGAGGTAAATGAAGTAAAATATTTAGTTTTGAAGGAAAGCAAATCTGCATTACAAAGCCAACCTGTCTAGTACACCATTCCCATCCAGAATGTGACTCTGTGATGACCCAATGGGAGTGACAGCATATTTAGGCCTCTCTTGGGTGTTGCCAAATGCAAACATTTCTGCCTTGACCATCTTTGGGTTCTGCAAAAACACCTGGAGAAGCTGGAAACTGGTCACCAATTCCAGATCTTGCTTGGGTGCCTGAGAATCATAGTCGGTTTATCTCCTCCCCACTAGGGCCTGCAGTACATGGAGCTCATCCCCAAAGAGAAGCAGCCAGTGACAGGCACCGAGGGGGCCTATTACCGCCGTCGCCAGCTCATGCACCAGCTCCCCATCTACGACCAGGACCCCTCTCGCTGCCGTGGACTTCTGGAGAATGAGTTGAAAGTAATGGAAGAATTCGTCAAGCAATACAAGAGCGAGGCCCTCGGCGTGGGAGAGGTGGCCCTCCCTGGGCAGGGGGGCCTGCCCAAGGAGGAAGGGAAGCAGCAGGAAAAGCCAGGTGGCACAGAGACCACCGCTCCGACCACCAACGGCAGCATCGGTGACCCATCCAAAGAATACGTAAGTGTCTCCCATGCCTCCAGGTCTGGCTGAAACCACCAGGCCCAGGGCTTGCACAGTCAAGGCCCCACCTCCAGGCTTTCCCCCCTCGTTCCTACATTCACTCACGCATTCATATCACCAGTGGCTGTTTGGTGCTCTGTCACTCTGTGCCAGGCACTATCCTGTGGAAAATAACACAGGTCACTGTGCTTGAGAGGCTAATTGTCCAGTGAAGGCTACCAGACTGTCACAGTTTAGAGAAAGGGCATCTAACCTCACTCGAGGTGAGGGTGGGCTTGGAGGAGGAGCTGAGGCCCAACCTGGCCTGGGAGGAATGATTAGATGCACCCAGGTCTTCAGGCTTTGCAAGGAAGACCCTGGCCGTCTTAAAGAGGTGAGCATGGGCAAAGCAACCCTAAGTTCCAGAGAGCACGGTGGAGCCAGAGGATTGAACAAAGTCCCATGTGCCTGAGAACGTGGTGTGCTGGGGGACGTGGGGACACAAAGCTGGCAAGGTCAGCAGGGGCACACTTCCTCAAGAGGCAAGCCTTCCATCCATTCATCACCCAAGTATTCACTAGCGTGTGCTGTCCGCCAAGCCCCAGAAAATCAAACAAGGGGAGGACACTGTCTCCACAGTGGAGAATACCATGGATGTAGGACCTCACTCTGGGGGCCACAGGCAGCTATGGCAGGTTTCAGTGGGGGCTGTCACAGGATCTGAGCTGTGCTTTGGAAGGCACCCTCTAGCAGCATGCGGGATTGTACTGTAAGGGAGTAAGGTACTGGAGGCTATTTGAGAGAAAATGAAGAAGGCAGAGTGTCAGAGTGGTGAAAACCTCATGGATGGCTTTGTCTTAATCTGCCACACGGGAGCTCAAAGGACTAGCTTGAGACAGATGCCAAGAGGGCTGATGTTTGCTGTTTCACAGCCTCTGGCTTCTACCTTTTGCCCTCTGCCCCAATTAGACAAGTGGATTCAGCTGCCTCTAATTAATATTTGGAGATAAGTGTCCCAATACATGAAGCCCTCAAGCAAATTACCTGCCTTGCTGGTAACAGGCTGGCAGTCACCCATGTGAGCCAGACATCCCGGGGAAATGCCAGCCCCAATGATGCTGTCACTACATTCAGAAAGGGGCAGGTTCATTCTTCCCTGTAGTGACTCAAACTTGCCATCCAAAACCTTCATTCTGCTTGTCCAACCCCCATTTGTTGGCACATTCATTTGGGATTACCATCTAGTGAACCATGGCCGCACACAGTTCATCTGAGAACTCTAAGACAAAGGAACAAAACTTATTTTCCTTACCACAGATTTGGTGATGGTGTTGAAAAGACCCATTTCCGAGGAAGAATCCATGTCCTAGCGACTTAAAAGAAAATTAGAACCAGTTACAATGTTTCATAAACTAGTTGTCCTCCCTATCCAGCCCTATATCCAAATAGTTGTGTGTTCTTAAAGCATAAATACTGCATAATTCCAAGTTGGAAGGCGATCTCTTTAAGTTGTTGCGACATTTCCCAATTGCCATTCCCTGGAGAGAGATGCTATTTTATCCTTGACTCAGCCCCACATATTTGTACAGCATGGAAGTGGGGCAAAGGTGACCTGCGATCCTGAGCCCCTGCCTACATCAACTTTAGGAAGTAGTTCTGACAGTTTGGAAGCATTTAAACAATAAGACCAGACCAAAAACAGGGAATTTGAAGGAAGCCCATGTTGGTTGGGCTAGGCTGGCTGGGGAAAATGGCCTTCTCCTTCCTTACCCTACCCCCAATCTTGATTGGATAACTAGTTATGCAGTTAGTGGATCCCTGCCTGTATTTCATGTGTTCATGTCTCCTCTAGGTGCTGTGGGTTTGTCTTTTTCATCTCTGTATCTTCAGCAGGTGCCATTGATATAGATAGTAGGTGCTCAATAAATATGTGAACCATGAATGAATGAACAAATGGATGAATAAATGAGCGTTCAAACTAAATAGAGCCTCAAACGATGGGGACAGTTTTGATGACCATTTTTCCCAGGAGGATGATGAGATCCAAGTTCACATTTATTAAGCACCTGCTCTGTGCCAGATACCTTCCTCACTCTTTCAGGGTCTTTGTTTAATTCACCTGGTAGAGTGAATTTCACCAACCCCACTTGACAGGTATGGAATCAGAGATTCAGAGAGGGTAGGTAACTTTTCCAGGGTTCCACAGTTTCTAAGGAGTAGAACCTGTATCAGATACTTTTCCTACTACATGGTGCTGAGTTATAAAACCCTGCTTATTATCTGTTCCAGGAAGAAAGAAGCCTGGGTGCTCTTATTAACTCCCTGTTTATCTCCTAGAAGCCAGGAAGAAAATCCTATAAAGGTAGTTAGATAGCCTTCCAGGCCATAGCCAGCGTGTCCCCAGCAATACCAAACTTGCTCTGCCTCACTCCTGTCAGTGGCCAAGTCAAGTAGACGTGGGTGCTGGCCATCCTGTGTGCTGTGTGCCTTCTGTTCCACATAAAAGGGCAGTGGAGGACAGTCACCAGAGCCAAGCGTCAGGCAGGAAGCCTGATTTTTGCTCCCCTGAGGAGGACAATGAATTTTGCCAGAAATGGTCAGGGCATTCACTCTGAGAACCCACATATGGGGAGGAAATTGTAGAACTCAAGACTGAAGCCCCAAATCCAAGCCGTGATTTATGGGGGGGAAAAATGGACAAAAGGAAGAACACATAAAACATATTTTCCTAGAACTCTCTTGGTGACATAGTATTGTTTTTCACCCTAAGAGTGATTATTATTACTATTGTTAGCAGCTATGACTTGGCAGGCTTTCTCTGAACCAAGGGCAGCAGCTAAGAACCAGAGTGTCTGATATAAAGCGCCCAATCATCCAGCGACTTGACGAAAAGCTGTGGGATTTGAACCAACCTCCCATCAGATCCCAAGTCCATCTTTCAGGTTGCCCAAACTTGATCCTTGGATATGTAATGGATATTAGATCTTAAAGGGGTTACATGGCCATATAAGTTTGGGAGACATTAGACTAACGAAATCTAAGTGGGTTTCTTTGTGGTAGGACTTCTCAGAGCCTCTGGCAGCCTGTGGCTGTGGCTCTCAAACTAAAATCACCAGGAAGGCTGGCTAAAATCCAGAGCGCTGGGCCCCCATCCCAGAGCTCCCTGGTTAGTAGAAACATGGGGTCAGAGAATCAGCTAGTCTTAATGAATGCCCAGTGGTTGATGCTGATGCTGCCCTGGGGGCCACACTTTGAGAACCACTGCTAAAAAGTTTTAAAATAATTTTACGGGGAGTATCTGGGTGGCTCAGTCGGTTAAGTGTCCGACTTCGGCTCAGGTCATGATCTCACGGTTCGTGGGTTCGAGCCCCACGTTGGGCTCTGTGCTGACAGCTAGCTCAGAGCCTGAAGCCTGTCTTCAGATTCTGTATCTCTCTCTCTCTCTGACCCTCCCCTGATCACACTGTCTCGGTCTCTCAAAAATTAAAAAAAAATAGTAATTTTACGTATGAGCCCAGGAAAAATAATATTAAATTGGTATGGAGGATCGAAGCGATGACAACACAGCATTTTGTAGATGTAGTTGGCCTCCTGGCTTAGGGAGTCCGGCTTTGAGGACGCTACACAGGTATCTTCCTTGGAAGGTCCACCAGGAGTTCTGGAAAAATAGGCATCGCATCACACGCCGCATTACACCGCACCCAACCACACTATTCAGCAGCCTGAGGCTACACGCTTCCTTTTCACTGAGCCGTAAACAGCAGACACTGCAGGGCACTTCTGTGAGCTGGCACGGCTCTGCCAAGCCGCTGCTGGCCTTTACTGTCCTTTCTGAGAGGCCTGGGGACCCGAGCCACGGCAGGATCAGGCTATTGAGTCCTCGCCAAGCCCGTCCACCAAAATGTGCTCAGAGGAAAGGGTTCTCCAGACCAGAGGAGCTTAACTTCCAAAAGCCTTTTCCACATTGCCTGTGTGGAAGTCCTCCCGCTCCGTGAGCTGAGTTAGGGGTGAGGCCATGTATATATGGGAGGCCTAGTCAGCCTGTGGGAACAGCACCCTCTGAGCTCAACTCACCCATGTGGCTGGGGCTGTGCAGTCCTCAGATCTGAGTACAATTCGCAGATGTGCACCACCTTTCAGACCCGCACACCCACCCGCTGATGGGACGGGCAACCTAACGTCAGCTGAGGCTCATCTGAGAAGTGAGCCCAGGAGCTGGGACTGCCCTTGCCTACCTCAGAGCTGCCCCAAAGAGTCATTACTACACTGAGCTTAGGAGAGGCAGGACACCACGGGAAATGCTATCAGAGGCACGTGTCTTCATGAGGAAAGACTGCAGCGAAAAATCCTAGATGCTAACTCAGCCGCTGTCACCCCACAAGCGTGCCCTTGAAATCAGTGAGGCCAATTAAAAACCCAAACTATTTAATGTCTCCCTCTAGTTCCTTTAATTGCCCCACCGTGTGTGTTGGCAAGGAAGGGAGGCAGGTGGGAAGGGACAGTTACTGAACTGCAGGCTCATTCCTGTCCTTGAATCCTCCTGACAACTAGAAGAGACTAGAGGTGTTACCACCTCACGGCTGTGAAACCTGAAGCACAGAGAGGTTAGCAGGCTTGCTGATGAGAGGTGGGGCTGGGATTCCATCGTGGATCCTCGTTGGTCACCAGTCCTAAGGAGTCTGAGCAGCCCTGGGGCGGGGCCCTGGATGGGTGAGGGTAGTACCACAAAGGGTGTGATGTGTATTTACATTTGTTGGACCAGCTGCAGAGTTTGGAGTCGCCCACAACCCAGTTCAGTGGAGAATCTGGGGGCCTCTTATATGCATGTCAAGAACAACGGAAGGACTCGCCCATTGTACCCCAATCCCATCCTCCATGGGTTCTCATGGGTTTGGCGGGGCTTCAGAGAGCCCCATGGCCAGGGATCTGCCAACTCCAGCAACCTGGAACATTCACTATAGAATGGCAGAGCCCCGTATCCACTTTCCAGGCCCTCGACTCCCCACCTCTCCCACCTGGCTGGAACATATGAGCGCCTGGGCTGCGAGGTCAGTGACCTCAATGCTCTGATTGTTAACAGCCCCACCAAACCATTTCCCTGCAGTTAGAATGCTTATTTGGTATTTTCTCAGAAACGAAATATGCGGATTTCCTGGGCATGGAATTTCCTCCCTTCCCTACACCCCAAACTTGTAACTGAAGAAAGGGGAAAGGAAGCCAGAATGTAGCATTCAGTGTGAGCTCCACCCTTTAGTAATATATCATCCCTGCCTAGAGCCCCTCCCCCAGCCCCTTCCCCACAGCACCCCGCCCACCAAGGCCTGCCTTTCCGATGGAAACTTAACAGCAGCTGGCTGCCCAGCCAGACTCTTGCCCCAACAAGGGACATATTTGTGGGCAAGGGACTTCCAAATCTTTGTGCAGCAGATGTTTGGCTTGTGGGCTCCTCAGGCTGGCTTTCCTGCCAGCCCCTCTCTGAGAATTTGAAACCACTGCCCCACCCCCGTGTCCTGAGGTCCTGAGCCCTGTCTGAGCTGGAAGACAGAGGGTAAAAGGCCCAGGGAAGCAGCAGGAAAAATCACCATGGTTACCAGGCTTCTCAGTGTATGCCTCCCTCCTTCTTTACAGTGGAGATATTTTAATGACATTAAAGGAATTTTTTTCCACTGAAAATTCCCTTTATCCCACTTTTTAGTCTATAAATACATTTCCATGTTGCCACATAGACTTCACAAGTTTTTTGGTGTGTTTTTTTTTCCTGGATTGAGCTGCATAATATTCCATTGACTAAAACAGAAGCTGGCAACTTTTTTCTGTAAAAGGCAGATACTAAATATTTTAGGGTTTGCAAGCCACACAGTCTCTGTCACAACTACTTGCTCTATTCTTGTAGCATTAATGTAGCCATAGAGAGCATCTAACAGACGACCATGGCTGTGTGCCAATAAAACTTTATTTGCAAAAATAAGTGGTGGGCTGGGTTTGGCCCACAGATGTAGTTTGCTCACCCCAGAACTAGAACAATTGTGAAACTTGTTTTTTTTTAGCCTGTTATGAATTGCTTTGGTTTTATTCAATTTCATTTTGCCAATATAAGTTAATGATTAATGATGATAATGATGCCCTCTGCCATTCCTTGACTACCTAGATTGTGCCCGGCACTTGTGCCAAAGTCTTCACATAGGCTTTTTTACTGAATCCTAAGAATTCTCCTACAAAATATAATTTCCTCTTTTGCTAGGCATCCAGCTTATGAGTGGTTAAGGCAGACCTGGAACGAAAGCCTGCCTTAACCCAAACCCTGCAAAGGCCACAGATGACGGAAGCTCCTTTTTTTTTTTTAATGTTTTACTTATTTATTTCTAGGAGAGAGAGAGAGAGAGAGAGACAGTGTGAGCAGGGGAGGGTCAGAGAGAGAGGGAGTCACAGACTGAAACGGAAGCTCCTTTTTCCATAGCCCCTCTACAGCTGGAGGCACAATGCATGGCCGCTGCAACAAGATGACCACATAGAAGGCTTTTTCCTACTCTGCAGTGTCCTTGGTGGGAAGCCAGTCCTTGCCCACACACTTGTCAAAGCTGGATTTGAGAACACCCCAGGCTGATGGCCTCTCTTCTAAGAATAGCATGTATGAAGTCTTCCTCGCTCCATGATCCCCCTTCATCAGATAACCAGTGAGAGAGATTCAGTGAGAAAAGTCTAACCTGTTACTTTGCTTGGCAGAGAGCCCCACATTCAGTCATCTGCCCCAAGAAGAAGCATGAGGTGAAATGATGGGCCCACAACAGGGACCGCCATGTGTAAGGCATCTCCCATCGGCCAGGGCCTGTCATATGTTACAGATGAGGAAACTGAGGCCTCAGAGAAGTGGGTGACTTGTTTCAGGGCTTATCAGTGAGGAAGCAATGGTACAGATCTCATTCCAAAGCCCCTCACCCTAACCACAGCCTGCCCAGTCTGTACTGTGAGGAGTCTCAGGAAGATGACAGAACATAAGAGTCTAAAGATACCAGAAATGATACTGGGCCGAAAAAGGAAAGAAAAAAAAAATTTCTGGGATTCATGAGGCTGCAAAGCAAAGATGGCGAATAATCACCATAAGAGGAGATGGGGAGATGCTGTTTATAAATAAATTGTTGAGTATTTGTGTTGGAAAGAACCCAGCGCCTGAATTCAAGGCCCTTGTGTTAATATTTACTGTATTGTAATAGTGAGATTTTCACAAGGCACTCTGGGTTTAGACTGAGTAGGCCTTTGGATAAGAGCCTTCCAGAAAAGAACAGAAGTATTGGGACAGAACCTCTGGCAACCCCAGCAGAGAGATTATTGCTGGTGCACAGGGTTCTCCGTGTCTGCTGCTCCCGCTCTGAAGGCCAGCACAGCTCAGTCCTTAGAGACAGTTCTTTGGCCACGTAGCCTTTGGCCATTGTCGCTAATCTACTGTTGCCTAAAACACTCTGTGTCTAGGTTAGTCCCATTTCAGAAGTCTTAATACTTCTGCATGCCCACATTGGATGCTCTTGTCACCTAATGTTGCATATCAAACCACACGATGGTGGAGAGGCGTAAAGAAAGAACATCTATCTAGCTCAGAAATCAGCAGTGTGGGCAAGGTTCAGTGGGGGTGTCTTGTCTCTTCCCATGTGGCATCATTGGAGCAGCCTGCAGGTGCTCAGTGGTCTGGCTTCAATACTGGGAAGACACAACATCTGGGAGGGACCAGCCAGGGAGGGGCTCCTTGGGCTTCTTGCTTGGTCTCTGTATGGTTTCTCCATAAGGTCGCCCTAGCATAGAGGTCTCAGGATTTCTTTTCCATTCACCCAGGGCTCCCAAGGTTTGCATACTGAGAGAGAGAGATCCCACTGAAAGCTATTTTGTCTTTTATGACCTACCTCGGGAATCTGTAATATCCCTCCCACTACATTCTGTTCAGTAGAAGCAAGTTATTGAGGAGGGACCACAATCAAAAGAAGGGACATAGATACCCCATTGATTGGAGGAGTGTCCAAGAATTCACCACCATCATTTCCATAGACCTCAACTGAAGGACCCCCAACCCTGCAGGGTCTTAGCTTCTGAGGCAGCCAAATGTGAAATGTTTCTTCAGCCTTTCTCAAAGCAGGCTTTTTTTTTTTTTTTTACAGATTACAAAAGCCCAAAGTATAGAATTTTCAAACCCTTTCATTTAAACCCTTTTCATGAAGGATCTCTCACTATTTGAACAGGGACAGGGCAAAACTTCAGGGGCATAAAGACATGCTTCATATCTGTTCTACCTATGAAAGACTTGGGGCACCCCACCTCCTCCCAGGGTGAAACTGCAAACTAAGTTCTGTGGCACATGTTAGAAAGATTTTTCATGAGCAAGTTCTGATTTTAGATGGTTGAGAGTATGAATAAGAACCAACCAATATGCTAATAATAAGTGCTCTTCTCTATGCTTTTTAACATAGTCCCAAGGGACTTGTACTTGGCCACACTGTCTCCTTCACAGGGGAAGTAGCCTGACAATGACCACCCTAGGCTTTCTTAAAAATTGTCTAGAATTTAAGCACCCCAGGAATTCAAACTGGCTTTTGCTGTAACCGAACTGAGCTGATGATATCATTTTTGCTGAGCTTATGTTTAAGGTCATTTTTACACACCATATGGCAGTGGTTCTCAAAGTGGGTCCCCTAACTACCCCAGAGCTTGCAGATTCCTGCACCGCATCCCAGACCTGTCCGGATCAGACAGTCTGGGTGTAGGGCACAACAATCTGTTTTAAGAAGCTCTCTGGGGGTGCTAGGGCAACTCCAGTCTGAGAACCACAGTCTTACAGCGGGCAGTTTGGGAGAGGGGAATGACTGTAGCCGAGTCTGAGGTAGTGATGGACAATGCGACTCACACAACTCTACTCTCTGGATGTGCACAGATGGAGAAAATGGAGATGGGAAAATACAAAGGTCATTGGTGGAAGGAGTCACTTCCTACCAATCTACATGATCATGGAGTTACCAAAAGGAACCCCAGACCTCCAAACCTAAAGCACATCCTGCCTTCAATATGTCTTTGTCATTTGGGAAACGGATTTAACCCCTCCCAGCCATCAGTCTCTCATCTATAAAGAGGGGTGGGGTATGGATAACAGGAGATGTTAGCTAATTATTATTGAGCCCTTATAAAGTCCATCAACTCTAGTACTGAATTTAATCCATGCAACAACTCTATGACATTTTTAATATTATTGGTATCCTCACTTGATGGGTGAAAACACTACGGCACAGAGAGGTTAGGTAACTTGCCCAAGGTCACGCAGCCAGCCCCACTCTCCACTACCCACTGCACTTTAGAAATTGCCAACATCAGTACCAAGGATGGTAGGAGATTAAGTCTGTGCAGAGAAAGGCAGGCAAGGATCACAGGAGCCAAGCAGGCTAGGCGTTCTGGCTCTTGGTTGCCAGCCTGCCCCTGGTGGCTGAGGGGCCACCAGGCTGACAGAGCCAGCACACTGTCAGATCTACTATCCAGGACACTGTCAGACAGAGAAAAGAACACAGAAAATAGCTCAGAGGCCAAAGGAGGAAATTTGTTCCTGACACATGCTGACAGGGCTCATTATCCAGACATCTTGTTTTCGTAAAATGGCAGTGACACTGTTTGCTTTACAAAGGCTGGCTACTGGTCATAATGAGTCCACGAGCCAGGGATGCTGGGGGAACAATGAGAGAAGGGCACTCCCCACTGAGGGAGGTGCTTGAGACAGAACTTTTCAGGTGTGATGGGGGAAGGTAGGGACCAAGCTCTGCAGACATGACTCTCTCTTCCTTCCCTCTCTGTGCTGCCGCTAGAATTATCTCCTTCCATTGCAAACCAAACACAGCACTCCCAGCCTCAAGAACCAGTAATGGCTCCCTGTTATCTCCAGAGATCTCAACCATAACCTAGGCTCACAGCCACACAAACTGCCCCTCTGACTTCCCATCCCTCCATTTCCTTTTTTTTTTTTTTTAATGTTTTATTTATTTAAGAGAGAGAGAGAGAGAGACAGCATGAGCAGGGGAGGGTCAGAGAGAGAGGGAGTCACAGACTGAAACAGGCTCCAGGCTCTGAGCTGGCAGTCAGCACAGAGCCCGACGCGGGGCTCGAACCCACGAACCCCGAGATCATGACCCAAGCGAAAGTCGGACGCTTAACCGACTAAGCCACCCAGGCGCCCCTCCTCCATTTCCTTTTGTGGGTTGTGGGTGCCTTCCCCTGCTCCCCATCCTCTTCCACGTGCATTTATATCTCTTTCCCTTTCCGGGCTTCCATGTTAAGCAACAGCTGGAAATCTGGACTTGGAAGCCCGCAATGGTGTACCACAGTGAGACCCAACTAAGGTGGTGGGTG
Organism: Proteles cristata cristata; assembly: GCA_017311185.1. Classification (NCBI taxonomy): domain Eukaryota; kingdom Metazoa; phylum Chordata; class Mammalia; order Carnivora; family Hyaenidae; genus Proteles; species Proteles cristata. The sequence continues at coordinate 1,076,118 of JAESUZ010003628.1, read as the reverse complement.
GATTGACACAAAGCCCCTTCTTCGCGGAAGGAAAGGGGCTGGAAATTTTGCCCCATGAAATTTAGAAAGCCAGGCAGACAGAAAACTCACTTGGTACTCACACAGTGCTTGCCAAATAGTTTACATGTCCCGGCTGTGCTGAAGGGATGGTGAAAATAAGTGAATGATGATTCATCACTTGTTTTTGGTTTAGAACCTCTGATGAGTTCCATGAAAGCTGGGACTCAGTCATGTTCAGAGGAACAGGGTTTTCATTGTGGTGAAGGACTCGCATCGTTCATTCTTGTGGGCATACCTGAAACAAGTCCAGCACATTCTAAGGAACACTGTCAAGCTGTCCGGATCAATTAGCCAAACATATATTTTATGTAGACATTCATTCAACAACTACTGTGCTTAGGGGCCCCTGTCAGTACATGGGCATTCTTTGTGGTTTGGTTTTCTTTCCCTATTTTTCATCATCATAACTTTTATTTTTTCTTCATACACAAGAATATATATTAAGAATGTAATTAAAGTATATTCCTTAAGAATGCCTAGTGTCTAGGCTCTTAATTTATGCCTACTCATGTTTGTACGGCAGAATTTCTGGTTTGGCTGACACATAATTGGTGCTTAGCAATCTTAGAGTTCTCATCTAAAGCCAGGGTCTGCAAACATTTTCCATGGAGGCCAAGCGGTAAATATTTTAGGTGTTGTAGGGCAAGAGCCAAAACTGATGGCATCATGTAGGTACTTTATGTAACAAGAGGGAAAACGAAATTTCCACAAAGTTTTCCATTTTTGAAATTCAAAATCTAATAATATAATTAAGCACAGGTTTTTGTAATACTGGTAATATTGGGCAGCTCAGACCGCCACAGAACACCACAGACTGGGTGGCTTAAAAAAGGGAAATGTATTATCTCATAATTCTGGAGGCTGTAAGTCCAAGATCAAAGTGCTGCTGTGGTGGGCTTCTGATGAAGCCCCTCTTTCTGGCTTGTACATAGCTGCCTTCTCACTGTGTCTTCACAGGACCTTTCCTCTATGCCACTCAGGGTGGAAGAGAGGTTGATTGGGCACTAGTCTTGTAAGGACACCGGTCCTATCTGACAAGGGCCCCATCCTTATGACCCCATTTAACCTTAATTACCTGTTTAAGGGCCTTGTAGCCAAATACAGTCACATTGATAGTTAGGACTTTAACATGAATTGGTGGGGGGCACACAACTCAGTCCCTAATGCAGGTCTACTAATGAGAAAAAGGAAAAACATTTCACTGGACTGGAGCTTAAACGTAAAATCCATTCTTAGCTGGTGGGTCTTACGAGTACAGGTAACATTGGGATTTGGCATGGCTGCAGTTTACAGATACCTGGACACCGTATAGTAGAAAGAACCTTGGCTTTGGAATCAGTCTTGGCCCATGTTCACAGCCCAGCTCTGCCTCCTATCAGCTGTACATTAATGAACAACCACTGAATCTCTCTGAAACTCATTTTTGCCAGGTCTGGAGGGAAATAATGATTTCCTTAAAAGGGAGCCAAATCTAGAAGGGGAAGTGTCTCCTCAGGGCTTCTGTAAGGAGTGCAAAGTCCTGAGCATAATGCCAGATGTAGACCTGTCTTTAGAATTATAGTCGTCATCATCATCACCACAACCACCACCATCACCATCATCTTCATCATCATTATCATCATCATCACCATTGGAATTTTGAGAAGCTGGAAATAACCCCAAAATGACTCAAAAGATTTGATGGATTACATACATACTCTGGGAAGTATGTCTGGAGAATGACAATTAACCTCTGTGGTTTTCCTCCCAATGTAATCATGACAATAACATCAGATAAATCCCAGTTGAAGTACACCTGAGAGTACTCCTCCAAACTGTCAAAATCATCAAAAACAAAGGAAGTCTGAGAAGTCACAGCCAAGAGGAGCCTAAGGAGACATAAGGACTAAATATGGTGTAGGATCAAAATAGAAAAAGGACATTAGGAAAATCTAAGAACATCTGAATAAAGTTGGGACTTCATGATATGATATGAATAGCATATCAATATTGGTTAATTGTGGCAAGTATATCACATTAATCTAAGATGTTAAGAACGGAGGAAATTAGGTGTGGGGTAAATGAGAACTCTCTGTACTATCTTAATAAATTTTCTGTAAATCTAGAACTGTTCTAAAAATGTAAAGTTCATTGAAAAATAATTATACAGGGCACCTGGGTAGCTCAGTCAGTTAACCATCCCACTTCAGCTCAGGTCATGATTTCATGGTTCATGGGATTGAGCCCCCTGTTGGGCTCTGCGCTGACAGCTTGGAGCCTGGTTGGGATTCTATCTCTCCTTCTCTCTCTGCCCTTCCGCACTGGGTCTCTCAAAAAATAAACATTTAAAAAACTAAAATACAAAATAAATACACATGGGTAAGAGATCCATTCAAAGTGCAAAGTGGTCCAGTGGGTTTTAATGGAACCAGGATGAAAGGTTAAGTGATACGGTTCAGATTCCACATTGACTTTTGAGAAACTACCGCTTGTTTCCCAAGCACCCCTGGAGTTATTTTAATTACAAATGTTTATATTAACATGTTGGTTTATTATTTTTAAATCAATCAACAAATAGTTACTCAAGTTTTTATTCAGTTTTAATTTTTCTTCTAGTAAATCTCAACAGCTATTACCCATATGAACAAAAATTCTTTGGGGTTCTTAATAATTTGTAAGAATATAGAGGGTCCTGAGGATAAAAAGTTTGGAACTCACTGAGCTAAACAACTATCTTCTTTAGTCCCCACAGCAACCTATGAGGTAGGTTTGAGGATGAGAAAACTGAGGAACAGAGAGGAAACTTGCTGGAGAGTCACCAGGAAGTAAAGAGACAAGGCAAAGGGGCACCTGGGTGGCTCAGTTGGTTAAGTGTCCGACTTGAGCTCAGGTTGTGATCTCGTGGTTTGTGGGTTCGAGCCCTGCATCAGGCTCTGTGCTGACCACTCAGAGCCTAGAGCTTGCTTCGGATTCTGTGTCTCCCTCTCTCTGCCTCTTCCTTGTCTGCTCGCTCTCTCTTTCTCTCTCAAAAGTAAACATTAAAAACATTAAAAAAAAAAAAAAAAAAGACAAGCCGAAGCTCAAACCCATGTCACTATGCTCTCCTGACAATCTTGTATCCCTGCTGTCTCCCTCCTCTTCTAGGTCTGTGAACTCTGCAAGGGAGTGGCCCCTGCGGACAGCCCTGTGGTCTACTCAGACAGGGCAGGCTACAGCAAGCAGTGGCACCCCACCTGCTTTGTGTGTGTCAAGTGCTCCGAGCCACTGGTGGACCTCATCTACTTCTGGAAGGACGGTGCCCCCTGGTGCGGCCGCCATTACTGCGAGAGCGTGCGGCCCCGGTGCTCTGGCTGCGATGAGGTGAGAAGAGCTGTTCTGCTCTTTCTGAATTTTTTCTGAGCCTCAGGGATTCCTCAACATATATATACCTATTCCAAAGTGTGTAGGGTGCCTGGGTGGCTCAGTCAGTTAAGCACCTAACTCTTGGTTTCAGCTCAGATCATGATCTCACGGTTTGTGGGTTTGAGCTCCATGCTGGGCTCTGCATTGACAGTGCAGAATCTGCTTGGGATTCTTTATCTCCCTCTCTCTCCCCCTCCCCCACTTGCATGCATGGACACTCTCTTTGTCTGTCTCAAAATAAATAAATGAACTTAAAAAAAAGTGTCATTTTATTCAAAGCCCAAGTGACTCTGTGTGACCTTGCTGGTGAAGCCTGGCCATAGGCCACTTAGCTATTGTTGGGCTGCCTTCACTGGGATATGCAATCCCATCGTAGAAAAAAGCTGGGCTTTGGATGTGCGTCAGAGTATTGCAGCTGCTAGATAAGTATAACCTGACGATAGCAGAGAATTTTTTTTCCATCTAAGAAGACAAGATATAATTATGACCTGTGCCAAATATTGTACTCACTGCCTGAGGTTTATGTCAGATTCCCCCACTGATGCATTTGAAGGTCAAGACAAGAATGGGGGAGAAGGACCCACATTCTACACCTTATCCTCAACACCCATCTCTAAGAGGGACAGAACCTGACCTGTGCCTGTCCTCTGCTCCCCTCCCCAGATCATATTCTCGGAGGACTATCAGCGTGTGGAAGACCTGGCCTGGCACCGAAAGCACTTTGTCTGTGAGGGCTGTGAGCAGCAGCTGAGCGGCCGGGCGTACATCATCACCAAGGGCCAGCTTCTGTGCCCGACTTGTAGCAAGTCCAAACGGTCCTGAAGGGCTGCCTGTCCGCAGCCAGAATCCACAGGATCCCACCAAGGAGGAGAGCCATGTGTGCTCACATCATCCTAAGGGTCTGATGTGACAGCCAGCAAGCAACGAAAGCAGTGATTTTTTCAGTGGGAATATATATATATATACACACACACATATTCTAGGTTGGGTGGTAGATCCTTGAGGGTCGGTAGTTTCAAAGCCAGCATGTTCTGAGAGGTCTTAGATGGGGTTATTTTGTTGTTGTTGTTGTTTCTCACCTACCAACTACAGGCACAACTGGCATCCTGCAAGGGGGTCTCTAGGAGCTTCCCAAAATGCAGTTCGGAGTGATCAGATCATGTAGCTGTAGGATGTGCGTGCTTTCTCATGAACATGGGGGCTCCTCCAGGAGCTGGCTGATATTCCAACAATCATTTGTCGCCTTCTTTTCAAATGGAATTTGAGTTTTAAATAAAAAACATTTTTGGCATGATGATCTTATCAATAAAAGTCTTATGAAGTCCATCTTTGCCCTCCTCTATTTATTTACACCAGCGGTGATTTCACAGCATCCATTTAGCCCCTTGATGCTGAGTGCTGGTCGTGGCAGAAGGCGTGGAAGTGCTGGTGTGCTTCCTCATCAACTGTGTCTCGTCAGATTTCTTTGTGAGCCTAGGTTCTCAAGGCAGAGCCCCTGTACCCCAGTTCCAGGAACCCCCAGGTCAGTGATGGAATTGCCGTGGTTCATGGTACATCAAAAAGCAGTCTCCAGGAGCTGATCAGCTGCCCTCACAGGTAATGAGTGAAATCCTCAGAGGAAGACCAGGTGGAGTGTTGGGAGCAGCCCCACAGGGCCACCTGAGCTCAGCCAATGGGTGCCCCATGGGACATGGTGACCAGTGTGGGCAGTCTTGAAGAAATACAGGATGTTTATGAGAAATCTGTCTGCTTCTACACATTGCCAACTCAACAGGGAATGAGCCAAATAGAATAGGTCTTTGGGCCAGATTTTTCTCTCTTTTTATGGCCTCTCTGAGCATTTGCAGCTCCCAGATTAGTTTCCTTTACACAATATCTAAGAAAAGGAATCTCTTTTTCTACTGGGGAAACCAAGACAAAAAACGACATGAGTCTGAAGAGCTCACAGCCCGGTCGCCTATGGCTTTCCTCCTTTCTCAAATTTCCCATCTGTTGCCAAGTTTCTTTCGTTTCTCCACCCAAATTTCACTCTGCTTATCTCTTACCTACAATACCCTGACCTTGCAAGTTTGACCAAAGCTATTGCAATTGCCTCTGGAGGTGGTTTTCTGTTTCCAGCTCCGCTCTCCAGCCCCCTTCCCTGTCGTGTCTGTCTCCCCAGAGAGAAGCTTTGGGTGTGTTTTCTTCCTCATCCGCCCTGCCTGGCTCCCTGGTGTCTCCAAGTTAAGAACCAAGTCCTCACCCTGACATTTGAATCCTTCCAAAACTTGGCTTCATTGTCTTTTTGGCCTTGGAACCCTTCATTTCTCTTGATTTTCATTTCCCTGTTTCTCTTAGACATTCACCTACTGCCTTTGATCAAGTTCCTTTCTGTGCTTCTACCAGTTTTGTGCTGGTTACTTGAAAACCAATGCCATCTGTTGAAATTCTATTGGTCCTATAAGGTGCTACTCAAGCATAACGTGCTTCTCAATCCCTTCCCACTGGAAGGCACCATTGGAAAATTCACTCTTTCATTCACTCACTCATTCATTCATTCTGCAAATATCCACTGGGCGTTACAGAGTACCATTATTCAAGCTGAGTATAGGAGATAGAGTGTTCACAGAAAGAACAATACCCCCGCTTCCTGGATTTTATAATCTGTGGGGGATATGGCCTTAGGCAAATAGTCCCACAAGTCAATGTAAAATTATAAAAAGGGGAGGAACATGTCTCTATAAAGAATATAAAAGAGTTTGGACCTAGTCAGGAGAGGTGCTCCTGGAAAAGTGACACTTGAACTGAGATCTAAAGGGTAAGTAAATTCTGAGCAGCCACAGAGGGAAAGGAAGATGGTTAAGGATAAATACATGGATGGCATGTGCAAAGTTACTATGGCTGAAATAGCATCAGTTTATTCAATATCTATATACTAGTGTTGGAGATACAGTGGTGACCATGGCCCATGAGTGGGACTGAAAGAAGACTAGTGTGGTGCATACAGAGATGTGAGACATAAGAGGTGCACCAATTTTGTGGGCAACAGTAAAGACCCGCCTCTATCCTAAGAGCAATGGGGAACCTTCAAAGAGTTTTAAGCAAGGGTAGTGATGATTGGATAGAGAGATTATTGGATACATGTTCTCTCCTTTGTTGAAACCCCAGCATGATGCCTGACTGACTTTGTCCTAATTTCTTTGTTCACATCATTGTGGGCAGGAGTGATGTCACCCAATAGACCCCACCAGATACCACCCAGAGCATGCTCTTGCCTTCCCCCTGTCTACTAAAGATACCTCATGCGTGGCATTGGAACACCTGAATCCTCTCTGACACTCCTTTCCTGTCAGATGGGTCACTATCATGGCTTTCCCTCCATCCCCAAAGCCATATTTCTCCTTGAATGACTGCAGCCCAGACTGACAATAGTCTCCTAGTGAGTCTCCCTACCGGAACTCACCCTCTCCACACACTGCCCACATGAACTGCCCAGAAACACAGGCCTCTTTTAAAACAATCAAGAGGCTCTCTGTTGCATACCTAGAAGAAAATCAAAACTTAGCCTTACAAGCAAGCTTCTTATTTTCCCGGCCCCAAAGTACCTTGGCTTCCTGCTCCCCGTTCAGAGGCCAGGTGAATAGCTTGCAGGTCCTTGCTTCTTGCTTTCCCTACCTCTGTGCCATCGCTCAGGCTATTTATTCCCTCTTCTGGGAGTTCCCCACACTGTGCTTAATCTCTGCCTGTTCCATGGGACCACCAGAGGTGGTTGGCATTCTGTAGCAGAACTGGAAGGAGGTAGGCTTTAAAAGGCTAAAAAGTTAACTCCCCATTCAGCAAAAAGGAGCCACTGTTCCCATCACTGCGACTCTAGAAGCCTTCCCTGGCCTCACCCTCCCCTCTGGGATGTTTTAGGTTCATCTGTGTGCCCTGAGTATCTAGGCTTTCTGCAATCATTGATGCTATTGTGCTATAATTACTAGTTCCTGAAAGTCTTCCTCTATGAACTTCTTCCACTCTCTTTGGTTCTCCAATCCTTATTACAGCACCTAGCAACTAAATGCAAGGACAAACATCCTCAGGCTCTTGGAGGATTCACTGTTGCCAATGGCTCTGGGCTCCAAAAAGAAAAAGCATGTGACTCATTCCTGGCCAGTGGGGATTCTCCACTGAGAAGCTGCTTAGAAAAGTTTTCTTCCTTAATGGAAAGGGACGCTCTGGAAGAAAAGGCCCTGTATTTTTTTTCTTTTGATATAATTTCAAAGTTACAAAAAAAGTTTCAAGAAGAGAACAAAGAATTTTTTTTTCCCTTGAACCATGTGAGGGTGTGGCTGACACAATGCTCCATCACCCCTGAGTATTCTAGTGTCTAATTCTCATGAACAGAAAGCTACCCCTACCACAAAACAACCATCAAAATCAGAAATAAACACTCTACCATCTGATCCTCAGATACAAGTTTCACTGATTTTACCAATAATATCTTTTACTACAAAAAGATCCAGTCCCAGATTATGCATTCCAATTTAGTTATCTTGTCTCTTTAGTGCTCCGTAATTTGTAATTTGGAAGTGTTTCTTGTTCTTTCTTTGACATTTATGACCTTGACATCTAAGAAGGCCGCTTACTGAGTAGAAGGTCCATCAAACTGGTTTTGTCTAATATTCTCTCATAATCAGATTCAGGCTATGCATTTTTGGTGGGAATGCCATGAAAGCGATGTTTTCATTGTGCCCTATCGGACAATACAAGATTTTTATTTATTCTATTAGGTGTTGCTGTTAATTTTCAACACTTGATTAAGCTAGATTTTTCCTTTGTAACATTACTCTTTTCCCCTTTGTGTTACATGAGTATCTTGTGGGAAGATGTGGGCCTAACTTGGAGATGCCGTGGGTTCAGTTCCAGACCACTCAATAAAGTGAATATCACAAATAAAGTGAGGTAAAGGAATTTTTTTGGTTTCCCAGGGCATGTAAAAATTATGTTTAGGGGTGCCTGAGTGGCTCAGTCAGTTAAGCGTCTAACTTCGGCTCAGGTCATGATCTCATGGTTTGTGGGTTTGAGCCCCGCATTGGGCTCTGTGCTGACAGCTCAGAGCCTGGAGCCTGCTTCAGATTCTGTGTCTCCCTCTCTCTCTGCCCCTCCTCACTTGCACTCACTCTCTCAGTCTCTTTCTCAAAAATAAATAAACATTAAAAAAATTTTTTTAATTATGTTTATACTCTACTGTAGTCTAGTAAGCATGCAATAGCAGTATGTCTAAAAACCAATGTACATAACTTAATTAAAAACGCTTTATTGCTAAAAAAAAAAATGGTAACTATCATCTGAGCTTTCAGGGAGTGACAATCATTGATCACAGATCACCATAACAAATATAATAATAATGAAAATTTTTGATATATTAAGGAAATTACCAAAAGGTGACCCAGAGGCATGAAGTGAACAAATGCAATTTGAGAAATGGCACCAGTGGATTTGCTCAACAGAGGATTGCCACAAACCTTCAATCTGTAAAAAAATTCATAATATCTGTGAAATGCAATAAAGCAAAGTGTGATGAAATGAGATATGCCTGTATTTGATACTATGTTAGTATTCTGTTCCTCATCAAAATGTCACCCACTGGCTATGAGTAACTATTGATGTTTCTTGACTAAATTAATTATTATTATTATGATAGCTGGCAAATGTTGATTTTTGTAATTCAGGCAGCCCGTCAATGTTTAGCATTCTACTATAAGGAAAAACTCTCTTCTATTTATTTATTCCTTTACTTGTATCAGTTTGGAGTTAATAGATTTCTGTTTTATTAAATCCTTGTAATCTAACGCTATCATTATTCATTTTGATGCTCAATCGTTTATAATCTAGTACCATCATTATTTATTTGGATGTTCAAATTGTCCAAAATTTGGCCAAAGGAATTTCCTTCAAACTGGCTATGCCCTTTTGACATATCACCATCATTTTCCAAACACAGCTATAACGTTCTGGCACAATCAGGAGTTCTCGGCTTGTATTTTCTTCACCACAGCTTCGGAATCAGCAGTTTCTCAAGGAGTTCTCTCTTCTTAAGAGGGGTGCTGTTGGCTTGGAACTCCTGGTGCCATCTTAGAACCTTGAGGAGACCGTGAACCAAGCCAGTATGCCGAGGATGATGGACCTGAGAGTCAAACAGAATCTAGGGACTTGGTTATGTCATCAAGCTGGTGAACTCACCTCTGGGTTTCTTGTTTTATGAGACAATACATTTCCTTGTTCTTTATGCAGGGTGAGATATTTCCTCCATATGTGACATATTTCCTCATCATACAGCTTTTCATGAATGGGTCTTGTTGATTGGAGCCAAAACTGTAACTGATACCCAAGATGCTTGGGCACCTTCTACACTTCTGAAGCCATGACACCCCTTAGTTCATTTAGAGTTTTAATCAAGTCTGTCCCATGTGATGCAAGCAAAAGTGACATGAGTGGCTGACTTGCTGGGTTATCACAGTTTGGCTCTACATGTTTGCATTCAAATACAAGAAAGTTACGTAAAAGACAAAACTGTGCAATGGCCAACATTGGAGGTAATGCTGTTGAAGAAAGAAGTGTGTTGGTTCCTTTTTCTCAACTGCTACTAACATTCAGTCAGATTCTACTAATTTGAAGCAAAATTATCTCTTGGTCTGATTCCCTTTGTTCTTTGATAACAGAAACTACAGGCATCAGCATGAAGTGTTTCTTTGGTCTGAGTTTGGAACAAAATTGGTTCTTTTTTTTTAATGTTTATTTATTTTTGAGAGAGAGGGACAGAGTGTGAGCAAGAGAGGAGCAGAGAGAGGGAGACAAAACCTGAGGCCAGTTCCGGGTGCTGAGCTGTCAGCACAGAGCCCAGCATGGGGCTCGAACTCACTGACTGCGAGATAACGACCTGAGCTCAAGTCAGAGGCTTAACTGACTGAGCCACCCAGGCACCCCAGGACAACATTGGTTCTTAAAAAAAACAAAACAAAACAAAAAAAAAAACAGAAAGAATTTGGACTTGGAGACAGAATAAATGCCACATGAAACGCTGTTGTTACAAGTGAGGGAACTCCAATTCAAACCAGTTTAAACAAACACACCCCAAAATTAGAGCAAATTCACATTCCAGAATCTATTTTCTAGTCAGAAATTTCAAGAAGATCCAGCTTCAGGAAAAACTGGATCTAGTAGTTCTAATTATGCAGTTAAGGATCTTCTTCCTTTCTCTCACCTCCCTTTCTCTCCATATTGGCTTCATCCTCAGGTAGGCTCCCCTAGATGGTATCAGCCGCGGCCACTTTTGCCTTAGAGCTAGTGAGCCCAATGAAAAGGGACTGTCTCTTTCTGGGGTTTCTGGGAAATGATTCTGATTGGCCCAGGGTGGGTCATGTGCCTACCCCTCAGCTGCTGTGCCAGAGGAGTCAGACGAGTGGGTTACTGGGATTGGCAGTGCCTCAGTCACATGCCAACCAGCCAACGGCAAGGGATTCACAAAGACAGCCCCTAGCAAATCACCTGCAACAGGCCCCTTGTTAAAAAAGAGAGAGAAAGAAAGATGGCAGCGGCTGTTAGAGCTGGAGCCAGGAGGGGAAAAAAAAAAGCCTGCAGGGCAAAGTAGAGTTGGCTTGGTTCTCTACAGAAAGGGAGGGTGGATAAAACAACAGGAGCAGAGCACAGAAAAGGAACAGTCTGAGAAGCTGGAAAAGAACCAACTCAAGGAACCTAAGGGACTAAGACTGTCTGAGGATTGGGGAATGCAGGTTCCTGAGGGGCCCGGGAAGAGCAACCCAAAGAGCAAGGAAAGAAGCCAAGTCACAAAGCTCATCTTGAACTAATTATCAGGCCACTAAAAATCTCATTTGTCTTGACATTTTTTTTAATTACTGGCAAGAAAAGACAAATGTTTTTAAAGGCTGAAATAAAATGGTATTCCCTAAAGGAAGTGTCTGAAGGGTTTTATTGTGGCTTTTTTCCCCCTTAATTCTATGAAAGATGATGGAGTCATACTAAACAGTTTTTATGGGAAAAGTTTAATAAATGTGAAGGATGTACTTCCAGGAGTTCAAATATGGAAAGTTTTAAAATAGAAGAGTGACACAAGCAGCTAATGATCCCAATATGTTAGATTATGCAGGCTGCTGGCATGGGGTTCCAGTTTTTAATCAAATATATAAATTATGAAATATCGTTGCAAAGAATCGCAAGCCTTTGCCCTACAAGGGAATGGTTTGTGCTTCAGTTGACAGGAGAGCTCTGCAGAGTTCATCTTCAGCTGATAAGGGAAGAGGGAGAAGGAGCAGGCAGGCAAGTATCCTTGGCCGATGCAAGGGGACCATCTGGTGCCAAAGCTGGACAGAAGATCGTGCTCCAGCCAAAGCCCCACGCCAAGCAGGAAGGTGTCTGTTCAATACTCTGCCTGTGTGGTCCCTCTCTGCAGGAGAGGTGTTTGTGACGTCTTGTACCAGGGCTTGTGAACACCGTGTTTTTAATACTTGTTCCTGCCCGATAGGTCACCCCTCTGCCACCTCTACTTCCACACTCAGCATAAGCGCTCCCTCTTCCAGGAAGCCCTCAGTGATTCCTTCAGGTGTTCAGAGTCTCCACCTACTGTGTTAATGATTCAGCCCTTGATCAGACAAACTGCACTGATGTCAGACTCTGTGATTTGTCTTCCAAGCAATGGGCACCTCTCTCCCTCCCTCCCTCCCTCCTTCACTCGTTCAGTCTTCATTCACCAGGCATTTACTAAGCACTTGTTATGCCCCCAAGCAGTGTGCTAAGGCATCAGAAATACAACAGTAGACAAAGGAGACATGGCTTCTGCTTTAAAGGACTTAAACTCTATCAGAGGAGAGTAACAAATAACAGATAATCATCTACTCAGATATGAGGGCATAGGGAAATCCAGCCTATGTCCCTTCCCAAGATACCCCAGAGCTCCTTGTCCATAGGCCACTGGCAGGCCTGGTCTTTCCCAGTCACCCACCAGATAGATTCAGCACTGCATTGTCACTGACAGTCTGGAGCTAGATGTGTCCATTCTAATCCTGATTCTGTCGCCTTAGATAAACGGTTTCACTTGTTCCCAAGTCTCTCCACTGTAAAATGAAGATCGTAACAGTATTTACCTTTATAGGGTTGCTCTGAGGAGTATGTGGGTTCATGCATGTTAAAGGATTTAGAACAGCTCCTAGCACATAATAAGTGCTCAGTAAGTATTGGCTGTTAGAATTATTGCCGTTATTTGTATTACCAGCCAGTGGACCCTGGATGATGAGTCAAATGCAACCTACTCTACTCTTGAAAACAGCTATTTTAAAAAAATTCTGTGCATAGGGGCACCCAGGTAGCTCAGTCAGTTAAGCATCTGACTTTGGCTCAGGTCATGATCTCACGGTTTGTGAGTTCGGGCCCCACATTGGGCTCTGTGCTGACAGTGCAGAGTCTGTTTGGGATTCAATCTCTCTCTTTCTCTCCCTCTCTCTCTCTGTACTTCCCCCACTCATGCTCTCTCTCTCAAGATAATTAAATAAACTTAAAAAAATTAGAAATAGAAATTCTGTGCATGTTTCTTAAAGTTCATTAGCAAACATCATCATTAGTTTTCTCATTTCTAATCTCTGAGACATTCTGGCAAATGCCCATGTATGACCTCCCCACTAAGAGGAAGATTTCAGCATTTTTCTACACACACACACACACACACACACACACGTGAATATAGATACTCTTTCTTTACTGATAAAGCCAACCAGCCAGGTGGTAACTGTCCTTCATTTGGCCATGTATATTTTAAGAATGGTGAGTGGTTCCGTTGACCCTCAGCCTCACAGTGGGTCCCCTAAAGTCGTAAGCAAGTGCCTAGGGAAATGTTACATTAATAAGATTACAGATTTTATGTCTCACCTAACTCACCTGAGAACTAAAAGCAAATCAGAAATTGAAAGCTGTAGCCACCTCTATTGCACTTTGCTGCTAATAACATATCATTCCAGAGAATCTTCTGGCAATATCTGGTGATATTCTAGAGAAGTGCTTCTCATGCCTAGTGTTGATGAGAACCAACTGGAGGCTTGTTAAAAGGTGGGTTTTGGGGGCGCCTAGGTGGCTTAGTCGGTTAAGCGTCCGACTTTCGCTTAGATCGTGATCTCGCGGTTCGTGGGTTCGAGCCCCGCGTCGGGCTCTGTGCTGACTGCCAGAGTCTGTGTCTCCCTCTCTCTCTGACCCTCCCCTGCTCACGCTCTCTCTCTCTCTCCTAGAAATAAATAAAAAATATTTAAAAATAAAAAATAAAAAAAATAAAAGGTGGGTTCTGGTTCAGCAGGTCTGGGCTGAGGCCTGAGACTATGCATTTCTAGCAAGCGTTGGGTGATGTCACTGCTGCTGGCCTGAGGACCACACTTGGAAGAGCAAGACTGGAGCCTGTTAAGGTTGAAAGACCTGGTTAGAAGCCAGGTGAGATGTGGGGAAACTGAGGCCAGGGAGTAGAAGCATCTTTATCAGAGTCACACGGTGAGCTCAAAGTGCAGCAAGACTGTAAGCCAGGTCTCCAGGTTCCGAGTCAGGCCCCTCCTGAGTGCGCCAACCATGAATGGGGATCTAGTGCCTACAGTGCCAGGCACGAAGCAGGCCCAGTATCCACAGCAGGGGCCATGTACACCTGCTTCTGGCTTTACTTTTTACAAACACCAGCAAAACATACCTGTAAGCTGCGACTGGTCTGTGGGTGGGCAGTTTGCATAACCTTAGACCGGGGTAGTAAATAGTTTAGACTTTGTAAGCCATATGGCCTCGGCTACTACTCAATTCTGCTGTTGTAGTGGAAAAGGAGCCACAGACAGTATGTAAACAAATTAGCATGGCTGGTTCCAATAAAACCTTACTTACAAAATCAGGAGGTGGGCCTAATTTGGCCAGTGGGCCCCTGCCTAAGCTGATTAGACATTGGCGGGGGAGGGGAGGAGTCTCTATTTATAGACAGTATGACTTATAAAACAGTTTAAAATGCAATTGGTGGTCTTCAAAATCAGGAAAGTGCTGTCCTCTGAGTTTGCAGAAATGGAGAAGAGAAGCCGAGTGTCTTGTATCCTCACTTCCAAAGTACACATGAAATGAAAAGACTACATTCCTACAACAGGGATTGATCTTAGAGTTACAGTATACCTTCAATTAGATAGATTCTCTCCGGAGCCCCCTGCAAAGTTGTTACCTAAGTGGATGGTATGCACAGGGAGGTAAAATCCACATGTGGAAACAACTCATACAAAGAAATCCACCTCAGAGAAGGAGCTCGTTTAAGACATGGTGTTCTTGGCTTCTCAGTTTACAATGGGATGGGGTATGCAAGGTGAATTTCTAAATCAGGGCGACCCATGCATTTCCACCTAGGAACACTGTCATGGCTTGCATCCATGAATGGCATGAAGTCTGTTGGAACCAGAAGTTAAAAGTTGTCATTTCCGGGGCGCCTTGGTGGCTCAGCCGGTTCAGCATCCAACTTCTGCTCGGGTCATGATCTCACGGTTCATGAGTTCAAGTCCCGCAACGGGCTCTGTGCTGACAGCTCAGAGCCTGGACCCTGCTTCAGATTCTGTCCCCCTCTCTTCTCTGCCCCTCCCCCACTCACGCCTGCCTCTCTCCTTCCCTCCCTCTCTCTCTCTCAAAAAGTAAAAGTTGTCATTTATTTTCAGAAGTTAAATTCTCACCCCCACCCCACTCCCCCGCAGGGGGTTTTCACACCATACACGACCAGTGTAACTTCATTAAAGAAAATCAATTCAGTAAATTATCACAAATCCTGAAATAGCACATGGTCTGAGAGAGAATGAGCCATGACTGAACTTCGACTACATTCACATTTTTTAAGAAAGCATTTTTTTTTTAAGTGAAAGGGTTTTCAAAATAGAGGCCTGGAAGAAAATGCCAAATAATCTAGATGAAATGCCCACAACTTCAAACGAAAACACCTTGTTTGGGACAACGAAACAGCAGTTTACAGGCTCCAGAGACCCTTCCTATGAACTAATGAGAAGCCCGGTCACCGAGTCGGGAAATACCTGGCAGCCTGCTGCTGACCTCCTTTGATTTTTTTCTTCTGTGTTCAGAGTCCAAAGTGCCTTCTGATGGGGACACATATGTGCTTCGGTCAGGTTGTTGTTAGCCAGTCAACCTGCCAGTTAAAGTGAGATCCTCCAGATTTTGCCCAAACTGTGACTGCTTTCTATTGTCTTGCAAAGGATCCCCTGCCTCGGAAAGCACAGGGCTCTATTCATTGGCCATCCATCCCTATCAGATCAAGGGTGCCCTGGGGACCAATTTCACTCTGGAGTCAGGACATTATTCTTTCTAAGAAACTTCTTTCCACCCCAAAGTTTTAAGGCAATCCCAGCTCTGAACAAAGATTTCGTGTCAAAGGTGGCATCCTTTGTGCTAGGAAACTCTTGGCAAGGAATGGGATAATAAGAAACAGAGCTAATCTGGATCTTGTCGGTTTCATTTATAATGCATAATGAGAGCTATTTTCTCTAATTCTTTAGAATTAGATGGCTTTTTTTTTTCTAAAAGGCTAAATCATCTGCTGGCAACTGGGCAGGAGCAGTCCAGATGGTTATTCTAACAAATAAATTAGAGACGCCTACCGTATCAGGCTTCCTTTCTATGGGGGATGAAGAGGGGTGAGCATGTCTACCTTACCTCAAGGCCAGACACCTGCGTTCTCCCCTTCTGTGAACACTAACCGCAGGGCTGCGGGGAAAGGTTAGAGAAGAGGAAAAATGGCCAACATTGTAACTCAGCATCAAAGGTGTCAGTCCTAGTGTTACTTAGAGAGGATCTTTCTGAGGATCCTAAACACTAGGACACCATTCAGACACTGCTCACGGTACCCATGCCTCTGCTGCCCTGGTATCTTGGCACCACTGGCAGACTAGTATAGGGAAGGAAAAAATTCCTTGTCCCTCTATACATCTTAGGTTCATTGGCTGGGGCCAATGAATCCAACTGAAAAAGGATGGATTACGAAGAGTAAAGAAAAGGGGCACCTGGGTGGCTCAGTCAGTTAAGCATCCGACTTTGGCTCAGATCATGATCTCAAACACAGGTTTGAGTCCCGTGTCCGGCTCTGTGCTGATGGCTCAGAGCCTGGAGCCTCCTTTGGATTCTGTGTGTCTCCTTCTTTCTCTTCCCCTCCCCCACTCATGCTCTGTTTCTCTCTGTCCCAATAAGAAAGAAACATAATTAAAAAAAAAAAAAAAGAAGAGGAAAGAAAAAAAAAACAGTTACAATTACATACCTATGCACAGCAGTTTGCAAAGAAAAATGTGGCCCAGGGAGGTGGCTAGATGAATGAGGCTTATAGATCATCTTGGTCTAAACAAAGGAAAAGGGGTTTGGGGCTCCTAGAAGGGAGAGGCAAGTTGGGAAGGTGAGCAGAAAAGCAAAGAAGGATTGTTTAGTGAGGTTTGTTATGCAGAATTTAGTCCACACTTTCTCCACTGATAAGAGTTAATGAGTCCTTCTCTTCCTATTACAGGTGAGGAAGACACCTTTACAAATACAAATTTACTTTATAAGTGTGGATTTCCTTTTGTGCCCTGCTTTAACAGCTATTTGGTCATCTGTTTGTCCTCACTGGCCTGTAGCTCGTTTTGGGTGGCACCTATTCTGGTATATTTCATTAGGTAAGGGCTTTTTTTGAGCCAGGGCTCCCTTTCAGAAGCTAGGGCTCCCAGTTCTCCTTGGGGGTTCTAGATATGAAACAGAGGGAACACTGGCCTATGAGGCAGAGTCTGCACTTGGATCTGAGCTTTCCTACTCCCTGTCAAGTCACGAGATCCGTCTAAACCTCAACAGCCCCCGGTGAAATGGTAGTGATCCCACCCATCCTCTCCCTGCCCCCATCCCCCCAGGACTGCTTTGGATCACATGGGATAGCAGATAGGAAAGACTTGTGAAAATGATAAAGAGCCCTATTCATGGAGGGTCTGCTTGTTTGATATTCCCAGAACTATCAGCTCTCTCCTAATACAGTTTGAAATGAACACTCTTTCAGGAGCACCCAATGGGCTAGCTCAGGCATGTTCAAACATGTTTGAACCATTAATATTGATGAAATTTATACAGTCTCCGTATATATGAAATGAAATAAAAGATTAGCAGGAGGAGGGGAGCTAGAGACCCCCCCCCACCTTCTGTTCATCTTATGCCTCAAACTGATGCAACATCAGACATCTCCCCACAGACCCCAGGGCTCCCAGGCAGCCAGGGGGAAGCTCCAGACCAGACCTCACCATCAGGCTCATCCCCAGCTAGTGGCCACTTCACAAACAGGCAGGAGCTGAAGCCCTCTGTGTCCAGGCTGGCTCTGGAAGCTCCTTGAGGAAGGACATGGACAGGAGTGGGAAGGCACAGCAGGCAATCTGACCAAACAATCCATGGGGTGATGAATAGCAGAACGAAGGGAAATTTTCCTACATTTGATCTTCCTAACCAACTGACAAGCTGGGACAGTATATTGGCCCTGGAGCTGCCGGCTGCCAGACCAGTTTCGCGGTCTTTCAGGTAGTGGATCAGGGCCTCTATCCCACTCAAGATGACAGTGTCAGGAAGGAAACCAACAATGAAAATGGCCTGGAGAAAACCTGCAGGTGACCGACCTTCATGCCTGAACAGTAGACAACAAGATTCTACACATGACACACAATCGCAGGTCCTGGCCTCAGGTAACCGGCAGGGACTTGCTCAGTCCCCGTTCATCCCCAAAACTGACAGACTCCCTCCCTCAACCCCCACACCTGGAAAAACAAGCTCAAAACAATTGTGTTCATTTTTCCTTGTCTGTGTCATTGCAGATCATTAGATACTAAGTGTGGAGCAAAGGAAAATTTTAACAGGGAAAATGTCAGGGTGGTTCAGGAGAAAGACATTATTGTCAGCAATACAGCCTAGAAATAGCGTGTCCAGGGTCCCTACCACGGCCTTGGGTTTTGCTTACACTGGAGTAGGTGTTATTAACTCCTTTGTTCAAATGTGTCTCTGCATTTCATAGATGATGTGCCATAGGGATTTTACACGAAGAGACTGAGGCCCTGAGAGAAATGTGATTTGCTCAAAACCCATGGCTAGGAGGTAGCGGAAATGGGACTAAAACCTATTTTCCTGGCTTCTGGTCATGAGACATTCCTCTTTCTTTAAAAATTTTTTAAAATGTTTATTTATTTTTGAAAGAGGAGGAAGGGGAGAGAAAGAGAGGGAGACACAGAATCCGAAGCAGGCTCCAGGTTCCGAGCTGTCAGCACAGAGCCCGACATGGGGCTCAAACTCAAGAGCCATGAGATCATGGCCTGAGCTGAAGTTGGATGCTTAACTGACTGTGCCACCCAGGCACCGCAAGACCTTCCTCTTTAAGAACGGTGGTAGCAACTCCTGCAATAAGTAGCAATTACTAAGGATGATGTCATCACTAGTTTTATTATTTCATCATTTTTTGAACTTTGGAGAATTTAATTGAGGTAGATTGGCAAAGGAAGAATTAATCCTTAAAATGAAACACTTGTTTTTCTCGTTTTATTGTAATTCTTCACTAGACTCTCCCTGTGATGCCATGTGGTGCTCCACTCTCAGTTTGTTTTTTAAACAAAAATCACACCACCACAAGTAGTTTAATCGACATTGAGCCTGGTCCCTGCTGATGGATCGAATCCCTGTGTTAGCCAGAGTTTGAGTGCTGTGAAAACATCACGATGGGCACAGAATCCACACTAAAATACTGACTGGCCCAGGGAAGTACTTCTAAGCACATCTAAGTCGTACACCTCAACTAGAACATGTAACAAAGGCAGAAAAAACAGCCAGTGACCCTGGCAGACCTGGCTGCATTCAAGGCACATGCTGAGGGTCCCATAACCCTGAACATAGTTCACCCAAACCAAAGTGTAGAGGCAAGTTAGGGGCCTAGAACATTCTGTTATGTTCTCTTCCAGGGAGCAGCTACTTAAGAGGTTTTGCTTATGTCTCTCAGCAGGAAAGTAATTTGGGAGAGGAACTTGGACACTTTGTGAACTCTCTGGCCCAGTTAGGAAGATGAGGCTCATGAAACTGGCATGGGGGTGATGGGTGATGGGTTGCTTGTCTTTGTCCCAGGTATGTAAGGGTCTATTCCCTGGTGGTCTTTCTCTCTACTCTGAGGCCCTGAAGACTGTGGCCTATTCATGGCCCAGCACGGTGAATGGCGCTTGATCATCACTCACCTGGTCCACTTCGGTTCCATCCCAAATGGTGTCCATTCCTGCCCCCACCACGACACACTCCCCTCAAGGCGATGCTCCATATGCATTAGCTCAAGTCACTCTCTACTTAGGGCCTGATGATATCTCCCTATAGAAACACTCAGCCTGTAAGACCTGGTATATGTCAACCTCTGTGACTTCTTCTCCTACCACTCCCTTCCTTGCTCACCATGCTCCAACCAACCATTCATGCCTTTCCGTGTTTGCCTGAGATGTAACACACAAAGCCTATCACAGCCTCAGGAACGCTGCTCTTGCTCTCCTTCCGTCCCCAGGTTGTCACATGGCTGGCTCCAGCATCACTCAGGTATCACCTCTTCATAGAAGCCCAATTTATCCGAAAGGGTCATCCCCAGTCATTCTATGTTATATCCCTATAAGGGAAAAATTCCTCTACACCAGCTAAAGGAAAACTATTTTCCCAGGTTAGTATACACACCACCCACAGATTACTTCTGTGACCAGAAGGGTGGCTTTTTTCCCCCAAATATTGACCAATTCTCTCACACCAGCTAGATGTCCTATAATTTAACTCAATTCTGACACTAATGGGAGTTAGTGCAGATCTCACAAAGTAATCAGTACCACAAGACTAACCCCAACCCAGACATCAATCACACATCCCAGGTTGTCACCTGTATTCCCAACCAACTGGATATAAATCAGGGTTCCCACAATCTTCAACTTGGGTTTGATTATTTCCTAAAATGGTTCACAGAACTCAAGGAAACATTTACTTTTACAGGTTTATTAGGAAGGATATGATGAAGAGATACATAGGGCAAGGTCCAGGAGGGTCCCAAGTGTAGGAGTTTCTGTCCTTGTGGATTAGGGGTGTGCTACCTTCCCATTGACCTGGAAGCTGTCTGAACCCTGTATATTGGGAATTTTTATGGAGGCTCTATCATGTAAACATGCTCCAATATAAACCCAATTTCCAGCCCCTCTCCCTCTCTATAGAACGGCAGGTGGGCCTAAAAGTACCAAGTATGTATCCATAATAACAACCTCACAGAGTTGCTGTTAACGTTAAGTGAATTTTTGGGCAAAGAGTACAGAACTGAGTGTGGTGTATGGCTAGCATCACATAAGTAAATACATGATCTTGTTTTGTCCAGCAACCAACTCTGAGATGGACATATTAGTATTCCTACTTTGTAGAAGAAGAAACTGAAACGGAGAAATGACAGAGCTGTTCCACGACTACTCATCATGTATTAGAATCCAAGGTTCCTGCCAGTGATGGCAGGGAGCTGGCTCTCCATCTCCCAAAGGGTCTCATCATTTTCCCTTGCCCCTTGCTCTCCCATCTTCTGATCTTGTCTCCTACATGCTGCATCATGGGTTGCACACACAAGCCATTCAGAGCAATAACCTGAATTCCAGGCATTCAAGTTAAGTTAAAATTATACCCATGTGATCATAATTTATAACACTTGGCAGAGACGCTGTGAGTGGGGCTTAGGCCACATCCCACCATCCAACATAGTTCAAACGTTTTTATTACTTGCCAACAATGAGAAATATTGAGTCTCCACATAGAGCATCTAAATGCTTATACTCTGTTGAAAAAATCAGAAGTTCCAGCCATATATACCTTCAGGGACCTGCCTCCCCATCCCCACTGACCCTTTGCCCAGGGTGTCTACTGTCACTTGAACTGACACAGCCATTTTGAGATGGACTGCTCTCACACTTTCCCTTTCTCCCCTCACCCCACCTCCCAAGGAATTCTATTCTGTTGCCCTTGCCACAGAAGACTCGTTAGAAAATATCCATTTTATCAGGTTACATCCTTGCTCTAAACTCCTGACCCTTTGTACAACTTAATGTCTGAATTCCCTACTGGAACACTGGGGCCCCAGCCTGGCCTCCAGCTACCCATCCAGCCCTCAGTTCTTTCCACCTACTTCAAAGCCATCTTAAATGATAATCATATTCTAATGGGGAATGCAGACCAACCAACAAATGAAGAAACAGGATTATAGAAGAGCTATGAAATTGCTGCTCAGGGTAGTGTCATAAATGATCATGGGTGGGTCAGCTTAAGGTAGAGCCATCTGGGAAGGCCTTTCAGAGGAGGTGACCTTTGAGCTGAAACCTGGGCAGATAAGTAGAGTTGTCTGATGTGTGGTCCCAAAGGCTCATTCAGGTTGCTTGGGGTGGTAGATTCCAAAACAAATCCAGTCCTTCATGTCTTCCTATCATCTTCACAGCCCTTGCAATGTGACTTTGCTGCCCCTTCCAACAAGAGGTAGAGTTTAGGGGGTTCCTGGGTATTTCCCTATCAAATTGCTTTGGCACCTTTGTTGAAATTAATTAATCATATATATGTAGATCTATTTTGGACTCTCTCTGTCCCACTGATCTGTATGTCTATCCTTCACCAATACTACTCTCTCTTAATTGCTATGATTTTATAGTAAGTCTTGCAACCAGATAGTGTACATCTTCCAATTTTATTCTTCTCCAAAATTGTTTTGGTTAACTCTAAATTACTTGCTTTTCCACATAAACTTTAGAGCCAGCTTATGAATTTCCACCAAAGCGTCTGGTGGAATTTTGGCTGGGATTGTGTTGAATCTGTACAGCAGTTTGGGGAACATTGTCATCTCAACAATATTGAGTCATCCAATCCATGAATATAGTATATCATTCCATTTATGTAAGTCTAATTTCTCTTAATGCAAATGTCTTTCATTGCAAAAGTCTTGAATATCTTTGGTTAAATGTTTTCTAAATTGTTGGTGATACTGTAATGTCTAAAAATTTCACTTTCCAATTTGTTCTGCTAATATATACGAACACATGATTTCGTTTAATGTTAGCTGGAAGCTACTTACATCTGCCCTGCACATGTGTTTTCTATGTTCAGCCAGAGGCATTAAGGAGAATAAGAAGAATTGGGGAGTTTCCTCTTCTCTAGTTCTCTTCTATCCAGGACTCCACTGTTGCTATTCAGTGGTCACTGTAGCCCCACAGAAATTACCTCTGGTTCCCAGGCATAAAACAATGTTCCCAAAACTTTGGAGTTTTAGCTACTGTTCATTTCACCATGACTGTACCTCACCTTCAAACTAAAACCACAAAAACTGAAAACTACTCAATGATGGTCTCTTCTTTCAAGTTTTGACCCTCTTCAAAATCTGTCCACTTTAATGCACCTTCCAGAGGCTTTACATACTGGTTTTTGTATTTTATCCAGAGTTTACAGTTGTTCTCTGAGGGAGGACCAGCTATCAGGAGCCTACTCTGCCATCCTGGAAGTGTAACTCGTTGATCTTAATGGCTCTAGCTAAACAAAATTTAAAAAACAAACGTATCCTCAGTGTTGTAAATGATGTGGAGAAATTAGAACTCTTGTGCTTTACTGGTAAGAATTAAAATGGTACAACCATTTTGGAAAGCAGTCTGGCAATTCCTCAAAATGTTAAACAGCATTACCACAGGATCCAGGAGTTGTGCTGCTGGACGTATACCCAAGAGAACTGAACGTAAACACTCAAGCAAACACTTGTACACCACTATTCAAAACAGCATAATTCACAATAGTCAAGAGATGGAAATAACCTGTGTCCACTGATAGGTGCATGTGTTTAAAAAGATGTAGTCTATACATTCAGTGGAATGTTTTCCAGCCATAAAAAGGAAGGAATTTCTGGTACATGCTGTTTTCTAGGGCTATCACAACAAAGTACCACAGACTGAGAGGCTTAAACAACAGAAATTTATTTTCTTCAGTTTTGGAGGCTAAAAGTCCAAGGTCAAGGTGTTGGTAGGATTGGTTCTTTCTGAGGACCATGAAGGAAAGATCTGTTGCAGGCCTCTCTCCTTGGCTTCCAGATGGTCACATCCTCCTTATGTCTTTACATGGACTTCCTTCTGTATGTGTCTGGGTTCAAATGTTCTCTTCGTGTAAGGACACGAGTCATACTCCAACAGCCTCATCTTAATTGAACCACCTCTGTAAAGACCCTCTCTCCAAATATTCTGAGGTGCTGGGGGTCAGGACTTTAACATATGAATTCTAGCAGGGGACACCATTCAGCTTATAATATGCTACAACATGGATGAACTTGGAAAACATTAAGCTAAGCAAGTAAGCCAGACCCAAAAAGACAAATATTATGTGATTCCACTTATATGAGGTGGTCAAAGTAGTCAAATTCATGGAGACAGAAAGTAGAATAGAGGTTTACAGGCTAGGAGAAGACGGAAATGGGGAGTTAGTGCTGACTGATTATAAAGTTTCTGTTTGGGATGAGGAAAAAGCACTGGAAATTGATGGTGGTCAATTTCATTCACAGCAACATTGTAAATGTACTTAATGTCACTGAGTTATTAGCCTAAAAATGGTCAAAAGAGTACATTATGTTTTATATATATAACCACAATAAGAAAGTATAATTTTATTTTTAAAAATCTACAAAAAGAAATCATTACCTTAGGTTTCTTCACCACCTCTGAAAACAGGTGGAATACTACAGGGTATTTCTAGTGTTTTGCTTACTGACAAAAGAGATTTCAATTCTCTGTTGTCTTTTCCCTCTTTGAATTATGCACCTCAATACAGTGATACCAAGCATTATTTTAAGACAAGAGGCAGGTTCTTAAAGGCAAAATGAGAACAAGGAAACAGCTTCTGGACAAGTCTGTTAAAAATGAGATTAAAGTGAGGGCGTCGGTTGGGACAGTGGGTCATCAATAACCCAGGCACTTAATTTAAATAGTTTACTAGCAGTTTCCAAGGTGGTCAGCTTGGTGTCCCTTTGCCCCAGTAAAATATCATCTTCTGGGTTGGAGACATAGAAAAATGCTTTATCTCTGTGTCAAATGACATCATTACCCCCAGCACAAAATTCTGTGGACCTACGAGTTTCACTTAAGAGGACAAGCCATTCTCATTGTGGGCAGCACTTCACGGGCAAAGCATTTCAGACTCTTCATTTAATATGCTTGGGGCAACTGAGTGGCTCAGTCAGTTAAGCGTCCAACTTTGGCTCAGGTCATGATCTCACAGTTTGTGGGTTTAACAGAGCCCGTTTCTGATCCTCTGTCTTCCTTTCTCCCTCCCCTGCTCATGCTCTCTCTCTCTCCCTCTCTCAAAAATAAGTAAACATTGCCAAAAAAATTTTTTTATTATATTTACAAGAAACTTGAGAGAATTACAACCATCCCCATTGAACAGGTGAGAACACTAAGGCCCCAGCCCTCTTCCAGGAGTCTACACATAGCTTAGTATCTGGAAAGTCTACATGTAAGTTATCTGAGAAAAGCTTTTCAGCCTCTCCTCTGTGGAGTTCAAAATAACTGCCTTTTATTTCCACTGGTGAAAGAAAAGGGGATATAGCTGATGGAGTTACATGGAATATATGCCTATATTGTACCCTTGAGTACTTGCCTTCCAACCATCATCAGTATACTGAGTGACTTCAAGCAAATCACCTCACTTCTGCACGCTCAGGTTTTCTCAAGTGCAAGATGGAGTGATAATAGAACTTGCCTGAAACACAGTCAGCACTCAATAAAGATGAGCTGGTATTAGTATCACAATGGTGATTAGTCTCATGCTCTCAGTAGAATACCAAGTGCTTTAAGCATATTATTATCTACTTGATGTATTTCTACAGATTGACATCTATCTATTAATATCCATCTATACCATCTAACTCAGCCACCTCAGCAACTCTGCTGAGTAGAGTTATCCCCACCAATTAGGAGGGGAAACTGAGGCCTCATACATTAAGTAACTTACCCAAAGTCACAGGGTGTATTGGTTTGGAAGTGCAGGGGGGTAGAAGGAGCTGTGGCTCTGAAGACCTGGTTCCAACACTGGTTTGTGATTGTCACCAAGTTATTTTCCCTTCTCCAACCTCAGTTTTGCTCAACTGGAAAATAGGAATAACTAATCTCTGCCTTTTCTGCATACTTGCTGTGGGTACCAGCTGACTTTGTGATGACCAAAGAGTATTCCAGCTTCCTGGGGGGGTCCACATTTGTTGTCTTCCTGGCTGTGCCCCCAGTTCCTCACACTTTGAATGGGTCACGGTAGGTGCTCAATCAAAAGTAGCTAGATGAATGGGCCAATTAATTGGTTTTGCTTCCATGGTTTCTCAGGGCAGAAGTTTCCTGAGTAATTCCCCAAATCCCAGCAATCCTGTGGTCCTCAGAACCTGAGAGAATGGTCCCAGTATTTGTCCCAGGTATATCTGTGATTCCAAAGTGAAAAAACCAGATCCCAGTTTCCAGGAGGGATTAGGACACCTTAATGCCAGCCTGACTGTGCCAGAGGGAGGAATAGTTGGTATTTTTGCAAAGGCTGAGGTGGTTGGGCCTGCTCAGCAGGAGCGAAAAGTCCCGGGAGTGTCTATAAACTGAATATCAGTTTCATTCACATCCTTATTTTGGTGGTTCGGAGCTCAGCGCCCCTTTTGAAGGCCACGTTAGGTCAGACTGAGCATTCTAAGTCACTCGCTGACTGCCCTGTGACTGTCCCTGTATTCAACTTGCGTTCTTCTTACTCTGCTCAGCAGACATTAGATTCTCATTAGTTCTCTACTGTGTCTTGGAGGAAGCATGTATCTGGTGATGAATCATGCCTGGAAAAATGAAGAAAACTCTCCAGAGGCAACCATTTATTTGTCTGCAGATAAAACTGCAAAGGAAACTAATTAAGGCTTTTATTTTTAATTTAGGTTCAATTTTGAAATGCTCCATTACTGAGAGCCCAAAGGAATGTGCTTCCAGGATCCTGATGGCTGGAGCAGCCAACCCAGGAGAGAAAGGAGCTGGGAATCAGGGGAGCCACAGACACCCTGCAGAGACAGGCGACAAGGTCCTGAGGGGGGAGCAGGAGCTTCCTCCCTGTAGCCGCCCGGCTCTCCCGGTCACTGAGATGCTCACTCCCTGTACCAGTATTATGCCCAATCATTGCAGTGCACAGATGCCGCTCCCAATTCTGCCCCTTATTAGATGTTTAAGCTGGACAAGAGGCTTAGCCCTTTTGAGCCTCGGGTTTTTTATCTATTAAGAGGGATAAGGACGCTTGCCTACATCAGAGTTGTTCTGAAAATTTAGATGCTATGTTGGTTGACAAAGCAACTTTGCAAATGGAGATGTGCTTCTCAGAGTGGGAGCATTCTTTTATTGTGTTGTAGCTCCTCCTTCCCACCTCTACCTCACCTCCTCCAAAGAAACCATGAGCTCTTCCAGGGCGAGGTCCATGTCTTGCATAAGGACAAAACACAGCTCAAAATGAGGTGCTTTGAAAACCATTATCTCTGGGCTTCAGTTCTACCCCCACCACATTCTGGCTGGGTCAACATAGGCAAGTTTCTTAATCTGAGACTCAGTTTTCCCTTCTGGAACATTGAGGTCCTAATATTTTCCTCCTAGGGGTGTGGGTAGGATAAAATGAAATAACAGATTCACAGTGTGTGACACTTAGTGGCTATTCTGATGGTTATTATTCTCTTTCCCTTTTTCTTTCCCCCAAGAAATTTGCTTTTATAATTCCACAGTTTTCAGAACAGGGCTTCTGCACATAGTGCGTGCCAAATTAATGTTTGCTTGATAAATAACTGGCACTCAATACATACTTGTTCTAGATCATCTGGCTAATTTATCTGAACTTGCAGTGCAGCAAAAGAGTCGTTTCCCATAAAGCATACTGATTACTCTCTGTGGGAACACCCAAAGGGAACTCACAGAAATGATAACCATTAATCAGCTATTAAAAGCAATAAGCTAGACTTCAATGGTCTGGTGTGGAAATCATTACCACCACCACCACCACCACCACCACCACCACCACCATCATCATCATCATCACCTAGATAACCCTAACTCCATGCCAGTCACTGTCTAAGAGCTCTGTTAAAATATTCATTCATTTACCCCTCGTTACAACGCTATGGATACAGGTTGTGGCACTATCCTATGTTACAACTAAGGAAACTAAGGCACAGAAGCCTTAAAAACTGGTCTCCAGTGAGGTGTCTGGGTGGCCCAGTTGGTTAAGTGTCCGACTTCAGCTCAGGTCATTATCTCACAGTTTGTAGGTTTGAGCCTCGTGTCGGGCTCTGTGCAGACAGCTCAGAGCCTGGGGTCTGCTTTGGATTCTGTGTCTCCCTCTCCCTCTGCCCCTCCCCCACTCATGCTCAGTTTCTCTGTCTCAATAATAAATAAACATTAAAAAATTTAAAAAATGATCTCCAAGTACATAAAGGTGAAATAACTCTAGTACCAGAATCATGAATAAAATCCTCAATTATGTAATTTTAAGTACACACACACACACACACGCACACACACACACATGCATGTAAATTCACACAGCAATAAGTTCAGGCCAACTAAAAGTTGGAGGTCATTGTCCCCAAGACCGACCTTCACTTGACACCAACTGAGAATTCAGGGGGCTGCCCAAAACCCCTCAGGGTCAATAATTTGCTAGAACAACTCAGAGAACTCATGAAAATGCTTATACTCACAGTTGTGGTCTGTTACAGGGGAAAGATACAGATTAAAACCAGTCAAGAGAAGAGGCACATAGGGCAGAGTCCAGGAGAGGGGACAGACGTAGACATTCCATTGTCCTCTCCCTATTGAGTCATGGATGTGCTACTCTCCTGGCACAGGTCACAATGTGTGACCATATGCACAGAGTATCACCAACAAGGAAGCTCATCCAAGGCTTAGTGTTCAGAGTGTTTACCGGGGCTCATTACATGGGCATGACTGATTGGTTGGTCTAGTCTGCAGGTCAACAACTGAGCATGACCCAAAGCCCCCACCCTAAATCCCATTATTGGTCTTTCTGTCATGGCCAGCCCCACCCTAAGCCACACTGTTACTATCTGGTTGGCCCAAGGACCCCTGGCAAATGAAGGTCACCTCCTAGGAGTTGAGGGTCAAGGCCAGACTTCCTTTGGAACAAGGCTAAACTCTTTACCACAGAGACACGCATATATTTGCATTTGTATTTATACACATATGTATATAAATGCATAGAAGAAAGACTGGAAGGAAATATACTAAGCTGTTAACAGTCAGAATTGAATGAAATGGAACCTAAAATATTTTACTCTAAGTATTCTTCCTATATTTCTCTATTTTTAAAATCTTTCCCAATGAGAATATATTTGCATATTATTTGAAGGAATAATCATCTTTAAAGTGTAGAGAATAAAGAAAAAAGAGAAAAGGAAACAAAGTGTATTGTGACCGCCAGGCCAGCCTACGAGGCGCCAGGTCTGAATTGCTGCATCAGCCTATAAATAGTATGAAATCTGCTGACTTAACTGAGTAAGGAATGGCATGGGCTGGCCGTGTCATGGAATTTGGAGTTAGGAAATCCTGGTGACGCCGTGCAATGTTAGGACTTGGGAGGAAGGGGAAAGGGAGACAAATCCAGGAGAGAAATGATGGTCAGACAAGGTTCAGTTTGAGCTGCAGCGAACTAGCAGCCGGACTGGGCGGAGCCCTGTGAGTAGTTTACTGAGGACAGTGGGCAGGATGCAGAACATGGAATTCAGACCTTGCCCTTGAAGATGGGGGAAGAGAAGTGAAGGTCACCAGAGCAGGAGCAATCTTCCCCACCTTGATGCTCCTGTATGCCATGCCCTAGCCTGGAGCCCAGGAGACATGAGTGGCTCAGCCTCACATTCCTCCTGCACGACACTCCATGCCACTGTACTGTCCTGTTGTCCCAGCCACGCAAAAGCGCTTCTAACTCAGCACCCAGAGAGCTCCCTGATTTACACCCCACCTCACTGCACAGATCAGGGCAGGCCAGGGCCCACCTGTCATGGTTCAGCAGGCCAGACCCTTTCTCTGTGGGGTCCCGGTGTCCCAAACGAAGGCAAGGCCTGCATCCTTCTTTTGAAATGCAGCTGCACTCTTTCCTCTCAAAAGACTTTCTAGTGAAAACGGTGAAGAACGGCAAATTTGCACAAAGTTACATGCATGAGAGACGTACATTAGAAATCAGTTTGAAACCATAATTCAAGCCCTCTGTGGAAATCTGTATTTTTCATATTCTCCACCATTTTACTTTTAGAAACTGTTTTTCTTTTCTTTTTTTTTCCTTTTCAGAAGAGTGACAGATTTTTTTCAAGAGCTCACGGTGCTGTTAGAGGCATCACAGTGAAAGTATAAATGCAATGTCTACTATATACCAGGTGCTGCATGAATTCAATGAATCCTCACAACTGACACTGCAAAGGACTAGCCCCATTTTACAGATATGGAAAACTGAGGCTCAGAGAGGTTAAGAGGCTCAATGCCACATACACAGTGAGAGGAAGAGCCACCCTACAAACCCAAGAGTGATGTGAGCATCTACACTCTTTTCAGAAGGTTCTAAAGAGCTCCTGGTTCTCCTAGGCTCCCAGCCTACAGGTGCCCCTGGTTCCAGTACACAACACCTATGGTTAGTTGCTTCCTTTCAGGCTTTGTCTCCAAATTCAGAAGCGTCCTGAATCCCAAAATGACTTGAACTGACTTTAAGGTCACCTTTTACAGGGATATATTTTTCAAACCAAAAGTAAGCCCGGAGGCTGAGAAATTTTACTCTCCTTCAAGTCTGAAAGTTAATCTGGACATTGTCATTTGGACGCCAAAGTGTGATGATTTCAGGGGGAGTTCAAGGTCTCATGAAGACCACTGAGTAGATCCTCAAGCCTTGGGACTACACGGAAACCCACATTCCCGTAGCACCCAGTGTGCGCTTCGGCCCGCCTCCTACCCTGGGATGGATGTTGGTGATTGACATGTGTCTTGTCCAATGGCCTGCAACCTGACAGCCATGGTGAGCACAGACTTTGCTGAGATGTGGAGGCACTGCTGAAAAGGAGGAGGAAAAGGGAAAGAAGGCAGGGAAAGTGAGAAAGGAGGAAAGGGAGGGAAGGAGGAAGAAAAATAAACTAGAGAAATGTTGAAACCTACAGTCACTCTACTTAGGAAGCCACTGAGTCGAGCTGCTGGGAAGGGTTCTAGAGGTGAGCGGGCCTGTATGAGGTAGAAGACTCCCCTTTCCCTGCTCCCTCACCCGGGACCCAGCCCTCCCTGTGGACCTCAGCCAGAAGCCCAGAGCCTGCACTCCAGGACCCCACAGAGGTGACTGCCACCTCCATGCTCGCCTCCCTCTGGCTTCTGGGGCAACGTAGAGGGTTCTTCCAGGGTCCCCCAGATAGCAGAGGTCACTAGGAGCATCCCGGGTTAACTGTGCACGAGACACCACAGACCAACCTCAGTGCCTTCAACCTTACAAGTCAGCAGGGGCTATGCCTGGACACGATGCATGTGGATTGCAGCCTGGCCTCCCTAACCATCTCTGAGCTGGGGAAGAAACAGGAGCTATATGACCGCACAGCCTGGAACGTGCTGAGTGACCGCTCTGAAAAAACACTGAATAGTGGCTTCGTGGGATCCTGAAAAGGGACACACATGGCCATTCCCACAGGTCGTGTTTCCAATGACCCTGCGAGCAGAGGCAGCACCCTAGTGAGAGCAGTGTGGACACCACACAGCCGGGAGGGTAAATGGGAGAATTGGGACCCAAAAATACCCAGACAGCCTGGAACAACAGCATGAGCTCAACAAGGTGAAACTTTAATGGGGACAGATGGTTGGAAGCCCTGTGCCTGGGCCCTGAAACACAGCTGCCCCGATCCCAGAGTGGGTGGCAGGGCTTACCAGCAGCACGTGTGGGAAAGACGTAGGGGTTTCTGTTGCATTGAAAGAGTGTGGGTGTCTGCCGAGCCGAGCCATGATGGTGGATGTGTGAGGGTCAGAATAAAGTGATGTCTGACTCCTGCCTGCTAAAGGACAGTGAAAGGCTGGGACTCATCCAGTGGAAAATGATGAGGACAGTGTTGTGAGCTGAAGCCATGTCATATGAGCAATGGCTGAAAGAGCTATGTTTAGCCTGGAGAAGAAACTCAGGGAGGGCATGAGAGCTGCTTTCAAATATCTGAAGGGTTGCCGCAAGAAGGAGGAACTTAAATGTGTTTTATGTGGCTCCACAGGTGACACCAGGGCAATGGAAGTGGCATCAAGGCATACTGGGACAAGGAGAAGTCAGGTTGGCACTGTCTCGCAGATAGAGTTGTCCACTAACAAAAGAGGTTGTCTCCAAAGAGCCTGGGCTCCCCATCATTGAAAGTCGTGAAGCCCAGCCAGAACAAGCCCCTCTCAGGGCTGTCATGAGGGGTGTTAGCAGGTGCAGACCACCTCTGTAGGCTCGTTCATCTCTAAGGGCCATCCTGAGAGAGCTCAGGAGGAAGACCTGCCTAGAGGTGGGTGTCTCAAAGGGTCTTTTCCTTAAATTCTCTGGCTGAAGGCATGAGCCAAGCACTTTCAACAGCTGCCATCCCACTGATTCCTTTTCCTAAATTAGTCTCCCTGGGGCCTCTCACCGGCTGGAGCCCAGAGACAAGGGCCCTTCATAGCCCGGAAAGTAATTAAGTCCGTGATATCATCACTCAACTGGTCCCAAAGAACACCGAAGCCCCAGGGGCACAGGGCCAAGTTTCCTCAAATTACCATTCTTGTAGCAGATTGCAGCCTTTTGTCCCTAAGGGCCCAGGCCTCTGTAAGGTGACACATGCCAAATGGCGACGGAAATAGAGCAGAGTGCTGGGACCCAGGCTGTCACCCAGGAGGGGGACATTCAGTCAAGGACACTCAGAAAACGGCCTCCAGGATCCCAGACCGTTTCTCCGCCAGTACTTTCTGCAGCCACATCTCAGCCAAGCAAAGTCGGAAATGGGAGGTGGATGGGAGACATCCTGACGTGAGCACAACTGGCCAGTCTGGGTGTCATGGAACAGCCCTTCAGAGTGCAAGGGCTTCTGAAAGCACGTCATCCACTTGCCCAGATGAGTGAGTGCTCACAACACACTAGGTATTTTGCTATACCGACAAACAAGGCAGGCTTCAGTCTAACGGTGGGAAATGAAAGTAATAATAACTGAACCAAAGTTCTCTCTTGTGGCGTATGAAAAAACTGAAACCCAGAGAGGTTGAGGGACCCGGCCAGAGTCACAGAGCAATGGCAAGGACTCTGTCAATTCTTACACAGATATGCCAGCCCCACAGGGCCCAGAAGCACCAAGGAGCCCTCTCTACCATCCAGTTCACTGGCTCTTCTCATCTCTAGAGCCTCTTTTTTCAGGGAATCATAATTTGTTGAGAATCAAAACTCATAAAGAAGTAGAAAATATACAATCTCTGAGTACCTAAAGGAGGTGGGTGGGAACCCTACAGAGCAGACAAGCTCCAGAACAGCTTGGGGGCTCCACAGACAAATTTGCTTGCCTTCCCCCTTTAGGGATGGCTATACACCTGAGGGACAGAACAAGGATGGAGGCTTGTGGATGTAAGAGAAGCCACAAAGTGGAGAAGCTGCCAAAACAGGTGGGCCACATTTGAATCTTCTCTCCAAAACCCAACTTCAAATAAATGTTTGTCTATTAGCAACTGCATAGGGTTCAACCTAACACATTCTTTTTTTTAACATACTTTTTTTTTATTAGAGAGAGATCACATGCATGATCAGAAGAGGCACAGACTGAAAGAGAGAGAGAGAGAGAGAGAATCTTAAGCTCATGTGCTGAGCATGGAACACAATGCAAGGCTCAATCCCATGACCCTGGGATCATGACCTGAGCCAAAATCAAAAGTCAGATGCTCAACTGAGCCACCCAGGCACGCCCAACCTAACAAGTCCTTAAGTACTTGTGGATGAAATTACATAACTCTAGGACTTCCGTCCAAATACTCTAGTGGGGTAATGGAAGAGAGGGAGGTGGTAATAGAGGAGACTGGGTGTGAGTTAATACTGCTCTAACTAGGTGCTGGGTACAAGGGGGCTCATTGTATATACTATTCTCTCTACCCTTGTTAATGTTTGAAATGTTCTACAATTAAAGATTTTAAAAGAAGATGGTGCCAATATTTTGAGCATCACTGCTAATGTTATAGCCTCAAAAGAGAATTTTAAAAGGATGCAAATAGTTGGCAAAGGTCAATTTTGGTGTCTGTGATTATGTTAGTGCTTATTAATCTTTCTGGAAGTCATTTGAACAAAATGTGATCGAGCAGCGCGGGGACTGTGAAAAGCACACTCATTAAAAACATGACAGTGGGGAGCCTGGGTGGCTCAGCCAGTTGAGTGTCTGACTCCTGATTTCAGCTCAGGTCATGATCTCACAGTTCATGAGATTAAGCCCCACATCAGGCTCTGTGCTGACAGTGCAGAGCCTGCTTGGGATCCTCTCCTTCTATCTCTGTCCCTCCCCCACTCATACTCTAAACAAACAAACAAAAACAAGGCAGAAAAGTTGTTCATCCTTATTTCTCTTTTCTGGGAGACCAATTTGCTAACTTCAGCCTCCTTCATGGGAAGGGGGTACCTCCAGGGAGCCCTCTAGATTCCTTGTCCCTTCAGCTGATTCA
Source organism: Proteles cristata cristata (assembly GCA_017311185.1). NCBI lineage: Eukaryota > Metazoa > Chordata > Mammalia > Carnivora > Hyaenidae > Proteles > Proteles cristata. Next base: position 1,041,937 of record JAESUZ010003628.1, on the reverse strand, counting down.
TGGCAGTCTCCAAGCTGGCCTGCTGTGCCCTGGCTCCAGTGATGCCACCAGCAAGCTTGCTCTGGAGATGTGACCAACGCCTCTGCAGAGCCTGGCCCATCCCAAACCCAGTTGCTCAGATGCCTTCTCCAAATAGAAGCCTTGTGTGAGGATGCCTGTCTTTTGCTGCTTGAGGAAGGCAACCTCAAAGGCTAAGCCGATTAATCCTGAGCTAATTTGTACCTGTGACCACTTGTCAGTGTCAGTTTCTAAAGGTCCTAGATAATGTAACCACGTGAGATGGGGATATGACAGCCTGTCTTTGGGGCAGGACTGTCCAGGGTGTAGGGTTAGTTCCACTGGCAGCTGAGGAATGGCTCGGGTGGTCCATAGCCCATCGCTTAATAACACTGACTCACACACTGAGAAATTGGCCATGTTTTGCCATCAGTTCTCTTCACATCTTTCTGGTGGCTACAAGGAGAAAGGCTCACTTTTGGTGCCAGTGTCTTTAACACCTTTCTAATGCTAGCTGACCCTTTTTAACAGACAGAGAGCGAGCACTTGCCAGCAACAGTCTCTAGCCAAGATTAACTAATTTAGATTTTCATCACACTGAATTCTTGTAGCCACTTTCTATTTATGGAACTGATGCTGCTTTGATGTACAACCATAAGGCAATGTAAAAAAATGTTGGGCAAATGGAATTTGGGTGTTGTGCAAATTGTGATGACCCAGAGATTTAATGAAGCTTGCGCAGGCCTCCTGAGGCTGCCCAGCACACCTGGCATGGGACATAGCATGCAGGATGGGAAGTCAGAGACGACAGAAAAGGCAGTCATAGCTGCCTAGGGGTAAGATAGCCAATATCCAACTTTTCAAATTCTACAACAGAATATAACTATATGAATATATTCTGAGTGGTATTTTTTTTTCTTTTCTTAAAAGGTGGTCCCTCAGTCACCTGGCCTAGAACTCCTAACTTTTTCTTCAAATCCCACTTGTTATCTCCCTCCCTGGTAGTTGTCACCATAATTATTATCACCGTCATTATCTTCACTGTCACCATTATCACCATCACCACCACCACCACCATCATCTTCATTATCGTCATCATCACCATCATCACCATCCTCCTCATCACAATCACCATCATCACTATCATTACTGTCATCCTCACCCTCATCCTCACTATCATCACCATCACCAGCTTCGTCACCATCTTCCTCTTCACACCATCCTCATCATGAATGATTAACAGCCTTTACTGAATTCTTTCTATGAGCCAGACAATGTGCAGACTTCCCTTGCATTATTTCAGTGAATTGTCCCAATTCTCCACAAGCAGAAAAACTCTTATCTAGCCTATCTGGATTATGGAACAAACTTGGAGAGGTTAAGTGAATAGCCCATGTTTACTCTTACAAGTAAGTGGCATAGTTAGGATTCAAACCCAGACTGATCATCAGAGACCAATCTCTTAATCATTATACTTTCCTGCCTTTGGTGCAAGCACTGACCTAGTTTGCACCTTTGATATTTCTTTTCTGGTCTTCATTACTACTTAACTAATCTTCTTGCCTCCTTTCCTATCTACCTCCTACCCTCACAAGAACCAAGCCATTCAATGTCCAGTCACCAGCATGGTCTATATATTCAAACCTGTCCCAGAGACTCTCCTGCCTAAGATTTTCCAAAGGAGCTCTACCATCTAGATAGTATCAACTCCTTGGACCTAGTAGGGCTCATTGATGAAAAGCAACAGAAACAACTGAGTAATTTAATAAAGAAAAAAAGGTAAGAGCATAGAATTCACTGCAAGGACAGGAGATAGCTCACTTAAGTGCAGAGCCTAAGATATAACAAGTACTCATCACGAGCTTGTTGAGTGGACAAATGAATGAGACAGTAATAAATGGGGCAGGTTGCTTTTTTTTTAAATTTTTTTTTAATGTTTTATTTACTTCTAGGAAAGAGAGAGAGAGAGAGACAGCGTGAGCAGGAGAGGGTCAGAGAGAGAGGGAGTCAGAGACTGAAACAGGCTCCAGGCTCTGAGCTGGCAGTCAGCACAGAGCCCGACGCGGGGCTCAAACCCACGAACCGCGAGATCATGACCTAAGCAAAAGTCGGACACTTAACCGACTAAGCCACCCAGGCGCCCCAGGTTGCTTGGTTTTTAAGTGGAACTGTAAAGATCCATGGAATTGCTTCAAAAGTGCTGGGGGGGATGAGGCCCTGGGCCACAGAGAACCCCATCTCCACTACTTCCATCTGTTTATGAGTTGAAAGAACTCAAGTAAGATCATCTTTAAGAGGTTCTACTTTTACAAAAGCACAGGTTAAATAAGTAAAGCACTGGCCTGGAATCTGGAGATTTACATTCTAATCCTGGCTCCACTACTCACTGCATGGGCATTCTTGCTAAACATGTCCCCTCTCTCAGCCTCAGTTTCTACATCTATAAGATGGTCCCATCCAGCAACCCAGGGAGAAAGTGATCCAGCATGATTGCCAAACACAAGCTCTGTGGATCAACTGTCTTAATCATATTTTTCTGAGTTAAGAGTAAAATGAACTCTACCCAGCCACAAGTGTAGTGACAGGAAGACAGCCTTGTCAGGGGCGAGGCTACTCTAGGTTTTCATAGCTGCTACTATTAATCTACTAAGTGAATTCCCAGCATTAGGGTAAGCTGGAGGAAGCCAAACATTCAAAATGGATGATTTGCAATTTCACCATCCAGCAAGTGGATTATGCAGTAAAATGAATATTTTGGGCGTGTATGTGTGTGTGCATGCACACACATGAGTGTGTGTGAGCTCATTGGGAAGGCCCTAGAAGTCTTTGCAACACTAACCCACATAGCAAAGCAACTGAGACCCAGAGAGGCTAAACACCTGCTTCTTGTACCACCATTGATCTTGTCTCAATGGTCCCTTGAGGCCCACGTCTCCTGATTCCACACCTAGCATATGCCCACTCCTCCATCAATCCCTATAGATAAATCCTCTCTAAAAGCCATCCTGCCTGCTTCCCCACAGAGGGTCCAGATACTCAGGCAGTCTCCTGGAGGATCCTGTGGTGGCTCTGAGCCCGTGGGAGGCAAATGCAGACGCATCCCTCCATGTAAACCCAACACACAGTGTATTTATTCTAAGTGGGTTGGCACCACTCCATCAGCAACCTGCCAAAAATTTCCTGTCCCCTTTGGGTTCAAGCCCAAGGTCATCATATCACTTTCCAGGGAGCTATGGAATTGGTCCCAGAGGGAAGAAACATCTGGAAAGTAGAAAATAGATAGGTATTACTCTTTGAACCAGACAAACTCTCACCTACTTACTGCATGTGCTCCCTCTCCGTGGGCTCACCCTTAAGACTAAGGGTGGTGGAGGTGGCACCTGGGGGCAGGGTGGGGCCTTGAAATGAGTCCCTTCCCAACTCCATACAGGCAGAGCTACAGTGACACCTCACCTGAAGGAGAAATGGGATGAATGCAGCTTCTCTGGAATGCAATTTATATGCACATTACAGGAGCTATTAAAGTAGATAGATAATGTCACACACACACTCTGTACTCACATTTTTATGTTCATCTCTGATTATCTCCTTCATTCAGAATTTTTAAAGTGGGATCATGGCCTGAAAGGACAAAAACATATGTATACATATATATATATGTATATATATATGTATATATGAAGTATATATATGGTATATTGAACACTATACATTAGGTATGTATATATATCATTACATATGTGTGTGTGTTTAACTATAATAGCAAAAAATTTAGAAGAGAAAATAATTAAATATCATAGGAATAGTTACAAAAACAAACTATGGCAATCTGCATGATATAAAAAGTTTTAAAAATCATGTTTATCCATGACGCTTACTCATAATACTAAGAGAAGGGAGTAGAATACAAATTGTAGGAACAGAATGACTGCTATATTGAAAAAATTAAAAGCTCAGAAGAAAATATACTAAAATAGCAACTGAGTTTGAGGTGATAAGATCCTGGGTACTTCTATTTTACTCCATGGTTTTCAAATGCCCTGTAATGAACCTGAATTGCTTTTATAACCAGGAAAAGTGGAGAAGCATCTTTTCAATCTCCTAGCTCACTTGCCTGAACTGTTTTGTAAGGGCCCCAGCTCTGCACCCTCCAATCTGGCCAACTCCGCTCTGTATTTACTTGTCTGATGTCTCCTCTGGTTGACACCATAACTGATCTTAAACCAAGCCCTGTGTTCGCAATCCTACAGCTCGTTCAACGCTGCCATCTACCTGACACGTAACCTTGAGTCACTTACAGTTTTCACATCCGTGAAGTGATCACACCCAGCCGCTCTCCAATTCCCCACTCTCTGAGTCTCCAGATGCTTGTTGTCCCCTGCCTCAGTCAAAAGAGGACCACACCGTGACGCTGCAAGGGCCCCCAGCCTGGGAAAGTTCCCAGGCCCACTCTGATTATTTTGAAACTCACAGTTTTTACTTCCAAGCGACCATAGCTGCTAGGCTATGGAGATCCCATAAGAGCACCTGTTGGCTACAAGCGGAAGCCATCGATCCCCTCGCCTGAGTGAACTGCTGTTTGGGCCTCTCGCCCAGGATGCAGAACCCATTCCACTCAGGATTCTAGGAGAATGTGCTCATCCCACGTGAGTCGGTCAGTGTCTTGGCAGGAAACAGGCACACTCAAATTAGGATAATTTAGGGAGTGTCTAATAGAGGAAAACTACAAAGGTGTGGGCAGGGTGTAGTTCATTCCCTGGGGCTGGCAACAGCCAACTCAAGGCAACATGGGAGCAGGAAGTAGGGGACAAGCAGCCCCACACATCACTCTCCTCATTCCCTCTGATGCTCTGACCAGACATAAATAGAAGCTCCTCATTGGCCAATCCCAAAGCCCTCTGTTGGCCAAACCCAAAGGAAGCCAGAGGGCAAGAAAGCCTCTGCCAGATGGCCTTCCAGAGCTAGAGGAGCAAAGAGAAGAGATTCAGGCCACCAAACACCTGGGGATTTCTTAATAATTTCTACTGACACTGTGTATGTTGCCAGGGAAGGCCCACATCACCCAGCACCCTGAATTTCTCTTGAAAAATCCCCCGCCTGACACTTCAACATTCCTCGGGCCCTTCTCTGCTATTCTTTCTGTCTGTTGTCCTTCCTCCACACAGTGGATGGGTTTTTTCATTTTTTTTTTAAATTTTTTTTAATGTTTTATTTATTTTTAGGAGAGAGAGAGAGACAGACAGTGTGAGCAGGGGAGGGTCAGAGAGAGAGGGAGACACAGACTGAAACAGGCTCCAGGCTCTGAGCTGGCAGTCAGCACAGAGCCCGACGGGGGACTCGAACCCACGAACCACGAGATCATGACCCAAGTGAATGTCGGACGCTTAACCGACTAAGCCACCCAGGTGCCCCGGGTTTTTTCATTTTTGTTTTGTTTTGTTTTGAAGAGAGAAAAAATGCAAGGGGGAGGGGTAGAAGGAGAGAGGGAGGGAGAGAGAGCAGAGCAGAGAGAGAGAGAGAGAGAATCTTAAGCAGCCTCCACGCTCAGCCTGGAGCCTGATGGAGGGCTCCATCCCATCATCCCAGGATCATGACCTAAGTGGAAATCAAGAGTCCATGGACTGAGCTACCCAGGATTCCCCAGAGGTCAGCTTTTAAAACCTCCCCAATGTCAAACCACTCCCTCCTTAATTATGCAGAGCCACTTAGAAGGCATCCTGCTCTCTGTTCCAAGGGGTCATCACAGCATTTCTTCTGGGCCATACAGCCCCCTCCCCCAGAGGCAGTTTGGCAAATCATTTTCTCATCTCACTTCACGTTTTTGTCACTCGTGTTGCACAGCTCCAACTCATTATCAGATGCAAAGTCTTGTTTGGGGAGTGTTGCAAATAATAATAATAATAATAATTCTCCCTAATTGATCTGGATAAACATGAGTCTGTCAATACAAATCCCATTCCTTCACAGTTCATTTGCTGCATCTCCAGTTCTATGCTTCAGGGCAAAGCTAAGAAGGCTTTTCTGCAGCCATACAGGGCAGCCACCAAGCAGGTCTTCCTTTGAGAAAGCTCTCTCAGAGCCAAGGATGAGAGAAATAAGCAGATGCCAGGAGGATTTCACGTTTGCACAATGGAATCTGGAATGTTCCCTTGCAAGTCTCTAGATCCCCTCGTTCCTACCAACTGCCAAGGACCCAGAGCCACCTGCCCAATCTGCCCGTCACTGCCCAGGGACGGAACTCACAGGCTCCCACAGCCCGCTGGGTCTGCATTCATGCTGTTATTCTAAGGGGCTGCATTCTGCCACCAGAAGACAATGCATGTTCCCTAGAAGCAATTGGCTTCCTGTCAAACCACCTCTCCTCTTTGAGGCAGAGCGATCCTCCATGGACAGCGCACCATAGGAAGGAAAGAGAGTGTGGAGCCTGACTTTGCTGCCCAGCTTCAGAGAGTCTCAGCCCAGCCCCTGCATCCTCAAAGGAAACTGTGCGCCCAGGTTTCTATCCTGTGTGACACTGACCAGGTCCAAGCTCACGGTCCCGGGATGAAAGAGGTTGGCTGGGGAATGGCCCCATCTAGAGTGTGCGCATACATGCTGCCCTGGCATTGTTTATTCAGCCCCATAGATTCTCTTCTCCTTCTGGGAACAGCATCCAGATTATCCTAAGGGAACCAAGCTTCTCCCCTTAAGAGTCCAGGAGGTTTGCATGGACCTGGTCCCATCCCTAGAGTAAGGCTTGGCTGACCAGCTCCTTTCATCACCTGGGCCACAGGCATTGGCCCTAAGCTGGCCCAAACCAGGCCATTTGGCCCAATGAGTCTCAGTACTGGAACCTTTTCTGGAGCAATCAGGAAAGCCATGCGCACTTGGCTGTAAGACTTGCTGGGAAAGTCAGCATAAGCCTGGAACTAAGGTGGGTGCACAGCATGCCACCCAACTAGGTAAGAGATGGCGAGAAACAGGGTCCTAATGGCACCATTTGAACTCTGGGCACACTCAGACACCAGGCCAGAAAACCCCCGAGGCTTTCGTTTCTGCATGTCAACAAACTGCTTCTGCCAGGGTGAGCCGGGCTGCTGGGACCCACAGCCAAGTGCGCTGGTGCCCACGTGTCCATCTACATTTTCTTTCTGCTGTATCTGAGTCACTCTTTGCTGGTGGAGTCAGCAACAGCTATCCTCTGCACACCTTCTTCTTCTGTCTTCGAGTGTCCTGCCTTGGTCTGGAGGCAGCGGTATGTGACGAGTGTGAGCCCTGGCCCAGCTGCACAGGGCACATGTTGCAGCAAGCTGGCAGGTCTGGGATAAGAGCATGGAAACTGGACCCAGGGATGGCCGGGGATCAGAAGCTGGGAGAGGAGGCTCTGGACGTCCAAAATGGTCTGTGCCCTGAGAAGTGGGGCAGGTTTGGGCTCCAGGACACAGCTCAACAGGAGTCATCAGTTACAAGAGGGGACAGAACCAGAGTCAGAGCAGGGGCATCACAGACAGTGGGAGCTGCAAGGGTGGCCAGGAAAGAGGGGACAGGGAAGGAAGAGTCATGCTCTGTGTTAGGAATGGTGCCTCCTAGGACCTCGAGCCTCTGTGGTCTTAAAGGAACTTTCTTCAATTCCATACTAGAGATCCAGAAACCAGAAGGCCCTGGCTCTGGTCCAACCCACCACGTGACTTTACACAGGACGCTCAAGCTCTTTGCACTTCATTTTTCTCATCTTTGAAATGGGTCTTAAGGTAAATAGGCTTCAAAGAATGAATGAGTGCATCAGATTGGGACAGCAGGCAGAAAGGTGTTTTATAAATAAGCAGTTAAGAAGCTGGTGTGGTTTAAAAGGGTGTTTCCAGAGGACCTGAGTGGCTCAGATGGTTAAGCGTCTGACTCTTGATTTGGGCTCAGGTCATGATATCGCAGTTCGTGAGTTTGGGCCCTATGTTGGGCTCTGCACTGACAGTGTGGATCCTTCTTGGGATTCTCTCTCTCTTCTTTCTCTGCTCCTCCCCCGTCCCCTCAAAATAAATAAATAAACTTTAAAAAATAAAAAATAAAAGGCTGGGGGCACCTGAGTGATTCAGTCGGTTAAGCGTCTAACTTCGGCTCAGGTATGGGTTCAAGCCCCACATCCCACTCGGTGCTGACAGCTCAGAGCCTGGAGCCTGCTTCTGAGTCCATCTCTCCCTCTCTCTCTGTTCACCTCCTGCTTACAGTCTGCCTCTCTCTCTCTCTCAAAAATAAATAAACACTTAAAAAAATAAATAAAATTAAATTAAATAAAAGGCTGTTTCCTATATAACAGGAGGTCAGTTTCAAAGAGTCTTCAATGCCTTCAAAGAAGGACATAGGGTTTTGAGCCTGAATACTTTGCATTTCAGTCACAACTATGACCCTCACTCTTTAGGAAACCAGGAACAAGACATTTTTCTTTTTTACATCTCTGCTTTACATCTTTCAGATGAGAAATGGAATTCTAGCTTTCCCTCAGATCCAGAGTGAGAACCAAATGAGCGTAGAAGAACTTAGTAAAATTAATACCAAAATAAGAAATGGCCCTTTAATGAGCACTTGTGGTGTGCCGTGCATTAAGTCATTTAAGTCCTACTGTGATCTCCAGGGCAGAAGCAACAGGAATAATAATAACAGTCACTGACACTGGATTAATGACAGTGATCACCACAGACTGCTTAGTACATGCCAGGCCCCATTCTCGGGGCTTTCCAGGCATTACACACCCTTAGTGATCAAACTGCTACAGAAGGAGGAGCTACTATTAACATCCCATTTTGCAGATGGGCAGACTGAGTGCACAGAGACTGATGAACCAAGGTCTTCCAGTTAGAAGGAGCGCAGTTGGTATTTATCAATTCTTAGAGGTGATTTTACAATTCATCATATATATGTTGTGAGTGTGTACTACATATATACGGTATAATATATGAGTAACTCTAGCCCCGGGAATACCTGGACGGGAGAAGGATCACACAGGGCTCTATTGGCGCCCTTCCCTAGGACAGTATCGTAAACAGGAAGCCATGGACAAGACAGTTACTTGCACTCCAAAATGAAGTTCCTATTCTCGGGTGTGGTTCAAAAGGTGACCTGGGACCCACCCACGTTGAGAAGAGGCAGAGTCAGCTGTTGCCACAGAGAAAGTTGGGCCCCAAATTTCTACCCAAGAACAAGACACTTCCTCTTATCAGCTGCCAGGCTGGGGCCTCCCAAAAGCCACAGCTGTTCCAGCCGCCCACAGACAGGCACACTGTCCGCCCACTGCCTTGGGCAGGCCCTGGCAGGGGGTTGGGGGTGGGGGGCTGCTGCGGCTGTCAGCTGCTCTCCAAGCTTTTCCCCTGGAGTCCTGGTGGGCGGCCCCTCTTAATGCACATAAGCATACCGTCTATACTGGCAAAGTGCATTTGCACCCAGGATTGAAAACCAGATAACATAGCTCTGCACTTCCCTGCTCTGTGACTTTGCACAGTGATTTAAACTCTCTGGGGCCTCAGTCTGTTTATCTGCAAAATGGAGATAAAAACCGTCCTTCCTGCACAAGATTGTTAGGAAGATTTAGGGCTAAACATTTGTAAAATGGTTAGTACCATGCCTGGCACTTGGTAAAGGCTTAATAAATGTTTACCATGATTATTATCAGTTTTAATCCGTGAAAAGGGGAACTAGGAATTGGAAGGAATCGCAATGCCTTCCCACGGCCAGGTTAGATGAATCCCACAGAGCTGGGTAGCATACCAAGGTGGGAGGAGGTGAGGCTCTGTTAGCATAACGAAGCCCAGATGTTAGGCTGAGTCTCCTGGATGGAGTCAGGACCGCCTATTTGGCCACGTGCCTCTAATGTGAGATGCTTGGATTTCTACTGGGTGTTGGAGGCATCCAAAAGAAACAAGCAAGAAATATAGCATCTTTCCCTTGGATTTCTTCCAAGAATCCAGGACTCTATCACGGAGGGCAAAAATCAGACCGAAAGACTGCCTGACACCCAAGAAAAAGGGCAGAGGTCAGCAGCTAGGGATGGAGCCACCTTCATTCACAAGGTTATAGCGATGTGCTGGGAGTTCCCACAGAAGCCCTTGAGCTGACAACCCATTCTCACCTTATTACACTGAGACTCACAGGTGCCTGGTGAAGGAGCATTACCACCCCCATTTCACAGATGTGGAAACTCGGGCCCCAAAAGGTGACCTGTGGTCTCAGATGGCTAAAGAAAGCCAAGTGGAAGGAATCAATTGGTTCACGGTGCTGATAAATCCGTGGGAAGAAAATGCTTTGAGCTTGACACTGCAGGGCTCAGCAGGCACTGGAATCTGGGGTGCTGAATCATGACTCTCTGAGACCTCCAAAAGCAAGTGGGTTCCAAAGACAAGGAGGAAATCGATGAGAGAGAACACCCCTTCACAGCAAGATAAGGGGAGTGTCCAGATTCAGCAGTTCAAATGTCATCTCTTCCAAGGGGCCTTCACTGCTCCTCACAGGGTCAAATCAATGCCCCTCCCCCCAAGTCTTTTCAGCCTCCAACTCCACTCCATTCAGCCCTGACATGCTCTGGGCTGAGGCTCTAGCTACAAACTGGATCCAGCTCTTTACTCCTTAAGGGATGCAAACTTCAGGGGAATAGATGTCACAGTCAGGGCTCCCCCCAAAACGGGTTCTGAACCAAGGATTCCAATGGGAGTCCTTGCAACCCTTTAGTTGGAAGGTGACCCCAGGAAACAATAGTAGGAGTGAGAGGAAATAGAACAGGTAAGAAGGAAGGAGCATGCATAATGGAGCAGGTACCACATGACCATCTAGAGCTCAGTCCCACTGGGGAGCACCAGATGGCGATATAGAGCACATCTCAGGGTTGTCCCTCCCTAAGGAGCTGGGGTATTGATCCTTTAATCCCCACTTCCTGGGAAGAATGATCTCCCCAGAGCTGTCCCACTGCCCACCTCAGAAAGGCATCCATCAGCATGCCTAGGAACAAGGGGTGACTAAGGCATGGGTCTCTTATAGTTCTTAATGCCAAGTCATGATTATGCCTGCCTCCCCCACTAAACCAGGTAGATCATGGGCTCTGGCATCAGACTGCCCATGTTCAAGTCCTTGCTTCTGCCCTCAAAGTGGGACCTTGATTTAACTTCACTGGGCCTTAGTTCCCTCCACTGTCAAGTGGAGGTGTAATAATACCTACCTGACAGGGCTCACATCAGTTAACACATATGCAGAACCGAGAACAGCACCTGATACATGAGTAACGCTCCAAAAATGATCACCATTATTTTGAAGAACAGTCCTCAAGGCTAAGAGGTCAGTGCCTGACGTGACTCACCTTTGTTTTCCCTGTGCCTGCCCTATTAGTGGCCAACACAGAGAAGGTCTAAGTTTTGGGGTTTAAGTTTTATTTATTTAATTGGGGGGTGGGTGGGAGGGGAAGTGAGAGAGAGAGAGAGATAATCCCAAGCAGGTACCTCACTCCCAATGCAGAGCCCCATGTGGGGCTCACACTCATGAACCTATGAGATTATGACCTGAGCTGAAATCAAGAGTGTGAGGATTAGAGGAGTCAGTTCTTATCTACTGAATGAATGAACGAATACGTCAGTGAGTGAATGAATGAACTGGATTCAGAGCCAATGTGTTGACCTCAACCATTAGCTTCCTGTTTGGCATCTCCCGCCTGACTTCCTAAATGTCAGTCACTACTGTTCCGCATGATGTCCTTCTGGAAGGATAAAACATTTTAACTGGAGCCTCTGAATAATATTTAGTATAAACATACTGCATGCATTTCTGAAGAGCTTTCTGTAGACAAACTGCTGGGCACGACCTTCCTAAAGCTCTGATTTCAGGAGACAAGGAACTCACTGTGGGAGTTCTGCTCCAAGGTTTCGTGTGCGTGCAGCTGCTGTCCCCTTGTGGGAAAGGTCAAAACTAGCAGGAAGCCTTAGAAACCATCAAGGTTGTCTTTCCCACTGGTAATAAGAAAGATACATATATGTGGTGCACTGGTTTACAAGTACTTTCACATTCCATATCTTATGTGAGCCTTCAGACAACCCTGGGAGGGAGGTAGTGCAGGGACTGTCTCCATTTCACAGAAGAAACTGAGGTTTTGAGAAAGTAAGCCCACAGTGAGCTAAGAACTGAAATTTAAGGCAGACAATTTTGATTCCAAAACCCAATCATCTTGACTTCAAATGTGAATTTCCTGTACTATGCACAAGAATCATCTTGGAGGATTTAGTAAGGCTACAGGATCTCAGGCACCAATGTCCTGAATATCTAAGGGTGAGACTGGGAATATGGATCTTTGACAAACTTTCTAGGGAAGGCTGCTGTAGTCAGGTCCTGACACTCACACTGGCTTTAGGAGACCAGTGCCTTGGATCACATAGCCTTAGATTCTGTACTTCAATACCCTCTGCCTTAGCCTGGACTGCTGTATCAGAGTACCATAGACTGGGTGGCTTAGAAGCAAAAGAAACTTGTGCCTCACAGTTCTGGTTACTGGAAGTTCAAGATCAAGGGGCCAGAAGACCAGTGTGTGGTAAGGGCCTGCTTCTTAGTTCCTAGACAGTTGTCATCTCACTATGTCCTCACACGGCAAGGGAGATCCCTGTCTCTTCCATAAGGACACTAATCTCATTGGTGCGGGCTCTACCTTCATGACCTAATTACCTCCCAAATGTTCCATCTCCAAATACCATCACATTCAGGGGTTAGGGTATCAACATATGAATTTGGGAGGGGACACACATAGTCTCTAGCACCGTCTTTCTGCTCTATCCCCAATGTTTAGGGTCTTCTTAAGTTGCCTCTTCCTGTATACTACTAACCTATACATACTACTAACCTCTCACATCGTTGAGGACTCATGTGCCATGCAAACCATACACACTATTCGCTGCATCTCCCACAGTCCTAGCAGTCAGTGCAGAGTGTACCCATCTTACAGATAGGACCTCTGGGCAAGCAAGGGTACATGAGTCCACATGGGTGAATTGCAGCTGAGCTGGAATGGGAAGCCCAGGCTGTGACCACGAGGCCACATCGTGTGGCTTTGCCCACATTGTACCATCTTCCCTACAGAATGTCCCATCTTGTGCCCCAAACCCTCAGAGTTGTGCCTGACTTTCTGACCATGGGATAGAAACTAATTGTACTAAAATGATAGTGACTAATTTTGCTCTAAAATATTAGCTCCCTATATCCAGGTCACTTCTTTCTTTTAGCCGGAAATCTCAATTAGCTGATGGGGAAAAGGCAAAGAATGCCCCAGACTTGAAGATATCAACACAAGTAACAGACTCTCCTTCAGTTTGGGGACCAAGATAGAAAGAGGGGACCCCAAATCTGGATGTCCCAGGGCCCCTTCTGCTCCAAAGTACAGGAGAGTAAACAACTGTCCAGAACATTCATGATGCTTATCTATATACATTTTTCACTCTGAGAAACAATCAGAAAATACACTCACATCAAAGGTCTAATTCTCTTTAACAATAACAACAGACAACACTTCCAGGAGTATCCTGTGGTGTGTTAGGATGCAGCCCAGCTCCCAGAAGCCCAGAACATTATGAGAGACTGGCCATGTTCAAGTGGGTGCCAAGCACTTGGAGCACAGCTGTGAACTGTGTTTAAGTATCTGGGTCCTGGGGTACCTGGGTGGCTCAGTCAGGGAAGAGTCTGACTCTTGACTTTGGCTCAGGTCACATGATTTCACAGTTCCTGAGATCAAGCCCAGCATCCAGCTCCACACTGACAATGAGGAGCCTGCTTGGGATTCTCTCTCTCTGCCCCTCACCTGCTCACACACACTCTCTCTCTCTCTCAAAATTAATTACATATATATATATATATATATATCCATATATATATATATATCCACACATATATATATATACATATACATATTTGTATCCATTGCACTGAAGCCCAAGAGATAAAAGGACTTACTCAGCATCACACAGGTGGTAGAGACTGGAATTAAAATGCAATATTCTTGTGTCATATCAGTATTTGTGCACCTTCATTCGGTCAATGGGCCACACTTGGTAGTCCTTACTAAGGGCACTGTAGGTAACCCAGTGATTGGCAAAACAGTGGCCTGCCCATGGGACCAGTGGGTTGACCAGTGTGGGAATGGATAGGAGTCAAATCATGGGAAAAATACACCTGTAATTTCTGCTGCAGTCCGAGCTCTGCGGTAGGGCAGCAGGATCAGGCCTGACCTGAAGGTGAGGAGAAACACCTCTGGGGAAGGGGTGGATGAGCTGAGCTGAAGGATGAAGAAGGGGGAGCTGGCAGAAAAGTGAGGTCTTGCAGTCCACTGACAAAGCCCAGCTCATTGTCATCTAGAGAGGCCCTGTGATAAGCATTCAAGCACCGCCCCCCTAAAGGAGTTTCCTTCAGGGAGGACACAGCCTTTCCTGGTACTGAGCACCTACTGACACTGAGCTCTGCACACCTCGTCCCTTTCCAACACACCCTGCAAAGCTAGTGGTGTCATCCCCATCTCAGGAGTAAGGAAACAGGCTCAGCAAGATTAGTGAACTGCCGTGTCACACGGCTGACGATAGGCAGAGCCAGAAGTTCAACCAGAGGGTTTAGGACCCCCAAAGCCACGTCCTCTCCACAATCCCCGACCACTCCATGAGAGCAGATGGAGAATGGAATTCTGAGGGTAAGCTGGCGGAGTCCATGCTGCTTGAGCCAGAAGGGTCTCTCCTCCTGCTGAGAAGTGTAACTCCATCCAGGTTGTTTGTCCTGACTGTGAATAAAACAGTTCTCTCATCATTCTCCATATCAAGGGCTGCATGTGAACTAGAAACTGAAGTTGGCCGTGGGCTCAGCAAGCTAACCATGCAATGAAGGTTGGGTATTGGGAGCTACAGAGAATGACAGGACCCTGGAGCGAAGGAAGTAAAACTAGGTCGGGGAGAAGTTCCTCCTGCCTTCTACGCAGTATGCTCTCCATCTGGCAAACACACACACAAGCACATGCACACACACACCCTATACAGGCACAGCCCATACACACACATGTACACACACCCTACACATGCATACCTCATACACATGCATATGTGCACACACATGCACACATACTCCATACACACATGTACGCACACACATACCCTATACAGGCACAGCCCACACACACATGCATGCATACCCTATACAGGCACACCTTATACACACACACACCATACATACATCATACATGCACACATACTCCACACACACATGCACGCACACACGCCCTATACATGCACAGCCCATACACACACATGCAAGCACACCCTATACATGCACACCCCATGCACACACACATACACACATATACATGCACACACATACCATGTATATGCACATCCCATGCACACATATGCATGCACACACATACACATGCATACACATACAATGTACATACACACATGCATGCATACTCCATGCACACATGCACACACACACCCTATACATGCACACCCCATGCACAAAGACACACAAACATACGTGCGCACACATACACACACACCCTATACACACACACCTCATGCACACAAACTTGCAAATATACACACATGCACCATCCATATGCACACACACATCATGAATGCACACATGTACCATGTACTTTTACATACATATGAACACACCATGCATGCACACACATATATACACATATGTATACACACACACGCAAACGCAGACATATACCCTCTCCCATTCCAGGACCATATCCCTCCCCTGAGACCAAGGTCAGTCCTAATTCTTATTTTAACAGCCAAGCTGCAGAGGCATAGCAGTCCTACAACCCCAGAAAGTACAGGGAAGGGAAGTGCAGAGCTTAGGCAGGGAAAGGACCCAATCCCAATTTCACCTCTCTGGCTTAAGAGGTCATTTGGGGCAGAGTACACAAAAAACTCTGGGACATCATCCCTGGATAAACTCAGCCCTTTCTGTCTGTGCCTTTAGTGGAGGGGTGCCCAGCTTCTAGTGGTCTTTCTGATAACCCCACACTGCCCCCAACTTAGACAGAAGGGGTTCCACAGGACCTATGCTGGCCAGTTCAGCCCATTCACTGGTCAGTGACTGGTCCAGAGTGGGCATGTGACACAAAGCAAGCCACTGAGAACCTTCCCGGTGACCTCTGTGCAGGTGTCTCTGGAAAATTAGCCTGGGGTCACTGAACTCTTATGATGAGATTTCAGAGGTGCTGGCAGCTGTCTTACTGCCAAGGTATGGAAAGCGTGCCTGCGAACAAAAGCAAAAAAGAGAAAAGCAGGTAGGAAAGGAAGAGGACAGGAGGGCCGGGGAGACCACGTTGGAATGAAATCCTTCAAATCCCTGGATCCAGCTGTACCCGAAGCTGGTAAACTTTATTAAGAGATAAGAGCTAATCAGCAAGTCAATCTGAGTCACTGTCACCTGTAATCACTACCACTGACTTGGGTCTTAGGGATCCTCTTATAAAGCTACATGACTATCACATTCATTCTTTCATTGTCCTCTGCATGCATTCTCTCCTACTCTCTTATAGTCGTAGGGCAGAGACGGTGGATCTCTGTGAAACCCTCACAAAGCCCAGCATGGTTCTGGCCACCTGGCCGACTGACCATCAGTAGCTAGTGAAGAGCTAGGGTTCTCCTTTGGGAAAGCAATAAAGAATAAGCAAATCACCTGAGTCTGATGTTCTTTTAAAACAGAAGGGAGACCAGAGCCACAGTCTGTGGTGACCAGTTCTGGGGTCCAGGCTGTTCTTATATTCTACTCTCCACCCACCAGTCACTTTGGCTAGTTTTAGGGCTACACATGACTGCCAACTCAGCCCTGGGATAATAAAAAGAGGCAGAAATAGAAAATGAAGTCATACCCTGGCTGCAGCGAAGGTCATAAAAATAGGTAACACAGGGGCGCCTGGGTGGCTTAGTCGGTTAAGCATCTGACTTTCACTTAGGTCATGATCTCGCGGTTCGTGGGTTCGAGCCCCGCGTCGGGCTCTGTGCTGACTGCCAGCTCAGAGCCTGGAGCCTGTTTCAGTCTGTGACTCCCTCTCTCTCTGACCCTCCCCTGCTCACGCTGTCTCTCTCTCTCCCAGAAATTAAAAAAAAAAAAAAAAAACATTAAAAAAAATAGGTAACACTCCAGGGAGAAACATGCAATGGTTATCAAGTAGCTAGAGGACCCAGGATTTATTTGGGATTTTTGCCAGGACCAGGGGATCTAGGGGTCCTGTGGCTAGGAACCCACTGGTCCTCGACTGGAAAAGTGTTCCTCTGGACCCACTGTATTCCAGCTAGATTTTCTCTTTGGGTTCACACACCAATAGTATGTACCGGTCACTGGGCCTCAACCTTAATATACCTGACACTCCTTTTTTATCCTAAAAGGACACTCACATATAGTCCTATCACATAACACGTTTTTAAAAACAAAAACAAAAAAAAGCATTTGAATGCACAAACTGAACGATAGCAGAGAAATGAGAAGAAAAGTGATATTTTAATGCATGTGTGTGAATTTGTGGGCGTTCAGGCAGGATTGCACGAGGAGCAGTAACGGAGTCGGCAGGGAATTACCACTTGGGACTGCAGGGAAATGAGAGATCCAGAAGCAACTTCAAACAAGACATGCAGGAAAATCGAAGGACAGAGGCGAACGCTAAATAAGAATTACCACCGCATCAAGTAGCAACAGCTGAGATTCTGTGTGACCAAGTTCCCTGTGAATGTCAGTGGGGTATCTGCAAGTTGTGGGAGACGTGACACAGGCTTCGTTGTCCGGATTCTCAGACAACCCGCCCTCCTGGACTCCAGCCACCAAACGCCAGCAGTGTCACTTCAATCACTGCAACAAACAAAACCTGCACCCTCCACTGGTACAAATGCCCCCAGGAGCAGAAGCATCCCCTCCCCCCCCCCCGAGGTCCAGGTGGGCTGGAGGGACTTCAGGGGTAGAGGTGCTGGCCTCCCCGACTTGAGCACGAGGACCTTCAGGGGGAAGAGGAGGAAGGGAGGCTTGTAGCACTCTCCAGTAGTAGTCCGTCCCCAGGGACCGAGTGCGCCGCCGCCACCAGGGGGCGCACCGCAACCTGGTCTCAGCCTCCCCCACAGGGACAGGTGGCATTGGCTGGGGGCAGCTGGAGCCCGGGGTGAAGTCTGAGCCTAGAAGGTTTGCTGGGTAGGTGACTCAGGGTCTCCCAGCTCACGTCCTTTGCTTCTCAGTTTCCCCTTGTCGGCCATGCAGTCCCCAGGGAGCAGGACACTGCTGCTCCCTGTAAGCAAGGCCCCCGCCAGCACATAGTTCTCCAGGCTTGGGGTGGGGGTGGGGGGGTGGAGGGCAGCAGTAACTGAATGGAACACGTCGAGTCCTGGGGGTTGGGGGTTGCAGGTGAGGGGGAAGTGCTCGTCTGGATGTCATCTGTCAACAGTGCCCTGGGGGGTGGCCTCAGACATCCCAAGCTGCTTCTGACCAGCCCTGTTATGTCCACACCCTCCAGCACTGAGGTGGGGACGGGCTGCAGGCCAGCAGGGGCCTGGGGATCAAGAGGGCGCAGACTGACCCTCTCGGTGTGTAGCAATCGCCTTTTGGGTGGGATGCAGGTGGAGTAAGGTGACAGGGGCCTCTGGTTACCCCCCAACCAGCTGCACAGTGGCCTGCCTGGCCCCCAGAGCAGCCGGGGCATTCAGTCTGCAGATCCTCCTCCCCTACCCACCCAGCCTTGCTGCCTGTGACTGGGTGCACAGGACACCCACTTCACACCCTACCACTTGAGAGGGTTCTGAGGTGGGCACATGATCTGAGACCCCACGTATCCCCCCAAAATCACCCTCCAAAACCCACCCTTGCCAGTGCACCGTGTTAGAGATGGGCACACAGACCTTCAGTCCATCCAATACAGCAGCTTTGTCCTCTGACCGGGACATAGAGCTCCAGTTCTTCAGTTGGGGTGTGAGTGCCAGGCCCCTATCCCTGGAACTGCCACGTGGAGAGGAAGCCCAGGCTGCATGGAGAGGCTGCACGGAGGTGTCCAGCTCACGGCCCTTAGTGGACGTCCCAGCCAGCAGCCACCATCAGCCACCAGACCCCTCGATGAACCAGCTTTCAGAGGCACCACAGCCTTCAAATCTTCCTGGAGGGGCGCGAGACATCACAGAGCAGAGATAAACCATCTCTGCTGTAGCTGTATCTGAATTCCCAGCCCATAGAATGGGGAGTAAATGTTGTCTTCTTCTCTTTTGATTTAAGTACACTTCACACCCAGTACAAAGCTTGAACTCATGACCTCGACATTGAGACATGAGCTGAGATCAGGTGGATGCTTACACACCTAAGCCACTCAGGCACCCCTAGGTTTTGTTCTTGATGCTTCAGAGCACTATTTGGTATGCATTAAGAGGCAGCCAATGTGTATGAAACCTTTAAACCTCTCGATGACACTCAGCTGGGCAAAGGGCACTGACCGTGGCATGGAGGAACTGAAGCAGGTCAAGGGAAAAGCAAAATCAAACGGCACGCCAGATCAGGGCGTTAGCTTGGAGACCAGAGGCGTGGCCCCCGCCATTTCAATTATTTGTTGTGAAGAAATGTGTGGAGGTTAAAAGCGGGCTGGATTCCACTGGATGAGCTCTGGGAAAGAAAGGCTTGTGGCTTGATGGATGATAAGATGAACTGTCTGACGGGACCCACCAGGGTTTCTGTAAGATGGTCCAATGTACCAGCGACCAGTGAACTCGGCCTCAGCTATGCTCCTTGGTCATGAGAGTGGCAGGCTGTGGAGACAGCTGTGCCTGTCAGATGATGGTGCAGCCACAGCAGTACCGCTCGGGGTAATCCACCACATACACCCTGTGGTCAGTGCCATAGATGTAGTAGACATAGGTCTGTCCCCGGTACCAGTAATGCACTTCAGTGAGGGGGATCAGCTCGATGGTCTGGCGCTGGGGAAACAACGAGCCGAGAAAAACTTCAGTGTTCAAGTCACCTGCCTGCTCAAGAATCTTCAGTAGCTCCCTACTACCTGTGGGATAAAGTTTATGCTCTGGAGTTGGAGTTTTGGATCCCCTGTACCTTTCTAGATGTATCTCCCACTACACTCCTTCACACACTGACTTCTCATCTTTAGCCACTACCTGATTCTACGTTTCACAAAGTGGGGATGCAGTCATTCCCAGAGACATCCCAGGGTGCATGGAAAGCTGCTAGCCAAACAGGACGTCTTCCAGAAGCAATAATTTTTAGATGGGGAGGAAGGGCAGAGAAAGGTGGGAGATAAAGTAATTTTAAACGTTTTTGCATTAAACCAACTACGGAGAACCACCTGGGTGGCTTAGTTGGTTAAGATGCCAACTCTTGATATCGGTTCAAATTGTGATCTCAGAGTTTGTGAGTTTGAGCCCCGTGTCAGGGCTCAGTGAGTAATAACAACATTTGGCTTGGAGCTAGGTAATGAGTTCTACCGTGGGGTCTTCCACTAAGAAGCTGTGTGATTTTACGTAAATTGCTTTCCCTCTCTGAGCTTTCTTTGATTTACTAGAAAACTCATGGGTTTGGACTAGACCAGGTACGACAACAGCCCACAGGTCAATGCCAGCCCATCAGCCCATAAGGTATTCCTAGAATTTTTAAATTTTTGTTCTCAATTTTGAAACATTTGAAGGTTTCATGTTAAAGTCTGGATTTTGGAAGGTCTGAAATCTCTGCCCTGTGCCTACACAAATATGAGTTGCCCGGCCCCTTTGGAGAAGACAGCTCCCTCACTCATGTTACCGCCTGGCCGCGCAGGCCTCTGAGATTGCAGTGCCCCAAATCCATGATTTCTGAGGTCTTTTCCAGCTCCAAGATGTTGTTCATTACTTTCTAATTAAATGCATCCTTCTCTCTCGTGCAAACAGGGGAGATGTGCAGAAAGGGAAGGGGAGATACTCATTGCAGAGGGACCAGAAAGTAAAGGGACATTTTGAGCAGCAGTTTCCAAGCACTTAAAGTAAATTATCGAATCTCTACCAAACCCTCTGAAGTGGTGTTAACATCTCTTTTTCACTGGTGAGAAACCAGACTTCAGGGAGGAGGAAGTAGCTGGCCCAGGCCCACGTCAGGACACAGGAGAATCAGGATCTAAGCCTAGTCTGTAAGACTCAGGGAGCTCTGGCTCTGGCCATTCCCGGGCCAAACACCCATCTCCTCTGGGGATCCCCATCAAGTGGCTGCAAGAACCACTCAAAGCGGCAAGAGGCAACACCGCCACCTAGTGGCCATCGCAACACAGCACCAAAGCAATCTAACCCCGGGGGCCACCGCTGCCCAGGGAGGAGGGAAAAGACACACCTGGGATTTGCAAAGTGCCCTGAGGGACAGGACTCGGGTTCCAGACTTGCCTAAGCCCTGAATCCTGAACTTCCCCTGCCCCTTTCTGAAATGTCACTGACACACTCCTGCTTGAAGCCCTACAATAACTTCCGGTTGCTCTCAGGATAAGAATCCTAATCTCTCAGGATGTCCAGTGGTCCCGCCAGCCGCGGAGTCCCCACAATGATCTGCTGTCTGCCCTCCGGCCACACGAGTCTCAGGTCAGTCCCCCGGACTAACCCTCTTCCTAAACTAGGGCTTCTGTCCCCCACCCTTCCCCTAACTGACGCACCTTCGCTCCCTTGTCTGGAACCCCCCACCCCCCAGCAGAGGGAACAGCCGGTTCCCTCCTTGATGTGGCCAGAGGGCCAGCCCCTCGGAGTCCCAGCCTGGCCCCGGACGCCTGGCGTCCCTACTGCCCCCGGCCCTACCCCACTCACCTGCTGCAGGACTCGGGCCCGGGAGGCCAGGGCAGCGCTGTGCTCGGCAATGCCCCTCTGGGAGGCGAGCGAGATCTCCCGCAGCGGGAAGTCCACAATAGGGTACACCTGCGGAGACACGCAGCCCACCTCGCTGCCCTGACGCAGGTGTCAGCACCTGGGGCCCTAGCGCTCTGATTCACACCGGGCAGAACACAAGCCCACACAGGGAAGGGCTCCGAGGCCATGAAGTGAGTGGGTGGGAATTGTTTAGCCTCCAGCGGGGGTGCCCCTGACCTCCACGGGGGTTCCAACCAAGAAAGGGGGGCTGTGGACAAAGAGCACTCCTTCACCTGCAGCCCACTCAGACCCAGCACACCTTTGCTGCCGACTCGGGCCTGGAGTGGAACGTCAAGCCAGACGGGTTGGGGTTAGGAAATGGGGCTGAGGAATTTCTGCCATGAAAAAGAAGCAAATCCTGGCTTTGAGACAACATGGAGGGACATTGCGGGCATTATGCTAAATGAAATAAATCATTCATAAAAGCAAATATCATCTGATCTCATTTATACATGGAATGTAAAAAACAAACAGAGATCAGTGGTTGCCAGGGGGAGGGAGGTGTGGGGGTGAGTGAGATGGGAGAAGGTGGTGAAAAGGTACAAGCTTAGGTATAATATAAGTCCTGGGCAAATATCATATATTTGCACGTATAGGAGGATTAGGAGGAACTTGACGGAGGAACAAGGGGGAGAAGAAGGGTGGAAATGGTGGGGGAAAGGGAGAGAGGCAAACCATGAGAGACTCTTGAATGCTGACAAAAACTGAGGACTGATGGATGTGGGGGGGAGGGGGGATGGGTATGGAGGAGGACACTTGTGGGGATGAGCACTGGGTGTTATGTGGAAACTAATTTGACAATAAACTATTTGTAAAAATAAAATAAAAAAAAGATAAGTCCTGGGGATGTGACATGGTGACTAGAATTCATAATACTGTGTTGTATATTTGAAAGCCGCTAAGAGACTAGATCTTAATTGTAACTGTGGTGAGAGATGTTAACTAGACATTGTGGGGATCACTTCACCACACATGCAAATATTGAATCACTGTGTTATACAGCTGAAACTAATATGATGTATGTCAAGTATGCCTCAACTTTTAAAAATCCATACTATAAAGTAAGAAGCCAATCTGAAAAGGCTACTGTGAATGAAAGAGAATGAGAGAGTGAAAGAACAGAAAAGGGCTGAGCACCTGGTCCTCTCAGAGAAAACAGAATGAGGACCCTATTCAGTTATCCCATAAAGGCTCAGTTCCCAGCCAAGGCCTACAGCAGAGGCTGGCAAATCTCATCTGCAAAGGGCCACATAGTAAATATTTTAGGCTTTGTAGGCCATAGGGCCTCTGTCTCAATTACTCAATTCTGTCCTTGCAGCACCAAAGCAGCCACAGACAATAACTAAACAGACAGGCACGCCTGTGTTTCAATAAAACTTTATTTATAAAAGCAAGCCTGGGGCCAGATTTTGCCAATTCCCTGCCCTACAGGACGCTCCCTGATCTGGTTGCTGACACCTCTCATGTCTTAGCTGCTTGCTCTGCCCGACTCACATCCCTCCTGTCCTACTGACGTTTACTGTTCCTCAAGACCTCTCTCTGCCTCTCTGGATGCTGGAACCCTTGGCTCCAGAGTCCATGTGGTCCACTTCCATCCTGCCCCCTTCTGGTCTTTGCCCAGTGTCACTTCCGGGCCTTCGGCGGAAACCACCCCCCTTCCTGTCTCTTTTCCCTGCCTGCATGTTTTTAGTGACCCTTACCACCATCTGAGATTGGGGTGAAATACTCCTACCGTCTCCTTCACCAGACTATGAAATTTATGAGGATGAGGATTTTGTTTCACGGTATCCCAAGGGCCTAGAATAGTGCCTCGCATGGGCAGAGGGTCTCAAGGCTTCTGTGAGGGTGTGGAGGGAGGAGGAGGGAGAGGGGGGAAGGGCAGGGTTGAGCATGTGAAATTCAAGAGAGAACTGGCCCCACAGGCGTCTCCTGCTTGGCAGTGCTATCCTCACCCAGGCCACCTTTCCAAGTAAAATGCAGCCCACCAGGAGGGGAGGCCGAACCCAGCTTCCCGTGTGATGGTCTTCAAATCCCTCCTTACCGCAGTGTTTTCATCCTTAAAGAGGCTTTCTCCTTTGGCTTTGGCAAGGAGCTCCCTGGGGCAATTGAGCCGGTGCTCAGATACAAACTCAAACAGGCTGTTTTTCCTGGAAGTGCAGAGAATAGGTTTAGAATCAGACAGACTTGGGCTGGAGGGCTTGCATGCCTACTGGTGGGACCTTGGGAAAGGTCTTTAGCCTCTTCAGGGCTCAGCATCCTCATCTGTACAATGGGAAACTAGTAAAGTACAGACAGTTCTGTGCTATTGCCTCATTCTGTCCTCGCGCGTGAAGCCCTCAGCACAGCCCCAGGGCACCTCCCCTGACAGGGGGACTTAACACACAGGGACTCTAGTCCCAGAAAAGGCCCAGGCACTGAGTGGCTGCTGCACTAGAGAGTGGCGATGTCAGAATTCGAACTGGAGTCTGTTGTAGAGCATGCCAGCATCCAGCCACCCCACCCTGCCTCTCCCCAGGGACCTCTCCCCTGCCCAAGTGGCCTGAAGCCCTTTTCTCCCAGCACAGATCCCTGTGTTGTGAAAGGCCCAACCAAGTGGAGTTTCTCTGCAGAGACCAATCCTGGCCACGCCCCCTGGCCTCCCCCAGGGGCCCCGGCATTAAGACACCACCACATACCACATGATGACCAGCTGGATGAAGTGCAACAGTTTCTTCTCCCCCTTGCAGGTGGTGCAGGTCTTGCTTCCCCTCCCTGAGCATGTGCTGCACCTGAGAGGCACATGGTCGGCACCATTGACCTAAGTCATGGTGTCCTGGTGGCTTCTGGAGCGCCTGCCCCCAAATCCTTCCTCATGGAGGTGGGCTAAGGTGAGCATCAGTGGCTTCCACTGCCCACCATCTAGATCTCCTGCTTCAGGTGGCAGTGCCCCCGTTTCTCTTTGGAGACCAGCCTTTCCCCACCCAGCCCACATGGATTGTGGGCTTGCCCCACCCCTTCTATGACCAGCTTGGGACCTGGGCTTGGCCAATCGGGTCGTTCCATCTCTCCGGCCACAGGGGCTGACACAAATAAGAGCCCATGACCCAGGTGAGTGCAATGAGATCTGTCTTGAAAGTGGTTTTGAAACTGTCAGGAAAGGGACATACTTATCTACTATCAGGAGAGGGATATCCTTATCTACTGAGTTTACTAAGCTTGGAGCTGTTGGCTGTCTCCTCTTTCACCATAAGAGACAGCTTGCCTGAGAATGATGTCACCACAAAGGAACTCAGGGTGAGGGGTGGAGACAGAGTCCTGGTGACATTGTTTAAGCACCTGAATCCAGCTGTATCTGAAGCCATCCCAGAAATAGAATCCTGGAGTTTTCTTTCACAAGGGCAGAGTTTTTTTTGTTAAGCTCATTTAAGTTAAGCTTCTTTTACTTGCAAATTAAAGAAACCTGAGTGAACAGAAATGGAACTTTGTTGATTGTTTAGTCAATCAACCAACCTTCCTTGACTCCTGCACTCAGGCCCTGCAATGAGTTATAAATAAGAATTGGCCTGGGCCCCAGTACTCAGAGAGTTAAGGATCTCTGGTGCGAGTGGCTTTCTGTACTCATTTCTCCACCACGTGAGCAGGAAGAAGTCTCCCCTCCTAAAACCCTCTCTGCAGAGCTCCATTCTTTACATATACCCATAGATTGCTGAATTATTTCTAGTCTCTTCTGGAAATATTAGGCCTGGAGGAAAGCTCACCCACCCCACAAATATTTACTGAGCACCTACTATGCACAGAGCTCTGGGGCACAGGAGTGACAAGACACTGCTGCTGACTGCCCTCCAGAAGGGCAGACAAGGAAAAGCAAGAAAGCTGGTAAGAGAGAGCTTTACACCTCGGTACTGGGGAGACCCGCTCATACCTCCGCCGGCCAGACCCCGAACACATCTGACATCTCCGGGACTGCTTGGCCTTGCGCTTGGCTCCGCTGCAGGAGGGGCACCTCACCTGCGGACACACCTCAGCCTCAGCCCCTGCTGGCCTCCCAGGGAAGAGGGACAAAGGGCATCCTGAGACCTGGTTCAAATCCCAACCTGGTGACCTTGAACAAGCCACTTCCTCTCCATGGGCCTCAGCCCCATCAGCTGTAAGATGGAAGCGAGGAACACTGGGTATCTTTGGGACACACCAGCGCAGCCTTCAGAGATGCCACAACCTCACGTCTGTGTTTCTCCTGAGACATCATCCTCTCCTGCCCCTCTATGATCCCCAGGGCTCCTGAGACCCTGCCCTGACCAAACAGCCGGCCAGAGGGACTGGGAAGAGGTGCGGGATGGAGGAGGAGCCTGGAGTTGTGAATGGGAAGCTCAGTCTCAGGAAGGCCCCCAGGGCTACGTTTCCATAGTTGGCTCAAAGTGGGCTCTGGCAACATTCCAGGAAAAGCCTGAGGGAAGAGGGAAGGGAGGAAGGGAAGCAGGTAGGAAGGGAAGCAGCCCACAGGTAGGGGCTCCAGGAAGGCTATAAGGGGGTGTATGGCTGGAGCAAGGGCACAGGAGACAGAAATGGGTGGGGGCCACAGGCAGGCCCCCCAGGCAGCTGTGAGAAGGCAGAGGAAGGCCCAGAGCAGGTGAAAGGTGGGCATCTGGAGGGTGGAAGGCAGGTGGGCAGAGAGAAGGGTAGAGGAAGGCATGGCTTAACATGGCAAGTGGTCAATATGCGTCCAAAGGATCAGGAGCAAATGGGGATTGCTGAAGACATGTGAGGGATGCAGTCACACTCCCCGGATGGCGAGCAGCCCTGAAGGCTGGTGGCACTCAGAGCCTGGCAGTGAGCTTACGGACCCATACTATGTTGAACAGTGTCTCGCCCTCCACCACCCCCAAAATTTATAACCCCCAGAACCTCAGAATGTGCCCTTATTTGGAGATAGTCTCTGCAGATATAATTAGTTCAGATGAGGTCATGCTGGACGAGGGTGGGCCCTAAACCCAGTGCCTGGTGTCCTCACACTCTGAGGGAGCCCCGGGACACACATGAAGTCCCCGTGACAACGGAGGCAGAGAATGGAGTGGCGCGCCTACCAGCCAGGTGACGCCCGACTGGGGGCGGCTGCCGGAAGCTGGAAACATGGCTCAGGGCCTCCAGAAAGAACCAACCCCGTGGATACCTTGACTTTGGATTTCCAGCCTCCAGAAATGTGAGAGAATAAAAATTGGTTGTTTTAAGCCCCCCTGTTTGCGGTAATTTATTATGTGCTCTGGGACACTAACACAAGGCTTCCATCTATTTTGCCCCTTGAAGCCCCCGAACTTCACCTTTTCAGACTCATCATCCCATACTGTGGTCACTTGTCAGTCCTCCCCAAAGACAGAGGGTCCCCAGAGGGAAGGCCCACCTCTTACAGAGCCCTTTTACAGGGCCCAGCACTGAGCATGTACTCAGTCTCAACAAATGTTTGTAGATAGATGAGAGAAAGGGAGAAGAGAAATCATAAACCATAAACCATCGCAAGGAACAAAGGCCAGTAGCAAACGCCCAGTCCAATGTTCCCATTTTGCAGGTGAGCAAATGTAGGCCCAGAAAAGGACGATGACCTGACTCAGGTCACACTGTTAGTGGGGGAGCCCCAGGCCCCCAGCCAATCGTGGCTGCGTGGAGCCTCCTCCCACACCATCACTTACTCACCAGAGGCCACCCAGGACTCACCATTCCGGCTCCATGGCAGCCACTGCACTTGTAACGTCCACGCCCATGGCATTTGTGGCATTCCTGAAAGTGAAAAGCTCTCCTGGGCTCCAGTTTCCCAAGCGCCAGCACCTCCTGATTTCACCAGCCCCACACCCACTCCATGGTGTCGCCAGCTCAAATGGAGGTGCAGCCCCTAAGGCCCAGCGTGGGAAGATGGCCATTCTCACTTGATGAGGATTCCTGGGGGCCTTGAATGCCAAGCCAAGGAGGTCATGTTACCATTTCCTCAGAGCCCCAGCCCAGTCTGTCCTCCGAACTCTGTGTCCTAACTCAGGCTCCCAGGCTACACCACAAAGGCTGATATTGTTGGCCTGCTGGATAGCTGAGAGGTCTTTGGGAATAGAAGCCATAAAAACTGTACAGCATTTCTGTGCAAGGCAAAGAGCTGCCTATTGGAATTTAATCATCGACTCAAAATATCTTTTCCACTCCTGAGAAAAGAATGGAATCCTCTCTTGACCTCTCCAAGTCTTGGTCATCATGTGACACTGTGAAAACTCACAGGTTACAAGCTTGAATCAAGCTCTCAAGTGAAAATAAGGCAGATGAAGAGATGAGAACAGAATAGGAAGTATCTTGCATGTGGTTTTGTAAGACGTTTAGTTGGCCTCATTTCAGGTCATGATTACATTTCTATAGGACAGGACAGAAGTCAAATTCTGTCCCTTTACTGACTGCTGAAAATCCAAACGATGTTTGAACTTTATTTTATATCAGTTTCATTCAGCACTTCAGCTGTTTACTGGTTGGGCAAAAATAAAAACACTCAGATGGTCTCGGAATGTGAATGCTCACTGTTTAAAGCTGGTGACAGTTTAGTACATGTAATCATCCTTTCGCTCTGTGACTGTTCTCTAATTTACATGGATTTTAAAAACTTTTTAAATGTTTATTTTTGAGAGAGTGAGAGGGAGAGAGAAGGGGAGGGGCCGAGAGAGAGGGACAAAGAATCCAAAGCAGGCTCTGCTGACAGCAGCAGACTGTGAGATGATGACCTGCGCCAAAGTCAGCTGCCCAACCCAGGGAGCCAGCCGCCCAGGCGCCCCTAATTTGCATGGAATTTTGTATGGGTCTATATTGCATGCACTGGGTTTCCTTAGAATTAGCCTTATTAATAGTCAAGGACTGAACCACACCAGTCTGCATTCTGGGTTTCCTTTTTTAAAAAGATAGAGTTTGAGGAATTACTGGTGACTGGGATGTCTGAAACCAGCTCACAGAAAAGGGCAAAGTTTCCAACAGCCTTGTTACCTTGACCAGAGATGAGTGAGGCACTTGGAACTTCCTTGTGTCTTCCTGAAACATCGGGGGGACTTGGACCTTGATGTCCCAGAGCCTGGGAGAGGTCCCTCTTTGTGGCCCATCCACTGACTGGTCTGACACAGAAAGGGATCATTGTAAGGCCAGTGAACAGATAGAAGAACGAGCTTTAGTTTGTTTACTAAACAGTATGGAGCCTTCCCTCGATCCCAGGCACTAGGCAAGATCCTGCACTCAGGGACAGGCCGACCTGAGGCCCCTCGGGGTCCATGGTTAAGCACCCAAGTGTTGAAGTTGAACAGACCTGGTTTGACTCCTGACTCCTGACTTCTGCTTCCTAGCTGTGTAACTCCAGACAAGTTAATTTACCTCTCTGACCTGCAATTCTCTCATCTCAAAAATGGGGGAAATATAGGGCACCTACCATATAGGATGGTAGTGAAATTTAACAGAAGGCATAGCAATGCTTAGCACAGGGGTGGCACTTAAGAGGGATCAGTAACACAAACTACCATCACTATGGTGACCATCCCCCACCTCCTTGTCCTTTGTCCTCTCCTCTGTTCAAGGAGATAGGGTGCAGCTACAATCATGATACAATATAACGGGACATACTTCAGACAAGAGTTGCATAAAGGCTGTGCAAACTCAGAAGACTGACTCCTATTGGAGAAGGGGTCAGCAGGTGAAGAAATCCTGAAAGGCTTCATAAAAGAGGGTGACACAGGAGCTGAGTCTTGAAGGATGAGCCCAGTGGTCCACAGAGAAGGAAATGCTCAGGGCTTCCCAGAGGAAACCTTCAACAGCTAGTGGGGTTCAGCAGCACACGGGATGAGTGGAGTCCTAAGGACTCAGGGAGGCACTGGAGATGGCCTGGAAGGCAAGCAGAAGCCCAAGCACACAGGCTGCCTTTGTAATCTAGCCCCGTGTGGCGGTACCAGTCGGTGGCCAAAGGCATACCCTAGACTTTTTCAGGCCCTTCTGCAAATCACCTCCTGGACAGGAAAGATTTCCTAAGATAAGCACTGGAAAGTCTGAGATGAAAGCCCAGCCTCTCATTTTACAGGAGGTAGGGAAACCAAGGCTCCAAGCAGAAGAGCATCTCATTCAGGGTCAGTGGCTAAGATGTGTACTGATACTCTCCACCAGCCCCTGCCATATTTGCTCCCAATTAAACTGATGTCACTTACTAGTAAAGGGTTGAAATGTCCATTCGCTTATCCTGGATTCGCTAAAAGTCTCTAGTCGATACTATAGAGGAAAAAAATCAGCACGTTCACACTCATGCGCTTTAGGAAGACAGCCTTATGAAAAAAGGGGAAGCTTTCCACCTGCAGAGGCTCCCAGGGAAATGGAAAGGTCCCACACCTGGCACCACAGGCTGCTTAGAACACGCTGTCAATGATGATTTCTGTTCCGGATGCCCCCGGACACCTGCAGCGAGGTCAGTCAGCCTCAGGAAATCTCCCCTGGTGGGCTCACAAGCTGATTTCAGCTCCCCATTTCTTTACACCCAGAAATGCTATATATGGCAAGCTGTGGGGTGTCAAGTGACCTTTTACAGATGGAGGCCCATGGAATCTGCTCCCCCAAATGTCCACTTTGAAGGAACTTTCCTGCCTGGTGTCAAGATCCTCCTTCTTGATCTCATCCACAAAAACCACAAAACAAGAAGGGATCTTGGACATCATCTGTCTCCTCCTTTGACATTGGAGGAAACAGAGGCTCAGAGAGGTCAATTGCCTTGACCAAGATCACAGAGCTACACAGGGGCCTCTTGCCCCAGGCCCCTACTCTAACTACTCCCACGTTTTCTGCATGATTGTGCACTCACCAGAGGACAGCTGGTCCAGTGGCGCTACAAAATGTGAACTTAAAAGCTGTTCCTTGGCCCTGTCGATGCAGAAGGGGACATAAGGGGACATAAGTGCCCCTTGTGGTCTCGGTACCAGACATAAAATTTCCCTGGAGCTTCGGGCCAAGGGGTCGTGAATAAATGATTCCGTGGTACAGATGTGACTTCGTGGATCAAGGGGAGGAGATGGGCCTTTCTCGTCCCACCTCTCCCAGAAGCAGGTTACTCACGTGTTTAAGGACATGGACAACGAACCTGATTTAGTGTCCTAGCTCTGTCACTTTGGCTGTACATTTGGGGCAAGTAACTTTACTTTTCAAGTAAATTGAAAGTTTATTTCAATTCCTCCCCTTTAACTGGTGACAGGAAGATCTACCGTGCAGGATGGCCGTGGGACTCATAAGACAAATGTGTCATGTGCCTCCCACGATGCTTCGCAGTGAGGACTGGTCATATGACGCCTTGTGTCATCACTCACAACTACAGACCAGAGAACTGGCAAAAGGCACTTCTGTGTGACCGCTGTTCACATGCACCTACCCCCGGCCCCCAAGACTCCCTTCTCCCATTGGAACTCACACAAGTCATCCCCCCCAGGCCCTAAAGCCTGAGCCATCCCCAGGCTCCTGCAAGCCCCAGGCCCCCTTACCCTGCACAGCGTCTGCTGCTTCAGTCCCTGGATGATGAGGTCACCGGCAACTGTGCTGCCGTAGCAGCATTTGGAGCTCACGAAGCTAAGGAGGGCTTCGCGAGCCACTTCCTCTGTCACCAAGGGGACTCTGCTGGGGACAGACCACAGAAACAGCATCTCTGGAAAGGGCCTGCAAGCTCATCAGGGCCAGCCAGACCCCACTTGATGCGGTTGGAAACGGAGGTCAGGAGAAGGTAGGGAACAAGCCGTGGGCCCAGTGATGGAGAGGCACTCAGGGGTCCATCTGGGGAAGGCAACTCTGGCAGAGGGACTGTGTGAACAGATGTCCAGAGGACAGCACTTCTGCTGTGGCTGAGGTTTGGGGCTCAGGAGAAGAGCTGAGACAGTCTTAGAACACACATGCATGTACACACACACAAACACACACACACACTTATAGATGAATCAGGCCATTTTACAGATGAGGAAAACTGAGGTCTGAAGAAGATGTCACACAGCTGGGAGGAAGCAAAGTTAGGCTAGACCACGCTCCTGCCCTTGGGGACCTTGCCCTCAGCCAGAGGAGCTATGAGCAGTGTTCACGAGAAAACCCCCGCCAAGAACGACCAGGCCACGGAGCCCACAGGG
This sequence comes from Proteles cristata cristata, assembly GCA_017311185.1. Lineage (NCBI taxonomy): Eukaryota > Metazoa > Chordata > Mammalia > Carnivora > Hyaenidae > Proteles > Proteles cristata. The sequence continues at coordinate 1,009,944 of JAESUZ010003628.1, read as the reverse complement.
ACCCACCATGAGCCTGCTGGGCCAGCGTGGCCCTGGGTGGAAGGTCGACCACAAATGGCCCCTTCCTTGGCCTTCTCTCTGGATGCCTCTCTCTCCTGGAAAGCTCTTTAATGAGGCCCAGCTGCCATGTCCCCTCCTGGTAAAGCCCTCTCTGCCAAGACCTCCAGGAAGCAGAAGCCCCTCCTTCTTCCTCCCTCACATCTTCATTTACTCCTCCACAGCAGCCAGACTGCACACAGCAAGCCCCTCTCATGCACCACGATGTCTCCAGCACCTCTGACCTGGTGCACTGACGGGCCTGCATGCATGCAGGAGGCGTGGGGCCCAGAGTAGCTGAGAGCACTCCACAGAAAAAGCAGGGTCTGCCCCGGGCATGGAAGGTGGGCAACCAGGGAGGAGAAGGGGAGGCACTCCAGGCAGCAGTGGGGCCAGGAGCGCCCAGGAGACTCCTTGAAGGCAGGATACAGCCACCCAGCCAAGAGGCCAGACCCAGAAAATGGCGGCGGGGGTGGGGGGAGTGTTCCACCTTCTTCCTGCACAAAGCTGGCTGGCTAGAAAGCCAGAGCTCTGTCCAGGGTCCTGGGTCCAGGGGGAGTCAGCAAACTCCTTCTGCAAAGGACTAGAGAGTAAATAGTTTAGCTTCATGGGCCATACAGTCTCTGCCTCCATCACTCATCTCTGTCATAGTACAAAAGCAGCCACAGACAGTAAGTGAATAAATGACATGGCTCTGTTCCAATAAGACTTGATTTACAAAAACAAGCAGTGGCTGGATTTGGCCCAGGGAGCTGTAGTTCACAACCCCTGGTCAACACTATGCTTCTCAATCCCAGTTTGGTAGCCAAACAGCCTAAAGAGCTTGGTAAAGTACACATTCCTGGCCTCCATCCCTGGAGGATCTGATCCAGTAGGTCTGGGCTCCTGATGCACTGTCAAGGCTGAGATCTGTAGACCCTAAAATCCCCGAGGAGGGCTCTTGGCATGGTGGGGGAGGGGCATGGTGATGTGAGGGTCACCATATGTGATCCTGTGTGATACCACCGCAGCTCACCTGTGCTCCAGGAACGAGGACCAGCACCTTTGCTCCAGAGCTCTCCCTGGAGCCTCCGAAGGTGGGAAGAATATCTGCTGTCCTGGGGGAGAGGGGAAGAGTCAGGGGCTCAACATCCTGGCTCAAAGGCACAGGTATTTGCAGGGTGAAGGAAGAATAGACTGGCTGAATGTAAGGCTGGATGAGACAAGAGGAAAGAACCTCACATCCTAATGCATCTAATGCAAGAAAAAGTGGTTCTCACCACGGATTCCAGTCTTAAATACACATGAATATGGTCATGGAATGTTCATGGACATAGGGTTGATGTCTCCATGTGCTCCTTTTCCCTCCCAATGGTGACAAGAGGCTTCCCAGGGGCCCACAGGGAAAGGGGGTTATCCCAGCACTGGCCTCTTCCAGGTAGGTCTCCCCAACCAGCATAAGACCCAGCAAGAGGCTGTAGGAACCAAGACCCCACAGACTTACCACCTCCTTGAAAAAGCCAGTCATAGCTGGGCAGTCGCTCCAGGAGTTCAGCTGGGGGCGCCACCGGACTCTCAGCCTCAAAGCTGAGGTCCACCACACCTGTGGAAGGAGGGCGGTCCTGAGCCTCTGGGAGGCGGGGAGTCAGCGCTGACTTTGCCAGGAAGCTGACATGCCCGGGTGGGCGTGTTATAAAAAGGCTCACAGCTTAACTAAGCCAATGTCACTCTGGCACCATGGGACACAGAACACATCTGCAGAGCAGGCAGGGATGGGATGGGGGTGTGGTGGTAGCAGCGATAATAATGATGAGGAAAACACTCGGAATGGCAGCTCCTGTTTGCCGGTGTCTACTCTGTGGCAGTCCCCATACAGGTGCTATAGAAACATGATCGTATTCCATGACCCTAGGAGACAGGTACTGAATTAGAGATGGTCACACTTCGATGCTTCTGTCTTCAAGTGGTGTGTCTGTATCTCTTCCCCTGAACCTGGGCAGGCTTGAGGCTCCTTCATGCAAGGGAACACAGGGGAAGCAATGAAGAAACCACAGCTTCTACTTCTTGTCTCTTGGAGCACTCTCTCTTGGAGCACTCCCTCTTGGAGCCCTCTCCCTTGGACCACTCTCTCTTGGGGCACTCCCTCGTGAGCCCTGAACTTCCGTGTATATATCAGCTATCCTACTGGGGAGACCACATGGACCATAGGCAGGCTATAAGACTACATGGAGAGAGGCCCAGCAGAGCCCAGTCTGCCAGCCACTCCACCATCCTACTGAGCCACCAGGCATCTGAGCAAAGCCATCATGGACCCACCAGGCCAGACCAGCTGCCTGCTGAATACCGTTGAGTGACCCTGTCATGGACTGCATGTCTGTGTCCCACCCCCATATTCATATGTTGAAACCCTGAATGGTATGACAAGGTAGGGCCTTTGGGGGAAGTGATTAGGTTTCAATGGGGTCATGTGGTGGGGTCAGTGCCCTGCCAGCAAAGGAAGGAGTCCAGAGTCCAAAGATCTTTCTTCCTCTGCCCTGTGAGCACACAGTGAGAAGGTAGCTGTCTACAACCCAGAAGTGGACTCTCAGCAGATAGCGGGTCTATGGGTGCCTTGATCTTGGAATTCCCAGCTGGCAGAACTAGAGAAATAAATGTTGTTTAAGCCAGGAAGTCCATGGTGTTTTGTCACAGCAGCCCAAACTGACGAAGACAGACCCTAATCAATGATACAAGGAGCAGATGAATTAGTCAGCTGAGTCTGCCCAAATTCCTGACCCACAAAATCATGAACTACAATAAAATGGTTGTTGTTTAAGATGTGGAGTCGTTTTTGGTGCAGCTTCCTCTAATGGGGTAGAGTCATGGTGGGTTCCCGAGCCGACCGCCAAGAAAGAATTCTTGGGATGTCTTCAATGCAAAAAGATGATTTTATTAAAGCCCGGGGGCAGGACTCATGGGCAGGAAGAGCTACCCCGAGGACTGTGAGGAGAGACCGATCACACACTCGGGAGCTGGGGGAGGTAGAGTCAAAGGGAAATTCTCAAAGGGATTTTCACATGCCAAAGAAAACTCAAGAGGATACCGGGGGCCTAGTTACCACCAAGCCACGGCTGTTTTCCCCTCTAAAGCATCACCACCAAGACAGCAGGGAGTTCCTGGAGAAGTGCCATACCCTGCCTGCCTTAAGTACTCATCAATGGGCTGCAGGTTATAAGGAAATTCAATTTTATCCGCCATTTCCATCTGTCTTTGTTTCCCACATCAGGAAATCTTTGCTCTGGGACCCCCCACAAACCTAGCAAGACTTTCTCAGGACCACACCATGGTCAGGGCTCCTCCCTTCCCTCCCTGTCTCCTCTCACAGGGGCCCAACCTGCAGTGTAGCCTGCAGGGGTCTCTGCCCACATTTGCTGCCACCCCCTCCTCTCTTCCCTTCACATATGTTTCCAAGGGACCTCAGACACATCTAATGCCATCTTGGTATCTGCTTCTTGGGTGATCCAAACTGACACATAATATTACCCCATTCTCCCAGGGAGGAAATGGGCTTAGAAAGGCTGTGGCTTGTCTAAGATCACATGGCCAATGAGTGATGCACTGGATTGAGAGCAAGACTTGGACTCCAAAGTCCATGTCCTTCCCACGTACTTCCCCTGAGGCAACCCCTGTGGAAGGATCACTCACTATATGTCTGCTGTTAAAACCTCACCTTATACACCTGAATCTAATATAACACGGTGTGTTAATTACATTTCAATTCTCAAATTTTAAATTTAAATTTATTTTGTTAATTTTTAGTTAGTTATTTGCGGGGGGAGGGGGGGGGAGGCAGATACAGAGAATCCCATGCAGGCTCCATGCTGTCAGCACAGAGCCCAACATGGGGCTCAGTTTCACAAACCGTGAGATCATGACCTGAGCTGAGATCAAGAGTCTGACACTTAACCAACTGAGCCACCAAGGTGCCCCAATGTAAATTTAAATTTTAAAAAACACCTCAACTTGATCTGCAGGCTATGACAGAGATACACAGCCCTGAGACTGCAAGGAGGAAAGCATAATATAAGCACTGGCCCCCAGAAATGCTAGACAACTCATAAAGTACCTCCTCACACCTGTTGCTACACCCCACTCACCCACCTGGATATATAGAAGGTGGGACTTCTGACTCCACTTGACATGAGGAGTCTGAGGCTCAGAGCATATTCAGAGGGTACACAGCCATGAAATCAGAGCAGGATAGACACTCCTTGCTCCAGTTCCACCACATCAGGCCACCCCTCAAACCTGAAGCTCCCAAGCTGGGGGACAAGAACCCCTCAGCTCTGTCTTCCCAGTGGCCAATTTTATTATGGGAAGTTGACTTTAAAAGGGCAACCTGATAAATGGTCGGAATTAGCTCTGCATGAAGTCACTGAACACACTCAGGTCAATGGCTAGTCTGTTTTACCCCTAGATCCTGCCTTTTTATTTTCAGCTCTTGAAAGCCTAATAGCTCTTTCCCTTTACAAAAATAAAGAAATAATATGTCCTGTCCTTCCAAGTTTAATAAAAACAGAGACCAGAAGAAGAAACAGATCTTGTAAACTGGAGCAGCGGAGGCTATCAGGAAGTGGGTTAAGAACAATGGAGGGAGGAGGGATATCATTAAGACAAATGAACCTTCTCATTCTACCACTCCCTTCAAATTAGGTCTCGGTCCTCTGACAATAAGAAATCACTAAATTTTCTCCTTGCAGGAAGTTTACAAAGGAAGCTGAGATAAGAGAGTGTTTCTAGATACAGAGGTGCCTTTTGGAGCAGGAAAACTTAACTTTGTAAGCAAATGATTCTGCACAGAAACAGGTGAGAGACCTGGGACAGATGTGGGTGTGACGCAAGGAGACACCATCCCAGAGCTGCACAGAGGTGCCTACCTATGTGTCCTGAAATCCTCGACATGATAATTCACTGGGAACTATTATTCATAACTTGGTTCTCAATATTGTTTGCTCCTACTAAGTTTATTATCATTTTAAGCTATTTTCACCACCAGGGATCTGCAAATATTTTCTTCAAATGTCCAGGGAGTAAATAATGTAGATTTTGTGGCCCATACAACCTGTTTCAATTACTCCACTCAGATGAAAGCAGCAGTAGATAATGCACAACTGAATAAGCATGATTTTGTTCCGATAAAACTTCACAAAAACAGGCAGTCGGTCAGACTTGGCCCTTGAGCTGTATTTTTCCCACCCCATCTACTTTGTAGATATGTTTGAGGGGGTCACAAAGAGGAAGGCTGGAATTTGAATCCATGAGCCCATTTATCAGAATTAAGGATGAACGTAAGGGTTGGACTGTAGCCAAGAGTGTCTGGAGTCAGAATTCCTGAGGCATGGTGGTTAGGAACCACCGAAGACGTCTACTCTGTCATAAGGGCCCGTGATGCCAGGAGGTCCCTACTACTCAGACTGCTTTCCATGGACCACAGTCTCTGTTACAGTTTCTATGCTCTGTTGAACCCAAGCCAAGTCAAATCTCCATTATATCAGCAACCTGGTGCCCCATTGTTTCAGAAACTTTCTCCAACGGATGTTAAAATGTGGACAACCCTAATGCTGACATGTGTCATAGCGAATGAGAACCAACTGGCTCTCACTCTCCAAATTAGCCTTTTAAGGAGGGGAGAGACTACTTACAAAAATAAAAATAAAAACATAAAAAAAAAATGACTCAGACTATGATACATCTGAGTCAAGCACTACATGACTCTGTACCAGCCACACATCCTTGAAGAAGTAACCCCATCCCCCAGCTGTGAAACAGGGAGATGATATCAGTGCCCATCTAATGAGACAGGGTGCACACAGCTCATGGCCTCAAGCCTGGCATTTAATAATGTTCAGTCAATGCCTTAGACCCGAGGAGGGCGAGTCTTCCTCTTTCTTTGTGCTCCTTTAAGCCAGGGGACAAGAGGTGAAAATGTCAAGCACAGAAAGAAAGGCAAGACCTTCATAGCCCTCTCCCCAGGGAAGGCCCCCCACCCAACTCGGAAGTCTGGAGTCTGCTGAGGCATCCATAGTCTCCAGTGCTAGAAGACAGAGAAATGCCATATGGCTGCTATGCCCAGCTGGAAACCAAACAAAGAGGCAGGAAGAGGGGAAGAATGAGAGGTGGGAAACTCAGAGCTCCATCCATCAACAAGGAGCCACCCTGACCTCTCAGGGCAGTAGTAATTCGTCAGAACTAAATTAGTCGTGCCATTATGTTATGTCCAAAAATAAAGGACTCCGGGCTGAACTACAGGCAGATGCATCATTTCCTGTGCATATATCAGCGGGCACAACAGGAATGTGGACGTCATGGGTCATTGTGTGACGCCCAGCGTGGGGCGCTTCGAAGGGAGCCCCCAGCCAGCCACATCACTGTTTCCATGGGGTTGGGGCTGAGTTCCACAGGGCCACCCCACCCTATACAGGCATTGTGTCCTGAGGCTCACAAAGGGATGGTGCCAGCATGATCTCTTTTGCACTTCATGACAGCCCCTGTTTTCTCTGCTTCGAAGAAGAACAAGATGAGACTCAGAGATGGGATTTGGGGCAACGAGCTCAAACATTCATAGCAAAGCCAGAAAGAAAGAGTAGTTAAAACTCACATCCTAGAGCACCCGTGTGGCTCATCAGTTAAGCGTCTGACTTCCGCTCAGGTCATAATCTCAGTTCGTGGGTTTGAGCCCCTTATGGGGCTCTGTGCTGACAGCTCAGAGCCTGGAGCCTGCTTCTGATTCTGTGTCTCCCTCTCTCTCTCTCTGCCCCTCCCCTGCTCATGCTCTGTCTCTGAAAAATAAATAATTGTTAAAAAAATTTTAAAAACCCTCAGATCCTAATTCTAAGCCAATGGCCTTTCCACTTGGCTAAACATGGTACTGCTCTACACCAATGGCATCAAGCGGTCACTGAGAAAGCTTTGCAAAGCATCCCTAAGGTGGTGCTCACCAGCCCCAGCTCCTTTTCTTTTGTGTAGAAAGGAATTTTTCTGGTGGAGCAGAGTGTAAGCACTGGATAACCTCTTTAACTTCCACTTTTTAAAATGCCATTCCCTTTATTTCAGAGGATAAAAGGAGTCCACACCTCCTGCCTCGGATTCCAGTACTAATCGTCTTAAAAGCACTAAAATCATGCCACTTCTCTGCTCACACGGCTCCCCAGTGCCACCTTGCTTTTGTTTATTTCCTCTCTTGCCTCTTCCAACAGGGGTGAGAGCCCCTTTAAGACAGGGAAGCCCCCTTCCTGTATACAGTTGATGCACAAAAATGCACTGTGATCTATACCCTTAAGATGGGGCAGGAGAGACTCAGGGGGTCTAATCCACACAGACATAAAAGGGATGGTGTTGGCCAGGAGCAAAGAGGACAGGCGTGCAGGGGGCTGTTGTTTCATGGGGTCAGAGATGAAGGGACTACTGGAGATGCATGGCGGCGATCATATTCCCACAAGAACAGGAATGTATTTAATGTCGCTGGGCAGCACCATTAAAGATGGTTAGAATGGCACTTTCATGTGATGTGTATTTTATCACAGTTGAAAATAATAAAAACAGGAGAGTCAGGTAATCACAAGAGAAAGGAAAGAAAAAAGTCCTCCTTTGCCGAGAACAAATAATTGGCTACGTTATTTAAAAGTCTTCGTACTGGGGCACCTGGGGGGCTCAGTCAGTTAAGCATCCAACTCTTGCTTTCAGCTCAGGTCACGATCTCACAGATTGTGGGTTCGGGCCCCTCATCAGGCTCTGTGCTGACCATGTGGAGCCTGCTTGGAGCTCTCACTCTCTCTCTCTCTCTCTGACCCTCCTCTGCTCTCTCTCTCTCTCAAATGAATAAATAAACTTTAAAAAATAGTAAAAAGCTTAAAAATAAAAAAAATAAAAGTAAAACAAAAATAAAAGTCTTTGTAGCAAGACCAGAAAGCCTGACCGGGACATCCCATCTCTTAAACACCGCAGTGGCTCACTACTGCCCACAGCTAACAACTGATCTCCTGTAGCGGAGAAGGCTCTGTAATAACTGGCCCTATAGCACCTGTGGGACAGGAAGAAAATACTCTAGTCTCCTCTCCCCCGAGGGGAAAAGCCTTGCCATGCAGCCCAGAGCAGAGTGAGAGAAGAGGAAACAGTCAGCTGTGGGAAGGGGAGGGGGTGGGGATAAAGAACAGAGCAGAATGGGGGAACGGAGAGAAGAGCCTGCTTGAGGCTCGAGAGAGGAGAGGGGGTGTGGGGAGCTTTGAGGTGGGAGCCATTGAGAACACATCTGGGAGAGCAAACACGAAGCCCACCATGGGAGCGAGACCAGCTTCAAGAGAAACAGGGAGAAGTTTTCCTTGGCATTCTGCAGGCCTCTCTGGGACGCCAGGGGAGAACCCGGCAAATGCCACAGCGGATTTTCAATTAGATGGGATGTGGAACACTTGCTTTGTTGAAGTGTCATCATGCCAAGATAGGGGGTGGGGGGTGGGATTTGCAAGCACGGCCTTGTCCCCTGGGGACACTGATGTTTACATTCACCCTGGCACATGCACCATGCCATTCCTCCCAGGCCCCTTGTTCTGGCTGTCCCCGCCCATGACACACACACCCTCACCCCCTTCTGCTGGGCTCGGCCTAGACCTGACCTCCTGGAAAGCCTGCCTGGATGTGGGTCCCCCTCTCCGTGCCCCTCAGTACTCTGCTCCACTCATTTGGCTTCTGCCAAATGGCTTTCCAAGAGTTATTTGTAAAACATCCACCTGGGGTCTGCCTCCCCCACTGGGCTTTGAAAACTTGGAAGGCAGACCAATGAATCGTCCTTATTCCCCAACCATGAGCACAGCACCAAATAGCTAGCCTACTGCGTGGTCTGGGGGGGAAGCCACTTTACTGTTTAGGGCTCTGGTCTTCTTTCCCTACAAGAGGGCTCAGGGAGTATGGTCACTGACAGGAGCACTTGGGAAGATGGACAAGAGAGGTCTCTGCCGATGATTTGGGAGAGTCCTTGGGATGATGCTTTCTGAGCTGTAATATGATTTCACTAAAGCATTTTATTCTTTGTTCCCCAACAGGGACACTCTATCTTTCCATTAGGAATTGTGGGGCCCACAAGCTCCTTCTGGAAATGTCACAGCCTGCAGGGAAGACCAGACGGGCCCCATGAGGCCAGAGCCAAGTTGGCAGGGAGGACTGCATGCCTGGTGGCCAGACCTCCATCCTAAGGGGTGTGTGAAATATGCTAAGGCACCACAGTCAGCCACCAAGGTTCTTGGAAGCTGGGCCCCGGCCGGGAGTCCAGCATCTTTCCCACCATCTTATTCTGATAGCTTAACCCAGTCTCTAGTCTCCAACTCAGAGCTGGGGTGGGGGGAATGCTAAGGAACAAGCATTTGGGGAACAGAGGTGGCTGGGGTACTAAGGGAAGTGGGTCACTGATGGCCTCAGATCACTGCTCTGAGCACTGCCCAGCTATCAGGGCCCAAGAGAAAGGAGGTGCCACCTAGGTCCTATTGTCCAGAATGGCAGCAGCCCCCTCCTCAAATTATGGGGGACCCTATCTTATTTGAAGAGGTTCTTGCACACCATTTCTGGGAGGGGGCTCTGTCTGTAATAAAATAAGTTCTATTACAAGGGATATGATTTTTAGAATAAGGGAGGGGATTTTTCTTCTTCATCTTTAGGCTGGGACATCTCCCTATAAGAGAAGAGCAATTGAAATGACATTACATCTGGGACCACTGGAAAAACAGGACCTGGTCATGCTAGAAAAGTAGACTCTGAAGGCTTCTTATTTTAAACAGGGAACAGACATGTTCTGACTAGCCTTGGGGGTGGGGGATAGAATCAAGACCTAAGAATCCACCAAAGAGTTCCAGGGAAAGAGATATCAATGCAATGTAGTAAAGAGTTCCTCATGACCTCAGCTATGGAAGGGGGACCAGCCCATCACTAGATGTGTCCCAACCAATAACAGGAGATGCTGCCTCCAGCCAAGATTGCTGTCAGAGGTGTCCCAGCAGCCATGGTGGCAGTGCTAAGAGGTCTTCATGGTGACTGCCACATGGGTGCCACATCCCAGAATGTCTCTATCCATGTCCACTTTGGTCCCAAAGTGTGTCACTGTTAGAAGAGAAGAAGGGGGAAATAGTGGGGGAGGAGGAGGGAGGTAAACCATGAGAGACTCCTGAATGCTGAGAACAAACTGAGGACTGATGGGTGTGAGGGGAAGGGGGGGGGATGGGCATGGAGGAGGGCACTTGTGGGGATGAGCACTGGGTGTTATATGGAAACCAACTTGACAATAAACTATTAAAAAAAAAAGAAGATATTCTTTCTCTGAAGCTGCCCACATTACAGACTCAAAACCTGAAGGGACAACATTTTCGTGACTGGGGAGAGTAATTCATTTGGGATAAATGGCAGTCACCTAGCAGTCTCCCTTTCTGAAATCTGGGCAAATATTGACCGAGTTCCAGATTTCATTAGTGTTGCTTCTAAAAACTTTTCTGGGGGCACCTGGGTGGCTCAGTCCAACTTCAGTTCACATGATAATCTCACAGTTTGTGGGTTCGAGCCCCGTGTTGGGCTCTTTGCTGACAGCTCAGAGCCTGGAGCCTGCTTCAGATTCTGTGTCTCCTCTCTCTCTGCCTCTACCACTATTGTGCACTTGCTCTCTCTCTCTCTCAAAAATAAACATTAAAAAAAATAAAAACTTTTTCTGGATAGTCCCATACCCTGCAGTAGACCCAAAGTTTCAATTATATTGGAAACCAGCATGGAGGGTGACCCTATGACAGAATCAGAGTTTTTAGAATTTTAAGGGAACTAAAGAGTTTACCCTACTCTCACCTGGCTTACCAAAAGTCATGATGCCAAAACAGAAACAGTACAGGTGATATTTTTCATGAATAGGACGTTTAATTCTAAAACCCTGGAAGACATTAATCCGATAATTTTCTAGAGTCAACATTTATTCCATGCCGACTATTCTGAGTGATGTTGTAGGCACTTGTCATCTAATTAATCTTTTACTAATTCTTCAAGATGACATGATCTCTATGTTAATTGTGGGAAGTGTAGCTCAGAGAGGTTAAGTGACTTGAGCAAAATCAGCCAGCAGTCAGGAGGCAGAGCTTGGATCTGACTCCAGATCTGATCTAGCCCATTGTCACTAAGAGAATCTCTGATTATAAATTGCAAGACTGACCGGGGCGCCTGGGTGGCTTAGTCGGTTAAGCGTCCGACTTTCGCTTAGGTCATGATCTCGCAGTTCGTGGGTTCGAGCCCCGCGTCGGGCTCTGTGCTGACTGCCAGCTCAGAGCCTGGAGCCTGTTTCAGTCTGTGACTCCCTCTCTCTCTGACCCTCCTCTGCTCATGCTGTCTCTCTCTCTATCCTAGAAATAAAATAAAAAACATTAAAAAAATTTTTAAAAAAATAAATTGCAAGACTGCTAACGAGCAGTGTTTTGAAGAGGAAAAATTTCATTTTAATAGAAGTAGAAGCTTATAAGACTATAAATACACAATTTCCAATACATCAGAGATCAGATCCTGCTCAAATACATGCTGAAATATCTCTATACAGTCTCCCACTTCAATACAAAAAGGGATTCAAACAAAAATTTAAATTCTAAGATTCACAGGGGTTTATTTCATATCCCACCTCAGCTCTGAAACTTAAAGCTTTGAGATGCCTACATGAAAGACAATAGTGTGGGACCTTCAAAGTCACCAAGTTTGGAGACTGTGAAAATGTACTTACTAGTGTCACAGGCCTCTCTGGGACTCAAATGAACGCTAACAATGCTTTTCTGCCCCCCAGAAAAGTATATTCCTACAACATTTTGCCCTCACCTTCATGTTCCTTAAATTAAGAACTCCTGACCCATCTCCTTTTATAGATGGGGAAATTGAGGCTCAGAGAGGTTAAATGACTTGCCTGAGGTCACACAGCCAATTCCCAAGCAGAGGCAGGGCCTGAACCCTAGCCTCCCAATCCCCATTTTGATAGTCTGCCACATTGCTCCTTCCAAATCAGGATCAAAACATAGCACATTTTTAAAAACATACCACATTTCTTCCTAAACTGCCATTTCCCTCTTTATCTCTTTAAATAGTCCTTAGATTGTATTGTATTTCTGTCCCAGGAATGATAGCCTTGGGGTTATGAGGTCTGTTTCTCAAGTGGTAATGAACAAGCAGCTCTTTGCAAAAGGAAGATCATAAGTAAAGCCCTTCCATGACATTTCTTTAAAATTAACTTTATCTCAGAACAGAGCCCACATGAGGTATTCTGGCTCACATGTGGCCGGGGGCGGGGTGGGGGGGTTCTGTGAGCCAGAGAAAGGAAGACTGAAGAAATCAAGACTTGGACAGTGTTACCGTGATCAGGGAGAAAAGTTCTGGTTGTTACCATCCTCCCCCACTGCCCAGAGGCACCTAATTGAAGAACAGCCAGGAGGCTGCAAATGAGCTTTAAGGAAGGAAGGAGGGAAGGAAGGAGGGAAGGAAGGAAAGAAGGGATCCTCTCACCAACACAGACCTAGAAATGAAGACAGCATGGAGGCCAGAGGGAAGGTTCTGGTCAGCAGTGGCCACAGAAGTGGGCGCCCTAGGTCGCCCTAGCTGTACTTACTGTCGTCTTCACTCAGATCCCTGTCCATGGTGCAGATGTCCAGCCAAGGAGGTGTCTGCCTTCCCAGTGGGCTCAGGCCGCTGGGATCTGAGGGACCACCCACAGCCCCTCCCAGAATGCCAGGCCCATTGTTACCCGATTTGAATACAACAGAGGGAAACATCTCAGGGGAGCAGAGTGGCCCTCAGAGCTGCTGCTCTGGACCCAATCTGCAGGGGTCCTTGGAGCTCCTACTCACAAGAACTTCTACTTGCCAGGCTCTCACGGGGTGCCTCTAGTCACTGGTACCCATTTTTCTGAGCTGGGATTCAAACCCTCATCTGTGTGACTCATGAGTCGGAGCTCTTGTCCACTGTGCTAGCTTGCTTATCTGTTGGAGGCAGGCTTCTAAGTGTCGTCAGGTCACAGAGGAGGGGATACAGAGACATGTAATAACACACAGAGGTTACCTCCTCCAGGGGGAGAGAAGATATGGGTGGCATCTCTGAAGTCTCGAGTGCCAACCTCCTCATCTCACTGGGGAGGCAATGAGGCTGGGACCATGAGGTGGTGCTCCGAAGCCATGCGGCACATGATTGGCAGAGCCAGTGCCCAACACAGGCTGCAAGCCACTGCTCTCACCACCCCAGGCTAGCTCCCTGTGAAGCATCTGTGGGCTTTTCAAAGTCTCTTCCTGAGCCTTTGACACTGGAGTTTGAAAACACTTCTACCCCACACTTAGAGGACCACTCCTCTCTTCTGGAGGAGTCTGGACCTGGGTCTCCTGAAGGTGGAAGCAGACAGTTGTTAGCTGGAGTCAACAGCCCTGCATTCTTGGCAATGACCTCCCACGCCTCGGCCAAAGGAGCCTTGCTCCATAGGGTGAAGCAAGTACCCCATTCCCTGCTTGCCCACCCAGCAGTGGCCAGAGGGTTGTACTATGATTTCCTTCAGTGAAGACTGGCTTTTGCACTTACCAAGGGAAGCACTGTGACCAACTTGTCAGCGGCTTGTCTTGGATGGCCACAGGTCATGCGCAGATGGTTTCAAGGAATCCCACAAAGTGCCTTTGGTCTCTCTGTCCCTCTTTCACCATCACCATTCACTGCTCACCCCCAACAGAATGCTAGTGGTACAATTTGGCAAATGCTTCTTAAACACAGGAAGATGTCACAAATAGGTTTTTTATGGTTGGTAGGAGCACCGAATTTCTTAAATTTGAGAATTATGTAAGTTTCATTACTGCATGTTCATGAGAAAGATCCAGATCTTGAAAAATAAATACAGGGTTTTATTTTTATGGACACTGTATGTACCCTACTGGATATAGTCTTATAATACCTTTATACATTCAGCAATTTTTAAGCGCTTGTAGAACTAACTCCATGGTAACAAGATTACCATGAATGTGTATGTCTGGGTGTGCACATATTTTACTCTAAACATGTTGTGTATATGTGTCTATGTCTGTCTATGTCTGTATGTGTATGTCTGTGTTTGTGTGTGTGTGTGTGTGTGTGTGTGTGTGTGTGTGTGTATTTGAGCCTAAACACAATAGACAGATGATGGATGGATGGATGGATGGATGGATGGATGGATGGATATACAGACAGACTACATGTGGCTTAACTAAAACAATAAACCACTATTACACCTCAAGTACTTTTTAAGCAGCAATATATGTTTGCTTAAATCCCTCAGCAGCATTTGAAAGAAACAAGTATAGGAAATTATTTTAGTGGCAAACAAAAGGAACAGAATATTAAATAGAGCTGAGTATTAAAGAAATCAGAAATCTGGAGCCTGCAGAAATGTAGATAACCATAAGTTTTATCTTAAGAATGAGCATTCAGACCAAAGCGTGTGGTAGTCACTTGCTGTGCATGTTAATAAACATCTCTTAAAATACACAGAAGATAAATAAACCAACTATTAGACCTTTCTAATCTTACTTAGGCACGAAGACAGGACAGGAAAGCAGTCAGTAACCGTGTGCTTGAGTGACTGAGGGCAAGTAATATACCCCTTGCCACCTAGTATTCATGGTGTCAGCAGGAACAATCTTCATTAATTCTAGGATCCAGGCCAGCATGAAGCTAATACTGGTCCCCACCTCCTGCTTGTAACAAAGGGACTTTGGTGTGAGAAGACAGGCAAGATCTGTGTGCCAGGCTTCTTACACTCATTCTATGTCCCTGCTATTGATGTCAGCAAGTGGGTTCCTTAGAGCTCTTCTTCCTGAACCAGTCCTCAGAAGTCCATGGATATGACCCATCACTATGCGTTCTATTCATGGTAAGTACTCATGAAACATTCCCTGGATGAACACAGCTGCCCAAGAGCTGACTCCACCCATTCATTTCTGACTGCAAACCTTGTTTGTTCTTGGAAACAAAGTCTATGTAACCTCACTGGATGATCTCTGGGTCTGAAGGGTATGTGGCTGAGGGAAACATGTCAGGGTGGTGGAGGATTTAGAAGGAAGTCAAGAAATCACATTGTATGACTGCAATTGAATATGATGGCAAGAGAAACGGAAGGGTTTAACAAATACTTTTGAGTATTTTTAAACATTTTTTATAGTTTTTGTTTATTTTTGAAACAGAGAGAGACAGAGCATGAGCAGGGGAAGGGCAGAGAGAGAGGGAGACACAGAATCTGAAACAGGCTCCAGGCTCTGAGCTGCCTGCACAGAACCCAACGTGGGGCTCGAACCCACAAACCGCGAGATCATGACCTGAGCCAAAGTCAGACACTTAACCGACTGAGATACCCAGGCACCCCTACCTTGGAGTATTTAAATGACTGTCCTGGGGGAAGAGGTGGCAGAATGTACTCTCCAGACACTCACTAATGAGCAGGTGTGCTGAGAGCTGAGAGCAAATGGGGGACCATTTGCAATTTACCGAAGGGAGGCTCTGTCTAGTGAGTAAAGTGTAAAGCTTCTTTCCATTTGATTGGGCCTATCTGAAGATTAAAGCAGAAGCATGACAATTACACAAAGTGGGCAGTAATACAATATAACAGTTCATGGCTTCAGAGGTATAACCTGTATTCAAAGCCCAAGGGTTCCTTTTTGGGCATCCCTGGAGGGCAGGTGAGGGGAAATGCCCCCGGGGGGGGTGGGGGGGGAAGAACTGTGAACAGTGCACCTGGCTGTGCATTTTGCCTGCAAGAAGAAATGGCCACAAGGGAAGGGAACTGGTCTACACCAGTTCATGGGCTATGGAAAATGGCTTAACGGGATGGTCAGGAACTTTGGGAGGAACATCACTGGAAAACTGGTGACAGGAGGTTTGAAGAAGAGGTATACTGAGAGATTTCTCTGAATGGATAAGGAATATATCCCATGTTGCTGCTCACCAACTTCAGCAGAGGGGGATTTCAGGAATCAAGGGTTGATGACATGACCCAATTGTGGGCACACCAGTCAGGTCTTTCCTTAGCCACCGCTGCCATTGCCAGGATGGTCAAAGGGACAGGGAAGGAAGTTGTGCATGGGTTTCTGCTCAGCAGTGCTGGCCTGGCTGCAGCTAAATGCCCAGGCTGCCAGCAGTAAAGACCAACACTGAGCCCCAATATGGAGCTATTCTCTGAGGTGATTAGCCAGCTAGCTGGTGGCAGGTTGATTACATTTAACCACTTCTATCATGGAAAGGGTAGCGCATTGTTCTTCTGAAACAGATACTCTGAATATAGATTTGCCTTCTTAGCACACAATACATCTATCAAAACTACCATCTCTGGGGGTGCCTGGGTGGCTCAGTCAGTTAAGAATCTGACTTCAGCTCAGGTCGTGATCTCATGGTTCGTGGGATCAAGCCCTGTGTCGGGCTCTGCTCTGCTCGCAGCTCGGAGCCTGGGGCCTGCTTCAGATTCTCTGTCTCCCTCTCTCTCTCTGCCCCTCCTCTGCTCATACTCTCTATCTCTCAAAAGTAAACATTAAAACATTTTTTAAAAAGAGAAAAGTAACTTCAATCTCTAGACTCTAGCAAAAAGGGAGTAGCAGCTGTATCTTCTGGGACTAAAGACATGATCAGAAATTATCAGTTAGCCAAGTGCCCTGCTTTCCAATTCCCTCCCACTATAGCTCGTCCCCTTGGTGACCACCACTATTTTTTCTCCCACCAAAATGGTGGCTACCCAAGATGGCCACTGTGTCTCCTAGGCTTCCTAATTAATTCACCTGGGCTGGCCCTGGGCTCTAGTTTCTCGGTCCAGTTGGTAGGAAGCAGTCTGTAAATAATACAGATTCCCAGGCTGCACCCCCAGAAATCCTGATTAAGTATGCGTGAGGTAGAATCCTGGGTTGTATCTCTTTTTACAAGAGCTCCAAGCAAGTCCAACTCAGGTTGTCTACACTTTTAAAAATACCAACATAAGGAAACCACTCAGGGTAATTGAGCATTCCAACTTCTTTCATACAAGAGTCATTTTAAGATGCAACCATTAGATGTTTAATGTGGTTACCTCACCATCTGTCTTAGGTTTTCCTTCTCATGGAGGAATGGGGTACTTCCTTGGACTCCAGATGAAGACATGCTAGCAAGGTAGGTACTGAGGTGGGGTCAGTCTCTCATCAACTCATGGGTTTTCATTTCTTCCTTGAAGGCCACCAACCTTATGGGGGTGACAGTAATAAGCACGATGAGAATTGGGGAGGCATTTTAGAATCACAGCTGTTGCCTCAGTGGGTGGCAGCCCCACGCTGAGTAACCAACCCTAGGAACCTCAAATACAGACGCGTAATCATCTGCTGACAAGCTGACGGCATCAAGAACTCACCCAGAATTTTAAATTATTCAGGATTTGGCCATTTTTACATGTAGGCAAGTGAAAGGCTCAATTCCAGTAAAGGCAAGGTGTTGTCACAATGGTGGTGATGGCCGTAAAGTACTTTAAAAATGTTATCGTGGAAAATGTCTCGTAACATGAAATCTACCACCTTTACTATTTTTAAGTGAACGGTTCAGCATCATTAACTGTATTCACAGGCTACATCCATCACCACCATCCCTCTGGAGAACTTTCCCTTCATGTTCCACTGAAATTCTGTCCGCTTTGAACTTCTCATTCCCTCTCCACCAGCCCCTGCCAACCACCGTTCTACTTTCTGTCTCTAGGAATGAAGACCCTGGTACCTCAGATAAGAGAATCATACAGTATTCGTCCCTTTGTGCCTGGCTTATTTCTACCAAGGCTCATCTACACAGTAGCACATATTAGAGTTTTCTGCCTTTTTAAGGCTGAATAATGTTCCTTTCTATGTATAGAACACATTTTCTTTATCCGTTCACCCACTGATAGACATTGGAGCTGCTTCTACCTCTTGGCTACTGTGAATCATGCTGCTATGGACATGGGCGTGCAAATATCTCTTCAAGACTCTGTCTTCAGATGGATCTTTTGGGTATATTCCCAGAAGCAGAATTGCTGGACCACATGGTAGCTCTATTTTTAGTTTTTTGAGCAACCGCTGTACTATTTTCCACAGCAGCTGCACCATTTTACATTCCCACCCACAGGGCCCCAGGACCCCAGTTACTCCTCATCAACACTTGCTGTTTTCTATTTATACTCCACCTCACAGTTTACAAACTGTTATGCTCCACGTGACAGATGTTCTTATTTTTATGTGTGCGTGAGTGACAGATGTTTCTCAAAAGCTCAAAAAGATGAAGTGAGCTGCCCAGGATCACACAGTCAGGAGGCAGCCTGGGGCCTCTTGACTCACAGTCCGGCCTTGTCCCTCTGTCACACAGCGAGATGTGAGCTCTGGTTCCAAATCCAGTCTTGTCCTTTCCAGATAAAGGTCTCGCCCATCATCTAATAGAGCGTTCCATCACTCAATCACCCAGAGAACACTCACTGAGCACCTACTAGGAGCCAGGCCCTGCCCCAGACCCTCTCAGTACTTTGTCTAAACCCGGGTCCACCCAGAACCCCCCGCAGGAGCCAAGACTGCCCAACAAAGAAATTATGCCCCAAAGGGCCTGGCAGCTGCGATAACATTGTTACTGGCTTATCTGCAGGCTGGTGGCTGGAGACCAGCGGTACTCATGGCAGGAATCGAGGATAGAGTGGAAGAGAATGGTCTTGACACAAATAAGAAGTTTGCCCAAGCGGCAGATTCCTGGAACACTGCACCCAAGCACCCCCTCTCCCTGACAGCCAGCGAGGCTGACACATCCCTTTGTGTTCAAGTCACGCGCTTCTGACAACAGAGACAGAAAGCAACACTGAGTTCTTCTGATGCCTCCCATGAATTGCCAGCGATGAATGGAGATGCTTTCATGGGTGCTCTCCTGCATAAACCCTCACACAACCCATAAGGTAGATATTTTTCTCTATAGATAAAAAAACAGAGACTCATAGAAGGTGAGTGACTTAACTAAGGTCACACAGCTAATGTGCGGCAAAGCCAGGATTCGAGCAAGATCTGTTGGCACGAAGGCCCTAAAGTAGAAACTACCGAACACTTGTGTGCATTGTGGTGTGTCATTGTAAGAAGCCGGGGAGTGGGGGGAGGAGGGGAGTGACCACAGTGACGTGGTCTTCACATCAGAAAACAGCCTGGTCCCTGTAAGTCTGGCTACCCAGTGTTCTTCCTGGCTGACCAGGAAAACAATGGAGGAGTTATTCCTGCAATTCCTTGGCCTTCTAGAAGGTCACCCTTCCACCCTCCCCTTTTCTGGCTGAGGGACAACAGTCTGAACCTCTGTTACTCTGACAACAGGAAAGCCACACTTCAACAAGCATCCCACCCAGGTCTTTCTGGAAGTTCCTGAGGAATGCTCACCATTGCACTAATATGCACTGGGTTCACACTTGTGCACCCTGGTCTGAGGCTCTCCCCTTCTTTCACCTCCTCCAGACCTCTGCTCCTTCCCCCTCCCCTCATGGACATGAACTAGGCCCTGTCTGTAAGTCTCTAGAACTAGGCAGACTCACTTCACAAAACTCAGCTGGGGAAATCATGAAGCACAAAAGAAACGTAACCTAGACCATGGGCACATTGCAGCTCCTCGATTCCACCAGTCTTGACTCTTCAGGGAAACCCAAATGCACCAACTTTCTGAATAGACTCTGGTCTGCTACCATCTTATAAGGGTCTGGTTCCTTCCCTGCAGTGGGGTGCTTTAAGGGGGGGCAGGCACCAGGCACACACACCCCAGCTCAGGTAGCAGTGATTGATCAAAGCCCAGAGCCAAGGCCTCACCCGGGCCACCCTGGAAGGGGAGCCTGTTTCCCAAGCCACTCTGGCTTGAGAGTCAGGTGGCTGAGGCCTGGGCTGCCTCCACTTTCCTTCACACAGCTGATCCCAAGAGCACCCCAGCTGACTTCCTACCTGCACATCTTCCCCGGACAGTAGCCTAGATAGGATCTCTCCCTGCGTCTCGGTTCACGAAGACAGGGGGATTGCCATATTCCTTCACATCACAGCAGCTGCTGGGGTAGTGACCTCAGGCAGCACCATGAACTGTAGATGCTCTGCCCCATGAGGGCGTCTACATGGACCTGCTCGGGTGTGTAACAGACATTTCCAAGCCCACCTGGCCAACCCCAACTCCTGACATCCGCCACTGACTGCCCTCTTCCCTCACCCACTCCCCAAACTCCTGATGTCCACCCCTGACTTCCCTCTTTCCCTCACCCCCCCTGAATTCCTGATGTCCACCCCTGACTCCTCTCTTCCCTCACCCCTCAAACTCCTGATGTCTGCCCCTGACTCCTCTCTTCCCTCACCCACCACCCCCCAAACAACTCTCCAGTGTCAGCAAGTCACACTGTGTCTAGGCCACATCACATTCTGAGCACTTGCTCCCACGCGTGTCTGAGGCCCCTCCCCTGTCTCCTGGGTCACTGCAGGGGCTTCCTCCCTGGTCTTCCTGCTGCTCCCCTCGTCCCCTCCACCCCCAGAGCCTGTGTCAACAGGTCCCTCAGACTGATGCTTTTATAACAGCCAACGGTCACACAACAGCTCTCCTCTTTCAACACCCTCCTGGCTGCCATCTCACTAGTACCGAAAGCCAAGCCCTTGCTGCGGCCTGTGAGGGACAACCTGCACCTCCCTCCACTACCGTCGTCACTGCCATGTTCCCCCACTATCCCCACTCCAGCCTCACCAGCCTCCTGTTCCCAGACCACACCTAGCACACTCCCACCTCAGGGCCTTTTCACTGACTATTCCCTTTGCCTGGAATTCCCTTCCAGACTTCCACACAATTCACTCCCTTTTCTCTTCATGCCTTTCTCAAATGTCACCTTCCCAATGAGGCCATCCCTGGTCTTCTCTTCAGAATTGAACACCACACACACACACGCACACACACACATACTATTACCACCAGCAAATCTCCAGTGCCCTATTCTGGTTCCTGCTTTTGTTTTTCTTCATAGCACTTACTACTACCCAACACATCAATCATCTTACTTTCCTATTTACTTTGTTTAAGATCTATTGAATTACCCTAAAAGCAGACTGTAGGCTCCATGAGGATAGACCGTTGTCTGTTTTGTTCACTGCTACATGTGTAGGACTCTGAAAGGGGCCTGGAGAATAACAGGTGCTCCATAAACATATATGATGATAATAATTCACAGTCCACATTAGCATGGAAAAACTTTATCACCTTACTTCTGGACTTTGCAGCAGGTTTCTCCAAAGATGAATTTGTTCTGTCATCGGGGGCAGGGTGGGGGGAGAAAGAGAGAGAGAGAGAGAATGAGAGAGAGAATGAATAATTTTTAAATATTAGAGGCACATTGGTGGCTCAGTCAGTTGAGCATCTGACTCTTGATTTCGCTCAGGTCATGATCTCACAGATCATGAGCTCAAGCCCCGTGTTGGGCTCTGCGCTGACAGTGCAGAGCCTGCTTGAGATTCTCCCTCTCTCTGCCCTTCCCTGCTCTCTCTCTTTCTCTCAAAACTAAACTAAAAAAATTTTTTGTAAATACAAGTTTGTTTCTGTTTTTAGACCTTCACATTTTTCAACAACAGAAGAATTCAGTCTCTATGTGCCTCACTACAGGGACAGCAGAAGAGAATTCACTTGGCCCTGAGGCTCAAATGCTAAACTAAGTCTCCTCAGAAGCTGGAAATAAGAAAGGCTCTGTCCCCGTGGGGTCGGGAAACTGGCTGGTGACAACTGGAGATCCAGCCCATGGCACGACTCTGGAAGGTGCAACTCACAGGGCTCTTGAGCAGCTCCAAGGTGATGACCAGCCAGGCTGCTTCAGACACAGCCAACGAGGGCCAGTTTCTATGGCCCGGCTGATGTCCTCTCTGGGCTAAAAACTTGCGGAGGTTTTCATTCCTGGTTCCTGGCAGGCAAGGAGGACAGAGTGGTTTCTTTCAAGCAAAAGTCAGAGATGCTGATCTCATACTGAGCAAGGCTGCCCACCAGCAAGTCCACGCACGTGGAGCTATCCCTCCATTTCTCCCTCCCTTCCTCCTAATCCAATCCATTGGTCTCCAAATCCAATTTGGAATTTGAAAAGGCCAGTCCATTTGGTCACTTAAATTTTCAACCACAAATTCAATTTGCTTTGCGAGGCACCGCCAGCCTCCCCAGGCCTCGGGACAGCACTAACCCCTAGTCCTGGGACACAGAGGGATGCTCGGGCATCAGTGTTTCAGGGTCCAGCCCATGCCTCCCCCCACCACCCGGCAAGAAAGGGAAGCAGCCAGAAGAGGGTCAGCATGTGGGTCATGAACACGTGCTGGCATCTCAGAAATCCCTTGTCCTACCTCTGCACGGTACACACGAGGAAAGTGAGGCAGGCTAAGGGATTTCCCCACGGTCACATGGCAGCGAGTGGCAAGCCACAGTCTAGGATTTTGTCTAGGCCAGATGTGCTTCATGCTTCGCACTGAGGTCCCCAGATGTGAAGTGACTTCTGAAGGCCACACGGGGAGCTAGGAGCTGGCTGGGACTAGGAACTGGGCATTTTTTCACTCATCACCAACAAGCTTTGACTCCCCGCAGAGACCCTGATGGGTATTGGAGCCACAAGTGATATCAGACACAGCCCCACTAAGGGACCTCCCAATGAAGGCAAAAATGGCAGAAGCGATTTCTCCTCTCTGCCCTGATGTTGGGCCTCCCGTCTTTTGCCAGCTGTAGACACAGCCCTAAGCTAGGATAGATGCGCTGCCATGACTCGGATTAATTATCTTCCTGCATGGCCAGCCCCTCCCTTCCTTGGCCTCTGCTTGGCCCCACCGCACAAATGCCTGCAGCCACAAACTGGAACCCCCTAGTTATCCTCAACTCTAGCCTCTGCTCACCATGGACGCCACCTGCCAATCATTCCTCCCGGTCTTTGTAGGGACTGCCTGGTTCTGAATCTCCCCCACACGCCCCACCCACCTCCACGCTGTGTCCCGCCTCCTCTCACCCCAGCTCAGCGCCAGGGCCCAGGGGGAGGGGCTCTAACCCAGGCGCATGCGCTCTGGGGACCAGCCACGGCTAGGCTGGGGGGAGAGGGGGCGGAATCAATCACCAGCCAAGCGTGAGCACAGTCAGGGTCCGCAGGATGCTACTAGCGTACACTCTTTTCTCCAGGTGAGTCTTCACCACACGGAGCCCACGTGGGCTTCTCTCTGCTCTCCTGCCTCTGCTTCACCTGTTCACACTCACCCCAGGCTCTCAGGGTCTCCCTGAGTCACACGGGTAACTTCCGGACCCAGAGCGTGCGTGGCTTCACCGGCCCTCAGTTCCTCCTCATAAAACATCCCCAAGGCAGCAAATCTTGGTGTCCGCTGCCTCTCACAACATAATCCTGCCAACTTATAATGTCTACCGAGACTGTCTCCCTCTCTAGAAGGGAGGGTGAGACAGAGAAAAGAACAGAAGGAGCAAAAGCTCCCTCCTGCCTCATTTCAATGTGCGTAAATCTCCTGCTTCAGATCATCTATGGCTCCCTATTATCATCACTGTGAAGTCCAAACCTTCAGTGTGGCTCCAAACAGCTTTTGCAGCCTTAACCCTCACACTTTCTACTGACCCACCCATGTCGTGAGTTCTTGGTCACACTACCCTCTTACATGACCCCAACATCCAAACCCTCATGACTCCAAGCCTTTGTGTGTGCAGTTCCCTCCATCTGGAACATTCTCCTCCTCAATTCTCCGCTGTCAAACTCCTACTCGTTCTCCAAGGACCACTTCCAAGATGCCCTCTCCTATGAGAAGCCCTCTCTGATTTCCCTGGGCAGAACTAATTGTCATCTCCCCCTCGTCTCCACACCCTTCTCCACAGTGTGGATTTATGGATATGAGTATGTGACTGGCTGAGGCTGGAGGGGTGCAAGCTGGGAATCGCTCCTTGAATGACCATCCTAAGGCACATCCGTTACACCTTGCTTCCAGATGTCAAACTTGATGTGGAGAAAGAATGTACAGCAAAAACCCGAGACAACCGCTATAGGAAAGGACAAGGCTGAATGCCTTGGATCTAGATCTAGATACACACACACACACACACACACACACACACACACACACACACACACAAATGGAGACTCTGTGCTATACAACTGAAGCCATCAATATTGCTGGACGCATAGGTGCTCAACGTTAATCACAGACCCCGAAGCAGGAAGAGGGGACCTTAGACACCATCTGCTCCAAACCCTCCATCTCCTTTACCCTTTTATTTCCCTTCACTATTATTTTTTATACTTATAAAAGAAATACCTCAGTGCTGTGAAAAATCAAACCCACAAAAGATTAAAAGTTAAAAATTAATGACTCCCTACCTAAAATGTCCATATATAAATTTATGTCTAGATCTGCACATGTGTGTACATACACTTAGAACTTTTTAAATCGTAAAGAGATTATACTATAAATATTACTCAGCACAAAACATATCACAGATAGCTTTCTGTGTCAGCACATATAGTTTTACTCTGTTCAGTTTTGTAAATTTCATAGCAAATTTTTCTTTCAGTGTGCACTTATGAGACACTTATGCATCCAGGCACTGGGGTGGATGCCAATTACAGAGACATGACTGAAACAGGAGTCATGAGCCTTTCTCTTTATTGATAATCATTCTTTTTCTTTTGTTTGTTTGAATGGGTTCTTTTCTCCTGAAAATTTTGTTGAAATGTAACACACATCATAAAAGTGTAAATATCTCAGGCATGAATGATAAATTTTCACAAAGTAAAGGCACTCATGTGATCAACAGTAAGATCAAGGACAGAACATGACCAGATCCCAAAGCCCCCATGGGCCTCCCACCCACCCCCGCTCCCCCACCCCACCCCAAGGGTAACCACTCCCCTAACTTGGCCACAGCTTGGTTTTGTTTGTTGTTAAACTTGAAATACTTGGAAGTCATTGAACTTCTTATACTAGGTACTTACATTAGTCAGCTGGGGCTGCCATGACAATAGACGGGGTGGCTTAAACAAGAGAAATTTATTTGCTCACCCTTCTGGAGGCTGAAGTTCGAGATCAGGGCACCAGCAGGATGGGCTCTGGGGAGAATGCTTTCCTTGGCTTGCAGATAGCCAGCCATTCATTGTGTCTTCACATGGTGAGGTGTGGGGGGAGAGCAAGCTCAAAGGTGCTCTCTGGTCTTATAAGGGCACTAATCCCATGATGGGGGGCCCACCCTCCTGATCTCATCTAACGCTAATCACCTCCTGAAGGCACCAGCCCCAAATACCATCACATTATACCAAGCCTTGGTTAGGGCTTCAGTGACTGGATTTGGGGGGAATACAGCATAGTGCACAATGGTCCTTTTTTGTGTCTGGCTTCTTTCATACAATGTTACATTTGTGGGAATTGCCCACGGGATCCCACAAGGATGGAAATCCCATCCTTTTCCAATATGTCATAACATTCCGTGGTAGGAATGTGCCGTGATGTATTCAACCACACTTCTCTTGATGGAATCCCAAATTGTTTCCTATTTTTTGCAATTACAAAAAGCATTGTGGTTAAAAAAAAAAAAAGTCCTTGGCATACACCTGCACATGTGTGCATGTTTCCACAGGGTACATTAGGAGAAACAGAAGTTCTGTAACTGCCTCATTTTACAGACAGATGCCTGAGGTGGGGGAAAGTGTGAACACCTCAGTGTTTCAGTGCATGACTTCCCCGCCTTCACAGAGGGTGACATGAGTCTCCCCAAAGTCACAGTGGACAGTCTCTGAAGGTCACAGTGAATGGTCTTCCCAAGGTCACACTAAGTGAATGTTCTCCACAAGGTCACACTGAGTGTCCACCTCAAGGTCACAGTGAGTGGGTAGCAGAGGCAGTGCCAGAGACACACTCCCCTGCCCTGCCCCACCTGCCCCATCAGTCCATACTACGTCTCTCTACATTGAAGACTTTCACTTGGAATTAGTTATACACACAAACTCCTTAGAATCCCAAACATGCCTCAGGCCGGTTTTCTGACGTTTCAAGCTGACTTTATGGAGAGAAAACTCTGCCCCTTCCTTTGTTCAAAGCAAATCAGGCAGCCTCAGAACCATACAGTGCTCTTCCCAGGTAAGACTTGATGGCTTCTGAAGCTGAAGACTGGGATCACCGGTGTGTGGCGGGGCCGGGGAAGGGAAACGGACACAGGCCTCAATTTGGAAAGCCCATTCTACTCTTTTTTAAGTTCAGGACATCGGGGAAACGTTTCAGATTTCCCCACTTTTTTCCTTCCCCTTGCACCACTGGGGAGCAGGGAAAATTGAATTTCAAAAGAATATTTTCCTAACTAAATATAAGCCTTTGCTGCTATGAAAACAAGGTTTTGTTTTTGTTTTTAATAAGAATGTGTGTCCCACTTCAACAATGGCCAAGGAAATAAGATTTTCAGAGAGAGAAAGAGTGCAAGCAGAACACACAACTCAAAAGGCTTCGTATTTAGGCTCAGAATTGAGAAACCCCAATCTGGCAACACACCCTCCCTCTTTTTTTGTCTCCTACTAAACAGCTAATTTTCCCATCAACAAGTCTGCAGGCAGGGAACAAAAGGTCTGGCCCAGGACAAACTGTAGTATTTGTATTCCAACAACACGTGGGAAATGAGAGCTCTTGGAATAGTGTGTGCAGGCCAGGGGAGGGGTGGGGGTCCTTTGGAAATCCGGGGGCTGGGGTGGGGGGTGGTCAAGGGATGCAAGCAGCCAGGCCCCATGCAATCTCGCCATCGATTTTCATCAGAAGAACAAAAGCAATCAGTTGAACCAGAGTTTGGCTCCAAACATTGAACGTGACCTGGCTGGCCCCGTGCCCTTTCTCAGGGCTGCGGTTTGTCTGCTGGCGGGGTGAGGCTGGAGGCTGGCCCAGGGAAAGGAGACCGCTAGAAACTGCCCCCTCACTAGAATGTATACTACAGATGAGAGGCAGGAGAGCAATGAAAAGGGTCAATTGACTGTAAGTGTGCTTCAGAGCATACTTAGGACCAGACTGGCACACAACCTGATCATTTCAACTCCCAGGCCCCGGGCTCCCCACAACCAATAATAGGCACCCAGAGATGCAGAAACAACTGTTGCACAAAGCCGCCCTGCCCCCCACCCCCCACCCCTGCCCACCGTGTCCCTGCCCGAGTGAAGTGTGATAGAAAGGGGAAAGGTTCTGACACACACCATCTCTTCTAGTCCTCACTACAATCTTGTGGGGGAATTATGACTGTCTCCACCTTGTAGATGGGGAAGCTGAGGTACAGGGAGGTGAGTGACTTGACCAAAGCTCCCACATCTAGGAAGTGGCAGAGCCATGACCTGAAGGTTTCTCTTATGCACAAAACTTTCTGCCTCCTCTTTCCTAGGATTTACCAGCCTGTGGTAGCTGTGACTGCTTCCCTTCTTAGCCAGACTCCTGGGTACTGGCCACTGTGGCTCCACATCCCTAACAGTGCACTTGATGAGTATTTACTGAGTGGGTGTGTGGATGGATACTGGATCCTGTGTGCAGGAGGT
Organism: Proteles cristata cristata; assembly: GCA_017311185.1. Lineage (NCBI taxonomy): Eukaryota > Metazoa > Chordata > Mammalia > Carnivora > Hyaenidae > Proteles > Proteles cristata. The sequence continues at coordinate 982,373 of JAESUZ010003628.1, read as the reverse complement.
CGTCACTGAAGATTTGAGGGCAGGGGGGTGATACAAAATGATGGAGAAAAGCACAAGATTCAGCCCCTGCCCACCAGCAGCTTTTAATCCAGTTGGAAGACTTGGCTTGGACCCTTGAAATGTCTCTGACAAGACACACCAGCTGAGAGAGCCCGTATTTACAGATAGAGGGTGAGACAGGAGGTCAGATGAGAGGCATCCCACGCTCCTCTGGGCAGCAAAGGAAATCAGGAAAGGCTTCCTGGGGGAGGTGGTGCTGGAGCTGGACACTGAAGGATGGGGAGAGTTGGGTGGATGGAGAAGAGGAAGGAACAAACGTGGACTCCAAAGCCCAGGCTCTTTCTGCTACATCCTGCCAAGAGGTGAGTACAGAAGGAAAGAAGGGAGAGAGAGAGGAGAATTAGATAGAGGCAGAGACGGGGGGCGAGGTGCGGGGCAAGAGAAGCAGGGAACATAAGCTTCCTCTACGGTAACCTATGGAGGATTCAGCTCTGCAGGATTCCGACCCCTAGCCTCCCCCTTGCTCAGGGGAGAATTGGTGTGGTAACACACTTGACCTTGAGTGTGTGGGCATTATGGGCTGCCATTAACATGCTGTTGCGGGTCTCCAAATCTCTTTCCATCCTCCTTGCTTCCATACCCCTGCATGGCCAGGAGCACAGGCGTGATGACCCCATAGGAACTCCAAGGTGTGAAGGAGCCACAGATTCACCGTCCAGGTCAAGGATAAGACCAGGACTAAGGCAGACCTCCTGACTCCTCCCTATTCTTGTTCCCCTGCCTAGATAGGCAAGGAGCTCAGTGACAGGGGCATCCACTGTGCAGCCAATAAGCCTGAGGCCAAACCACTTCCCAGCTGGTTAACCCTGAGCAAGTCACTTAACCTTCCTGAGCCTCAGTTTCCATGTCTGAAAAATGGGGCCATCCCTCACAAAGCTATGACAGGATAAGAGATGGTGCATGTAAAGCAGGCGGCACAGCGCCCGATATCCAGTAGGATCTCAGAAAGTGGAAATCATCACTATTAGCAGTAGTACTGCTTTTATGCAGATTGTATTAGAGGATTAAACTAAACCCTATTGCTTCTTGTCAGATGACTCGAGAAAACTCTCTGAGTTTCTCCTAGTTCCCAGATGAGAGAAGAAGGTGGGAGCGGGGCCTTCCAGGACTTTCTAGGACACCTGGCCTGCCTGCCCGGGACACTGGTCCCCCAGGGACCCAGCTGTTTGCTTCCCTTTGCTGCCTACAGGAGACCAGCCTTTGCTGGCGACTGACTCAGTCACCGGACAGCGGGGTGGGGCTGCATTCTCGGGCCCCCCAAGGTAAAAATAGTTTTGCTTTGTTAGGCTGGGTGGTTTCACACTTCTTGGCCTGGCAGCCTGCCGGCTGGAAAGGCAAATGCCAGACTATTTCAGGCTGTAAAAACAAGCCCCCGCCAGGCCCCAGTGTCAAGCCTCCAGATAGCGGTATTAATATTCCACTATCTCATTCTCTCAGGCCAAAAAAAAGGGGGGGGGCGGGAATCTCTGTGGCTGCATGATTCCTCCTCTGTTACCCATAAACACAGCTGCCAACACCGCCACAGGCAATGCACATGACTCTCAAGGCCAAGTTCTCTCAAACAAAGAACCCAAAGGCTGCAGTACGAATACTAATTAATAATAACAATAATAATAGAACACAGAGGCATACTGCCTTCACTTGATCATCCATTCACAGCAGCCCTAGGAGGCACCTATTACAAGCCTCATTCTCTAGAAAAGGAAACTGAGGCTCAGAGAGGTGAAGTAACTCGTCCAAGGTCACACAGCAATCAGGGAGGCCGGGATTCAAGTCCAGGTCTACTTGACTCTGAAATCCATGTTCTTTCTCCAGACACTTCTCCTGATGCCTTACTAAAAGAAAGCATGGCTCTTTTCATTGGTTTTCAAGTAAGAAGCCACACTGGGGCATTTTCAATGGCTTTCTGGTACCTTCAAGATCAATTTCAAACTCCTCAGTGTGGCCTACAAGGCCACTTGAAGTCTGGCCCCTCCTACCTTGTTTGTATCCCCCCCAAAATCCACTTGTTGAATTCCTAACCCCCAACAAGATGGTGTTAGGAGGTGGGGCCTTTGGAAAGTGATTCAGCCATGGTATTAGTGCCCTTATAAGAGACGACAGAAGTTCCTCTCTCTGCTCTCTGCAAGTGCCTTGATCTTGGACTTCCCACCATCTAGAACTGTGAGAAATATCATGAGCCACCCAGTCTATGTTTTTGATATAGTAGCCTGAGCAGATTGAAACACCATTTACTCAGTGCCCAGCTCTACCTCACCTCCTCCAGGCAGCCTTCCCTGATCCCCCTGCCCAGAACAGAGTGGGCTCCCTCCTGTCTGACCTCCTATCCATCCCATTGTCTGAGTGCCTGGAGTACCTCTGCAGATGTGTTCTTTTAGGATTAGAGACTTCACATGTCCATGTTGTGTAGAAGCTGTTGGAGGACGGGGGCTACGTCTGTGCTCCTGCCTGCTCACATCACTCCCCGGTCCCTGAACCTTCAATGGCATAGGATCGTATCCCTCTCTCCAGGCACCATCCACCCGTACATTTATTCCTTCACTGAATGAATGACACTGAAGTCAGTTAGATACCCACAGTCCGAGGGGACAGAGACGGGCAAGTGAAACAGAGTCAGTGAGTCAGTGCCGTGGAAGGGGAGGCATGGGGATCCTGGGAGTCTGGCCAGGGAAGGGGCACAAGAGTTGGGCCTCACACCTCACACGAATGGAGGCAGTTCATTAGGTGACTCTAGACCAGTCCTACAGGCTTTCAGCACCCCGCATCTCTGCCCCGCTCAGCCACTGCACTTGTCAGGTCCCAACAGGGCAGCCTGGCTCACTCAAGTCAGGACCATGCAAGAAGTATTTAGTTTAGTAGGGACAAGTACACAGAGAGAAGCAGGTAGGTTCAGTATGGTAGTGTTAACGGAGCTGTCACTACCCCCTAGGCCTGAAAGGGTGAGGACAGGGAAAGCCTGTAAAAATCGAGAAGCAGAGACTTGGGTAAAGGCCCCAACGAGGAACAGTGACCTTGTCAGTGGGCGCGAGCAGCCCATGGTAACCTTGCAGTCAATAGAAGACACACCCTGACCTCATGTTCCGTCCATCTGCTGATCTCCTGCTGCCGCCTCCCAGCAGCCAACCCAGCCAGAGCAGATGGGGCAGACAAAGCATCCAGCCCAGCCAGCCATGTGTCTCCGCCTCCAGCACACTTGGAAGGACTGCTATCCCCTGAACCCACCCTTGGCCTTCACACTCTGTACCTTGGCTCATTCTGTTCCCTCTGCCTGGAACTCCATAGCCTAGCTTCTGAACCCATCAAAATCCTATGCCTCCTTTAGCCCACACTCACAGGCTGTGTCCCCAATACTTATCTACTCAGAAAGTATTCATCTTCTAGCACCTGTATCTTTCTCTCATGTGTCTTTTACCCTCCACTTCTTGAAGGACAGGGGCTGTGGCTGACTCATTTCTGAAACCCTAAGTCTTTGCCTCCTCCAAGTTGTGAACCTAGAATCTCTCAAGAACTGTGAACCATACCCTACCTGCAAGCTCACAGGTTAGCACACCAGTTCCTTTCTTTCCTCCTTTCTTTCTTTCTTTCTTTCTTTCTTTCTTTCTTTCTTTCTTTCTTTCTTTGTTCTTTCTTTCTCTCCTTCCTTTCTTTCTTTCCTTCCTTCTTTCTTTCTTTCCTTCTTTCTTATCTTTATTTTTGAGAGAGAGAGACAGAGAGACAGTGCAAACAGGGGAGGAAAAGAAAGAGAGGGAGACACAGAATCCAAACCAGGCTCCAGGCTCTGAGCTGTCAGCACAGAGCCCAATTTGGGGCTGAACCCACAAACCACGAGATCATGACCTGAGCCAAAAATGGGTGTATAACTGACTGAGCCACTAAGGGGCCCCAATTAGCATGCTAGTTTCATGGCTGCTGGCAGAAGATACAAGATTTCTGGATCAGAGACAAAGGCCTTTATTACTTTCAGAAATAGTGGTAGCCAGAGAGTCAGCATTTTTGCCCCAGTTCCCCGAGCCCCAATTCCCACAGGACCACATAAAGAAGGCCAGGTAACCCCCATTCATACCATGGGTTGCATTACAGGAGAGCACCACCATGCTTAAGAAACCCGAATATTTTACAGTGGCCAGTAAGTAATTTGTTCCAGAGGAAGACACTAGCTCTGTCTCCCAAGGGTGTCTACTGTACCAACATCCTGGGAAGGATACTCCAGAATAAAGCATAGACAGGGCCTCTGCTGGCAAACCATGTAGAAACACCAGAACCCCATGGAGAACTGGCCCACAATAGAACCTGGCGGGTCCCCAAAGAAAGTGACACACACATCTGTGGTCTCATTCTGCCCTCCTAATAACAAACATCAAGACTGAGTATCCAGTCAGAGCTCTGACCTGGTCCATCTTGGGGGTTCTCTTCCAATGGATGCCAGAATTCACAGTGGGATTACAATAGATACTGGGGGAGAGTTTATAGGTATTAAAGAACCTGACTGGTTGGGCCCTCAGCCACAGGAGGTAGAAATAGGATCAAGGAGAGGCAGTAGAGTGTGGAGGACCCAGGGAAGTCTGTTCTGGTCCAATCTTGCCTCTTACCAGCTGGGTACCCATGGCAAGTCATGGAATTCACTTTTGAGCCTCACTTTCCCCATCCGTCAAAGGGGCATAGTAACAGTAAGTAGCTCACAGGGTGGTTGGGAGGATGAAATGAATACATTGCTGTGAGGTACTCAGGATGACACATAGTAAGTGCTCTGTGTGTTCGCAAAAAAGAAAGAAGGAAAAAGGACAGATGTGCAGGAGGAGAAGGCTGAGTGCATGGACCAGAATTGCCTGGCCCAGCTCCTGCCTAGGGAGCAGAGTCATGGCTGTGAAAGGAGAGAACATCATTATCCACCCGCCCTCCTTCCCCCAGGCTCTGACTGTGCACTCAGGTAGATGTAATTTCCTACACCATTGACTCTGGTTTCCATCCCGCCTCTTCATTCACAGACAGGACTTGATGATATCCACGTGGCTGAGGATGGCCCCAGGCTCTGGGGGTGCTGGCTTGGGACCAATTACTACCCACTGAAAAGCGGATACAAACAGATCATTTTGGAATCTTTCCAAATGCAAAATAAGTACTGAGACAACATCCATGCCACTGTGTCAGCTCTCACTTAGAAACTGATCTGCTCCCTTCAGCAGCCATCCCACGGACCAAACCTTCGGGAGATCACAATGGCATTAATGAAGACAGCTACTGAGTGTGCTCATGAACATCCCAGGCCCTGAGCCGGGCCTCTGCAAAGATGCTCCTATTTGACAATCAACATAACCCCAGGACTCCCATTATCATCAGTCCCACTTTACAGATCAGAAGCTAAAGATCATGGAGATGAAATAATTTGCCTCAAGTTTCAAGCTCTGCTGAAAACCCAGACCAGCCTGACCCCGAAACCCAAGCTTTAACACATTGCATTATACTGCTTCACAGAGCCTTGGAAATCACCTTCTCCCTCATGTTTGACAAAGAGAGCAATGGAGGCCCTCAGAGTAGCAATGGCACATGCTAGGTCAGCAGAAGTACCGTCAATGAATGCTAATTCCGGGTCCAGACCTGTCTACTCCAACCTTTGTTCTCTAGTAGTGTCACTGTGACTATGATAAACAAACACAAAAAGGACATAAAAATGCAGAGAAAATTAACAAGGTGGGGGTGGAGCAGGAACCACAGCAGTGTGGCTGGGAGTGCGATAGTTTAATTCAGTCAAATCCAAGAATTCCATGGTCAGTTAGAGCAGCGACTTCCACCAGGGGGCGCTAAGAATTTGTTAACTAATCAACAAAGCCTCGATACAAAATTCTGCAGGATGTCATTGCTTTAAGAGGGTTTCTCAGAGAGAGGCTCCCACGGGTACCACACAGATGGACACAGATGAACTTATGGAAAAGACACACAGATTAACTTATATAAAAATTAATTCTTGGGGCGCCTGGGTGACTCAGTCCGTTAAGCATCCGAATTTGGCTCGGGTCTTGATCTCCGGGTTCTACAGTTCGAGCCCCACCCCAAGTCCGGCTCCATGCTGACAACTCAGAGCCTGGAGCCTGCTTCAGATTCTGTGTCTCCCTCTCTCTCTCTCTGCCCCTCCCCCAGTCACAGTGTATCTCTCTTGCTCTCAAAAATAAATAATAAACTTTTAAAATAAACGTTTAAAATTAAAAATTAATTATTATGTGTCTTCTAAGAAAATTTAGTGTTCTTCTAAATGCACTTGGCAAAAAAAGGAATTTGGTTTCTGACAAGGGTATTACTTTTTTCCTTGGTTAGAAAGTGAAGGATTCTTTGACCCTATAACTTCCAAAATATAGCTTCTAATAGAAGGAACTGAAGAGTCAGGTTATTTCATAAGCTCTTCTGGCCTTTATCAGTGCAAGGTGTCTGCTCGTCTGGCTTTCCTGCCACAGGCCCTTTGCAGGTCATGGAGCCCCGTGACTGCTGCTATCCAAGACTGCACTCATGAGCGTGGGTTTCTATACGGTGAGAGAGATGTACAGTCCACATGGGTGTTTCTGCAGGTCCTAGGAAATGAAGCTAAGTGGAGAGGCGTAAGAGATGTTAAATCTTTGAAGAGCCTTACACTTTTCTTGGCACCTTCCAGTCACTGAATGCTGGTGCCGGAAGCAGGCCACCGTGTTGCAGAACTACAGGGACATGATTCCCAGCGTGGTCTTCATGAATGGTGTCCCCCTTCCCTTGGAGCTGTGTACAACTATACTCAGGGTCCCCAACTGTGAGCGTTCATTCATTCAGCAACATTTCCAAGCAACTGCTTCTTGCTTCAGGTTCTATGGTAGGCCCTGCTTTTGAAAAACACATAGCCAAGAGTGCTTGGGGGGTTGGGGGGCGGGTGTCAAGATAACTTTCAATTGAGGAAATGCATCCCATTTTGAGAAACCCAGCTTTCCGATTGCACAGATGAGGAAACTGAGATCTTCAGAAGCTATTTACACACCGATGATGACAAACCAAGAAAGAGCAGAGTTGGGACTAAAACCCAAGTGTCCTGGCTCCTCAGCCCAGTGCTCTGGCCTCCTCACTATGATGCCCTCCTAGACCTCCCATGCCATTAACCCTCATAATATTTCTAATATAGGGAAAGGACCCAAGACCACTGTTCCCATTTCACAGAGCAGCAAATTAAGGCATCCAGAAGACGGCCTGGACTGGTTATCATATCAACATCCCTTTGACTCTTGAACATTCCTCAAGAAAGACATTTCCAGATTCCTGCAAGTCTTCTCTGGATGAGGGTCACACAAACACTGAGTCTGTACTCTCTCTAGCATCTAGACCCTACGCCCCACCTTTACAAGCCCTTCTTTAAGAACAGCCCTCACACAGGGTCCCTGTCATCTACACGCACCGTGCTGTTCACCACTCTTCTGACGATAGTCTGCTTCAATGTCCAGCTGTAGGGGGTCTTTTGTGTCAATTCTTTAGAATGTTTCTTGTCAAAAGGGTAAGAACCTGACTGCAGTCACTTCAGTTTGGGTGCATTTCAATTGCCACAACAGAAGGGCGGGGAAGAGGAAGAAATAAAAGTAAATCAAGGAGGGAAAGCCATTGTAAGGGAGGGAAGATGAAGAGAGGAAAAGGGGGTGATGGGAAAAGGGAGTGAAGAGGGGCAGGGTGGCAAGAAGGGAGGAAGGAGGCAGGGAGAACGGGCTGCTAATTAGGACCATGCTCATCTACTCGGTTCCCCAGGTTTCCCACTGGAGGGATCTGCCAAGGCCAAAGATGACCATGTTTATTGGTAACATCTGTTGAAACGGGAGGATTTTTCACTGCGCAATCTCTTCCGCTCAGCCCTTGGGCTTGAAACCAAAGTTTAATGGAAGGAACTTCCACAGCATCCTCTAAGCAGGGGAAAGGGCATTCTGACTACTAGGCCAATCTTAGCTAATAAAAAAGAGAATCTTATTATCAAAGGATGTCAGAGCAGGGCAGGACAACAGAGATCCCCACAGGAGCCCTTACAACCTTCAATGCTCCTCGCGGTGTCACTAAGCAAAAAAACAAACAAAAAACACCAACTTCCTTTAATATCACCTGGAATGTATAACATCAAATATCATCACTAAAAACAAAGCAAGGCTGTGGCAATTGTAGATGAAAATAATTTGGTTTTCCCTGCAAGAAAAACTAAATATTTTATTCACATGGTATCAATCTACTCGCCTACCCCAACTTTTCTCTCTTTAGTCAAAAGTGGCAGCTAAAATAAACCCAAAATCATTTTCAATATCAATCAAATCTGTTGCACAACTTTTTCTTTTTCTTTTTTTTTTTACATACTTGATGAAAATGGAAAATAGGGGCACCTGGGTGGCTCAGTCGGTTGGGCGTCCAACTTCAGTTCAGGTCATGATGTCACGGTTTGTGAGTTGGAGCCCTGCATAGGGCTCTGTGCTGACAGCTTGGCACCTGGAACCTGCTTCAGACTCTGTATCTCCCTCTTTCTCTACTCCTCCCCCACTCATGCTCTGACTTTCTCTCTGTCACTCAAAAATAAACAAAAACATTAAAAAAATTTTAAACAAGAAATATAGTATAAAAATGGAAAATAATTTACAACCAATGCTTACTTTTGTGTTTTTGTTTTAGGAAATGAGAGAGATAGTTTACTCCTGCAAATGTTTAAAATCAATTTGATGTAAGGTGTCTTGGCCACTAAATCAAGTTTGACTTCCAATAACACCTGTAAGAGATCTGGCAAACACTGAGCACTTCTGAGGAAGGGATTCCTTGCAAAGTTTTAAATGTTCTTTTCAGCCACAATATTGGGGGGGGGGGGTATATCCTGAATTCACCCAGACACATTAGATGAATTTTTTTTCCTTGAAGACAAGCATATCACCCAATCCAAACGCTCATAAGAAAATTTAACACCAATATAATGTATCTATAGGTAAACTATGACCATAATTACTTGACATATAAAATAATGACAAGTGAGGTAGGTGCTTATCTCTTAAAGTACATGATTACTGTATTCAGAGCTTCAAATGTATCTGTCAAGTATGCCAACTATCTTAAGCCAGGCTCCCAAGAAGCAACCTAGGTGAGGATGCAAGTTGAAGGGATTTATTAAAGAGAAACCTGTAATGGAGTAAGGGAAGCAGGACAGACAAGGGACCTTTCAAGGTCCCAACCATGGTCTGGTCCCTTGGGGAACTCTGGAGGATGAGTTACACCCCAGAATTTGCCTCCCACCCCAACACAACAGAGAAACACTTTCATACCCAGCCCAACAGTCACTGTCTACAAACTCCCAGGGGCTACAATCTCCCAGAGGCACTTAGGCTCCCTGCACCTGCCCAAAGATGGGCCTGGAAGAAAATAGCAGGTGCAAGTGATAGGAGCAAAGCACAAAGAAACTGTGATATGAGTGCTGAAGCCCGGAAAAGAGACCCAAGGGCTCTAAGTGAAGCACTAAGAGTGTCTGCTATACCAAGGTATGTGGAGAGTACTATGTTTGAAAGTTTGAAAAAGTCTTTCTCCAGGTATCCCAAAAATAGAGTGACAGATCGCGGCCAGGTTAATTTCCATACAAACTTCAGGGTTCTGGGATCAGCTCGCAAATCTTCACATGAGAAAGATAAATGCCCTGATTTTTAGCACGCTATTTTCCACACACTGGCTATCTTGATGGCTAGATGGAGCTGCCCTCACAGAATTGTTCAATCCAATGTGTGGCAGTGCTAAGACATCCTCAAAATGTTAATGTTCTCTTGGAGTTTTGTCCCAATGCTGATCTTGAACCAGGCATTGCTGAAATAGCATCATTGGACACCCACTATTCTTTTTTCTCTATTTAAGCTCGAGTCATCTCCTGGGCTCTTCAATGCAGCATGCATAAACAGGCAGTGAGGAGAGCTTTCCTTTGCCAATAATGAATTAACCTTGAAATTTGATTTTCTCAGCTCAATCATCTTCTCTACCTTTGACTGTAAAATCAATACTCTGGACATTGATTTGTAATTTTCTCTCCAAGTGAAGTTTTGGCAACACTCAGAGTCCATGGTTTTCAGGCATCCCTTCAATATGAAGTGCTTTCATTCTTTGTGATTAAAAACAACAACAACAACAAATTCGTATGTTCATAACCTAGAGAGATTCCCGATTTTCTATTCTAGTATAATCCAGCTTCATATGCCAAAGAGAACTGTAACTTGTGATACAAAAGAAAGAAAAAAAACCCACCATCTGTTAAAGGTTTGTCTGTGTAACTCAAGTGAAGGCAAGCTGCCTTACGGTTATCCCAGCATCCTCTCCCATTCAAATAAATAACAGCGGAAGATAATAAAAAGCAATGAATGGCAATTTTAATTATTTATACTTACTTGAACTGTTTAAATGATAAAAGCCTTACATCATGTCAAAAGGGCATAAGAGCCTTTTGAAATGAAAGAGCTCCCACTAGCCAAAGCTGGAACAGTCTGGGCAATAAAATAAGTAGCTATGATACTTTATTATAACCCCCAAATAAATAAATTAAAATTAGTTAAAGAAATATCCATGAGCCCATACTGATATTCTTAACGATTAAATAAGTAACTAGGGGAGGGCAGCTCTTCCTGCCTGTCTCCTCCTCGTGCTTTAATAAAAACACCTGCAAACAAACAAGGGAGAAGTGATACCTCTTCCTGATGGAAGGATTCCTAACAAATATAAAAAGGAGGGAAAACAGAAACCACCATCAGGCAGTATAGTGATAACTGCTGTCAGATCCACCAATGAATACTAACCTTCGTGGGTGATCGTTCAAAGAGAAACAAGATATTTGATACCCTCAAAGAATCCTCCTTCCAAGTAGTTCTTGATTTTCAAAGAGGAAATGGCAACTTGATGCAAAATCTGTCAGACACCACATGATGAAGGTTCACATGAGCAGTTACAGACATACCCATGTCATGTACCTAACGCTACACACTGGGATGGGCACCTCACCTCTCCAGCATTCTTCCCCCAAATCCACAACCTCAGTCTATCTAATCATGAGAAAATATCCTATGGCTCAAATTGAGGGGCATTCTACAAAATACAAAATACCTGACCAGTACTCTTCAAAACTGTCAAGGTCATAAATGACAAGACTGAGAAACTGTTCCACATTGGACAAGACCAAGGAGACAAGATGGTTCAACATAATGCAGGACCCTGGATGGGATCCTGGAACAGAATAAGGACATTGTGGGGGAATCTGAATAAAGTTCGAGTCTGTAATCTGCTTCATCGTCTTGTGCCAGTATTAATTCTTAGTGTTGGACAACTGTACCATGGCACCATTACAGGAAGCTGAAAGAAGAGTATCTCAAAATTCTCTTTGCAACTCTCCCGTAAGTCTACAAGTCTACAAATTTTCAGAAAAAAAAAAAACGGTTTTAAGTAGTATGTGCTTATTTTAACAAGTCAAACAGAATAGGAGATATAAAGAAAAAAATTACCCTCCCCTCCCCAGACATCCCACTCCTTGAACTGACCAGTTCAGTGTTAACTTTATGGTTCTTTTCACTCATATATATATATATATACATATATATGTATATATATATGTATGTGTATGTATGTATGTATATATATGTATATGTGTATATACATATGTACATTTAGTAAGATTTTCCCTTTGGTTTTGATTTGACTGTTTTTAAAAATGGGTTGTTGTGAGGATGAAGGTAAATATTTACAGATTTAACCTTTACAGAAATCTCTTTAAGAGGCTCTAAAGAGACATTCTGTTTTAGGATGTCCATCAAAACATATGGACCCTGATTTATTTCTGGGGCTCTCTCTGGTCAAAAACCTTTCCTCTGTGTCTCCACTGTGTTCCAGCCCTCTTAATCTACTGTTTATTCCATTTCATGTGGCTACTTCCTTTCCTTTCCAGAGGAAACCAATTCAGTCTTGCTGGCTCCTACAAATGTCCCTACCCACTTAGTAGCAAGAGCTCCATCACCAGAGTCCAAAGCAGGTAACAAGGGACACTTCAAGCTGGCAGGGAAGCTGGAAATGTTCCTGACACACTGTATTTGAGTCAAAGGTCAATTCAAGAGGGCTCCGTGGTGGCATTGTTCAGTATTTTTACACATAACCCATCTGAAAGAAATTATGTCCCATTCTTTGCAATAAACATGCATCCATACTTGATACACGCCATATGAATTTAGAGGAAAGGGATGTTTGCTGCCATAGCAAGCAGCACCCCAAGAAAAGAGAGGACGGACACAACAATGAGGACAGGGACTGGTTACACTTTCAGAGTGACCTGTGGGGGGCAGAGCAGTCCCAGGAATCCAGCTATATCCTTGGGACCCATTCTTGTTTATCTTCCTCTACACAGACAGTGGCAGCCTGTGATTCCAGCTCACCACTTACTGGAGCATAAAGGCAGATTTATGTAAAGAACTTATTAAATTCAACACCCAAGAAACAAATAGCCCAGTGAAGTAGTGGGCAGAACACATGAATAGACATTTTCCCAAAGACAACCAGATGGCTAACAGACACATGAAAAGATGCTCAACATCACTCATCATCAGAGACATACCAAACAAAACCACAATGAAGTACCACCTCACAACTGTCAGAGTGGCAAAAATTAACAACTCAGGAAACAACACATGTTGATGAAGATGTGGAGAAAAGGGAGCGTCTTTGAACTGTTGGTGGGAATGCAAACTGGTGTAGCCACTAGGGAAAACAGTATGGGGGGTCCTTAAAAAGTAAAAAATAGAACTAGCAATTGCACTACTAGGTATTTACTCAAAGGATACAAAAATACAGAATCAAAGAGTTAAGTGTGCCTCAGTTTTCATAGCAGCAGTATCAACAATAGTCAAACAATGGAAAGAGCCCAAGTGTCTATCAACTGATGAGTGGATAAAGAAGATGTGGTATATGTATGTATGTATATATACATATATATATATAGTGAAATATTACTCACCCATCAAAAATAATGAAATCTTGCCATTTGCAAGGATGTAGATGGAGCTAGAGTGTATTATGTTAAGTGAAATAAGTCAGAGAAAGACAAACACCATGTGATTTTACTCATATGTGGAATTTAGGAAACAAAACAGAGGAACATATGGGAATGAAAAAAAGAGAGAAAAAGAGAAGCAAATCAGAAGAGACTCTTAACACAGAGAACAAACTGAGGACTGATGAAGAGAGGTATGCAGGGGTGATGGCCGTTAAGGAGGGCACTTGTTATGATGAGCACTGGGCGTTATATGTAAGTGATGAATCACTAAATTCTACTTCTGAAACCAACATTACACTATATGTTAAATAACTAGAATTTAAATGAAAATTTGGTGGGGGGGAGGCAGATTTGTGTGCTTTTATGCTGAGTTCTTTTGGGCAAAGGTAGAGCATATTCTAACTTAGAGGACAATGTTACCAAAATAATTATTTTTGATACTTTATTGTGGCAACCACAGAAAATGTACATTTCTTTGTCCTCAGTCCTGGCACTGGATCTCATTCTTCCCACTTGGTCACTGTTGATGTGGGGAAAATTAGTTCTCCTCTCTGAGCCTGTTTTCTTCATAGGTAAAAGGTACTAATAATATACATCTTAGATGGTTGCTGTGAGAGTTACGGAGCTAATTGTGTGAAGTACCTACACTAGAACTTGGCATTTAAAAATCCTCCAGCTTAAAGAAATAAATTACACACACCATTTCTTGAAATAAAGAGTTGTGGACATAAACATAGATCTATTTGGTTATCAGACAAGGTCCCACACAATTTTGCTAGAAAAACATGGGGCGCCTGGGTGGCTTAGTTGGTTAAGCGTCCGACTTTCGCTTAGGTCACGATCTCGCGGTTCGTGGGTTCGAGCCCCGCGTCGGGCTCTGTGCTGACTGCCAGCTCAGAGCCTGGAGCCTGTTTCAGTCTGTGACTCCCTCTCTCTGACCCTCCCCTGCTCACGCTGTCTCTCTCTCTCTCTCTCCTAGAAATAAATAAAAATATTTAAAAAAAAAAAAAAGAAAAGAAAAACAAGAAGTCATATGCATAAAAAAGCCTTAGGGGTCACACAGCAACTACAGAAAGCGGTGGGTGGGGCTTGATTGTTGCGGGGGGGAACAAAGCTGGACTACGGGCTGCAGTTTACTTCCCATTAGTAAACCGTGTCAGGGAAGAGAATGAGCTTCCTCTCTGTAACACACCAAGAAAGGAAAAAGATACATATTTTGAGTAAGTATTAGAAAGGGGGAAATGAGATCTTTTGAATAGGAAATCTATTCTATTCATTCTCACCATCCATTCAGTCTCCTTGACTTAGTGGGAACAGGTGAAATTAAACAGCTTCTGCCAATGCTGAAACCCGGCCCAGAACTAAAAAGGGCACTGCTGTTTATTGGGTTCTGTTCTGCACACTCCTTAGATTATCTGAAATCCTCACAAGGACATTTTGAGATAAGGAATATAATTCTCCCTTTTTTAATTGAGGAATTAGATTCAGAAAGGTATAATGCATACAAAGCACTTAACAGACCATTAGCACAGAGCAATTGTGCAGCATATCATTGTTATAGATAAGATTATGGCTATTTATTAGGTGTCACATAAATGCCATGATTTCCAGCTTTCCTTTAAAAATGTAAAGAGATCGGGGCGCCTGGGTGGCTTAGTCGGTTAAGCGTCCGACTTTCGCTTAGGTCATGATCTCGCGGTTCGTGGGTTCGAGCCCCGCGTCGGGCTCTGTGCTGACTGCCAGCTCAGAGCCTGGAGCCTGTTTCAGTCTGTGACTCCCTCTCTCTCTGACCCTCCCCTGCTCACGCTGTCTCTCTCTCTCTCTCCTAGAAATAAATAAAAGTACTTTTAAAAAAAATGTAAAGAGCTAGCAATACATGGCAACAGTTGGCCCAAAGCCCCCTTTTTAATCCAACTTGCCTCAGTCTTCACCACCCCCTACTGTTTTATAGCTGCTCAGAGCCACCAGTTTCTACCAAGCATGGGTTCCTGCAAACTTCTAATCACTCAGTTTATCTTTCGTGTCCTTTGTGCAATAATTTTTTCTTAATGATGTTCAAGATCATCTTACATTAACAATTTCTTCACTTGTATTTTTCAGTTGGCTTTGTATCATTAGCAGTTTCTCACATTATTAGAAGTTCTTTACATATTATCACTGTTCTGTAACATTTCATTGTAAACTTCAATTGCAGCCTCCATAGCAAAGATATGGCTGCATCTGACTGGATGATTCCAGGTCATGTGTCCCCCCCTTAGCAGGGAAGTGAGTGGCAGACATTTTTAGCGTGTGGTGACCAACTCCTTCGGATATGCCTGGGACAGTCCAGTTTTTAAACTGCAAGTCTCAGGGTGCCTGGGTGGCTCAGTTGGTTAAACCTCCAACTTCAGCTCAGGTCATGATCTCACGTTCGTGGGTTCGAGCCCCATGTCAGGCTCTGTGCTGACTGCTCAGAGCCTGGAGCCTGCTTCAGATTCCGTACCTCCCTGTCTCTTTGCCCCTCCCCCTCTCATGCTCTGTCTCTCTCTGTCTCAAAAATAAATAAAACATTAAAAAAATTTTAAGAATAAATAAATAAGCTAGAAGTCTCCTGTTCTGAGACTCCCTTAATTGCAGGGAAACCAGGACAACTTACTCCCCTCTCAGGCAGATGGTCAACTCTGGCCCATGAGGTAGGGAGTGCATGATGCTCCAGAGTACATTTTCCAAGAGAGGCCAGAAAGATTCCAGTCCTGATGGACTTCAGGATGAAAAGAGGTCTGTCTGAAGGCAGGGAACTAGGCTGGGTGAACTCTTGTGCTTTTTCTCAGCTACAGAGTTCCAGAATTCTGGAGCTCCAGGTCCTGTACTGCTGGAAGCCTTTCCTTCCACTTATTCGTTTTTGCAAGTGCTCAAAGTATTTCACATGAGCTCCACCACTGCTAGGGGGGGAACCAAAATGAATTTAATAAGAACCCACAACCCAACACTATTTTTCATTCCACTGGGTTAGCAGCTAATTGAGATTCAGGATAAAAATCACTTCCCAAAAGTAAGCCTCATTCTGCGAATCTTCCTAGAATCCAGGTTCCACTTCAAGAGGATGAGGCAGAGGCACAAAGGACTGGATTGTGAATGTATTGACTGCTGGTCTCCCGAGCCAGTGTTCCTGATCCTCTTCCCCTCCTGAGGGAGTAATGGAGTCCCACCCCATGCCTGACCCCCACCCCCACCCCCACCCCCAGTCAGGAATAAGCACCCATCAGGCCAGCCACAGAATGCCAATGCCCACACCCAGCCACTGTGACACAAGCCAATCAGTCCCTCGGCTGGGGTTTCCCAATTTGGAGCTGGGACACAGAGAGCCCTGCCTCTGGGTCACTGGTGCCAGGAGAACCTGAAAATAAGACCCAGCAGCCATCTTCCCTGTTCTGCGGGAAAATATGGAGTCCTTTGGAGATTGGCAGAGACCCGAGAGAGATGGGGAGTGAGACAGAGAAAATGCCCCTGTGGTATCAAAACCTTGCTCTGGTCCCTGGGGCCCTGGTTCCTACAGGCTACCCTGTATCCTTTCCCAGTGTGTGTCCACAAAATCCCCTTGCTTCTCATAAAGTCCTTGATTAACATGCAAACTAAAGCTGTGGGAGTTATCAAGTTGCCCATAATCAATGATCAGAATGGTTGTACGCAGGCGCCTGGGTGGCTCAGTCAGTTAAGTGACGTACTTTGGCTCAGGTCATGATCTCATGGTTCATGGGTTCAAGCCCCGAGTTGGGCTCTGTGCTGACAGCTCAGAGCCTGGAGTCTACTGTGGATTCTATGTCTCCCTCTCTCTGCCCCTTCCCTGCTCATAATCTGTCTCTGTCTCTCCAAAAGAAATAAACAAACAAACAAACAAAAAGAATGGTCATGCTGTGGGAATACTGGTGTAAAAGCAGTCATGTGAAATGTAAGGTGGAGCAGATGTTCAGCCCATTTGTACTAATGCCACTGTTCACATTGCATTTTTTTAAGTTTATTATTTTTTTTTTATTTTTAAGAGAGAGATCAAGGGAGAGGCAGAGAGGGAGGGAGGAAGAAAGAATCCCAAGCAGGCTCTGCACTGTCAGCACAGAGCCCAACACAGGGCTCGATCTCACAAACTGTAAGATCATGACCTGAGCCGAAGTCAGGAGTTGTACATTTAACCAACTGAGCCACCCATGCACTGCCAGATTGCTTTTATTTATTTTTTTAAATTTATTTTGAGAGAGAGAGAGAGAGGAAGGCAGAGAGAGGGAAAGAAAGAATCCCAAGCAGGCTCCATGCCATCAGCACAGAGCCCAATGCAGGGCTTGTTCCCACAGACTGTGAGATCATGACCTGAGCTGAAATCAAGAGTCAGACACCTAGCTTAATGAGCCACAGGTGCCCCCCCATTGCTTTTCTTAATCTCCCTTAAACTAAGTCACCTCTACTGAAAAATGGGGAAAATAAATAAAACCGGCTTCATCAGGTTGTTGTGTGACTTCAATGAAATAATGCACAGAAAATCCTTCAGGCTGAATGAACACGTGATGACTTTGGGTCATAACTCAATCTCTTGAGATAAACTGCTAAGGTTTCCAGAAGTCATCAGTGACCCTCTCACTGTACACAGCTAATAAGGACAGGTAGGTCTCACAGCCAGACCCCAAGTCCAGTGCTCCCTCTATTCTAGCAGACCTTCAAAGAAGGAAGGTGGTGCCCAGGTGACAGACACTGGTGGAAGAGGAAATTGACAAGTGGACAAGAGGCACAAATCAAGGACTGATTATTTTGAGAGCCACTCACTATGGGATGGTTGCCAGACTCATCAGCTTCCTAGGCCAAACTGGCAACCGCGTTGTCAGAGGCAGCCTTGGGAGCCCCGAGGGATACCCAGGCGAGTGGTGAGAATGTTGCAGTAGGTCATGAAGGGAATCAGATCCAAAGGTCATTTCTTTCTGCAATGACTGATGGTGGCAACGAAGTGTGGCTTCTACTTGAGGGATGCTTATTTGGGTTCATCTTCAGCTGAAGGGTTAGAAAAATGGACAGGAAAGGGGGAAGACAGGGAGAATGCCACACTGCAAGTTGGCACTGGACTTGAGACGTCAGGCTCTCAGAAACCCATTCCTGCCTAGACTGCAGATGGAATCTTAAGCCAGTTCATTTTTTTAAATCTTTGTTTATTTTTTGGGAGAAAGAAAGAGAGTGTGGGGAGGGGCAGAAAGAGAGGGAGACACAGAATCTGAAGCAGGCTGCAGCTCTGAGCTGTCAGCACAGAGCCTGATGTGGGGCTCAAACTCACAAACCAGGAAGGAGATCATAACCTGAGCGAAGTCAGATGCTTAATCTACTGAACCACCCAGGTGGTCCTCAAGCCAGTTCATTTTATTGCAGGAAAAAAAAAAGTTTGGCATCACCAATTACCAAAGAAATGTCAGTAGAAACCATGATGTGCCACATATCTCTCTCAGTAGCAAAAATAATAAATAAAAATAATGTGCAATGATGGTAAACTTGCAGAAAAGTGGTAAGTTCAAATGTTGCTTCTGGAAGAGTATTTTGGAAAGTGATTTGGGAAAGTTTCTTGAGCCACAAAATTACTGATGCCCTGTGACCTGATGATGACACTCAAACAGAAAATTTTCTAAAAGAATCCAAAACTCAGTGTCCACAGATGCTGAAACTGCCATGTAACTTAATGGCCCACCAGCAAAGAGAGCTTAAAAACAATCCAAATGTCCACAGTATGAAATTAGTTCAGCAAATTATAATATGTCCACATAATGGGATATTTTGGAGTCACTCAAGGTAACAATGGTGAGGACTAATAACTTAGAAAATGTTTTCAATAGGCCTAGTCCCACAAGAAAAATGTATAGGCTTATAATTGGAGAAAATTTATATTTTCAGGGGTATTAGACTAAAAAAGTTCAGATTAATGAAAAAGGTAAGGGAGTAGAGAATGGACGGTATTCAGCCTCAATTTCCTCACTGAAAACTTGGGGCAGTGTTAACTCTCTTTCTCTCTCTCCCTCTTTCTCTCTCTCCCCGTCCCTCCCTACAAAACTGAGGGGTATGAATCAGATCATACATGGAAAGATTTGTGCTTGGGGCAGGCTCTTCTCTTCTCCCTGCAGCTCGGGGATCTAGGACGGTGTGATGGGCAGGGGTGGGGAGCTGCCTAAGGAGCCAGAGGTGAGAGCAGAAAATGCCTTATCTGAAGACAAATACAGAGGGTGACGTCTGGCTGGCTCTTCTTACCCACCACGTGCTTCTGTCTCCAACATACCTCTCCTGCTTATGTCTCCTGCACACCTCTCCCCATACTGTTCTGGTCAATAGGAGAGCCAGGCTTCCAGCACGCAGAGATTTGGTGGCCAGGGAAGAAGAAAGGCCACTGAAACCCCCACCAAGCCGGAAGCCTCAGTCAGGAGGTAACCCCATGCTTCCCCAACATTTACAGTAGATAAAGGGCCTCTGCATCTCAGACTCCTCTGAGACTCACAAGAATCCTAGGAGGACGTAGAATGGGGACTGTCATCTAAGGAAGTAACTGAGACTCAGAGAGGTGAACCATCCTCCCCAGGGCTGCACAGCCTTTAAGTGGCAGAACCCAGGCCTGATGACTCTAAGACCCACATTCTGTTGGCAAATTGGGAGGTTACCAGCAGAAGCCAAGCTGCCTTCTCCAAAGGTCCTTGAAATCTTTATAACAAGGAGGCGGAATTCCCTTCCAAGGGAAAGAACACTAGTTATCTTGTCTGGAAGTTCCCAACTTGAGCATGTGTCAGGATCACCTGAGGGGGGTGGGTGCAGGGAGGGGATGGCACGCCCGGGTGACTCAGTCAGTTAAGCATCCTACTCTTGGTTTCAGCTTAGGTCACGATCTTGCAGTTTTCCAACTGGAGCCCCGTTTCAGGCTCCACACTGTGCGAAGCCTGCTTTGGATTCTCCGTCTCCCTCTCTCTCTGCTCCTCTCCTGCTCATACCTTCTTTCTCAAAATAAATAAATCAACTTAAAAAAAAAGAATGCCTGGGATGGGGGAGCATTAAAATATGGATTGCTGGACCCCACCCCAGAGTTTCCAAGTTAGTAGGCCTGGGTAGGGCCCAACAACGTGCCGATGATGCTGGTCTGTGGAACACACTTGGAAAACCACTAGTCTGGAAGTCTCAATAAGGGCTTGACCTCAGAGATGTATGTGGGCCAGAAGGGGAGAGAGTCTGCATGAAAACCAAGGGGGGAAAGGTGACCTTTTGCTTCCAATAGGGAAACAAAATGAGCAAAGGAAGGAGCAGATGAGAGGAAGGCACGGTTTGTAACATCGAGCCCTGAGTTGGGCCCTGTGCTGACAGCTCCCTATCCCTACTTGGAGTTTTCTCTCTCTCCCTCTCTCCGTGTGCCCATCTCCCCATTCAAATAAATACATAAACTTAAAACAAAACAGAAATGCACACTGTGACCCAGCAGGTCTAGGGTGGGAGCTGAGACTATATTTCTGACAGGCTTCCAGGTGATGTTCATGCGCCATCTGGGGACCACCCTGCGGGTAGCAAAGTGTCATACCTCCATTTAAACAAACAAACAAACAAAAAACAAAGAAAGCCCAGTGTAAATGAAATTTCAATTTTATTTCTAACATGATGCTTCTCTTCTCTACCCACTTGAGGCTGACCCTGGCTGGGAACCAGAATGGAGAAGGGGATGCGGTCTGTCTTTTCAGTGCCCTGCTCCCCTTTCACCTCATCACTGACACCCTGGGGGTGAAGATGCACTTTTTACAAAGTGGGTGCTATCTACAGCTGTCCCTTCTGAGTGGACAGGTGGCAGGCCAGGATGACCGCACATCCCCAGGCACCGAGGAGACTCTGGAGGGCTGCCCTCCAGGAGCCAGGAGGTGTGCCCCAGGGACAGGACCCCGAGTCAGGCAGGAGTAGAGCTGGGGAGGCCAAGGCAGAGGTCCCTACAAAGCATCCTCCAGAGAGAGAATGGTAAAAGAAACTTTGGCATTTGGAGCAGCCATTCCATAGGGCCCCCACCAGCCCAGTCTCTCCCATCCCAGGAGTCTATCATTTGCATTTCTATGAATCTGGAGTCCAGCTGGCCCTGACCGTAAACCTGGACACTGGGCCAGGGGTGCAGGGACCAGGCAGAGCTAAAGGGGGTGGGAGACCACCTGGTGGGGGCCAGTTTCTGCAAGAGCTGGATGAGCAAGGTGCATTTTAGAGTTGCTTTGTCTTCCCTCCCACCACTCCCTTCAGAAGGCTCTGCTGGGCACCTGTCCTCTCTTGTTGACATCCTGACAGAGCCTCCAGCCTTCAGTTCTCTTTGGGAGATTTAGCCCGCTGGGGTGCTGGAGGGATGATTCATACATGGGTGGTGCTTCCTTGGGCATGTCTATGTGTAAACACTTCTCACGCAGATGTATGTTATTCTTAAACTTCTGTGGATCCTGCTGAAATGCAGACTCTGGGAGCACCCCCACACACTGCAGATGCCAGTCTCAAGTCCAGGTTTTCACCTGTGCTTCTGACCACCCTGGGATGAGAGTTTCCCAAGACCACCTTCTTGGGTTGGATTAATTTGCTAGAACAGGTCACAGAACTCGGAGAAACATGATTAGATGACCAGTTTATTATAAAAGGATATTGGGGCACCTGGGTGTCTCAGTCAACTTCAACTCAGGTCCTGATCTCACAGTTGGTGAGTTTGAGCCTCGCCTGGGGCTCTGCGCTGACAGCTCGGAGCCTGGAGCCTGCTTCGGATTCTGTGTCTCCCTGTCTCTCTCTGCCTCCTCCACTCACTCTCTGTCTGTCTTTCAAAAATAAACATTAAAATTAAAAAGAAAATATTATAAAAGGATACCATTCAGGAGCAGCCAGATGGAAGAGAGGCGTGGTGCGTGGGTGTGGGGCAAGGGCGTGGAGCTTCCAGGCACCCTCCTAGCACCTCCGTGTGCTCATCAGCCCAGAGGCTCTCCAAATCCCAGCCTTTGGGGGGTTTGTGGAGGCCTCCTTACAAAGGCACAATTGATTGAGTCATTGGCTGCTGGTGACTGAATTTAGCATGGGGATAGGGCACTGAAAATTCCAACCTTCTAATGACACAGTTGGGTCCCCTGCAAGCAGCCCCATCATTAGGTTACCTAAGGGCTTTCCAAAAGTCACTTCATTAACACAAGAAACGACACCTTTATCACTTAGCAAATGCCAGTGATTTTAGGAGTTCTGTACCAGGAACAAGACAAAAGACCAAATATATATTCATTATTATAAATGACGCCACACTGCCCCCTTCCCACATTCAAGCCACTTCCTTCTTCCCCAACATCCTTGGCTCCGGCGAGCCAACCAACCAGACCACTCTCTGCCTGCTTTACTAAATGGGGATAAAATTAAGATCCATCAGAAGCTCACCTCGTTTCCCCTGATGAGATGAATTCCACCTTACTTGAGGGCATGCAAAGAAACAGTGGACGTAACTATGCATGTCAGCCAAAATGGAAGCTTCTCTTTCCAACTCAGCGCTACCACCACAGCATATTAATGTGACATAGGACAGTGATATCCTCACACATCTGAGCCAAACAAAGACCTCGTATATCTAACAAAATAAAGACCAATCGCAAACCACAACAAACCACAATATTTCAATAAGAATGGCTTTTAATCACCTGGCAGCCACTTGGCCCAGCAGATAAAGGCAACCACTAGAGCCTCTACTCCTGCTCAGTGTAAAAATCTTACAGGAGGAAGGGCGCCTGGGTGTTTCAGTCGGCTAAGCATATGACTTCAGCTCAGGCCATGATCTCACAGTTTGTGAGTTCGAGCCCCATGTGGGGCTCTGTGCTGACAGGTCAGAGCCTGGAGCCTGCTTCGGATTCTGTGTCTCCCTCTCTCTCTGCCCTTCCCCTGCTCTGTCTCTCTCTGTCTCAAAAATAAATAATAAACATTAAAAAAATATTTTTTAAAAAGAGGTGGGGGAGAGAAGGAGAGTCTGAGGGCTAGATGTGGCTTGGTTGCTGTCTGGAAAAACTGCCTGGGCTCGTGGGGCCCCCGAATTCCCACAGAGCTGGATGCCACAGGCTCAAAAGGAGTCTAAGTGTTCAAATGCTGACGGGTGAGAAGCAAAAGATCCCTGGAGCTCAGAAGCAGGGGCCCTGGGAGGGCCTGGGAGGGCAGAGGGGAGCCAAGGCTGGAACACGGCCCCTGGTTTAGAGCAGAGATTGAAGGGATGCACTTTGAAGACAGAGGTGGGACCATGAACCAAAGAATATATGTGGCCTCTAGGAGCTAGGAAAGGGAAGAAACTTTCCCCTAGAGCTTCAAAAACAAACAAACAAACAAACAAACCTGGCCTGCTGACACCTGATTTTAGGATTCCTGACCCTCAGAATCCTCAGAGGGAAATTTCTGCCTTATTTTACCATAGGTGGTGGTCATTTGTTGCAGAGGCAAAAGGAAACAAATTCAGTTAGAAGTTGGTGCCCTTCTACCATGTGTCGGTTTCCTAGGCCTCTGCAACAAATACCACAAAGGGAGTGGCTGAAACAAGACACATCTGTTGCCTCTCAGTCCTGGAGGCTACAAGTCCCCGCTCCAGTGGCTCGCAGAGCCACACTCCCTCTGAAGGTTGTAGGAAAGGATGGATTCCAGGCTCCTCCCTAGTGGCTGGTAGCTCCTTGGCTTGTGGCAATCTGCCTGCAACCTTCACGTCGTGTTCCCCCTGCATGTGTGTCTGTCTCCGGGGCCAAATTGCCCCTTTTCATAAAGACACAGGATGAGCACCTACCTACCCTAATGAACTCACTGAACTAGATCACCCCACAAAGACTGTATTTCTTTTTTCTTAATGTTTATTTTGAGAGAGAGAGAGAGAAAGAGAGAGCATTCGACCAGGGGAGGGGCAGAGAGAGAGGATCTCAAGCAGGCTCTACACTATCCGCACAGCCCAATGCAGGGCTCGAACCCACAAAGCCACAAGATCACGACCTGAGAGCCAAAACCAAGAGTCGGAAGCATAACCAACAGAGCCACCCAGGCACCCCACAAAGGTTGTATTTCTAAATACGGGCCACATTCACGGGTGCTGGGGGTCAGCACTGCAACACCTTTTAAGGGGACACAGTTCGACTTATACACAAAGTTTGTCCCTAAAAGTTGCCCTCCTTTATAAAGCCCATGCAAGAGGGTAATAATTCTTTCCCTGCAAAAGGAAGCAACCCCTGCTGTTCTCCCCTATGTCACTGCCATTGGCCTGAAAAGCAAGTGCCTGGCACCCAGGGACAGCGCCCACCACCTACTCTATAATTCATCCCACTCTGCTGACCTGTGGGTGCTGCGGTGAAATCCTCCCCAGCTCTTGCAATGTTTCCCTCCCAGCCTCAGCGCCTGCTACACGCCACACTTGCAGTGTTTGTCGCAAGAACACACCCTTCATCTTTGTTTCCCATCCGCTGAACCCAGCAAAAACATCAGCACTGAGTCCATGTGTCTTGAATTAAAAAATGACTCCAGGAAACTTTCCGTGGACACAGATGAGCTGAACTCAACCTGTTTTCAAAGAAGGCATCGTGTATGAAGTAGTGACATTCTCTGAAGCACTGAGACTCTGCAGGCAGCTCACATCTGCGGCTCAGGTGGAATTAAATTGGAGCCAATCCTTTTTGAAGCAGAGACTGAGATCCTATGGGAGACTAAAGAGACAGGGAGCAACAGACTTCTCCCTCTCATCCCAGCCCCGCAGAGCTCAGCACGGTGTTTCAGACAGACATAGCACCTTTAGGGCAGCCAGTCTCTAGAACATCAATGGGCTTCTGGGTCAGCTCAAAGAGATGTGGAGACACCAGCCTGCAGAACCAGAACCTTCCAGACATTGGGTCTCTGTGCATTAATGAAGCCATGCTGAACACAGAAGCTCCCGCTATTCTCAGAGATCCAGGGCTGCTCTGGGACTGAAAGAAAACAATAAACATCGTTCTCCTCCATAGGCACACACAGCCCCTCCCCGGGGCCTGCTCCCGTGTCATTGCTGTTGGTCCTTGAGGCTGACAAAGATCCCACCCCTTTTCTCTCACCTGGGGGGCAAAGTGGACTCCACCTAAGCAAGGGCAGGGGCCAGTCTCCCCTGTTTTGGCAATGACTCTGGCAGGGAAGATGGTGACTTGGGTTCATTTGCTCACTCTCATTCCCTGATGGAAAGGGAGGTGAGGGTTCAAGGAGGTGTTTCATGAAGTTAGAAAAAAAAAATCAATATTACCTGTCAAGTACTACCTCTTGCATGTGGAACCCAAACTACTAAGGTTATGTGAAAGCTTTAATAGAACTTGCCTTGACAATTTATTCCTAAATCTTCCCCCGCCCCCCTGCCAGCTCAATACAATATCGCTACTTAATTTCATGACTGCATGAAACTGCTTTAGACACTACTTGGGGGATAAGGATTAACAGTTCAAGTAAATGCAAATGATGTTTTTGCTACCTTGTCTCAACAGGTTTAGATGAGAATATAGACTCCAATATTAAACTGCATCATGTGTATATAGTTTCCACAGTTATATGTAACTTGGTATCTTTTGTAGTCTGTAAGGGAAATGGTCCTAGTGTTATTATTCAGGCTTAAAACTAGGGTTTGCCTTGTAACTCTATCAGGGCCTGATAACCATGTGATGCTGAAAATCACAAGACAGCATGAAACGTTTTGTTTGCTCGGTTCCATAAAGTGTACTATAGACCTTTCCCCGTTGTTCTCTAACCTCAGGGGGAACAGGACTGAGTTCTAGAGATACACTTATTTATTATAAAAGGTGAATGCAGTTAGGTATCTCCCCAACCCGTCCACAAGCCCAACGGAGACTTGAGAACCCCATTTTAGTCTCCTTAAATAACCTTCTCCTTTTAGCACCCCCGTATTTGCACCCTCAATGAAAACGACGAACTGGAAGGGGAGTGTTGGGTGGCACTGCAGGCCTTGAGAGAGCCCCAGGTTTCCTCCTCCTGGGGGCGGGAACTAGGGGAGAGCAGTGAACGTCATCCCGCAGAGCACTTACTGTTGTGGGCAGAGCTGTGTCCAGTGGCCCATCGTGGTTCACTTCAGTTTTCCAGTCTCCTCCGGGGAAAATTCTCTGCCTGGAACAATCTGGACAGGCTTTGCTACCAAGGTAGCAGTCAAGAGAAGGGCTCTGCAAAGCTGGGACCAAGCCCCATGGCTTCCAGCTAACACTGGGTTGTTGTCCAGGAAAAGTGGTCAAACGTGCTAAATAGTGTTGTATTGCCACAGGCTGAGCTGCTGCAAACCTCTCACCCGTGAAAAAACCTGTTTTCTAAGAAAGAGAGGATAGCGTTAAGGAGCACAGGCTGGGTAGTCAGACTGCTTGCATCTCAACTGGTGAGCTGTGTGATCATGGCCAAGTGGCCCCACCTCTCTGAGCCAAAACACTTAAAATGTACTTAGCACATAAAAAACATTCAAAACCATAGCACTTATGATCATGGAATATTTTATTGTGTTCCATCACATAAGGTACTTATTTTGCAATCCGTTTTTTTCTTGTAAAGAAAAGGTATCCATAAGTGAATGCATTGGTAATTATCTATTATCAGAATGAGGCACATTCATCTACAAAATCATTCCCTAACTTCTTCTGAATAAACCACCATTAGGGAATATTGCTGGTTACTTAAAAAACAGTTAGCATTTCATAGGGTTCCCTATTCTTAGCATATCTTTGCTGTATTTTGAACTAATTCTTTTATATATTAGGTTTTGGAGGAAGGAAACTTAGAAGGTTCATCTCCATAACTTTTAATCCATATCGCCCGCCAAATAAATAAAAAGGTACACGTTTTACTGAACTCCTATTCTTGACCTCTGCAATCCATACCTGTTGTAAAGAAAAACAGAACACAAATCAAGACTGCAGAAAGATGCTAAAACAAGAGCACTCTAATTTTGAAAAATTCTAATTTTCTTGGGCCACATAGCAATGAGCTATGGTGCATGGCCAATCTGAGGTATAATTAACTTCTCATCTTTTGATCCTGATGAATTTACATATCCAATTATCTTCCTGTTTAATTTCTCATGGTTTTGCCACATTGGCTAAAACTTTGTAACAAAAGTCTTGTGACTTAATGGGCTTTGCGGCTTATCTGTCTGGGTATGCCAGTGTGCTATTGCACTGAGCTGTGAAATCTTCCTGGCAGGACCAAGTACCCAGGCTCCCCATCCACCAGGGCGACGGACGAGATCACGCCACGGTCAGAGGCTGCAGAGAAGCAGCAGCAAAGGAGATTGCATAAAAATGATACTGATTTCAAGCCACGCGTGCTCCTTTATCAAGGGATACCGGTGCATTGCCCCAAAGCTGGTGCCGATGTAGATGACAGAGTTGAAAGCTCCATTCTTGCCCCACCAGAGTTCCTGCTTTGTTTCCTTGGAGGACTCTACAGTAATTCCCACTTGTTCTGTCCGAGTAGACACAGCGAAGAGTCTCCTAAGTGGAGGGCCATTCCCATTCCATGAGGACGCCAATCCGTGGAGCCACCACACTGTGAACACACCCAGAGCATGGGATTCAGTTCTATTCTCTACACTGAGGTTTTTACAGATGGCCAGTTCATGTGCCAAGGAGGATTTTCTCATCACCCAGAAGGCAAGTTCAACTTTAACTTCGATTAACTGCATTGTCAACAATGCCAGAAGTGTCCAAATTTAGTGGCAAATGTGGTCTACCCAGCTCCTTGTAAAAACAAGCCTGCGTGGCTCTAATGGAATATGGTCACGTGCTTTGTAAGGAAGGAAAGGAGATGGATGACTTGCGTTTTGCCTAGCATTTTGGGAGTCGTGACCACAACTTAATATGATCGGGTGTGGTCTGTTTATGGAATTTTCAAAGACCACACTTGGGTATCAAGGTGGGGTGGAGGGTGACAGGTAGAGATTTATCATATGCAACCGAGAGACACTAATTCATGAGCAGAGCTGAGGGACACAGCACATGGAGAATTTACTCAACCATCCATGCAGAGAGATGCTAATATCACTTATTCTTTTATTTTCAAGCTCTCTCAACTCCTCCCTTCTTTAAAGGGAGAGCAGCTCTTCTGTGAATATAATTTAGGGTAGGAGGAGAGGACCCAGTTCTCTGATTTACGCAAAAGGACATAAATCCACATATGGGCCTGGAGTACTTTTACATTTCAACAAGGGGCAGGGTGCAGCTGTAGCTTCTGGCAAAGCAAAAAGCCAGGGGAAGTGAAACAGGAGCAGATCACCAGTGGCCATCACTTTTCCTTCATCAGGCCTGTGAGGTCATCTTCCATCCCCTTCTCATTCAGCTCATCCAGGCTGCAGTACCGGTGAGTGATTTTCCCAGTGGTGACTGTGATGACTCGGAGCCCGTGGGTGTCCTGGCTCAGCTGACATCTGATGGCAGATGAAACCCCCATGTCCAGGTTCTGGTAGGTGCCCCCAACATTCTGGTGGTGGTGGTCTGAGAACACAGCCGTGACACCTGCACGGGAGGGAATGAGATATTAGGGGGCCGAGGATTTCTCTGTCAGGGACTCAGGGGGTTCCCCTGTTTTCTTCTGGGAACAACACAGAGTGTTATTAAATTAAATGCATACTATTAGTCAGTGCCTAAGAAATGAGAATGCAGCATATGTGACATCCAGAATCCTTCCAGGGAATAATTCATCGATATAACATACTATTAACATGTTTGTCATAACTGCTGCAAGAGAGTGAGTGCCAAGGAGCAAGAAGAGAGAAGGAAGATAAAGTGAATGACTTTGAGAGAGATACAGGAAGTGGAAGGAAATATTCTGAGACCTGTATTAACAGCCATAGGATGCAAGCTAAATGTCTACAAAGAGTAATGTTTCTGAAGTTCAAATCAAGATGGCATGGCATACTCAACATTTAATGTAACTTTTCCGCCCCACACTCAAGAGTCATGGTGGATAAAACAGAAAAAAGAAAACCAAAGAACAGAAGTCCCCTCAGCATCAAAATGAAGAGCTCTGAGGAGGATGAGACACAAGACAGAAAGGCAGAGGAATGACTGGGTTGCAGTGTTGGCGGGAGTGAAGGTCCTGTATGGGAAGAGAGACTGGAAGCAGTTCTGTAAGACGAGCAAATAAGGCCCGGCCCCTGTTTGGAGTAGGGGTAGCATTAGGGTCTCTGTTTCTGGAAGGAGGCTGCAGAAAACCATTGCTGTCTGGGGCCCAGGCAGCAGTGTGCAGGTGTCTTTAACAAGTACTCCAGAGAATAAAAGAGAAAGAGAATAAAAATAAAAGAGATTTGTAATGTTTACTCACTTCCATGTGGTGAACACTCTCATCGTGGTTGATTGCAAATCACCAGCATGATGTCGCTGACCCAGACGTGGGAAGAGATGCAGGAGCACATCATTCTACAGAGCCTCCACCACCCAGATACAAAAGCAGTGAGCGACCTCGCGGCATCGTCAGAGCAACATGTAGCAAGGTAATTAGAAAATAGTCAGTTTTGAGTATTTATTACCTTTGCTTGTCAATATAATTTATTCACTGGCAAGTTCATAAAATTTAATTTTTAATCATTGTTGTTTGAGAACAAGCTCACAAAATTCCTTAAAATTTAATCACTGGTTTTCATGAGCTGGGCAGGAGGAGTTGTCTGCAGCACACTGCTGGGCTGGTGCTTGTAGCAATCCGTGGGTCTAGGAAGGAAGGACAGACACAGGCTCAAGTCTAGGAAATGAGACAGCTTTTCTCAGTGTTAAGGGCCTTCCAGCTCTACTGTAAGTCCTGCTCCCAGATGGGGCCGGGGTGGAGGAGCCCAAACCACTAGGTGCGGAGAAGCTATTCAAGAGAGAAAGTGAAGGTTTTTCTTACTCAATGATGTCTTACTCAAATTGAATCGGAAATAAAATCCCACCACCTGTGAAGAAATATCATGCTGAGAAAGACAGTCTACACACTTCTCAATCAGGAATATGAACTCACTCCAGATGAAATGAATGGTATAAAACTGCCTGACAAATACTTAAAATGAATAAGTTTAGGGCATCAAAAGGTCCTCAATAAAGGACTAATATTTATAAAAAAACAACATGCTATGAAACAAAATAGGTATGAATTAAATGAGAATAATTGGTAATGAAAGTTTAGAGATGGGGCCATAAAAGACATAGCCATTAAAATATAAAACAAAGACAACTCTCAATAAATGGGATAAATTCTAGACTGGACACTGTTCAGAGAGGAACAGTGAATTAAAAGACAAAATGGAGGCAAGGAACCAAAGACAACACAGAGACTCAGACATAAGCAATAAAAACATGCAGTTCAAAGAAACCAAAGAATGGATTAAGAGGTATCAATGGATGCTTAAGACGAGATGGAAGAGGAGAAAGGAGGAAATCATAGTAAGAATAATTTACAAAGGAATGACAGACAGACATCAGGCACCCCTTGCAATAACAGAATCAAAAAGTAATACCTTCCAATGCTGAGGCCAAGCAACTATGAACCTCAAATTTTATACCCAGCTAAACCACATTCAAGTTTAAGAGCAAAAGAAATACATGTGGAGGCATGTGAAGACCAAAACTTTACCACTTCCAAACCTTCACTGAAAGAATTATTAGGAGATCTGTTTCAGCAAGGAAGGGAAGACATTTTAAAAAATAGTGATGAGCAACCATAGATAAAATATTTCAGTAAATTTAATTAACTACTGATTTCTCTTGAAAAACTATTTTTTCATGTGAAAGTGAAACTAAAACTCAAGAATGTCAAGAACGTTCAATGGATACTTAAAGCACATAAAAGCTATTGTCATGTTTGGAAGGAATATGAAAACAATAAGTAACTTTAGATTTTGCTAGAAAAAATTCATAATTAACATGCTGCTTAAAAATGGGCACAAGTAGGGGCACCTGGGTGGCTCAGCTGGTTAAGCATCTGACTTTGGCTCAGGTCATCATCTCACAGCTCATGAGTTCAAGCCCCATGACAGGCTCTATGCTGATGGCTCAGAGCCCAGACCCTGCTTCAGATTCTGTCTCCCTCTCTCTCTGCCCACCCCCACCCAACCCACACCCATTCATGCTCTGTCTCTCTCTTTCTCTCTTAAAAATAAATAAACATTAAAAAAACCCACTGATATACTTTTAAAGGGTAAAGTTTATGGTATGTGGATTATATAGCTCAATAAAAGATGCAAAAATAAAATGTGTGGGAAGGGGAGGAAGCTAGAATGAACTGTGTGGTAGTGGACTGGAGGGGGAGACCTCAATATGAACTCATGTTTACCTTAATATCAGATGTTAAAAACGGATGAGGACCGGGGCACCTGGGTGGTTTAGTTGGTTAAGCGTCCAACTTTCACTTAGGTCATGATCCCGCGGTTCGTGGGTTCGAGCCCTGCGTCGGGCTCTGTGCTGACTGCCAGCTCAGAGCCTGGAGCCTGTTTCAGTCTGTGACTCCCTCTCTCTCTGACCCTCCCTGCTCACGCCGTCTTTCTCTCTCTCCTAGAAATAAATAAAACATAAAAAAAAAAAAATGGATGAGGACACATGAAACATTTATAGAGGTGTACAGACACAGGTGAGTAAACAGATACATATTTCCCAGCCTAGAAACAAGGGCACATACTAGCAATGAGCATACCTAGTGTCCAGATCTTGGTTTCTAATACGATTCTCCAGTAAAAGGAGATACAGATCCTTGAAGAAATGACTGACTGTAAGGCTGGGGCAGGAAATACACAAAATGAGTCTGGAGCATCTTGTTGGGCCAGAAAGTAAGGAAGTGCTCAAAAGCTCACAATAATGGGGAGGGAGGTGGTCAGAAGGACACAGGGATCAACTGAAAGAGGACGCTGTGAAGATCCCTCGGCTTCTCAGGACACACAGATGTTGGGCTGTGTCATTTTCCCTCACTGAGCTGGGCTGCACATGTCACTTGTGGGGAAGGAAAGTGTCCTTTTATAGGAAAGCAGGCATATCAGTTCTGCAGATGTGCCTTGTACAGAGTCCATGTTCCTGGCTCTGAGAGAGATGAGACACTCCCCTCCCGTCAGGGGCTTCAGGTGTCCTAACAAGGAGACAGTTACATGCATTAAAGGACACGGAGCTTCTGATATGTAGTAGTAGAGGCTCCAGGAATGTGTCCTCAAATACAGCAGCCGGAGACATGAATCTCATGGGAATGAAATGGAGGCTGTGGACAAGAAGGAAGAGCTGAGATGGTGCAGGTGAGAGAGTGTTGGACTCAGTAAGATGGATTTGGAGGCCATTTCTGGCGGGGCCCACAGCCTGGGTAGGGAGCGTGAGGACAGCATGACGTCCACCCAGAGCTGCTGCATGAGTTCAAGCACAGTTCATGCAGTTATCATCTCTGAAGTGTCATTGTGGCCAAAGTGCACCTAGTTCATTATCTAAATAAAGACTGTTGTTTCCCTTGGTTTTCTGGAGGTTCTGGATCTGTGTGAAAGAATGCCCTGAAGATTCATAGTTTAACTTGGTTCTTATGGGAACCTTAGTTTGTGTGTCTCTGTGAGACTAAATGGGAAGAAAGGTTGTATATCAGCTGAGTGGCTTCCTTGGCCTTCAGCCTGAGTCAGACTCTTAGTGGGGAATTCAGGGTTGACCAGGAACTGCCCCTGCTTGACCCCTGTCACTGCACCCCTGCATCTGCTGTCTGCAGGTCTGCATCTCCAAAACTTCCCTCACAATATCCTGAGGCATTGTCTGTGTTCCTAATATCAGCTCTCAGTGGGGCCATCTCAGAGCCTCAGCTTTGTTACCTGAGAAACAGGGATAGTGTTGATTTCCGAGGTCAGTGCGATGAAGAGGTGATTAAGCACATAAGGAATTTGTAAAATGTATGAGATGAGTGGGCACTCACCCTTCTCTGTGGAAATGAATGTATCTGCACACAGAAGATCAGCAACAGATGTTCGTTCAATTTCATGAAACAAAGGATATAATCCCTGAGGCTGGGAGATTGGCAATCCCTGTTTCAAAAGATACGGCAAAGACCCCTCTGTTTTTTCTATTAAAATTCAGGGCCTACTTTACAAAGAAGAAAGAGAAAAGTGTGAGAATGTGTACATTCAGGGATCTATAGCTAAGATCTGAAGACAGTCCTCTTCCATTACAGGTAGACACACAGAGTAAGCCACACAACTAAGTGTTCATCCAAGGCCACACATACATTGTCGAAGACAAAACGCACAGAGGAGAACAGAAGATTGCACTGCAGCAACTCCAAATCTCTTTGACATAGAGGGCAATCAGTCTGAAACTTGCAGAAGACCAGCTGTGGTGATTATGTATTTAGAAATGGTGTCTAATCTGCCCCTTGGTCTGAACAGTTTCCCTGCCCCCCGCCCCCATTCCCTCCTCTTTGTCCTTCATGTGACCTCTAATGCACTTGTCACAGTTGTGTTTCTGTGTTGGTGTCTGCTTCCAGGAAAATCAATACTCATTCCCCATCAAGCACACACTTTGGGGTTACTGGGACACCTGGGTGGCTTAGTCAGTTAAGCGTCCGACTTTTGCTTAGGTCATGATCTTGCAGTTCGTGGGTTCAAGCCCCACATCGGGCTCTGTGCTGACTGCCAGCTCAGAGCCTGGAGCCTGTTTCAGAATCTGTGACTCCCTCTCTCTCAGACCCTCCCCTGCTCACGCTGTCTCTCTCTCTCTCCTAGAAATAAATAAAACATTAAAAAATTTTAAAAAAAATAGGTAGAGTGTATAGTATTGGTGGAAGAAGAGAGATCATTCTTTGGGGTTGTATTGCCTGGAAAGGAGCCATAGCTCCATCTGGGAGTTGGACACATCCTCCAGGGAGCTCTGGTGGTGATGGTGAATTCTGTAGATAGATACTCATGAGCACATGGTGCCAGCTAGTTTGTGGGGTGTGTGCTGATGATCAGGGCAGATGTCTGTCTCCAGGAAAGGGTATATTGTGATGGTGAGGAATAGATTCAGGAGACCAGTAAGGAGGCCCTGCATTAATCTAGCTCTTGTGCTCTCCACCTTACCAGCTGCCCCCCAATAGCACCAATCTCGGTGGCCTCCAAGGGCACAAATGGCAGCATTATTCATGGTGAGTCACATGATGTCCCCAAAACCTCCCCCTGTTGCCCTATTAGGGGATGGGGAGGGCAGAGGTCAATGGTATGAGATAGGTTCCTTCGACACCACCCAGGAGATTGGGTGTAAGCATACGGCTCCTTCTACATTGGCCAATCCGATGCCCTTTGCTCCAGGGATACTTTTTTCTTCTCAGTTTAGGAAAGCAGGCAGCCCTCCAGCAGCTTTTGGGTCACGGCTGGGCCACCCAGGGTAAATGTCTGGCTGTCCACATTGTTGTCAGCATTGCTATAGTAAATGTCAACATGAGCAGCTGCTGTACACGGGATTCTTGTCCATCGTGATCAGGGCCTGGGACAAAACATGACAGGAGGGAGGGAGAGACAGGAGTGTCCTGTGCTCCTGGACAGGGCTGCGTGCACAGAGCAGATGGTCTGAAGTCTTGGGAGAGATGGAGAAAGAGACAGGCGGGAGAGAGACTGAGTGAGGGATGGGGGAATTGGGCACATCCTAGAAAGTGAAAGGAAGAAACAGAGAGAGACAGGGGTCGAGAGAAACAGAGACAAAGAGGAAGTACAAGGAGGAAAGCAGGGTCCAGGTATGTGGGCAGGGTAACATGGGCCAGGGGAGAAGGGATGTATTAAGTGGCCCTCAGTGCTGGAGCAGAAAAGGACGGTATCATGGGCATCAGAGTTCTGTGACTCTAAGACTTCAACTTCTCTGGGGCCCAGGTCTGCTGAGGCCATTGCATTTGAAAAGATGGGTCCCCCTCATTTCACCTGTAACTGTGGGGCTCAGTCTCATGTTCTGTCATGGAGAGCAAAGGTGTTCTGTCTTGAAGGAGAGGGTACTGCTCTTTGGCAGGTAAACACCAGAGCCTGCCCTGTGGGGAGGTGACCCTGAACCATCTCCCTCAGTGCCCCAGGCCCTGCTGCATTCCCCCCACACCAGCTGTCCTTCCTCATGTTCTGAACCCAGGCATCAGGCACTGTGCTGTTCCCAGGTCCTGCAGCCTGGACCTGGCAGAGGTGGACTGCTGATATTGATCAAATGTAGTTGACAATAAGGTCCATTCTCCCTCTGGAACTAGAAATGTGCATCAAGATAGTGTGTTGCTATCCTCTTGTCCACTGCCAATCTGAGGATGCCAGATGGTAGGTGAACCCTTTAAAACACCATAGTCTTCTCTTACATCAAATTAGAAGACATTTTCTTCTCCCAGCTTCCTTCTAATTATGAAGAGATGGCAATTAGTAATGGAAGGCCAAATGGTCCTATAGGAAGTTGACCTATATGACTGATGGACATTATTTCATTCATCTGCATCCCTGAAGTACATTTGATTGAAAATATTAGCCAAGGATATATACAATAAATTTATAACAGGTATGTAGCTCCCTGTACGTTGCATTATGACCTCATCACATATGTGTTATCAAAGACATTATTGGTGACTTTTCAGATAAGTTCTCAACATCAAAATGGTGATGTTAGAGAATCTGGTATAAATGGAATTCCACATATTCTAAATTAGGAATGATTTTTTTAAATTTTAATATTTATTTTTTCTTTTTTTGAGAGAGGTTGAGTGGGGGAGGGTGGAGAGAGAGGGAGACACAGAATCTGAGGCACGCTCTAGGCTCTGAGCTGTCAGCACAGAGCCTTATGCGGGGTTCGAACTCATGGACTGCAATATCATGACCTGAGTTGAGGTTGGATGTTTAACCAACTAAGCCACCCAGGCACACCGGGTGTGCCATTTTTAATGGCAAAGAAGGAGAAATTAAAAATAGTGTAAAGGATGTCAATTTTTAATTGAAAGATTGTTCACACATTTGTTGTATTAGTTTTAGGCATACATCCTAGTCATTTCATACGTCTATAAATTAATTATATTGTATTTAACCACAAGTGTAGCTATCATGTGAAAGCATGTGTAGCTATCAAAGTGAAAGCTTTCATGTGAAACACTATTATTCCAGGACTCTATTCCATTAGCTGTACCTTATATCTGTAGGACTTATTCATTCCATAGCTGGAAGCTGTTATCTCTCTCTCAAACATGTTCATTTTTTATCTGACCTAAGTATTTTGGTGGTAAACACAATTATCTGTTGTCCAGTGTAAATTGGTAGTCTATTTTTCTGTGAACACTGTTTAAAGCAGTACAAATGATGTCTGTCATTAGATTAATAAATTCGGTTTCACTCTCCACTCACAAGAAAGGAGAAGGAATAGATATTTTTGTGTGTCCCAGGCCCCGTCACAAAGATCCTTCCCAATCTAGACAACAGGCGTAGTCGCCCAGAGCACCTTTAGTGCCTCAGTTGAGCAGCCACGGCCTTCAACGTTGCAGGAATTCCCACAATGGCCAGCAGAGGGCGCGCGAGCACCACAAACCGGGAGGGGCGGGTTCCTCTGCGTGCACAGTGAGGGCCGGCAGAGGGCGCGCCATCGGCTTTTCTGACCCTGGGCACCTCAGAGCAGGAAGGGCTTCTGCTGCCTCCGGAGGATTCAGGGCCTCTGCAGCTAGCTGCCTCAGGACAGAGAAGAGAGCTGCACTTCTAGCAGGTTCCACCTCCACCCCCACCCCCAAGGAGAGACCTTGGGAGCCTTGCAGCCACTTGTAGTCTCCTGAGTCACCAGAGAGAAGCTGCGTTGTTGGGCTGAGTGCTGAGGAGGGGTGCTGGTCGGTGAGCAGCACAGCCCCTTGCATTTTCTCCGTTGTTGCCTGTTTCATTCCTTACTCTCCTTGACAGTATTTGAACAAGTTGTACTTTACTAAAGGATCCGTGGATTCAGGGGTTCCTTGACATCACATCTTAGATGCAGCGGATGGTTTGTTCCAGATTCAGGCTTGTTTCTCAAAAGAAATCCTGACAAATTCAGAAGAACGAGAGCTGCATTCAGTTAGGATGGGAAAACCTGAAATGCTCAGTCTCAGGACCTTCTAGAAGAATGAACTGGGACCCACTTTCCGAGTCCCGCTGGAACCAGACACCAAGGTAAGGGCACAAACTGTCCCCCACATCATACACGCTTTTTAAAAATTTAATGGTTCTTTTTCCAACATAGTGAAGTAATTGAAAACTAGAGAATGGGTAGGTGTACTAAATCTAATGTTATTTTTTTCATTTAAATTTCAGTTAGTAAAGCTACCGTGTGATATTAGTGTCTGGTGTACAATATAGAGCAGCATCGCCACACATCACCCAGTGCTCATCACAAGTGCGCTCCTTAATCCCCATCACCTGTTTTACCCGTCCCCCCCCCACTGTGGAAACCCTCAGTTTGTCTCCTAGTTAAGAGTCTTTCTTTGTCAATGTCTCCTTTTTCCCCCGTTTTGTTTCATTTCCATGTGTTAGTGAAATCATATGGTATTTGCCTTTCTGTGACAGGCTTATTTTTCCCAGCATAACATTCTCTAGCTCCATCCACCTTGTTGCAAATGACAAGATTTCATTTTTTTTTTACAGCTGAATAATATTCCATTCCATATTCTACATCCATATACATTCTATAGACTACATCTTCATTTATTCATCAGTTGATGGATGCTTGGGCAGTTTCCATAATGTTGTTGCTGTAGAAAATGCTGCTATAAACATCAGGGTGCATGTATCGGTTTGCAGTATTATTTTTGTATTCTTTGTGTAAATACCTTGTAGTGAAATTGCTGGATCTTAAGGTAGTCCTATTGTCAATTTTTTGAGAAATCTCCATAATGTTTTCCAGAGTGGCTGCACCAGTTTACATTCCCACCAACAGTGCAAGAGGGTTCCTCTCTCCCCACATCCTTGGTAACACCTGTTGTTTCATCATTGATTTTAGTCATTCTGACAGATGAGAGGTGTTATCTCATTGTACTTTTGAATTGTATTTCCCTGATGATCAGTGTTGTTGAGCCATCTTTACATGTGTCTCTTGGCTGTCTGTATGCCTTCTTGGAGAAAATGTATATTCACGTCTTCTGTCCATTTTTAATTGGATTTCTCATTTTTTGGGTGTTATATAACTATATATTTTGGACACTAACCCTTTATCAGGTGTCATTTGCAAACATCATCATTCTGTAGGTAGTGTTTTAGTTTTCTTGATTGTTTTCTTGGTGACAGAGGCTTTTTATTTTTATTAAGTCCCATTATTTTTGCTTGTGTTTCCCTTACATCAGGAGAAATATCTACAAAGAAGTTTGTACAGTCAGTGTCAAATAAGTTACTGCCTGTGTTCTTCCCTGGGGTTTTTATGGTTTCAGGTTTCACACATAGGTCTTTATCCATTTGGAATTTATTTTTGTGTATGTTGTAAGTAAGTGGTTGTTGTTGTTGTTGTTGTCTGCATGTTGCTGTCTAGTTTTCCCAAAACCATATGTTGAGGAGATTTTTAAGTTTATTTATTTTTGAGAGCAAAAGAGAACAAACATGCCAAAGAGGGGCAGAGAGTAATGGAGACAGTGAGAAACCCAAACAGGCTTGGCGCTGTAAGCACAGAGCCCAATGTGGAGTTTGAACTCATGAACCCTAAGATCATAACCTGAGCTGAATCTAAGATCAGACGCTTCAGTACTGAGCCACCCATGCGCTGCAAGATTATCTTTTTTTTCCTTTGGATATTCTTTCCTGCTTTGTTGAGGATTATTGACCATATAGGTGTGAGTTCATTTCTGGATTTCCATTCTATTGATCTATGCGTCTATTTTTTTTTCCAGTATCATACTGTTCTGATCACTACAGCTTTGTAATATAACTGAAAGTCTGGAATTGTGATGTCTCCACCTTTGCTTTTCTTTTTCAAGTTTCTTTCAGCTGTTTTGGGTCTTTTGTGGTTCCATACAAAGTTTAGAATTATTTGTTTTAGTTTTGTGTCAAATGTTTTGTTAGTTTGATAGGGATTTCATTAAATGTGTAGATTGTTTTGGGTAGTATACACATTTTAATAGTATTTGTTCTTCCCGTTCATGAACATGGAATGTATTTCCATTTCTTTGGTCCTCTTCCATTTCTTTCATCAGTGTTTTATAGCCTTTAGAGTACAGGTCTTTCACCTCTATGGTTAGGTTTATTCCTAGTTAACCTTATGGTATTGGATGCACTTGTCAATGGGATTGATTCCTTAATTTCTCTTTCTGTTAATTTATGATTGGTCTATAGAAATGCAGCAAATTTCTGTACATTGATTTTTGTATATGGACACTTGCTGAATTTGTATATCAATTCAATTTTTGAGGGAGTCTTTCATGTTTTTTGTATAGACATGTCATTTCCAAATAGCGAAAGTTCTACTGCTTCCTCGCCAATTTCAATACTTTTTATTTCTTTTTATTGTCAGATTGCTGTGGCTAGAACTTCCAGGACTGTGTGAAATAACAGTGGTTATCCCTGTCTTTTTCCTGACCTTAGATGAAAGCTTTCAAAATTTTCCCCATTGAGGATGAGATGATCTTTATTATGTGGAGGTGTGGTGAGTCTCAATCTATTTTGCTAAGGGTTTTTCTCATGAATGGATGTAATATTTCATCAAATGCTTTTTCTGCATCTGTTGAGAGCATCATATTGTTCTTATCCTTTCTTCTATTACTGTGGTGCATCATGTTGATTGATCTGTGAATGTGGAACCACCCTTGCAGCCCAGGAGTGTATGCCACTTGATTGTGGTAAATGATTCTATTAATGGTTTGTTGAATTTAATTTGAAGGTATTTTAATGAGAATTCTGCATACATGCCCACCAGAGTATTGGCCTTCAGTTTTATTTAAAAAATTTTTAAACATATTTTAAAATGTTTATTTACTTAGAAAGTACATAAAAGTGAGGGAGGGGCAGAGAGATGGGGAGAAAGAGAATCCTGAACATGCACCTCACTGTCAGCGCAGAGTCCAATGTGGGGCTCGAACCCATGAACTACAATATAATGACCTAATCCAAAATCAAGAGTTGGACACTCAATGAACCAAGCCCCGCAGGCACCCCTGCATTTTTTGTTTTTAGTGGAGTCTTTATCTGGTTTTGGTATCAGGGTAATTAATAATGATCTCATAGAATGAATTTGGAAGTTTTCTTCCCTTTTTATTTTTTGGAATCATTTGAGGATAGGTTTTACCTCTTCCTTAAATGTTTGGTAGAATTAATCAGTGAAGCCATCTCGCCCTGAACTCTTGTGTTGGGGAAGATATTTTTTGTATTACTGATTCAATTTCTTTCTGCTTTCAGATTTTCTATACCTTCCTGTTCCAGTTTTGGTAGTTTGTGTTTCCAGGAATTTGTCCATTTCTCTCAGGGTATTCAATATGTTTGCATATAGTTTTTCTTAATATTATCTTATAACTGTATTTCTGTGGTTTTGATTGTTATTTCTTTTCTCTTATTTGTGATTTTATTTATTTGAGTCATTTCTGTCTTATTTGTGATAAGTCTGGCTAGGAGTCTCTCAAGTTTATTAATGTTTTCAAAGAAACAGCCCCTAGTTTCATTGAAATGGTCTAATGTTTGCTTGCTTCTTTGTTTACTTTCTGTATCACTTATTTCTGCTTTAATCTGCATTATTTCCTTTCTTCCGCTGTCTTGGAGCTTGGAATGTTCTTTTTCTCATTCCTTTAGTTGTAAGTTTGGATTGTTTGAGATTTTTCTTTTTAAGATAGGCTTGTATTACTATGTACTTCTGTCTTAGGACTGCTTTTGCTGCATTCCAACGTTTTGTGCCAGAGTATTTTCATTTGTTTCAGTGTATTTTCTCATTGATCTGCTGGTTGACCCATTCATTTAGTAGCATGTTGTTCAACCTCCACTTATTTGTGGTATTTATTTGTGTGTGTGTGTGTGTGTGTGTGTGTGTGTGTTGAGGGGTTGACTTCAAGTTTCCTAGCTTTGTGGTCAGAAAAGATGCTTGATCTGACCTCATCTTTGTGTAACTGTTGAGGCCTGATTTGTGACC
This sequence comes from Proteles cristata cristata, assembly GCA_017311185.1. Lineage (NCBI taxonomy): Eukaryota > Metazoa > Chordata > Mammalia > Carnivora > Hyaenidae > Proteles > Proteles cristata. The sequence continues at coordinate 941,276 of JAESUZ010003628.1, read as the reverse complement.
TAGTATGTGATCGATTCTCGAGAATGTCCCATGTGCACTTGAAAAGAATGTGTGTTCTAATAATTTAGTGTGGAGTGTTCTGAATATATCTGTTAAGACCATCTGGTCCAGTGTGTCATTCAAAGCCATCGTTCCCTTGTTGATTTTCTGTTAGACAATCTGTCCATTGATGAGAGTAGGGTTTTAAACTCCTCTACTATCATTATATGATTATAAATGAGTTCCTTTATGTTTGTTGTTAATTGTTTTATATATTTGGTTGTATATTATGTTGGGTGCATAAAACGTTACAGTTGTTCAATCTTATTGTTTCATTGTCCTCTTTTTTATGAAATAGTGTCTGTATTCATCTCTTGTTAGTTTTTTTTTTTTAATTTAAGTTTTAGTTGACATACAGTGCATTATTGGTTTCAGGAGTAGAATTCAGTGATTCATTACTCACATACAACACCCAGTGCTCATCATAACAAGTGCCCTCCTTAATATCCCCATCTAGCCCAACAGTGGAGTACATGTGCCCCTTCAAGTCAGCATTTGTGTATCCCTTGGATAAGTACATAGTAGTCCAATCGCTATGTCATAGTGTAACTCTATTTTTAGGTTGTTGTTGTTGTTGTTGTTTTTGGATGAATCTCCATACTGTTTTCAATCCCATCAGCATTGCAAAAGCGTTCTTTTTCTCCACAACGTTGCCAACATCTGTCATTTCCTGAGTTGTTAATTTTAGCCATTCTTACAGGTGTGAGGTGATATCTCATTGTGGCTTTGATTAGTATTTCACTGATGATGATAGGTTGACTATCTTTTCATGTATCAGCAATCTGGATGTTATCTTTGTTAAAGTTCTATTCATGTCTTTTGCCCATTTCATCACTGCATTATTTGGTTTTGGGGTGTTGAGTTTGATAAGTTCTTTTGAAATTTTGGATACTAACCATTTATCTGATATGTCACTTAGAAGTATCTTCTCCCATTCCATCAAATGCCCCTTAGTTTTGTTGATTGTGTCCTCTGCTGTGCAGAAGCCTTTTATTTGATGAGATCCCCATACTTAATTTTTTGTTTTTCTTTCCCTTGCTTCTGGAGATATGTCAAGTAAGAAGATGCTGTGGCCAGGATCAAAGAGGTTGTTGCCTCTATTCTCTTCTAGGATTTTGATGCTCTCTTGCCTTACATTTAGATCTTTCATACAATTTGAGTTTATTTTTGTGTATGGTGTAAGAACATGGTTCAGGTTCATTCTTCTTCTTGCTGTCCAGTTTTCCCAGTACCATTTGCTGAAGAGACTCTTTTTTCCATTGGATATTCTTTCCTGCTTTGTTTAAGATTAGTTTGCCATATGTTAGTGTCCATTTCTTGGTTCCCTATTCTGTTCCATTGATCTATGTGTTTGTTTGGGTTTTTTTATCTTTTGATTATTTATAGATCAGATAATTTCCTTTTTAAAAAAATAGTTTATTGTCAGGTTGGTTTCCTTATAACACCCAGTGCTCATCCCCACAAGTGCCCTCCTCCATGCCCATCCCCCCTTCCCTCTCCCCCACCACCATCAGTCCTCAGTTTGTTCTCAGAATTCAAGAGTCTCTCATGGTTTGCCTCCCTCCCTCTCCCACACTATTTTTCCCCTTCTTCTCCCCCATTGTCCTCCATTAAGTTCCTCATAATCCTCCTATATGTGCAAACATATGGTATCTGTCCTTCTCTGCCTGACTTATTTCACTCAGCATAACACCCTCAAGTTCTATCCATGTTGCTATGCATGGCCAGATTTCATTCTTTCTCATTGCCATGTAGTATTCCATTGTATAGATAAACCACATCTTCTTGATCCATTCGTCAGTTGATGGGCACTTAGACTCCTTCCATGATTTGGCTATTGTTGAGAGTGCTGCTGTGAACATTGGGGTCCACGTGCCCCTATGCACCAGCACCCCTGTATCCCTTGGGTAAATTCCTAGCAGTGCTATTGCTGGGTCATAGGGGAGTTCTATTGTTAATTTTTTTAGTAATCTCAACACTGTTTTCCAGAGGGCTGCACCAGTTTACATTCCCACCAACAGTGTAGGAGGGTGCCCGTTTCTCCACATCCTCGCCAGCATCTAGAGTCCTCTGATTTGCTCAGTTTAGCCACTCTGACTGGCATGAGGCGGTATCTCAGTGTGGTTTTGATTTGTATTTCCCTGATGAGGAGGGATGCTGAGCATTTTTTCATGTGTCTCTTGGCGTCTTTGGAGAAGTGTCTGTTCATGTCTTCTGCCCATTTCTTCACTGGATTGTTTGTTTTTGGGTGTAGAGTTTGGTGAGTTCCTTATAGATTTTGGATACTAGCCCCTTATCTGATATGTCATGTGCAACTATGTTTTCCCATTCCATCGGCTGCCTATTTGTTTTATGCATTGTTTCCTTTACCGTGCAGAAGCTTACAATCTTGATGAGGTCCCAATAGTTCATTTTTGCTCTTGATTCCCTTGCCTTTGGGGATGTTTCAAGTAAGAAATTGCTGCGGTGGAGGTCAAGGAAGTTGTTTCCTGCTTTCTCCTCTAGGATTTTGATGGTTTCCTGTCTCACATTCAAGTCCTTTTCCATTTTGAGTTTATTTTTGTGTATGGTGTGAGAAAATGATCTAGTTTCATTCTTCTGCATGTTGCTGTCCATTTCTCCCAGCACCATCTGTTAAAGAGGCTTCTTTTTCCATTGGATACTCTTTCCTGCTTTGTCAAAGATTAGTTGGCTGTACACTTTTGGGTCCAATTCTGAGTTCTCAATTCTATTCCATTAGTCTATGTGTCTGTTTTTGTGCCAATACCATACTGTCTTCATGATGACAGCTGTGTAGTAGAGGCTAAAGTCTGGGATAGAGATGCCTTCCATTTTGGTTTTCTTCTTCAATATTACTTTGGCTATTCAGGGTCTTTTTTAGGATAGTTCTAGCTTTGAGAATAATGCTGGTGCATTTTTGATTGGGATTGAACTGAATGTGTAGATTGCTTTGGGTAGCAATGACATTTTAACTATATTTATTCTTCCAATCCATGAGCATGGAATGTTTTTCCATTTCTTTATGTCTTCTTCAATTTCCTTCATAAGTTTTTTTTTATAGTTTTCATCATACAGATCTCCTGTATCTTTGGTTAGGTTTATTCCTAGGGATTTTATGGTTTTTTGTGCAAATTTGAATAGGATCAGTTTCTTGATTTCTCTTTCTGTTGCTTCATTATTGGTGTGTAAAAATGCAACCGATTTCTGTACATTGACTTTGGACCCTGCCCACTTTGCTGAATTCATGGATCAGTTCTAGTAGGCTTCTGGTGAAGTCTGTCAGGTTTTCTATGTAGAGTATCATGTCTTCTGTGAAAAGTCAGAGTTTAACTTCTTCTTTGACAATTCTGATGCCTTTTATTTCCTTCTGATACTAGGACTTCCAGCACTATGTTAAACAACAGTGGTGAGAGCGGACATCCCTGTCGTGTTCCTGATCTCAGGGGGAAAGCTCTCAAGTTTTCCCCATTGAGGATGATGTTAGCTGAGGGCTTCTCATAGATGGCTTTTATGATGTTTAAGTAAGTTCTTTCTATCCCAACTTTCTCAAGGGTCTTTATAAAGACGGGATGCTGTGTTTTGTCAAATGCTTTTTTTGCATCGACAGGATCATATGATTTTTATCTTTTCTTTTGTTGATGTGATGTTTGCTGATTCTTTTGTTGATTGATTTGCGAATATTGAACTGGCCCTGTAACCCAGGAATGAATCCCACTTGATCTTGGTGGATACTTCTTTTTATGTGCTGTTGCATTCGATTTGCAAATATCTTGTTGGGGATTTTTGCATCTGTATTCATCAAGGATATTGGCCTGTAGTTCTCTTTTTTTTGCTGGGTCTCTCTCTGGCTTGGGAATCAGAGTGATACTGGCTTCATAAAATGAGTCTGGAAGTTTTCCTTTGATTTCTATTTTTTGGAATAGCTTGAGAAGAATGGTTATTAAGCTTGAGAAGTTTAATTTGGAATAGCTTGAGAAGAATGGGAATTCTGGTAGAATTCCCCAGGGAAGCCATCTGGCCCAGGGCTCTTATTTGTTGGGAGTTTTTTGATAACTGATTGGATTTCTTCACTAGTTATGGGTCTGTTCAGATTTTCTATCTCTTCCCGTGTGAATTTTGGTAGTGAGTGTGTGTTTAGGAATTGGTCCATTTCTTCTAAGTTGTCTAGTTTGTTGTTATATAATTTTTCATAGTATTCCCTGATAATTGCTTGTATTTCTGAAGGATTAGTTTTAATAAGTCCATTTTCATTCATGATTTTGTCTATTTGAGTGCTCTCTCTTTTCTTTTTGAGGAGCCTGGCTAGAGGTTTGTCAATTTTGTTTATCTTTTCAAAAAACCAACTCTTGGTTTCATTGATCCATTCAACTGTTTCTTTGGTTTCTGTATTGTTTATTTCTGCTCTGATTTTTGTTATTTCTCTTCTCCTACTGGGTTTGGGGTGCTCTTGTTGCTCTCCCTCTAGTTCCTTTAGGTGCACTGTTAGATTTTGCACTTGTGCTTTTTCTAATTTCTTGTAATAGGCCTGGAGTGCAATGTACTTTCCTCTTAGGACTGCCTTTGCCACATCCCAGAGTTTGGATTGTTGTATTTTCATTTTCATTTGTTTCCATATATTTTTAAATTTTTTCTCTAATTGCCTGATTGGCCCATTCATTCTTTAGTAGGGTGTTCTTTAACCTCCATGTTTTTGGAGGTTTTCCAGACTTCTCCTTGTGATCAATTTCAAGTTTCATAGCATTGTGATCTGAAAGTGTGCATGGTATGATCTCAATTCTTTTATATTTATTGAAGGCTGCATTATGTCCCAGTATGTGATCTATCTGGAGAATGTGCCATGTGCACTTGAGAAGAAAGTGAATTCCATGGGCTCAGGATGTATAGAGTTCTAAATATGTCTGTCAAATCCATCTGGTCCAATGTGTCATTCAAGTCCATTGTTTCTTTAGTGATTTTCTGTGTAGTAGATCTATCCATTGCTGTAAGTGGAGTATTAAAGTCCCCTGCTATTAGAACATTCTTATCCATAAGATTGTTTCTGTTTGTAATTAATTGTTTTATATATTTAGGTGCTCCCATTTTTGGTGCATAGACATTCATAATTGTTAGCTCTTCTTGATGGATAGACCCTGTAATTATTATATAATGCCCTTCTTCATCCCTTGTTATTGTCTTTAATTTAAAATCCAGTTTGTCTGATGTAAGTATAGCTACTCCAGCTTTCTTTTGACTTCCTGTAGCATGATATATATTTCTCCATCTCCTTACTTTCAATCTGAAGGTGTCCTCAGGTCTATAATGAGTTTCTTGTAGACAGCAAATAGATGGATTTTGTTTTATATCCATTCTGCTACCCTATGTCTTTTGATTGGAGCATTCAGCCTATTTACATTCAGTGTTATTATTGAAATATATGGGTTTAGAATCATTGTGTCATTTGTGGGATTCATGCTTGTGGTGGTGTCTCTAGTATCTCGTGTTTCTTGCAACATTTACCTCAGAGAGTCCCCCTCAGGATTTCTTGTAGGGCTGGTTTAGTGGTGGCAAATTTTTTCAATTTTTGTTTATTTGGAAAGACTTTTATCCTTCTATTCTGAATGACAGGCTTGCTGGGTAGAGGATTCTTGGCTGCATAGTTTTTTCTGTTCATCGCATTGAATATTTCCTGCCATTCCCTTCTGGCCTGCCAAGTTTCAGTAGATAGGTCTGTCACCACTTTGATAGGTTTCCCTTTGTATCTTAGGGCTCTTTTCTCCCTAGCTGCTTTCAGAATTCTCTCTTTGTCCTTATATTTTGCCAGTTTCACTATGATATATCATGCAGAAGATTGATTCAAGTTACGTCTGAGGGGAGTTCTCTATCCCTCTTGGGTTTCAACGTCTGTTTTTTCCCCAGATTGTGGAAGTTCTCTGGTATAATTTGTTCAAGGACTCCTTCAGTGCCTTTCCCTCTCTCTTCCTTTTCTGGAATTCCTATGATATGGATATTTTTCCATTTGATTGTATCACTGAGCTCTCGAACTCTCCTTTTGTGTTTCTGGATCAGTTTATCTCTCTTTTTCTCAGCTTCCTCTTTTTCTATAATTGTGCCTTTTAAATCACTTATTCTCCTTTCTTCTTCTTCAGTCTGTGCATTGGACACCTCCATTTTAATTTGCATCTTATTTATAGCATTTTTAAATTCATCACAACTATTTTTAGGCTCCATAGTCTTTGTAGCAATAGTTTCTCTGATGTCTTCCATGCCTTTTTCAAGCCCAGTGATTAATTTTATGAGTACTGTTCTAAATTCTTCTTCAGTTATGTTGCTTATATATGTTTTGAGAAGTTCTTAGCTGTCATTTCTTCCTGGAATTTCTTTGGAGGGGAGTTCTTCCATTTCATCATTTTGGTTAGCTTTCTGTCTCTTGTTAGTTTTAAAAGCTTGTTATGCACTCTGCAGTTGCGAGTGCTGCTGTATCAATGAAGGCTCTTTGAATGTTCGGGGCCTGTCCATTCAGAAAGTGTTTTTTAAATAGTGTCTCTTGGTCTCTCTTGTTGATGCCTTGGTTATTTTATTTTCCTACTCGTAGTGGTATTTGGAACTCTCCACCATGTGTACTTTGGCTTGTTTCTTGAGGTAGCTCTGGAAAAAATAAAAACAGACAAACACACAGGGAACAAAGGCATACAAATGCACAGAGAAATCCAACAAACATGCAAACTGAAAGGGAAAAAGAAAAAGAAAAAAAGGAAGGGACACATACAATAAAAAAAATAAAGAGGAAGGAGGGAAGACAAATAATAAAATAAAAATACGTAAAAAAGAAAAGAAAAAAAAAAACCTAAAAGGCAAAGGTCAGTCTAAAGCATAGAACCAGAATTCCCAGCTACAAATAAAGAGCTGGGTGTATGCAGTGCTGACGGAAGAGCATATACAAAGAGAGAAATGACAGGGTGGGGAGGAAGTGAAATTGGAAATGAAATGATCCAGCAGAAAGACTAAGAGGCTTAATTCAGAGAGAGAAATAGGGGAATATGGTTAGAAACGAGGTGAAAGAAATGACAATAATGCTACTCAGAGAAACTATATAATCTGATTACTCCAGAGAGAGAGAGATAAAAAGGTAGCGGTGGAGGTGTAGAATATACATCTAGAGAATGGATTAAATGTGACTGTTTAAGCAGGCCAGTGACCAAAATTAATCAAGGCAGTGCATCCATGTTGGTCTTGCCCTGGCTCCGGGGAAAGAAAACAAAACAAAACAAAAAGCAGCAGCTCTCTAGTGGGTATGGGCGTGGTTTGCTGTAGGCAGGTTTTAGACTCCAGTGTGTTCCGTCGGGGGTCCTGCCTTTGTGGTTGTGGGGAGAAAAGTGGTGGTGCCCGTCTCTTCTTGAACCAAGTATTGCAACTCACTCTTTTGGGTCCGATCTCCCTGTGCCACGGGTGTAGCCAAGGTGGGCTGTGCTATATATCCCAAGCCACAACTCGTTTCCAGATCTTAGTCTGCACGCCCCACTGATATCCCCCGAAATATAAACTTGCAGGCGAGTCCCTCAGAGCAGTTTCAAGCCTCTTGCCTCCCCCTTGGGGATTGAGCAGAGCCAGAAGCACAAAGGCGTGGCTTCAGGCACCACTGCATCCCCTCCAGGTTGAGTTGGTGAGTGAGAAGCAGTTTCTCCTGGGATTGTCTGGGAAGAGTGCGTCCTGCCTAGGGTCAGCTGGACAGCAAGATACCGGATCCCTCTGTGTCCCGAGTGGGGTTTTTTTGTGCCAATATCATACTGTCTTGATTACAGCTTTTAAAGGTACACTGTTAGAAGACTGAAATTCTGCTTTCTCTTTTCTAAAAAAAGACCAAGTTTTCTTGGATTGCTAGTTTGCACTTGATAAGAAAATGTAAACACAATTCCCCCCCCGTTTTATTTTCCTTGCCCAGAAAACCAAAGTTTCTATGTTTTGTCTTTATCAGGTCTTTGGTTTGTTAAAAAACTAAAACTTCACAATGTTAAAGGAGCTAAGTTTTACTAACAAGTATATTACCCTATCCGCCTTTGTAACCTTGGTTAAATAATTAAATTTTACGTTTTTATAATGATCCATAATCCTATTTAGGCATGAACTTTAAAATTTTCCCAAGACTTGAATTGTAAATGAAGTCTTTTTGACCAACCAGACTTGTTTATTTAGTATGTTAAGTTACATGGAAAGCACAAACAAATAATGATAAAACTTAGGTTGTAATGGTTGGGTAAATGCTGTAACTGTTCATGTAAAGAAAGATAGATATAGATACAGATATGAAATTCCTGAAGTTGTAATATCACTTGATAGTCTGATTATTGAAGTGTCCTGTGTCACAGAAATAACTGAATTTTCTTGTCAATTGCATTATGGTCTTTTGCAATTTGCAAAATGAGTTTCATCTTCAACCAGATCATAAAAAGGACTTTTTTTTAAAAAAAACAAATGCAGGTTTTTGATATCTTTAAAATTGCAAAATTGGGGTGCCTGGGTGACTCAGTCAGTTATGTGTCTGACTCTTGGTTTTGACTCAGGTCATGATCTCATGGTTCATGAGATTGAACCCTGTGTGGGGCTCTGCACTGACAGCGTGGAGCCTGCTTGGGATTCTCTCTCTCCCTCTCTCTGCCCCATCCCCACTTGTGCTGTCTCTGTCTCTCTCAAACAAATAAATAAACTTAAAAAAACCATAAAGCTGGTAAGAATTTCCAGAACGAACAAAAAGCTACATTCAAACTGAACATGAATTAGTAACATGGAACTAAAGGAATTAAAGAAGATGATTATAGTTCTGGTGACCCATTGCTTGTTCTCTGATGTTTGCTCTTCCAGATTAAGTAAACTTTCTCTTAAAATGACTCTATATAACTTAAAGACATTGTAAAATATTCATTTCTGAACGAACTGAAGCATCTAACTTTCCTCCCTAGCTGAACCCTCTGAAATTCAAAAGCTCTCAGTGAATATGCTTTTTTCAAGGCAATTACAGTTGTTTTCATAACTTTAGTAAGAATCTATTCTCCTTTTAACAGGACACCATTGGAAATATTGGTTATTTTACCAAAGTTTTGACTGGAATGTCATATTTCAGACATACATAGATTCAGATATGACCATACAGCTTTAAGGAACTAAGATTGCTTTTATGAAACATAAAGCCAAGGGACACCTGAGTGGCTCAGCCAGTTAAGCATCCAACATCAGCTCAAGTCATGATCTCACAGTTTGTGAGTTCGAGCCCCAAATCAGACTCTGCACTGTCAGCACAGAGCCTGCTAGGATCTTCTCTCTCCCCCTCTCTCTCACCTTCTCCCACTCATCCCCCTGCCTTTCTCTCAAAAATAAAGAAATATTTTTAAAAAATGAAACTTATGTCAGTAAGCCCCTTAGAACTTTTGGCCTGATACCTTGCTTATAGATTTCCCAGCAGCCTTACAGGTGAGTAAAGAATATCACTTCCTGGCTGGTGCAGGAACCTCAGGATATTTGGGGGAACCTTAAGAAGAGGAATTCACCCACATCTACAGGTACTGCAGGCATGTCTGATGGCAAGTATATGGCTTGGACTCTGGCCTAGAGCAGCTACTAAACGTTCAATCAACATTCTTTATAAAAAGTTTCAGCAAAGTTAATTTGTAAAGGTTTATATGATCAGTCACTATTCTTGCTGAGCTCATATAATTAGGCCAAGTGTGTTAAAGCTGAACTTATTTTTTAAATAAATTAGTCTTGATTTGGCTATCTCTGGAAACAGGGTGATTTTGGAGAGAAAATTGTCTCAATAACACATCTTTGCAGGTGTTAAACTCTAGTTCTGATGGTCTTTGAATGTCTGTTATTTGCCTAAGCTAGACACCCTGAGGTAAACTTCAGAGAAATTGCCACACTAGCTCATGTATAAAGAATCTTCTTGTCTGTTATTCTCTGGGGATAGTAACAGGACTCCATAGGCATATGCTTATTTGAATATCTGGAAAATAGGATGGATTCACCTGCAGTGGTAAACTCAGCTATCACCTTGACCAATTCTGTGTGGCTGGAATGACAAAACCAGAGCATGCCCCAGTCTGTGGGGCTAACTATGTTTGTGGAGATAATGGACGGCCCCGCTTTCCTTATGCCTGGATTGAATGATGTACTTGGGGATGCCCTTATCTCCCGAGACAAGTTTTCTCCCACTTGCCAGTGATTCCGCATATTTAGGATATTGTTAATGTTTGCCATCAAACAAAGAAGTGCTTCTTCATGGTTTTATCCCTTAGTCATATTTGTCCCAGGGGCCACCTCTATTGATGTAAAATTGCAAATAGAGGCTTTAGCCAAGCATACAGTAGCTGTCTTTAAAGACCCAGCTCACTGTAAAAAGTGGCCCTCCAGAAATGAATGGCCCTTGATACCCTGACTGCAGCCCAAGGAAACACCTAGGTTTCATTAAAGCAGAATGCTATGTATGTACTCCAGATTATCACAAAAATATGGCAGGGTTACCAACTGAGATGTATACTCAAATTAAGGCTCTACAAAATACTTCCCTCTCTTTCAAGGACTGGTTAAGTTCCTGGTTCACAGGAGGACTATGGTCAACTATTAAGGATCTCTGTGTTGGACTTCTCATTCTTACAGCTATACTCATCTTCATATGTTGCCTTTTCCAAAGTTTCCCTGCTTGGTGCCAAGACTCCATCACTATAGTAACTTCAGGTTGACAGATGGTCCTTATCACACACAGAGATATTTCTTTGATGTCCACATTGGATTTGGCTGCCTCCACTTTTCCTAACTCCCCTATACATTCCTGACTGATCACTGTTGACTCATTAGGTAGGAATATCTCTAGGTCTGTATTCAGCAGGAAGACGCTACAGAAGATAAGGCCTTCTGCCTTCAACAACCGTAAAGATTTAAGGGTCAGAATTGTTCAGGGGCCAATGGGGCACCTGGGTGGCTCAGCCAGTTAAGGCTCTGATTCTCGATTTCAGCTCAGGTCATGATCTCACCGTTTGTGAGTTCAACCCTCCATTGGACTTAGCAATATGAGTGAAAGCTGCTTAGGATTCTCTCCTGCCGCCCCCCTCCCCGACCCTCTTCTGCTCACTCCATCTTTCTCTCAAAATAAATAAACTTAAAAAATTGTTCAGGGGGGAAATAAGGAGAACAAAGCCAAAAGAATCATACTAAAATGATATTTTCTCACAACTTGAAGTCCACCTACCTATAAATCCTTGAGACATGTAGATCGTGACCCTGCTCAAGGCGCTCATGGCTGCCTTAATGTTGATGTTTTGCTAGAGACTGAAAGCAACGCTGTCTTCACAACATCTAGACCTCCAGGATCCCATGACTCTTCTTTAATATGCACAAATCCCTTTAGAGATTTGTTATCTCTGCCCTCCCCAGCCCCCAAACTTAAAAGCACGCAATCAATAACTCCTCTTCCCAGTACAGCTCTTTCTGCCACCAGGTCCTGTCCCTGTGGTATAATTAAAACACCCTCTTGCACCATAAAACGTCTCAAGAATTCATTCATGACCATTGGGCTCAATGATCCTGCATCACACAGAGATGGTGGTGCTAATGTGTACAGGTGCTCAGGACATGGGTTCCTCCTGTCCTCAGCAGTCATGGACACAGGCATGGACATGGAAGGAAACCATTTTATTAAAAGAAACCAGTCCAGGGTCACATAGCTGGTAAGCAGCACAGCTGGATCTCAGACTCTAGGCTCCTGGACCTGCCCACAGGGGCCACAAAGCGCTCCCCAGATGGGAAACTGATACTGGCTTTGGGGACACTACATCACCTCTATGAATGATCTCACCAGTTCGAGGCCCCCCAATCTCTGTTCACTGCTGCTGCTTTCCCTGGTCCCTGCTCCAGTTATAATTGGGGTAACCTTGGCCACCTGCTAGGCCCTCCCTGCCCAGCACATCTGGTGCTGCCAATCTGGGTGCTGTCCCAGGGTCCCCAGGAGAGAAGCTGATGAACTATTACTCTTAAAATGCTCTCATTCCTGCAGATCCCAGGAGATCTCATGAGAGTCAGCTTGGATTATTCCCCAGTGGTGTTCATAATGTAAAGTCTAACGTAATGAGTAGGAGGGTCACATAGACAAGTCACAGATTGACCACTATTTGAAGTATTTAAATGTCTAGGTCAATTAGAGATGATTTGGGGACCAATCTTCTCATACCAATATTTCAGGATATTCCAGGTCTAGAGACATATTTTATTATAATTTTATCATGTTCATATCATTCAATCACATATAGGTCTTTTTCTTTGGGATTTCTTTATTCATATTCTTAGAGGTGCTTCTCAATTAATAAACATATGGGAATTTCTAGTTAGCTTGTTAGCAGTGATTTCTAGCACATTATATTACCAAAAGATATTCTATTTCATCCCTCTGGAATATATTGAAATTTCATTTATGGCCAAAATAAGCAGTGTGAATTTTTGTATCTGTATCCTATGTGCCTAAAGTTAATGTATCCTCCAAATGTTATATGTAGATGTGGACACCTATATGGATATAGATGTGGGATTCAGATGGTTGCTAGTAAGATCGTACTATCTTATGGATGTTCTGTCTTCTTTGAGTTACTTAGAGAGGGTTGAAAACTCACTCTGCTTATGTATTTCAGTGGAGTTCTGAAAGGAAGGAGAGCTCCCAGAAGAGGAGAAAGGGAGCTGGGTTAGAGGGACCAGAAACCAGGAGGTCTGCCAGTTTTCCAGAGAGCAAGTGTCGTTGGGATGGCACGTGGTGGTGTACCAGGTAAGAAGTGGCTTTTTAAAAAATGAAGTCACGCTAGGGTGTCTGTTTTGATCTAGCAGGGGCAAAGGCAGATGATTGGTCAAGAGACAGTATAAAGGTTCCAGGGTGTTAAGGCAACGCTCAGACATTGAAGGCTTGAAGATACATGGATCCTCTTCTGCTACAGCTGCTACTTGTGTCCTGCTCACCTAGTGATTTATTGACCTACTGATCAACTAACCTGTCTAAACCCCTACTCCCTCCACTCTAGTACTGGATATGATCCCGGTACTGTCCCTGACTCCCTTCTTCTCCTGATGTGCCCCCTCCCCAATCCCACCCTTACAGAAACACCACCCCCAGCCCCAATTACCACCCCACCCCATTCCCACCCCCACCTCCTGCTTGGTGCCCTGGAAGCCCCTGAAATGACCAGAGCATGAAAGTATAGAGGCTGTTTTTCTGTCTACTCATGCTCTGGTGACCCAGTTACTCAAATATAGATGTGAGTGAACATGGGACATCAGTGGATTCTTCCTTCATATAAAGTTCTTTCACACTGTGGTTGGACAGCTTCATGAGGTTCTTGATGGCAACTTCAGAAGAACTTCAGTTCTTCCTGAAGACTGAGGGCCACAGGGCATGTTTTTCCACCAGCCTGAAGTAGTTGTGGCCACAGCTGTCCATAGCAAGTTCTGGGTCCTGTCTGTCCTGTTTGGTCCAAAATGATCAGCATTGACAAAATGCAAAGATATAACTGGACCCCAGTGTGAATGTTTCACTTAGTCGTGAAAAAGCAAGCCTGTAGGGCACCTGGGTGGCTCAATCAGTTAAGTGTGTGACTCTTGATTTTGGCTCAGGTCATGATCTCATGGTTTATAAGACTGAGCCCCACATTGGGGTTCAGAGACTGCTTGGGACTCTTTATCTTTGTCTCTCTGCCCCTCCCCAACTTGCATGGTCTCTCTTTCTCTCAAAATACATAAACATTTTTAAAACATCAAAATCTGTACCCCACTCTCTTCTATGGGAGAGAGACAGGGTTCCCATAGAAATAAGTAGACTTCTTTTGATTGACAGGCACCAGATGTGTAGAGCTGGATCTGGAAAGCCTCAGTAGTCAGGAACAACCCTTGTATGGAGGCAGAATCATCCCGCATGAATACTTCTAGTCAAAATAGAATGTATTCTGTTTCTTTTGAGACTACAAAGGAGTATATTATATGGTGGTCTTTATTAGAATTTTCCTCCTCTACCTGGGCTGTATCTCATAGATAATTTCAGCTCTCTCCCTACCTCATCTCTGAGTTTTGCATAAACTGACTTGTCTTGCATGTCTCACCTGCACCTGGTCATGGCCATTGTCTGCAAGAACCTAGTGAAGGTCTAGACTGGACAGCAACATGCAGAAGAATGAAACTGGACCACTTTCTTACACTATACTCAAAAAGAAACTCAAAATGAATGAAATACCTAAATGTGAGGCAGGAAACCATCAAAACCATAGAGGAGAAAACAGGCAACAACCTCTTTGACCTCAGCTGCAGCAATTTCTTGCTCAACAGGTCTCTGAAGGCAAGGGAAGTAAGAGCAAAATGAACTATTGGGACCTTGCAAGATAAACAACAACAACAACAACAAAAACTTCTGCCCTGCAAAGGAAACAGTCAACAAAACCAAAAGGCAACCAACAGAATGGGAGTAGATACCTGCAAATAACATACCAGATAAAGGGTTAGTATCCAAAAGCTATAAAGAACTTAGCAAACTCAACATCCAAAAAGAAATAGTCCAGTGAAGAAATGGGCAGAAGACATGAATCAATACTTTTCCAAAGAAGACATCCAGATGGCCAACAGACATGAAAAGATGCTCAACATCAGTCATTATGAAGGAAATAAAAATCAAAACCACACTGAGATACCACACACCAGTCAGAGTAGCTAAAATTAACAACTCAGGAAACAAGATGTTGGCCAGTATGTGGAGAAACAGGAACCCTCTTGCATTGTCCGTGGGTACGCAAATTGGTGCAGCCAATATGGAAGACAGTGTGAAGGTTCCTTAAAAAATTAAAAATATAAATACCCTATGACCCAGCAATGGCACTACTAGGAATTTATCCAAAGAATGCAGGAGTGCTGATTCATAGGGGCACATGTACCCCAATGTTTATAGCAGTGCTTTCAACAATAGCCAAATTATGGAAAGAGCCCAAATGTCCATCAACTGATGAATGGATAAAGAAGATATGGGTTATATATACAGTGGAGTATTACTTGGCAATGAGAAAGAATGAAATCCTGCCATTTGCAACAACATGGATGGAATTGGAAGGTACAGTCAGAGAAAGACAGATGTCATATATTTTCACTCATATGTGGAACTCGAGAAACTTAATAGGAAGACCATGGGGAAAGGGAAGGGGAAAAATAGTTTCAAACAGACAGGGAGGCAGACCATAAGAGACTGTTAAACTGAGGGTTGATGGCGGGGGTCAGGTGGAATGGGAGAAGGGGCCAATGGGTGATGAACACTGAGGAGGGCACTTGTTGGGATGAGCACTAGGTGTTGTATGTAAGCGATGAATCATGGAATCTAGCCCCAAAACTGAGAACACACTATATATACTGTATGTTAGCCATCTTGACAATATATTTTTTTAAAAAGGAATCAATTACTAATATTAGCAGCTAGACAGCTGCCAGATGTTTCAAGAGTATCCAAGACTGAGAATGGTTTACATTCGTGTCAATATGGCCTGTCTTTGGTGCATTTGATCCCCATGATCATTGTGCTGACAGCCCTTGCTCTCTTTAGACAGTGGCCACTCAAAGATGTCCATTTCCCACCAGCACACATTTTAGTGACCTCAGTTCTGAGAGCTGAAGAGACATATGCTACACATTTTGGGGGCTACTTTCTAGAGAGGTTCATTTGCACAAAATTAAAGCTTCAATGTGTGAATTCGTGTGAATTGCATTGTGAGTGTATTTGCTCCTAAAATACTGTTAAGTCTGGTTTTTATAAAATGATATGTGTTCTTTTGTTTTGATGACCATATCCAGGACTTTTGTATTCTTTTAGAAATTAATTTTCATAGTTGCCATTGATTGATTTAGGTGTAATACTGTGAAATAGGAACGTGAATTCCTTTCATTGGCTATTTGACAAGTGTATCCAAGGAACTTAAAATCTCACAGATACCATAATATACAAGATCACTTGATTATGCAAATCTTTATTTAATTCAGAAATACGAAAATTTGGGCTGTCAGATTCAGTACCAAAGTAAACATTGAAAAAAAACCTTAATGTGTTTAGAAAGCAAAAAATAAGTATAATTTTTTAATAATCTCATATTTATAATAGCAACTGACTCTCTCTCTCAGTTATGTCCCTATCTTTAAACATCTATCTATATAACATTCTCAGTTATCTCTCTAGTACATTTTTTAATGTTACTTTCTCCCATTCTTCCATGGGAGAAGAAAATTTTGGGGGTTTTATTTGGAGATATTCCAAAGGGGTTACTCTAGGTACTTTATGAATGCACAGAAGTCATTAACTTCTTATCTACTATATGTTTAATATTATGTATTTTTCCATTTTAAGTTGGTTTATAAATTCTTAAGTTAACTATTTAAAAAATATTTGGAATGCATTTGTCAGCAAAATAAAGTCTCTAAGTGTTGCATATTATACTTTTCCTATAGCTTCAGTATGGTGTTAATTTATGTATAATAACACCTTTTTAAAGGAAACAATTTGTTGATATTTGACATATATAATGAGTAATGAAGTTATCACCACAGCAAAAGGGTAAACACACTCCATCACTCCCAAAAGTTTGCTCCTGTTCCTTTCTAAGCCGTCTGTCCTCCTCCTGTCTTCCTCCTTTGCAGAGGCATTTGAGAGTCTCCTGGAAACATGTTGAGGGTTTTTAAAGATGATTCTTTGTGACAGATATATTGTAAATGTCTTTAATGGATCCCTCATTGTCTCCAACATTATTTCAGCTTCTCTGTATTTTAGCCTACCATTTCTGTCTTGGCTCTGAGGTGTGTGTAATTTGGAATTGCTCCCTGGGAATTTGTGTATTTCTAATTTACCTCTGGAGAACTGTCCTTGCTGTGAGTATAATAAAGTACCTTATATTTTTAAAATCATAAATAAGCAGAAAATTTTATACTCACTGTGCCTTTATATGCACTCAGTATTACAAATTTCCCTCTAATCTGTTCAATTTTCACTATCATTTAGATTGAACTATTTAAAAATTTCTGTAGAAATGACTTCTTTGACCCATATATCTTTTTTAAGTTGAAGTATAATGAGCATACAATATTAGATTCAGGTGTACATTATGATTCTGCAATTCTTTACATTTCTCAGTGGTCATTACCATAAGTATACTCTTGATCCCCTTCGCCTCTGTCACCCATCCCCAACACCAACCTACCCTCCAACCCCTGTGTTCATTAGAAGCTTATTTAATCTACAATGTTTTTTGTCATTTTCTATCTATATTTCTGTTCTTGAGGTCTAATTTGACTCATTTGTAGTATGAGAACATACTTTCTATGACTTCTGTTATTGTGGTTGTTCAGATCTATCTTATAGCCATAATATGGTCTATCTCAGTGAATGTTCTATGTGAACTTGAGAGGAATATATATTCTTCTGTTGGATGACGTGTTCTACAGATGGTAATGGATCCAGTTGGTTGATGATGCTGTTCAGTTCATCTGTGATCTTACTGAATGTCTGTATGCTGGATCTGTCAGTGAATGATAGAGGGTATTGAATTCTCCAGCTGTAGTAATGGATTCAGCTCTACCAGCAGCTCTGTCCATGTTGGCCTCTGTTGTTAATGCATGCACATTAGAAATTGTTGCATCTTTTTGGAGAGTTACTTTTTTTTTTTTAATGTTTTATTTATTTCTAGGAGAGAGAGAGAGAGACAGCATAAGCAGGAGAGGGTCAGAGAGAGAGGGAGTCACAGACTGAAACAGGCTCCAGGCTCTGAGCTGGTAGTCAGCACAGAGCCCAACGCGGGGCTTGAACCCACAAACCGCGAGATCATGACCTAAGCGAAAGTCGGACGCTTAACTGACTAAGCCACCCAGGCGCCCCATTTGGAGAGTTACTTTTTACCATTAAAGTAATGCCACTTATTATCCCTGACAATTTTCCTTACTCTGTCCTGTGTTTGAAGGATAATTTCACTGGCTACAGATAGTTTCATGTTTGTTTGTTTGTTTAATGTTTTAGTTATTTCTAGGAGAGAGAGAGAGACAGCGTGAGCAGGGGAGGGTCAGAGAGAGAGAGTCACAGACTGAAACAGGCTCCAGGCTCTGAGCTGGCAGTCAGCACAGAGCCCGACGTGGGGCTTGAACCCACGAACCGCGAGATCATGACCTAAGCAAAAGTCGGACGCTCAACCGACTAAGCCACCCAGGTGCCCCAGATAGTTTCATGTTTAACACTTTAAATAGTCCATTCTTCTTGATTGCATGGTTTATGAAAAAAGTCTCATGTATTTCTTATCCTGGTTCCTCTTGGGTAAGGTGTTATGGCTCCCCATTCTCCTTACACCCCCAAACACTGCTCTAGACTTCCAAAGCTGTTTGAATTATCCATAGTTGAATATTATATATTAGGTGTAGTTAGTGATTTGTTGTTGTTGTTCTTGTTAGTTGTTTGTATGTTTGTTTTTATCCCAGGTATTTATCCTGCTTTTGATTTTTTGAGCATCCTGGATCTGTGATTTGGTGACTACTATTCATTTTGGAAAGTCCTCAGTCATTATTGCTTCAAATATCTCTCTTCTCCATTGTCCTGATAGTCCTAATGTGTGTGTGTTACACATTTTGCAATTGTCCCACTGGTCTTGGATTTTCCATGTATTTTTAATTGTTTTCTTTTCGGAAGGTGCTATTGGCATTTCTGTAGGCTCAGTGATTCTTTCCTCAGCTCTGTTGAGTCTGTTAATAAACCCATCAAAGCCATTTGTAAAATTTCTATTATGGTGTTCTTGATTTCTTCTATGACTTTAAAATCTTAGAGTTTCATCTTTCTGCTTACATTCACTATCTCTTTTTGCATGTTGTCCATTTTTTTCATTATCTTCATTATCATAGGAATGGAAGTGTTTTTAAGTTCCCAGACTGATAATTCCTACATCTCTGCCATAGGAAGTGTGATTCTAATGCTTGCTGTCTATGTTCAAACTGTGGTTTTTACTTTCTATGACCAGTAAGTTGTATTGAAGAGTAAATGTTATGTGCTGGTAAAGAAACTGAGGTAAAAATAGGACATGAGTGTGAGGTTTTTATATTTATCTGTCTAGGGGTTAGGCTGAATTTACTCCCAGATGAGACAGGAAGGAGAGAGCCCTGGAGATGAGTATTTCCTCTCACCTATATTGCTTAGACTTTGGGAAATCCCCAATTAGGCTTAGTTTCCCTTGAGGGAAGATCTTTTCTGGAAGAACAGAATACTTTGGAGTTTATTTCTAAATGAGTATTTTCCCCCTCTCCCTGCCACTGTAGAAACCTTGCCTTCACAAAGAAACATAAATATTAAGTATTTGGTGTGTTCATAATCCTTTTCACTTCCCCTACCCATGGGGCTTGGTGACAAGGGACAGGGAAGCTCAGAGGTTCCTAAGTGGCTTTATGATAGCATGATGATATTCCAGTATCCTGGCAAGAGTTTAGGACTGGCCTCAGCCTCTCATCATCCTTTAAAACTTTAGAATGGGGAAATATGTTAATGGTGTCAAAAGTGGGTCATGCCTAGATTTGATTGAGCTATGATTTATTAGGGGTGACTGAGGTCTGCAGAGCACTTTTTATTCTTTTTTTGAAACATTAGCTGTCATTTTGGTTGTTGCTTGAGCTTTAGCTCTAGCCATGTTTTATTTTTCTCATCTGGTGTCTTTAATTTATTGGTAGCAGCCTGGAAAAAATCATGGCACCTGATGTGCTCTGACTGTGTATGAATTCATCAAACAGCCAACTCCATGTAAGATTTCAGAAAAGCTTTCTAGAGAATGAAAGAGGCATATCTTAACACAAAGGTTTTGCCCTTCCTTCCTGCTTCCCTCTCTCCCTCCTTCCTTCCTTCCTATTTCTTTATTTCAGGATTTAAAAATAATCCTAGTTTTAAATTTCATTGTGGATACTGGGTTAAAAAAATAAATGAGGGAAATGATGATTTAGTGAATTTTTAAATGTATTATCAATGGTCAAAATTGAATAGGTTGTTCATTTACTGTAAACATTTTTGGTTGATAAAAAAGCTATTTATGTTGTACTCTTTAACAGAAATTGTGAAGTAACATGACTTAAATAGGAAATTTTAATTTTTTCTTATTTTTTAATCCTGTGAATTAATTATGCAAAATAAAATTAATTTCATTGGATTACTGTTTTGGTCTTTATCAGGAACTATAGGTTTTTACTAATAATACTTTTTGATAGCAAACTTAATTTTGTTTTTTCTCTTAGAACCTTGGGAATATCAAGGTAAGAATTTAAGCTTTAGTTTTCTTTGCAATATTCTCTCAGTACTGGTGTTTGATGTGGGTTTTTTTTTTAATGTTTATTTTGAGTGAGAGAGAGAGTGAGTGGGGGAGGGAAAGAGAGAGAGGGAGACACAGAGTCCAACATGGGCTACAGGGTCCGAACTGTCACGACAGAGCCCAATGGGAGGGTAGAACCCATGAACCTTGAGATCATGACCTGAGCCAAAGAAGGACAGTCAACCAACTGAGCCACCCAGGTGCCCCTTGATGTGTATTTTAATTCAACTGAAAATAAATATGGTGATTTCTGATGTCTAATTGACTTGTTAATTCTTCAGAATCTTTCTCTTCCCTGTTTGGAGCCTAAGTGACAATGTGGAGGGAGTTGCCATCTCTGAAGATAAGACATCAGGAGGAGGACCACATCACCAGAGTAGAGGGAATGAAATGAGTGTAATTTTACATAGAAATGGTTAGGAATCAAGTGATGATATGAGCCTGAGGTTTGGAGTGAGTACTTTGCCATGACCTGGCTCTTAGTGAAAAGTGAGGATGAGAAAACACTTTTTGAGTCTATCAAAGAAGCCTAAGCTTAGAGAAGAAGCCAGCTCTTGCCAGGCAGGGTGTGTGTCACAAGAAAGGTTTAAACCATGGTTTTGAGTCTTAAGTGGAGGGAGCCATTCATGCCAGAGGAGAATGAGTGGAAATGAATTTGTTGCAACTGGGGGTAATGTGTTCTGCACAGGCCCCCATAGACTGTGGTGATTCTGTGATGCTGTCTGTTGAGAGCCAGGTGGCTACCTGACACGTAGCAAGCCCTCAAAGGCTGGTGTCCATCACTGTGAATGCACCAGTGGTGGCAGTGAGAAGAGTAAACTCAGAGCATGAGAGCTCTCACATTGGGCCAACAGGAGAAGTTTGCACTTTGTGGTCAGATGAGAATAAATGCCTATTAGAGGAGTCTGTTCTAGAGCTTACATGTGTTATCCACCTGTAATTGGGTCCTTCGTGTGTGTTAAATAACATTCCTGTAAGGCTGGAGGGAAACATTTTCATGTTGGGATGAAATAAAATTTGTCTTCTAGGGATTGCCATTAATCCAGATCCTCTAGCAACTAAGTGTAAAGCGGAGATTGTACCCAAGTGTGTTTGAGTCCAAAGACCTTTTCCTTAAGGGCCCCCAGGCTAGGGTTCATGAAAGGCAATCTCTGAGCAGCAGGAAGTCATCCAAGGCCTTTGGGTAGTCAATCAGTTAGCAATTTGAGCTTTCTTTGTGTGGAATTCCAAATAGCACCTAGGGGTGTAAGGGGCTCAAACCAAGACTAAATGATGGTTTTGTTTGCTTTTGTTTGTTCTTTCATTTGCAGGGACCTATTTATATACCTTAATAATTGGAGAAGAGAAATGCAAGTTGATAGGATTTGATTTTTCTGTTTCATCTCTGTTGGTGACATAAGTATTTGAAGTGATTGAATTTTCCAAGAAGTATGCTTCCAGATGGGAGAGAAATTAGAAGATATTTTATTGCATTTCTCCATTTTGGACAATATTTTAATTAGGAATCTCATTGAAATAAGGTTTTCTTAATCGTGCTAAAACTTTATTTCCTCAGGCACAATAGTATAGCTAAAATGTTAGTTACACCCACTTGTCATATCATGTCTGTGCTGCTAATACACTGGGATTATTCAATGTCACTGGTTTGGTAACAACCTTAGAAAATGTCTTATCTCCTTTTTGTTAGTTTATGTTGAATAACTGAAATGATCAATACTTGAAAAAAATTTTTAAATGTTTATTTAGTTTTGAGAGGGAGAGAGACAGAGGGTGAACAGGGGAGGAGCAGAGAGAGGGGAGACACAGAATCTGAATCAGGCTCCAGGCTCAAGATGTCAGCATAGAGCCTGATGTGGGTCTTGAATTTACAAACTACAAGATCATGACCTGAACTGAAGTCAGACACTTAACCGACAGAGCCATCCAGGCGTCCCTATACTTTAAGAAAGAAAATAGAGAACTTTACTTGCTGAAGAAATATCCACTTAGGAACAGAAGGTACCATTGCCCTTTCAAATATTTTTTGTGATTTCATTTAGGAGAGAAGGCAGGCAAACAACATGAGGGGAGATGACATGGGAACAGTGAGTGATCTGTACAACACCTGGTTCACACAGTGAGGAGATTATACACTCGTTTTGGAATGCATCCCTGAAAATGAAGAGCCTGAAATTAAGGCCTCCATTAAGAGCAACCTCAGGCTGCACATAGCCCAGTCCCAGTTCCAGGAAAAGCCTCAAGACTGTTCAAGGCTAAAGCCATCCTTGGACCCCCCTCAGATCAGCTAATCAAAAAAACATTCCTATGGTCTGAGTCAAGGCTGGGAACTGCAAACAGTTATTTTATACAAACTAGCCAACTTCTCACCACTTGCCTGAACCCCACATGGGCCCTTTGAACTCACCTCATAATTGGTCATTTTCAAGGGATTCTCAAAAGTCATGATTGGGTCCCAACAAAAGTAATGAACACCTCACAGATACTGAATGGTCAAAGCTGTTACCATGGGTACTATACAATTGTAACTGGTGCTTCTGTGATGATGCTATACGTACAACGTGTGCATTGTAACACCCCTGTCCCTTACCCCATAAAAATTCTACTTGCTATTGTTCGGGGCTTCACCTTGCTGCCACGACACCGGTAGGTGGGTGAGCCCCTGCTCAAGCTTGTAATAAAGACCCTTTTGTATTTGCATTGGTGCCAGCTCCTTGGAGGTCTCTGGGACTCACGATTCGGGCACAACAGGAACAGTGAGTGATCTGTACAACACCTGGTACACACAGTGAGGAGATTATACAATCGTTTTGGAGTGCATCCCTGAGAGACAGGTTCACAAAGAGAAAGGCCTCTCTAGGGACGAAGGAGCTGGGTGGTGACTTTTCCCTCCTCTGTCCCCCAGCATAAACACAGAGCCACCTGCTGGAAACAATGTAACACACACACTGGCTGCCTAACTTGCTTACACCAAACCCCACCCCTCTGTGCTCTTAGGAGACTGCTCCTCGAGGTCAAGTTTGCCTCAGTCCCAATGGAGCTGCCCCTTCCCCCAGAAGATAAGCAGAAGCCCTTGACCACACCACCTCTCTTGACCAGACAGTTCTGCAGGGATTCAATTCTAGTAGTAGTCATTTCAAGTCTCAACAAGCAAATCAGAGCACACCGAGTTAAAACTCACATTCTGGCCAAGGACCCTACATTGCACATATCACGCAAGGACAGCCTCTGCAGACAAATGGCCTGAAGGATGGTGCATGCACAAAATAGTGCATGCAACACACCCCAGAGTCACCCCCTGAAGTGCCAGGCCTCAGCACTATATGACTTCCCATTCATAAAGCCATTACATTCAGAGGCAGGCAACATAATGACCATTAATAACACAAATAACATAATGGGCTCTCTTCCCATAGGGCCCCAATTCCTAGGTCTGAGAACACCACAGACATCGAGCACAGAAGTGGTGCAGGCTTAATCAGCATGGAACGTGGAACATCACCATGCCATTTACAAAGCCCAGACAGAGCTGCACAAGGGGTGCCCTGAGGCCCAAACATACCCTGGCCCACAAAAAAGGCTGGCCCTATAACCCAAAGAAGCCTGACTGGAACTTTCCAAAGTGCTATCAACCCTCAGGGGAGAACACACACTGCTGGGTGATCAGTGCCTGGAGCCTCCTGGGATCTAACCCTACCCTAAACCTAACCTTAAACCTAACACTAAACTAACACTAACTATCCCTGACACTAAACCTATACCTGACCCACACCTGCAGATGGGCCCTCATTCCAGCCCTCCAGGGAGATCACATGACTGGTGTTTCTTCTGCCCTGGCAACTCCCCGGGATGGAACCCTAACCCTAGCCACAGTTCTCATGCGGACCTAATTCCTAGGTCTGAGAACATCACGGATATGGGGCCAGAAGCAGTGCAGGCTTAATCAGCCTGAAACTTGGAGTATCACCAGGCTATTTACAAAGCACTGATGGAGCTGCACAGAGCATGCCCTGAGGCCCAACTGTAGCCCATCCCAAAGGGGAGGCTGGCTTTGAACCCAAACTCTAAGCCTGACTGTCACCCTCCCATGGGCCCTCAGCTCAGACCTCTTGGGAGATCATTGTACTGTTTGAAGTTTAGCGCCAGGAGTCTCCTGGGTTCAAACTCTAAACCTAAACCTAACTCCAACCCTGACACTAACCCTAACTCTAACCATAACCCTAAACCGGACCCACACTCCTGCATGGACCCTCATTTCAGCCCACCAGGGAGACCACGGGACTGGGGTCACTTCTGCCCTGGCAACTCCCCTGGACAAACTCTAACCCCAGCCAAGGCTCTCTCCCCATGGGCACCCAATTCCTAGATCTGAGAAAACAACAAACATGGGGTCCAAAGAAGTGCAGGGTTAAGCGGCATGGAACACAGAACATCACCATGCCATTTCCAAACTCTGGATAAAGCTGCACAAAGGGTGTCCTGAGGCCCAACCATAGCCTGGCTCACAGAGGAGGCAGGCCCTTTAACCCAAAGATTAAGCCTGACCAGCACTCTCCTGTGCGCCCTCAACTCATCCCTCCAGAGAGACACGACTTTACTGCTGGAGGTTCAGCGCCTGCATCCACCTGGTTCTAACCCTAACTCTAATTGTAACCCTACACTTGACCCTCTCCCATGCATAGGCCCTGACTTCAGCCCTCAAGGGATATCACGGGACTGGTGTCACTTCTGCCCTGGTGACTCTCCTGTACGGAACCCTAACCCTAGTCAAGGCTCTCTCTCCATGAGAACCCAATTCGTAGGTTTGAGAAAACCATGGACATGGGTCCCAGAAGCGGTGCAGGAATACTAGGCGTTGTATATGGAGCATCACCATGCCATTTCCAAGGCCGGATGGAGCTGCACACGGAGTGCCCTGAGGCCCAACCCTAGCCTGGCCCAGGGAGGAGGCTGTCCCCTGAACTCAAAGACTAAGCCTGACTGGCACTCACCCATGTGCCCTCCAATCAGCCCTCTGGGGGAAAAGACTACACTGGATGATCAGTGCCTGAAACCTCCTGGGATCTAACCCTACCCTAAAACTAACCCTAACTCTAAACTTAACCCTATCCCTGAAACAAACCAGCACATGGGCCCTCATTTCAGCCCTCCAGGGAGCTCACGGGACTGGTGTCGCTTCTGCCCTGGTGACTCACCAGGACAGAACCCTAACCCTGGTCAAAGCTCTCTCCCGCTAGGAACCCAATTCCTAGGTCTGAGAACACCATGGATATGGGGCCCAGAAGAGGTGCAGGCTTAATCAGCATGGAAGGGGGAAATTTCATTACGGTATTTACAAAGTCTGAAAGGGGCTGTACAAGAGGTGGCCTGAGCTGATAGCCTGGCCCACAAAGGATGCTAACCTTTGAACCCAAAGAGTAAGCCTGAATGGCACTGTTCCATGTGCCCTCACCTCAGCCCTCAGGGAAGAACACTGCACTGCTGGGTGATCAGTGCTTGAAGCCTCCTGGGATCTAACCCTAACCCTAATCTTAAACCTAACACTAACCCTAACACTAACCCTAACTCTAACATAACTTTACACTTTACCCACACCCACAGATGGGCCCTCATTTTATCCCTCCAGGGCGATCACCAGACTGGTGTCACTTCTTCCCTGGGGAATCCCCTGGAAGGAACGCTAACCCTAGCCAAGACTTTCTCCCATTGGGACCCAATTCCTAGGTTTGAAAACACCATGGTCATGAGGCCCAGAAGTGGTACAGCCTTAATCAGGATGGAACTTGGAATATCACCATGCCATTAACAAACCCCGGAAGGAGCTGCACAAGGGATGCCCTGAGGCCCGCCATTGCCTGACACAATGAGGAAGCTCACCTTTAACCCAAAGACTAAGCCTGATCTGCACTCTCCCTTGCACCGTCAACTCAGCCCTCTGTAAAGAACACCGTACTACTGGGTGATCAGCACCTAGAGCCTCCTGGGATCTAACCCTAACCCAAACCTTATCTTTAAAACTAACCCTAACTCTAAACATAACCCTACACCTGACCCACACCCACAGTTGGGCCCTCATTTCAGCTCTCAAGGGAGATCAAGGGACTGGTGTCACTTCTGCCCTTGGGATAACCCTGGATGGAACACTAACCCTAGCCAAGCAAGGCTCTCTCCCCATGGGAACCCAATTCCAAAGTTTGAGAACACCACAGACAGGGGGCCCATAAGCAGTAGAGACTTAATCAGCATGGAACGTGGAATATCACCATGCCATTTACAAATCCCTATAGGAGATGCACAAGGGGTGTCCTGAGCCCCAACTGTAGCCTAGCTCAAAGAAGAGGCTGGCCTTGAACCTAAAAATGAAGACTTCCCAGCATGTTCTCATTTGCCCTCAAATTAGCCCTCCAGGGCGACCACTCCTGGGGGTTCAGTGCCTGGTGCCTCCTAGAATCTAACTCTACCCATACTCTGCTCCTAACCCTACCCCTAAATCCTAACTCTGACTCCTAACTCTAACCCCTACCACGAAACCCTAAACCCTACACCTTAATCCGAAACCCTCATCCCAAACCCCTAACCATAACCCCTAACTTGTAAACCCTAACCCCTTACCCTGAACCCCATCCCTAATCCAAATGCTAAGCCTAACACTACACTAAACCTAATCCCTAAACCCTAAACCCTGACACTATCCCTAATGTCTATCTCTAACCCAACCCTAAACCTAACCCAAAAACTATCCCTAACCAAAACCCCTAAACCTAAGCCAAACTCTTACCTTCTATCCCTGATCTTCTAATCCTACCCCTCTGACCCTAACCTTAACCCTCTAACCCCTAAAACCAACTCCTAACCCTAACCCTTAACTACCTTACTCCTAACCCTAACCCTTATCCTCTAACCCTAACCCTCTGATCCCACCCATCTAACCCTAACCCTCAAGCCCTAAGATAACCCCAACCCCTAACCCTAACCACTAACCCTTAACTACATAACTCCTAACCCTAACCCTAAACACTGCTAAAAGAAATAAAGACAATATAAAGTGTATTATTGCTGAATAGCAATAGCACACAATGCAACATGTAGATTCTATGTGATTCCCAGGAAAATTCACAAAATCCTCTGAGAAGAAATGCACAAGCTAATCCTAACAGTCATATCGAAAATCAAGGGACCACAAAATAAACAATTGAAAAAATCAAAGTAGAAGCTCATGCTTCCCAATTTCAAACCTCAAAACTAAGCAACAGTAAATAAAACTTTGTCATAACTGTCATAAAGATATAAATGAAGATCAGTGGGATTTCATTGAGAACCCAGATATAAACCCTCTCATCTATGGTCAACTGAATTTTGACAAGGGTGGACCGCATGACATTGGGGAAACTATGGTCTTTTCAACAAAGGGTGCTAGAGACTGGCTATCCATGTGCAGGGGAATGAAATTGGACCCTGACCCTCACACCACATACAAACATTAACTCAAAGTGGATCAAAATCTTAAATGTAAGAGGTAAACTTGCAAACTCTAGAAAATACAAATCTTCATGAGCATTGAGTTTAACAATACTCTTAAGGGCTGATGCCAAAGCACAAGCAAGGAAAGAAAAATAGATAAATTTATTTTCCTCAGCCTTAAAAACCTTTGTACCTCAAAAGCCGCTATCCCAGAAGTTAAAAGACAATGCCTAGACTGAAAGAAAATATTTGCACATTATTTGTCTGGTAAGAGTCTGTTTACAGAATAAAGAGCTTGTACAACTCATCATCAACAACACTAAACCCACAATTTTTAGGTGTTATATTGAAGGTAAAGAGAACTAATAAATATGACACAGAAACACCACTTGCATAATGACACACTCAGGATGACCCATCGGAAAGAGACATGAAGAGACGGTCCCATTTACACCTGAGTCAGAGGAACCAAGTGCCCGGGGGGGAAGCTAACCAAGAAGGGGACAGGCCTGCTCCCTGAGGACGACAGGACACTGGGGACAGAAATGAAGGAAGACGCGCGGGGACGGAAAGCCACTCTGTGCCCCTCGACGCGGAGAACTCCATCCTGTGACCATGTCCGTCCTGCCTGGGGGATCTGCACATCCGGGCCATCGGCACCAAACCCCCCACGAGGCAGTGTCACACACGAACCGACACCCCGATCCGCGCGGCCACAGAGTTGGGAGCGCGAGCACCTCCCGGACACCAGCTCCCAGGCGCCAACCGCGTGAGGCCGCGGCGGGAACCGAGTCGAGGCGGAGCAGAAACACGACGCGCAGCGCTGCGACCCGGAGCTCAGGGCGGGAAGACCCGACGATCTTGCGCTCAGCCCCGCGCGGGTCCCCAGTCACCGCGCACCAAGTCGCGCCGGGTCCTCCCTCCTGGGTCCCCTGAACACCGCCCCCCCTCAGCGGGGTCTGCTCTGGAAGCTCCTCCGCCTCCGCCCTCGCTTTCCCCTCACCTGCTCCTCCCGCGGCGGGTCCGAGGAGACCGGCTTCTTGTCCCTGCAGTCTTCGGCCCACACCCTCCCAAACCCACCACAGCGGGTCCTGAGGAGACCCGCTTCCTGTCCCTGTGGACGCGGCCCCACGGCCTCCGGAAGACTCCACACCTGGTCCTGAGGAGACGGTGCTCCGGTCTTTGGGGATGCGGCTCCAAGTGCCCTTACCGCGGGTTCTGAGGAGGCGGGGTCCCGTCATCGTGGACGCGTGTCACCACGTCCCCCCCGCCTCCCCAAAGCCCGCATAGCGGGTCCTGAGGAGACCTGGTTCCTGTCCCTGTGGCCGAGTACCCACTTCCTTCCTTATAGCCCACAGCCGCTTAGGAGAAAGCGAAGCTCCTGTTAACGCAGGAGGCAGGCGGAGTGCGCGTGCGCGCTGGCATCAGGGAGCGGAGCTCTGGCGCCCCCTGCAGGCGGTGGCGGTAGTGCAGGACACCCTGGGCCAACTGGTCTGTGGAGGCAGCGCCCCCTCCTGGCCCTCTCATGAATCTATTAAATTTTGGAAACTGACACTCAAGTAGTGTCCAGTATCCCCCAACTTCGCCAAAAACAGTTAAGGAACAATTAATTGGAAACCATAAGAAATAAAATGTGTACACAAACTTCACAACCTACCCCAAAGTTCACTGGAAACTGTAAATTAATTTAAAATGCAAACACAAGGGGCAGCTCTTCCTGCCCACTGGTCCTTTCTCCATGCTTTAATAAAATCACCCTTTTGCGCCAAAGACATCTTCAAGAATTCTTTCCTGGCCACTGGCCCCGGACCCTGTGAATTCTACTATCACCCCAAATACCTTATCACTTACATGCATCCATGTCGGGGCAATGTGTCTTTTCTTCTGGACTCTGAGTGGATGCAAACTTGATGAGTACTCTTTCCTTTCTTTACTTTCATTTCAGGGCCTTTTGAGAAGTATGGCCTTAATGCAGCACTTTCATGTCGATCGTAGATCGCGCAGGCTGCAATTCTCGCCTGTGGCTATTCTACGGGAAGAAGAAAGCCTGCCTTTTGGCTGGAAGTTAATTACCCTGTCTGGAATTGTAATAAGACCCAGAAACTCCTGCCTTCTCTTTATTCCCACCCTAATACAAAGTTCTCTGTTTTGCACATGAGATGGCCACCTAAGTCACCAGGACAGCTGGCAATCTTAAGACTCTGCGTGAGGTTTCCTCCTCAGCGGTTTAATGTGATCCCCTCCACATCCCTGGTCCAGTCACTTCTGGTGGATACCTCCACTGGGGGCTGGCAGAAATCAGTACCCGACTGAATTAAAACCCAACCAGAGACCGTTTCTTAGGGAAGTTGGCTGTAAAGACAGTATGTGTTGGAATGTCACTTATATCATGATGGAATGCTGTCTTTACTGTTTTTGGTCAATGTCCTCAATGACAGAATTGGGTAATTTTGTAAAAATTTCCCAGCATTTTCCATGGGTTAAAATAGCGGGTTTTTCATGGCGTTCTCTGTTAGGCAAGCCACAAGTGCAGAGCAGCACAGCCCCTCCCCCACCCCAGGGGCAGTGCAGCATGGCCTTCTCAGCAATACAAACCTGGTCCATAGGCCAGCACCATTTGTAGTCTAGAATTCAATGAGGAAGGTGAGGGAGGGCTGGCCTCCCTCCCTCAAGAGTCCTTAGTCAGCTGGTAGATGATCACAGCAATTTTGTTCCAGGGATGCCCCAGGTCACTTTGACATCTCAGAAACCTCTGACATATTCTGTGCGTGGGATGCCACTCGGGAGATTGGGGGGGATTTTCATGGTAATGACCTTTCTCTCCCCAGGAGAATCCTGGGAGCTTCTCTTTGGTCCTCAAGGACTCTCCCTTGGGATGCCAAATTGTAAACAATTTGGATTTCAAAATTTAGGAAAGGACTGATCTCCTGTAACACTGCATGGCCTCAATAGGATCTAGCAGTTACATGTCCTCTGCAGGAAACAGGGCAAATGGATGGAGGTACCCTAAGTTCAGGCCTTGACAGCTCTAAAGGAAGACCCAGACCAAAAGCCCTCTTACACACTGTGTTTACCCAAATGTATTTATTTGGCTAGGAAACTCCCTCCTGACATACTGGATGTCTGCATAGGCCTTCTCCAAGTAAATCCAGGTCAGTGGAGGAAACACAGGCCTTCCAGAATGAAGGGGATGCTAACTCTCTCTCTCTCTCTCTCTGTTCCTCCTCCTAATACAGGTGAGGGCTTCTCCCTCATTGATTTCTCAGGTAACGGCTCTAATTAGAGCTAACTGTGGTTAGTCTAGCCCAGAATGGGGACTTTAAGGAATATCCCCAAGCAGAGCAGCTTGCCAAAACTTCCTTTGTTTCCTGAACCCGATCTGACAGTTACCAAAAACCCACCCCATATAAACCCAGGAGACATGATGTATTAAAAAATTGGAAGTCTAAGACAACAGCAGATTTAAGCCCAAACTGGAAGGGCCCCTTACTGGGTTGTATTAGGTACTCCCACTATCGTAAAACTAGGCCATTCTTGATGGACTCACATATCAAGAATTAAACCTGTACCTTCCTCACAGGAATCTAGTATGCAAGCTGACACGCTTTCTTATTCCTATGAACCAGTGGAAGACCTCAAGTCTCTTTATATATATATTCTTTCTTATAATATTAACCTTATTTTATTGTCTTTTCTGGTGTCTCCCTGCCTGGTGCCAAGACCCCTTCACAGCCATAACTTCTAGAAGACAGATGATCCTTTCTACTCCAGGAGCGTTCATATATGTTGTCTACCTTGGACTGGCTGCCTCTACCTGTGTTAACTCCTATCTATATACAAATACTTTCCACAACTGACCAATGTTGGCCCATGGGAAGGGACATCTCTATGCCCCCACTGAGCAGGAAGTTACAGAAGATGAGACCCTCCACCCTCAGCAACCTCAAAGATTTGAAGGGTCAAAATTTTTAGAGGGGAATAATGTGGGAAACAAAGACAGAAGGAAATGGCAGATAAAGTTAAATTTCCTCATAACCTGCAGCCTATTGGCAAATACTTGAGCAAAGGCAGGCCAAGTAAAATATTTCTCCAGGAACTCCCTACTGTCTTCATGCTAATGATTTGGTAGGGGGAAAATCAACGTTAGCTTGACATTAGCTAGGCCTCCTGTATCCTGTGAGTCTTCTTTAGCATATGAAAACCTTACTGGAAATTTCCTCTGGACTTTACAGCCCCCAACTCTATAGTATATAACCAGTCTCCTCATGATACCAAGGCAGCTCTTCCTGTCCACATATCCTGTCCCCATGCTTTAATAAAATGACTTTTTTGCACTATAAACAAATAATAAAATAATATAATATAAAACAAAATAAAATAAAATAAAATAAATATAAAATAAAATAAAATACAAACACAAGTGGAGCCTGAGTGGCTTGGGTGATTAAACGTCTGACTCTTAATTTCTGCTCAGGTCATGATCACATGATTGGCGAGATGGACCCCAGATTGGAATCTGTGGAAACAACGGTGATCTCTCGAAATAAATTAACATTTAAAAAAATAAAACACAAAGACTAATTCAAAAAGAGAAAAATTAATAATATGGACTTTATAAAATTAAAACATCTACTCTGATAAACCTTTTTCAAAGAACCAAAAGACAAGCCACAAACTGGGAGAAAATATTTGCAAGCCATGTATCTGAATTCAGAATGTATCCTGATCCTAAACTCTAGCTCTCTAAGGTCTTTTACCTCTATGTTGGAACCCACAAACTCTAGTTACTCAGTCTAGTGCTCTCTCTAATGAGTCCTCTGGACAACTGGGTTCCCCTTCTATCTTGCACCTTAGCCTAAACTCATTAACCATTATCTCCAGTGCCTCAAGGCTCCCCCTAACTCCTATCCTCATCTCCTAAACTCTCATTCCTTAAACCAGTACCATCGGGTCTCTCTAATCTCTCAACCAATAAGGAATCATCCCCAAACCTTCTAACATACACTCAATACTGTCACCACCTAAACAAGTACTCTCTCAACCCTCACTTACTCACCCATAAATGTTCTCAAACCCTCACTCACTCACCCTTAAAGCATCACCCTCCAAATTCTGAGCCCACTGCCTCCTCAGAGACCACCCACTGAACCTTCTAATCCCTCCCCACACAAACACACACCAGCTCACCCCATCATCTACTCACTCCTCAAAAACATTTTGCCTCGAATCCAATAACACTCATTACCTCTTCTTCCTACCTCCTCACACTAAAACATCCAAATCATAGGGTGTGTAGCCAAAAAACGTACGCCATAAACCCATAAGCATACACAATTAAACAATAGAATCATAAAGCCATAATCTATAAACCACATACCATGAACTCTAACTGGATACTGGAAGTCATAGGAATAAACCATAACCATGATCCACACATCATGAGCCAGAATGATAATCATAAACAAAAGCAGCATAAATATTCATAGCAACACTAGTCACAATTGGAAAGTGGTACAAAATATGCAAACATTCCACAAAATGTAGATGAATATACAACACAGGGTAGATCCATAAACTCAAATCTTCTTCCAACACACCTAGGAATGAAATAAAATTGTACAGCTGCTGGGGAAAACCGAATGATGGTTCCTCAAAATCTTAAAAACAGAATTAATTTGAAAGCAGGGACTCACTCTGTATTTCTTTCCCAAATTCATAGAACCATTATGCACAAAAGTCAAAAGGCTAAACTGACCAAATTTCCATTGAAGGGTGATTGGGCGATATACACACAATGGGATATTACCCAGCCGGACTGTAGTACTGATTCATATCACAATATGGATAAACCTTCAATTCACTATGACAAGGGTAATAATCCAATCACAGAAAAGAATATTATAAGATTCTACTTGTTTGGGGGATCCAAAATAATCAAATTCACCTACAAAAAGTAAAATATAGGGAGGCCTGAGTGGCTCAGTCAGCTAAGCCTCCAACTTCGGCTCAGATCATGATCTCATGGT
Organism: Proteles cristata cristata; assembly: GCA_017311185.1. Lineage (NCBI taxonomy): Eukaryota > Metazoa > Chordata > Mammalia > Carnivora > Hyaenidae > Proteles > Proteles cristata. The sequence continues at coordinate 907,408 of JAESUZ010003628.1, read as the reverse complement.
TCGTGGGTTTGAGCCCCGTGTCTGGCTCTGTGCTGACAGCTAGCTCAGAGCCTGGACCCTGCTTCTGATTCTGTATCTCCCTCTCTTTCTGACCCTCCCCTGCTCACGCTGCCTGTCTCTCCCTCTCAGAAATAAATAAAACATTTTTTAAAAAGTAAAATAGAGTTGCCAGGCAGAGGGGAAAGGGAAATGGGGAGTTAATATTTGATATGTACAGACTTTCACCAGGTCTAAATTTAAACATTCTCAACGTGGAAGGTGGTGATGTGTGAACAATGGGAATATACTTAGTGGCATACACTGTAGACTTAAAATCTTTTAAATGGTTGCTATTATGTTTTGTAAGTTGAACCACAATTAAAGTCATGACTAAAGTACTAAAACATGTCACAAAATGAATGCAGACTGAAAACATACTAAATTACAGAACCCACATAGAAAAACTGTCAGATGGAGCCCTCTGTGATCTTTAAATCAATCATGGTTGTACAGGGAGTCAAAGTCTCGGGAATAGTAAAGTAGATCACAACAGGAAAAGTCATTGTCACAGAGTTTGAGCAGGTGATGACAGCTGACATACCCTTTGGACAATAGGATTGGATTACAATAGGGAAGCCATAATGATTTCCCCATGTTGGAAATGTCCATTTATAGAATGGTCCATTTTACCCAAAGTAATGTGAAGATTCAATGGAATCCCTTCCAATCAACATTCTAGTACCATTTGGCACAGAACTAGAATAATCCTAAAAGCTGTCTGAAACCACAGAAGACCATGAATAGCCACAGAATCTGTATAAAGAACAAACAAGGAGGCATCGCATTCCCCCATCTTAAGCCATATTACAAAGCTAGAGTAACCAAAACAGTATGCTATGGGCTAAGAGACAGACGGACCAATGGAGCCAAACAGAGAGCCCAGAAGCAAATCCAATTAATTTGCAACAAAGGAGCCAAGAATACACAATGGTAAAAGGACAGTCCTTTCAGTGAATGGTGCTGGGAAAACTGGGGAAAGCCCCAGGCATAACATCAGACCCCTATCTTGCACCACACATGAAAGCTAACTAAGAACCCACAACAGCTGAGAGGAAAGAGCAGCACCGGTACGGAGGTCAGTGCTGTCTGGAAGTCCATGAGCCCCGGGGCCCTGACAGGATCTGTTTCCAGTGGGGACACTGGCGGGATCTGCAGTGATTCTGATTTCCTCTTGAACTCCTCTGATTACATTCCAGCAAAGGCAACACTGGGCTCAGGTGTCTCCTGGTGGTGTTTCCAACTCTGAAACAATGACTTTATAAGAGAACAAGAGACTGTGTTTCAGAACCTTCCTCCATGAGGGAAGGAAGAGGGCAATTGAAAGGGATGAAGCCCAGGGAGTTTTCCCTGCAAGGGCCCCTGTAGGGAGAGACAAGGACCGGATGGCGAGGAAGTGACGGACAACAGCACACCCAGTGCTTCCCATGCACATGGGAAAGGCCCTGATCTCAGGGCAAAGAACGTAGCACCCGCCTCCATGCCAGAGGGCTCCTTCTCTCAGTCCTGGCTGAGGATGCTGTCCTGCAGAGGGGTGTTCCAACTCAGCACAAGAATCTCATGGTTTAGGGTCACAATCCTGATGGGGGACCTGTTGCCCAGGCATGTGCTGCAGGTGACACTTTGGTCATCAGACACCAGAAGTTACCTACAAGCGGGCACTCCCATGAAGACTTCTGAGAGGCGGGCCAGAGAGGGGTAAGATGGGCTGGGAGGGAAGGTGCGCACCTTACCCACAAATACCATGTCTGGGCCCCTCCAAGTGTCAGAGTCTTGGGGGATTCCAGCCACTAAACCCAATCCCTTCCCTTGCCCACCATGACCCCCCACCCACCCCAGTAACTATCTCCTCAGCCTTCACACTGGGATCAAGACCAGTTCCTTAACACATCAGGCATTCAAGGAACTCTTGTTGACCACTGGTGGGCACCACTTCTGGTCCTCCAGATGCATGGTGCCAAGCAGGCCTCAAGGGGGAAACCAGAGCAGCATGGGTGGGTGGGAGGCAGAGCACTTGGCTGGACTAGTTCTCATATTCTATTCTTAACATCTCCTTAGCACCTACCATGGCACAGACCACAGCCAGTCACAGGGGTTACAGACACAGAAAACCCCCACTCTGTGCAGGAGGGGCATTATGAGGGCCTCACTGATCCCAGGCCGACCACTGACCACAGAGCCCTGCTCACTGTCCATAACCTCTGAACACACCTGCAGCCAGCCCCAGAGCTGGCTCCTCAGAGCACCCAGGCTTGGGGTCGTAACCGTGCGGCACCTTTCCTCAAAACAACAAGCCTAGAATGCCATCACCACCCACTACAGCCCTCACATTTCCAGGAAGCACACATACTCTTTTGGATATCTACAATATCTTAAGAACTTAACAGCAAAAAAAATGCAACCAACTCCTAATTTCATACTGGGTAATTTAACAATGGAAACAACAATGCTAGTATGAGTGGCAAGAATATTTCTCCTTGCATAAGCTTATATCAGAGTGGATAAACACTGAGAGTTACCAAAAAGGTAAAGTAACCTAACTGTAAACTAAATATCAAACCAATTGTTGACCCAACACAGGGATGCAATCAAGGAAAGATTCAAAGACTTCAAAGGAACTCAGCAAACACAAACCCCGCCTCTTGACCATAAACATCACCTCTAGCATTTACGTACTACAAAACAGTGAATGGGTTGACCGCTTTATGCCTTTAGTCACAAACTATTCCAAAACAGACAAAGCAAGGCTTTCAAATTCATTGTAGGCAGCCAGCAGTACCCTGATAACAAGACCAGAGAAGGACACTTCCCAAAACGAAAACTACTGGCCAATATCTCTGATGAACGTAGATGGGAAAACCCTCAGCAAAATATTAGCAAACCAAATCCAGAAATACATTTAAAAAAATCCTTCACCATGACCGATTGGGATTTCTTCCAAAGGGTGATTCGATATTCAGAAATCAATTCTGATACATCACAGCAATAAGAGAAACGTTTAACAACAGCAACAACAAAAACCCTACATGATCACGTCAATAGATGTACCTGACACCAGTCAAAATGGCTATGATCAGAAAACAACAAAGGGGCACCTGGGTGGCTCAGCTGGTTAAGCATCCAACTCTTGATTTCAGCTCACGTCATGGTCTCATGGTCATGGGATGAAGCCCTGCATTGGGGTCCATGCTGAGAATGGAGCCTGCTTGGAACTCTCTCTCCCTCTCTCACTGTCCCTCCCCTTCTTGTGCTCACTCTATCTCAATATAAATTAGTAATAAAATTGTTTTTAAAAATACAAGTAATTGTTAGGGAGGATGTGGAGGAAAAGGAACCTTCATCACACACTCACTGTTGGTGGGAATGCAAGCTGGTGCGGCCACTGTGGAAGACAGTATGGAGGTTCCTCAAAAATGTACAAATAAAACTACCTTATGATCCAATAATCCCACTGCTGACTGCCCAAAAAACATAAAAAATGTAATAAATCAAAAAGAAATAAGCACCCTTATGTTCATTGCAGCATTATTTAAAACAGCCAAGGTCTGGAAGCAATCCAAGTATTCATCCATAGAAAAATGTATAAACTATAGGATGGACTATCACTCAGTCATAAAAAAGGAAATCTTGTTATTTGCAAAATGGATGGGCCCACAGGGTATAAAGTTAAGTGAAAGGAGTCAGAGAAAGAAATACCATAGCATTTCACTCATATATGGAATTTAAGAAACACAAAAAATGAACATAGATGAGAAGAGAAACAAAACAGACTCTTAAATATAGAGATCAGATGGTCACCAGAGGGGAGGTGGGTGAGGGGAGGGGTAAAATAGGTGAAGGGAATTAAGAAAACACTTAATATGGTGAGCACTGAGTAATGTACAGCAAAGCTGAATCACTGTATACCTGACACTAATCTTACACTTGAACTACACTTGAATAAAAAAGAAATGATCCAGGCTGAAGCAAAGAGAAGAAAACCACCTCAGTGACCCATGGGAGAGTATCAAGCCGTCTAACATACGTGCAATGGGAGCATCAGAAGGAGAAACAAAGATGCAGACAGCCTTCCATTCTAAAGCAGGGCTCAGATGGAGACATATACCTTGAGATGAAATCTGTGAAATGATTTAAGTCTTCATTTTAAGTTAAAAACAAAAGAGTAAAGTAAAGCCAAAGCCAGAAGAAAGAAGGAAACAAGAATGAAAATCTATTAAGCAGAAAACATAATAGGGAAAGATTTTTAAGTTGATACTTTGAAACAGTTAACATTAACATGCTACTAGCTTAGAAGGATTAACAGTCTAAGGGGAATAATACAAATGAAAACCTATCACCATAGTTTTATAGACACTAAAAATAATTCAATGAACAGTTGTTTCAATAAGTTTGACAATTTTTTAAAAGTCAATACGTTCCAGGAATGAAACAAATTACCAAAACTGACCAGGAAGAAATGTACAATCTGAAGAGATTTTTTATGTATGACAGTAATTGAATACATAATTTAAAAGCATCCCACAAAGAAAACTCCATGCCACAAGGGCTTTCCTGGTGAATTTGGTCCATCATTTAAGGAGTTGTATCAGACAAAAAGGATGCTGCAGCAACTCATTCATGAAAGGATATTCCCAACTCATGTTAGGAAGCCAGCATCATTCCAACACAAAACCAAGCAAAGACATTACAAGAAACAGACACTGCAGACCACTACTGCTCGGGAAATATACACAAACATTCCCAACAAAATATTCAGAAAATTCAATCTCACAATCATGTGAAGTTTGATCCTGGAATGCAATATTGGTTGAACACCTGAAAATTAACACAATTCATCACATTAAGAGATAAAGGAGTAAGACCACAGAATGATTTCAATAGATGCAGAAAAAGCTTTGAAAAAACACCAACATGCACTTATGACAACTCTCAAAAAACCTGATAAAGTGTAGCCACAAAAAACTTACAGGGATCATAATAGTGAAGAGACTGTGCCCCCTAACATTGGGAACAAGGAAAAGAGATACATGTTCTGGCCAGTTGTGTTTAACATTTTACTAGAAGTCATAGCTAATGCGATATAAAGAGAAGTACATCCAAGCGACAAAAGTTGGCAAGAGCTAAAACTTGATTGGTAAGTTATGATAACTGTCTATGTAAAAACTCCTAAGCAATCTACCAAAAACAGAACAAAGCCTGGCTAGATCTAATAATCAAATTTAGCAACACTGCAGGATGGGAGGTCAACAGACAAAAATCCATTTTTTCTATGATGTGAACAGTGAATAGTTGAAAAATGAAACAATGCCATTCAAAATAGCATCAAAAAAAGTACTCAGGTAACTTTCAAGAGGTAGAGGAAGCTTCACTGAAAATTCTATCCCATCACTAGGGAAGATCTAAATGAAAAGATCTCTTCTGCTCATGGATTGGAAGATTCGATGTTAAGAGGTCAATTTCTTCTCCAATTTACCTGCAGACCTAAAACAATCTCAAAAAGTACAGCAACATTTTATTGTAGAAACTGGAAAGATGAATGTAAGTTTTACAGGAGGAAACAGGGGACCTAAAGCAGCCAAAACAGTTTTGGAAAGCATAGTTTTGACAGAAAAACTAACAGACCAACAGAATAACAAGCCATGAAGTAGAACCACTCTTACAAAATAAAGTTCCAAAAAGAAGTTGCTGGACAATTTAATGTGGAAGGACAATTAACAAGCAGTGCAGGAACAACCAGGTATTTCTACAGAACAGAGGGGAACTTTGCATTCATATATCACTTCACACACAAGAGTTAGAACGAGATGGACCAAAGACCATCCATTGAGATTCTAGAAAACATAGGAGCATTAACTTCATGACGTTGAGATAATTTCTTAGCTGACAGGAAAAAAGATATAATCACTAAAGTTGTAAAATGTTAAAATATACTTCATCAGAAAAATATAGTATATACATATCCATGGATCAAAGGACACTGGTAAAAAAGTAAAAGGGTAAGCCATTAACTGGAAAAGAAAGTCATAACACATATATCTGACAAAGGACTTACATTTATGGTATATAAACAAATACTACATATAATTTAAAAAGACAAAAAAAAAAGAAATGAACAAAACACCTGAAGGTCTCTTTACAAAGGAAGATCTAGGACTGTAAACATCACACACAGGCAGACATGTGGAGCCATTTACCTCTCACACCACCAGTAGAGGTGTGGAAAACGAAAACAGCAGAAACCTTCTGTAGGACCAGAAAGTCACTTGAAAAATGAAGAGCTGTATCCAAAACCAGTCTTGTACAAAAAAGTAATAAAGGCGCTGTGTCCAAATAGCCCAAAGCTGAGAAGAACCCAAAAGTCAAGAATTGGAAATAAATTATGTTCACACACTGCAATACCCTTCAGCGACTAGAGGGGGAGCCTGGGTGTCTCAGTCAGTTGAGCATCTGACTTGATTTCAGCTCAGGTCATGATCTCCTGAGATTAAGCGCTGCATCAGACTGTGCACTGGCAGCACAAAGCCTGCTTTGGATTCTCTCTGCCCCTCCCCCACTTGCGCTTGCTCACTCTCAAAATAAACTTTTCTGTGGAAAAAAAACATACTGTTCCCTCTTGTAAGATTTCAGGTCGTCTCGAGTAGAGATTCCTATGCAGAGAATGCACCAGATCCTAGACTCCTCATCACAGCAGGTCACCCTTACTGAGCAGGCACTATGTACCAGGCACTATTCTAAGTGCCTCGGGTAGATTAACCACTCAATATTGAAGAATAATCTCTGTAACATTCACTTTCCTTTTACAGATGGAAAAAGCTGACCCACACATTCACACTGAGGGCCTCACCTGGGAGTTCCTGAATGAAGGCATTCAGTTAGGGACAGTGATCTAGTTCCTGGGAGGACAGGGCTTTGCCACTGGCAAGGTGATGTCACGCTTTGTAATGTACATCAGGTTTGTGAGTGAAGGCTGTGGGTACAGCCAGTCAAGCCCAGGGTGAAACACAGGTTTTGTGGAGCCCATGTTGTGTGGGTCTTCTAGGAAGAGAGACATGGTGGGACCCCCTGACTGGTGAGGAATGCCCCTTCTTGCCTGGGGACCTCAGGGGATGTGTTCGGGCCATAACATGTCATCCCACAACCCCACTCAGCCGATGAAGGACAAACCCTACACAGCAGGCCGTTGTGGAAGGAATTCAGAACCCTCAGGTCTGAGGACATCAGTATGTAAATTTTCCATTTCTCTTTGGAAATCAATTATGAACTGAGTCCATTATTTTTAAGCACATCAATGTCTGTGTCCATTGCTACATGTGGCCCAAAATAAGAGCCACAGTGCTTTAGGGCCCCTGCCTGGGTAGATGTAGGGCAGGCTTGCTTTCCAGGATTCTGTTGGAGATGGGGGCCGGGGGGAACTTGCCATGCTACCATACATGCATGAGTCGCTTCAGTTGCCCATAACATGCCTTTGTGCAAAGGGGAATTCCTTCCCCTGGGCAGAGGCAGCCCCATGTACCCATGCACTGGCCTAGCGAGCACAAGAGGGCTTGGATTCCATCTCCCACCTGTCACACTGACAAGGCATCCTAGAGCTGCAGGTCAACTCCCCAACCACAAGTGGCACCCTTTGCAGAGGCCACAGATTTCCACCGAGGGGAGCTAATAAAAGTCATCAAAATTCCATCTTTCATGTAGAGCTTGGCTATGGTAAGCAAGCCTCTTTGAAACTGTACTTCTGAAAACCTGTTCAGACAACAAAATATCCATCCCTGGCTAATGGCTAAGGCGTTGCTATGTGGAGGACACTAGTGATGTGTAACTGGCCTGGCCCCAAGGGTCACAACACTTCATCCCTTTGCATGGAGGATCAAGGTAGCACCAAGCCCAGGCAGAGGGCCAGGCCTTGGTTATGTGGGGTTCTCAGAGGAGGAACGGCTTAGCTCAGGGACCTTCTGCCCTCATTCTCACACACAAGACTCCAATTTGATCCTGCTCACATTCCCTTGTTCAGCTAAGTCAGTTAAGGCACACTTCTTTTTTTTTTTTTTTTTTTTAATTTTTGCAAATAGTTTATTGTCAAATTAGTTTCCACATAACACCCAGTGCTCATCCCCACAAGTGCCCTCCTCCATGCCCACCCCTCCCCCCACATCCACCAGTCCTCAGTTTTTGTCAGCATTCAAGAGTCTCTCATGGTTTGCCTCTCCCCTTTCCCCCACCATTTCCGCCCTTCTTCTCCCCCTTGGTCCTCTGTTAAGCTCCTCCTAATCCTCCTATACGTGCACACATATGATATTTGTCTTTCTCTGCCTGACTTATTTCGCTCAGCATAACACCCTCAAGGTCCATCCATGTTGCTACACATGGCCAGATTTCATTGTTTCTCATTGCCATGTAGTATTCCATGGTATAGATAAACCACATCTTCTTGATCCATTCATCTGTTGATGGACACTTAGGCTCTTTCCAGGTTTTAGCTATTGTGGAGAGTGCTGCTATGAACATTGGGGTACATGTGCTCCTATGCATCAGCATTTCTGTATCCCTTGGGTAAATTCCTAGCAGTGCTATTGCTGGGTCATAGGGGAGTTCTATTGTTAGTTTCCTGAGGAACCTCCACACTGTTTTCCAGAGGGGCCGTACCAGTTTACATTCCCACCAACAGTGTAGGAGGGTGCCCGTTTCTCCACATCCTCGCCAGCATCTAGAGTTCTCTGATTGGCTCATTTTAGCCACTCTGACTGGCGTGAGGTGGTATCTCAGTGTGGTTTTGATTTGTATTTCCCTGATGAGAAGCGATGCTGAGCATCGTTTCATGTGTCTGTTGGCCATCTGGATGTCCTCTTTGGAGAAGTGTCTGTTCATATCTTCTGCCCATTTCTTCACTGGGTTGTTTGTTTTTCGGGCGTGTAGTTTGGTGAGTTCCTTGTAGATTCTGGATATCAACCCTTTATCTGATATGTCATTTGCAACTATCTTTTCCCATTCCGTTGGTTGCCTATTAATTTTCTGGGTTGTTTCCTTGGCTGTGCAGAAGCTTTTAATCTTGAGGAGGTCCCAACAGTTTATTTTTGCTCTTAATTCCCTTGCTTTTGGGGATGTGTCAAGTAAGAAGTTGCTGCGGTGGAGGTCAAGGAGGTTGTTTCCTGCTTTCTCCTCTAGGGTGTTGATAGTTTCCTGTCTCACGTTCAGGTCCTTTATCCATTTTGAGTTTATTTTTGTGCATGGTGTGAGAAAATGATCTAGTTTCATTCTTCTGCATGTTGCTGTCCAGTTCTCCCAACACCATCTGTTAAAAAGGCTGTCTTTTTTCCATCGGATATTCTTTCCTGCTTTGTCAAAGATTAGTTGGCTGTATACTTTTGGGTCCACTTCTGAGTTCTCAATTCTGTTCCATTGGTCTATGTGTCTGTTTTTGTGCCAATACCATACTGTCTTGATGATGACAGCTTTGTAGTAGAGGCTAAAGTCTGGGATGGTGATCCCTCCCGTTTTGGTTTTATTTTTCAGGATTACTTTGGCTATTCGGGGTCTTTTGTGGTTCCATACAAATTTTTGGATAGTTTGTTCTAGTTTTGAGAAGTATGCTGGTGCAATTTTGATTGGAATTGCATTGAATGTGTAGAGTGCCTTAGGTAGTAATGACATCTTAACTATATTTATTCTTCCTATCCATGAGCATGGAATGTTTTTCCACTTCTTTGTGTCTTCTTCAATTTCCTTCATAAGTTTTCTATAGTTTTCATCATACAGATCTCTTGTATCCTTGGTTAGGTTTATTCCAAGGTATTTTATGGTTTTTTGTGCAATTGTGAATGGGATCAGATTTCTTGATTTCTCTTTCTGTTGCTTCATTGTTGGTGTATAAAAATGCAACCGATTTCTGTACATTGATTTTGTACCCTGCAACTTGGCTGAATTCTTGGATCAGTTCTAGTAGGCTTCTGGTGGAGTCTGTCGGGTTTTCTATTAAAACCACTCTGAGGGAACAAGAGGGACCCAGTAAGGGTGGGTCCGTGGCCACACAGCTAATCAATCCAAATTCAAACGCAGGGCTTTCAACTGCACATCTGGTGTTCTTCCCACATATGTCCCCTTGCAAGGGATTCAAGCCAGGAATATGTTCCAAATGTCAACAACACTTAAGAGTGTGGTACTGCTGCCTCTAAACCCAAAACACACCTCCAGCAAATCCAAGTTAAGAGGATCCACTTCATGCATGCCAGGCTGGCAAACATTAAGTCGAATAACAAACTGTGATAGGTATAAAAATGGTTCCTCAAGATACCCACATCTTCATCCCCAAATGGGGGGAGGGGCGTGTTAGGTCCTGCATGTGGTGAGGGGGAAGAAGTGTGCAGATGGAGTTACTGTACCTGACATAATCCCAGGATCCTTGATCAGAAGGGGGAGACTAAAGGGGACAGAGGGGCCCAGTGAGGACTCTACCTGCAGGTAAAGGATTTGGAGGAGAAAAGGCCACAAGCCAAGAAATACAGGTGGCTTCCAGAAGCAGGGAAAGGCCAGGAAATGAATCATGTCCTAGAGCCTTGAGAAAAGAACCCGGCCCTGCCAACACCTTCATTTAAAAAAATTTTTTTAAATGTTTTATTATTTTTGAGAGAGAGAGAATGCAAGGAGGGGAGGGACCAAGAGATAGGTAAACACAGAATAGGAAGCAGGCTACAGGCTCTGAGCTGTCAGTACAGGGCCTGACATAGGGCTTGAACTCATGAACGGCAAGGTCATGACCTGAGCCAAAGTTGGCCGCCCAACAGACTGAGCCACCCACGCGCCCCACCACCTTCATTTTTAGTGCAGCAGGGCCTCGTTTCAAGCTTGTGACCAACAGAACTGGAAGAGAAGAAGAAGATCATGGAGTTTATAGGCTGCTATGAAGGTAGAAGTCTGTTCGAGCAGCAACAGGACATGACTTTCCCAGAACCTCCCCAGGCTCCCTGGTGTTGGGTGCACAGGGAACACAAGATCCCAGACAGACTGACAGAGATGGTAGGGGCGCAGCAGGGGGACTTCCTGGGGGTGGCAGTGTTGGGTGCCAGTGACAGGAGGGACTGACTGTCAGATGCCCACGACCAGCCAAGCCAGCACAAGGTGCCTAGAGAAGGGCAGGCAGTTGGTTCACTGTAGCTGGAGACAGAAGCAGGCCTGGGACACTGATGGCAGCCACACTGAGGGTCTTAGACCTTGGCCAGTGAGGGCACAGACCCATTAGGACAGGAAACATGAGGTAGCCCACGCTGTCTGCTGAACAACTCAGCCCAGGAAGACTGGGATAGAGACTCGAGAATCAGAAGAGGTCATCATGTATCCATAGGAAACCTCTGGAGATGTAGGGAACTTTTGTAGGGTATGCTTTTGTGGTTTTCTTTTTAATACAATTTCTTGTCAAATTGGTTTCTATGCAACACCCAATGCTCATCCCAACAAGTGCCCTCCTCAATGCCCATCACCCATTTTAACTCTCCCCCACCTCTCCTTTCACCCTCCAGTTTGTTCTCTGGATTGAAGAGACTCTTGTGGTTTTCCTCCCTCCCTCTCTGTAACTATTTTTCCCCTTCCCCTCCCCCATGGTCTTCTGTTAAGTTTCTCAAGATCCACATATGAGTGAAAATATATGATATCTATTTTTCTCTGTTGAGAAGCCATGTTGAGAACCAGGAGTTAAGAAATCTAGCCTCTGCCTTCACCTTGGAGTTGTCACATCTCCAGAGGCTACAGATGATTCTTAGTTCACCTCCTGTAAACTGGGAGGGGACTCCTTCAATGCAGGACCATGGTGACTCAGCAGATGTACCACAGAGCCCTCACACCATTAGAGATGTGCAAGTAGGTTCCACAGTCAGTCCCCAATCTTAGTTTTTAAAGGTTCATGGCTCTGAAGACGACCTTAAATCTTTCTTGCCTAAAAAGAGCCATGCCTGGAGAGTCAGTCATTACAGCACAGGGGAAGTGGAAGAGTTCAGGGAGCCCATAGCATGGTGGTCACCATCAGAGTTGGTGTTAGACAGTTCACTTATCTAACAAAGAGCAAAGGGCCAAAGGCCAAAGGCAAAGGAGATGACAAACAAGGAAGAGAAGGAATTAGAATGGGTCCTAGGATGGATGGTTTTCCCAAGAAACTAAAAATCTCCTTGTTGAGGCAATTATTTGGCATTGAAAGTGTTCTTCAAGTTTCTAGGTTAGAAGGCTAAATTCTGGGAACATCCAGGAAGATAAAATAAAGGTTAACCACAATAGGCCACAAATTTTTCTCCAAGAAAAATTAAGAATAACTCACAATCTGAAGGATTTTGAGAGCAGAAGCCCTGAGTTAACAATTTACACCCAGGCAAACTGTTATTTGTGCATAAAGCAGAAGAAAGGACATTATTGGAAGGTTAAGGCAAGAGCAAAGGAAAACAATTAACAAGTGGGTCTAAACCATCATATTAAAACACAATCCAAAGCTGCAATAGATAGAGTGTGCGAGGTCAACCTAAGAATTAACCCTCCAATCAATGGAACTGAATAGCTTTAAAATGGGCCCCCAGTAGAATTTTGTGCAAGTTTGATACAAAGATTCCTGGGATCACTATTTTTCAGGCACGTACTGGTGACTGGAATACACACAACAAGAACTATAATTATCAGAAACAAAGTATACAGTCTAGAATACAACCCATCCTGGAGAACCATTTATAAGTGAGGGCAAAGTAGGCAGATGGTAGACATACCCAAAAAGATGCAATAGGAAATTTAAGAATTGGATGGCAATGCAACTTATAAAAAGATGTTAGAGAGACCAGGATCAATCTTTCCTGATTAACAAAAGCCTCATTAATGGGATGCTCTGTGTTTGTGAAGGAGAAGACGATTACAGAAATGGAAGTCCTTCTTTCTCAAGTCATTTCATAAATGTAATACAGCCCCTGTATTCCAGTTCCAGTAAGATTTTTCATGGAGTTTGATCAGATTATTCTGAAATTCAAAACAACAGTCAGGACCAATTTTGGGAAAACAGAAACAAATGAGATTGATCAGACCAGACACCAAAAAGAGATTACAAAGCAGAAATATATGTAACTATGAAAGACAACACAGACCCGGAGGGGAGGGGGGTTATTATGTTAAAGGAGGAATTTCACAGAAGCAGAGAAAGACTCTTCCATTAATTTGTGTAGAAACAATTGGTTGTACTTATTTAAGAAAAAAAAAAAAAGGTTGGAGCCTACCTCATGACCCACAGAACTAAGTTTTAGTGAAAACTAAAAGGATTACAATAAAATGAACAAATGTTTAGGATGTTAGGGTTTTCAAGACCTTTACAAATAAAAGGCTTTAAAAGCCCCGGAAGAGAAGACTGGTATATGTGAGCATATGAAGATGTTAGTGTTCCAAGGGAGGAAAGCACAGTTCATGGATGCCCGCATGGCTCGGTGAGGATAATATGTGAATCTTGATCTCAGGGCTGTGGGTTCAAGCACCATGCTGGGTGTAGAGATTACTTAAAAGTAAAATCTTAAAAAAACTTAAAAAAGAAAAGTTCAAAGGCAAGGAACATTCCCCAGAAGATATTAGCACATGTGACAAGTTATCCAAAATCATTATATAAATATACATTTGATGGGGGGGGGGGGAGGGAGAAAGGATCTAACGTTGAAAAAATGCTTTCAGTCAGGTGCACCTGGTAGCTCAGTCGATTGAGCTTCCTAACTTTTGATTTCGGCTCAGGTCATGATCATGGTTTGTGAGCCTGAGTGCCACATCAGGCTTTCTGCTCTTGGTGCAGAGCCCTCTTTAGATCCTCTGTCCCCCTTTCTCAGCCCCTCTCCCATTTGTGTTCTCTCTTGTTCACTCTCAAAAATAAACATTAAAAAAAATTTTAATGGGGCGCCTGGGTGACTCAGTTGGTTAAGCATCTGACTTCGACTCAGGTCAGGTTCTCACAGTTCGTAGGTTCGAGCCGCGCATCGGGCTCTGTGCTGACAGCTCAGAGCCTGGAGCCTGTTTCAGATTCTGTGTCTCCCTCTCTCTCTGACCCTCCCCTGCTCATGCTCACTCTCTCTCTCTCTCTATCAGAAATAAAAAATATTTTAAAAAATTTTAATGATTTCATACATATATGGAATTTAAGAAAGAAAACAGTAGGGGAAAAGCACCCTCCCCAAAGCAGCTGGAGAAAAAGTGGGAAAGTGGGAAAACACCCCCAGGGAACGAACCAAAAAGGGAGACAGGAAAAAGGAGAGGGTCTAAATTCCATTAAGACTCTACAAACTGAAGGATCACTGAGTCTGAAACTCCACAACTCAATACCTGGGCGGTACTCTGGTGGGAAAGAAGATTCCTCAGGAGCAGAGTGAAGTCTGGGGGCTCCTCAGGCCACACGGAGAGAGACAGTTTGGCTGCAAATATTATGAGCAATTATATGCCAATAAAATGGGCAATCTGGAAGAAATGGACTAATTTCTAGAAACATATAAACTACCAAAGATGAAAGGAAGAAATAGAAAATTTAAACGGACTCATAACCTGTAAAGAAATCGAGTTAGTAATCAAAAATCTCCAAAAAAACAAGAGTCCAGGGCCAGATGGCTTTCAGGGGGATTCTACCAAACATTTAAAGGAGAGATGGGGTGCCTGGGTGGTACAGTGGGTGGAGCGTCTGACTTTGGCTCAGGTCATGATCTCATGGCTTGTGGGCTCGAGTCCCGTGTCAGGTTCCGTGCTGACAGCTCGAGCCTGGGGCATGTATCAGATTCTGTGGCTCCCCCTCTCTCTGCCCCCTCCCCCACTTGTCCTGTGTCTCTCTCTGGCTCAAAAGTAAATAATCTATTTTTTAAAATATAAATAAATAAAAAACAGTTAACACCTAGTCTCTTGAAGCTGTTACAAAAAATAGAAATGGAAGGAAAACTTCCAAATTCTTTTAATGAAGCCAGCTTTACCTTCATTCCAAAACCAGACAATGACCCCACTAGAAAGGAGAACTATAGACCAATTTCCTTGATGAACATGGATGCGAAAATACTCAGCAAGGTATTAGTCAACCAGATCCAACAATACATTAAGAAAATTATTCACCACGACCAAGTGGGATTTATACCTGGGATGCAGGGCTGGTTCAATATCCACAAAAACAATCAATGTGATGCATCACATCAATAAAAGAAAGGACAAGAACCACATGATCCTCTCAATAGAGGCAGAGAAAGCATTTGACAAAATATAGCATCGTTTCTCGATAAAAACTCTCAAGAAAGTAGGGATAGAAGGATCATACCTCAAGATCATAAAAGCCATATATGAAAGACCCAACATTAATATCATCCTCAATGGGGAAAAACTGAGAGCTTTCCCCCTAAGGTCAGGAACAAGACAGAGATGCCACTCTCGCCACTGTTGTTCAACATAGAATTGGAAGCCTTAGCCTCAGCAATCAGACAACACAAAGAAATAAAAGGCATCCAAATCGGCCATGAGGTCAAACTTTCACTCTTCGTAGATGACATGATACTCTCTATGGAAAACCCAAAAGATTCCACCGAAAACCTGATAGAACTGATCCATAAATTCAGCTAAGGGGCAGGATATAAAATCAATGCACAGAAATCGGTTGCATTCCTATACATTAACAATGAAGCAACAGAAAGAGAAATCAAAGGAATCGATTCCATTTATGATTGCACCGAAATCCATAAAACACTTAAGAATAAATCTAACCAAAGAGGTGAAAAATCTATACAATGAAAACTATAGAAAGCTCATAGAAGAAATTGAAGAAGGCACAAAAAAATGGAAAAATATTCCATGGTCCTGGATATGAAGAACAAATGGTGTTAAATGTCAATGCTACCCAAAGAAATCTACATATTCAAACAACTCCCATCAAAATAACACTAGCATTCTTCATAGAGCTAGAACAAACAAACCTAAAATGTGTATGGAACCAGAAAAGACCCTGACAGGCTGAAGCCATCTTGAAAAAGAACACCAAATCAGGAGGCTTCCCAATCCCAGACTTCAAGCTGTATTTCAAAGCTGTAATCATCAAGATGGTATGGTACTGGCACAAGAACAGACAGATCAATGGCACACCATAGAGAATCAGAAGTGGACCCACAAATGTATGTCCCACTAATCTTGGACAAAGCAGGAAAGACTATCCAATGGAATCAAGACAGTATCTTCAACAAGGGGTGCTGGGAAAACTGGACAGTGACATGCAGAAAAATGAACTGGACCACTTTCTTATACCCTACACAAAACTAAACTCAAAATGGATTAAAGTCCTAAATATAAGACAGGAAGCCATAAAAATCCTGGAGGAGAAGGCAGGAAAAAACTTCTTTGACCTTGGCCACAGCATCTTCTTACTCAACATGTCTCCAGAGACAAGGGAGACAAAAGCAAAGATCGGACCTCATCAAAATAAAAAGCTTCTGCACAGCAAAGGAAACAATCAGTAAAACTAAAAGGCAACCGATGGAATGGGAGAAGACATTTGCAAATGACATATCAGATAAAGGGTTAACATCCAAACTCTATAAGGAATGTACCAAACTCAACACCCAAAAAAACAAACAATCCAGTGAAGAAATGGGCAAAAGACACGAATAGATACTTCTCCAAAGAAGACACCCAGATGGCCAACCAACACATGAAAAAATGCTCAACATCACTCATCATCAGGGAAATACAAATCAAAACCACAAGGAGATACCACCTCACACCTGTCCGAGTGGCTAACATTAAGGACTCAGGCAACAACAGATGTTGGCAGAGAACGAGGCTCTCTTTTGTACTGCTGATGGTAATGCAAACTGGGGCAGCCACTCTGGAAAATGGTAGGGAGGTTCCTCAAAATATGAAAAATAGAACTACCCTAGGACCCAGCAATTGCACTACTACGTGTTTATCCAACACGTATGCAGATACTGGTATGCAGTTTTGAAGGGGCACATGCACCACAATGTTTATAGCAGCGCTATCGACAACAGCCAAAGTATGGAAAGAACTCGAATGTCCATCAATGGATGAAAGGATAAGAAGTGCCATATAGATACAATGGAGTATTACTTGGCAATCAAAAAGAATGAAATCTTGCCATTGCAACTATGTGGAAGGAACTAGAGGGCACGACGCTAAGCAAAATGCATCAATCAGAGAAAGACAAATATCATATGACTTCACTCATATGAGGACCTTAAGATACAAAACAGATGACTATAAGGGAATGGAAGCAAAGATAATATAAAAACAGGGAGGGGGACAAAACATAAGCGACTCTGGAATATGGAGAACAAATGAGATTACGGGAGGGGTTGTGGGAGGGGGCATGGCTCAATGGGTGAGGGGCATTAAGGAATCTACTCCTGAAATCAATGTTGCACTCTATGCAAACTAACTTGGATGTAAATTTTTAAAAATAAACTAAATCGGGGCGCCTGGGCGGCTTAGTTGGCTAAGCATCCAACTTTCGCTTAGGTCATGATCTCGCAGTTCGTGGGTTCAGGCCCCGCATCGGGCTCTGTGCTGAATGCCAGCTCAGAGCCTGAAGCCTGTTTCAGTCTGTGACTCCCTCTCTCTCTGACACTCCCCTGTTCACTCTCTCTCTCTCTCTCTCCTAGAAATAAAAAAATTAAAAAAAAATAAAAATAAAAAATAAACTAAAAAAAAAAAAAAAAAAGAAGAAGATCCAGCCACGTGGGGGCCACTCCCTCTGGGCAGCTCTTTTCTGGAGACACAACCTGTGTCCCCACTCTCCGCAGTCCCCACTGCTCCCTAGGCTTCCCCCTGCCTCCCCACACCCGGCCTCTGGAGACACCTGAGTTTGCTATCCTCCCCGTAGCCTCGTGGAGCTTCTCTTCCTCACCTGGGCATGAGCCCCAGCAGTGCCCGGCCTGCCCTGGCCCCTGGCCGGGGGCTCAATGGTCTGAGAATGCAGCCCTCAAGGCTGACCCTGCAGAGGCAGCTGAGAAGGGGAGGAGGTGGGCCAAGCCTGGGAACAAGGGCTCTGGGAAGTATCCCCAAGGTGTGCCATGGCTTCTGACTTCCCTCATACATCCCTCCTTCAGGCATATGCAGACCCCAGCTGTGCGGGCAGGTGGGGTCCCAAGGTCCACACAGCAGCAGACACCCGGCCCAATGCTGCAGCTCTGGTGGCTCACAAAGCACCATGTCCTGTGACCTGGGTGTGGCCAGGCCCATCCACAGGGAGACAAGGGGCTTGCCCAAGTTCATGCATGCGAACAGGGCTTAGACCCTTGGTGTGCCTGTGTAAGGCTGCTCCTCCAAGGGCATGCCATCGCCCCGGGAGACTGCTCATTAGGCAGTTACAGTCAGCTGAGCTGAGTACACACGGGGTGCACCTGTCACAGTGGGGGGTGGGCAGGGAGCAGGCAGGGTCGGAGGAGCAGAGTCCTGAAGGGTGGGAGCTTTGCAAGCTGGTGTGGAGAGGTATTCCTGCCCGAGGACCCAGCTTCTGCAAAGACCCAGGGGTGCGATGCAGTGTGGGCGAAGGGCTCGCTTGCTAAGGCAGGAGAAACGGGGTGAGACATGTGACACTGAGCACACTTGCTCCCACGTGTGGAAGCCCCCAGAGTCCCCCTCCCCCTGGCTCCACCCAGGTCCAAGCAGCTCTGCCTCCATCTCTCCATTCATCTCTTGCCCAAGGTCCAGCCACCAGTTCATCCCCTCAGCATCTTGTGCTGCCGTATTGTCCTGTCCTGGCTCGGACACAACAGATGGATTCACGCCCTTGAAGGGATCACTATTTCTCTCATTACAGAGAGAGACCATCCTGACGTGTCCTCAAATTTAAAAAAAGTTAAAATTGAAAAAGAAATCCAGACTGTTAAGGGTCTAAATGAGCACGGGAAGAAAAGAAGTTTCCTCAGTTCCAAGAGAGAGGGTCCGAGAGGGAGGAGACGGACTTGAGCCACACGTGGCCTGTGTCTCTTCAGTATTTGGTCTATCATCACATTTTCTGAGCCCCTTCCTGCATCTGACCCAGAGCCCTTACAGAGCTCACAGCCTGGAGAGGGTGACCACAGCCCTGGGCTTGTGGGGGGCGGTCTTGGTGAGGCCAGAGGGGGCGTGTGGGAGGGGGTGGAAACCAAGAAGGGCTTCAAGGAGGAGGTGACTTGTGCACTGGGTCTCCTAGGATGAGCCATCGTCTGGCCAAGGTGAAGGAGTGGGAATATATGATGAATGAACAAATGAATGAACTAGTGAAGGACTGAAGGGGTGTTCCCCTAACAGAGAGCAAAGAGGAGCAGCCAGCCCAGGAGTGCAAACACAAGGCACCCCGAGTGGGGGGGCAGGGTGGTGTGGTAACTGCCTCACACCTGCCTTCATGGCCCTCTCGCTGCCACAGCTAGCCTCAGCTGGCTGCTTGGGAGCCCTGCTCAGCCCTCTGCTCCGGGACACTGCTCGTCATTCCTAACAACATCCCCCTGGGAGGCCTCAGGATCTGCATGGGTCCTTGTACCCACCTCCTGGGGGTCTGTGAAGAGGGGATGTTCGGTGTGCAGCCCCAGGCTGAAGAGGGAGGAGGAGAAGGGTGGAGGGGAGCCCCACAGTGGTGGTGTCGTGGGGTGAGGTGTGTCAGAGGGGTGCAGTGGAGAAGGGTCCTGTGTCCGTCCCCAGGCACCAGCTGGAGATGGCTTTCATCACCAAGGGGGACATGGAGAGGACAGGAGGCAGTCCTAGTCACCCAGATGGGAGGAACTGGACATGGACAAAGCTGTCATGGAGGCTCAGGGTCAGAACTCCTGACCCAGATGACACCGGGTGGGGCATGGCGAAAGGGGCTGGAGGACACCAGGGACATTCCTTAACTGGGCTTGTCGAGGCAGAGACCCTCATGTTTCCTTCACAGCTTCCCGATGCCTAACACAGCAGGGCCCAGGGAAGCCTCTCTATAAATACATGCAGACCTGACCCAAAGGCACCCATTTCCACTTGAAGCCACTGGAAGAGAACAGGCTGAGTTCAACAGACTGATAACCCAGACTCAGGTTAATCAGCTGGAAAGGTGAAACCAGCGATGACCAAATGAACACAATACAGACTGGAGGCAAATCTCAGATTCCACACTAACAATCAGGACACATGCAGCCTTCTGTGGCCTCAGGGCCTTTGCCCTCACTCTTCTTTCAATCTGGAACTCTGCCCAGTCCATCACTTGCTCCCTAAACACCTTTAGGAATTGGCACCAGCATGCTTCCAGACTTTATTTTTCTCCACTGTATACACCACCACCTGACTTCGTGTGTATTTACTTGTTTTCTGTCTCTCCCAGTAGACCACTGGCGACATGAGAATGGAGAGCCCTGCCGGCTCAGCCACCGCTGTGCCCTGGTGTCTGGAACCAGCCCGGCAGGCGAGGGCCTCAGTGAACGTGCCCCAGGTGAGTGAATGTTACGGACCCCAGACAAGAATGCCCTGGGTGGTTCTAAGGGCAGTTGATTCACTGTTTATTGAGCCCCTACTATGTGCCTGGCCCTGACCCAGGCTGTAGACACAGCAATGAATGAGATAAAACAAAACACACAAAAAACAACCAAACCAAACCAAATAAACTCCACACACCTCTGCCCCTTGCTCCTAGGGCGTAGGCACTGTGGAGGGGAGGCCGTGGACACAGTGTGTTAGACGGGTGCCGTGCAGCAGGTAAAAACACAGGACTCAGGAATCTCAGAGGAGCCAGCGTGGGGCTGGGGAACCTGGGGGCCAGCCAGGGCAGGGGTGGGGGAGCAGTGGAGAGAGAAGAGATTGCACAGGACCTCGTGCTGACTGTGAGGACGCTTCCTCCGGAGAGGGGAGCCATGGCCAGGCGCCAAGCAGGCATGGGGCCCTGAATGCCCTGAAGGGATGCTGTGGGTCATGGCGATGGAGACAAGGGGTGGGAGACCCTGTCCCTGAGGGTTGGGCAGGTGGGGCTGGTTGCTCTGAGGAGGTGACACTTGTGATGAGGCCAGTGTGTGCCTCTCTGACTGACATGACTTGTTATGAGTCACTCTGACTTGACCTCTCTTGCTTGTCACCACCTCATCTCACCCCCAGGAAGAATTCTCCTCCTTAGGGGTCCCAGGCCAAAGAGAAACTAACCAACCCAGAGCCCACACCCCACCACCTCCTTTATGTGTCAGGCTCTGCTCCTTCGGGCCACTGTCTACCTGCTGGAATCACCCCAGGGCCAGGTACCAGGTCATTCAGGACAGCCCCCAGCCCCAGAATCCTGAAAGTATCCACACTAGCCAGTCCTAAGCCTGCCACCTTGCCTCACTTGTTCCCTCCTGCAGAAACCACCATAAAGGCGCTCATCACTATTGTCCATCCTCCTGGGGCTTCTTCACGGGGCCCCGCACAGTGTGGCCCGCCCCTTCTTCTTGGGAACCGTAACAAAATGTTTTCAAAGGCATCATCTCCTGATCTGTAGGCCTTCCTGAGCTTCAGATTTTACCCGCATACACTTTATTTTAAAGCAGCACCACCAGGCTGTGCAGAAAAGAAGAGTCAACCAACAAATGGACTGTAGACTTTGTTACAACATCTCCCACAAAGTTCATGTTACTAAAAGCCCTTTCCCCTGTAAAACGGCAGTTTCTGGAAGAGTGGAGGGCATATAGGAAAGGACACTGAGCAGACCATGCACATGAGAAGTCCTAAGGATCAGCCTTCCCAGACCTAGAGCTCAGACCCAGTCTTCACCAAGTCCTGGGCTCTACTTCCTCCTGTGTGCGCTGTCTGGTTGGTTTCAAATTCGCCTTTTAAGCTTGTCCACTTAGCAGGGAACTTTTCGGCTCCAAACTCATCTTTCTAGCAATAAGCAAGTGACACCGTGCACGAGACGGCCTGTTGCCAGAGTTATTGACTTAGAATCTGCAGCTATTAGCAGGGCAAGAGTCAGCACGGCGTATTTCAAACCCAGCCGCCTCTCTGGGAGAGGGCGGGAATGCGCGAGTGTGGGAGGAAGGAAGGGGTAGTCCCTGGAAGATACTCTCTGGGCTCTGTATGCTGGGAGTGTGGATCTCCTGCGTGTCCAGAGAAGCTCCCGGAGAGGGGAGGGCTGGAGCCAAACTTGGTTGCTCACCCCATGGAAGGGAGGGCTGAGAATTTCAGAGGGCTATGCTTCTGGGAGCAGCTTGACCCCAAGGAACCACACAGAGAAGTTGGCCCCAAAATTGCCATCCTGGTTACGACAGTGTTCAGCTGCTGTCACAGAGGTTCCACGGTGAGTTTGCATCTCTCTCCTGCTTGGTCCAGAGGCAGACAGTCCGGGGTTGGGGGGGGGGGGCTGGCAGGGCTGCTCCAGGTAGCTCCTCTTCCCGAAGCCCTGTCACCCCAGGAGTCGCCCTGGTCCACACAGGACATGATGGGGCTCACACTCCCAGCAGCAGGACAGGGAGAGAAGCATGAAGGGCCTGATTCTCTCTGCCTGGAGACATCCCAGAAGTCCAACTCACTTTACTTCCCATCCAGGGTGTGGAGGGGGGAGCTGCTCACACAACCACCCCTGCCGCAGAGGATGCTGGGAACGCTGCAGTCCTGGGCAGCCACGTGCACAGTTCAAAGTCGGGTGTCTGGGTACTCGGAGAAGTGGTTAATGCCACTGGGGACCACACGGACATGTCTGTCGCATCCATTTTAATGATCTCTCCCAGCACTGACCACTTTCTACTCTGAGCTCATGTTTTATGAGAGACTGTTCCTCACACAAACTGCGTGAAGTAATTCATAATTCAGGAGCCTGTTGAAAACCCACCAGTGGTGTCAAATCGCTGAGGGGCTCCATTACTGACTCTGGGGCTCCCCACCCAGAGCCCACTGTGCATGTGCAGCCAAGGGTGTCTTGTGTAGTGGAAGTCGTCTTGTGGTCCCTGCTCACGGGACTCCTAAGCCACCTTGGGGGGCCCTTACCCACACTTCCTCTCCCACACAGGCTGGTTCATGGGACTTTGTGACCCTGTTGTGAACTCTTGGTCACACTCAACACAGGCCACAGGACCAAAATGTTCCCTTTGGTCCTTCTGAAAATGTGAGCCAAGGAAGGTAGTGGAGGACAGTAATACACAATATCTGCATTAAAAAAAATCTCTTTTTAGCATTTGTTTATTTTTGAGAAAGACAGAGACAGAGTGAGAGCTGGGGAGGGGAAGAGAGAGAGGAAGACACAGAATGCAAAGCAGGCTCCAGGCTCAGAGCTATCAGCACAGGGTCTGATGGGGGACTCAGACCCAGCAACTGCAAGATCATGACCTGAGCAAAAGTCAGCCACTCAAGCAAGTCAGCCACTCACCCGGGATCAACCGCCATCTCTGCATCTCTGTCCTGCAGTCATTCTGGGACTAGTCCCTTAAGTCATTTTTTCATTTCGTTGTTCTGGTGAGTTCCCTACTACTATATCACCCCACGCTCCACCACCTGGGACATAAACAGCCCCAGTTCTGTGCAGGGAGGATGCAAACAGAGGATCTGTGATACATGTTTCTGGAGCATCAACTTTATTCCAAGATTTTCATGACGCACTCTCTACTCCCCATATGAAAAACATAAGAGGAGAGGAATGAGATGGCTCAGGAAAATCAGTCCAGTCTCTAAAGCTTCGCCCAGTTGGGGTCAGACAAACAGACCTGCACCTAGGGTGGCCTCTCCTCCTGTAGACCGTGGACATAGTAAACCCCCTCAACTGCAATCCACTGCAGAGAACCCTGAGGGGTGCACACAGTCCCACGGTCCACAGGACCCAATCTTCTTCCTGGGCCTCCTTGTCCACACAGGGCACACATCATGCATCACACACCAGCCCGTGTCGGGTCCAGCCGCTGGCCACTCTCCTGTGCCTCTCTCCAGGCTTATTGGAGCTCTGCATCTTTCCCTCCACTACAAAGCAGGGACGGGGAACCTGGGTGGGCCTCAGTCTCTTAAGCGTCCCACTCTTTGCTCAGGTCATCATCACAGTGTTGTTAGCTGCAGCCCCGCATGGGGCTCTGTGCTGACAGCACACTGGGCTTGGGCTCTCTCTCTGCCCCTCCCCCACTAGCACAGTCCCTCTCTCTCAAAGTAAACATGTATTGAAGTTTCTTTCAACTTAAAACAAAATAATGTATAAAGTCATGGGCCGTGGCTCTGTCCCAAAAGTTTAAATTTATGTTTCTTAAGCATATTTCTTTGAATGAATGTATTAGTTGATGAATGAAATTGACTTTTCTCTCTGGTTCTAGGGTGATTCTCCCTGGCTCTCAGCAGTCACTCCCACTTGTGTCTGTGTCCCATGACTGACGCTGGGCCCTTCTGACTCCCCCTAGGGATCTGCTACTACTGCTGATAAGGTGCCAAGGCTCGTGGGGGGGAGGGGGCTGGAGCTGGAGTGGAGGAGAACGTTTCAGGGCTCTGCTGGGAGGCTGAACCCAGGCTCCAGGAGGGCTCGCAGGGCTATGCAGAGAAGATGGGCTGTAGCTTGAGGAGGGAGTCACAGACATCCACAGGGAGTTGGGCTCTTGTGCTGATCCTGGATTCTAGGCTGAGTGGGAGACTGTTAAGTTCTGATTCTCCTTGGGGTCTGTTCCTTGTCTTCTAGGTCTTCCCAATAATTGATTTTGATGGTGGTGTCGCTTTTGATTCTTGTCTCTTTGGCGGTCTTAAAGGACCCCAGGGAGAATGCGCTGGAGCTGGAGGGGAGGCTGAGGTAGGGCTCCAGGAGTCGGCTGGGTTCAGTGAGCTGATCATGGCTTCTAGGCTGGGTGGGGCAGAGTCTGGCCATTTTGCCATCACTTGAGGCGTAAGGGGGTCCTTACTGTCATCGGGTGTCTCAACGGAAGGCCAACCTTCCTCCCACCCTGTATTTTCTCTTTTGTCTGTTCCTCTCTGTCCTTTGTGGATGCATCTCAATGTGCTCCAAACATTTCCATCCTCGAGCGACATTAGCATCAGGACACTCTGCTGTCGCAAGTCCCCGAGGAAGTCCCAGAAGACCTTCCCCTCAAACGGCTCAAAACCCGTGGCTAGGCAGTACAACCACCCGCCCCCCACCCCCAGGCCCCACACATCTGTGAGAGGAAATGGGTCTTCCTGACACAGGAAGAGTCAGGGGGTGGCAGGAGTGGGGCTCTCCCAGAACGTGTGGAGTTTGTAGCCCGCAAACTGGATGCTCAGGCCAAAGCCTTTGTGCGCTACCTTGAGATCCTGGTCAAAGAGCAGTTGCTCAAGCTCCATGTCCCTGGGGAAGACACCTTGTTGGTGGCAGCACTCCAATATGTCTATCAGCTGACAGAATTTGTCGGGAACGTCCTCAGCCACACGGCCCCAGGGTGGGCAGGCGTCCTCCAGGTGGTCTCTCGTGACACGCTCTGTAAACAGGAGTAAGGTCTCACTAGTGTTCATCGCCTGAAGGGATGTGACAATGCTTCGGTGGTTCGATGTCTTTATGTTCCGGACTTTGCAATAAAGTCCCTGGAGGTCAGTGGAGTCCTGCTGGGTCTTTCTGATGAATGTGACATCATCTTCTCCCAGTTGAGGATGTCATCGGCCACCGTATTGGAGAAGCTGGCCCCACCTATGGACTTGGGGAGCACGTAAACACAGGTAGCCTCATCGTCGGCGACGAGGGGCGAAAACCCTCGAACCATGGCGACCTGCTAACTACACTAACAGTCCTAACTACTCTGATACTAAGTAACACTGCAAACTACACTAACTATGCTGACTAACAAAACAAAGAAACAAAATGTGCTAATATCAACAAGGCTAACTACACTCAGTAGGCTATACTAACAATACTACACTCACTAACTATACCGACAAGATGAACTATACTAACTGTGCAAAAATGCTAATAATAAAGAAACAAATAAACGAAAAAAAAAACAGAAAGAAAATGAAGGGACAAAATGAAGAAAAATTGGGGGAAAAATAAGGGGAAAAAGAAAAAAGGAAAAACAAAAGCAAAGAAAATGTAGAAGAAAACGAGTAAAGAGAAAAATGAAAATGAAAAAAATATATGAACCAAATGACAAAAGGCGAAGAAGAACGAAACTAGCTAGGGTCAGGCCGACAGGTCACCAAGGCTTCCTGAGCTGTAAAGACCAAACACCTGGCTGAGCCAGGGTCTTATAAAGGCAGGCTTTGCAGCTACATCACAATGGTGCTTTATGAGGTCAGAGCAGGCAATGGGCCCATCATGCAATCATGGCCGGGATGTCTGCGACCATAGTGTTTCTTCCTTTTTTGTTCCCAAGACCCCTCACTCAAGAAAAAAAAAAAAGTATCCCAATGGGCTTTTTGTCTGTTGATTGGTACAGGCTTTTCAAGATTGATATTTACTTTGTTAGAAACCGAAATCTATAAGATCGGTCAGTGCCTTTTCATTTTGAGTTTAGAAAACTATAATTTTAGCTTTTATAGCCCTCA
Organism: Proteles cristata cristata; assembly: GCA_017311185.1. Classification (NCBI taxonomy): domain Eukaryota; kingdom Metazoa; phylum Chordata; class Mammalia; order Carnivora; family Hyaenidae; genus Proteles; species Proteles cristata. The sequence continues at coordinate 880,963 of JAESUZ010003628.1, read as the reverse complement.
TAATGTCTACACTTAAACTGCTCAATTCCTGGTCTCAAAATGGTGCTACAATGTATAGGGAAATGCTGTGTTGTGTAAAACATAAGGCTCATTCTTTACATCAATAAAGCTCAGAGGAAAATTGCTTTTCATCATCTTTTCACCGATAAGGTTGTGAGCACATGTCTCCTCAGAAATCTTGGAGGCCAGAAGACAAGGGCTGATGGGTTTAAAGCCTTGAAGGGAAGAAGCTGTCCACCAAGAATCCTGCATTTGGGAAAACGGTCCTTCACAAATGAGGAAGAAATTAAGACATTCCCAGAGAAACCAAAGCTGAAAGGCTTGCCCTGACCACTAGAGCAGCCCTGCAATGAAGGGGGTCCTTTGGGCTGAAATGAAAGGGCCCTGGACAGTAACTCGAAGCCTTCCAAAGAAGTCGTCTCTGGCAAAAGTAAGAACACAGACAGTGATAAAAGCTACTACTGTCAGGACTTTGGGTCATAGCTCTCCTTTTTGATCTCAACGTGAAGAGACCTACAGATTTAAAAACCTAATTATTCACCTATGGTTTTGGGCACACGGCGCATAAAGATGTAAGTCTGCCATCAGGCGGAGCATCTCTGGACCTCTTCCTAGAGCCTCGGTCCACAAGGGATGGGCCACACCACAGACTGGACACGGCTGAAGAAGGGGAGGGGAATTAGCGAACGACTGAAAGCCCATCCTGAAGAAATGGTTCAGGATGCAGCTCAGTGAGCCAAAGAGACAGAAACAGTAAAAGGCCCGTGAAACTAGAATGGGAACCCTAGGGGAGAGAAGGGAGGAAAGAAGAGAGTGCACATGGACTTTTCCCCAAGCAGGGCCAGCACTTCCTGCCCCAGGGCACATGGACCTGCCACACACCCTCGCTCAGGGCTCCAAGGAGGTGAGTCAGCAGACACTGCAGCACAGGGAGAAGGAAAGGAAAGGAGAAGGACCAAGCGGACCTGAATGCAATGCTACCTGTGCCCCACACGGTCCAATCTACAGCCTCACCCAAGAGGGGGTTTTGGTTCTCTGAGCCTCCTTTACTCGCTTGCTTAAGAAAAGGCTGCTGAGGAAGTGGCTTGGTTCAGTCGGCGGAGCCACACTTTTCTCGCGGAGGAAACACACATGGAGGTAACCTGGGCTTCCATTGGTCTCCTTGTTGCTGGTCTCATTGAATAAAACCAGCCATGTTCTCAGTGGACAATGGGAAGTGACAAATTGTCTGCACCTCCAGCCGTTCAGGCCGTAATCTCCCAAACTAGGTGGTCTTTTCTTTCCTTTCCTTTCTTTCTTTCTTTCTTTCTTTCTTTCTTTCTTTCTTTCTTTCTTTCTTTCTTTCTTTCTCTTTCTTTCTTTCTTTCTTTCTTTCTTTCTTTCTCTCTCTCTCTCTCTCTTTCTTTCTTCTTTCTTTTTCTTTCTTTCTTTCTTTCGCAACTCTACTTGACCACAATATTCATTTGACTCCTGAGACAAATGACCGATTAATGGATCCATAAAGTGTAATACCATCTCATAATTAGCTGTGCTTTGTAAATGGGAAATATTAGGAGATTGGGCCTTTAAAGTTTTGCTTGCATCCTGTTTGTGTAATTGTATGTGTGTCTATGTGTGTTGTCAGTGTGAGACAGTGTCTCTGCCTCCAGGTGGTGTTGCTAAGATTAAGTTGGAAATGTGCACTACTTAGCCGGTTTCAAGGCAAGTGCTTATAAGAACTGGGCATTCTAAAACTCAGAGAGAAGCTAACCCCCGTTGCCTTTCAAGATCATGTTGTGATCTTTGAAAATATTTGGTATGAAAGCCAATTTCATGTTGTTTAATTAAAATGGACATATGTCTTTAGAATTACCAACATTAAATGTATTAGTTTTATTCCACCTGTGTTACTGAAAGTCAAATCAGCTGTTCGTGTTATTACTGTCACAAAATCTGACAGAAAAGACAAAACCTTTGGAGCCTTGTCTGAGGGCTCCTGAAGCTTTATGGGCAAATGAAGGACAAACAAACAAATGTAACTAATTGTAAGAAATGTAACGAAGACAAGTCGAACAAATAAGGGAGACAGCTCTGTACGTAAGGGAAGGGAGACTGTTTGTTCAAAGAGGGAAAACTTGAGGCACTTGGTTGGCTCAGTCTCTCGAGCACCCCACTCTTCACCTCTGCTCAGGTCAGAATCCCAGAGCTGTGGAATCGAGCCCCGTGTCAGCCTCCAAGTGGAGCCTGCTTGAGTTATTCCTCTCTTTCTTTCTCTGTCTCTCACCCCACCTCTGCTTGTGTTCTCTCTCTCTCAGACAAAAATTTTAAAAACTTAAAGAGGGGAAAAGTAGGACAAATCTGAACGAATGTGCAAAGGAAAATTGTAGGTTTGTGAGAAGAGATCTTTCGAAAGAAATGCTATGCATGGTCCGGACCAAGATTCTGCAGTTCTGCATGTGAGAAACAAGTCTATAAGGGAGGAATCCAACACCTGGGGAGGAGATCAGAGAGGCAGAGAACCAGATGAGGCAGAAGCTGAGCAGTGATACTTCAACAGGAGCCTCAGCTGATGCTCTGAGCATTCTGGGAGTTGGACTGCCCTTCTGAACCACCCAAAATTAGGTGAAGGGGCTGGCTCTTCAGAACAGTCTTTGGCTGTGACCACCGGGGAAGAGCGCACGACCTTGGCAAGGCCACTGTCTACAGTCAAGGCGATCCCTGAGGGTGTCTGAGCCTTGATGGCCGTGGGCAGCATCACTCCAGCTGGGAGACCTTCGTTCCTGCCTGAGTTTCTGGTCAGGACATCCCAACATGCATTCCGGGAACACAGACCCATGCAGGGTCCTGGATGTCCTTGTCAAAGTAAGAATGTTTCAACATAGGGATGACACGGAGGCAAAAGGAAGGGGCTTCATACATGTTTACAGATTCATCTTGCTGCAACGACTGAGGTGTAATATCCCAAGAACACAGGTATAAGACTGGAATTTGGGTTTTCTCACCATTAATAGGACAGAGCCTTCTTACATACTTGGTCTAAGTGATCAACAGAGGTTTTTCTTTATCTTTATTCTGCCTAGAAAACCCAAGTGTCCGTGTCTTGTCTTTGTTAGGACTTTGCTTACTTAAGAAAGTTGACTCCGCTCAGTGGTAAGAGACCAAGGTTTCTCAACAACTCCATAACCCTCTGCATTTACCTGAGAATCTCTTCTTGCCACCTTGGCTAAATAAGTACCCTGTTTTGTAATGATCCTATTTTGGCATGTGTTTTGAAATCTTCTGATATCTCACAAACTTCCAAAAACCCAGCTTGTAAATATAAGTCTCTTTGCCTAATGAGGTTCTTTCCTGGTGTGCCAAACAACATGGCAAGCATTGCCACTTACGGGATGATCACCATTCTTGGGCTCTGTTGTGTGGGGGACTGCTCTAATTGTCCTAGACATTCTGTATGATCCCTGAGGTGCTGAGATGTCCTGGGGCAATGTCATCGCCTGTCATCCTAGTTACTCAAGTCTCGAGGGTCACAGCATCTCCATCCCGGCTGCACTATACTGACACAGACAGGTCTCTGATCCCTTTAAGATCATAAAGCTAAACACAGAATTTCCAGAACCAACGAGGAAACGGCTTTCAAACAGACTCGTCTGAAATACTGTTGCTTCTCCAATGGTTTTTCTTCTAAAGTTAAGTCTACCTAGGACTCGCAGAAATTTGGTCAAGAATGTCTTCGTCAACAGATGTGAAACATTTCTCTCCTTCTCCCTGCCTGGTGCCACCAGGAGTCAGAAACTCTCAGGGAGCATTCATGTCTTTCCACTGCAGTGTCTTTATTTGCAAAAGTTCCATACAAATCTGTGCTCCTTGTAACAGGACTCAACTGGAAACACTGGTCATGTTGCCAAGGCTGTGACGGGAACGGTATGGGTGAGGGAGCTATACCTAGACTCAGCTGGGGTCAGACAGCTTTCAGGAACGAATTCAGGTTGAGCTTATGGAGCCAATGAAGCCCACTGGAGAAGTCACCTGGTACCGTGCTGACAAAGCTCCCAGAAGCCCTAGCAGGTGGACAGGGAGGTCGTCCCTTCCTGGCAGGTGCAGGGAGCTCAGGGTATGTGGGGGATCTTGAGAAGAGGGGACGCCAGCCCAGTCTATAGGTGTGGCAGGCAAAGGCTGACAGCACGTGTTGGCTTGGCATCTTGAGCCTGATGAGGCTGTTAAAAGCTCTATCTGACATTCCTTACAAGTTCCAGCAAAGCAGATTAAAAACACCAAAAACCTATATGACCAATCCCCATTCTGATGGCACTTGTGTAAAGAGGCCCAGTTCACACTGGCCTATTTTATGAACATATGTGTCATAATTTGGCTATGTCTGGTGAAAACGAAGGTGGTTTTAGACAGGGAAATTGTTTCATTAGCACCCCTTGGTAAACGTTGGATCTCAGTTCTGATGAACCGTCTCTGGGTGTTCGCTGGTTGTCTATACCACTCGGCCAGGTCCCGAATTCTTTTGACCAGGTGCTGGAATATTGGACCCTGATTCCCTAAACCACGGTTTCCAGTGTTCTCCCATTGTGTGGCCTGGAAGAACTGAGAACTAAAATGGCTTTTTCCTGAAGCCCTGCAAACCGAAGCCAGACACGCCGACGTCAACCTGAGAGAAAAGTGGCCTGTGCTGTCAGGGCCACTCGCAAAGATCACCAGAGATGCACGGATAACTGAACAAGCTGTTCGCAGCCATCCCACCCACACGGCCTGTCACTGGAGAAGCCAGACTTTGAAGTGTTGAGAGATGGGGACAGTCTCACAGATCGAAGACAAGGAAGAGCTGCATGCAGTGGCAACCCATCAGCTATCGTCCAATGCTGAGGACGCCAGAAACTGGACCGACCGCCCAAGGAAAGGAACCATGCTGGCAGCCTGTACAAAGCCTCCAGATCCCTCTCCAAGAGCTTTAGTGCCAAGCAGAGACTGAGCTACACGTCGACCCCAGCAGTCCTCGGAGGACCAGCGAGGACCTAAGTAAGTAAGGAGCAGGGAATTAGACACCATGATTCTGGCATTGATCCCGGCTGCCAGCATAATGAATCCTTATCCTAGAGCCTCCAGTGAAAGAAGCAACTCACCATATCCATCACAGCACCCATTATGGGAAAGAAGCCACTCTTCAGCGGACCCAGAAGTATATTGCAGGCTCTGATTTTCAAAGAAATGCTTAAAACAGCTGACACTTGTGCTAAAAACAGTCCAAGGCTGGGCCCCCACCCGATCTCAAAGGTATACAAGGTAGAGGCAGCGAACCTGGGGCAGACCGGCAGGCAGCCTTTCCCAGAGTGCAAAGGACAACAGGGAATTCTCGGGGTTTCCTTCTATGTGCAGACACCTTTACAAACAGGGTGGAAGTTTGTCCATGGCATTCAGAGAAGGCCTCAGAAGCTGTCAACATGCTTTGAAGCAAGATCATTCCTAGGTTTGGACTGCCACTAAGAATGCAAAGTGACAGTGGAGTGAAAACCATAGTGTCCGATGCCTTGGGCATCCGATGGAAATCACAGGCTGCCTGCAGACACCAAGTGACTGGAAAAAGAGAAAAAATGATCTATGGCAAAGCTGTGCTGAGAAACCCACATAACTTGGAAGAGCCCATGCCACCGGCCCTGCTGTGGTAAGAGTGGTCCCTAGGAGTGGGCTTGGTTTACGCCCCTGTGACATGTTCTGTGGAAGATTTTCTATGTGCTTTTCATGACTTAGGAGTTTCTGGCAGGGCTCCCATCAGGGAGCTGGATACTATCAGGTACATCCGGGACCTGAGTTTGCTCCCAGCAGGTTGGTGTGCCCCACAGATGTGTCTTCACAGTGCCTGCCTCCTTCAGTGACATCAAAAGCTGTCACTGAAGATGTCACTAAAGACCTGAAGAGCAGGATCCCAGAGGAGCAGCTTTACATTAGCAAAGCAACAGGGCAATCAGCAAGAAGTCCATGAGTCATGTGTATCAGTTAGGTAGGATGGACTATGCTGCATAACACATGATTGCCCAAATCTTGGTGGCCTATGATAAAGTTTACTTATGTCTCAGGCTACATGCCCATGTGGCTCTCCCTCATCTCTTCTCCCCTCTGGACTTAGGCTGATGGAGCAGTGTCTCTCTGGAATATTGCCATTGTCACAGAAGAAGGAAAAGAAAACTGGGAAATCACTCACAGGTTCTCAAAGAGTGCGTTCACATCTGTTTTCACTGCTCACCAGCCCCTCTGCCACGCCTGGGGACAACATGGGCAGTGCTGTAGAAACCTCCAACCAAGCAGGCACAACGATACAGGGCACTGAGTGTGGGGCAAGGGTAACCCAGTGCCACACCGGGCTGAAGATTTTGATGTTTTTCCTGGTATTGATGGAATGTGTTCAATCAAGTATTCATTTCTAACAAATCTCTCGGGCTATAGTGAGAGAAACACTGGAAAAGGGGAAGGGTGGGATTTGGGAGAAAATTCGGGAGGCTGCCTCAGCTTCCCAGGCAAAAAAGAAAAGAATAGTACTTTACACTAGGGTCATGGTAGTGGAAACAGAGAGAAGCCAGTGGATTTAAAAGATGTTCACTAGTGACGTACAAAAAGGAGCAGAGGTGAGTGAATGTGTGACCCCAGAATTGAGAAAGGACATAGCCAACTTGGCTTCTCGTGCCTTGAACAGTTGCTGGCTCCTGTCTTTGGGGAAGACCGGCTACTCTATTCTCTGCTTGTCCTTGTGCTCTCTATGTTCTCCTAATAAATCTCCCTTCTTGATTAAAAAGGCAGCCTGAGCAAAATAAAAAAATGGGTTCATAGAGTGTTGTCAGTGAACTGACAAATGAGTGACAGAGTGACAGGGGAATAAATTCATGTCTCCAAGGTTCAAAGAGTGAAGAGAAACTAGACTCAACAAGAAGAAAAAGAGAGTCCTCCCGACTAGGCATGCCTGAAAAGGATCCCTCGCCCCCCGACTGACACATCAGGCATCTTTCTTCTTCCAGAGAGGTATGACCACTGTCAGAGATAACAGAGAAAGGGGAGTGGGTGGGAGAAGAAGAAGGGAGGGACAGGGAGGCAGATGAATGTTGGGCTAGATGGACATATAGCAGCCTCTATAGATAGTGTCCTCTCCTCTCCTCCGTGTGGCCTCCCTCCCTATGCTTCCTTTTCAGAGTTCCAGACTTGACTTTCAGTGGTGGGAGGGCTTGGGATTCCCAAACACTTCAAAAGAGAATTTCTGTAGCAGCAGCAGTAGGCAGCTTTACAGGCACGTAGAGCCTTGGGGACTACACTGGCACAGAAAGCCGCAGGTCCTCCTCTGCCCTGGGTGTTCTCATTCGCCAAGAGGAAAATTCAGACACAGAATTGTCTGGTTCTGAACTCGGCTCAGAGCACCATGGACAGCGACCACAGTGCTGCCCCAGGCACCAGAGGGAGTGGTGTGGTCACTGTCCACTGTCCGTGGTGCTCACAGGATGACTCACAGCCTCAGAGGCTTGTTCTAAGACCAGCCACAGTATGCCAGAGCTGAGAGGGCCCCAGGGTCTCAGCTTTCCCAGGGCCTCACTTTGCAGATAAGAAAGCACAAGTCCAGAGAGGGGAAAGAATTCCCTCAGGGCCACACAGTGAGTGGCACCGAGGGACTGGAAGGTAGCCTCTAGATGCTTGCTCAGACAAAATGCATTTCCTTGGAAGTCTCCTGGGTTTTGCCCTTAGAAACCCAGAATAATGACACCCTGAAAACTCACAGTGGCACATAGTAGGCACTCTGTCAACACAGGCTGACTGAATAAATGGTTATACTGGGACGCCAAAAAACAAATCTGGAAGCCAGGCATGGGCCCCGAATCCTGAATTCAAACAGGAAGTCTCGTTCCTTTGGGGTACGGGTGAAATGGTATGGAAGGAAGCAGTGGGGGAAGGGAAGAAGTGATGACATGAAGACAGAGGGGTGCAGGAAGAGGAGAAGAACAGGTAATGCCCAGGATAGTACGCACAGAGGAACGCGGCAACTGGACACTCACCTCTGTCCTCTCGGGCTTCCCACAATCTCTCCCCCCAAGAAAGCAGGTTAAACAGTTCAGGCATTTCCTCAGGGAGGGTGGTCACGTGACCTCAATCTGGCCAATCGGCATATTCCACCCTCCTTGGCTACAGTGTCGGCCTCAGGACTGGGTACGTGCCAGTCAGGCCCCAGTGGGTCCAGACCTTAGGGCTGGAATCCTAGGGAATGAGAGGTTCTTTTTCTGTTGGGACACTGACAGCCGTGACAGTTGGTGGCCATCCTAGTTTCCTAATGGAAAAGCCCAGCTGAGTATGACATCAGCACAGAGGAAAGTAAGTAAAGCCAAGAGGTCCAGAAAGATGATTCCTGCTGATGTCCTCAAGGACCCAGGTACACCCTTGCATGGAACTGTCTGCTCTTAGGTGTCTTAGGTACATAAACCATTCTCTCCTGCTTCGTTTGATTGCTTGTTTAGGCCCCTTTGGGTTTTCTGTCACTCACTGGCTATTAAAACCAAAACAAAAACAAAAACAAAAAAAACCCCTCACTTTGAATTCTTCCTTGCAATTGTCTAAATGGAGCATCCTGGAATGTGACAGTATGGATTTAGGCTAGCATCAAGGAAGGCTTTAGATAACACTACAAAACTCCAAAATACCCTAGCGATCCAAATGGATTCAAACTGTATCTGCTGGGGGCCTGCTGTAGGCTGGGCTACTCACATTACCCAAATTCACTCTCATGGAATTGACCCTGGTGGGGTAGCAACTGATGATCCCACTTTAGGGGACATGAAGGAAGCTCAGAGAAGGGAGGTGACAGGGCTGTAGTCTGGAAGTGTGGAGCCGGATGGTAAACCCAGATTCTGCTGTGTGCAGCCTAGGACCCCTCGTGGTGTGGCCTGTCCATGTGTCAGGGCACCCGGCCCCACGCCTGCCATACTGTGGGTACCTGAGGCTTCATAACCATCATGTGGTCATTGTAAGACTCATGGAAGCGATCTGCACTGAAGGCAGGCACAGGACCTTGTTACCCCAGCACTACTACACCTTCCCAGTTCCCTGAGGACTAGAATCCCTCTTTCCCTTGCTTTCCTTGGCAGAGTCCTGCTCATGTGACCCCAGGACAGTCCACCATTCACAGCTGGCATCAGGAGCTGCTACAAGGGAAGCCAAGAGCCTTCACCCCTCCACCATGCCTGGGGACAACTCTATGCTTGGAGCCTGGGAACCTTATGTTCTGCTTGCACACCCAAGGACTTTTCCAGAACATCCCAAGAATCCCACTCGATTTGGAATGGGATGTACCCATCGTTGCACTTTCCATGTCTCACTCATGCACTCCTTTGTCTGCCTAGTGGCCTCCTGGACTGCCGCAGGAGAAGCTGAGCTGGCAAGAAATCAAAAGCATAGCGCTGGAAGGCATGCATGAGGCAAGAGCTCACAGGTAGGTAATCTGTGCAGAAAAGACCCATGGTTTACACTGAAGAGGCTGTAGAAGCCCTCGGGGACCAGAAGCAGTGCTTAGGCCTAAGTGAATTAGAAGAATTCATGATGGTCAGAGACTCTAACTCAGGGAGGTGGGGATGTGGTGAGGTCCCTGCGGTGACCTGAAGGCCCACTGTGTGCAGCCTCAGGTTACTCAGAGGGGAGAAGGCAGAGGCCTGTCCCAGAGGTGTTCATAGACCAAACATGAATGGGCCAACCAGACAGACAGAGCATCACAGTCACGATCTGCTCTCGTGGGTGCTGAGTGGAGGGACAGGGGCAGAGATCCAAGTCGCCTGGGGAACTAGGTAAGAACAGAGACATTTTAACTGACACTAGAAGGCTGCATCAGTTGTAGATGTTTGGCTCAAGTGACAGAAAACCCTACCAAGAGTGGCTAAACTGCGAAGGGATCTCACTGTGAATGTTTGATGATGATGTGAGAAACAGGAAGTCCGGAGGCGGTCTGCTGGCTCACAACAGCATCAGTGACTCAGTGCCGCCTGCCTCTCTACTCTACCATTAGCAGAATATTGCTGTCGCTCCTTGATGGTTGCAGTGTGGCTGCCTCCACTCCAGCCATCACACCTGCAGAGCTAGCACTCAAGGCGGAAGCAAGGGGGCACCTTCTCGAACCCTGCCCACCTGTTTGCAGGAAGGAGCATCCCTCACAGAAGCCCCCAAAGACTACCTCTAATACCTCATGGGCCTCCTTAGTCTTCAGGGAGTTCTGGGCCTTGCCCCGCCCACCCAGCCTCTCCCCCAGGGGTTCCTGCAGCCCCCATCCACCACATCAGGGGTAAGTGAAGGCATGTACATGCTTGGAGCTTCTTGGGCAGGCTGGGGGATTTCAATGCCCCTTCCAGCTCACCCTCTGAGAGAGCCCAAGGTGGGGACAGGGTATCCAAGTGTCCCCAAGGTAGGGACAGGATGTGAGTTTGTTCAAAAACTCCTGGCACCTACTGTGCCAGGTGGTTACAGTGGGGAAGGAAAGGGGAGGCGAACACAGGTGAGCTGTGCACATTTGGGACACGGCAGGAAGAGGGGGTGAGTGTATGCCAGTATGACTGCCCCTTTGTGCAGATGAGGAAACTGAGACATGGAGACTTAAGGTCACTGTCTCAGATCACAGAGCCCAGACCTTCCGGCTCTAGCATCCAGGTTCTTGGTCAGGGCCTCCCTTGGGCATCCTGTGCCTCTACTTACCCCTCACTGCGACCCATGGCCACAGCCTCACAGAAGCACGTTACTTGTGTGGGTGATGGGGGAAGCTGGAAGCTGGCTTTCTCTGCGTAGTGCTTTCCCCTGAGGCTGGCAGCCCAAGGGGCTGCACTGTGTACACAGCTGGACAGTGGGGCCTGTATCCGTAATGGCCACGTTATAAAGGCCCGAATGTGTCTGCTGAGTGAACACCTAAACATGTGCACGGAGCATGCATCATGCCCTCCATCACTTTGCCTGCCACGTTCCTCCCTGCATGGCTGGCTGTCACCTCTGTTAGGCTCCCTGCCAGGGCAGCCAAGGGGGCTGGAGCAAGTGGCAGGGAGCCTCAGGGGCACGCTTCCCCTGGGCTATCCTGAGACAATCCACAAGGAGGCCAAGCCGGCATTCAGGAGCATCAATACGCTCCCTGGGCCTGAGGCTGTGAAAGTAGGTGTTGAGGGGTATTTCCTGAGGATGACCTACCGTCTGGTGGGGCACTGGGGATCAGACTGCTTTCAAAGTCCCTTCCAGGCCCGCACCCTTTGGGGCAGCATAGGGCCCATAATTAGGGTTGAAGGCTGGGGGCTCCCTGCTCTGTGACCTCGGGCAAGCGGTTCCCCTCTCTGTACCTCATGTCTTCATCTGAAATAGAGAGCTAATAGCAGGACCCCCAGAAGTGCTCACTCATAGCTGCTCTCCCCACCATCCCTGTCTTCCCAGAGGAAGGGAGGTAGGAGGCCCGACATAGCAGCAGGGTGGAACTGGGGAGCCCCCTCACACCCGCTCCATCCACCACACCCTGGATGTCCTGCCTCTGAGCCTCTGTGCATGCTGCTTCTGCAAGCGCAGACACACCCTGGCCTCAGCCGCAGCAAATTAAGTCCCGTTGGTGCTCTGGGGACACCGAGATCCCGGCCCCTCTCTCCCATCAGGTGCATCCCCTCTCCTCACTGAAATCCTCTAAAGCACCACCTCCTCGTCCGGCATTATGTGGTTTCTCTAGGACAGATGCCCAGTCTCCCTCTTCCCCGCAGTTCACAAAGCTCCCAACCGAGGATCAAGTACACAGCAGGTGCTCAATACACATTTAGGGCTGCAGGGGCTGCTCACTGTCCTCTCACGTCAGGGCATACCCATGCTTCTTTCCACAGGCCCTGCCCTGGGCGTCCAACTTGAGCCCTTCACCTGTCCCCAGAAAACATCAGCTCAGACAGTACATGTGCAGGGCATGCATGGGGAGGCACCAGTTGTGGTGGTGGAGGGGGGAATTCCACCGGCCACAGGGCCCCTCACTGGTACTGCAGGCACCTGGCAGCCTGCAGGGCACCGCACCCTGCCCAGGAGGCTGATTCTGGGGTGGGGGGTGGGGAAGGTGTCCCCCTGCACAACCATAAGGAGGCAGGCAGATGGGGGGGGGCAGGGGCTTTCCATCCAGAATCTGGACCCTGTCTCTGGGCTCCTGCCCCTCCGCCCATCTCTAGTCAAGTGACTTAAACCAAGAGCCAGGAACTAGGCTTCAGGAGTCAAATGAAGACTTTTGAAGAATGAATTTTAACATCTAAAAACTGGAAGAGTTGAGATGGAAACCCAGGTGTGGAGCTTTCTGTGGAGGTTGTCTGGTCTAACAGGAGAGGATGGAGGCGTGGAGGGGCCAAGATGGCAGAACAGCACCAACGTCTTTTCTGCGGCCCTCATCCCCGAAACACAGACAGACCAACACTAAACAAGCCCACACACCTAGAAAACTGACTTGAGGATTAACACTATAATCTGCACAACCTGAACTTGGCAGATGTGTGGCTTAGAGAGGTGACCTGGGGGAGATGGAAGTCACGGAGGCCAGGGAGCTGCCTTTACTAGCGGAGAGGACAGAGATGGGGGAGAGGTCGGGAAAATCACCCCCTACCAAAAGCAGCTGGGGGGAAAGGGGGAACATGGGAATAGTGGCAAGGACTGAACTACAAAGGGAGAAGGGAGAAAGAAGAGGGTTTAAGTCCATTATGGTTCTAGAAACAGGGATCCTAGTCTGAAACTGTGCACCTCCTTACCTGGAGACACCCCCAGGAGCAACGTGGGTCTGGGGTCCTCGGATTTCCCACTGCTACATGACGGCAGGGACTTTCTCTGGGGTGGGCTGGCACCTGGACACAGTCTCTGGGCATCAGCAGCAATGCTGTCCTGTGAACGGTTCTGGGGGATACTGGTATCAGACATTGCTCAGTAAGACCCTTCCCAGAAGGTCTGAGTGAGTCCAAGCCGCAGGCCCTCAGAAGTGAGGGGTCAGGAAACACAGCCGCATCTGCCAAAAACTCAGGAGGGACATGTGCCTGGCAACCTGATGGCTTGGTCCCGGAAACTGTAAAGGCGGGAGTGGACGGGAGCTGGAAACGAAGGATGGTGCATGATTGCGGATTTGGGGAGAACAAAGCAACACTACTGACTGCATAGCCAAGGGACGCCATTTTCTTCCCTTCCATGCATGCACAAACACCCCTACAGGTGTCACAGCAATGCACCCCCAGCATGCTATGCAGCGCCATCTAGTGGAAAATGGAGCGTTACCCTAAGCCCCGCCCAACTGGGCCAACCCCATTCTTCTGGAACACCGCAAGTCTCTCCCCTGCTTTGTCTACAGACTCTATAGTGCTTCAGAGTTTGACTTCTAGGGGAAAATGATACAATATCAATCGTATTTCCATCTGTTCATGGGTTCATCTATTCAAGTTTTTTTCATTTTAGTTTCTTTTCATTTTCTTGAATACAGTAAGAAAATTTTTTGGTTTCAATTTTTAATAAAAATATTTCTCATTACCTTTTCTACTATATTTTTGTAAAATTTTCAAATTCTCTTTTACTTTCACCATTTCATTTTATTCTATTTCATTGTATTTAGTTTTTCAAGTTTTCAAAGTTTTCCATTTGTTTTACCCTTTTATCTCCAATCTGTCAACCTCTCTTCAACAACCAGAACAAAACACACCTAGAATCTAACATCATTTATTGGACTTTTGGATATCTGTGTGTTGTTTTTAATTTTAGAATTAAAAAATTTTTTTACTGTATTCCTTTTCTACCTTCAAAATGACAAAATGAAGGAATTCATTCCCTAGAAAAGAGCAGAAAAAATGATAGTCCAGGACTTCATCAACACAGATACAAGCAAGATATCTGAACCAGAATTTAGAATCATGATTTAGAATCATGCACAGAAGCAATTAGATTTGCTTTCTGTGGAGATAAAAGAAGTAAAAGCTAGTCAGGATGACGGTGGAGATAAAAGAAGTAAAAACTAGTCAGGATGAAATAAAAAATGCTAGAACTGAACTGCAATCTTGAATGGATGCCATGGTGGCAATGATGGATGACGTAGAGCAGTGATTCTGCAATATAGAGGACAAACTTATGGAGAATAATGAAGCAGAAAAAAAAGAGGGAGACTACGGCAAAGGGGCACAATTTAAGATGCAGAAAAATAGTGACTCATTAAAAAGAACAACTTCAGAATCATAGGGGTCAAGAGAAAATGTGTTGGAAGGGTTATGTGAACAAACATGATTTGTGGAAAATTTTTCCTAACCTGGGGAAAGACAGACATCAAAATCCAGGAAGCACAGAGGACTCCCAATAGATTCGACTAAAACCAACAATTAACAAGGCATTCATAGTCAAATTCACAAAATAATTTCAGGCAAGGAAAGACTCATGAAAGCAGCAAGGGAAAAAAGTCATCAACCTACAATGGAAGACAGATCGGGTCTGCAGCACACCTAGCCACAGACACTTGGCAGATCAGAAAGGAGTGGCAGGATATATGAATGCTGAATCAGAAAAATATGCAGCCAAAAAACTTTATCAAGCAAGGTTGTCATTCAAAATAGAAGGAGAGATTAAAAGTTTCCCAGAGAAACAAAAATTAAACGAGTTTGTGACCACTATCAGTCCTGGAAGAAATATTAAGGGGGACATTGTGAGGAGAGAAAGGATGAAAAAAAAACAACTGAAAGTAAAAAAGACTAGAAAGGACCAGAGAACAAACACCACCAGAAACTCCAACTCTACAAGAAACATAATGGCAACAGGTTCATATCTTTCAGTACTCACTCTAAACGTCAATGGATGAAATGCTCCAATCAAAAGACACAGGGAAACAGAATGGATAAGAAAACAAGATCCACCTATATGCTGTTTATAAGAGATCCACTTTAGACCTAAAGACACCTTCAGATGGAAAGTAAGGGGATGGAGAACCATCTATCATGCTAATGGTTGACAAAAGAAAGCTGAAGTAGCCATGCTTCTATCAGACAATCTAGACTTTAAAATGAAAGCTGTAACAGATGAAGGACACTAAATCATAACGAAGGGGTCTATCTACCAAGAAGAGCTAACAATTGGAAATATTTATGCTCCCAATGTGAGAGCGCTCAAGTATATAAATCAATTAATCACAAGCATAAAAAAACTCATCGATAATAATACCATCATAGTAGGGGACTTCAACACCCCACTTACAGCAATGGACAGATCATCTAAGCAGAAAATCAACAAGGAAACAATGGCTTTGAATGACACATTGGACCAGATGGACTTAACAGATATATTTAGAACATTTCATACTAAAGCAGCAGAGTATACACTCTTCTCCAGTGCACATGGAACCCTGTCCAGAATAGATCACATACTGGGACACAAATCAGCCCTTAACAAGGACAAAAAGATCGAGATCATACTGTGCATATGTTCAGAACACAACACTGTGAAACTCGAAATCAACCACAAGAGAAAAATGTAGAAAGACAACAAATACTTGGAGACTAAAGAACATCCTACTAAAGAATGACTAGGCTAACAAAGAAGTTAAAGAGGAAATGGATAGGATGAAAAGGATGAATGAAAAGAATGAATGAAAAGGATAGAATGAAAAGGATACCGCCACAGCCCCAGACCTCTGGGATGCAGTAAAGGCAGTCATAAGAGGGACGTAGACAGCAATCCAAGCCTTCCTAAAGAAGGAAGAAAGGTAGTACGGCAGAGAAGTAGGGAGCTCCATGCATTTCGCTTGCACCCATCTCTCAAACTGAGAAGGTCTGAAGTCGTAGGACACTGAGCCACAGTGTGGGAAGAGAAAGTGACAGAAAACACTGGGAAGGAAACCTCATAAGTGCATGAGTGTGAACTGGGGAAGATAAAAGCGGGACGAAACCCAGAGATATGGAGGGAGAGGAGGGAACCCAGCTTGTGTGCAGCAGCGGTGAGTGATTAACCAGCGAGTGGTGGTGAGTTGCCGCGAGTCCAGGGGAAAGTAAAGAGAAGGTGAGATTGCTAATAGAACCATCCCTGGAGAAGAGAAAAACCTCAGCTTGGAGAGTGTTTTTTAGCTCTGGCTGGGGTGCTGACTTTGAACTAGGGGCCCCCGGTCCCAGAAGGCACCAGGAAAAACTGCACTGTAGTGCTCCCGGCAACATCCCTGGTTGTGGTGGCCCGATGCACCAGCGGTGCTGACAGCGCGAGGCGGCTGCAGCTGTGGCTCTGACTCTGCGGACCTGAGGTTGCTACCTTCCGAACGCACTCAGGTTGTATCTCTGCTTGACCCCCAAGGATCTGAGGCTGCAACACTTCCCCCACCCCCAACTCAACCCCCAGCAGCAGGGAAGCAGCAACCTGCTGGACTCTTTAGGGTGGTATAAACAAAGCCTGGGAATGGGACCTGAAAACGAGGCGGGGTGTGGGGCATAGGTATCAGGCCACCTTGGCTACATCCTCATCACAGGGAGATCAGACCCAAAGAAGTGATTTGCAACACTTGGTTGAGAAGGGACTGGGGCAACGCCATTCTTCTCTCCACTACCACCAAAGCGGGGCCTCAGGGAGTGGCCAGCAACACAGAGGAGGCTAGACCTGCCTACATCAAACCATGCCCACTCCCTCCAGAGAGCTGTTTTGTTGTTGTGGTTGTTGCTGTTGTTGGCTAGACCGGGCCTACACCAAACCACGCCCATCCCCTCCAGAGAGCTGTTTTGTTGTTGTTGTTTTTATCTGAGCCTGGGTTTGCCTGTTTATTGGTTTTGTGCATCTGTGTACCTTTGTTACCTGTGTGATTGTCTGTTTTCTTTTTCCAGGGCTGCCTCAAGAAACAAGCCAAGTTACAGATGGTGGAGAGTCCCAAATACCACTACGAGTAGGGAAACAAAATAACCAAATGCTCAAGAAGAGAAACCAAGAGACAGCATTCAAAGAACACTTCCTGAACAGACAGGCCCTGAACAGTCGCAGGGGCGGAATGTACAACAAGCTTTTAAAATTAAGAGAGAGAAAGCTAACCAAAATGATGAAACGGAAGAACTCTCCTCCAAGGAAAGTCCAGGAAGAAATGACAGCTAAACAACTGCTCAAAACAGATATAAGCAAAATAACTGAACAAGAATTTAGAATAATAATCATAAAATTAATAGTTGGGCTTGAAAAAAACATGGAGGACATCAGAGAAACTATGGCTACAAACACTATGGAGCTTAAAAATAGTTATAATGAATTAAAAAATGGGATAAATGAGATACATAATAAACTGGAGGTGTCCAATGCACGGATTAAAGAGGGAGAAAGGAGATTAAGTGATTTAGAAGACACAATTACAGAAAAAGAAGAAACTGGGAAAAGAGAGATAAACTGATCCAGGAACATGAAAGAAGAGTTTGAGAGCTCAGCAATACAATCAAACGGAACAATATCCGTATCACAGGAATTCCAGAAGAGGAAGAGAGAGGGAAAGGTGCTGAAGGAGTCCTGGAACAAATTATAGCAGAGAACTTCCCCAACCTGGGGAGGGAAGTAGATGTTGAAATTCAAGAGGCACAGAAACTCCCGTCAGATGTAACTAGAATCGATCTTCTGCACAACATATCATAGTGAAAATAGCAAAATATAAGGACAAAGAGAGAATTTTGAAAGCAGCTAGGGAGAAAAGGGCCCTAACATACAAAGGGAAACCTATCAGAGTGGTGAAAGAACTATCTACTGAAACTTGGCAGGCCAGAAAGGAATGGCAGGAGATCTCCTATGTGATGAAAAGAAAAAATATGCATCCAAGAATCTTCTATCCAGCAAGCCTGTCATTCAGAATGGGAGAGATAAAAGTCTTTCCAAATAAAAATGGAAAGAATATGCCACCACTAAACCAGCCCTACAAGATATGCTGAGGGGGACTCTCTGAGGGAAAAGTTGCAAGTAATGCAGGATGCTAGAGACACCACCGAAGCATGAATACCACAACGACACAATGAATCTAAATCTATATATTTCAATAATAACATTGAATGTAAATGGGCTGAATGCCTCAATCAAAAGACATAGGGTAGCAGAATGGATAAAAAATCAAAATCCATCTATTTGCTGTCTACAAGAAACCCATCTTAGACTGGAAGATACCTTCAGATTAAAAGTAAGGGGATGGAGAAATATATATCATGCTACTGGAAGTCAAAAGAAAGCTGGAGTAGCTATACTTACATCAGACAAACTGGACTTTAAAGACAATAACAAGGGATGAAGAAGGGCATTATATAATAATTACAGGGTCTATCCATCAGGAAGAACTAACAATCATAAATTCGGTCTATGCACCGAATATGGGAGCACCTAAATATTTAAAACAATTAATCACAAACAGAAACAATCTTATAGATAAGAATGCGCTAATAGCCAGGGACTTTAATACTCCGCTTACAGCAATGGATAGATCAACCAGACAGAAAATCACTAAAGAAACAATGGACTTGAATGACACATTGGACCAGATGGATTTGACAAATATATTTAGAACTCTACATCCTGAGGCCATAGAATTCACTTTCTTCTCAAGTGCACGTGGTACATTTTCCAAGATAGATCACATACTGGGACATAAAGCAGCCCTCAATAAATATAAAAGAATTGAGATCATACCATGCACACTTTCAGAGCACAATGCCGCGAAACTTGAAATCAGTCACAGGAAGAAGTCTGGAAAACCTCCAAAAACATGGAGGTTAAAGAACACCCTACTAAAGAATGAATGAGCCAATCAGGCAATTAGAGAAAAAAATTTAAAAATATATGGAAACAGATGAAAACAAAAATACAACAATCCAAACTCTACAGGATGTGGCAAAGGCAGTGCTAAGGGGAAAGTAAATCGCACTCCAGGCCTATTACAAGAAATTAGAAAAAGTGCAAGTGCAAAATCTAACAGCGCACCTAAAGGAACCTGAGGTAGAGCAACAAGAGCACCCCAAACCCAGTAGAAGAAGAGTAATAATAAAAACCAGACCAGAAATAAACAACACAGAAACCAAAGAAACAGTTGAACAGATCAAGGAAACCAAGAGTTGTTTTTTTGAAAAAATAAACAAAATTGACAAACCTCTAGCCAGGCTTCTCAAAAAGAAAAGAGAGAGCACTCAAATAGACAAAATCATGAATGCAAATGGACTGCTTACAACCAACCCCTCAGAAATGCAAGCAATCATCAGGGAATACTATGAAAAATTATATGTCAACAAATTGGACAACTTAGAAGAAATGGACAAATTCCTAAACACACACTCACTATCAAAATTTACATGGGAAGAGATAGAAAATCTGAACAGACCCATAACTAGTGAAGAAATTGAATCAGGCATCAAAAATCTCCCAACAAATAAGAGCCCTGGGCCAGATGGCTTCCTTGGGGAATTCTACCAGACACTTAAAGTGGAATTAATATCCATTCTTCTCAAGCTATTCCTAAAAAATAGAAATCAAAGGAAAACTTCCAGACTCCTTTTATGAAGCCAGTATCACTCTGATTCCCAAGCCAGACAAAGATCCAGCAAAAAAAGAGAACTATAGGCCAATATCCTTGATGAATACAGATGTAAAAATCCTCAACAAGATACTTGCAAATCGAATGCAAAGCACATAAAAAGAATTATGCACCAAGATCAAGTAGGAATCATTCCTGGGTTACAGGGCTGGTTCAATATTCGCAAATTAATAAATGTGATACATCACACTAACAAAAGAAAAGATAAAAGCCATATGTTCCTTGTCGATAGATGCAGAAAAAGCATTTGACAAAATACAGCATCCCTTCTTAATAAAGACCCTAGAGAAAGTCGGGATAGAAGGAGCTTACTTAAACATCATAAGAGCCATTTATAAGTAGCCTTCAGCTAACATCCTCAACGGGGAAAAACTGAGAGCTTCCCCCTGAGATCAGGAACACAACAGGGATGTCCATTCTCACCACTGTTGTTTAACATAGTGCTGGAAGTCCTAGTGTCAGCAATCAGACAACAAAAGGAAATAAAAGGCATCAGAATTGGCAAAGACGAAGTCAAACTTTCACTTTTCGACATGATACTCCACATAGAAAACCTGACAGACTCCACCAGAAGCCTACTAGAACTGATCCATGAATTCAGCAAAGTGGGCAGGGACCAAAATCAATGTATAGAAATTGGTTGCATTTTTATACACCAATAATGAAGCAACAGAAAGAGAAATCAAGAAACTGATCCCATTCAAATTTGCACAGAAAATCATAAAATCCCTAGGAATAAACCTAACCAAATATATAAGAGATCTGTATAATGAAAGCTATAGAAAACTTATGAAGGAAATTGAAGAAGACATAAAGAAACGGAAAAACATTCCATGCTCATGGATCAGAAGAGTAAATATTGTTAAAATGTCAATACTACCGAAAGCAATCTACACATTCAATGCAATCCCAATCAAAATTGCACCAGCATTCTTCTCAAAGCTAGAACAAACTATCCTAAAATTTGTATGGAATCACAAAAGACCCCGAATAGCGAAAGTAATAGTGAAGAAGAAAACCAAAATGGGAGGCATCACCATCCCAGACTTTCGCCTCTACTACAAAGCTGTAATCATCAAGACAGTATGGTATTAGCACAAAACCAGACATACAGAGAATAGAATAGAGAACTCAGAATTAGATCCACAAAATTATGTACAACTAATCTTTGACAAAAAGGGAAAGAGTATCCCATGGAAAAAACGACAGCCTCTGTAACAGATGGTGCTGGGAGAACTGGACAGCAACACGCAGAAGAATGAAACTAGATCATTTTCTCACACCATACACAAAACTAAACTCAAAATGGAAAAGAACCTGAATGTGAAACAGGAAACCATCAAAACCCTAGAGGAGAAAGCAGGAAACAACCCCCTGACCTCAAATGCAACAATTTATTACTTGACACATCCCCAAAGGCAAGGGAATCAAGAGCAAAAATGAACTATTGGGGCCTCATCAAGATTAAAAGCTGTGCACGGCAAAAGAAAAAATCCATAAAACTAATAGGCAACCAACAGAATGGGAAAAGATAGTTGCAAATGACATATCAGATAAAGGGCTAGTATCCACAATCTATTAAGGAACTCACCAAACTCCACACCCAAAAAACAAACAATCCAGTGAAGAAATGGGCAGAAGACATGAACAGACACTTCTCCAAAGAGGACATCCATATGGCCAACAGATACATGAAACGATGCTCAGCATCCCTCCTCATCAGGGAAATACAAATCAAAGCCACACTGAGATACCACCTCACACCAGTCAGAGTGGCTAAAATGAGCAAATCAGAGGACTCTAGATGCTGGCGAGGATGTGGAGAAACGGGCACCCTCCTACACTGTTGGTGGGAATGTAAACTGATGCAGCCCCTCTGGAAAACACTGTGGAGATTCCTAAAAAAATTAACAATAGAACTCCCCTATGACACAGCAATAGCACTGCTAGGAATTTACCCAAGGGATACAGGAGTGCTGATGCATAGGGGCACATGGACCCCCAATGTTCATAGCAGCACTCTTAAAAATAGCCAAAACATGGAAAGAGCCTAAGTGTCCATCAACTGATGAATGGATCAAGAAGACATGGTTTATTTATACAATGGAATACTACATGACAATGAGAAAGAATGAAATCTGGCCATGTGTAGCAACATGGACGGACCTTGAGGGTGTTATGCTGAGTGAAATAAGTCAGGCAGAGAAGGACAGATACCATGTTTGCACGTATAGGAGGATTAGGAGGAACTTAATGAAGTACCATGGGGGAGAAGAAGGGGAAAAATAGTGTGGGAGAGGGAGGGAGCGAAACCATGAGAGACTCTTGAATGCCGAGAACAAACTGAGGGCAGATGGGGTGGGGGGAGGGGAAGGGGGATGACGGGTATGGAGGAGGGCACTTGTTGGGATGACACTGGGTGTTATATGGAAACCAACTTAACAACAAACTAAAAAAAAAAAAAAAAAAAAAAAAGAAGGTAGGTCTCAGATACACAACCTAACCTCCCACCTTAAAGAGCTATAAAAAGGACAGCAAAGAAAACCCCAAACCATCAGAAGACAGGAAATAATAAAGATGAAAGCAGAAATCAATGCTATGGAAACCAAAAAACAGTAGAATAGATCGATGAAAACAAAAGCTGAACAAAAGGATGAACAAAATTGATAAACCACTATCCCGTTGGATCAAAAAGAGGAAGGAAAGGACCCAGATAAATAAAATCAAGAACGAAAAAGCAGAGATCACAACCAACACAGCAGAAATAAAAACAAAAATAAAAGAATATTATGAGCAAGTATACGCCAATAAAAGGGGCAATCTGGATGAAATGGACACATTCCTAGAAACATATAAATTACCAAAACTGAAAGAGGAAGAAATAGAGAATTTGAACAGACCCATAACCAGTAAAGAAATCCAATGAGTAATCAAAATGCTCCCTAAAAACAAGAGTTCAGGGCCAGATGGCTTTCCAGGGGAGTTCTACAAAACATTTCAGGAAGAGTTAACACCTATTCTTCTAAAGCTGTTCCAGAAAATAGAAATGGAAGGAAACCTTCCAAACTCTTTCTGTGAAGGCATTATTACCTTGATCCCAAAGCCAGACAAAGACCTCACTACAAAGGAGAACTACAGACGAATTTCCTTGAACATAGATGCAAAAATCCTCAACAAGGTATTAGCCAACTGGATCCAACAAGACATTAAAAAATTTATTGACCATGAGCGAGTGGGATTTATACCTGGGATGCAGGGCTGCTTCAATATCTGAAAAACAATGTGACACCTCACATCCATAAAAGAAAGGACAAGAACCACATGATCCTCTCAATAGAAGCAGAGAAAGCATTTGACAAAATACACTATCATTTCTTGATAAAAACCCTCAAGAAAGCAGGGATAGAAGGATCATACTTTGAGACCCTAAGAGCCATATATGAAACACCCAACAGTAATATCACCCTCATGGCAAAAAACTAAAAGCTTTCCCCTAACGTCAGGAACAAGACAGGGATGTCCACTCTCACCACTGCTCTTCAACATAATATTAGAAGTCTTAGCCTCAGCAATCAGACAGCACAAATAAAAGGCATTCAAATCAACCAGGAGGAGGTCAAACTTTCCCTCTTTGCAGATGACATGATACTGTCTATGGAAAACCCAAAAGATTCCACCAAAAACCTGCTAGAACTGATCCATGAATTCAGTGAAGCCGCAAGGTATATCAGTGCACAGAAATCAGCTGCATACTTATACACCAACAATGAAGCAAGAAAGAGAAATCAAGGAATTGATTCCATTTACAATTGCACCAAAACTCATAAAATACATAGGAATGAATCTAATCAAATCTATATACTGAAAACCATAGAAAGCTCATGAAAGAAACTGAAGGCACACACACATACACAAATGGACCAATATTCCATGCTCCTGGATACAAGAACAAATGGTGTTAAATGTCAATACTAACCAAAGCAATCTACATATTCAAACAATTCCCATCAAAATAACACCAGCATTCTTCGCAGAGCTAGAACAAACAATCCTAAAATGTGTATGGAACCAGAAAAGACCCCGACAGGCTGAAGCCATCTTGAAAAAGAACACCAAAGCAGGAGGCTTCCCAATCCCAGACTTGAAGCTGTATTCATCAAGGCGGTATGGTACTGGCAGAAGAACAGACAGATCAGTGGCAGAGCACAGAGAACCCAGAAGTGGACCCACAAATGTATGTCCAACTAATCTTGGACAAAGCAGGAAAGACTATCCAATGGACTCAAGACAGTCTCTTCAGCAAGTGGTGCTGAGAAAACTGGACACCGACATGCAGAAAAATGAACCTGGACCACTCTCTTACACCCTACACAAAACCAAACTCAAAATGGATGGAAGATCTAAATATAAGATAGGAAACCATCAAAATCTTGGAGGAGAAAACAGGCAAAAACTTCTTTGACCTTGACCACAGCAACTTTTTACTCAACACGTCTCTGGAGGCAAGGGAAACCAAAGCAAAGATGAACTATTGGGACCTGATCAAAATAAAGAGCTTCTGCACAGTGAAGGAAACAATCAGCAAAACTAAAAGGCAACCAATGGAATGGGAATAGATATTTGCAGACAACATATCAGATAAAGGGCTAGTATCCAAAATCTATAAAGAATGTATCAAACTCAACACCCAAAAAACAAACAATCCAGTGAAGAAATGGGCAAAAGACATGAATAGATACTTCTCCAAAGACACCCAGATGGCCAAACGACACATGAAAAAATGCTCAACATCACTCATCATCAGGGAAATACAAATCAAAACCACAAGGATACCACCTCACACCTGTCCGAGTGGCTAACATTAAGGACTCAGGCAACAACAGATGTTGGCAGAGAATGAGGCTCTCTTTTGTACTGCTGATGGTAATGCAAACTGGGGCAGCCACTCTGGAAAATGGTAGGGAGGTTCCTCAAAAAATGAAAAATAGAACTACCCTAGGACCCAGCAATTGCACTACTACATGTTTATTCAAGGGATACTGGTATGCAGTTTCAAAGGGGCACATACACCCCAATGTTTATAGCAGCGCTATCGACAACAGCCAAAGTATGGAAAGAGCTCAAATGTCCATCGATGGATGAAAGGGTAAAGAAGATGTGTCATATTACTCAGCAATCAAAAAGAATGAAATCTTGCCATTGCAACTATGTGGAAGGAACGAGAGGGCATGATGCTAAGCGAAATGAGTCAGTCAGAGAAAGACAAATATAATACGATTTCAATCATATGAGGACCTTAAGATACAAAACAGATGACTATAAGGGAATGGAAGTAAAGATAATATAAAAACAGGGAGGGGGACAAAACATAAGAGACTCTGAAATGTGGAGAACAAACTCTATGCTAACTGACTGGGATGACAATTTAAAAACATAAATAAAATAAAATAAAAAATAAAATAAAATAAGATAGACATGATTAAAAAGTGAAAAATAACCATCTCTTCAAAGGTGGCTTCATGACCATCTCCTAAATCAGAGGGGCACCATCCTCTCTGCCACTCCTGCTCATGTTTTTCACAGCCCTTATATTTTGCAATTTGATGGTCTCCTTGTTTAAAAATTGTATCTCCCACCAAACTGAGCTTCACAAAGGGGGGAAGGGAAGATCGTCTCAGATCTTGCCTGTGGGGTTCACAGCTGGGTTCCAGTAAGCATACATGCTAGGATACTGTAACAAAGAGGCTCCCAGATACTCGCATAGTTTACTTAATAATAACATAGTTTTATTTAATAATAACATAGTTTATTTCTCCTACAGGTGATAGTGTGGGTCAGTGGTACAGGTTGGCGTGGTGGTTTGAAGATGTTCCCAAGTCCCCAGGGCTCCTCAGACCACCTCTCTCTTCAATCACACAGGGGACAAATTAAAAAACCCTCTTACGGAGACCAACCCTACTCTCCTTGTTCTTGGCTTTCCAGGTCCAGCCTGCCCCAGACCCTTGTTGTCCCAACAATAGGCTTATTTATCTGTGTGGCTTTCCAAACCAGCACAGATTCCCAGAGATGAACTTCTCACAATGAAACAGGGTCACTTTCCTTCTGTGGCTATTGTTTACATCTGTCTACATCCCTGACCTTTGCGAGAGTTATTTCACCATCCTGTGCCTCAGTTTCTTCATCTGTAAAACGGAGATAACCATAGTTCACTAGGATTGTTACAAGGATAAGTGAGCAAAAAGGTCTTCTAATTGAACCGAACACACACTAGGTGCTGTTTAAATAATAATCAGTATTACGATCTCTTTTGATGATCTCAACTTCCCAAGAGGAAAGTGGGAAGGCATCTCCTCATTTTCAGATGCAGAAATGAAGGACTAAGCAATTTGCCCAAGGTCATGGTGCTGACACATGGCCTAGTCTAGGTTTAATCGAGGCCTCAGCTCACCTCCTGAAAATATTGGGGTGATGACAGCCCACCCTCGTAGGATTTCGTTGTGAGAATCCAATGTCATTGTGCATTCAAGTGATAGGCACTCGGAGGGCACTGTTAACATGTCTGGGCCCTTCCCCTTCACGGGCCCCACTCTGTCACGTCCACGGGCGCCCTCACGGAGCCACCAGGGATCCCTGTTCCTGGCAGCCCTCGGGTCAGCTGCTTGTTTGGCTGGCGGGGACAGCTGGGTCTACAGAGAGGCCCATTGTCTCTGGCCTCTGGGGCTCTATTGTTGGAGCCTCTTCCCAAGGTCCAGCTCCAAGACATTCCCAGCTGTCGCTGGGGCTTGGCTTGGAGCGGGGAGACAGGGGAATGAGCACGAATACCCGACTGTCCCCTTACGACTGGATCACCAGCCCCGCTGCACTGAGGAGGAAACTGAGGCTCAGAGAGCCCAAATGACGTGTAGGGAGTGCTTGTCTCACCTCGGAGTCCCCAGAGATGGGGCGGGGAGGGCGTGCCTGTGGCCTCAAGTCGGAGGGGTCATGGATTCCAATAGGTCCCAGATGGCAGGGCCAGAGCATCCCCCTATCTTATTTTACGCGTGGAAACAGAGCCCCCAGAGAGCGCGGGCTGGCCCAAGGTCACACGGCGCGCCTGCCGCAGAGTCTGCCGGGAAACCAGGCGTCCCTAATTCCCAGACTCGGGAGAACGCAGGGGCATAGGATGGCCCCTCCCCCAGGGGCGGGACGAACCCGCGCTTTGAGAACCTCTGTGGCGAGCCTGGTGAAAACTCTCGCGGCCCGCCCCTTAGGGGACGTGACTCTCCGAGCAAAGCGGGATTCTACTGGGCATTTGTCTGAGGAAAGCGGGACTTGGCGCTTGATGGGCGTTGGAGGCGTGGCCTCTATCGGCGGGCGCGTTCTCTGCGGGACTCCATCGCTCTGTGACGCAGGCGCAGGCTCGAGCGGGGCGGAGTCGAGCCCGCCGGAGCTCCGCCTCCAGCGGAGGCGGCCGAGGCCGGGGGCGTGTCCGGGGCGTGTCCGGGCCCCGCCCCCCCTCCGCCCCCCCCCCTCCGGTCGCGGAGCAGTGCCCAGCGCAGGGAGGGCCCGGCCCAGGGATGTGAGTGAGGCACGGGTGGGGGCGTGGGGTGGGACTCCAATCCGAGACCCCGGGGGTCCCGAGGGTCCTCCTGGGAGGGAGCACGAGTGCGCGGGCTACCGGGCGGGCCCGCCAGGTGCGTGCCCAGATATGGCGGGCGAGGGGGCGCTCCGTCAGGGGGCGCCCAGGCCGGCCTCGCGCCACTTCTCTGCGGTCCGAGGGACCGGTGCGGGTTGCGGGGCTCCGACCCGGGTGGGAACCGGCGACAGGCGCGGGTCTGACGTCTGCCCTCCCCCAGGCTCCACCAGCTGTGAGGAGGCCCTCGCAGTGGCAGCCCCTGGAGCCGGCTTTCTGGTCCCTGTGCGGCCGCTGCGGGAGTGTAATGGGGGAGTCAGCCGCGCGGTTAGGCTCAGGTGATCTCCATTCCTGGCTTCGGGCTGGGCCATGGCCTGCGTGAACCCCGACCTGCTGATTCTGGGAACTGTCATCCCCACCCCCAGCTCTCAGGGATAGGGCGCTTTCTGTGCTCAGCTGTTTCGATGCATTATCTCGCGACAGCCACATATTTTAGTTAAGGAAACTGAGGCCTAGGGCCACACAGCTGTTTAGCGTAATCGTAATAATGTGGAGGGGAGGTGCCGAGGCCTGGCAGGCAGATACACCTGGGTGCACATTGGGTGTTGCACGAACCGGCTCTGTGACCTTGGGCACACCTGGTCGCCGCTCCAAGCCTCTTGGGATCCGGCGGTGCCTACCTCCCGGGGCTCCGGTGAGGTTTGGGTTGCATAGTGCAGGGAAAGAGCCAATGCTCAGTAGGGAGCTCCCCTCATGACCGTTGTTGCTGTTGCTAAGTGGCCCTTTTCCTGCGGCTGGGGGAGCTGGTGGTACCCGCTCAGGGCTGTGTAGCCAAGGAGGAGGCTGCTTTCCACACTGAGACTGCCCCTGTTTCTGTGTCTGTCCCTATGCACATGGAAGGCCACACACAACTCAGCTGTACCAGCATGTACCGGAGACACGCTGGCCCATCGTGTATTCACCACGCTACAACATAACCTTCATGGGCCTGGAGAAACTGCACCCCTTTGATGCGGGAAAATGGGGCAAGGTGATCAGCTTCCTTAAAGGTATGGAAGGCCCTATCAGACCCTGCATCTGCTCCTTCCACCCCACCCCCCTCTCCCACCCCTTCCCTGTGTCTTCCCTGACACCAGCTGCAGTCTCTTACCTCCAGTCTCAGCCCTCACACTGCCTTCCGCTCATTCCTGTGGAGTCTTTCAGTACAGACTTCTGAGCACGATATGTCCCTGTCTCCGACCTTCACTGTTCCTCATCACTGTGGGCTTAAGTCCTGTCCCTGTCCTTGGAGACCCAGTAGGAAGGGGATGGACACCAGGAAGGTGAAGTTTAGAGGAATCCAGTATCTGTTCTCTATAAGCTCTGAGAGTCCAAGAAGTAGAGAGCCTTTGCTCCAAATCCTATTGATTATACATGGAGGAAATCAGAGCCCAGAAAGGTTAGGAAACATGCCCAAAGTCACACAGCTACCCATTAGCAGAGTGGGATCTGGAACTCAGAGCTCCAGGCTCCCACCTTTCACAGCTCATTCCACCGAGCAAGGTGGTGCCCTGGGCTGTGCTTTCTACTTCCGTTTGTAATCCAGGGGTCTGCTTTAGGTGGGAAATTCAGGCATCACAGCAGGCTAGGGTGAGAATATTCTCCATCTTCCCTGTATTAGGGGTTCTTCAGTTAACAGAAGTAGGGAATGTGACCTGGCATACAACGAGGCATTGTGGATCTTTCTGTCACACAATCCAGACCATGCCATGAAAGTTTTACTTTGGTGCTAACCTGTCTTTAACACCTAAACCCATGTCCCTTTTTAACAAATCCAGAGCAAGCCACATTGTTGCAGAAAATAGAATCAAATTACAGATTAATAACAGTCTGTTTGTATCGCATATATGTTTTCTCTTTGGGGTTAACTTCTCTTTATGGCAACTGATTCGGATTTTCCATTTGCAATAGCAACCAGAGTGAGTATTAAAAGAAAATGATTGAATAGAAAAAAGTGCACATGGTGTGCCAGGACAGTGAGAATAAGTGGAATCCGCCTGCTGCCCATATAGGAGATCTCTTGCTTTCCTGACTACGGTCCTGCATGCACTGTTCCCAGCAAATTCAGCTTGAGTCACTCCCCCCTTACCCTTTCTTGGGATCCTGTGTTACCCAGTAGCTCAGCGTAGGGATCCTTGTCTCCCTCATCTCTGAGCGGACAGTCCTCCTGAATTCCCTCCTTCCTCCTCTGAGGATGTGGGTGGAAAGGAGGCAGGGACCATATGGTAAAGGACCTTGAGTGCTGCCAAGAAAAGACTGGCCCTTTGCCTGAAGGCAGTGGGGAACCATGGAATGTTATTGGGGAGGGGGAGGGGGGGGACGGAGAGTGCCTTCCGTATGTGGAGCTAGATGCAGGAAATGTATGCAATTAGTTGGTTTCTGAAGGTTACCCATTAAAACAGTTTCTTTGGGTTCTGACCTTGTCTCTTTGATTTCCCTAGAACCCAGAACATCATGGTCCTATTCTCCCTGTGCCCTAGAGCACTTCCTGCTCTTGGCTTCAGTTTCTTCTTTTGCAAAACAGAGTAAATCTTGTCTGGTGGATGTGAGGAGTTATAAAATACTGCAGTGTTTCCCAAACATCAGTTATTTGCAAATAACTCTTGGGACCTGGCCATTTCCTTATACCACCTGCTCTGTTATTTACTTCCTATTTTTTTATTGACTTACCCTCTGCTTAAAAAAAAAAAAAACTTAAATAAACTTGTTTTAAAAGGAAATATTATATCATCTAAATGGGAAAAGCCAGTTTCACTGGCCATAAATAGAAGGTCATGGTAAAAAAGGAAATGCAGGGAAACCGTGATTTACTTCAGGGGGCTCCCTGTTGCCGGCAGTCTGAGGCCGCTGCTTTTTGGGTTAAGATGGGAGATGAGCAAGGGTTAGGCAGGCCTGAAAGAGAAGTCGCACCATGCTGGGCTTCTCATGACATCACCAGAAGGTGGAGGGGAAGAATTGATAAGGCTTTTCTCATTTTGAGTCAACCTTGAATGTGCCATCTCCTCAGAAAGCTGTCCAGCACACCTGAGCTGTCAGTGGCTTGGGAAACACAACGATTGCCGCGTGCCCTGTGTCTACTGCCCCCTGGCCGTGGCCCCCCCTGGCCTGGGAGGCAACCTGATTTCAGAAGCCAGCCGCTTCCCACCTCATCCTGGGACAGGCCTAGCAGAGGCTAAGGCTGCAGCTGGTGAGGAGGGCTGGTCTGGAGCCGGGCCTGCCGTCAGGCCCTCAGGCAAGCAGGGTGCCCACTTTGTGGTTTCAGAAGAAAAGCTGTTGTCAGATGGCATGCTGGTGGAAGCGCGAGAGGCTTCGGACGAGGACCTGCTGGTGGTGCACACAAGACGCTATCTCAACGAGCTGAAGGTACAGGGTCTGGGGCCTGGTGGGGGGCTGCTGACCAGGAGGGGTGGCCAAAGCACAGCTCTGAGGGGTTCCATTCCTGCCCCTCATGCAGGAATCATGTGAGTTTGTGGTCCCCAAGAGAAGGACGGAGGTGTCATAAAAAGGCAGATTCCAGGGATGAAGCTAGGCTGCTTCGTAGGGTAGTGAGCTCCCCGTCTCTGGGGGTATGAAAGCAGGGATGACCATTTGGTGGAATTTGAACCTTCACAGAGCTTCTACGTTAGTGGCTTTCAATCTTTGTTTTATGAACAGGCCTCAGAAACCCTTGCTGACATGCTAGGTGAGGGGACCCCAGCCCCTTGTCCTATCTAACCCGAGCTGTCCCGCTTAGGTCTATTTTTACATTGGGCTGATGTTTCAGATTCTTTTTAGGAACTTCTACTGCTAAAGACTTGTTGAAAACTCTTGGGCTAAAAACTAGTTTGAAACTCCCTGGGTCTAAGTAAGGAGTATAAACAAGTGGCCTGGCAGGTGGTGGTGGTGGTGGTGGAAATACATGGGGGCAAACTGGGGCACTCCTGCCCCTTCCCAAGTGGGTGGCTGCCCCTCAGCTCCACTGTGGGCCCCACGTGGCCAGAGGGACTGGCTTTCAAAGAAAAGTTAGAAGTTCAGATTAAGTGGCAGCCCCTGGTTTCTTAATGCGGTAACTCCTTTCAACATTTGCAAATCCTATCTGGAGACCAAACCGGGTTGTCTGCTTGTGACTTCTTTCCAGAGGAGCTCACAGAGCTCTGATCAGTGCTTGAGGTTCCGAGGCCCCTGTGTGGGGAGCTTGCCTAGAGGGGAAGCTGGGCTGGGGAGGTACATCAGAACCCGGGGCTGCCAGCCTGCCCTGGTAGGGGGCATGGTCAGGGATGACACGGGTCCTGTGTCAACAGTGTGGGAGCCCAGAGCCCTGACCCCCGGCTTGTCTTGGACTCAGTGCCATGGCACATGCCACAGGTCACCTCCCTCCCCTCTATAGGTGGAAAAGCCTAGACCCAGAAAGAGGCCACACCTGCTCAAGGTCACTCAGGAGGTCCAGCAGCCCTCAGGGGGACCCTGGGCCGGGTGTCTGGTCAGTCTTCCCAGTTCCTGGTCACGGCTGCTACCCAGCCTCTTCTCCAACTCTGGCCAGAGCTGTGAGAATTCTAGATGAAGCCGTGACAGCATCGGCTCATGAAATATTACCAGGAAGAGGTTAAAGCCTGACTCCTGCGAGAGAGAGGTGTGCGAGGCCTTGGCAGCAAGCCCAGTCCTTGGCTGCCCCGGTTTCCTGGGGCCGGGACATGCACGGTCACAGTCCACAGTGCAGGAGCTGGGCCAGGCGGACGTGCCTGCCAGACTCCGGAAGACGAGGGTGGGCAATAGGGACAGATGGCAATGGGTCCTGGCAGGGAGAGACCGGAACAGAGAGGGGCCAAAGTGGGATTCACAACATTGAATGTGAATGTGCCAGGGTAAGGCTGAAGGGAGGTGGGATAAGCTCCCGGGCCCAGGGGAACTGTGTAGGGCTGACTCTGCCCTTGGCCCCCTGGCCTTGGGTCCCCAAAAGCCTTTTAAAGGCAGCTTACTATGTGATAAGTAATAATAATTTTTAAAAAATGTATTAACAGCTTGAGACCCAAGTAGAAAATTGAGGTCAATGACAGCAGGAGCATTCAGCCATGCCAACTGAAAGAATTAACCAAGATGCTATGGTTGAGCTTGTATATTTGGCTTGGGGCTCCTTGGTAGCAAGAGTAAAAAGAGAAACATGATGATTTCCATAGCACCTACTAAGGTGAAGTTATCAGTCATTCAGCACATCTCTACCAAATACTGTGTACTGGGTACAAAAGGACAAATAAGCAAGCTTCTCTGCTCCCATAGATTTGCAATTTTGTTGTGGAAGACTGAAAATAAAGAAGTGACCACACAAGAGCATTTCACAGGGTACCCCGGGCTATGAAGGGAGAAAAAGAAATAGAGGGTAAGTGGGGCACCTGGGTGGCTTAGTCGGTTGAGCGTTCGACTTTCGCTTAGGTCATGATCTCACAGTTCGTGGGTTCGAGCCCCGCGTCGGGCCCTGTGCTGACAGCCAGCTCAGAGCCTGGAGCCTGTTTCAGTCTGTGACTCCCTCTCTCTCTGCCCCTCCCCTGCTCACGCTGTCTCTCTCTCTCTCCCTCAGAATAATTAAAAAACATTAGAAAAAAAAAAAGAAATAGAGGGTAAGTAAATGGAAGGTGGAGGGTGACCAGGTGGTCTGGGAGTGCCTCGTAGAGGTCAGGTGTGAGTTGACACAAAAGGACGAAGAGCAAGTGACACTCATGTGGAGCTGTGAAGGAAAAATGTTCCAGAGCCACATACCTGGAGGGGGAGGGAACTCTGCCTGCTAGAGGGGAGAAGGATGCTTACAGAAACCAGAAGCTGAGGCGGCACAAGACGTGGTCAGGGCAGCCACAAGCCACAGGAGGAGTTTGGATTTTGTTCCAGATGCCACAGGACAGTGATGTGGTATGATGTGCCCTTGATGTTCAGCCAGGGACCAGGTCCATTTTGGCATTTAGGGGCTGCTGCTCAGGAACATTCCCCTTGCCCCTATTCATCCTCACCACTTCTCTCCCTTCTCCCTCCCTCCAGCTCTGTGCAATGTCCCTTTTCTTTTTTCTCTGCTGCGGGCATCTGGAACAGTGCCCTGGAGAGGTCCTGCTGGGTTCCTCAGCTGTCCCGTGTGCACTGTGGGAGGTCACCCTCTCCCATGCACCGCTCACTCACCTGTGCTCCAGGTCCTGCCCTAGTGTGGCCTTTGATGCTTAATCATCCTGGCATTGAAGGGGGCTAAGTACCCTCATGTTTGCCAGGTGATGGCCATTCAGGGAAAGAAATGTTTATTGAGCACCTGCTGTGTGAAAGGCCCAGAGTTTGCCCCACTGGGGGTGGTGGTCAGGTTGGGCCAGGGCCAGGCTCCTGTCTTCTGCTAACCCCAGTGACAGTTGGCCTGGGGTGTGGGGTAGTGTGATGCAGATCTGACATCTTGTCCTTGTGTACCCTGAGCCAGGCAGTGCTCAGGATACCTTTATCCAGCAAGTGTTTTGGTTTTTTTTTTTTTTCTTTTTCTTTTTGACTGGCAAATATTTAATGAGCACTGTGCTCTGTCCCAGGGGAGACAGGACAGAACAGAAGAGATGGAGCCCCTCACGTGGCTGGCATTTAGGTCAGGGAGTCAGCCAATAGACATGATCATCAAGTCAATGGTATGGTGTGTTAGAAGGCACTCAGTGCCATGGGTGAAAGTAGAGCAGGAAAGGGGATGGTAGGGTCTGCACTTTGAAATAAGGAGATGAAGGAGGGACTTACCGATGTGTGATCATGGATGGAGGGCAGTGAGGGAATGAGCTATGTGGGCATCTGGAGGGAGTGCATTCTAAGTATAAGGATTGGCAAGTGCAAAGGGCCTGAGGCAGGAGTATCTGCAGCGTGTTCCAGTATTGCCACTGGATCAGAGAGAATGGGAGGGAGACCGGCTAGGGATGGTGTCAAACGATCAGGGGCCAGACCACACAGGGGCCTTTTGTGCCACCGTGGTTTGCTCTGAGGGAGATGAGAGCCAAGGAATGTATTAAGCCGAGGGACATGATCTGATCTAGGGTTTGACAGGATTGCTTGACAGCTGTGAGGAGAAGAGGCTGTCAGGACAGAAGCAGGAAGATCAGTGAGGAAGGAGGTTGTTACAATAATCTGGTGAGAGATCCTGGGCTCTCAGATGAGGCCGGAAGCAGCTGCTGTGGAGTGGTAGGAGTTGGAGTTTGCCATGAAGTGGAAACACTAGAATTTTCTGTTGTTCAGACTGGGCTTGTGGCATGCAGGAGAAAGAGAAGCTAGGGACACCAAGCCCCAGGAAGTCCGGGCACCTCTTGGGCCTAGTCACCGACCTGCCAGCACTCCGAGTCCTGTCCGGGAGGGAGACAGACCCTCACACCACAACACCAGGGGGCTGAAGGCTCAGAGAGTCTCTGGGGAAATGGGCACTCCTTCCCGGGCCTCCGATTTTTCTCTCTCTTATCTCTTCTTGCCTGAGGGGCCTCTTATCTCCTTCCTTTGTTAATAATGGTAAAATTCAGATGCCATAACCAGCAACATTCTAAAGTGTAAACATCAGTGGCATTTAGCTGTTTAGTTCCGAGATATTGTCATCATTCCCAGAAGAAACTGGTACCCAGTAAGCTGTTGCTTCCTTCCCCCGCTTCCCCCAAGTCCCTGGGGACCACAGCCTGTGTTCTTGCTCTCTGGACTTGCCTTTTCTGGATGTCTCACAGGCATGGAGTCCTGCAACATGTGACCTGTGGTGTGAGGCTGCTTTCAGCAAGCACAAGCGTGGAGTTTTCAGGCATCACCCTGTTGTGGCTGAATAATATTCCATTGTGTGGCTGGACCCCATTTTGTTTATCCATTTCTCAGCTGATGGGCGTTGGGGTTACTTTTAGCCTTTGTACGTAGAGATGCTGTGGGCATGCACATACAAGTTTATGTGGCGTCCCTGTGTTCGGTTATTTTGGTTCTTACCTAGGAGTGGAATCGCTGGTCATAGGGAGGTTGAGGAGCCCCCATAACGATCCCCGCAGCAACTGGACATTTTACATTCCTAACAACTGTGCACAAATTTGCCCACATTCTCACCCACACTTGTTATTTTCTGTTTTTGTTTTTTGTTCTTTTTTGGTTGTGGCTACCCTCGTGGGTATGAAGTGGTATCACATTGTGGTCGTAATGTGCGTCCCCGTCAGTCAGTAGTGCTGAGTGTGTTTTCACCTGCTCATTGCCCATTTACATCGCTGCTTCAGAGAAGGGTCTGCTCCAGTCACTGACCCATTTAAAAACTTTGCAGTGTAGTTTTAATTTTTTTT
Organism: Proteles cristata cristata; assembly: GCA_017311185.1. Taxonomy (NCBI): domain Eukaryota; kingdom Metazoa; phylum Chordata; class Mammalia; order Carnivora; family Hyaenidae; genus Proteles; species Proteles cristata. Next base: position 845,520 of record JAESUZ010003628.1, on the reverse strand, counting down.
AATGCTTTATTTCTGAGAGAGAGAGAGAGAGACCGTGTGAGCAGGGGAGGGTCAGAGAGAGGGGGAGACAGAATCTGAAGCAGCTCCAGGCTCTGAGCTGTCAGCACAGAGCTTGACGCAGGACTTGAACCCATGAATGATGAGATCCTGACTTGAGCCGAAGTCGGACGCTTAACTGACTGAGCCTCAGGTGCCCCTGCAGTGGAGTTTTAAGAGTTCTTTGCAGTTCTGGATATTATATGATGTGCAAATAATATCTTCTCCCCTTCTGTAGATTGTATTTTCGCTCTCCTGATAGTGTCCTAGGGTGCATTCAAGTGTTAAGTTTCTCTAAAGCTCAACCTAGCTTCTTCATCTTTTGCTGCTTGTGTGTTTGGTGTCACATCTAAGAATCCATTGCCAAATCCAAGGTCATTAAGATTGACGCCTATGTTTTCTTCTAAGAGTTTTAGCTTGTGTTTAGGTCTTTGGTCTGTTTGGACTTTAATTCTTGTGTATGGTGTGAGGAAGGGCCCAACTTCAATCTGTTGCGTGTGTCTCCAGTTTCCCCAGCACCATTTCTTTTTTTTTTCTTTTCTTAAATTTTTAAAATTTATTTCTGAGAGAGAGGGAAACAATGTGAGCAGGGGAGGGTCAGAGAGAGAGGGAGACACAGAATCTGAAGTAGGCTCCAGGCTCTGAGCTAGCTGTCAGCACAGAGCCCGACGCGGGGCTCTAACCCACAAACCGTGAGATCATGACCTGAGCTGAAGTCAGATTCTCAACCTACTGAGCCACCCAGGCGCCCCTCCTCAGCACCGTTTCTTAAAGGCACTACACTTTCCCGTTGACTGGTCTTGGTATCCTTGTAGAAAATTAGTTGGCCATAAATGTATGGATTTACTTCTGGACTCCCCATTCTATTCAGTTGATGCATATGTCTGTTCTATGCCTCTGATGTATTGCTTTAATTACTGGAGTTTTGTGGTAAGTGAGACTGAGGAGCAAAATGCTATTTTTTGATTCCAGGAACAGAATTCTAATGAAACAATTTTTATTTTAAAACTATACACAAGTAGCCACGTGTGGCTGGTGGCCACTGGTTGGGATGGCACAAGTCTAGCTCATCTCTCACTGCCGGAAGTAGAGAAACATTGGCAGACATCCCCCCTTCTCCCAAGGGAAATGGTCCCCTTGGCTAAATCCCAGATGTGCTTCTGGTGACTATATACCCAGCCCATGTAAAATTCATTCTCCAGCTTGAGAGGTTCCCAAGTGGGTCCCACGTGACTACAGCTTTTCAAAGGTCAGTATGTGTTACATAAAAGGTAGAGCAGGCCTACAATGGGGTGAAGCCAAGTTACCCAGGATTCTTCACGGCAAAATGTAGAGGCTCTAACCTGCCAGGGCGTGGACACCATAGGAAGTGTGTCCCAGACTTATTAGATGTGGACCCCTTTCCTGATAGTGTGCTGTGCTAGGCAGTTGCTGCAGGACATACTTTAAAGCAGGCCCCCTCGTGGTTCTGTGTCTATACCAGACCCGTCAGGAGGCTGGGATAAGGCTTCATTTTCTTTCAATCCTTACCCGCTCCTAGCTTGCTGAGGGAGACAGGGAGGCAGTTACCTAATGTGTTCCGTCAGTGGCTCAGGGTTTTTTTTTGGCTGTTTATTCATAGAAAACTATGGTTCTGGGGCTCCTGGCTGGCCGGGCTGTAGAGCAGGCAACTGTTAATCTCAGGGTCATGAGTTCAAGCCCCACGTTGGGCATGGAGTCTATTGGTGTGGTGTACAGTCAGAGCTGATCACCTCCCCCTTGCTGGTTCTCTACGCCCCCCCCACACGCGCGCACGCACACGCAAGCACACGCATGCACACGCGAGCACACAGATAGGTCTTGGAGCTTTCCAGCCTTCCTGGTCTCAGCTATAGCACCTCTGCCATCTCTCAGGCCCTGGGAGGCCTCCGTGGCACAGCCAGAAGGCTGGGGCTTGAGGAAGGCTGGAGAGCCCCTCTCTTTTCAGACCGCAGGTGGTCTGCGATCCATGAGCCACATTCACCATCTCCTTCACTTGAGTGAAGGCTTCCCCCAGCCTTCAACCGTCCTCAGCCCTGGTGGCCTGGGAGGGGTTCTGTGCAGCTCAGCACACCTGGACCCGACGGAGGTTGACGTGGGTCCTGTCCTGGCTTCCAGTAGTGCCCCCTGGCTGGTGCCTGCCAGAACCTTCCCAGGCATATGCCCTTTCTGCTATCCAACCTCATCCTTGGTGCATCCTTGGCTTCTCTGCTAATCCCTCCCCTTTACTGAACATGCTCAGGCCTCTCCTCCCCTAAATCTCCTCTCCTGCTGGGAGAACCCAGTGGCTGTGCTCCCCCTTTTCAGCACCTCCCTTTGCTTACTCCTTCCTGAAACTTCTCTCTGCCTGGCCTCCTGAGGGCCAGACCTCTGCCCCACCCCCAGCCTGTCCCAGGACTGCCCTCGAATGTCCCAGGGGCCTGCCCTCCTGGCCTTTGCCTTCAGGATTGGAGTCTTGGGGTTCCAGCCTTGCTTCCTGGACTCCTCTGTCTGCCCCTCCCCCACAGGCCGTCTGCCAACTGTCCCCGTCTCCCCTCCCCCAGACCCTCATTATTTCTCGCTTCCTCCCTGGGGCTGCTGCTTCAATTCGAGTTCTTCTAATTGGTCCTCCTGCTGCAGCCAGAACAGCTTGGGCAAGCACCATCTGATGGCTCCCTGCTGCTCAGACGAGGCTGCCTGAGAGAGAACATTCTCTGGCAGCCCAGAGGTACCCAGCTTCTAGTGAGCACGGACTCACTTCCCTTTGCCAGGAGCTGTCTTTTCACCTTGACCCTGACACCTCGGCATCTCCTGTTCACCTTCAGTCTCAGCTTTGAGGTCACTGCCTCCAGAAAGCTGCTCTGTTCCCAGCTGGACCCAGACCATTTTCTCCATCCAAAGGTGTTGTCAGCTTGCATATAAGTGCCTCCCTGCTGGGCTGTGAATTGTGTCAGAAGGACAGGGGTAGCCCCCACCCTGGAGCCTGAGGCGCTGCCTGGGGTCAGAGGACAGCAGGAAGAATGCATGCCTGTACATTCCCAGCCAGGCAGGAGATGGTTCAGGATCTGGGTCCACAGATGTTTGCCCAAGGGTCTGGGGAAGGTCTAGGGTAAGCTGCATCCTAATCTTGGTGCATATGCCCTTTGGGGTACCCTGAGGAGGCCCTCCTGCCTCAGTAGCCGGAAATGAAGGCCCTTTATGCCTTTTTTAAAAAAAAATATTTTTTTATTATTTATTTCTAGGAGAGAGAGAGAGACAGCATGAGCAGGGGAGGGTCAGAGAGAGAGGGAGTCACAGACTGAAACAGGCTCCAGGCTCTGAGCTGGCAGTCAGCACAGAGCCCGACGTGGGGCCCGAACCCACGAACCGCGAGATCATGACCTAGGCGAAAGTCGGACGCTTAACTGACTAAGCCACCCAGGCGCCCCCCTTATGCCTTTTGAACGGAGGCCCAAGTCCTAGTGGATGAAGAGGTCAGGGTGTGGGGTGGGGGGGGGGACAGACCTGAGCTTCCAATCCATGCTCTACCAGGGAGTCACTGTGTGACCTTGGACAGAAAGATCTTCCCAGCTCAGGGCCTCTGTGTCCCCCACCCTTCTGTACAGTGGGTGGGCTGACGGGGTGCTGGGCCTGCAGCCTCTGGGACCCCGAGTGCTCTGCAGTTCTTGTTCTGGGCACAAGAGGGCAGTCGAGGGCTTTGGAGGAATGTGGGCCGACCGCTTTAAGGAAAAGAGCAGCTCTTTACTGAGCCCACAGCTGGGTCAGGGACTCTCACTTCTTACCACAGGAATTGCCCTTGACTGGCAGGTCTCCCAGGGCAATCCGATTTCCCAGCGGCTGTCTCTGAGCTCTGGGCACCATGGTCTGCGTCTCTTTCCACAGTGGTCCTTTGCTGTTGCAACCATCACAGAGATCCCCCCGGTCATCTTCCTTCCCAACTTCCTTGTGCAGAGGAAGGTGCTGAAGCCCCTTCGGACCCAGACTGGAGGAACCATCATGGTAGGCTGGGACACAGGCGGGATGAAGGGCTGGGCTGGGACCTGCACACCTCTGGGCCTCTGCTCACTCTGGGCTCTCTACCTGGAAGCACCCTCCTCCTGCTTTATAGTTGAACAAAATCCTAGATATGCCTCAAGGCACAGTACAGTGACTTTCTCCCAAAGCCTTTCCCACATGGGGTCATTAGAATTCCTTCCCCCTTGACCTCCTATTAGAGTGACCGTATTTGCTGGTATATGAGATAGATCCCCATTCGGGAGAGTGTATCCTCAACTTATGAGTCGAGTATTCTCAATTCAAGATGGAAAAGCCTCCATGACTTCAGTGATGGATGACGCTCCCCTCATTGCCCATCATGGGTGTGACAGTAAAGCATACTTACAGCAAAAGTAGGTTTTTCATCCCATATGCAGCTGTTTTTAAAATTAGCCACAGATTGCTAAGTTAATTGGAGGTAGAGGAACATTTCAGATTTAGATGTAGGATAATCTTTTTTAAAGAATATTTTATAAATATTTTGAGAGAGAGAGAGCACGTGAGCATGAGCAGGGGGAGGGGCAGAGAGAGAGAGAATCCCATGCAGGCTCCATGCTGTCAGTACAGAGCCCAGCTTGGGGCTCAAACTCACAAACTGCGAGATCATGACCTGAGCTGAAATCAGGAGTCACACGCTTAACCGACTCAGCCACCCAGGTGCCCCCGGGTATACGATGATCTTATCCAGAGCCAGATCAAGACCTATTGATCCCTATAATTTTCTTTTTAGCTTTGGAAATTTGCACTTTTTGTTTGTTTTTTAGACTATGACTGCCCACCCCTAAACCATGATTTCCTACAGGATTTGGGTATTCAGCCTACCCTGTTTCTGTAGGCAAAAAAATTGTCTGGTTTCCCCCTGAAAGCATCATTAAAATCCTTTGTCAGCTCACATGCGATCAGAACTACTTAACTTTGATTTCTTCTAGTTTCCTTGCAGAATTGCAAAGGGGCTTATACACTGCACATTTCATATACCAGCCAATCTGGTACTTCCAAGACTGAGTCTGAGTTTGCTGGAGGTGGGGGTGGGGTCTCCTGAACCCTACCTCATAGATCATCCTACATCAGAGCTCTCTGGAAATTGTGTTTGTGGAATGAATGAATGAATGAGGGAGGGAAGGAGGAATAGAATTGGTTGCCTATGCTTCTCACCCTGTGCTTGTCTCCAAAGGCAGGAAAGCTGGCCATGGAGCGAGGCTGGGCCATCAATGTGGGTGAGTGCCCTGCCGGCCTGGCCTGCTGGGTCCTTGGGCTGGGCGGGCCAGGAGGAAGCTGAAGGCAACCACTGTGAGTGTAGATGCTCTGGTATCCCCAGAGCCACCCTGAACCTCCACTTACATGGCCTGGAGGAGGGTATGCAGCCATCTAGTGCCTGGGAGGGACCAACCAGTGCCTTCATCTGGTGTGGGAGTCTCATCTAGAAGAGTTCCCCAGATGGCTCCCCAACCCTGCCTTTGTATATTTCCAATGACAAGGGGCTCACTCCCTCTGCGCAAGCCTGTGTCATCCCCTGGGCAGCCCTGCGTGAGGCTGACATCTGCAGAATTTCAGCATCTTTCCTGAAAAACTCCATCAGCGTCCCGGGGTCCACTACAGCCCACAGGGCTCATATAATGGGAAGATGGGCCCAGGGTCAATGCCAGGTCCTTCTCAGGGGCCTGAGGGCCGGCACTCAGCAGTCCCCTGGACTGTCCCCCAAGACTGGCTCGTGGGAAGGTTGCACACACGTTCTTCCTTGTTCCTTCCTTATCTGTCCCTCATTGAGGTGCAGCACATCACAGTTAGCAAACTTCTTTATTGTCAGGCTTCTCATTTGAGCTGGGCATTATCACTTCCGGCCCCATCATGTCGATGAAGAAGTGGTGTGGAGAGAGGCCTGGGGGCCTGCTCAGAGAACCCCGCCTTTGGCTGTGAGCTCCACAGGCCAGGGCTGGGTCTCTCCCACCTGGGTATTGCCAGGTACCCAACATCGGGTCTGATGTCACTGTGAGGTTATGATCCGCTGCTGAATGGATGAATGAAAGAGGCATGCCCTGTGTGTGTCCACAGCAGGGTCCCCACAAGAGCCCCAGGATGCCCTTCCCCCATGGAAAATATTATGACCCTTGGTCCAGCCTGGGTTTGAATCTTGGTTAGTGAGCTCTGTGATCCCAGGGAGGTTGCTGATTTCCTGTATGCCTCAGTTTCTTCATCGTAAAATGGAGGTGATGGTAATCATGCCCCAGCTCAGGGCCATAGGGAGGTTTCAAGGAGCTCTCTGCGTAGTTAGGAGTCCATTAGTGGCTATTATCTCATTGGTGAGATCCATTGGCAGCCTCTTGGCATTAGAATAGGCAAGTCCTTTGCAGCCGTGGGCCCTGGATTTGAACTGCTGGGTGGGGCAGTTGTTGGGCTCCATTTCAGAGGCCCCTTCAGGTTGCAGGGCAATGGGCTCTCAGGGTTGTGGGGAGGTTGAGGCTGGACCCTGGTGTCGAGCGCCCTCCCCATGGCCACGGGTGGCCAAGACCAGCAGAAGGTGCCCTTCCTGGCCATCCTTTTCTACCCACTGTGGAGTCTGGGTGGTCCCAGGGTAAATGGGTCCCCCAGAGCCCCACCACCCCTCCCTGGCCTAGGAAAAGTCACATGGTGGCAGGCCTGGCCCTGCAGAGGCAACAGATAGTTTGGGGAAAGATGAGCTCCTAGCCCTTGGGGGTTGTGACGACACTGGAGACTTACCTGTTGGGACACCCTGCGAGGTTTCTTGCTCTGGGCAGGGATGGCCGTGATGGCAAAGCTACCTCCTGACCCGGGGATGGCAATGCACTCAGGGGAGTCCCAGAAGCCTGTCCTGGGTGCTGAGCGGGAGTGGGGTGTGGGGAGGATGTAGGGGCGGGGCAGCGCCTGGGCCTGACCACACGGTGTCTGCCCTTCCACAGGTGGAGGCTTCCACCACTGCTCCAGCGACCGGGGCGGGGGCTTCTGTGCCTATGCGGACATCACACTGGCCATCAAGGTGCGCCCGAGAATGCGTGGGGGCTCACCTCCAGGAGCCCTCCCTCGAATCCCCCCACTACCCCAACTTGGTGTTCTCCTCCACATTACAGAGGAGAGAGCTGAGTCTCAGGAGGGGAGGGAGCTGGCAGGTTGCCCACCCAGGCTGGGACTCCAACTCCAAGCTGACACTTGCTGTGCCTTTTTTTTTTTTGAGAGAGAGGGGGAGGGAGGGAGCAGGGGAAGGGCAGAGAGAGGAGAGAGAGAGAAGCTCAAGCAGGCTTTGTGCTCGATCCCATAAACCATGAGATCAAGAGTCGGACATTTAATCGGCTGAGCCACCCAGATACCCCTCATTTAATTGTCACGTGTACAGTGAGGACACCCAGGCCCGGGGAGGTGAGGGGCAGAGCTGGCCTCGGCCGACACCTCTGCTGGATTGTAGGGCTCCCCTAAACACCCTGTGCCTGGACTTGTCCTGGGCACCGGGAATGGGTTGGCATGGCCCCTGTTCTCCCGGGGCACACAGACGAATGGTGGGGGCAAGCAGGTCAGCAGACCCTGGCCATTCAGAGACAGTGATGCACAGGAGACCTTCCTGGGGGATGGGGAGGGGAGGGAGGGCCTCCCAGAGGAGGAGGCATGAGAACTTGGCCTTGTGGGAGAAGGCAGAGGCCTTGGGGAGAGGTTTCCCCTTCTCAACCCCTGTATATTCCCCTAGGAATCCCAGGCTGTCTCTTAAGAGCTAGCCCAGCCACCCCAACTTCTGACCTCCAGCCCCTCAAGGCACAGCACATGCTGCCTCTTCCAGGGAGCCTTCCCTGACCATGCATGCTCGCTTCTCTTGAGCCACACAGTTCTGAGTGTGTGAGGTCTTTGCCCAGTGCCTCACAAGCCTATCCAGCCTCCCACCCGACCCCTCACCAACTGGGAATCCCCAAGGGGCTATGTCCTCCAACCTGCCTGGGTCTTCACCTCCCCTCTCCTCTCCTGGCAGTTTCTGTTTGAGCGAGTGGAGGGCATCACCAGAGCCACCATCGTTGATCTCGATGCTCATCAGGTGAGTCCCCTGTGGGGGCTGCAGCCTCATGGCCCCACCACCCCAGGGCCCCAACAGCTGTCACACAGCCCCTTACTGGGGAATCCCTTTGCCCTGGGAGCATTGCCAAGCCCCAAGCTGGGCCACTGCTGCCCCCACCCTGATCTGCCTCTCCCCTCCCTGCCCAACCTCTGTGCCTCAGGCTGAACATGGAGGGTCTATGGTTGTCCCTCTGCGCCCCTCAGCCCAGCCAGGGCACGGGGTCCTCCTTTTCCTTATGTCAAACCAAAGGGTTTGACATCATACCAGCATACCAAAGGGTTGACACCAGCCAACACACCTGGCTGATGGCTCTTTCTAGAGCCCAGGGCGGCAATGCCACCCTCATGTCCTGAAGCCTAGACACATGTCCTAGCCCCCTTCATAGTCAGTCTGGGGTGCCACCTCCAGCACAGAGTTGAAGACTACTGTCGACCTACGCCCCAGACACATGCTCACACATGATTTCAGGGTTGCTCGGGGTCAGGGTTCACCACTTAAGAACTCCCTGCCTGGGGGTGAGCAGCAGAGTGTGGGACTTCTTCCTCCGGGTTCCCCTAGTCAGACAGGGCAGGGCCTCACCTGGGCCCTTGAAGACCCCTCCCACACCCCTGCTCTTGTGCCTTTGTGCCGGTGGGTGCCCCACTGTGGGGTCCTGTGATGCTGAGCTCCGGAACGCAGTCACGCCTGCACAGCCCTTTACAGGTTGCCTTTCACGTCCCTGATCCCAGCTGATCCCACCACAGACTGCAGAGGGTGGCAGGGTTAAAACTCGTTTCTCGTTCCATGGAGAGGAAACTCAGAGGGCCGGGGCCCCACTCAAGGTCATGCTAGAAGGTCATGGCGCCAGTTTTGAGGTTGAATTCCAGCTCTGCTGCTTAAGAAACATGAAACCCTCTGCCTCCAGGGACAAGCTGAGCTTCCCAGGCTGGTGGACATTTCCTGGGGGGGGGGGGCAGGAGAGCAGTGTGGGCGTCCTGGCCTTGCTGAGGGTACCTGTATATGAGCAGCTTTCGTGTCCTGTCCACAGGGCAATGGGCATGAACGGGACTTCATGGGTGACAAACGTGTGTACATCATGGACGTCTACAACCGCCACATCTACCCCGGGGACCGCTTTGCCAAGCGTAAGCTGCCCCCCCAATCCCTCAGTCTTAAGTGCAGTCATGCTCAGAAGGAGCTCTCCTGAGTATTTCGTACATCCTTGCTTCTGCAGAAGTCACTTCATTTGTCCTCAGCATCCCTGTGAGGTGGGAGATTGTTCCCATTTATAGATGAGCAAACTGAGACCTAAAGAAGTCACTTGACCCACCCAAGAGCCCATAAACCTGTCCGACAAACACATGTGTGGGTCCTTATATCAGAGTAACCACCAGAAGAACAAAAACAGACCCCTCCTGGGTATGCATTTGTCTGCATTTCCCTATAGAAAATAGGGAATGACAGAAAAGAAATGAGAGGGAAACTATGGGAAGTAGAAAATACAAAATAAGATGGCACCAACCAGGTCAAATGTAACAGTTATTAAAATAAATGCAGGTGAGTTAAACTTCCCAGCCAAAAGGCATCTGAGACGCTCAGATCAACTTGGAAGACATGGGGCCCTGCCCGCTATGCAAATAGGGGACACATGTGCAGGAAGGAGACCTTTATGCCAATGCATCTGCTCAGGGTAATTCAGCCCCAGGTGTGGCCCAGCTGCCTGGTTTCTGACGAAGGTGCTGGATTTGGGCCTGAGAGCACAGCGGGCATCCATGTTTCTGGGCAGAGGCTCAAGATGTCACCGACCGGGGTCTGTAAATCCCCAGGGCAAAGTGTTTCTTCTGCACGCCTTCTCTCCCTTAGGCCCCTCCCCCACCCCACCCCCGCCCTTTGCAGTTATTGGCACTCTTTAATTTCATTTTGGGTGGAAGCGGGGCCAGTGCTGGAGTCAGACTGTTTCTGATCCTGCCGGGGCCCTGACTTGGCCCCCTGATGTTGGCCTTTCTTTGCACACGGAGTTTCTGCTGTCTGTCTGTCAGAGGCCATCAGGCGGAAGGTGGAGCTGGAGTGGGGCACGGAGGATGATGAATACCTGGACAAGGTGGAGAGGAACCTGCAGAAAGCCCTCCAGGAGCACCCACCCGATGTGGTTGTGTACAACGCAGGCACCGACATCCTTGAGGGCGACCGCCTTGGGGGGCTGTCCATCAGCCCCCAGGTGCGTCCCGACCTGGGGGGTGGGGGGTGGGGTCGGCTGTGGGGACCCCGCCACAGCAGGGAAGGTGGGCGACTTCCCCTTCGCCTCCCCCTTCCCCCACAGGGCATCGTGAAGCGGGACGAACTGGTGTTTCGGGTGGTCCGTGGCCACCAGGTGCCCATCCTCATGGTGACCTCGGGCGGATACCAGAAGCGCACAGCCCGCATCATTGCTGACTCCATCCTTAATCTGTACAGCCTGGGGCTCATTGGGTCTGAGTCCCCCAGCGTCTCAGCACAGAACTCAGACATGCCTCTGCTGCCGCCAGAGGTGCCCTGACCATGCCACCCTTCTGTTCATCTGCGCTGTTCCCTGCCTGCCTCGGCCCCGCCCACCCCTCAGCGCTTCTCCTTTTCTAACCATGGGGCGGTGGGGGCAGCCAGGAGGCACCGAGGGACAGAAGCCTGTCCCCGATGGGGCTGGCCTTAGGGGCAGCTCCTCTGTCCTCCCCACTGGGTGTCAGAGGGGCTCCAGGCCCCTCTGTGGATGGGGCTGGAAGGCAGGGCCCAGAGGACCTTACATGGGGCCCTGGGGCTGACCAGGCCCTGCAGAGGTGGGCAGTTTCCTGGGAAGGGAAAACAAGGGTGAGGCTTTGGGAGCATTAGGCATGTGACTTGCTCTACCCTTTCAGGCTCGCCTCTGGCAGGGCATGGGGGTCTGTGGGCGCCCATGACCGTGTGGGTGGGCCTGAAAGCTGGGTGCTTCATGGAGGCCTCTGCAGGGGAGCCCTGGATTCCCAGGCAGCAGGCAGGAGCCCTGGTCCTGGGTGTCCTGGATGTGAGGGAGGCGGGGAAGGAGGTGCCAGTGGGTGTTCCCCTTCAATAAAGCAAGGGCTGCACCTGCTTTCCCAGGGCTCCTTGGTGCTGATAAGGAGAGGGAAGGCCTGAGGAGATCCAGATCCGTGCTTTAGTTGTGGTCCTGCCTGTCAGGGGTGGGTCTTAGCCCTGGAGGCTTGAGGGGACTGCCAAACCCGGTGGGGAGGGGGCAGAGAAGGGTGAGGGCCAGAAGGGGACACTGGAGGTGGGGACAGGTGGCCAAGCCAGGTCCTACAGGACCCGAGGCCCCAAGTGGGGATGGAGGTGCCAGCGGCCATACTGGAGTTGTCAGACGGAGGGCTGACGTCTGGATCCTGGCCCCTGGGTTGTACAGCAGAACCTGGGGTGGGGACCTGGGTGGGGCTATATCCTCCTCTGGCCTCACCCAGAGTGCCCAGGCCCTGACTGTGCTTGGAGTCCAAAGTCCCAAGTGGGCCCTGGCTTCTGGTCTTTGGAAATCCCCAGCCCCTGACTTTGTTCTCAGCTCTAATCTGAAGGGGACACTCAGGGCCCCCCGGAAAGCTGGGTGGGGGGAGCGTCCACCCTTCTTGACCTGAGTGTCTTCTTAGACAGTGATTGCAGGTGTGTTTGGGGGTGGGTGGGGAGGAAAAGTGGGCCAGCGGAGGCACCCCGTCCCCGATCAACCCCACCTGGGGGCCTTTTGTTCATTACCATCTGGGGGTGCTCCTGCATTCCCCCACTGTCTCCCTCTCCCTCCGTTGGTGCTCCCTCTGCTGGGGAACGGAAGGGTTTCAGAATCATGAACTGTCAAAAAGGCTGACCTCCTGGACTAGACCTCGAGGCACTAACCATGCACTTGGACCCCCTCACCTGTGCCCCCGCCCTTGCCGTTGGTTTCTCTGCGTCTGACTCAAGGTACCTAACACCCCGTCATTTCTGCCTGGGGCCTGCAACATGGGGGGCAGTGGGCCCGCTTTATCACCATTGAGCTTGTCTGTAGAGAACCATAAAGGCTCTTTCTGGTAGACTGGCTGCTGTGTGTTCTTGAGAGGGAGCCTCCTTACCTCCTAAGGCTTAAAGGAGACAAAGATTTAAAATTCGCATCGCAGGAGGCCTGATGGGTAGCTGGCCAATACATGCTAGCATTGTCTTCCATTCTCAGAGCCCAGTGAAGTAGGTCATTGTACCCACTTTACAGATGAGGCCACTGAGACTCGACAAGGAATTTGCCCCAGGCCACACATGTAGCATCGCCAGGTTTGAGCCCGGCTCTGCCAGATTCCAAAGTATGTCTTCCCAGATGCCTCAAAGTTGGCAGGGGTGAAGGAGTGCGTGGGGGAGGGTTGCTGCTCTCCAGACAGAGGAGGGTCCAGGGTCTGGGAAAGTGTGGGGAGGAGAAGGCAAGCCAGGCTGGGCTGTAATGGTGGCTCTGCACAGGGCAGGAGGCAGCTGGGGCCCTGGCATGGCAGCAGGTATAGTGGGGGATGGGGAGTGGGTCTTCCAGCCCTGGGCTATGCTTGGAGCATGCATGCAGCTGGGCTGGGGCACAGGGGTGCAGCCTGGTGGAGGACAGAGCCTGTCCTCAGCCTGGGGAGAGTGACCAGGGCATCCCCAGCGTGGGTGTTCCCCAAGTGTTAGTCCCCAGGACAAGGACATCACATGAAGATATCAGGGAGTGGGGGGCAAGGGTCCAGTTAAGCCCTGTGCTGGGTGTAAGGAGGGCGATGGAGGCTGACAAGGGCCAGGCCATTTCCAGGCATTCTGCAGGGATTACCTGTTGAACGTAACACCCTGAGGTGAGAACCTTTTTATCCCAGTTTTTCAGACGCAGACATGAGGCATAAAGAGGATCGGTTACTCACTTGAAGCCCACAGCTAGTAAGTAGAGGAACAGGATTTGAACCAAGGCCTCAGCTCCCACGTTGATAAGCTGTTTCCTCATCTGTAGGATGGGGCCTTTGAGGGTACTTACCTAAAGCTGGTTCCAGGAATAAGTACTTAGTACAGGGAATGCACTTAGGATGTAATGTGGTGTTTTCTTCGCATCCAGTAAATATTAGTCATGATGATGATGATTCTCCTGTAGGTCAGGGTAAGAATCAAGGACAGCTGAGGTGAAGTGTTCAGGATCTGTTTTTTTTAATGTTTATTTCTGAAAGAGAAACAGTGGGAACAGGGGGAGGGGCAGGGAGAAAGGGAGACACAGAGTCGGAAGCAGCTCCAGGCTCTGAGCTGTTAGCACAGAGCCCGACACGGGGCTCAAACTCACGAACCCGAAAGATCATGCCCTCAGCTGAAGTTGTATGCTTAACCGACTGAGCCCCCCAGGCACCCCGCCCCCAGGATCTGTTCTTAAGACCTGAGTCATCTGCTGTTTGTAAATGGTGCCCCAAGTTATGAAAATCCAAGGGAACGTGCCTTGTGAAGTGCTGAGGGTCTAGCCAAGCAGCCTTGCTGACCGGGATAGGGGTTCTGCAGCCCAGGGTGAGGGGGGGACAGGCTGGGGGAAGTCTGGGGTCAGACATGTGCTATTGAGAGGACCTGGGGAGCAGGCAGGCTTGGGAAAGCACCGTCCGGTGGGAGCCCACGGGGAGCAGCCCTGATTCCTGGTGGGTGTGAGATTTCTGCAAGAGACTCCATCAGAGCCTCCTGGGGGTCTGGACGCGGGAGGCTGAGCAGCCCCTCCCACCCTGGTGCCCAGGGGAGAGGGCTGACCTTGGAACCCAAGCCCACACGGGAGCCCTGCTCTCTCTGGGCCTGAAGGTGGGGCCTTGGGCAAGCGACTCAGCCTCCCAGAGCCCCCGTCCCTGCTCTTCCCGTAGACCCTAGTGCCTTGCCTGGCTGGTGGGCTGGCTGAGGCCTGGGGAGGAGCGGTTTCATCTGCCTGAGTAACAGCTCTGTTCCCCTTTGGGGCTGGTTGCAGGGCACTCAGACAAGGTTGAAACAGCAGCGCCCAGCTGTGACTAAGCCACCCGCGGGGATACCCAAGGCTACAGCCCTGGTGGGGGCAGAGGCAGAAATGAATGCACCAGCCCACTGCCTTGGGCATAAACAAAGGTGGGGACTGGCACAGGGCCCTCCCCAGCCCAGCAGGACTCCCAGGCAGATGTGGAGACTTCTAGGACCCTCTCTGGCTCCTCAGCCAAATGCTTAGTGTTTTAGGCCAGGACCTCCTCCAGGTGGCCTGATCTTGAGTCAGTTTCATTTAGCTCAGCCAACACTGGCTGGGGACATCCTGCTCTGAGCCCAGGGCCAGCATGGGGAGGCTCAGTGCCCTTCCCTGTGAGTGATAGTGTCCTGTGATTGTTTTTGAAGCTGCAGGGTATGTTTTTTAAATTAATTTATTTATTTTGAGAGCAAGAGAGCACAAGTTGGGGAGGGGAAGAGAGAGAGAGAGAGATTCTGCACAGAGCCCAATGCAGGTCTCGAACTCACAAACAGTGAGATCATGACCTGAGCTGAAGTGGGCTGCTCAACCACCTGAGTCATCCGGACGCCTCGGAGGCTGCAGGATACTAGTGCAGGAGCTCAAATCCTTCACCAGCCTGGCTTGGAGTCCCGCCTCCTCCCCTTGCTAGCTGGGTGGCTTTTCCTCTCTGTGTTTATGTGTCTGTAAAATGGGGGTGATAATACCTACCTCATAGGGTTGTCATGAGGATGAAATGAGTTTGTAAGGTGCTTAAAGCAGTGTCCAGCATGGAGTTGATCTTAAAAAGTCTGTTACTTTACCAACAAAAACGAGCTTATTTGGGAACGGCAGAAAATTACAACTTCAGACAAGCAAGCTATGGCAAAAACCATGGATCGATCCAACAGAGGGAGCATTATTACGTGGAGAAGGGGAGGAAGTTGGGAGGGATTGTTTGGAAGGAGAGCCCAGTGGAAGAAAAGCAAGAGTTCAGGGTGCTGATGGTTTCTCATTGGCTCAGTTGCTGGCGTCAGCTTCTGGTAGGAGATGTGACGTGCTTTTCCTTTTGGGACCCGTAGCTGAGGATTCTTTGCTGTTGGGGATTCTTCCCTTGGGATCTAATGGGAAGATCTTCCTTTAATTGACATCCAGTGGTGTGATGTGAGAGCTCTCCCTTCTGGCCTCCTCCCTTCCATTTTACCGAAGTTTTCCTTTATTAATTTTCAGAGTAGGTACTCTATATAGGTTACCCATCATCATCACCATTTAAAAAATGAGGAGGTAGAGACTCAGAGAAGTGAAGAGCACAAGTCAGGCAATGGAAAAGCCAGGGAATGGACCCACGTCCACCTGACCACAAAACTAGCGCCCTTTTCCTCTAACCAGACCTGTTGGTGAAGGTTTGGAATGAGAACGTGTGGAGGAACATCATGTCCTGTAATCCACCTGGACCTGTCGGCCCCTCTGTGGCTCACACCCTTACTAGCAGTCCTGGGAGAGGCACGTATCAGCACCCCAGTGTCCAGATGAGATAGGGAACCCAGAGGAGAAAGGCAGCCTCCTCGGTCCCTGGACCGTGGGGGCAGAGCCAGGCAAGGGCTCTGTGGCAGTACACGTGGCTGGCTGTCTGTGTGAGCTGAGGCCGGGAGGGATGAACAGCTTCCACGTCCTGCCCTTGAGATGCTCCTCGGCTGGAGGAAGCACGTCGGCCTTTCTGCAGCTCCAATTTTGCAAGCACAAAATGAACTCTTAAAAATAAAACAGAGGAGGCCGCCGAGAAGTGCTTTACGAATTGGTGTGTGCACGGTCAGAGCTCAGGGTCCCCAGGACGACTGGCCCCACCCACTCGCCATGCAGACAGCCCACGGAGGCCCAGTCCCGGGCCACAGCAGCTGGTGGGGGCAGAGGAGAGGGAAGGCTGTCCTTCGCCAAGGGCCTGCTCAGAGCCTGGCTCGGTGCTGGCGGTCACCACCATCACTTTGTCTATAGGAAACGGGAGCCCTGTGGAAGGGTGACCCAGAGCCCAACTTCCTGGCTTCTCCCCTCAGTCTTCTTGTAGGGGATGGCAGGAGGGAGGGGCAGAGGGGCCATGCTGAGGCTGTACAGAAAGTAGCGTTCGGAAGAGGACCTGAGGAAGCCCTCCCACCACGAGCCACACAACCTCTGACCTCCCTG
This sequence comes from Proteles cristata cristata, assembly GCA_017311185.1. Classification (NCBI taxonomy): domain Eukaryota; kingdom Metazoa; phylum Chordata; class Mammalia; order Carnivora; family Hyaenidae; genus Proteles; species Proteles cristata. Next base: position 829,303 of record JAESUZ010003628.1, on the reverse strand, counting down.
TTCCTGCTCTCCCCTGTCTGTGTTCATCCTCACAGTGGCCTCTCTGGACAGGGACCTCGAGCCTCGTCTCACAGACTGGGAGACTGAGGCTCAGAGAGGCACACGGCACTTACTGCAAGCCACACACAGCCAAGCGGTGGGGGAGAACGGGCTCCCTGACTGCCCCCCACCCTCCCTCCACGTGCTTTCCCTGCATTCCCGTGTCACTGTTACGGTTAGGGCATGGTTGACTGCGTGAGTAGGAGCCGTGAGCTCTGCTGAGGAGGCCTTGAGAGAAGGGACACAGGCTTTGGAATTGGCTCGCCTTGGGCTCGAACCTGCTTCTGCTACTGGCCTGCAGAGTGACACTGGGCAGGTATCATCCCTTCTCCGAGGCCCACTTCCCCCTCCACAAGGACTGTGGGAGGTCATGGAAGTGGGCTGTCATATAGTCCCTGGGTCATTCGAGGACCGAAGTAGCATGGAGAGTGATCACGGGAGGGACCCTCCTGCCTCCCTGTCCAGCCCGCCGTTGCACAGATGGACCAGAAGCCTGGAGACGCAGGGGCCTTGCTCCGTGCTGGAGCCGGGTCCCCAGTAGGCAGTGTAACACGGTGGCTAGAGCTCGGATGAGCACTCCCTCACTATGCGACCTTGAGGAAGACAAATCACCGCCCTGAGCCTGCGTCTTTTCCCTCAGGAGATGTGCTGGCATAGGCAAGTGCTCAATTAATGTTAGCTAATAATACGATTCAGACGGAATAAGGCAGGATGGCCTCACAGCCAGAGCTTTCCAAAGATCATCAGAATCGCAGCCAACGCAACACATTGCTTCCGGGTTCACAGCACAGTTCAAGTTCTGGCCATGTATGCATGACTTCATCCTCACACAACCGTGTTTGCAGATGAGGAAACGGGGTGCAGAGAGGGTCGGTCTCCCAGCCGGATATGCTCCCCGGCTCCCCCCAGAGCCTGGTGCCAAGCTCCAACTTTGGGTGTCCTGTGGGGTGTGGCCTCCCCCTTATGGGAGGTGGAGTGCTGGGGGCATTGCACATCGGGGGGACCTTCTGGCTAGGCTGTTTCTGGGACTTCCCAGCCCTTTTCCTACTCTGAGTGGGCAACCGCCTTGGAGCTCAGGGGAAGGTGCCACACGCGAAGGGGGTGGGGTTCCTGCTGGGCCAGAGGCCCGCTCCCTTCTGGGACCCTGGAGCCAGAGCGCACAGCCTGCTGGTCGTTTCGGTAACCGATACCCAGGCGGCCAGACAAAGTTATGGTGTGTGGCTGGGAGGCTATTTTGTCTAATATGCTAAAAGGCCTTTGGAAATTCCTGGAGCCCATCTGGTCCTAGTTACACCACAATATTGCTGTCTCTTCAGCTCACAGACAAGGGAACACTTTTTATTTCTCCTTTCGGAGCTCAGGAATGTGCCTTAAACGCAGCTGCCCGTTTGGTTCCCTGAGTTCCTTGATCACGTGTCAGAGCCATCATCCCTTTAAATGACCACTCCTTCCCCTCGGCTCTCCCCATCTCGGTCAAGCCCTGTGAATCCTGAGGGCACCACAGGGAAGGCTGAGGATTTAGAGGTACCCCTGACCTCTGTGCTTTCTCGTCTCTGTAACAGAGACAGGAACTCCAGAGAAGTGGCACGTGGTTGAGGCTTAGGAAAAGAAGGTTTCCCACTCAGCACCATGAATTTGAGGAAGTTCCTCAGCCCGTCTAACGTGCTGGTAGCCTCTGTAAAATGAGATCCGCAGCTCTAAGGGATTCGGTAAGCTTTTTTCCCCTGGCACCTGTCCACCCACTACGGCCACCCCAAAAACTGGAAGGTGAAACAAATAGATAGTCTGCATCTAAAACAGTCCTGAGAAATCCAGGCAGGGCCACTTGCATGCTTCTCCATGAGCTGGGGTCTATGTGTGTTTCTTCCCTGGAGTTCTGGTCCCTCTGGGGCCCTCGGGGCAGGAGCACATTTTTGAGACATAGCATCTGATAGTCGGGGTCCCTGAAATCCCAAAATGAGTAGAGCCCCCACTCAAAGGGGGTGGACATTCAGTGTGAGTGAGAAATAAACCTTTATCATTTAAGCTGCTGAGGTTTTGGGTGGCTCCTTACAAGCATAACCTTGCCTGTTCTGACTGACACATCCCCTTTTCATGACCACAGAGGTGGTTTAGTGATGCAGTGTTATTCAACCTGGACCAGAGTCCTTACCTAGACTTTTTTATTTTTTTGCGCAGGGGGTGGGAAGAGAAGGGACCTTGTGTCTTGAGTTATAGAGCAGTCATATTTTGACCACAAAGATAAAGCCCATCAAAGGCATGAAAGAGTAAAATGGAGGCAGAAAAAGATAAAATGCGATAAAATGTAATAAAAATTCTGGTGACATTAAGACAGAACTGCCATGATCAGTTGTACAAGTTGTGCACTACACAGTTCTAAGTAGTGTGATTTACACTGCTTTCATGAAATATTTGTGTATTTATCAGGACAGTTTCCCAGCAGGTGGCAGTAAAGTGTCTTAAGGAAGTGGAACTTTTCTCTGTTTGGTACAAATTTGTTATAAAAAGGCTAAGAATCCATACTATGTCAAGCCCCCAATTTCAGTCATTGAGTCCCCAGAGATTCCTGAGCTTAAGCTTGGTAGAATTTATTCTTCTGATAAATTTCCTTCATTGTTGAGCTGTGCTCACAACACAATCATTGACACTCCAGTCACCAAGGAGATGCATCAAGCTTGTTTTCCACTTTCCATAACAGATCTGGAAGTGTTTTTAGAAAAATAGTCCAGGGGCACCTGGACTCAATCAGTTAAGTGTCTGACTCTTGGTTTTGGCTCAGGTTATGATCTGATGGTTTGTGCTATCGAGCCCCACATGGAGCTCTGCACTGAACAGTGCAGGGTCTGCTGGGGATTCTCTTTCCCTCTCTTTCTGCCTCATAATAAATAGATAAAGTTAAAAAAATATATAGTCCAACAAGAAGACAGGACACAGAACAACCATTAAAAGCAGACATTACAGGGGCACCTGGGTGGCTCAGTCAGTTAAGCATCTGACTCGATCTTGGCTCAGGTCTTGATCTCATGGTCATGAGTTTAAGCCTCATGTTGGCTTAAACTGGGCATGAAGCCTACCTCAAAACGAAACAGATATAACAACATCATCAGTTTGAGGCCATTTGTGTAGGTACAAGTCATTTTCTTATCTCAGTAAACACCTAGATTCTTACCTACCGTGCTGTGGCCTAAAAATGGTTTGTAATAGTAATTTTTCTAGGGACACAGAGAAGACATTGTGTAGCCTTCATTTCCTCTTAAATGGTTAAATTGTTACTATGTTGTTGCTTAAAAGGACAGACCAAAATTATCTAGAGAGTTCACATATGTGTGGCTTAGGCTAGATAAATAATGTATCATTGTAAAGGAAAGGATGGTGGCTGGTGAGGTCCAGCCCCCTGCTATTCCCAGCAGAGGAGGAGGGAGTCCCACCCCTCCAACCCCCTCCCCTGAGCCGGGGCCCTGACCCTGTGCAGGACAGCTCACTCCCACGACCCTAAACACCAGGAGTTTCCAGGAAAGGTTGAGGGGAGGCTGTGGGCCCTGGCGTCAGAGGATCCTGGACGGGGTCCTGGCACTGCCTTTTCTAGCTGGATGACGCCAGGCTAGTACTCCCCCGTTTGGAGCCTCAGTTGCCGCTTATCAAAACTGGGAATGAGGACACCCACCTGCGGGGTCATTGTGAGGGTCAGGTGGGCGTGGGTGGGAGCCAGCTGCATGTAGTCGGTGCTCAATGTACAGCCCTTGTTACAGCTCATCCCGCTGCCGGCTCCCCCTGCCAGGCAGCGAGGGGGTGGGATCCGTCTGCTCTCCCAGCATACACTCAGAGCAGGACCTGTTGGCACCCAGTAGGTGCTCCATAAACACCGTGTCACTGTTCCAGTTGTGAGGGAGATTAGCTTGTGCCTGTTGGGGTTTCCTTGCCCTCCAGGCTGCGGGGGAAGGGGCCAGGACCAGCCTTTGCCTGCTCAGTCTAGAGACTCACTTTTCCATGACACTTCTCGGGGGAGACATTGGGCCCCAGTGTCCCCTCTGGATCCATGGGGGCCCCACCCCACTCCTGAGCAAGCCCTCCTAGTCAGCACTGCTTGGCAGGGACAGGACATAAAGAAGGGAGCTCCGGGGCCCCTGGGCCAACATGATTGTTTTTCTTCCTGGAGCAGCCAGGCTGAGGGGCTCAGGGTGAGTGAGACGCCCGTGGGCATGGGAGGAACCAGAGTCACCCTCTCCATCTGTGAGGGAGCACCGAGATCAGCTGGACGGCACTGGTTGGGGTCCACTTTCCTTTGACCTCGGGTGAATGACTTAACCTCCCTGGCCTCAGTTTCTTCATCTACAAAATGGAATAATCTCAGCACCCACTTCTTAGCCGGGCTGTGAGGGATGGATAAGTGGGCCCCTGCAAAGCACTTAAAACAACGCCTGGCGTATAGTAAATGCTCCAGAAAAGAGTTGCTGCAATTCTTAGGACTGTCAGTGATTCCTGGTCTGAGCATTGGCGCTCAGCTGCAGTGACACAGAGCTGTCATTCCCCGTCTCTGAGCCTCAGTGTGCCGTGTGTGTGTGTGTGTGTGTGTGTGTGTGTGTGTGTGTGTGTGTGTGTGTGTACTGGAGGCTGTGAGCACGCAAAGGCTGTGTGAAGGAGGTGGAGTGTAGGTGAAACTTGCCTTCCTCCCTCCTGCTACCCTTCCTCCCATTCCTGCTTCCTTTAGCATGGGGACTGCCCCTGAGGCAGGGCGTGAGCCATCTGCCCTCTGGGAGGGTCTTCCAGCTCCCTCAGCCCCAGAAAGAGTGGACCTATGGCCCCTGGGACATTGCCATGTCTCATCCCCCTTTGCATGGGATTAAAAATGGAGGCCCGAGAGGGACAGGGCTGATGCTGGGCAGTGTTGGGTCCAGCAGAGCCGAGGTGTGGTCAGCCGGGTTCCCTGGGGCCCGGCCACGGGAACAGGCTGTCCCGACTCGGCTGGCTGCTGTCCCTCACCGTTGTTTGGAAGAGACAGCCGGTGTCAGTCGCAGCCCCACCCGCCCCTTGGCTCCCCCGCTCCTTGGCCCGCGCAGCCCCTGCTGATGGAGGTCATGCTAGGTGACCAGGGTTAGGCCCTGCTGCTCCCAGAACCTCCATCCTTCGTCCTTCACCTCCACCCGAACACCATGGGATGGAGCTGTTGTTCTCTGAGCGCCCCTCCTGGCCCAGGCCTTTGGGAAAGAGGGCAGGAGTCGCAGAGCCAAGGGCCGACACTAGGTGAGTGCCCACTGGGGACCAGGAGCCACTCAGGACTTCACACCCCTGATGGCATCTGGGAGGCAGAAATAGGCATTGCCATTTTATAAGTGGAGTGTGCACATCCGGCGGCCACGGCGTCTCCCTATCACAGCCCCAGCCATCCCACCTTGTCCACCGCCTACCCCTGCCCTGACCCAGAGTGGGTCTGAGCAGAGCAGCTCCTGGGCCACGTGGATGGACCAGACTGCATTCCTCAGAAAGGCGCAGGGCTGAGGGCGGGCCATCAGGAAGGGGAGGGGAGATTTAGAGCACTGGCCAGGCAGATCCCGGGTCACAGACTCCAGGCTCATTCCTGTGTGCTCCCCCAGGAGGAGCAGCAGCGCCCAGCCTTCTCAGCAGCAAGGGAATTGGAGACAGGAGCCCAGCCGTGGGGCCTGATGAACGTGACCCCACCCACCAGGTGGCTACTGTGTGGACGCTCAGGTCCCAGGGCCCTGTGAATCTGGGGCTCAAGGCCGTTGACTTCAGACCCTACCTGCTGGTGGAAAGCAGGCTCTTGCCCCCTCTGTCCCTGGTCAGGTCAGGCCCAGGCCTCCAAACAGGGAGAGGCTGCCTGGAGGGGCATTGGAGACTTGGTCCTGGGTTCAAATTCCGCCCTTGCCACTTCTTAGCCATGTGACCTGGGGCAATGCTCTTCTCCTCTCTGAGTCCACATTTCCTCTTCTATAAACAGGAAAGTAATGACCCCAGTGTGTGAAATTTGGACAGTGTACATCAGAGGCCCAGTGTGTAGTCAGTGCTCCGTGCCTCTGTCCTCCTCTACCTTTGCTCCCCTGTCTAGGGCGCTGAGGAGAGGAAGCAGGCACTGGTGGTGTTCGTGCTGGCATCAGTTCCCAAGGCCCTGGCCAGGCCTCAGCTGCCTCTCCCAGATGATGCCAGCCCAGGGGCAGAGTCTCTGCCCGTGGGAACTTGGGCCCATCCCAGGAACGTGGGCCAGATGGTGGGAACGGGTGAGGGCAAGGTGCACGCTTGGTCAGGCCTCTGCCAAGGTCTCCCGGTCACAGGATGGAGAGCAGGCCTGGCCTGCTGAGCCCAGCACCCAGGGCGGGCAGCCAGGGTCCAGGACAAACAATGGTGCTTCCCACTGAGAGCTGGAAACGGGAGCCTGGGGAGGCCTGCAGGCGGTGAGTAAATATTTTCCCAAAGGATGCTTGGAACAAAGCTCACTCAGGGGGCTCCCTATGGTGGCTGGACACATGGAATGCTGGGTGGAGGGAGGGAGGCAGCACCTGCCGACAGAGAAGAGAGGGTGCCCAGCCAGGGTTGGCCTTCAGACTGCAGAGTGGGGGGCTGGGACCAGGCGGCCTGGCCTGGGGCCAGCGCTCCAAGGACCAGAGCCCCCTCTCAGGGAGGGCGGACCAGACGCTGCAGGCTGCGTGCTAGGCCTCAGCATGACTTTGTGCACGTTAGAAGAAGGTGCCCCCTCGGCAGACACAGCTGCCTGTATCACTGGATGCAGGAGCCCTGGGCCAGCCTCAGAGCTGATGCTTCCCTTCCCAGGCTGGCCCTGAAATGGCACCTCCTTAGTCAGGGGTGGGGGGTGCAGGCCTGGATCGCAGGGCCCCTGATGGTTCTGACCCCTTGTCCTCCCTCCCTCCCCAGCAGCTTCAGGCCTTGCTTGTGGTGGGGGGTCGGGTGACCTTTGTCTCTCAGACACCCTGGCCCCAGCCTGCTGGAGGTCCTGCCCTGGGGCCCGGCAGCACCAGGGGTAGACTGTTTCCAGAAACTTGTGATGACTTAGGACAAGAGTGGAGTGTGGAACAACACCAGAGGGAGACCACAGACGGAGCTCACTGTGAATGCCCGGCTGCCCCAGACAGCCCTGGGCTTGGGCTGAGACTGTCTTCACCCCGTGCTTTTCTGTCTCCCTCCCTCATTGCAGGCCTCCATGAACACTGCAGAGGCACCCCCACCTCCTTCCCCCTCTTTCCTTCCCCCTCCCCCAGGCTGGGGAGGTCTCTGAGGGGCACCCAGCCCTTTGTAGTTTGAGATTTGCAGGGATGTGGAGAGTCGCCTGCTCTTCTGGGCCTCTGTTTTCTCAACTCTGGAGCTTTCCAGGCTGTTCCCGGGACTTCTTGGACTCCGGGGCCTGCAGCAGGAAAGGCTGAGTGGCCAGCTGCCCAGGTCGGGGCAGAGCTGCGTCCCACAGCTGGGAGGCCCCTGCCCTCTAAGCGAGCGTTAAAGAGCTTTGCAAAAATGCAAAATAGCGCTTCTCTTCTCGTTTGCTTTTTGTTTTGAAAGAGTAGCTATTTTTCACACAAATATGTTATTTATTATTAAAAAAATAGATATGTATTTAAACAATTTTTTTCCATTCAAGTTTCCAGTACAGTAAATAGTGATATTCACAACCCACATAAACTAAAATTGCTTGAATTTCTCAACGCTATTTAAGAGCGCGAAGGATAGGGTCGCCAGAGAAAATGGAAGTATATCCCATGCAGTGTTTGGGACATGCTCGTATCACAGAGATGATTTGCTAGTTATCTGAAATTCAAACAGAACCGGGCATTCTGTATTTTTATTTACGTACGAAACTTGGCAACCCTATTAAGAGATCGTGAGAGCAAAATATTTGAGGACCACTAGTATAAGAGACAACAAGTGGTCCACTGGGTAATAATTCAGAGACTGAGGGAGATCGCTAGCTCAGCGTGGTTGGGGACAGTGACATTGGGTGACATGTAGGGGAGAGAGTTCCCACAGGAGGCTCTGTGACTACTACCAGGGCCCGAGGCCCAGTCCAGGCTTGGGAGGTTGGAGTCATGGCCAAGGAGGGAGGTGGACATGGTCCCCTGTTGACCAGATCTGTTCTGGGAGGTAGAACATGTCTAGATCCAAGAAGTGGGGTGCAGGGCAGCTCAGGAACAGGTCCATATTTGTGCAGCTTGTGTGTGGCCATCAGGAGCAAACCCCTTGGGTGTGACCCCAAAGCCTACGCTTGGCCTCTCTAGCATCTTCTCCAGCTGCAGGACAAGGGCCGGCCAGCACACTGCCTGCTAGTCATAGACACAGGGCAGGAAACCTCCTTTCTCCCGGGCTGTGGAGAAGGCCACAGTGGGGGCCAGGGGTAAGGGATAGAAGAACAAAGGCCGTTTGTGAGCAGCAGATTTTGGGCTGGCCCCATCTGCACGTGGGATGAGGGTCATCAGTCTGGCAGAGGAGGCACAGGTTCAAGCAGGCTGCACGCCGAGCATGGGATTCCTGCTGGAGGCAGCCTTGACCGCTAGGTCCCCTTTCCATGGCGGTGGGTTCACAACCATCTGGGCTGGGAGAGTGAGAGTGAGGAAGGGACCCCAGACACGTGTCTTTCTGGGATACCAGGGCAGAGCCAGAAGCATCCTCATCCTCAGAGAAGATCCCCCTGGGTCTTGCCCTGCCACTCACATCAGGGGCCTGGTGATTGCCCCAGACAGGACACAGTCAGGGTGACGAACTGATTGATAACTGGCCTCCCAGGTGGGCTGAGAAAAAAGACAAAAGCTCCCGCCACAGCCCTGCGTGGTGGTCAGAATGCTAGGCCGGGCCAGTAGAAGAAACCCTCTCCTCCAGCTGTTGAATGCCAGGACCATGTCAGACAGAGGAAAGGAGATGGGACCAGTTTCTCCAGGGATGGCCCATGGGGGTGTGTGGGCTGTCCATGATTTGAATCAGTAATAAACCACACCAAAGACAGTCTGCTTTTTATTATCACTGTGCTTTGGAAATTCTAAAAAAGGATCCATGATAAAAATACTCCTCCCTGTTGTAAACAATTACAGTAGACACTGTTAAGTTTTAGTAAGATAGATGTATGCTTCAAATTCGCATGTTTTACTCACGTATAAACTCCTCCTACGCAGGCACCCAGACCCATGGGGACTCAACTACGAGCATATGTTTGGAGGGTAAGTTTGTGACAGTTTGGAAGCATTCGGGAAATTTCTTTCATTCATGCATTCATTCATTCATTCGTTCATTCATTCATTTTTAAGTAGGCTCCACACCCAGTGCAGAGCCCAAGGTGGGGCTCAAACTCACAACCCTAAGGTCAAGACCTGATCTGAGATCAAGATCAAGAGTTGGATGCTTAATCGCCTGAGCCACCCAGGAGCCTGCATTTGGGCAATTTAGCATCTCTGACTGCCTGTGGTGCCACCTGCCTGTGCTGGGCAGTAGACTTGAAAGGATCACCAATTTGCACAGTGATTATAATGATGGAAGGAGCGGAACTGGACTTACTTTGGTTCTTTCTATGTGACTACATGAAGTTTTTATTTCTGCTTAAAGTTTCATACAGTGAAAGAAATGCAGGCTTGGAATGAAATGCTTTTGCTGGGTAAGTGCACATTTTTGTTCACACATAACGTGTTTCCATTTTGCGATTATTACAAGCCAAAAGTTTGGCATAGAGAGACAAGGTTTGTGAACAGCGATCCTGTCTGAGCGTCCGACACGCAAGGTCAGCCGCTGGGTCAAAGCAGCCATAGAAAGAGCTGAACTGGGTCTGAGAAATGAAGTTTCTACAGAAGGTGGTTCTAAACCCCAGGTCAGAGTTGAAGGCAAGGCTGGGCCAGGGTGAGGGTTGCTGGAGGCACAGCTGAAGTAGGAGTGGGTAAGAGGTCCCAAACCGAGGCTGTGGATGGCCACGTTCTAGCTGGAGCACCGACAGGGCTGGGGCTGGCGTGACTGGGAGGAGTTTACCAGAAGCCACTACTCCCACTTTGTGCACATTGTATCTCTGTTAACACTACCCTTGGCTGCTTCTGCTTGGCAGACAGCCCTACCACTCTGGTGCAGCAAATGATGACTGTTCTGCGAAGCCCTAACTCCTTCGTGCTTTCTCTGCACTCCTTTGTCTGACACCAAGGGCAGGACAGCTTGGAAGAGGGGTCCTCAGGGCAGGGAGCATCCCTGGACTGAATGCCCCCACCCATGCACCCTCTCTGCTGCCCTCTGTGGACTGGGTTCCTCCCGGGGCTTCCCACCCCGCTCCTCTCTAGCCCTCTCTCTGGTTTCTTCTTGATTGGCTTCAGCCTCCTATCCCCAAGGCTCTGCCTCCATTCCCTGGCTTTTCTCACACAAACCTTCTGGAAATTTCTCTCCATCCCACATGTTCCTTTGCCCTCTCTCAATCAGAAACCCCAACCCTGGTTCTGGTGCAGAGCACTCTCCTGAATTCCAATCCCACTTCTGGGCTGAGCCCCGATGGACAGACATACTCAGGACTTCCACCCTGGGTTCTCCGCTGCTCCCCAAGCTGGCCCCACACCCCGTGTCCCCCTCTTCTCCTCCTCAATGGCCCCAGTCACCAAGCCCAGCTGGTTCTGCCTCTGTCATAGCTGTTCAGTGTCACCTCGCCAGCCCCCAGCCTCTTGACTGCCCCATCCACTCCGCCCATGGGTCCCCATGCGTTACCCTGAACACCACTTCCTGCACATTCCTGCTGGGCTCATTGTCAGTTGACTGAGTTCCCGCTGCACACTCACCCCTGCGTCGGGCCCTGTGGAAGATCCACAGGGCAGATAAAGATGCCACCCCCTTCCCGAGGGCCTCACTAGCCGCGAGGAAGGAGAGCCATCTTATCTCTTCCCTCCCTCCGTCTGTCCCTCCGTTCACCTCTCCCTCGCTCCACCCCCTTTCCCGTGTCTTTTCCTCCCTCCATCCAGCTTCTGTCCATCCCTCCACCTTTCCTCCTGTTCACCTCTCTCCCTCCCTCCATCCCTCTATCCACTTATTTATCCGTTTTGCCCCATTTGGTGCCAGGCCTTAGGCTGGCCATGGGGGCTGAGGCATGACTCAGGTGTCATCTACAGAAAGAGGGTGATCACAGCCATAAGGGAGGACACACAGGGGTTGGGGACCGATGCCTGAGCTGGGTTCTGGAGGGTGAGTAGGAGTTCACCAGGGAAAAAGGTGCAGGAAGGGCATCAAAGCAGAGGAGATAGCATCTGCAAAGCAACAGGGGTGTGAATGGTCCGGTATGCCCCAATTGTACAGGCTAGCTAGAGGAGCAGGTGTGTGGGACACGGGACAGGATGTAGGGGAGGGCTGAGCCAGCTCCCATGGGCCTTGAAGGCCAGGGTGACGCAGTCAGACTCCATTCTCAAGGCACTGGCACTGAGGCAGGTTTCTAAGGAGAAGAGTTGTGTGGGTGGGGCATGTTTCCAGAAGAGCCTTCTTGTGGCCGGTTTCCGGGCAGATCAGAGGGGAGCCAGGCAGCGGCAGGACAAAGTGAGGGTGGGCACGGGGGTCCGTGTGAACCAGGGGGGAGGGGGCAGAGCAGGAGAAGGGGGAGACGGGCAAAAGGGCCACACTCATCCCGCTGGCAAAGGACTATTGTGGGGTGGGACACAGCGCAGGGGGGACCCAAGGGCTAAGTGGGATGGAGGTGGGCTGTGCCACTGAGCCACCTCCTTTCTCTCTGAGCATCCCTAGAGGGCAAGGAGCCTGTGAAGCAGTCCACACCTGGCCCCCTATTGTGGCGTCCCTGTGACTTCTGCCGCTCTGACCCGTCTTTCCCACTGTATTCTTCCCTGGGTACACAGGTGCAGGACCTAGGGCTCCTGGTCCATTCCAAGAGATGACACCCAAACTGAGAGTGAGGTGCCCACATCCTCTCCTTGCAGATCTACCTAATCCTTTGGTGATCTGGCTTTTGAGGGGGGCTTTACTTTTCGTGGGGGCGGGGGAGGGTGAGGAAGCTTGGCTCCTGCCCCATAAACAACAGTTTAACCCCCTCCCTGTGGTCTATACATGCAGACTGATGGGGTGGGGCAGATGTCCAGAGGTGACAGCTGGAGCTGTGGGCTGCATCCATCCCCCATTGGCTTCTGGCTTTCTTTAAAATGTGGGCTTCAGGAACTTCTTTGTCCACAGCTCTGCGTCCTGACCACGAGTCCCTGCTAAAGGGAGAATCTCAGCCCCCTGTGCTCCTGACAGGCTCAGATAAGCAGGTGACGTGCCCATGGCCACATGGGATCTGGAACTGGCTCCCCTCCCCAGGCAGGGGCAATCCCTCCATCATTCTCTCTCGTCCTGACATTTAAGATTACAAAAAATGACTTGGGGCCAGGATTTGAGTGCAGGTAGTATATTTGGGATATGATTCCAGAATCATATCACAGTGACCCTGTGAGGCAGGGGAAGGAAGAAAGCCAACCAAAGGTGTGTTCACAAAAGAGTCACCATCAGAGGCAATTGGGGCTCTAGCCAGCAGGGGACCCTGAGGGGGCTGTGCAGGGCACACCTCTGAATTCCCTGGCATGGGCTGAGGAAGCTGGATATTAGCCTACCAGTCCTGCCCCTTACTGGCTGAGGCTTCCCCTGGACTCATGAACTGCATGGGACTTGGGACCACCCTGCAGGCCAGCTGCTCTCTTATCAACAGAAGCCATCTGTGTGTGCAGCGGGGACCATGGAGGCTGCAGTGACCTCACAGGCTGACAAGTGATGGGCAGGGATGGATTTGTCTGCCACCAGGCCACTCTCTAGTGATCCCTGCAGTCTTCATAAAAGCAAAAGCTGACCAGGGGGGACATTGCGGCTTATTCCACATACCTGTCTTTTATTAGCTCCTTAGTTCCCCATCCTAAGTGTGCACATGCCGGATTTTCACAAACCAAACACAGTCGTGAAAGTGGCACTCAGATCAAACAGCAGAACACAGCCAGCCCCCTGAAAATCACCTCTGTGTCCCCTCCCAGTGCCCACCACGCACAGGATACCTGCTCCCAACTCCTAACAGCAAGGGATTCATCTTGCCTGTTGTTGAACTTGGTCAACAATGGACTCACACGTGTGTGATCTGCTGCACCCAACTTGAGCTCAGAGCAGTCTTAGTGAGCTACCGCCGAGAGGGTGTGTGTGGCCGTGAACTGTTTGCTTTCTCAGAGCTGCGGTGCTCAGCGGGGCGAGTGTGCTGTGACCTGCTTATTCATCCCGCTGCTGTTGGACATTTGAGTAGGTGTTCAGTCTGGGGAATTATGGACAGAGCTGCCAGGGACCCAGACCTTGTCCTCACCTCTGGAGTCAGAACTCAAGAGTGGAATTTCTGGGTCATAGGATGTGCACATCCTCAGCTTTAGTCAGTCCCAGCAAATAGTTTCCTAAAATGATTGTACCATGTGAAACTCCCACCAAGAATGCTCGTTGCTTCATGTCCTTGCCCACACTTGGTCCTTCCATTTGTTTCTTTCTGCAGCTCCTTCCGGGGGGCCAAGCAGCCCTGGTTTGGCACACTCTCCACATTGTGCCACCCCCCTCCCCCAGCCCTCACTCGGCTGAGAAAGCAGAGCACCAGAGAAGGGAGTCCCTTGCCCTGCATCACACAGCTTGTGGGTGGCAGGCTGGGAACTCGAGTTCTTTGCAGGGGAACTTCTGAGGGCTGGCAAGCACGCAGGGTGGAGGCAGCCGGGAGACAGGGTGGGGGGGGGTGGATACTCAGATTTCCAGATGTGAAGTGGCGGGCGGGGTTGGAGCCACCTCCTCCCCCCTTGAGGCTATCCAGCACGCTAGCGATGACATCCTGTCCCTGTCCATTCTCTGACTCCCTGAGGGGAAGCCACACAGCCCCCCGTGTTCTTGCAGGGAGAGCAGAGTGATGAGGTCTGCTGGAAGAGGGTGCCCCCTGCAGCCCACCTTGACTGCAGAGAGTTGTGCTGGGGGGCGTCGGGGGCAGGACCCCTCAGGGCAGTGGAGCAGCCGAGTCAGGCTGCCCACATGTGGTCCAGCCGCTGGCCCTCCTGACGGAGCCAAGGGCTCGTGATTGTGACCTTCAAGCCTCCTGAATTTCTCATCAGCTAAGTGAGCCTGGTGGCAATGCCTGCCTGGAGGGTTGGTGTAAGCCTTGCTTGAGATGCAAAGAGGGCACCCACTTTGATGGGCTCCCTCCATCCTACAGGAGGCTCAGACGAGGGTGGCCAGGGGTATGGGGGGCAGGACAAGTGGGGCTCTCCTCAGAGTCGGTGGCATCTGGCAGTCTGGGCAGGGTGTGGAGTTGAGAGGGGCGCTGGGATGCTGCCTGCGCGCCCGCCCCTCCTCCCGCATGCTGGCATGTGGTTTCGTTCAGCTGAAGCCAAGCTGTTGGGGGGGAGTTTCCGTGAAAGAGGCCGGGAACAAGGCCCCTTTGTCTGGCCCAGGGTCTGCCAGCTCCCTGGGCCTGAAATTATAGGTCAGACCTCAGGCCAGCCATCCAGGGGCACATCTCTGATGGGAAGAAAGCCAGGGATCCCTTCTTTTAGATGGGGAAACTGAGGCAGAGAAGATATCAGACTTGCCTAGAAAACTCCAACTGTCAGGACACAGCTCCCCTCCTCCACCTTAGCGTTGGGTCCTCATGGTCCCTGGGTCCCTCCCAGGGTCTGCGTTGAGGCAGCTGCTTCTCTTTAACAGTCCCATGCTGCCCCTGCTATTCTTCCCTCCTCCTCCCTCTTCCACAGAGTCCTAGCTGGCTGACTACAGCCACATTTCCAGTTACCAGGAATGTAAGCCTGCAAAGCAGTCACTGTCTTGGCCCTCAGGGAGTTTGCCATCCAGTTTCCAGCACAGGAGTGGTGGCCCTGAGACAGCATGAGCAGGCGCTGTGGCCCTACACTCTGGGTGGGGGTGAGTAGAAGCCAGGAGGGTTCCCTGGAGGAGGTGATGTTTTAGCTGAGACTTGAAGGCTGAGAACGAAGCAGCCAGGCAAGGATGTGGGATCCGTGGGGAGAAGGAGGCGTTTTCTGGCCATCACCCAGCGCAAGCAGGAACTGGAAGGTTGTAGAAGTAGGGTGTAGGCAAGCAAGTGGAAGAGGGGAGGGGAGAATGTGAGAAGAGAGTGTCAGGAAACAGCTCCTATCAAGAATGGAGATGCAGATGGGAGCCAGACCACTGTCAGGCCTTGCTGGCCAGGCCACAGGGCGTGAGCTTTACTCTGAGGCCCCATAGGAGTCACAGAAGGGCTTAAAGGCAGGGAGTCATGTGGCCAGACTGTGCTTTAGAAATCAGCAATTTCCAAGAAGACTACAATCTTTTCAGGGGCAAAAGACATACGCAGAAATTTCATAAAGGAGGAAGTGCAGATGGCCAACAAACACATGTCAGGATGCTCATCCTTATTAGCGACAAGGGACACGGCAACGGAAACCTCACCGCGGTGCCATTTCACACCTACTGCATGGGCAAACATTGCAAGGGTATTTGGGGAGGTGCAGTCCTTAGAAGCCCCTGGCAGGATTGTCACAAACACTCCGAAAAACAGTTTGGCATGAGCTGGTGAACTTGAACATGTGCACACCCCATGACTCAGCGCTCCCTCTCCTGGCACTGGCCCTAGAGCACTAAAACAAATGTCACAGGAAGAATGGTACAAGGATAGTTATGGCAGCACTATTTGTAAGAGGAAAGAAAGCCCAGAAAACAACCTGAATAGCCACAGACGAGAGGATCGCTCAGTGTTGGCCAGTCGGCAGAATACTATACAGCACTGAAAAGAAATGAAGGACGGCCACAGGTACTGATAAGGTGCTCTCGTCGCTGCAAATAGGAGCGTTTACAGTGTGTCTGCTTACATCAAGTTCATGACCTGCCCAAACTAAATAACAGTTTGGGGATGCATCCATTAGAGAGGCCTTGCGGCCAAGGAGGAGCGCAGGAGACGATTTCTAGGTCTGGTAGTCTCCATCTCGGAGAGTCTCCCATTCTGGTATTTTCACATAACTGGAATCAGACACTGGGCTCGTATCACATTCCCTCCTGCTGGCTTAACATTTTTGCAATGGGCGTAACCTGCTTGTTTTATTATTAGTCAGCAGCCACAGGCGAGGACTTTCCTATCAGACCCACTTTGCTCTGTGCCTGGCCCCTGGTACCCAGCCTAGTGTGAGTCAATGACGTGTGAAATCCAGGAATCTCTAGGCTTTCATTGGTTGGACTGGCCAGGGGCTCCCTTGGCTGACCGCCAGCCACTGACAGACTTGATGAAGTCCCCTTGTGACTGTTGGGGATTTTACAGAGAACATGTTTAAAAAATATGTGCTATTATCTGACAGTGTCTGATTCTAATGTAGACAAAATCAGCGTCAAGCCCCAGGCTGCAAATGCACCCACCCTGTCGGGGCCATTCATGGATTCCCCTCCAGCATCTGGCAACCACCCCTAGTTTCCGTTTAGAAGTTCATCTTAGCCCTGCTTCAGGCTTTTAGGGGAGAGTATAGGCCCTGGGCTGAGCCAATCAGCACAGCCCATTCTTCTGGCTGCGGTGATTGGTTTAGGCCTGGGCACCTGACTTAAGCCCCTCCAATCAGAGAGAACTTGAGGATGAGCGGACTATGTTTCATTTTGTCTGGGTGTAAACGGCTGTAGGCTGAAGCTGCTGGGAAGTTTGGTCACCAGGAGAGGTGCTTTCTGGTGGTAAATGGAGGTGAGGGGAGGAGAGCTGAGGGACAAGGGAAGAGAAACTTGTTCCTGGAGACATTTGCAGACCTGAATCCAGCTATACCGGAAGTCCATCCCTCTACTCTTATGGAATTCACCATCTCCATTTTTGGTGCTTAAGCCTGCTCGAATCAAGTGTACTGTGGTTTGCAGACCGGCACCCCTCTCCAGCTAATCAGCGGCACCTCCTGAACCAGGAGCTGGGGGTGGGGTGGGGTGTCATCCCTGCCCTTTCCTTTCCTGAGCACTTTCCTTGAGCACCATGCCTGGCCGTGCAAAGGTCCTGCCTACCTATGAGCTCAGGTAACCCTCATGACACCTGATGAGTTAGGCACCATTGTCCCCATGTTTAGAGGAGGAAATAAGGTCCAGGGAGGTTAGAAGCCTCCTCTGGTCATCACGCAGCTAGGACCAGACATTGGGGCCCCAGCGTGTGTGGGCTGAGGCTGCCCCACACCGCCTCCCCCCGCACAGCCTCTTCAGAGTGCATCTTCCTGTTTGCTGGCGAGGCTGCTGAATTGATATCTGTCTCCTGCAGCAAGAGTGCAGGCTCCGTGACAGCAAGGGGAAGCCTGCCCCCCTGCCAGACCCCATGCCTGGCATAGAGCGGTGCTTGGGAAAGATCTGTTGAGTAAACAGCCAGGACTCAGTGAACACTTGACGTGTGGAAGCCCCCTCCTAAACAGTTCCCCTGTATCCCCTCACTTAGTCCTCACAATAGCCTGCTGTTGTTGGAGGTTACTTTACAGCTACGAACCCTGCAACACGGACAGGGAACTTTCCCAGGTCACACAGCTAGTAAGTGGCAGAGCGTGGGTTCAAACCCAAGCCGCATGGCTCCAGGATCTGTGGTGGTTACTGCACCGTCCTTGCATGGTGGGTAAGTGGATAGACGGACACTGAGGAAGCATTCTGGGGTGGGGGGAGAGGGGGAGTCAGGGTGCATGGAGATCAGGGGTGTGAAGCCAAGACTGGGCCCATGTCCCTAGCATGTCAGGAGGCCAGGGCTGGACAGATGGAGATGCAGGATTAAGATATACCTCACCAGGGGCCTCCTTTGCTTCCTGGGGTTGGAGCCAGCTGGCTGGTATGCTGCAGAGGGTGTGCATCCCCTGCCGGCTGCCTTATCAGGGCCTCAGTGAGGAGGGTGGATGGAAGGAAAGGCCTGGCAGGTGCCAAGGAGAGCTGCGTGGGGCGGAAAGAGACCAGAGGGCAACTCAGTGTGGATGCCCAGCACAGATGGCCTGGTCTGCTCACAGGTCCCCAAGCCTAGCTGGGTTAGCACAGAGCCAAGGAGCTTTGCATGTTCAGCTGAGAAGTTGAGAGCCCCTGGGGTTTGTGTGTACTGGCACTGAATAAATGCCTCTACCTTGGATCACATTACCTGAAGTCTAAAGATTGGAATGTGGAAGGTGAATCATCTCTCTGGGCTGTAGAGACCGCACTCCCCCAAGTCCTGTGCTCAGCCCTTAGCCCAGCCCTCAGAGAGGGACAGGCTGAGTTGGCCACAGGGTACCAGAGGGGCTGGGGTGACTTGGCATGGAAAATTGCAGACTTGGGGCTCTGACTGAAGAACAGGAAAGTCTGGAGCAACGGAGGGCACAACTGGAATCGAAGAAGGGAATCACCTCTCAGTGTACGGAAGACTTTTCTCTCAGTACCTAAAGTTGCCTAAGGATGGACACGCTGCCTTCCCTAGCTGAGTTTCTAGCTCCTTCCTCTGGGTTCAGCTGGGGAAGGCGTCCTGGGCTCCTTCCACCCGGGAAAGAGGGTACTGGGCACTGTCTGCCTGACATTCCTATGGCTTAGAGAGGCCCAAGGGTCTCAGAGTTGGAGGAGGAAACACAGAGCCTGCTAGCCTGTGGCCCCAGGGGGAATGCTATGGACCTAGTTGCCCAGACTAAAGACCTTGGTACTCCTGGGGGCCATGGGGCTCTCCCCAGATTCCTGGTGGGAAGAAGAGAGCCTGAATTTTGACCAAATCTCAGCAGCTGTCTCTGAGTCTCGGTTTTCTCATCTGTAAAGTGGGAACAGTGTTTAACCCCCAGTGTGAGGGAGACGGACACAAGAGAGATGATTGTAGCCGAGCTTCATAAGCATGTAACACAGTGACGATGTTAGTTACTATCCTTATCATCTCATTAGCCTAGGCCAAGGAGCCTAAACTAATTTTGCCAAGACAGGATAGGTACAGAAGGACATTACTGGGGGACGGAGCAGGAGAAGGCAGGAGAGGCGCCGACCAGGGCAGCTCAGACACTTGCTATAAGAGATGGGGAAGGGAGAAGGCTGGGAAGGAAGCATCTCAGAATGTGGCCGAATGTGGGGCAATTCCTGAAAGCCTCAGGCAGGATGAGGGGGAGCCCTGAGCCAGCTTCCTGCTGGGGGAAGCCCAGGGTCTTGCTGGAATGATCCTGCATTAGTAGTCACATGGAAGGGTGGCGGTGTGGAGCAGCTCATCGTGGCCTCGGCAGAAATGCAATGATGGCTTGACAAGGATGGCCAGCTGCCACCTGTGCTGCCTGAAGCAGGAGATATGAGTGATGTGCTTTCACGGTAGCCATAATTATTGCCATTCTAAACTTTGCCACATCTGAGGACTGGTTGGGCAAGCCCTGTCAGGTAACCAGAGATTATTTTGAGTCTCAGAGGCCAAGATTTGTTATTTAAGCAGGGATGCTTTCCCTCTGCGCATTCCTGGAAGGGGAGGCTTCCAGGAATTACTGGAAATTTCTGCCCCACAACAAGGCAGTGTGTTGGAGGACCCAGCCACCAGCAGTGTGGGATGGGGTGGCCAGGGGCCATGGCGTTAGATGCAAGGGCAACAATGAATGAAAGGTAGATGCATGGATGGATGGATGAAAAGGGCACCCTAAGAGAATATAGGTAGTTTAGTATGTCTGCCTTAGAATGGGGAAAGCCTTTCCAGGCACAAAGAAAATAGTGTAGGTTTTTCTACAGCACATTTTGCAAGTTCTATATATTAAAAAAAGTACATCACCAAAGTTAAAACAGGTGTTTGCTACGTGTACGTGGGAGACAAAGGGCCAGCACTTCTACTATATAAAGGATTGTTAAAAATGGTCGAGCTAAAGTTGAACACTTGCAGTAGTGAAAGGGAATGAAGAATATACACAGGAGTTCCAGAAGAAACGCAAGTGGCTAGGAATGGTTTAAAAAGATGGTCAACGTCAAATAACAGAATACCATCTGCACCTAAGAGATCGACTAACCATCGACAAGACTTAGAATATCCAGGGGTGGTATTCTCACCATTATTGGTGGGAGGAAATTTGTACAACTTCCTGGGGGAGGGTCCTTGGTAGTCTATATCAAAAGCACTTAAAAAATGTACCTGGACTTTGAACTTCTTGGAGGTGGACAAGTGTCCAAATATACAGATTGGAGGATGTTTTCCAATCAGTATTTACTTACTTTTTTAAAAGTGTTTAAAATTTTTTTTAAATGTTTTATTTATTTCTGAGAGAGAGAGAGAGAGAGAGCATGAACAGGGGAGGGTCAGAAAGAGAGGGAGATACAGAATCAGAAACAGGCTCCAGGCTCTGAGCTGGCTGTCAGCACAGAGCCCAATGCGGGGCTCAAACCCATGAACTGTGAGATCATGACCTGAGCCGAAGTTGGACGCTTAACCGACTGAGCCATCCTACTCTTTTTTAAAGTTTATTTGTTTATTTTGAGACAGACAGAGACAGTGTGAGCGGGAGAGGGGCAGAGAGGGAGAGGAAGAGAGAGAGAATCCCGAGCAGCGTCCACACTGCCAGTGCAAAGCCTGACATGGGGCTGGAACTACGAACCTTGAGATCTTGACTTGAGCTGAAGTCTGACGCTTAACCCACTGAGCCACCCAGGTGCCCCCAAATCAGTTTTTATAATAAAGAAAATTAGGAGTGCTCAAGGGAGGGTCAGGTAAATAAATTGTGGTGGTAGGAGACAGAGGAATACCCTGCAGTTGTTGAAGTGACTGTCTAGATATGTTATTGATGTAGAAAAATGGCTACAGTATATTGACATTAAAATGGAGCAGAAAAAAATGTTCGTTAGAATTTGTGCACATTTGTGTATACATACATCCATTTACCTATATATGCATACATACATATAGAACAAAAGTGGTTGGAAGTCATTCTCTCGTGAAAGTAGATCTGCTAGAGTTAAATGTTCTCTTTTTAATTTTTAAAACATTTTTATTCATTCTTTTTGAGAGACAGAGAGACTGTGAGTGGGGGAGGGGCAGAGAGAGAGATGGAGACACAGAATCTGAAGCAGGCTCCAGGCTCCGAGTTCCAGGCTGTCAGCACAGAGCCCGATGCAGGGCTCGAACCCATGAACTGGGAGATCATGACATGAGCTGAAGTCGGACGCTTAACTGACTGAGCCACCCAGGCGCCCCTAGAGTTAACTGTTCTATTATGTTTCCCCCAACTTATTTATTAAAATCAGAGTCAGCTTCTCCCATTTCACAAATGGAAAAACTGAGGCTCAGAGTGGGCAAGACGCTTGCTGGGACCAGGCCTCCTGTCTCGGGGCTGCTTTTGTCTTCGGGCTGCACTGTGTGGCCTTAAGCAAATTCCTTCCCTCTCTGGGGTGCTCCAGTCAGGGAAGGGGCTCTGAGACCCTGCTGCCTCGTGTCCTAGTCCTCTGGGTAGATCCCAGTCTCTGAGTTCAGTGCCCCTGGCCCCCTCGCCCTTGCCCCCTGCCAGAAGAGCTGGCTTAAACAGCAAGACTGAGCCAAGTCTTGTCTGGGGTGACCAGAACTTTTCAGAAGTGCCAGAAGTTTCATCACACACCAGGCAGAGAGATGGGCGGGAGTGAGTCACGAATGAGCAGACTGAGCCGGGCCTCGAGGGGAGGTCGGGGCTGACTGTTCCCAGATGGGAGGCGTCAGGCTGGGCAGCTTTCCTGTAATAAGCAGACAGCTTGGGAAAGTGTGGAGAAGCCCCAGGAGTGGAAGGAAAATGGTAATGTTTTTCCCACCTCTTCTCCCCACACATCCTGTTCCGTGCGCTTTAGCCCCTCTGACCACTATGCCGAGGGGTGACCCAGGCCCTGCTCGCATAGGGAGGAAGGGGCACCCATGGCCTCACTGCAACGTGCTCCACTCCTTCCTCTGCAAGGGCAGGGCCACTCTGGAGTCAGACAGCTCCAGGCAGGGGCCCTGGCTATGCCACTGAGCCCGATTCTTTGTAAAATGGGCGTAATAATACCCACCATCTCCAGATTGTCTCCAGGATTAAATGAATGAATCAATATAAGGTGCCCATTCAAATAAATGCTTGGCACACAGTGTATGGTTAACAGATAGGAGTTTATTTTTCATTCCAATCATCGTCCCCTTTATTTAGGACAAAGCACCTTTGGTGAGAGTCTGGCCATCATAAAATCTGATCCCTAACTGCTAACTAACCCCAGTATCAGAAGCAAGGCTGGGAAGTGCAGGCACCAGACGTGGTGGGTAACGTTGCCTCAGTGAGACAAACTCTGTTTGGCAAGACTCTTGGGTGCAAGAAATAGAACCCCAAGTGAAATTGGCTGAAGCCCCAAAGGGAATGAAGGTATTGAGCTTTGTGACCAAAAAACCCACAGGTGGGTTGGCCAGGCCAAGCTATAATCAGGTGCTTGAATGTTATGTCATCCGAAAGTGGTCTCTCTCCTCTCGGCTGAGCTTTTCTCTGAGTTGGTGTTTCTTTCTCAGCGGGTTTCCGTATGCAGAGACTTCCATACCACAGGCTCATATCCATCACATGCACAATGTGCCAGGAAGAGCCCCTCTGTCCGGGCTCTGATGCAGGAAGTCGGCCTTAAATGAGGAGGCTCCTCCTTTTGTCTGGATGGATTACTTTAGCAGGGTACACCTGGGCCAGGTACTCCTCCTTCCTCCCTGGAAGGGATGATTGGCTCCATCTGAACAAAACACATGGACTCAGAATGGAGAGAAGGGGGTTCTGGGCAGGGGACTCAGGAGGCTGGTCGCTGTGTCACAGGTCGACTGCAAAGGTGTTCATGGAGGGCTCGGAATCGTGAGCACCTGCAGAAGAATGGTGTGCACGCTGTGTCTATGACTTGTTCATGGACAGCTGGAGCCAGCTGTTGGAGCGGGGTGGGGGTTAGGTACATGTTAGGCTGCTATAGCCAAGGGATCCTAAAAGACTATGGCTTATGCATTTGAAAGCTTATTTCTCATTCATGGGATGATCCAGGTATGGTGGCTCCATGATGCTCAGGGGTTCCTTTCACTCAAGCATGACTTCTGCCTATTCTACTAGGTGGCTGCTCTTGCTCTGTATCCACCAGCAGGTCCTCATTCAGCCAGCAGGAAGGGGAAAGGCCACATCACTTCTGCTCCCATTCAGTGGCCTCACCTCCTACTTGGCTGCCAGGAAGGGGCTGGGGATGTGTCTTTTGCCAGGCAGCCATGGGTCTGTGCGAAATGTCTACAGTTCAGTTTCTAACATAGAAAGCCCTAGATGGAACAGCTTTCAGGGTGGATAGAAAGACAGGCAAGTGAAGGAAGTTCCGGTGTATAACCAGCCTTTTGTTGGCTAAAGACAGGGGTGTGCGTGGGTACAGAAGCTGGAGGACCAGGTGGGGTCCGCACCTGGGTTCTCAGGACTGACGGTGTGCCCACTGTGAACTTCAGTCATGACACCTGCCAGCAGCTGCCGTTGGCCACCCGTTGGGCCTGGGATTGTCTGCCGGTGATACGGCCACTCCAGGATGTGGGGAGGGATGGGAGAAGAATCCAGCACAAACCCTGGGGCTCAGGGCCCCTTGAGGAGGGAATTCCAAGGACTGGTGTGAGATGTCATGGGCTCCACATGAGCGCAGTCCCTTGGTCTCTCCTTGGGGAGGGGTGCAGCTGGAAGAAGAAAGCCAGAGGGAAGTCCTTGAAGCAGCCTTTTCCAAACTTAGCTGTACCTTACTATCGACTGGGGATGAGAAAAATACTGATACCTCGCTGCACCCTCTGGAGACATAGATTTAATAGTTCTGGAGTAGAACGTAGACATTGGTAGTTGAAAAAAAGTTCCTGGGTGATTCTCTAGGACTGCCTTGTTCTAGAATTTGGGTCTGGATGCCGCCCTGGGTCTCAGTTGGACACCGAGATAGCAGGGGGTGTGGTGGGGAGAGCCTTTGTCAGCAAATCACTGCCTGTCATCCTTGAATATCTTTCCCTTTCCCGTACTTGTGGGATTCTCCCTTTTGACGGTCTGGCTGGGCCCAGACACCCACTTTCCTAGCTTTCTTTGTGGCCAGGGGTAGACAGATGCCTTGCACTGTCCAGTGTGTCATTGCAGCTGAAACAGGTGCTAGAGGGAAGGCAGGAGCTATGACTACGTGAGCCCAGCACAGAGGAAGGGCTGTCCCATCAGCTCTTAGAAGTGGAGAAGCTCTGATGGGGACTCCCAGGCCCATCATTCAAGGAGCGGGCAGCCCCATGCTGTCTGCACGCAGGTGCATGGGAAGGTTTGGGGGCACTGTTACTGGCTCATGTTGGTTTAGGCTGTGTGCAATGGCGGGGGGGGGGGAACAGAGGATCCAAAGTGGGCCTAGCGCTGACAGCAGAGAGTCCGATGTTGGGCTCAAACCCATGAGTGGTGATATTGTGACCTGAGCCGAAGTCTGACCTTAACCGACTGAGCCACCAGCTGCTCCAGCAACAACCACCATTTAATTGAGGGCTTATCACGTGTTCAAGTCTGCTGTATGCATCTTGACTTCAAAGCGATCCTATGAGGCAGGAATTGTTTTATAGATCAGAGCGCTGAGGCCAGAGGGTTGAAGCCACTTGCTGAATGTCACACAGGGGGATGTGGCTTTAAATCAAGGCCATTTGGCTGCAGATTCACTGCTCCTAGACCCTCTGCTATTGTTGTAGAGGGTGTTGTTCCCATTTCTCAGATGCTGGGAGAGGTGCTGTGACCTACCGGAGGCCACCCAAGCCAGGATGCGGATTCAGGAGCCCAGTGAGGCTGATACTTCTCCACAGCCCAGCTGGCCGGGTGGTGCAGGTGTGTCCTGGCCCGGCGCTGCCGGCGCCTCGGTGCCCGGGGGGGCTGGTGAGATTGTCTCTGATGTGAGGAACTCTGCTGCCCACTCTGAGCACTATCTGTGCCTTATCGCCTGGAACTTCCTCCAGTCGTGTCTTGACCGGGCCCCGGGCCCCAAATTCCTTGGGGGTGATGCGCGCTCTGTCTGTGATAACAGCCCTGGCAGGACTCCGAGGAGTCAGCTGCCTTGGCCACATCTGCAGCTCAGATAACAGACTACGGGCAAAGTGTCTCCACTTTATCTCATGAAAGATGGCCAGGCCCTGGGTTCTCCCTCCGCGGCAAGGTAAGGCCAAATCTTGGCTCACTGCCTCTCCTCCTGGGACCTGCGGGGGGGTGGGGGGGGGTGGAGAAGGGAGCCTCACTAGGGGGCAGTGAGTTATCTTGGTGCAAGGGGGGCAAAGCCCAGTGGCTTCTATGTCCCAGGACTCCTCCCCTGCTGATAGAAGGAAGGATTCAATCTATCATTCACTCTTTAGCTATTTTCTAAACACTCCCCTGGGGCTAAGCCCTCTTCAAAGTACTTTTGTATTTTGATTCGCTTAATCCTCCCAATAGCCCCTTGAGATAGGCTCTGTCATCTTTGTGCTCATTTTACAGTTGAGGAATTCAAGGCCCAGAGAGGTGCAGTAATTTGCTCAAAGTCACACAGCTGGTGAGCCGTGGAGTTCTCAACCACAGGCCACACTGCCTACAATCATTTTTAAATGTACTCGGGAGAGTAGAGAGGGTAGGCAGTGAGAGAGGGGCAGTTTCTACCTCGGCCTGGATCTTAGGTCAGTGATGTGGATCAGCCAGTCATGAGGGAGGATGCAGGTTTGTGCAAAGGCCCTTGAGGAAAAGAAGCTCCAGTGGGTAAAAGGGCTCAGAGAGCCCAGGGTTAGACGGGACGCTCAGCAGGCTGGGCCTACGGTCTCTGTTCAGGCTTTGGGTGTCCATCCCCTTCTGGCTCTTTTGTGGTCAGCCCTGTCCTAGCCCCCAGACGGTTCCACGCTTCCTGGCTTCCTCTCCTCCCGGCTGTGACCTTGAACAAGTGGCTTTCCTTCTCTCTGCCTTTGCTCGTCCTGGGCTATAGTGAGGCCTCTGGGGGTGGGGTGGAGGGGCTGTGGCTGCTACCCACATGTGAGGTGGCAACTGTCGGGCAGGTGGAAGATGGTCCTAGAGGTCCTGGTCTGGGCTTCGGGTCCCAGAGATGTGGCTCCGGGACTGAGAAGCACAAGGAAACCAAGAGGTAGAGTCATAGGGAAATGCAGAGACCAAGAAAGGTAGAGTAAGACAGAGAGAGAGACATAGGCAGAGACACAGAAAGGAGAGACTAAGTGGGGAAAGAGTGAGAGACCTGAGAGAGAGGGAGGCCTGACCATGTGAATAAGACACCAAGAAATGCAGATAGGGGTTGATTCACAGCAACAGAGAGACACAGATGCAGACGCAGACAAGTAAAGGTGACATGCCCAAGAGAGGACAGCAAAGCTGTGAGTGTTCCGAATGCCATTGAATTGGACACTTTAAAATGGTTCAAATGGCCAATTTTGTGCTTTGTGACTTCTACCACAATGAAAAGAGAAATTGGGAGACAGAAGATGGCAAAGAGAGAGGGACAGAGGGGGATGGGAGGACGGAATTCCTGGATCCTGACTATTCCCTTAGGAGCTGGCCTTTGGGACCCTAGAGAGTGGGAAGGGACGTGTGTCCAGGCCTGAAGAGCCCAGAGGATTTGGGGCCAGTCCCCTGCCACCTGGGCTGTTCTGGTGCTAATGTTGGCCAAGCAGTGCCAAATTTTGCTTGTGTGTTTTGGGTGTGGGGTTTTGAGCCCTTGGTGGGGAGGAAGGACCCTGGAGGTAGCCCCAGGCCAACTGCCTGCTCCTCATAGGGCCTCCTACCGGTCACAGGCTCCTTGTCTGCCCTTACCCAGACCTTGGGATGCGCCCCCTCTGCCTCAACTGGAGGCATGACAGCCACAGGAAGCGACATTTTAGTTTCCCTCCTGCGCAGTGTGCTTACGACCTGTTGGGGCCTATGCTGTGGGTAGGACACCTGGTTCTCCTTGGCTACCCATCACCGGTCCGGGTTAACCCATTCAAGAGCCAAGGAGGCTGGGGTCACAGGAAAGGGACAAACCTAGATTGCCCTAAAGCAGGGGGCAGGGAGCCATCTGCCCAGGGCCCTGCAGCAGCAGTGTGGGGCTGCCGGCCGGTCAGGTAGGGTGCGGGAGCTCCCAGGGCAGGCAGCCAGGGGGATGGAGAAGTCTGCCTTTTGTCCCTATCACACCACCTGTGCCTCCGCAGTGTGGTGCCCACACCCCTCAGCCTTCCCAAAGTGCCCAGCATCGCTGAGCCCATCTTCCAGGTGGGAACATTGAGGCCCAGGCTGGCTTAGGAACTCACTGGGCGGGACAAGACGGGTGCGGGACGGGTGGGGTAGCCGGGACTCCTCAGCGGACGCGCCAGGCGACAGTCTCTGGGGCTCTGTTTGCAGAGCTAGGCGCGGGCCCGGCCCCCTCCCCGGCCCGCGGCGAGACCCCGCCCCGGAGGCGGAGGCAGGGGAGGGGGCCCCGGGCCGACTCGGGCCGCCCCTCCGCCCCGCCCCGCGCCGCGCACAGCCGGGGCTCGCGGCTCTCGACGCGCCGACGGCCGGGCAGACTGACGGACGGGTGGCTGGACATGCGGAGCGCCCCGCGGTGAGTGCCCGCCGAGCCCCTCCTGCGCGGGGTCCCCACCTTCTCCTCCGCGCCGCGCCCCCGCCGCTCGCCACGGTGGGCTCGGGGGCCCTCTGGCGCCCCGACGGTTCGGCGGCCCCGCGGACGGGCACCCGGAGCCGGGAGCGTCCACACCCCGCCCAGCTGCGGGCTCGCCTTCCTTGTCCCGGTCCCATTGGACAGATGCGGGCGCCGAGGCCAGCGCCGGGGCGGGGAGGGGGGCGCTCGGGGTCCGTGGGCAGGGTCCCCCCACCCACCAGGTCGCGCGCGTCACCCCCTTCCCCCTGTGCTGTCGCCCTTCCCTCCGCCGCATCCAGCCGGTCACCGCACCCCCCCCCCACCCCGGTATTGCTCCACTCCTTCCCTAGGCCCCCTCCTCCCCTCCCCCTGCCTCTCAGCTCCCTCCGTCGGGCACCACCCCCACCACTCACACTAGTAGCCAAAAGTAGCCTGGGCGCACGCGCCATCCCGTCACCCCATTCCCCCAGGCAGAAAGTCCTATGCTCAGAGCCACCCCCCCATCTCTCGCACACATGCTCGGGCCTTTCACACTCTTCTCCCACACACATCGCTTTTGCACACTCATGCCTCATACATACGCGCCTCTCTCACGGGCGCCTCCCAGACACGCATGCCTCTCTAGCAGTCTCGGTTCCACGCGTGTGCCTCTCTAACACGCATGCATGTCGGCCACACGTGTGTCTGTCACACATGCATATCTATCTCACATGTGTCACACACGTGTCTCACGCATAGCTGGAGTAATAGACATCCCCTCGAGCACCGAATCTTGCACAGCGAGTCACAGACACCGACGACTCCAGGGTCCTGTGCACCCTGAGGGTCGGTCTACTGTATGGGTTCTGCACTGTGTTCCCTGCTCGCCTGAGTTTGCTGGGAGCCAGAGTAGCGCCCCCGGAAGGGGGGGATGTCTCCAGGCTGGGCCTCTCTTGCCCTGGGGCCTGGGAGGCTGTGGGATCACAGGCAGCATGGTTGGGGGTGGGCTTCTGGGATGGATCTGACTCCACCAGCCTCCCCACTCCTTATCCACCCCTGTATTCTCTCCCCTGCTCCCACCCTCCCCTCCCCAGCAGGGTTGCCCTTTCTCTCTTTACTGTTACAAGGTGATTGCACTTGGACCTCGGGAAGCTGGTGAGAGCCAGCAGGTGTCATCAAGGCAAGCCAAAACAGAAAGAGATTTGGGTGGCGGTCATCACCCAGAGCCCCTTGAATAGGGACTGGTCCAGGCCCCTCGCAGAGCAAGCCCCCATGAGTGGTCCCGGCATGTGTCTGTAGCTGAAGGACTGGGGCTCTGAGCCGCACCTTCCCCGGATGCAGATGAGGGTGAAGACCCCTACCGGGAGGGGGGGGCTGTACTTGTTGCTCCCTCACCTCTCACCCTCCCCCCTTGCATCCAGAGCTGGGAGATGGAGGAAGTGGGCAGGGAATGGGTGAAATCAAGGAATCTTGCTCTGGCTATGCAGGGCCTGCCAGCCCCAGCTCCGACTGGCCCTGTGTGTTTTGTCTGGCTCTTACCGTGCTGTTATTATTTTTAAATATTTAATTAGCCACCAGGATTTGCACATGGGCAGGTTTCACGTAAAAGTCCGGATTCCCATCTTCACTTGAAAAATCGCGGCGGCCGGCAGCACAGGACCCACACCCCGCCGTGGTGCCCGCTGGCAGTGCTGCCTGCCTTCTGTGCCTGCGGGTGGAGGGGGCACCGTCTGGCCCAAGTCTCCACCAGGCCTGCTTGTACGTCCTCAGCGCCTACCTGGCCTGTAGGTCTCCGTGTTCGCTGTGCCTACTGTATAATCCGGGCTGTTTCTGCCACATTCCGGCCCCAGAGGGGCCTGGGCTCGTCCCCTCACCCGTGGCTGGGGAAGCCCCGAGGGAGCCTTATACCTCTCTGCTGCACTGAAAGGCGTGCTGGGGCCCAGACCACAGGCATCTTTGCGATGATGGCAGGCACTTTCTGCTGGCCCGTGGGGGACAGTGTTCTGGGAGCCCCTGGGCGGAAGGCAGTGATCTCATAGTCAGACCTTGACCATCTCATTCCTCCTATATCCTGTCAGTGATTCTGCAAGGTCACATCCTTACCCTGTTTGACAGCTGGGGAAACTGAGGCTCAGAACTTTCCAGCAAACACATGGTAGAACTGGGATTTCAACCTAGATTTTTCTGATCCCACAGCCAATCTCTTTAATTCCCCCTCCCCCCACTTCAGTGACTCCAGCAGAGGAAGGACTTGGTCTCATCCACCCTGGGCCAATTCCCAGAGTCAGGCCCATGCCTGGCACCCAGTAGATGCTTGATAAATGCTTGTGGAATGACGGAGGGAAGTGCAGCTGCTTCTCTGCAGGGGTCAGGGTAGAGCTAAATTCAGGGCCTAAAGCGAAGAAGGTTTCATGCAGACTGAACGACCACCCAGGTTCCTTTTATCAGCCTGAAAGCTCAGCAGTTTTCTGTGCTTTTAAAATTTTATTTTATTTATTTTATTTTATAGAAAGGGAGTGAGGCAGGGAGAGGGGCAGGGGCGAGGGAGAGGGAGGTGGAGAGAGGAGAGGGGGCGGGGGGAGAATCCCAAGCAGGCTCCACGCTCAGGAGCTTGGTCCTATCTATGCCTGTGAGATCATGACCTGAGCCGAAATCAAGAGTCAGATGCTCTACCGTCTGAGCCACCCAGGTGCCCCTCTGCTTTAGTCTTAATGGTCATCTTGTCTGTGACTCTGTCACCACCAAGACGAAGATTCCTGAGTCTCAGTCTATATTGCCTTAGGAGCATCCTGGTGGGGCGTTTTGGACATCAGGTTCCACGTTGGTCCTGCATTTGAGGGTTGTAGGTGTGAGCATTTTCTCAGGAAGCCCAGGTTGGCGTACAAGATGCCTTACAAGGAGGAACTCAGGCTCCCAGCTCCTGGCTCCTGTTTCCTTGGGTGGCCCCTCCACGGGTGGCATGGGGTGGGGCAGTGCTGTGCTATTTTTTAAAAAAATGTTTGTTTATTTTTGAGAGACAGAGACAGAGCATGAGCAGGGGAGGGGCAGAGAGAGAGAGGGAGACACAGAATCCGAAGCAGGCTCCAGGCTCTGAGCTGTCAGCACAAAGCCCGATGTGGGGCTCAAACCCACAAACTATGAGATCATGACCTGAGCCGAAGTCAGATGCTCAACTGACTGAGCCCTCCAGACACCCCATTGCTTTGTTATTTTAAGACCTAGTTCCCATACTTTCTCTTGTGAGCCCACGTGTGTGGCTAAAGTCCTGTCAGTGAAGCACCCCAGGGACATGTGGCCTCCTAGATGTTTGCTGACCTGACTGAATGAGGACCTGCCCTTCCAGAGTGACTGGGGATGGTGGGCAGCCCCAGCCTCTTCCTCATACTTCCTGAAGGTTTTCCTTCCTGCTGGGGAGGAAGGTGCTGGGCTGTACAAGGTAGTGCTAAGGGCCCATCCCTCCCTTCCCTGGGCCTCAGTCTTACCTTCTGTAAGGTGGGTATCCTCCGACGGCTTTCCAGGGCTCGTGGTCCTGAAGTGGAGGGGAAGAGGGACTCCCAGTTTCTGTTCTCTGGGAGGCAGTTGGGTGTAGCCTGCCTCCCAGGCCTCCTGAACTCTGAAGGGCCTCCCCCTGGTGAAGGCCTTGCCCTGGGACCCAGTTGCAGCTTGCGATGGGATTCTGGACGCTGTGCTCCTACAGCCCCATGATCTCTGTGAGGCCTGGCAGGAATAATGCTATCAGGTGGGAACTGCTGCAGGAGCTTCACCCTCCTGAGCCCAAAGTAGGAGTCACGTCCTGGGTGAGGCACCGTCCAGGTAGGGACGCCTCGGGGACAACGCAGACATGGTCTCTCCCATGCAGTTTATGTTCTAGTTGGAGGGGCAAGGTGGGGTGAGTCAGGTGACAAATGAATTAGGTTGATTGCAGATGCTCTAGAGGAGTTTAAGTCAGGACAACCAAATCCAGGTGGGCAGGGAGAGTTCTTTGAGGAGGAGTTCTGAGCTGAGACCAGAGTGGTAAGGGAAAATGTCAGTCAGCGAGCACAGCTAGTGCAAAGGCCCTGAGGTGGGACCCTGCTTGATGTGTCTGAGGGATGGAGAAGGAGGAGGCTGGAGTGGCTAAGGGAGGGTAGGGAGGGTGCTGAGTAAGCGAAGAAGGGGAGGGCAGGGAGTTTGAAAGCTACTGAAAAGTTTTGATGGAAGGAGCAGTGAGATCTGATTTTTGTTTTAAAACACCCCCTTGAGCCGTAAGATCAGGAGGCTTGTGCTGGCCCCATGCAGGGGTGCAATTCTCACCTTTGAGAAGCCGCAAGCGGGTGGGAGAGACAGGCGTGTGGGCAGACATTTGAGATCCAGGGTGACAGATACTGGTTAAGTAGATGTTGGTACAGCCTCACTGTGGAATATGATGCAGCTGCAAAGAATTAGAGTGCTCTCTGTGGAAAGAAAGGTCCTTCCAGATCTGTTAAGAGAGGAAAACAAGGTGCTGAATGGCATGTACAACACACTACTCTTTTTAAAAAAAAATTTTATTAAACATTTTTAAATTTATTAAAAAAATTTTTTTATGTCTTTATTTTATTTTGAGAGACAGAGAGTAAGCAGGGAAGGGGCAGACAGAGAGGGAAACACAGAATGTGAAGCAGCTCCAGGCTCTGAGCTAGCTGTCAGCACAGAGCCCGATGTGGGGCTCGAACCCATGGACTGTGATCATGACCTGAGCCGAAGATGGACACTTAACCAACTGAGCCCCACAGGCGCCCCTTATTTTTAAAGTTTTAAATGTTTATATATTTTTGATATATATAGACAGAGGTTCAGCGGGGGAGGGGCAGAGAGGGAGACACAGAATGTGAGGCAGGCTCCAGGCTCCGAGCTGTCAGCACAGAGCTCAATGTGGGGCTCGAACCCACAAACTTCTAGATCATGACCCGAGCTGAAGTTAGACTCTTAACTAGCTAAGCCACCCAGTCGCCCCTAAAACATACTATTCTTGTGTCAAATAAGAAAAATGAATTCATGGGACACCTGGGTGGCTCAGTCGGTTAAGTGTCTGACACTTGATTTTGGCCCAGATCATGATCTTGAGGTTTGTGAGCTTCACCCCATATCGGGCTCTGCACTGACAACGTGGAGCCTGCTTGGGACCCTCTGTTTCTACTTCCCTTTTCTGTCCCCCGCCACCCGTAAATGAATAAAGTGGAAAAAAAAAAAAAGAAGAAGAAGAAGAAGAAAGAAATACAAATTCACGCTGGCTTGTATGTGCATAAAGCAGCCTGGGCAGAAACGCGAAGAACAGGTTTTAGTGCTGTGGTTGCCTGGGGGTCAGGGTGGGTTGGGGTGGGCAGGTGGGGGCCTAGGGTGCAAGGGGGAGGTGACACATCCCACACTGTGCCTTGTTTATATTTTCTGCTTTTTGAACCATGGGACTGGATTGCTTGCTCAAAATATCAAATTGAAGAGCAGTTGGGCCGTTGGTGGGTGACTGTTGGTTTGTGAGTTTTAAGTGGAAGTGCTTCAGGATGGTTTTTAAATTCCCGGCTTGACTGACCTTGTTGTTGAGCAGACGGACTTCTTCCTGGCATGGCATGCAGAAGTTTCCACTGTGATTAAATTAGATGGTAACAAAGTCACTCTTTGCAAGGTTTGGCAAATGGACAAAAGAAAAAACCCACCCTCTCTCTCTCCCTGTTTCTTACCCCCTTTTCCTGTGGGTGTGTTTCCTTCTGGTGATTTGACTGCTGGCTCTTCCTGGCGTGGGTACCATGGCACTTATCGTGCAGTACTGAGACTGTTTCTGCAGTCAGCCCCTCCCGGCTGGCGACAGGTCCAGAGCTGGGGGTGGCCAGGTGTAGGAAAGCCCCTGCTTTGGCTTCCTCTAGGGTTCAGATTCCCAGCCCCGCCACTCACAGGCTATGCTCCCATCAGGCCAGTGACTTATTCCTTGGAGCCTCAGTTTCCTCATCTGTAAAATGGGTATCCTATCTCAGGGTTAACAGAAGGAGAAAATGAGATCACTCATTCCTTCATTGAATAGACCTTTCTTGAGCATCCACTGGGTCCCGGATGCTGCTCTAAGTGCTGGGAATGACAGTGACCAAGACAATATCTTCTGCCCCCACACACTTTCTGGCAGGAAGCACACACAGGAGACATATGGGCGCTCCCTGTTGTGTCCTGTGCTAGCCGTGTGTGCGATGAAGAGACGGCAGGGCTGGTCCAGGGCTGGGAGCTGGGGTGCAGGCAGGTTAGGCAGAACATCAGAGGAGTCAGTGGAGTAGATGCTTTGGGTGGAGTGGTCACAGCAGGTGCAGATGACCTGAAACAGCTACAGATCAGGGCCTCCATGCACAAGAAGAGCCACTGGGGGGCCAGGTCTGGGGGCCACGGGAGGGCTTCTGTTTTAACTCTTGGTGTGATATAGAATCAATTGAGGGAGGAGTGAGCTCTGATTGAGATTTTGAAGTCCTGCACCACTGGGCTGTTGGGGGAAGACCAAGGAGGCCTAGGATTTGGCCTTAGGTGACAATGGCGAGTGGTGGAGTTGTGTTCTTTCCCCGGGAGGGTTGAGAACCATGGCTGATCATTGCTTTGTGCAGCCAGGAAGAGGCTTGCGAAGCCCAGGTTCCTGGTCAGTGGCTCTTGGGACATCCATGCCAGGGATGTGTGCTTGCAGTAGCCTCTGGTGTGGCATGGCCTGGCGTCCCTCTCGCGCCCACCTAAGGGCCCCAGGGATGCACACAGGCAGTTCTGACGGCTTCCGTCCTGGCTGTCCTGAAGGACAGCCTAGAGGTCATGACAGTCTGAGAGGCATCTAGCTGAGTTGGGCAGTGGTCAGGGAGGGCTTCCTGGAGGAGGTGATACATTCACTGTAAGGTAAAAGTGTGAGAGAGACACAAGAATGGGAGAAAACCTGCTTCTCTTGGAGAAGGGCAGGTGGGAAGCAAGGCTGTGCTGGTGGGCTAGACTCCGACACTGGAGCACCTCAAATCCTCGTCTGTGAACGGGTGATGGGCAGCCTTGGGACATTTCTTAGAAGGGGATGGACATGGCCAAGGGTTAGGGGGTCTCTATGGCAGCCCGAGCAGGAGGTGGGACTGGAGGGGCAGAATGGTGGTAGGCAGAAGAGAATGTGACACTGAGATGACAGAGCAGGGACGCTGAGGCTCAGAAAGGGGCCTGCCTGGCTGTAGTCACACAGCAAGTGAGGAGGAAGAATGGGGCGGGAGCCAGGTCTGTGCACCTCCAGGTCCTGCTCCGGATGGGCTGCCCTTTCATTGCAGGCATGGCCGGCATGCATGCACACACTGCTCATCCTCCTCCTCCGGCCGGGTCCCTTCCTGGGGCCTCTCCCGGGTCAGGCCGTGCGTCATTTTCCACCATTGTCCCCACGGTTATTGGAATTTGGAAACACTGCAAAAATGCCTCTGTCTTCTCATATATGGAGATCATTGCAAAGAAAGTGCTGGTTTGGGGAAAGGTTATTTCCTTCCTTGAGGGTGGGGAGCCTAGCTTTTCTGGTGAGGGGAGATGCTGCATTGTAGGCCAGAGGGACCCCACCCAGGTCACAGTGCTCGTGAGGAAGTGGCTGCCTGCCCGCCCGCCCGGGGCTGGGAGACTTGGCCCGGCCCAGAGGGTGGGGGGCAGTGTGCGCCGTTGTCCTGGGGAGCGGGATGACCACAGGCAGACCCTGACCTCCTGGGGCTTTAATCTCACCTTCTATGGTTTCAGTTTCCTCATCCTGGCTCAGCTGTTTGATGCCCAGGAATGGCCTGAAATGTGGGAAGAGGGCCTGATAGTGGGGTGACAGTGGGGCGAGGACCCCCAGGCCAGAGAGGCATGGAGGCTGCTGGCATGCCTGCCTGGCCCGAGTCCCATGACCCTGGGTGATGAGGGCCTTGTCTTGCAGCCTCAGCTTCTCCATCTGTAAAGTGGGCCTGCTGGTCATGGGCTGCCTAGCAGGGCGGTGTGTGGACTACAGGATGTATGCAGAGCCCCAAGCATGGCTTTTGGGGGGGTCCACAGTGCCTCACTGATACATGCCAGCTAGGTTCTTGGAGTGCCGTGACCCCATTCTCCTGTCTTGTGTCTCTGTAGTCTGATCTTTGAGATGGCCATGGTCTGTGTAGGGGCCAGCCCTTGGCCTTGTGGTCAGAACACACCAGTTCTTTTGTTTTTTTAAAACGTTTATTTATTTTTCAAAGTGGGGGGCAGAGAAAGAGGGAGAGAGAGAATCCAAAGCAGACTCCTCACTGTCAGCACAGAGCCCAACACAGGGCTTGAACTCAGGAACCATGAGTTCATGACCTGAGCTGAAATGAAGAGTCCGACGCTTAACTGACTGCACCCCCCCAGGGGCCCCCAGGACACACCAGTTCCTAATGAGCCTCCCAGAGTTCTGTCCTCAGCCAGGTCTCCCATCCTGGCCCTGAATTCCCAGTGGTGCCTTCGGTCCCTAAGTGAGCTTTAGGTGACCTGGAAAATTCTGTTCTTCTCCTTTGTCCTCACAGTGAAAATACAGCATTAAAAATACTGTGGTCGAGAAGTCCTGGGAGCCCTGAGAACACAGCCCCCAAAGAGTCTGTGGCCTGGGTCCTAGGGACCTGGGAGGGGTCTGAGCAGGACAGCACAGCCTGCTGGGATGCGTGGATGGGCACAGCGGGACAGGACCTCCGCGGACCAGGCCGGCTCAGGGGGTTGGGGATCAGTGGTCTTGACCCGTGCCGGCCCCTCAAAGGCACAGGACACGTTGGACCCTCCTTGATCCCCGACACTCAGAGGCATGCGCGCGCGCGTGCACACACACAGACACACACACACACACACACACAGCTCTCACTGTGGTTTCCGCATCAGCCTTCCTGGTCCTTGGGAGCTGAGAGATTAGTTGCCCTCATGGTGGTTTGGTGCCGGCTGAGCCTCTCCGTGTCCCTTATCTGCTCCCCTGGCATGTCCCCAGAGCGGATTCGTTCCCATGTCGTCTGACCATCAGCACCCCAGGGGCTCTGGCTGCCGAAGTCTGATTACAGGGGCTGATGAAGGCGGGCCCCATAGGGGGCCTTGTGTCCTTTCTTGGGAAAAAAGCCAGTGGCTATCGTCTTCCTCTTTTGATAAAGGGATAATTAGCGTAATACCAGCACATTTTCT
Organism: Proteles cristata cristata; assembly: GCA_017311185.1. Lineage (NCBI taxonomy): Eukaryota > Metazoa > Chordata > Mammalia > Carnivora > Hyaenidae > Proteles > Proteles cristata. Next base: position 792,679 of record JAESUZ010003628.1, on the reverse strand, counting down.
GCCGTATCTCCCAACCTCCTGTGCCTTTACATCATATGTGGTATACTTTTATTTTTTATTTTTTAATTAAAAAGTGTTTATTTTTGAGAGAGAGACAGAGTATGAGCAGGGAGGAGCACAGAGAGGGGGAGACAGAATCCGAAGCAGGCTCCAGGCTCTGAGCTGTCAGCACGGAGCTCGATTCGGGGCTCGAACTTGTGAACCGTGAGATCGCCACGTGAGCCCAAGTTAGATGCTTAATGGACTGAGCCACCCAGGTGCCCCATAGTATATGTTTAAAAATCCCTCCCATTACGCTTATTTTATAGGACACCTTTTGTCTCAACAGTAGACAAAAAAAACAGACTTGCCCTGAATCAGCAATACCCATGAAAATGCAGGGAACAGGCACCAAGCAGGGCTTTGAGCTGCTTCTGTTCAGCCTGCAGGGGCGGGACCCGCCCTTTCTTGGTGCAGAGGAAGGTTGGCAGGTGTCAGGGAGGTGTGAACGACGCACCAGGGTTCCTTGGAGAGTTCTCTATGGAAGCGAATAAGGCGGAGGATAATCACTGTCCCCAGGTTGCTGTCACCCCTGCCTTGTCCTGACATCTGACCTCACCCTGCATGGTCTTCTCTGGCCCCACTTGGACAGAAGCCCTCAGGCTGGGCATCCCACACTTCTCATCTTCTGGGGACCCCCTTCCCACTTTCTGAGCCTTTGTTGGTGTGTCCCCTGCTGGGCAGGGCCGTGAGTGGAGGCTGCAACCCCTTCAGCACAGATGCCTTCTCTGGGACCAAGTCCCTGGTTCTCAGGCGGGGGGTGGGGGGTGGGGAGCCCTCCCTGAGGCGTTGGTGGCCTGGGGCCCATGCCAGGGGGTAGGGACTGGGGGCTTAGGGCCAGGAACAGCACACTAACGGTCAGTTGAGCCCTCAGTTGGCCTCAGGCCCGGCGTGAGGGTAAGTTTACCCTCCTGCCCCCATCCCCCCACCTCCTGCAACTTGTTTTCTTTTTCTTTTTCTTTTTTTTAAATTTTTAAATGTTTTTATTTCTGAGAGAGAGAGACAGCGTGAGCAGAGGAGGGTCAGAGAGAGAGAGAGAGAGGGAGACACAGAATCCGAAGACAGGCCCCAGGCTCTGAGCTGTCAGCATAGAGCCCAACGCGGGGCTTGAACCCATGAACCGTGAGATCATGACCTGAGCCGAGGTTGAACACTTAACCGACTGAACCACCCAGGTGCCCTGCAACTTGTTTTCTTGAATGGAGTGGCTGACCTTACCTCCCCCGACGAGCGCGAGAGACAAGTTTACCGGAGTGCTGGCCGTGGAGAGGATATGGTGATGTCAGTTGCCTGTCCCTGAAATGCCCCACTGTGACCCCAGGGTGGGACATACCTGACCCAGGTGTGCTCCCTTAGAATGGCCGTGGCGTCCTGTGCCTGGGCTGGGAGCAGTGACCTTCCTTGGCCCCAGACCCTGGGGCGGGGGTGGGGTGGGGGGGTGGGGGCGGCTCATGGGAAGATCGGGTCCCAGTGTGGGGTTTGCTTAAGGCCACTCAGGAAGAGCAGAGGGCTCTGCTGTGTCATCAGGGAAGACTAGGGACCCGCTGGCACCAGAGAAAGCTGCAGCTAGGGACCCTGATGCCACCAGGCCCGCCTTATACCCCAGCTCTATTTTGTCTGTGCTTTTCCCTGTGAGCCTGGTTGATTCTCTCAAATTGACTTCAGTGTGCCTGCCCTCAGCTTGGAGGGTTCCCTCAAGGTCTCTTCCACCTGATGGTCCCTATGTTCTTTTAGTTTGAGTTCAGAGTCCTGGGGAAGAGCTCTGATTGGCCTAGCTTGGGCGAAACGTCCACCCTGGGCCGATGGGCTGTGGCCAGCGGTGGGGTCGGGATACTGACATGGCTCTGTGGGCTGTCTCCAGCCGGTCCCTGTGAATAGGCCCTGAGTGGAGCTGACTGTCAGCATCAGAGGGGCCTATGGCAGGGACCAAGTTTACTAATTCCAGAAACAAACATTCTCGGAGTCCAGTCTGCAGCAGACAACACGGGTGCTAGTCTTGACATTCTCATTATAAGCGTCAGGGTTATTTGGATCGTAGGTGAGAGAAAGTATAATGTGAGCAAAAATGTCATGGTATGAGAGCGCCTGGGTGGCTCAGTCAGTTAAGCGTCTGACTCTGGATTTCGGCTCAGGTCTTGATCTCACGGTTTATGAGATCGAGCCCCAGGTCGGGCTCCATGCTGACAGTGTGGGGCCTGCTTCTGATTCTCTCTGTCTCTCTGTCTCTCCCTTGCTTATGCTTGCTCTCTCTCAAAATAAATAAACTTTTTTTTTTTTTTTTTAAAGTCATAGAATAAAAAAGTACAGGTATAGTTTCGGGCTTGGCTGTATCCAGGGGCTCTAAAGATGCCCTGAGGACCGTGTCTCCATTCTCCATGTTGAGTTGCTCTCTCAGGCATCTCTGGGCTTGCTCCTTTGAGCTCAGAGCTTCAGCGTGGGCCGGTGTGGAAGGGCAAAGGCCATCCTGTGGTCTCGTGTAGCGGGAGAGGGTGGCTCCCTGGAGGAAAATTGGGGTTCTCTTACTGGGAGAAAAGGGTAGAGATCCCCATAGCATCACTGGGTTGCTCTATATAAACAGGCTCCACTATCCTGTCTACACTTACCCTGTCTCACAGGGGGGAGACATCATTAAATAGGGAGTTGAGAGAGGGGGTGGGGGCTCTGGGGTCTTGACCTCCAACCCAACCACACTTACCCTGTGGTGAGGACGTGGGCAGTGTCTGCTACTCTTCAAGTGCGTGGTTTAACCCTCTTGTTCACATCCTTCTTGTCCTTGAATCCTGTGGAGTCAGGAGCTCCACATACAGAGTGCAGGGAGGTCAAAAGAGGCTGCTGTGAACTCCAAGGGAAGCTGTCAGAGGAGGGCATAGAGAGCTGGGTCTTTAGGGATGAATAGGAGTTTGCTAAGAAGATGGCAGTGCCTGGCAGAGGGAACAAAGGAAATGGGCAGATTTGAGGAGGTGTGATGGGTTTAGAGTAGCGGAAAACAGTGCTTTTTTTTTTTTTTTTTTTAAAAACACTGGTCATGTATTGAGTGCTTGTTGTTTGCCAGGCACAATGCTAGGGTTTCCATGTCATCTGCTTGAGTCCCTTCCCTACCCCCCACTTCCCCACTGCCGGTGTTGCCGAGAGGCTGCTTTGACTGGGCCCATGTGCAGATGGCTTCTCAGAGGGCCACATGCTGGAGTGCTAGGGGAGTGCCCTGGGGGAGTCCAGGGCTCGGTTCTGCTTGCTGTCTGATCCCGCTCTGGTGGCATTGGGAGGCCCAACGGTTATGCCACAGCCTGGGCCAGACCTGACTCTTTGCTGCACATCAGCTGCCCCACTGGCAGCCCTGAGAAATTCCTAAATTTCAGGGCCATGCCAATAAATGGGGACACTGGCACAGCAAAGGCCCGAGGGAGTCACAGAGTTCCCCGGCCGGTGCCTCCTTCCGGATGTCGTGGCGGCCAAGGGAGCCCAGGGCTGCTGGGGGCCGGCCCTGCCCACCCATCTCCCTCATCTCCTCCTGTTTGTCTGTGTCTTGTCTGTGTGTCTGCTTGGCTTTTGGTCTCTGCTTCTGTCTGCCTTTCTGTCTCATCTCTTTCTGCTGGTCCCTTTACACTCCACCCCCGCCTTTCATGGAGTTGTGAGGCTAAAAGGGCCCCTGTATAAAGGGTGGGTGTGCGCCTGTGGTCATGGCATGTGGCTCCCAGCTTGGGCCGTGACTCTCCAGGTGACCTCAGGAAAGGGGATGGGGGGCCTGGGGGTTCAGTCAGCTGGATGTCTGACTTTGGCTCAGGTCATGACCTCACAGCTTGTGGGTTTGAGCCCCGTGTCGGGCTCTGTGCTGACAGCTCAGACCTGGAGCCTGCTTCGGATTTTGTGTCTCCCTCTCTCTCTGCCCTTTCTTTTCTCACTCTCTCCCTCTTTCAAAAATAAACAAACATTAAAAAAGCCCTTCTGGGATGAGTGTTGGTGACACTCATGTTTATAAGTCATCCTGTGTCTTCTGTCTGTCCTTTACTAGGGCCATATACACTAATTAATTAACCTGCCCACCCACCCAAAACATTTTGAGCGCCTGCTGTGGCCCAGACCCTGGGTCGAGGCTGAGCAGGAGAGTGGGGCTCCTGCCTCAGAATCACAGTCTGGTTGGGGGGCTAGCAGGTGGACACATCAGTGTAAGATGTCAGCTCCTAAGTGCAGGGAAGGACCCTGCCAGTTCTGGCCCCTGACGAGCATCCCATCTGATTAGGTGGGGGATGGCATCTCTGAAATGGGGTTGATGGCAGAATGAGCCTGTCCAGGGCACTGAGTGTGCCCCGAGCGTGGTGATGCCAGCAGGGCTGTCTACACTGAGGCTGGAGAAGTGGTGTAGGACTGGCCAGGCTCTGTTGGAGTTCTGAACAAGGTGGAGGGCCAGGGATGTGGCCAGGAGCAGGAAGCAAGTCCCTGGGGCATTGAAGAGACCGTGTGGTCTAGGCGGAGGGGAGGGGCAAGGTAGGGAGAAGGGAGTGGTCAGGAGCCTTGGGGAGCAGTGACCTGCTGCCTGGGGCTGGAGAAGGGGTGCGGCCCAACAGGGGAGGATGACCCAGCACGTGTGTGTGCATGTGTGTGCATGCGTGCGTGTGCACACACGCATGTGTGTGTGCATACACATGCACACATCGTTGTGCGTTCTCTCCCACTGGGCTGCCACAGTGCCTAAAGTCCCACCTCTTTGTTCTTTTGAGGCATTAAATCCCCCTAAGCCCAGTTTATTTTCTGGGAGGGGAGATGGGTGAATCCATTTCCCTAGGAGCCTGGCAGGTGATCCTTTTTACTGGGAGGAGATGACTATTCTCAGAGCTTTTAATCACACAATATCAGATTTTATTGAATATTTATTTGTTTCCAGCATCTAGTGAGATGATCACTTAGAATTTTTCTTTAAGTGAATTGCATTGTTTTTTTTTTTTTAAATATTGAACTACCTTTGCATTCCTGAGGTAACACTCTTGGGGCACAATGTATTATTATCCCTGTAATATGCTGCTGGATTCAATTTTCTGGTGTTTTATTTAGGACTTGGCAGCTAGATTCATAAGTGAAACTGGCCTCTACTTCTCTCTTATAGTAGCCGTGTCTGGTATTGGTATCAGGATTTTCCTAGTCTTACAAAATTAGAGGAGGCTGCCCCTTTTCTTTTTCTGGGCCCTGGAACAATTTTTTTTAATAGGATGGAAATTATTGTCAGCTTTGAGTGTACCGTGCCTTGGGCTAGCCTCTGCACATAATTCTTTATTCTATCACACAGCAGCCTGTGGAGGGAGCACAGTGCTTCTCATTTAACAGATGGGGAAAATGAGGCTCAGAGAAGCCTCTGATCTGTGGTCAGATAGTGGGAACAGCTCAGTTGGGCTGTGAATGTAGGCCAATGTGATGCTAGGGTCTATGCTACCAAGCTATTCACCACGGCCAAGAATTGTCCAAGATGCTGGCCTATAGGAGAACCTTTGGCCTTGTTCTAGGGTTTTCTAGGGGGTCTGGGAAGAGCACTGATTGAGCATTAGGAGAACTTGACCATCTGCTGCTCAACCACCTATGTACCCCCCTACCATTCATGCTTCCACTTGTCCACTGATCCATTGCCTGCTTAGTCATTGCGTGCCTCAGCCATTCATTCCCACACTGATACACGCACCCATTAACCCACCTTCCCCTCTGTCTGTCCTCTGTGCCATCCACTCACCCACCCATGTATCCATGATCTGTCCACCGTTGGTCTGTTCACCCATCCATCTCTTCAACTCTCTATGTACTGTTTCATGTACCCATCCACTAATCCACCTTCTCATCCATCCATTTCCCATCTGTTACCTACTCATCAACCCCTCACCCACCCATCCACGCATCCACCCACCCATCCACCCACCCATCTACGCATTTATTCATTCACCCACCCACCCACCCATCCATCCATCCGCCCATCCACCACACACCCATCCACCCATCCACCCATCCACCCACATACCCATCCACCCATCCACCCACACATCCACCCATTCATCTATCCACCAACACATCCATCCACATACCCATCTATCTACAAGGCTTAGCTGGGATTTTAGTCTTCAGAGATTAATAATGGAGGGCACCCTGGTTTGGGACAGCGATACGAGCAAAGATGAGAGGTTGGGAACCAGAGTTTCCAGTTTATCAAGAATTGTGTGAATGGAAGACAGCAGAGGGAAATGGCTTTGGAAGATAGGTGGGGGCTAGATGGCGATGGTCTTTGAATGCCACGCTTAGGGGTTTTCACTTTATCCCTGGACCGGGGGTCTTCAACCCAGGGCTCTGTGGCTGAGTTCCAGGGAGTCTGTGAGACCCCTAAAATGACACATAGAAGTTTTTGGTATTTGCCCATTTTTCTGTTAAGACTCTCGATTGCAAGTGACAGAAAACCTGGTCCAGGCTAGCTTAACACTGGGTTTGTGTCGGTTTTTCAATTAGGCCTGGCTGGGTCCAGGTGCTCTGCAGCTGCCGCTGTGTTTTCCCCGCCTCTTGGGTTTTTCTTGATTTGGAGTTGGTGCCAGCGTCAGACTGTCTCCGCCTGAGGACAAGATGGCGTCAGGGATCCTCGACATCAAGTCATTCCATGTCTACTATGGCGGGAACCAGAGAGGCCATTTGCCCCAAATTTCACCTGTGTTGGGTCTCTTGGGCTTTCGTTGGCCTGGTGTCCAGGTCTGAATACTGCATGTCGTGACAGGAGCAGGAAACCCTGATGGTGGGGGACAGTGGGGTGGTATGGATGCCAGAGGGGCCCCCTCTGGGGGGAAGGTGGGTAAATACATAATGGGATGGCCAGAAACCTCCCCCTGTCTACTACCAAGCTTTGCTCACATTTCCCACTTTTTTTTGGTGGAGGACAGTGTGTTATCCACAGCTTTTCCTGGATTCTCCAAGGGGCCAGAGGTGACAAGGAACCATTGGGGATTTTGAGCAGGGATGGGAGGGGATCCGACAGAAACCCTCCTGTGGGTGGGACCCAGCGAGGGCTGGATGGAAGATGCCTGGATCTCCCAGAGGGAGGGAGAGGTCAAGGGTGTGACACCGCCCATCCGTCTGGGGCTGGCTGGCCGAGGACGCTGGCCGCCAGGTGGGGAGAGCAGTGAGCTCAGCCTGTCTGTGGGCAGGCCCATTTCTCATCCCTCCTCTCTGGGAGCGGTTCCTCTCTCCAGAGTTGTGACTTGTGGGGAAGGAAAATAGCAGCTCCCCTCTGGTGCCAAAAGCAACATTTTCTTTTCTCGAAGGTTGATTATAAGTCATGAACATTCATCTTTGTAATTTTTCACCTGCTTTTGTTGGTAATGAGATTAGTGATTATATACACAGGGTCAGCTCTCACTCAGCCTGGAAGGAGTCTTTTATTCATTTCCTTTTTTTTTTTTTTAAAGGGAGGAGAGGGTAGGGAGGGGAAAATACCCTGGCTGTTCTACTTGAAGGATTATTTTTCACAGTGTTTTCATGAGCTCACCCCTTTGGCCATCCTCAGGGGGGAGTGAGCATGTGAGGACACAAGACTCCCGGCCTCTTCCCTCATCTCACCTGGGGCCCCAATGCTGGTCAGCACTTTACACCCAAGGTTGGCTCACAGACCCGGTGTCCCCTGCACGCCGGCCTCAGCTCCTGCAGCCTCTTCAGGGATCGCAGGCCACTGGCCTGTGCCTTCAGCCTTGTGTGGCTTTCCCCTGGCATGTGCCTGCTCAGGCTCTCCCAGACCCCCACCTCCCCGACAGACCCTTGGCCCCGTAACCCTTCTCCTCACGGCCAGCCCAGTCTTGCAAAGCACGCCAGCGATTGTTTAAAGGCTTTTGCCCACGAGGAAATGAGGGAAAATAAGACTTTAAAGACGGAAGCCAGACTTGATCACTTTTCTTTTGGTAATTTGTGACTATTTTTCACATTCCTCCCCTCCTTCCCATTTCTTTTGCCAACACCCTCTCTGGCTCTTGTTTTCTTTTCCTGGACTACTATAATTGGCTCTTTTTTCTTTGCTTAAAAAAGTGTTTTATTGTGAAAAAGCACACATATAAAGAAAGTGCATAAAGTCAGTGTACCATTGAACAAACCCACGAGTAACCACTACCTGGGTGAATCAAGGGGATACCTCCCACCCCCGGAACTCCTCTGGTCCTTCCCTGTCTCCCTCCCCTGACCAGGTACCCACCACCAGGCTTTTATGGTGACCATTCTAGCTTGGCTTTTTAGTTCTGCTTCCGACATTTGCATTCCCTATATGATGTTGTCCAAACCTGGGTTTGGACTTTATAGACTGGAATCTTCCTCAGACTCCTTGAAAAGGAGGTCTGTAGTTCCTTCTTGCATTCCCAGTGTGCTGGACCCCACCACCCTGTTGGAACAGTGTCTGCTAAATGCACCAGGGCTTTGCTGAGTTCTCTGGGGACACTGCTCGTGGGGGACTAGTGGACCCCCTCTTTGGAGCTGCTCTGTTTTCTTGATTTTCACATACCTTCCTCCATGTTTTTTCCTCTTGCTACTCACCTCACCATGTCCTACCCTCTTCCTTGTTCCATGCATATCAGCTACAGTGTGTCAAGCTGGTTCCTGCCTCAGGGCCTTTGCACAGACCGTTACCACTACTGGGATGCCATTTCCCAGATCTCTGCATGGCCACCACATTTTTGCCAGGCAAGTCTCACCTGAAATGTCACCTCTTACACATGGTTACTCTGACCACTCTTGGGAAAGAAGTGCCCCAGTCCCTGTTCTTCACAATGCCCGTATTATCTTCTTATTTATCTGTTCTTTGTCACTTCCCTCCACCAGAACGTTGGTCCCATTTGCTGGTTTTGTTTACTGCCACATCCCAGTGCCTATAATAGGAGCTGGGAAGTAGCAAGTGTGTGTTAAATATCTATAAGCTAGAGGACTCTGCCTGTACTCCCTTATCTAGACAGACTTGGGTTCAAATCCCCAGGCCTCCTTCTACTGGGGATCTGACCTTCCCTGGAAACTCAGGGGTCAGTGTTTGGCATTATATTGGCACTGACGAAGCTATCGTTGAATATGAACCAAGCCCGCAGCTAAAATCCCTGCTAACGTTTTGTGCCAAGAACAAGTTTATTTTTCTCGATGAACTAGATGACTTCCTCTGATCAGACAGGGAGCATGGGGTCATCCTTTGATTTCCCTTCTGGCCTTGGCTGCCAGGAAGCTGACTACCAAGGGGAGATGTTGGGGCAGCCCTGGTTTCCTGTTGGGTCTTCAGTGCACTTCCTTCTTTCCATCCCTTTCCGTGCTCTTTAATTCCTCACTTCTGGCTCCCCAGGGCATGCTTTTTTGCTTCTTACTGCAGTAAAATACACATACCATACGATGAACCATCTTAGCCATTTTTAACTGTGCAGTTTGGTGGCATTAAGTACCTTTGCACTGGTGTGCAAACATCACCACCGTCCATCTCTGGGACTTTTTGTCTTTCCAAACTGAAACTCTGTCCCCATTGAACTGTTCCCCACCTCCCCCAACCCCAGCCCCTGGCAACCACCATTCTACTTGAAATCTCTATGAGCTCGATGACTCCGGGGACCTCATATAAGTGGGATCATACAGTATTTGTCCTGCCGTGTCTGCAATGTTCATCTGTGTTGTAACTTTTGTCAGAATTTCCTTTTTTAAGGCTGAATAGTATTCCATCGTATATATAGACTATATTCTGTTTACCCACTCATCAGTAGATGGACCCCTGGGTTGCTTCTACCTTTAGGCTCTTGCAAATAATTCTGCAATGAACATGGGTGTGCTGATGCTATTGCTTGGGTCGTTTCCTGAGCTAACCTTTCTGAGCTCAGGGTGCTCTCAGACTGAATTATAAATTAGAGGTAGGTTTTGGGACACTTTGTAGGACTATACTGTTTTATATGCTTCTGCCCAGGGTGTATGTGTGTGATGCTGTGGCTGTTGCTGGTGCCCCTGTCTGCTCCCCCTCACCTGGAGGTGCATGCATCCCCCAACTGTCGCATGTGTTGGCTGCTAATGGCTCCTGCCTGCAGCCTTCTCCACATCCTTGCCCTTAGCCACCAGGCGTTGCCTCCCATTGCATGCCTGGCAAGTAATCCTTCCCCTTCACACTGCCGGCCCTTGGCTCTTGGCCAATGTCTGACTGGGGTCCTCGAGTGGGATGAGCCGTGGGGTACCAGTCACACTGCAAGGCTCCCCAGGAATCTGGCTGGTGCCAGACTCTAGCCAGTACCACATCTTTGCCCAGCTTTGTCCCATCTATCCCCTCCCCTTCTTCCAAGAGTCATCCCCCAATAAATCACATGCACAAGATCCCATGTCAGGCTCTGCTTCTGGGGGGTCTCCATGTAAGACAGCTTGTGTCTTCCCTCCTGTGGCTGTGTATCTTGTATGACTGTGGGATGCTGTTGGAATCTGCTAGAATTGACACACTATGGCTTACTAGGCCACCTGGGCAGTAGTGGGATCCTTGCAAGGGGGCAAAATCCCCACTGCCTGCCACTTAGAGAAGAGGCAGGTCCTGCCCCAGGAGACCAGGACATTCAGGAGGTGGCCCTGGGCAGGAGGAAGTAGCAACTCCCACTTCCTCTGGGCCCCCCTCCTTTGGGTGTGGACAAGAGAAGCCCAAGGCCCCAGAGGGTCCCAGGAGATAGAGAGGAACTAGGGAGTCCACTGATGCCAGTGGGGAGTGAGCGTGGACCCTCCGTGGTCCAGAGGAGTCCTGCTGTTAGATCCTACCTTCTGGTTTTCCGGAGAAGTTGGGGGTCTAGCTTCAGTGCAAAGTGTTTTTTTTTTAAACGTTTATTTATTTATTTTGAGAGGGGGTGGGCAGAGGAGGAGGGAGACAGAGAATCCCAAGTAGGCTCCACATTCAGCATAGAACCTGATGTGGGGCTCGATCTCACAAGTGTGCACAACCTGAACCAAACAAGAGTCAGATGTTCAACTGAGCCACCCGGGTGCCCCCAGAGTGTTCTGATTTTAGATGTGATAGTATCAAATTGATTATAAATTAATGACATTGAAATGTTATCAGCAACTAATTTCAAAAGCCCACAGGGGACCCTGAACATGGATGGTGAGCAGATGGCTGCTTTGTGTCCCCCTCTAGCTGGACTTGGGGGGCCGGGAGCAGCTGTGTGGGCGGTCTTTTGGGAGGAGCAGGGCCCTGCGGTCCTGATGACTCACATGTTTGTAACATGTGTGTCTACAAGTGTCTTGTGTGTTTATTTCCCTTCTGTCACCCCCAGCTGCTCAGAAGTCCCATTGTTTTAATGTAGCTGTCTCTTGTGTAAAGAGAGAGAGCCCCCTGTAAATATATAAAAAGCTTTGAAGCCACACCTGAGCTTTTCTTTCTGTCTGGGGTTTCCTGGTAACAATATGGGATGCCCAGGTAAATTGGAATTTGAGATGAACACAGTTGTCACACAGGACACACTTATGCTAAACAGCCACACGTGGCTTATCTGAAGTCCCACGGTGACTGTGTGTCCTGTGTTTTCATTTGCTGGCTTTGGCAAGCCTCCTCTTGTCAAGATCGGAAGGATCAGAGAATGGGGGAAAGGAAACATTTCCTTATCTTGTGATTTGACACCATGTAAAGCCAGACACTGCTTTTGATAATGGCCCTGGCGATGAATCAGTGTCTCCCAGGGCCATCTGGGGGACACCAGGGTGGCCTGGACGTCCCCGAGCATTCTCATCTGGGCCTGCTGTGGATGGGAGCTGTAGAAAGTGCTGCAGAGATGTGTTTCTGATTTGGGAGCGGGTGGCAGAGAGAGGAGCTCGCAGACAGAGCGAGGGAGGGTAGCTGAGGTTCAACCAGCACTCAGGGCACCTCTGACTCTGCTCTGCCAGGGTCCTCCCTCCTTGATGCTGCCAGCTGCTGGCACCCTTGGGGGTGGTGGTGAGGGAGCAGGCATGTCTCCACAGTGCACTTAGCCCCCTGTCTCGGGGGATGCTCCCTGAGAAGGGACCCTTCCTGAGTGTGCACCCACCCCCACCGGTGAGAACCTGACCCCAGGCTACATCAGAATCCTCACTGCCCCCACCCATAGCAGGTGTCTGATCAACAAAATACCAAAGCTGTGGCAGCCCAGACCTTGACCTCAGCCCACCCGCGGGTCCTGCCTGGTGCCTGCTCTGGGATCTCCAGTTCAGAGAGTCAAAGAGTCATACCCCCCCCCCCAGCTGGACACACTCCCAGATGTGAGTGTCAGTGGCTTCCTGGTCTTATGTCCCACCTACACAGCCACTGTGGCTCTTCATTGTAGAGAGCCGCAAGCCAAAACAGAGGAGACCAGAAAGGACACCAGACACCCACCACCTAGATCTCACAGTTGTGCTCATTTTGCCATTTTGCTTTTTATTTAATTATTTAATTAATTAATTAAATTTTGAGAGTCAGAGAGAGACAGTGCTAGCAGGGGAGGGTCAGAGAGAGAAGGAGACACAGAATCTGAAGACAGGCTCCAGGCTCTGAACTAGCTGCCAGCACAGAGCCCGACGGGGGACTCCAACCCAGAACTGCGAGATCATGACCTGAGCCAAAGTTGGATGCTTAATGGGCTGACCCACCCAGGTCCCCCCGCCATTTTGCTTTTGACCTTCATTTGTGCTGAAATATATGAGGGCATATTACAGACACAATCACTAAAAAAGGTGAAGTATTAATCTTTTACAAATGCCAGCGTTTGCCAGCCATCATGTCTCACAGAATGATGGGCTGCTCCTTGGAACCTGTCAAGTAGCTGAAATGTCTTTCTCCTCTGGTTAGTTCACACCTGGGGCTGATCAGGGACCCCACACAAATTGGGTTCTATCTCGGGTCTGTTTCCTCTCTCTGCAACGGGTGGGGGGCATTTGTCCTGTGCGGTTTCCCACCTCTGGATCATCTGGGTTTAAATGCTTAGATCCCAGAGGTCCTGGCTACCTGTTGCTGCATCACCAGCGACCCTGACCCTTGGCCGCTGAAAGCAACAAGAGCAGCATGTAATTTACTCAGGAATTCAGGGAACCTTGACCCTTTATTCAGGTCCATGTATATCAGCTGGGGACATTAGTAGTGTTCACCAGGCCTCCGGGCTGATGGGGACATCCAGAATGGACGCCCACGCCAAGGGCTGTGACCAGGAGGCCTGGATGCTGGGCTCGTGTGGTCTCACTGACAGGGTGGTCACCCCTCCTTCCTGGTGGCTCAGAGACCCCTGGTAGAAACAGCCGGGCCTCATCCAGGGAGCTCTGCATCCGCGGTGCTGTTCCCGCGTGGGAGGCTTTGGGCTCTGAGTCTCATTGGTTACTGGGTGGGTGTTCCCACGCCCATCCCGCAACCAATCACTGTGAAGAGGGGATGAGCTTTGTGGATTGGCTGGGAGTGGTCATGTGGCCTGGCCCCACCCTGGGGCTGGGTGCAGGGAGGACCCTTCCACTGAACTTTCCCTGAGGCTGGTGGTTCCAGCTGTAGAGGGGGCCCACTTAGGACATGGGATTCTTTGTGTTTATTCAGCTAGACCTCAGGCACGAATAGTTAAGTTAATTATACTCCTCAATAATAACACACTATTATCTTGGTCTCGGCAGGGTCCTGCTTTTATTTTATTGGTTGGTTTCTTCCCATTATCTTTGCTCCCCATGCCATTCCGTTTCTCCACCATGGCAGACCTCCAGTTATGCCCAGTGCGTTGGTTTGCCTGTGTTTTGCAAATGGTATACGTGTATTTTTACTCCACGTGAACCGCGTTGGGCAAGCTTGTTCTTTTTACCTTTTCCGTTTAGTGCTGTTCTTAAGGTCCATCCTTGTTGATCTGTGCACACCAGATCACTGACTTAGAGTTCTGTAGGGTCTTCGTGGCTGTGTGTCCGTCAGGGTCTTAGTGGGAAATGGGGTTGGGAAGCCTATACGGTGTACCATAGGAGTGGTTAATGAGGAGACCCAAAACAGAGGTGTGGGCAGGGTTGGGGGAATTCTAGGGGATGCGGCAGCTCTTGGAGTCTGGCGGTGGGTGGGGAATCCTTGGCACCCAGGGCCTGCAGGGGTAGGGGAGAGGCAGCTCCCAGGACCCAGCAGGGTCACCCAACTGGGAGTTGCCACTAAACCCCTGCCCTGGAGGGAAGAAGGAAGGGAGATGGGGAGTAGATACCCCGCCCTCCCTCTCCCTCCTTCGGATCTTCTGGCAGTGGCTGGCACTGAAGGATGCAGGAGCTTCTGGTCTGAAGCGTCAGCCTCCCAGGTGCAGAGCAGGGGTGGGTAAGGGCAGGGGAGTGGATCTAGGGACAGGTGCTGGCTTGCAGCTGCTGTAGTATCCCCACCAGCCACCAGATGAATATCCGGTGGTCACATAGGCCAGCTAGCATTACAGTAATAACACTTTCCTTGTTATTAATGTACAAACATTTGCCAGCTTTGCCTGTCACATGGTGTCGAGCAGAATCTGTGAGAGTTTTGCTTTGCGTTCCTCGGTGGGTCCGTAACAAGTTTCCACCTTGGGAGCGTGTGACCCAGCCTGCAGGCACCAGGCAGCCTGGCTGGAGGCTCTTTGTTTGTGACCACAGTCTGGCTGCCGGGACTCCCCACCCCCTGCTGGGAGGTCAGGCTCCCTTTCTCAGCCTCTTCCCTTGTGGCTCCTCTTTTTTGATTGGAGGGGGAGGATGTCTGCAGGAGCCAGACATTAAGGGGGCCACTTGCTGTGGGGGCCGTGGGAAACCGGTAGCTGCACTCTCCAGGGGGGATGTTTGAGTCTGAGAACCAGCGGTGTAGAGATTGTGGCCTCCTGCTTTTCACCTGCTTGCTGAGCTCCAGGGACAGGGAGCTCACCCTTTCCTCCTAGCAGCTTGGTCCATCCTTGAACTGCGTAAAGCTTTTTCCACATGGATCCTCCTCACAGGTGGGCATGCAACTCTCAGACGGCACCAGGAGGCTCTGAGCAGCATGTAGAGGGCCCCAGACTTACATTCTCTCAGCTGGAGATCATGGTGGGAATGACCATGAAGTTCTAAGTTTAAGGCTGAACCTGGGGGGACCTTGACCCCCACGTGTGAGTGAGTGATGAGGCCACATAGGCTTTGTGGGAAATAGGAGCCCATACCCTGTGTGACATCTCAGGGTGGCCAGGGCTTGGTGGTTTTCAAGAGGTGTCAGAAACCTGGGCTTCCTCCCTCCCTCCCTCCCTTCCTTCCTTCCTTCCTTCCTTTTTTTCTCTTTTCTTTTCTTCCTTTAGAAACCTGAATTTTCATGTAAACATTTCCAATTTGTAAATGCTGGTCACTAATTTAAAACTGAAAACCAACTGTGTGAGACAAACAAAACACACTTATGGCTAACCAGCACCTGTGGGCCCCCTGCTGTGACCTGAGGTGTGATGGAGCCTCTTCCTATATACAAATGGCTCAGAGAGGGCAAGAGCCTTGCTCAGGGTTGCACAGCAAATGAGAACCCAAAGCCAGGGCCTGATGTTCTTTATGGTTCCCCTGGGCCTGGGGTGATCGGTGAACCCAAGATCTGGAATCACCTACGAGTGGACAGAATGTTACACTTGGAGGGGGGTGGTCCAAGGGCTAGGGGTCTGAGAGGAACTAGGGGACCAATTCGTGGGAGAAAGTAAGGTGGAGTGGGTAGAGTGTGGCAGGGCTGGCTGGGAACAAAGTTCCTCTGGGAGAAGGCCTGGGAGAAGGCTGCCAGCCTGCGGTGGGAATATTTGCCCCTCGGGGCTACATCATTTGTGAGTGAGACGGAGTGGGAGGAGGGTTCCGACTTGTCGGCAAAGATTTCCTTTCCTAAATGACACTGTTGAGAGTGGACTCCGGGGCCACTTTCGAGGCCTTTGTGCCCCACCATCTCCTGGTAGAGGGCCATCCCGCTGGTCAGTGGGGATCACAGGCCCCGGATCTTCCCGTGGCCCAGTCCTAGTCACACTTTATAGAGCCACCCCCCTCTTGAGATGGCTTCTCCGGGGGGCGAGAGGAGGGGATGTCTGTTGTTGTCTTTACCATCTTCATTTGCGCTCTCCTGGGGCTTCTCAAACTTGACACGGCCCAAACTGGGCTGCACAACCCCCCACCCTGGCAGGCCCTCCTTCGACAGCCTTCTTTGCCTCAGGAAGCCACAGCTCCATCCCTGCAGGTACTCAGAGCCAAACCTTGGTTCGTCCCAGCCTCCTCTGTTGTCACACCCAGTCCAGTGCGTCAGCAAATCTTGTCAGTTCTACCTTCTCAGTAATTCCCCTTCCCCTCATCCTCTCCGGCTTCCCCTCCCTGGCCACCTCGGCCATCTCATGCCCTCTCCCTGGTCTTCATGGTCCTGTCTAGACCCCTGTTCTCAGCACAGCAGCCGGGTGAATCCTGTTAAGTAGGGAGTCCCATCAGATGGTTCCAGACTCCAGGGCTTCCGGAAGCACTGCCTGATCTGACTTGTTACTACACTCATCCAGTGCTATTTGCTGAGCTGTGATGGCCCTCTGCTGTTCCTCATCTCCCCCCTGCTGCTCCTGCCTCGGGCCCTTTGCACTTGCTGTTTGGCCAGCTGACATACAGATATGCTTTTACCTCCAGAGATATTTGCATGGCTGTCTCCTTAGATTCAGGCCTCAGCTGAAATGGCATTTTCTTAGACAAACCTTGCCTGACCACCCTAGTTAAAATAGGCTTTCCCACAGCCCCAGTAACTTCCTGTTGCATTTCCTTGCTTTCTGTCATTTGTTTCTTCATTGTCCTCATTACTGCCAGGTGTTCACTAATCTACAGAAATTCCCTGTGGGTTTATTACCTACCTCCCCACCCCAGAGCGTCCGTGCTGGCAGAATGGCCATAAGCTGTCTTGGGAAGCCATATCCCAGCACCAGTTCTGGTTGACTGGTCAGCAGAGGCAGACCTTCTTGTCCAGGTGCTGGGTGCTGAGTTGCTGTCACCGCCCCCTTGGACTCAGGCCCTTTAACTCCAGTCCTGCCCACCCCCTCTGCCTGGGCTCAGCCTGGGGGCTGGCAGCACCAGGCAGAGGCGTCCTCTAGAAAACAGAAATGGCTCTGCTCTTTGCTTCCTGTCTCCTCCCATCAGAAACTTTCAAGAAGTTATTATTATATAGTTTTAGGTTTGAAATGACCAACACTTAAATACTAGAGATGTCACTTAATTGTGGTTTTTTTCTCCCTCCTTGTTCTAGAAAGCCAGACAGGTTTAGCAAAGCGACTGCAAACAATAGCTCCAAGTTGCTAGGTGGGTGAAGGAGCCCATGTCGGGGAGCAAGCACAGGGTCAGGGCAGCCCCCATCCGGATGGCAGATCTTTCCCTGCCAGAGCAGGGGGGGCCTGACAGGGCTTCGTGCCACAGCACATTGGGGTCAGCTGCACTCAGGTCACACGGGTTTTGCAGACAAAGGGCTGGGTGCAGTTGGGGAGAGCGGGGAGGGTGGCGGGCACCTCAGATGGGAGGTGAGGCTGGGGCTGTGGGAGGGCAGGGAAATGAGGAGAAGCGGGCAGACAGTAGAGGGCTGTTCTGGGGAAGAGCGGGGGTGGGTGGTGTCAAGGACAGCGGGTGTCAAGGATCATTCTGGGAATGGTGGTAACATTTGCTGAGGCAGCTGAGCACATTGGCAGGAGCGTCCCCTGTGGCTAAGCTTATAATCCAAGGAGGTCTACTGGGGGGCATTCCTGAGCCCTAGGGTCTAAGGGGTACAGTGTGGTTGGGGGGGGGGTGCTTGGCTGGCTGGGAGGGGGCTTGTTCCTGCCCAGCATCTACTTGCCCTTATCTTCTGGCAGGCAGCCTGGACCTCAGGGTGGACGGCTGCGGAATGGAAATCATTTGGGTGGTCTTGTGTGTGAGACTACCTGTTGTGTCCTGGCACGTGGGTGAGACTATGTGTGTAACTGCGTGAGCGACTGTGGCGCCTGTCACCAGGATGCGTGAGACCTGACGTGGGCCCCAAATGGGTGTGACTGAGTGAGAGTACAGGTGTGCTAGTGTGTGTGACTGTCAGAACGCAGGTGGAGTGGGGGGGGAGGGGGGTTGTGCTGGCACAACACACGTGTTGGCGGCCGGATGTCAACACGTGTGGTGCCTGGGCGACGGTGGATGCCGGTCTGTGCGTCGCAGCAGACGTGACTGGGAGCATGCGCACCGCAGCTCTGTGTTCCGGGGGCGCATGCGTGTGAGTGAAGGCGGCGGGGCTCCGTGCGCCGCGTGCCAGCACGTGTCCACACGTGTGGGCCCGCGGGCGGTGCTGACAGTGTTCTTTCCTCTCCCCCAGAGCCTTGCGGGAGAGGCGGCTGTTCATTCGGAGGCAGCACCTGGGCCGGCGTGGGACCATGGCGCTGCCCTGGGAGCCTGCAGGAGCTTGGCTGGCCGTGGCCCTGGCCCTGGCCCTGGGCCCAAGTGCCGGTGGGGCGGCCCCGAGGCAGGACTGCACGGGCGTCGAGTGCCCGCCACTGGAGAACTGCATCGAGGAGGCGCTGGAGCCGGGCGCCTGCTGCGCCACGTGCATGCAGCGGGGCTGTGCCTGTGAGGGCTACCAGTACTACGACTGCCTGCAGGGTGGCTTCATGCGTGGCCGGGTGCCCGCTGGCCAGTCCTATTTCGTGGACTTCGGCAGCACCGAGTGCACCTGTCCGCCCGGCGGCGGCAAGATCAGCTGCCAGTTCATGCTGTGCCCGGAGCTGCCCCCCAACTGCATCGAGGCTGTGGTGGTGGCTGACAGCTGTCCACAGTGCGGCCGGGTGGGCTGCATCCACAGCGGTCGCAAGTACGCTGCTGGCCACACTGTCCACCTCCCACCCTGCCGGGCCTGCCACTGTCCTGACACCGGGGGTGAGCTCATCTGCTACCGGCTCCCCGGTTGCAACGGAGATGCGGAGGCCATGCCTGCCGCCACCGGGAACTTCTCTGAGGCTGAGGAGGGTGACCCCGAGCGGCACTACGAGGACCCCTACAGCTATGACCAGGAGGTGGCTGAGGCTGAAGCTGCAGCAGCCCTGGGGGGAGAGCTCCAGGCAGGCCCAGGGGGCCCAGCTGCTCTGGGAGGTGGCAGTCAGCTGTCCTCCGCCATCCAGGCCACCCCCTGGCCGGCTGCCCTCCCTAGGCCCACAGCGGCTGCCGCCTTGGGTCCCCCAGCCCCCGTGCAAGCCAAAGCCAGGAGAGTGACCGAGGACAGCCAGGGTGAAGGGCAGGAGGAGACAGAGGTGGTGACCGTCAGGGAGCAGGCAGCAGCAGGTGGCCCTGGGGAGCTGGATGGACTGCCCACTGCAGGCCCAGCTGGGCCTGGTCTCCCTACGCCAGAGGACGATGCAGAGGCTAGGGCAGCGCCTGAAGAGAACCTCATCCCAGAAGCACAGGTCACTCCCCGCAGTGCTGGGCGGGAGGGAGCCGGGTCTGTTCTGGGGTCCAGCGCAGCCAGTGTCGCCCCGACACCGCCCACCTTGAGCTCTCCTGAGGGCACGATGAAGCCCAGCCTCCACACCATCCTGACGACGTCTCCTCGTGAGGCAGCCCGAGTCCTCCCTACCCAGGAAGTGCCCAAGCAGCCACCCGTTCTGCCCCGTTCTCGGCCAGAGGAGGACACAGATCCCAACTCTGTTCATTCTGTCCCCAGAGGTGAGCCTGAAGGTAAGACTCTATTCTGGTTCCTCCAGGAATAGAGAGCCCAGGGAAGGGCAGCCTCAGGACCCCTGCAGGGCCCCAGGGCCCTGCACATTTGCCTGGGGCACAGAAAGCTGGGTCTGTGGGGCCAGGCCAGAGACAGCCAGCCTAGCCCCTACACCACAGGGTGGGAGGCTCTGAGATGTTCAAGCTGGGGGTGGGGTGGGTAGGTAGGGGTGGGGTCCCCGATGCAGGAGGCGCTGGGCTACCTGCTAGGGCTGTGGTTGAGGGCTTCTCAGACATACCTTATCAGGGCTGGAGGGTCCCTGAGGAGGGTTCTAGCTTAGGTGCAGGGGAGGGTGCTCAGTGGGGTCCACAGGTGCCCTGGCACAAAGTGGGGAGTTTGCAGACTGGCACAGCTGATGGCTCACGTCCTCTCTGACAGTAGCCTCTGGGCATGGCTGTGTTCTTGGAAGGGGTGTGGTCTCTCAGGGCTCCTCAGGAGACCATGGTACCAGGTGGCCACCCCTTCCAGCCAGGGGTCCGGTTTACACACACGTCATCCTTGTACCCACCCTGCTCAGCACTCTGCCCTGGCACCCACCTTCTCAGAGGAGAAGCCAGAACTCTCTCTTGGAGCCACAGGCTCCACACAGTCTGCTGCCAGGACCTGCTGTACCACCTCTCCATCACCCTTGTCTTAGTCTTAGTCTATTCGGCTGCTGTTAACAAAAATGCTACGGATTGGGGGGCTTACACAATAAGCCTTTATTTCTCACAGTTCTGGAGGGTGGGAAGTCCGAGATCAAGGTGCCAGCAGACCTGGTGTCTGATGAGAGCCCACTGTGTGCTCATTGTGTCCGTGTCCTGCAGATGAGGCTGCATCTCATCTGAGATACACTAGAGAAGGGGCCAGTTTTCTTGTGAAAAGGCACTAATCCCATCACAAGGGCTTCATGTTCGGGGCCTAATTATGTCCCCAAAGATCCATCTCCATATACCATCCCCGTTAGGGTTTTAACATATGAATTTGGCGATGGGGCTTAAACACTCAGTCCCTGCAGATCTCACCTGTCACCCACTCTGCATAGGCTTCGGACCCCCTACAGGTAACTTCCAGCCCCAGGGCATTTGCACTTGCCACCCCCTATTCTTGAAATGCTCTTCCATGTATCCATCTGGCTCCTTCCTTCTTTTCTTCTAGTAAGCTCTCTTTTCATGGTCACCTCCCCAGAGAGGCCTTCTCTAACCAGTTAAAAGAGCACTCCACCTTTCTCTTACCCTGCTGTAATTTCTCTTAGCAACATCTGGCATTATAGAACACAGTGACTTTAATGTCATCTCCCTTAGTAGACTGTTAGTACCATGAGCGAAGGGACCACATCTGTCATCTTCTCTGCCATGCCTGAGGGCCTCCATCAGGGCCTGGCAAACCCAGTGGTGCTCTGGAAACTTAAGGTGAATAAAAGTGGATTGGTGGGGGCTTTCTGGCTATGCCCTTCATCACCCTTTCTCACGCTAGCTCCCTTTCCATCCCATGAGCACCTTAGATGGACGTATTCCTTCTCTTCCATCCATTTGCTCACACTGTTCCCAGCCAACTCAGGCAGCACCTCCTCCAGGAATCGTTCCCTGTGTCTTTATGCCTTGTCTGATCCCTCCCTGGCCCCCCTCTGAGGGTACCCTAGGCAAGGGTCTGATTGTCTACAGAGCCCTCCCCATAGCTGAGAGTCTGTGTTTTGTTCAATCCTGTATTATATGTAAACCTCTATAAACTGTCTTTAGGCATGAAATGTGAACAGGCCCTGATGGGCCCTGGGGAGGCAGAAATGGACCCCTGTGGCCCATGTCCATAGGCAGGGGGCTGAGGGAGGGATGCCTGGAGGGTATCTGGGAAGGTTTCTTGGAGGAGGGGGCCTGAGGGGCCTCTGGGATTTGTGCAGCATTCCATACACCCATCCTGCTGCCCAAAGCTGTGTGGCCTTGGGCAGGTCTCTCAACTGGCCTGGGTCCCCCATCTGTCAAGTACTATAGCTCTTGCTGGGCATAGGCTGTGTGCGAAGCTTGTGTGTATGTGGCATGGGGGTGAAATTGCAGGGTTCTCCTGACCTGCAACCTCCCCAGCCAGAGGGCTCTCCTTCTGGCCTGATGATGGAGAATGGGGCACAGAACTTACCCTCCTTGGTGCCAGGCCCCGTTTCAGTGACTTGACCCTTCCCACAAGTTGGGGAGGTGGGCTCTTTTACACTGAGCACATCAAGGTCAGAAAGGTGGGGCTCTAGGTGGGCTGGGACTGGGGCGGTGGGCTTGGCGGGGGGAGGACTCCTCACCCCGCCCTGAGGCTGCAGGATGTGGGGAGAATGTGTGGGCAGGGGTGGGGGCTGTAATGAAGGACATGTGTGCCCGGGGAGAGCTTGCAGGCCTGGCTCTGGAGCCCTGGTGCACGCAGCATGTTTGGGTTGAAGCCTCCGCCCCCACCCCCGCCTCTTCTTCCAGAGGCCTCTCTGTGGTTCTGGGCCTGTGGAATCTTGGAGACTTATTTTGTTCTGAGGAGCCCTCATTCTTGTGTTTTTTTCTCTCTGCCCTGAGCTTTCTCAAACGGATTTTGGGGTGTGGCCTTTGATGCGGGCTGCTGGGGGGCAGGGGCCCTGATGGGGTGTCCCTTCTCCCTCTGAGGGCTGTCCTGGAAGAGGGCCCAGCGCACAGAAAGCCCAGAGATAATCAGGGCATGGACAAGCAGCTGCACTTTTTGGTGTGCAAGGAAAGGAAGGTGTGGGACGTTGGGAGCTGGGGGAGCTCGGCCCTGGCCAGATAAACAAGGGCTGGCCTGCCTCCCTCCACCCCATCTGTCTTCCCTCCACTTATCCAGTGTCCAGCCATCACCCACCTGTCCAGGCATGTTGCTCCACCGACCTGTGTACCTTAGGCACCATTTCCGGCCTCATTTTCTCCATCTGTAAAAGCAGCAGGAAAGTCCCTGCTTCATGGTGACGTCTTGAGGTTTGAAGGAGCTGATTTGTGCCTGGTGCTCAGCATGGAGCTTAGTGCTTGCTGAGTAATTAAAAATGTTAGCCATTGTTCTTTTCTCTCTATTCTTCAATCTACAGATGTTTTCAGAACACACTCTCTGCACAGGGGTATGCCAGTGAGCAAGGCTGGCACAGCCTCTCCCCTTCCGAGGTCTGATGGGGGAGACGGGTGTTAAATGGATAAGCACACACAGGTTTCTTGGTGGCTAAAGCTGAGGACACAAAACTCATGGGTGGGGGTCAGGTGCCTGATTGAGCATCCTTAGGGAAGTGGGGACTTTGGAGGTCCCTGGCTGCTGTCGGAGGAAGGGAATGGGACATCCCAGGGGATGGAGGGGCCCTCCGTGGGGAGAAGCTGGGGAGGTAGCTTTGCCTTGTTCCCCCATGGGGCTGGCTGAGAGCCATAGGGCCGGAAATGACCCCAGCTCTGTTGCCATGGCAGCCCGGGGGCCTGGGGAAGGCGGTTTCCAGCCCTTGCCCCAGGCCCGGCTGGAGTGGGGGTCTTGTCTTTGAGCCGGAGCTGTGCCAGGGATCCCCACTGCCTCTGAGCATGTCCAGATGTGGCCTAATGGAAGCCACATGCCCGCCCAGAGAGGCAGGGAGAAGGGGTCTGAAGCCTGTTGTCACTCAGGGGCCTTTGTGACAGTGCCTTCCCCACCTACCACTGGACTGGCAGATGGAGGGAGCCAGGGACTTCTCCTGCTGCCCTTCTGGGCCCCAAGGGAGGGCACCGTGGGGCAGGGTGGCCCTCAGGAAGTCGGAGTTTCCCCTCCTGGGAAAGGCTCCAGCAAAACCCCTGTGGGCCCCTAGACCACGTGGCAGGAAAGGGGACCCTTCCTCAGGACCCTCGGGTAACCGGATTCTGCAGGGCAGAGGTCCTTGGTTGCTTTGACATTCTGGTTAACAAACAGACTTTAAAGCTCAAAATAACTGTATTAATCGCAGACTCCTTGCAGTGTTTATGACTTGTGCTGGCACAATTGGGAGCACTCTGTGACCATAAACCCCTTAAATCCTCCCTGCTGCCCTCTTAGGTCACAGCAGAGGAATCAGGCTTCTCATCTGCAGACACGCACGCAGGGAATAGTGGATCTGGGTTTCCCTTGCATTTCTTCGTGTCTTCATCCCTGTCACTTCTTCTTCTTTTTTTTTTTTTTTTAATGTTTTATTTATTTCTAGGAGAGAGAGAGAGAGAGACAGCTTGAGCAGGGGAGGGTCAGAGAGAGGGGAGTCACAGACTGAAACAGGCTTCAGGCTCTGAGCTGGCAGTCAGCACAGAGCCCGACCCGGGGCTCGAACCCACGAACCACGAGATCATGACCTAAGCGAAAGTCGGACGCTTAACCGACTAAGCCACCCAGGCACCCCTATCCCTGTGACTTTTGAGTGCCCGGTATGTCCAAAGGCTGTGACATGCTGAATGTACAGTGTCAAAACCCAGCACAATCCTTGCCCTTGGGGAACTTACAGTTTAGTGGGGGAGACAAGCCAGTGATGTTCTAAGCCGTGACCAGGGCTGAGGAAGGAGGTGGGTGTGCTCTCTGAGTCTGTCTGGGGGATCTGACTTCTCCTGCGGATCAGAGAAGGCTTCCTAGGAGAGGTGATATTTGAGCACGAGGGCTTGTTAAGTGGGTGGTAGTTGGCAAGCAGAGAGAAGAGAGTGCTCCAGGCAGAGGACACAGCATGTGCAAAGGCCCTGTAGCTGGAGGGAGTGAATTCAATTGAAAGGAGGCTGTGTGGCTGGGATGAAGCTAGGGAGGGGGTAGGGACGTGATGGTGTTGATCCTCAGGCTGAAGATTTGGGTCTTTGTTCCAAGAGCACTGGGGAGTTATTGCAAGTGTAAGTCAGGAGGGGTATGATCTTATTTGCACAGTGCAGCACTCCCTCTGGGTACTGGAAGGGGGAACACAGGGCAAGTGCTGGGCTTTCCCAGCGTCTGTGGGTTCCCAGCCACACCCTCCCACCCCCTGCCCAGGATCACCAGGCTGTGGCTCTAGGAAAGGGACTTGCCTAGACTCTCCCCATTCCCCAGAGGATCCTTACAGACCCTCCCCTCTCTTCTCATCTTGGCCTGTGGGTGATTTAAACTAGTGTGGGGCCTGAGGGAGCCAGGTTGGGATTCTGGGCCCCTGACCCCATGTCCTATGCAACAGAATTACCTCCTGCATGAGCTCCAGGCTCCCAGATGGAGACCGCCTGTGGGGGCCACAACCCTACTCAGCAGCAGAGCACAGCCAGGAGAGCTCATGGGGGTGGGGGTGGGGTGCAACCAACCCTTCTGTCCTCGCCCCAAACCACAGCGCCTTGAGATGGGGTCTCTGACTGCTAGGTGCTGTGTGGGGCCTGCTGAGAGCACCAGAACAGGCAGACAAGGGCCCGGGCCCCCCACAGACCCTGCATGTCCACTCTAAGTCCTCAGTCTGAAGCCCACCACTCACTTGTGTGATCTGGGGCCTGGGACGTTGCCCCTGTGAGCTCCACTTTCTCTGTTGACAGAACGGCAGGGGCTCACGTGCCCAAGGCTGTGGGGGGACGACGTGTCAGGAGGGAGGCCTGCATGGAGTGAGGACACGGGTCCTCACGCTCCTCTCCCCTGTCCACTTGTCACCATCTTTCTGCAGAGCATTTTTGTAAGCAGTAGAATTTTGTTGCGAGTATCTTGAAATTGGAAGATTTCACTTAAATTTCAGCTCTCAGACTTTCCTTGAAAATTGGGAGTTGTGGGCACGCCAGGCCTGGGTGCCAGAGGCCAGCTGTCGGGGGAGCTGAGAGGGGGCTGCCCACCCTTCAGACCAGATTGGTGCTCTGCACTTGGCTGCACCGCGCTCCTCGGTCCCGTCACCAGCCTGGCCCCAGTTGGCCGTGGGGTGGGGACCTGTGCTGGGGGAACCTGTCTGAGCATAGAGTTTCTTCCTGGGGATCTGCGTGGCCATTCTGTGTTATGGAAGGGAAGCTGGCATCCCGGGAGGGGACGGGGGCTTTCCTGGAGGTCACAGTAGAGCTGGGCAGGGGACTGCAGTCTCCCTATGTGGGAGGTGGGTGGGCTCATGGCTCCTATCGGGTGCCTGAGACACAGGTGGATCTGAGTGGCCTTAGCTGGGCCCTCCCTGCCGGCCCCAGAGCATATGCATGTGGAAGAAATGGGTGCATTTCACAGCCACTCCCCATAGTCAGGGTCAGGGGCCACAGCCAGGCCTGTAGTGGGTTCTTTATTTTAATTAAAAAAAAATATATATTTTTTAAATTTATTTCTGAGAGAGACAGAGAGAGAGAGAGACAGAGACAGAGAGAGAGACAGAGAGAGAGCATGAACAGGGGAAGGTCAGAGAGAGAAGGAGACACAGAATTGGAAGCAGGCTCCAGGCTCTGAGCTAGCTGTCAGCACAGAGCCCGACATGAGGCTCGAACCCACGAACCTGAGTCTCAGATCATGACCTGAGCCGAAGTCGGACGTTTAACTGACTAAGCCACCCAGGCACCCCGAGGAGGCTTTAGAAGGAAGTCAAGAAATCACATTGTATGACTGTAGTTGAATATGATGGCAAGGGAAACGGAAGTGACAGCTTGCTGGTGTCTGTGGTCGGCCGGCAGCTCCTCGGGGACTGGCTGGCCTGGGACAGCCTCCACCAGGGTGGTTCGTGTCTGCCCTCTGCACTCTGTGCCCTCCAAGCCGTAACTGGCCTCTGCACTCCTCTGTCCCCTCTAAGCCAGTTAGCCCTGGCTTGTTCTCGCCCTAGAAACAGGGCTCCCGGGGAAAGATTAGAAGCACACAGGGTTCCTGGGCCTAGGTTCAGAACTAGCAGAGCGTTTCATTTACCAGGTTTTGTTGCCAGCTGGTCAGGAGGCCAGCCCAGGTGCAAGGGCTGTGAGGTCACCTTGCACAGGGTGTGCCTAATGGGAGGGGGAGAAGTGCGCCTTTCAGTGCTGGGACTCTACCCCAGAGCACCCTGGGCCGGATGCTCCATGGACCTCACTTCACTTAGTTCCCAAACGACTTGACAGTGAGTCTCTTCCCACCACAGGGAAAACGTTTGTTGGCCCGTGGCCCAGCAGCAAGTGGTTGACCTGGGTTCGTCAATACTTAAGGCCTGTCTGGACTTCCTGCTGGCCGCCTCCTGGCTGGGCACAAAGCTCCCCGGGTTTAAGCTGGCTCTGCCCCTTACTGGACTGTGCAACCTTAGGCAAATGGCATGATTGCTTGGGCCTTGGTTTTCTCATCTGTAAAATGGACTTCCTGAGGACTGCTTCCCACAGCTGCGCTCTCAGTTGGCAGAAGGCTGGTGCAGGCGACCAGGTGCTGAGGTCTGTTGCGTAGCAGGGCCCTGTTCACAGCTGGCAATCTGCGTGCCGACTACAGCCCTGGGTTGGCAGTGGGGTTGAGGGGGGGAGGGTCTCTGTCAGGAGGGCAACAGCTCCTGTGCGCTGGGCTGCTTCTGTTTCTACACCAAACCTGAGGCAGCTGATACGGCCGTCTGGAGGCTGAACCTAGCCCTCTGGCCTCCTGTACTCTGTTCCTCCCAGAACCCTGGGTGCCTCCCTGAACTGGAGCTGAGAAGTCTGTGTTCAGGGCTTCCCTGAGGGCGGCGTTAGCATCTTCTGCCTGCCTCACCTCCCCCAAGCCCAGCCAGGATTGTGTGTGGCCTCTGAGTCCTTTGTCCTGCAGCATCTGGGGCCTTGAGGGGGAGGCCTCTGCACACTGAGGCCAGCATAGTGTCGCTGAAGTTCTCCCGGGCCCTCCTTGTCCACTCCAGGGTCTCCATCTAGGAACACGGGGTTGGGGCTGGTCACACAGGGGTGGGCCAGCTTGGTCCTTAGAGGGTGAATCTTTGGGTGTAAATCCTGCCTCTGCTGCTGTGGCTGTGTGACCTCAGGCAGTTGACTCCTATCCCTCTCTGGGCCTCAGTGTCTGCATCTGTAAGATGGGAGAGTGATCTTACTGGCCCAGGAGGAGTAGGAGAGGGTATGTCAGTCCACACAGGGCTGCTGCTTAGGACTGAGTTCCCGTCTTTCCCGGGCCAGAGGGCCGCTGGCTCCCTGGGGGTGGGCGTGCGGACTTGTGTGTTTGTTTACATGAACGGATGTGTGTCTTTTCTGGTGGCCGGCAGTTCCTGCTGGTGAAAGGGCAGCGAGGCCAGGCCCAGTGGGGTTGGGGGGGGGGCGCTTCCTCCCTGCCCCCTACCCCTGCGCTGTTTCTCTGGCTGCCTGCAGATGTGCAGGGCCCCTCCCCAGCTGTTCCCTCCCTGCCCTGTAGTTCTGTTTCAGCACCTGCCAACGGAGTCAGCAAATGCCCGTTCCCAGAGGCCCGTTCTTTCAGTGGCTCGGCCTGACCCTGATGGCGAGGCTGAGGTGGGCAGGGGTGCCCTCCGTGAGTCTTCACCCTCGCGGCTTGGCCTGCCTGGGGGAGCATGCGTTATGTGGCAGGTGCCCTGCTGCTCATGGGACATGTATGGGGGCTCTGAGCCTTGTGGTCCCCCGTCACTAGAGGTGGGGTAACTGAGGTGTGGGGAGGTCAGACGGTTGTCCGAGGTCTCTGAGGGCAATGAAGCAGACGTTTGCCAACTCGCAGCCCTTTGCTACCTCCTTGGGTTTGCCCAGTTGCCCGGCGTGAGTACGTAATTCCCGCTGTCAACAGACTCGTTGTCAGGACTGCTCTGTGTCACCGGCCCACAAGGGGCACATGGGATAGGGTTCCGGGTTCTCTGGGATCCATGTCGGGGAGGGTGGAGAAGGCTGAAGAACAGTCTGGCTGCAGGGAGCCACCTTGCCTGGTCCAGAGCGCCCAACCCCTGAGAGGGGGTGGGGATGGGGGGAGTGACATCTGTCCCACTCACTCACTCAACGTGCTGTGGGCCACACGCTCTGAGCCAGGGATCCAGTGGGAACCAGAAAGGAGAACACCCTGGGAGGATGGACCTGCAGTATGAGCAGCCTTTAAGAGGCACAGGAGGGGGAAGGAAAGCCCAATGCTCGAGGCGAGGCAGCTGTAGGGTGAGGGCCGCCGGCCACCGGGGTCCCGTGGGGCCATGGCACCAGGAGGGCACCTGGTGTGCAGGGGCAGCTGCTCCCCAGCTCCGACTGTCACCCTGGGCAGGCAGGGGAGGTCCAATGTGGCCCATAAGTCTGGGTTGTCCAAAAGAAGCCAGGGATCTGGAATTTTATATGCAGGTTCCCCATCTGTAAGTGTTGTCAACGAGTTCACATATAGGAAGGCCCTGGTAGAGCGCACAGTGGGTCCAGTTTGCCACCACAATTTAGACTCACTGAGCACCAGCTCCGCTACCCCTTCCCACCCCTAATCACACAGCTGGGACATGGAGACCCAGAGGTGGTGAGGGCTGGCCAGAGACTCTCCATGAGGTCAGGGAGCGGGCCCCCAAATCCTGGCTCCCAGCCTGACCTGTGCTCCCCTCCCAGACTTCGCTGCCAGGCGGAGTCAAAGTGCAGGAAACAGGTAACACACGTGAAGGGCCACGGAAGAGAGTGTTGTGAAGAGGCCGTGTGCACAGGCGAGGGCAGGGCCAGGGCACCAGCAGGGCCTGGGACCATTGGCAGCCTCGCTCCCAGGCCTGAGTCTCTAGGGCAGCTGCGGTCTTCAGTAGAGGAGGCCACGCCTGCTCTGTCTGCGAAGAGGGGGCCGGGGGCAGATCCGGGACAGACGGGACAGGCCGCAGGTTTGCTGTGGCTGGGGAGGGATCAGGGTCTCTACAAGATGCCACGCCTCCCCGGTGCAGTTAGGGGAGACCAGTGACCCCCGCTTCCTGAGACCAGTGACCCCCGATCTGTGGAGCCACTTGCTGGCAGTCAGGCAGAGACACTGCCTTGACAGTGGGCATGTGAGTCTGCAGTGCCAGGCAGAGGTCTGGGCCAGAGGCGGGAGCCCAATCTGAGAACAGCGGGGTTTCTGTTTCTGCCCCATCAGGTTTCCCCCACGTGGCAGGCAGGCAGTGGGTGGATGGTGGGTAAGCACCCAAGGAAGGATCCTTGATTCCCTGTTTATCACCACATGTCCCTCATACCTGGATGCAGGAACAGAGAGGCCAAGGCTCTTGCCTGAGGGTGCTCAGCCAGTGGGGGGCAGAACGGGCTCTGGGTGGGGTTCTCTGGCTTCCTAGCTCTCTGCTACCACTTACACCCAGCTGTGGCCCTCAGTGTAGCGTGTGGTGGTGTCAGCCCACCTCACCTGGGCTCATGAGGTGGTGCTCACTACTCTGCTTTGCTCACTGAGCTGCCAGTCACTGCAGGCTGCAAGGGACAGAAGATGGAGGTACTGGGGGGTGGGGAGAGAATTGGTAAAGATCTAGCTGGAGTCAGTGGCCTGGTAGGGTTGTCAACCCAAGTATGCCAGGTAAGAGAAATGCAAAGTTGCTGGGCAGAGTCGCTGGGAATTTGGTTCTGGAAGGGTCCTAGCCTGGCCCCTTGGGAATTCTGGGAGCCTGAGATAACAGGCTTGCAGCCGCTCCGCCTCTGCTGGTGACTGACTGGTCCCAGGGCACCCACTGCCTCTTCTCCAGTCCGGGTTTCTGTGTCAGCACCATCACCTGGGGCTTTGCAGAAAACCTCGATGCTGACCAGCTTCCTGTTTCTCCTACAAGGAGAAGAAAACTTTTCCCATTTTTTATGTGTTATTTTAATTTCTGTAATTTTTCAACCAGTTACTATTTATTAAGGTAAAAACAAGTGTTTACCTTGTTCTTATAGAAAAAAACTGGCCTGGGGAAGCCAAACTTGCCTTATAGTTAAACATCTCTTATTAAACTGTATGTTTGTGTGGTGTGTATGGACTGGTAATTAAACTGAACTATCCAGAAAGACCAGTGAAATAGAATTAAGTCATTTATAAGACTCAGGTGTAAAGTAAAGGGCCATCCTGAGATCCAGAATTTCATCAGACTCCTCTTTAAGCAAAAGTGTATATAGTCTCTTAAGTAGCAGCAAGTTTCTTACACTCATAGTGATGGAGATATAATTCACCATTCTTTCTGGGGAGGGACAGAACACATCCCAAGTGTCTTGATGAAGTCTGTGCATTTGGTGTGAGGTTTGAATGATCCTGGAAGGCTGCACTGGGGTGGGGGCTGGGAGAAGCCTCCCCCTTGGACCTGGTGTCTCTGTGAGCTACAGCAGGCCAGGAACATGGCCGGTAGCCTGGGGCGAGCCTGAGTGGAAGGAAGGACAGCTCGTGTTTTAGATGAGGGCCATCAGTTGGTGAAGGACCATAGTGGGCATCTACCCTTGGCCACATGGACTGTTTCAGAAAGCTGTTTGCCATGTTCTAATTCTGGAGTGATATTCCAGTGACTGGCTCATTCTTCAGATGTGAGCTGCCCACTCCTGTGTCCCTGTGTCCCAAAGATCTCAGGGTCTTTGTCCTGTCCATGGTCTGGGGAAGCTGTTTTCTCAGAAAGCGGCGCTGGTCCCATTTAGCTTTTCAGAGTTTGCCTCCAGGTTCTCTATGCCTGGTGACTCTTTCCAGGGTCGCACCCTCTAAAAATGATGCCACTTCTACGTACGCCCTTAGTTTTAAAAAATTTGTTTTGAGAGGGAGGGACAGAGAGAGAGAGAATCCCAAGCAGGCCCCAGCGCAGAGCCCGATGCAGGGCTCGAACTCATAAACCATGGGACTGTGACCTGAGCCCAAGTCAAGAGTCGGCTGCTCAACTGACCTAGCCACCCAGATGCCCTGCATACTTTCTTTGAACAGAACTAAGCTTGTCAAGAGTTTTTGCGCCATTCTTGATCGGGAAAGGGTGTTTTCTGTTCAAGCTACTTTTCTCTTTTTGCACGGAGTTGACTTTTCACCAATGGTAAATGTCTAAGTCAAAGTGGCCAGTTAGAATTCATATGGCAGACATACACCCCAGCCCACTGTCTGCTCCCTGGAAAGCTGTGGAGAGTAGGGGGTTGTCCCTGGGTCATTTTGCTGCTCAGATACCACCTCCCAAAGCTTCCCAAAGATCGTGCTGCAGCCATGTGCCATGGAGCCTCATGGCCCATCCACATCAGCAAAGCCCACCATGTAGTCCCCTTTGTATCTGTGGCACCGTCCCAGCATTCCACTGGGACCACACCAGGCAGCTGGGATGGACCCTCGGTGGGGCTGTTGTCAGGGGAAGGGGCTCAGGGAAGTCTCGGGCCCCTAATTGTCCTGCTCTTCTGTCTCTTTTGAGATGGAATGTGCGTGCACACGTGCTTGCATATACGTGTGATGGAAACATTTCATTACGGCTTAACTCTAAAAAGTAAAGATGCTTCCCTTCTATTGCTACTACATTCCATGATCCTATACATAACACAGTTACTAATTCTCTAAGTCATCTGATTCTCAAACCATATTCTTCTTCCCCAGCTTGTCCCCAGAGTGCATTTGCACAGATTTGTAAAGTAATACCTAATTCAGGATGCTTTAGATGTTATTTGGTGTATGTGTGGTTGTTACATCTTCTGAGTTTCCTTCTTTCTAAAAGTCTGTACTAAATTATGCTATAGATACTCTTGATTTAAAACCTTGGTTTAAATCCTGATTCATATAACAGTACTCCCTTTCCAACTTTTTACTTTCATGTTTTGATTGTGCTTATTATGCTCTTTGTAAAGTGTAATGTATTTGAAGCACAGGGATCTTACTAGAAGAGCTCAGTGGATTTTCATGTATGAAGACATGAGGGCAGCTCCCCCCAGATCAAGATATAAACACTTCAAGCCCTCCAGAGTGTCCCTGATGCCCCTTCTCAGCCATTCTTACTCGCTCTCCCTTGTGGGAACCACAGTGCTGACTTTTACCTGTCCTTGACTTTATTTTGTATAGTGGGAACAATGTGGTGTTGTTGCGTTTAACGTCTTTCAAGATAGTTGGAGACTCACCATGTTGCATATAGCAGTAGTTCATTTACAAAGATCTGTCCATTATTCCCTTATGGGATTAAGTCATGGTTTACTTTTCTATTCTAGCATGGAGGTACATTTGGGCCACTAACAGTTTGGGGCTGTGATGAATACAGTTGTTGTGAACATCCTTGTCAAGAGTCTTTGGACGCCGGAGGCATTCACGGTGGATATATACCCAGGAATCATCAAATCAAAGGATTTGGTTAGCTTTAGCAGACACTGTCCTTTTCCCAAAATACATTACCAGTTTGCATCCCACCAGCAATGAGTGAGAGGGCCAGTTGTTCCACATCTCTGCCAACACTGGATGGTGTCATTTTTTTTTTCATTTTAGCCGGTCTGGTGGATATGTAGTGATACCTTGTTATGGTTTTAATTTGCATTTTCTCATAACTTATGATGTTGAGCACATTTTCATATTACTGTTGGCCATTTTGTTGTAGTCTGCTCATTTTTAAATTGGCTTTCATTGTCTTGCTGATTTGTGAGCATTCTTTATTCTCACTGTGTGTCTTTTGTTGGATCATATGTTACCTTATTTTGTTCTGTGACTTCTTTTCCACTCTCTTCCTTTTTTTTTTTTTAAGAGAGAGAAAGAGGGTGTGTGGGGAAGGGGCAGAGAGAGAGAGGAGGAGTAGGAGTAGGAGAAGGAGAGAGAGGGAGAGAGAGAGGGGAGGGTCAGAGAGAGAGGGAGACAGGATCCAAAGCAGGCTCCAGACTCTGAGCTGTCAGCACAGAGCCTGATGCGGGGCTTGAATTCACAAAGCAGGAGATCAGGACCCGAGCCAGAGTGACCAGGCGCCTCTTCATTCTTCTTCTCAGATGCATATTCAGCTCATCCAGCATCAGGTCCAACAGGCCATCTTTCCCCCACAGCCTTGCTGGCTTTGTCAGGAATTGAGGGAGGGGCCCTATAGAGTAGGTCTCTTCCCTGCCCAGGGTGAGAATGGGGAAAGAGCTTGAGGAGTTGGTGGGGGAGGGAGGGCTGCTTCCCTTGGAGTAGCTGCTGCAGAGGAACTTGAGCTCCCCCTGCCTCTTCCTTTCCTGGCCTTCGTTGCTGGCATGTGCACTGTGCCCAGTGGCCTGCTCTCTGGGGCTTGCGCTCCCCTGGGGTCCTATGGCAGGTCCTGGCTGCTGTGTGGTCTGGGGCAAGCCAGGCCTCCTCTCTGGGCAACTGCCTGCTCCTCTGTAGAATGGAGGTGTGCATGCGAGCCCCTTTCTGGAGCTGAGGGGAAGAGGCGGTGAGTGAGTGCCAGCACTCCCCCAGCCCCCTTCCCTCCCTGTGGGTGGCCCAGCCTGGGCAGAGACCCAGCCCCCAGTGCAAGCAGCCCATTGCAAGCAGCCCAGCGCCTCTGCCTTGGGCAGATGTGGGCAGGCAGTGAACTGCCCCCACAAGGAAGCAAGGTGATGGGCGGTGCTAGAAAGGGCTGCCCTTCTGGGGGTGGTGGTGCAGGAAGGCATCTCTGAGGCACTGAATTGGGTGGGCTCCGTGGGTGGGCTCAGCCCAGGAGCTCCTGTGGTTTGTGGCCATTGTGTCAGAGCTCAGGGAGACGGGGCTCAGGAACCTTTCTTGTTTGTCCACTTTACAGTCATTGTTAGAGGATTCCAGGCACTCACAGGGCCTGCAGGTACTGGCCCCCCGCCCCCAAGAACACTGGGCTGTTTGCTCAGGCCCCTCAAACATCCTGTCCAAACAGGGTGCTGGTGGAGATGGCCTGTGCATCACCCTCCTGACAGGTGCATGCATTTTTCGGTGGTATTTCCCAAGCCACAGTTCTTTAAGGACTTTAGTGGGGGGAGGGGGGCCGGGGGGGGGAGCTGTCTAGAGGGGTCACAACCTCTGGGCCGGACTGTTCAGGGCACCCATTGTCCTGTGATCAAAGAGGGTTACAGTCTCCAGCATCTCCGAACCTTTTGATAGCGGAATACCTCTTGAATAGGCAATACCTGCACACGACAGGAGACAGATCAACAACACAAAAGGAGCAGACAGTGAAATGTCAGTTTGCTTCCTCCCTCCCACGGTCAGGTCCTTCCCCCAGCCAACCACTGTTACCATTGTCTTGAATGTCCTTCCAGAAATAGTCCATGTGCATCCGCGCATGCCTTCAAAATGGTAAGTGGTGACGTACCGTACACGCTTTTCAGGGCTGGGCCGTTTTTCTTAATTCTTCCTAGTACATTCAGACATTGTGTCATCAAAGTGCATGAGGTTTTATCCGATTCTTTTTAACATCTGCTTAAGAGCGGACGGATGTAATATCAATTACGTAATCACTGCCCCATTGGTGAAATTGTGCTTGTTCCTCGATCTTTGCCCTCACAAACTCAGCTGTAGTGAGAATCCCTGTCCTGCATGTTTGAGCCCCTGGGGAAGCAGAGTCTGTCACCTTAGATTTCTGGATGGGGAAGTGCTGGGTTGCATTTTTTTTCCACACTGCAACCCATTACTTTCTTTTCACTACAGTAAGATACACATAACATAACATCGGCCACCTAAATTGCTTTTTTTTTTGAGAGAGAGAGAGGGTGCAAGTGAATGAGGAGCAGAGAGAGAGAGAATCCCATGAGGGGCAGAGAGAGGGAGAGAGAGAAGCAGGGCTCGCCCGAATGAAGTGAGGTTGAGCTCACCACAAGTGGGGCTCGAACTCAAGAACCCTGAGATCATGGCCTGAGCCGAACTCGGATACTTAACCGACTGAGCCTCCCAGGTGCCCTGAACTAGCTTCAAGTGTACAAATCAGTGACGTGTACATTCACTAGGCATGTCGTTTGTCTCCAGAACATTTTCATCTTCCTGAACCGATGCCCTGTTCCCCTCCCTCTGACACCTCCCCAGTTTCTGATAATCTCTGTTCTACTTTCTTTCTCTCGGAATTTGCCTATTCTGGGTACTCTATGTAAGTAGAGTTGTATGATATTTTTCATTTTGTGTTTGGCTTATGTCCTTGTTTAGGTTAAAATTTAAAAGACTCTTAGACTTTACTCTGAGTCTTAGACTTTTCTAATCATACTACTTAAAAAACTTTTTTTTAATATTGATTTATTTTTGGGAGAGAGAGAGAGACAGACAGACATCATGAGCAGGGGAGGGGCAAATAGAGGGGGAGAGGGAGAATTCCAAGCAGGCCCTGTGCTGTCAGCCTCGAGTCCAACGAGGGGCTTGAACTCACGAACCAAGAGATCATGACCTGAGTCAAAATCAAGAGTTGGATACTTAATGGACTGAGCCACCCTGGCACCTATCTTATGTGGTGAAGTTTTTGTCATGAGGCATTTGTGACTAGAACCATGCACGGGACTCACATGATAATTAAAGGAGCAGAAAGCCAGCACTCGCCAAAGGTGTCAGCAGTGGGGACAGAAGCTGTGGCCTTGCCACCTCCACTCTGTACCTACTTCTCTGAGCATGAGTGCCTTCCTTTTCTTTGGAGTTGTGCCATCATTTTGCTTTCTCCCTTTCTTTAAAAAAATTTGTTTTAATGTTTATTTTTGAGAGAGACAGAGATGGGAGCGTGAGCAGGAGAGGGGCAGAGAAAGAATAGGAGACACAGAACCTGAAGCAGCCTCCAGGCTCTGAGCTGTCAGCACAGAGCCCGACGCGAGGCTTGAACCCACAAACCACGAGATCATGTCCTGGGCCGAAGTTGGACACTTAACTGACTGAGCCCCCCTGTTTCCCTTCCTTGAGCTTCATGTACAAGGCAGTATGCAGTCTTCTTCTGTGACTCATTTCTTCCCCCAAGGGCCTGTCTGAGATTCATCCGTGTTGTCGTGTGTGGTTGTAAGGCATGTGTTCACATCGTGCGGTCCTGTCTCGGCTTATTCACCCTCTCTCTTGTGGAGGGGCGCCTGGCTCGTTTCCACTTTGGGGCTTCTGTTTGTGGGGCCTGCGAGCACCTGTTTCTCCTGGGCGTGTACCTGAACGTGACCTCGCTGCATCATTGGCTTCGGGTGTCTTCCGCTTTGGTAAGTGGAGCTGACTGTTTCCCAGAGTGGGTTTGTCAGAGGCGGGCTCCTCGCCAGAGTCTGTGAGGCAGATGGTGGCAGAGAGTTCGGAAGCCAGGATGATGTGATGCTGGCCCAGGTCACTGGAGGCCAGAGAGGGCCAGGCTGTAGCTGTCACTGTGGGAGCCCCCCCCACCCCCCCCGCCGGTCCTGTCCACAGTGCTTGCAAATAACCAGCCGGTGAGGGACATAGCACGCCTTCTCGCCTAGAGCTCAGGCAAGGTGGCAAAGCAGCCAGAAATGGGCAAGTCCACAAACCTCAGAGGGAAGCAGGAAAGGCAGGGGAGAGATTGCTGAAAGCCTCATCAGCTACTTCTGCTAAAGGCGTTATCGTCCTATCTGCCCATTCATTAGTCTGTTCCTTTGTGTTTTAATTAATTAATTGGAGAGTCGTCCCCACACCTTCCATGTGCCCCGGGTGGGGAGGAAATGATTGTTTGCCAGACCCTGAATCTTCTTACCTCCCCACTTTGTGAAGTGTGGCAGGAGAGGTTATTTGCCCATCTTACAGGCAAGGAAATGGAGGCTCAGAGAATGAGTGAGCTGCCGAGGTCCCCCCGCCCATAGCTCACAGTGATAGTACGGATGTGCCTGTGCTCATTTCTGGGACCCCCCGCCTCCATGGAAACTGCACCACAGGGGCGGTGTGGGAAGGTGGATGGGCCACAGCGTGCATCCTTTCTCTGTCCTCAGCCTGTGCCCTGGGCTGTGAACCTTAAATTCTGCTTACACACCTGGAAAATCAAGATAATCGTCTGACTTCATGTTGTTGATGTCAGCTTTCCATGAGATGGTAGACACCAAGGGCCTGGGGTACTTCATTCAGCGCCAGGCCCTGGGAGCCCCGAGAGGACTCAGACCCATTCTTAGCTCCCGAGACCCTCTCAGTCTGGTGGCTGAGACAAGCCTGTCACCTGAGGGTGACATGACGGTGAAGGTACGTACTGAGTGCTGACGTGAATGGAGGCAGAGGAAGGGGTTGCTCATCCCCCCGGGATGGAGGTGGCTGCCAGGGGGAGCCCAGATGGTGGAGAGGCAGGGAGTCATGTGTGAATTGGCTGGTTAGGGATGGATGGTCGGACGGTGCAGAGAAGGGTATTCCTAACATGGACCAGCATGTGCAGAGACAAAGTGGCGAGGAGACGCCTGTGTAGCTAGGGTACAGGGTGAGAGCTGGGACGTGACTTGGGGCTGTGGTGGCCACATCAGGGAGGGCTGCTTCATCCCATAGGGCAGCGGCCACACAGTTGGGTCTGTGGACCACAGGTTCCCTCTGGACTGGGGCAGCCAGCGCTAGGAAGACGAAATAGGCTGGTGTGAAAAAGGTTGGCATAGTGGTTAGTTCAGATACAGAAGTCAGGGAGAGCCTCTCTGAGGAGGGGAGAGCCCCAAAGGAGAAAGGCAGCCCTGTGGACAGTGGGGTGGGGCAGGGCCACAGGAAAAGGCTGGAGGATTCTAGGCAGGAAGTAGAGTACATGCAAAAGCCCTGGGGCAGGAAGGAGCGCAGGGAGTTCAAGGAGTGGACAGAGAGTGAGAAAGAGGGTCAGGGAAAGGAGATGAGGTGGGGCAGTCAGCAGGTCTTTGTAAAGAAGGGGTAACTGCTGGGGGCCCTTAGGTCGAGGAGAGACACAGTCTGATTTATATTTGAACTCATTCTGACACCCTCTGGAAGATGGCCTGGAGGAGGAGTCCCAGGGGAACGGGGGCCCTGTTGAGCCAAGTGGTGGAAGCAGGGTCAGGGGCCAGGTGGGTGGACTGTGATCACTTTGAAGGTGGCCCCATGAGTGACGGAGGGAGGTGAGCGACGAGAAATTGGCCCAAGAGAATCCTGAGGTTTCCAGGGGCCCCTGATTGATGCCGGGAAGACCTGGGGAGATTTCGATTTGGTGGAAATCTGTTGCAGAACAGATTCTGGCAGCAGGAGCACCAGGGAGCACTGGTGGTGGTTCCTTAGCCAGCTGCCTGTGTGTGCAAAACACTACAGCTGGAGACAGATGTGGGGGGAGGGGCAGGCATTGTGGTGGAGAAGGTGCTTGAAGTTGGGGGACTGGATGAGATCAGCCAGGGCTGGGGTGGAGACTGAGAAGGGAAGAAGTAAACCCTGGACATCTGAATGGTGCCTGGGAACTTGAAAAGAACCAGAGAGAAAGAGTCTGGGTTGCTCAGAGGGGGCGGTCAAGGAAGGAGACCTGGAGGAGAGGGCCTCTGGGCAGGGGAGGAGGGTGTGTCTTTTGGACAAGGGTACAGGGGTACACATCTTGTTGGGCTTTGTTGGGCACTGCCTCCCACATCTAGGACAGTGCCCAGCAGCGCCAGGCTTGGCCCCTATATGAATTCCCTCTCCTGCTCCAAGTGGGTGGCCCTTCCAGCATAAGGGTTCACGGCCTCTGAGTTCCTTTGTCTGAAACAGGGGGGAGCTGGAGTGGGAAAGGCCAGGGGAGAATGGTGGGAAATCTGCCAAGCACAGGCTGAAACCTGGCTTCCGATCAAGCAGGGGGCAGGAAGAGAACACCGGTCGATCCACAGGGGAGCAGAGAAGCCCCTCTCAGGCTGCTTCTGGTTAGATTCTCAGACAGGGCCTTCAGGATCAGCTGCATCAAGCAGCCTGTGCCACAGATGCGGGGGAAGCTGAGGCCTGGAGAGGGGAAGAGAAGGGAAAGTGAGGCTTGGGACTTCTAACTCACTGCCTGAGCTGTAAATAAGGCAAATGAGAGTACTCACCAAATCTGTGAGAATGAGAGTGCTTGGACCTGAGCCTGGCTCATTAACTTGCTCCCACTTCATTTTAGCTGCTACTGTTACTTGGAAAGGGCACCCATCTCGTATCACCTGGCTAAGACCCAGGGATCTACTAGTGCAAACTCCTAGTCACAGTAAGGCAGTCTTGGAGAAAGCTTAGGGAATAAGAAGAGTTCAGTCCAGCAAAAGAAGGGCGTGAACTTGAGCCGTGCAGAAAAGGGGTGAGCTGCCTGCGTGGAGGGAGCTCCCCATCCCCAGAAGTGTTTAGGTGAGGCATGACTCCCACGTGCCCGGAGTGTCATGAGAAAGGATTAAGCATGGAATGGTGGCGTCACTTTCAGTGGCTGCAGAGACTCCAGTGCCATTGTAGAGAAGGAAACAGATGAGCGAAAATGTAAGCTCCTAAGTAAACAAGACTTCACATGGTGGTGAATTCCACAAGGAGCTTTAAAAACGAGTGATGGGGAAGAGAGTAGCTGTGGCTGATTGGATGTGCTGTCTTTTGCCACACAGGCCGTTTACACTTTATTGTATTCAGATTTTCCTTTTTAATTGTGGATTTTATCCCCCCCCCAGCTTTATTGAAACATAATTGACATACAGTATTGTATAAGTTTAAGTATACAGTGTGATGGTTTAATCTACGTATGTATTGTGAGGTGATTATGACAATAACATTAGTTAATACATCCATCTCCACACAGAGTTGCCATTTTTTGTTTTTGTTTATGGTGAGAGCATTTTAAGATCTACTCTCATAACAACTTCCAAGTGTGCAGTCACCGTCCTGTGCATTAGATCACCAGAACTTAGCCATCTTATATCCGGAAGCCTGTGCCCTTTGCCCAGCGTCTCCCCATCTCTCCAGAGCCCCCTTTGACTCCCCAAAACTACTCTCTTCATTTGAGTTTGGCTTATTTTGATTCCACATATAAGTGAGATCGTATATAATTTGTCTTTCTCTGTCTGATTTATCTCACTTAGCATAATGTCTTCAGAAGCCAAACATGTTCCTGAAAGTGGCAGGATTGCCTTCTTTTTTTTTTCCTTAAATTTTTTTAATGTTTTTTATTTATGTCTGAGAGAGGGAGACAGCGTGAGCAGGGGAGGGTCAGAGAGAGAGGGAGACACAGAATCCGAAACAGGCTCCAGACTCTGAGCTGTCAGCACAGAGCCCCATGCGGGGCTCAAACCCACAAACTGTGAGATCATGACCTGAGCCGAAGTTGGACACTTAACCAACTGAGCCACCGAGGTGTCCCTGCCTTCTTTATTTAATGGCTGACTAACAGTCCATTACACACGTGTGCATGCTCACACACACGCACACACAACACATCATCTTTATCTGTTCATCCGTCAGTGGACACTTATGTTGCTTCCGTGTCTTGGCTACTGTAAATAATGCTGCAGTGAACATGAGGGTGCAGATATCTTTTTGAGATGGTGCTTTAATTTCCTTCAGACATAAACTCAGAAGTGGAATCACTAGATCATAGCGTAGTTCAATTTTTAATTTTTTGACGAACCTCCATACTATTTTCCATGGTGGCTGCACCCGTTTGCATCCCTACCCACAGTGCAGAAAGCTTCCCTCTACTCCACATCCTCACCAACACTTATCTTTTGCCTTTCGATATTAGCAACCCTAACAGGCATGTGGTGACATCTCACTGCAGTTTGGATTTGCGTTTCTCTGGTGATGAGTGATGTTTAGCCTCTTTTCACGTACCTGTTGACTATTTATATGTCTGTTTTGGTCCCTTGCCCATTTTAAAATAAAATAATAATTTTTTTGCTATCATATGAGTTCCTTATATATTTTGGATATTATTCCCTTATCAGATACGTGGTTTGCAGATGTTTTCTACCATTCTGTAAGTTGCCTTCTCATTTTGTGGATTGTTTCTTTTGCTGTAGAAGCTTTTTAGTTTGATGTCATCCTACTTGTTGATTTTTGCTTTTGTCGCTTGTGTTTTAGTGTCCTTACCAAAAACTCATTGCCAAGACTAATGTCAAGAATCTTTGCCCCTATGTTTTCTTCTAGGAATTGTACAGTTTCAGGTCTTATATTTAAATGTTTAATTCATTTTGAGTTGATTTTTTTAAGAAGAAAACACTGTGAGTGCAGAGCCTGACGTGGGGCTTGATCTCATGAGATCATGAGCTGAGATGAAATCAAGAGTTAGACACTTAATCGGCTGAGCCACTCAGGTGCCCTGCCAGTTTTATACATTCTGGAAGTGCCTCCTAACCTGTCAGTCTGTTCTATTTATCCACAGAGTTCTTGGTTATACAGAGAATTTGAATTTGGAGGTGGGCAAAAACATCTGTTTTTTTTTTTTTAAGCTGTGGTCTGTGCCTTTCAGTTTTAAGACCTCCCCCTACCTCTTCCCCTCCCTCCTCCTCCCTCCCGGGCACAGATATTTTCCCCCTAACTTTCCTGGATGAGTTTTAAGCCTCCCTCACTGCTGCTGTTGCTTCTTATGCCTTGTCTTGTCCTGATGTTTCAGGTTAGGTTCCTTAGAAGCAGAGCCTGACTTGAGGGTTTTGTGCGTGTGGTAGTTCATTTGAAGAAGCCGCTTGGGGAAGGGGCAGGGCAGGAGCTGGCCAATAGTCTCCATCCCACAGGAAGCTCAGGAGTGAGAGTGGCCCCACAGGGCTGTCCTCATGGAAGCAGGGCTGGGCTCATCACTTATTGGCCACACTTCCTCCAGCCTCGTCCCCTGTGGGGTGGACTTAACCTTGCAGGCAGCTCTCCAAAGAAGGTCATACTTGTGGGCCGGTGGCGAGTGAGCCTCCTGCGCTGTAATGGGGGTCTGGACAGCACCGGTGGCATCTGCGCTACTTGCTGGCCCTGGAGGACCTTGGAACCAGATGCCTCCTCTGGGCTGGTGACTCTGCCTGTGTTGCCACCCACAGTGTCCACGAAGGATCTGATCGAGACATGCTGTGCCGCCGGACAGCAGTGGGCCATCGACAACGACGAGTGCCTGGAAATCCCTGAGAGCGGCGCCGAGGGTGATGCCTGCAGGTAAGGGTGGGCACCCAGAGCAGGCAGAGCTGCCCATTTGCCTTTTCCACACCCCTGCTCACTTGGCCCCCGGGTCCCTGCAGCGCAGGGTGGGCACACATCTCACCTGTCTCCAGCTGTACAGGGGCAGTTGGGCTGTGGCCGCTGTGCGCCTGCTGGCCAGGCTTTCTCCAGGTCTTGAGAGCCCAGGACTGGCTGCAGAATAAGCAAACCACATCTTTTTGTAGCTGGACTGATGAGCACAGTAAAAGGAACCTACAGTTTAGAGCAGGTTTGGACCCTCATCACTGGGGAACCGCTGGGAGCCTCACTCACTGTATACTGCCATTGCTGCCAGGCAGTACTTGGCCCACATGAGCTTTTCCTCCCTGGTTCTGAGCTGGGAGCCTTCAGGCCTCTTTCTTTCCCCAGTCTGGTACCCGGGGGTCTCTGGGAGGCTGGCCTCTCACTGTCCTCTGGTGGCTGTGCTGATGGGTTCTTCTGACTTGTATTCTCCGCAGAGGAACAGTTTGTCCCCTTGCCCTTGGGCGCCAGGCCCCAGAGACATCCTGGTCAGCTACTCACCCCTCCTTTTTCCCAAGGATGCCGCCTTTTCCAACCTACTATTTTTCTGGACAAGGAGGACAAGGTTCAGAGAGGTGGTATGATTTACCTGAAGCCACACAGCAACCTGGGAGCACGGCCAGGGTTAGACCCCATGTCACCGAATGGTCTAGACTACCATGCATCCTTTAGAAACATTTAAATTCTAACCTTGTCTCTTTCCTTTCCCTTCTGTCATTCCACCAGCTTAGGAGCTACTTAGGAGTTAGAGCATGTGTCATTCGGGAGTTTTGGGCTTAGGGACCCTGAGCGTGTGCTTGTCTCCCTCTTGTGATGGGAAACTCGCTCCTTCATAGATAGGCAGTCCCATGACTGAAGAGCTCCCACTGGGATATACCCTTTCCCACTTGAGGCTGAACCCCACCTCCCTGTGAGCCCCCTGGCATGTTGGCTGCTTCTGCCCAGGGCAGCCCTACGACACTGGGAGGCATGGCCAGGGATCTTAGAGGCTACTCTCTTCAGGCTGAGCTGCCCTGCGCTTTCTGGGGTTGAGTCTCCCTGCGTTTCTCAGCCCTGTGGCCACCTCACAGTGCTGCCCCACCCCCATCGGTCAGGAATATGCAGCATGGAGTCCAGGGGGCTCCAAGCCCCGAGTGTTCTTGGTTAACCTCAGAAATAGAACCCACGTTCTTTGGTGGGAGATGGGCTGGCTTTGCTGACGCCCCTGCCACCAGCATTGGCCTTGCCTGCAGTGGGTCTTGGGAGGGGCTTCCTTCTCTGAGCCTCAGTTTCCTCCTCTGAAACGGGACCCATAATCTCTCCTGGGCAGGGACAGGCCCTTGGGTGGGACTGAGGCACACCTCTGTTGCAGGACAGCCCAGAAGCAGTGCTGCGTGTCCTACTTGAAGGAAAAGAGCTGCATGGCTGGTGTCATGGGGGCCAAGGAGGACGAGGCCTGTGGGGCTGAGGACAACGACACCTGTGGCGTCTCTTTGTACAAGGCAAGCCTGGCCTGCGGCATCCGTACCCTGGCCTGAGGCCCTTGAGGGCTGGGAGATGAGGTGCCCTGGGGGACTCCCCCAGAGGGAGTGATGCTCTTGCCTGGGGTTGGGGCTGGGCGGCTCTTCATCCGTATAGGAAACATCAGCGGTTATTATAGCGGCCAGTTAACCCAGGAAATAATTTATTCAACACCAGCATGTGCTGGGCCGTTGTGGGCATTCAGGATGCAGAAATGAACGGCACCTGAGCATTCCCGCCCCCACAGGGCTTTCTGTGTCTTTTCCTTTGTGTGTCCAACTTATTTCACTTAGCG
This sequence comes from Proteles cristata cristata, assembly GCA_017311185.1. NCBI lineage: Eukaryota > Metazoa > Chordata > Mammalia > Carnivora > Hyaenidae > Proteles > Proteles cristata. The sequence continues at coordinate 748,517 of JAESUZ010003628.1, read as the reverse complement.
TCATGTCCCCAAGGTCATCCGTGTTGTCATGTGTTAGACTGTCTTTCCTTTTCAAGGTGAAATAACACTTCGTTGTACAGATATCACACAGTCTGTTTGTTCAGTGCTCTGTCAGTGGCGCTGACAACCGCCTGGTGCCTGTTGTGAATGATGTGCTGTGAACGGGGGTCCAGAAGAGCCTCTCCTGAGGACAGACAGCACTTCCATTTCCACGGCATTGGCTGGAGCTTAGCCCGGTGGCCACACATAGCACCAAGGGAGGCTGGGGACTGCAGCCCTGATTCTGGAGAGCTCGTGTGTCCGTTGAACGTCAGGAGGAAGGAAAAACAGACCTTGGGGATGGCCAGCTGGCTGTTTGCAGCAAAGGACAAGAGCAAAGAGAAGACCGTAGAACAGTTTCAGGAACAAACCACGGAAGGAGATGTTTGCAGGAGGCAGGAAGGGAAGGGGTTGAAAGAAGCCCATGTCACAAGCCTGGATGACTGTGACAGGGGCCCCTGGTGGAGGGCACCATTTGGGAGAGGATTTGGACTCAGATTTTTTTTTTTTAATGTTTATTCATTTTTGAGAGGCAGACAAAGACAGACTGTGAGCAGGGGAGAGGCAGAGAGAGAGGGAGACACAGAGTCTGAAGCAGGCTCCAGGCTCCGAGCTGTCAGCACAGGGTCTGACGCGGGACTCAAACCCAATGGACGGCAAGATCATGAACTGAGCTAAAGTCGGATGCTTAACCAATTAAGCCACCCAGGCATCTCTGGACTTTGATTTTTGTCTCATTGGGGTCAATTTCCTAAAAAACTGATATTAGGGAGAGGACATTGGTGACAGGCAAGTTTGGCATTCCACTGTGTATGTTTGACTCTGGACCAGTCCTCTTTTCTAAGCCTCAGCTTCTCCGTCTGTAAAATGGGGCTAATGATCCACGTCTTCTGGGGTGGCTGTGAAGATCAGAGACAAAGCAAACTAAGTACTAAGTACATGGTGGGTCTTCACTATGTGGCCAAGCTCGCCATTGGGAAGTGCAGGGCTGGCAAATCCGGGAGCTGTTGCTATGTGACCCACTGGCCCAAAGCTTGGTGGCTTATGACTCACTTAACTGACGAGTGAGGGTCGTGTTGCTGACTGTGGCTGTGCTCAGCTGATCCGGCTGGGCTCACTTACGTGTCTCCCACCGGCTGATGGCTCTGCTGGCGCTGGTCTAGGATGGTCACTGCCATGCCAATTTTTCTTTGCTCCTTGAGTCTCTCAGCCTCCATCAGGCTTACCTGGGCTTACTCCATGAGTGGCTTGGTTCCAACGCAGGGCGTAGGAATGTGTAAGGCCTTCTGAGGCCTAGCTCAAAACTAGCACACTGTCCCTTCTGTCTCATCCTCCTGGCCAAAGCCAGACCTGAGGCCCAATCAAGAGGTTGGGAAATAGATGCTCTCCTTTGAAGGAGAAACTGAACCATCACATTGCAAAGACAGTAGAACAGTAAAGAGTGGCTAAATGGGGCTGTTGCAATCAATCTACCACAGGAGTTTAAACAGAAAACATATTTTATTTTTGGAGGCAGGCAGTTTGGGACCAGTGGATCTACGTGATATCTTCAGATTCCCAGGCTTCTGCTCTGCACAGTCATCTTTAGCTTGTAGCTTCCATCTTTTGGGTTACCTCATGACTCCGGATAGCTGCTAGGGTTCCAGCCATCACATCAACCAAAAACAAGGAAAGAGAAAAGCAAAAGAGATACACTTCCCAGCTGAGTCAGCCCTAGTTTAAAGCTTCCCTGAAAGCATCATGTCTCTCCTGTCTTTAACTTCAACAGAAGTTCTGTCTTTTAGTGGGCATGGGTAGAATTGGGTTCTGCTAATAAATATTGGTATGGGGGGGCGGTGGGTGTTAATGGAGGTGTCTGGGGGTTAGATGGTAGTTCTTTTCATAGGTGGCCAGTTATTAATTATTGCAAAAATCTTACATTAGCTCTACTTTGATCTCGACATGAGAATTGGAGACAGGTGACCCCCTCTGCTCTCTGGAAGCACATACAGGGACAGAATAAACAAGCCAAGGATGAATTCATCCCAGTTACCAGTCCCTCCCTGAGTCTGGCCCCAGGCTGCGCCCTGGGGGCCCCTGAGCGAGCCCCCCGGGCTCATGGTCTGTGGGGAAGGCAGACGGGCTTCGAGGGGCTGGGGTGTGGGCAGTGATGGTGGATTTCCCTCCAGCAATGCTGTGACTGCTGTAGCCTGGGACTCCGTGTGCGGGCTGAGGGCCACTCGTGTGAGTCGAACCCCAACCTGGGCTACCCCTGCAACCACGTCATGCTCTCCTGCTGTGAGGGCGAAGACCCCCTCATTGTGCCTGAGGTCCGCCGGCCTCCGGAGCCCGAAGCCGCACCACGGAGAGGTGAGTGCTGTTCCCTGGGCCACGGTGTATAGGCCAGTCGAGTGAGAGGCAGAGTGAACCTTTGGGGCTTCTGGCCAAGGCCGGGAGCCCTCTTTCCTTCTGTGGGAACCCTGCATCTACTATCACCTGTGGCTTAAGGCATAAGTTCTGCTCTTAGGGTAGAGTTCTGCTATGGCCTCCAGGGTGAGTCTGAGATGGAAATCTAATTCAGCTATGCATGTACCATCCACTCCACCCACCAAACCACCGACCCCTCCCACCCTTCCACCCTTCACTCACCCACCCTCCTGTGCCTTTATTTGTCTACACATCTGTTCGTCATCCTCCCCATCCATCCTTCACCCATCCATCCATCTCACCCTTCCCTGCACATCCTCCTGGCCCCTGGTCCGTTTCTCCATCCATTCATCCTTCCACAACACCAGCCATTCCTCTGTCCCTCATCTGTCCACTCACATCAGTCCTCCCATCCACCTGTTTACTCACCCATCTTCTTAACCCACAAGCCCATCCACTTACCTTCTGTTCATCCATCCATCTGTCCATCCGTCCATCCGTCCATCTGCTCATGTGTTCACCTACTAGCCCAGCCAGCAAACCTTTTACTCATCCATTCATTCATTTACCCTTCCTTCATCCATGTGCTCTCCATCCCTCTCACTGGGCCATTCTGTGTCTTCAGGGTACAGGATATAACTAGTATAGAGAATGCATTCATAAATGTTGCCCTGCCCGCCTGATCAGCCCCTTCAGACCAGCCCTGTCTTTTCTCCCTATATTCTCAGTGCTCAGCCCCCAAGAGTCCCTCACCAGTAACCGAATGGAGGATGGGTTTGTTTGGTGGCCTCCCCTTCACCACCATGAGCCCTTTGAGGGCTGAGCAGCGTGCACCCTCTTCCTCTGTGCCCCTGTCCCCAGACAGCCATAGGCTAGTTATATGAGAGCTCTGGTACAAGTGCCGAGGTTGGAGCTATTTGCTGCTGCCTGAGCCCTCAGTGTCCCTGGGGCCTCCCCCTTCCTCTGGTCTCTGTGTTGAGGTCACGTTTCAGGTGCCAGGCCCAGCTTCTGTCACCCTAGCCAGAGATGTCCCCTGGACTCACGGCTGTTAGCCTCCATCGTGCCTGTGGGCCAGCAGGAGCCCGAAGCAAGATGCAGGTGTCCTCGTGGGTCACAGACGCTGCTAAGAGGGGCTGGCTGGCCTTATCAGGCTAGTGTGGACACACATCTGTGTCCAGTCCAAGGAAATACCACTCACTGGGGTTGGCTGTAGGGACCTGGTGGAACAGTGTGAAGACCTAGTTAGTACCCAGAGTGTGTGGTTCAAGGTGAAGTCTTGGCTGTGAGAACCCCACGATGGGGTCAGGGCTATCAGGGTCCAGATGCAGAGGTACATGTTCCTCTCCTTTAGTGGGGAGCTGGTGGGGAAACTCCAGAGACATAGATGGCAGGGTGAAGTTGACCTGGGTTCTGGTCCTACTCAGGTAACCTTGGGCAAATCATTTGCTCCCCTGAGCCTCAGTTTCCCCCCTCCCAGGAGGATTGTTTGAAGAGTATGCTGGTGAGGGTGGGCTGAGCATGAATCCTAGAAATCCTGCCTGTGCTCCTCGGAGCCTTGGGCCCAGGTCTGTCTGTTGCCCACCTGCCGCACCAGGCCTCTGGGCTGGACCACCAGCCGTCATCGGCCACTTGCATGCACTAGGCCAGGGCTGGTTGGGCTGGAGCGCGGTGTAAACACCCTTCAGTATGAAACATGTTTATCAGATATGACCTCATGCAGCTGATCTCTTTGGGGCTCAGCTATCTGGGGCTAGTGAGCAAGGCTGAAGCCCATGCTGCGGGACCCTTCCCTTCCCTGTCCTATTTTATGAAGAGCCTCCAGTGTAGCTCAGCCCCAGGAGCCTCCTTTGCTACTCTTACCTTCTCCTCACGCAGCCCGGGGAGGCATGGAGAGACCTAGTACTGCCCAAGGTGTCATGCCTGAGGAAGGCCCGAGTGAGAGTTTGGGTCCCTGTCTGGCAGAACACATGTTTGCAGTCCTTTCTGTTGCTAGAGGTGGCCCTTCCAGATGTCACTGTGATTAGGGGTCTGGATCCAGTTCAACACTTTAGCCAAAGCTTCCTGAGGACTATTGTGGGCCTGGCCCTGTCATGTTGCAGCGTACAAAGACTTGGGACTGGCTCTGATGGGTTCATTCTTGTTGCTAGAGGTCTGTTCATTCATCTGTCCATCCATTCATCCATGCACCCACCCACCCATCCATCCCTGAATTCATCATCTATCATCTATCCATCCATCCATCCATCCTTCTATCCATGCATCAATGCATCCATGAATCCATAATTTAGCCATTCATCCCTACCTTCATCATCTATCATCTTTCCATCCATCCATGTATCCACCTATCCATCCATGCATCCATGCATCCATCCATCATTCACCCATTCATCCCTATATTCATCATCTGTCATCCATGCATCCTTCCTTTGCCCATCTGTGCTATCTTAGCTGGGCACACAAAAGGTTCTGACTAAGACCCACACTGATTTTCATGGAGGCCTGTAGTGTCAGCCCCTGATGGATGAACTTGTGTCCCATCGTGAGCACTGACCCCCTCCCTTCCAGTTTCAGAGGCAGAGTTGGCAAGCCGGGAGGCCCTGTCACTGGGCACAGAGACTGAGCTGCCCAACAGCCTGCCCGGCGATGACCAGGATGAGTGCCTGCTCCTCCCAGGAGAGCTGTGCCAGCACCTCTGCATCAACACCGTGGGCTCCTACCGCTGTGCCTGCTTTCCTGGCTTCTCACTGCAGGATGATGGCCGCACCTGCCGGCCAGGTAAGGCCTAGATGGCTGGAGCAGGGGCTGGTCTTGCCAGGGGAGCATGATGGTCCTGTGATGGGCCCAATGGGCTCCTTCCCCTCCTGTCGCCCTACACCTTGGAACCGGAGGCATCTAGCGATGGGATTTGTAAGGCCAGGCTGTCCGATTGAGACTGCATCTGCTCTGTCTGAACTTCTGTCTGCACGGGCAGCCCCAGCACCACACCCTAGATCCCACAGCAGGGCCAGAACCCAGGCTGCAGAGGCTCCCAGCAACCCAGCTCAAGCTGTGCCCCCAGCACGGGGCCCAAGGGGGTCAGGCTCTGACAGGCAGCCTAAGAGGCTGCCGTAGCCCCTGGTTTGGAGGTGCTTTCTTCCTGCTGCTTGTCCAGGGATAAATACTCACCCTCCCTTCTTCCTCTCTCCCTCTGCCCCAAATAGCTGTGATGTAGTTTGTTACCTTATGGCCTCAGTTTCCTTTCCTCTGAAATGGGTAGCAGGTGAGGATTATGAGGCAGTCTCTGTTGGATGCCTGGCCTGGTGCCCAGGGTGTGAGGAGAGTCTGAGGTCAGGCTGAAGGTATGCGTTCTTCCCCCTGTCTGCCCGTCCCATGGCAGACAGTGACCCTCCACAGCCGGAGGCCGCAGAGACATCTGTGTTCAAACCAGAGTCCTCCCAAGTGGCCGCCAACACCATCCTGCTACCACAGCCACAGCCCAACACCTGCAAAGGTAACCTGGGCCATGGGGTGGGTCTGGGCTGCCTGCAGAGGGTGAGCTCCCCAGTGCTGGGCGTGTGCAAGCTGGCCTCCTGCCAAAGGGGTGCTTCTGCTTTGTGGGTTTGGTCGGTCTCACCCGTCTGAGGTCAGGAGTTGAGAGTGTAGCTGGTAGGGGTGAGGTTGTGGGTGGGGGGAGCTGAGGGCCAGGGTGTGACCCCCAGCAGGTCAGTTAGCAGCTTTTTGTCTCAGCGCCTGGAGTATGGAGGGAATGGAATCCCAGCTTGAGGAAGTGTCTTTGGGAGGGCTCGCGGTGCTGCATGGAACGTTCTCTTGTCCTCTCTCCCTTCCTCTTCCTTGTTCCTTTGGTCTCTGCATCCTTGCTGTCCCTCTTTCTCTGCCTTCCCTGTCCCCCTCCCCTCTGGCAGCACAGTCACCCCAGGGAGGGGTTTGGTATCCCAGTGTTGGTGGTGACTGTCCCAGATACCAGCCGGTGCATGAGTGGGTTTCCCGGGGTGCCCCGTGAAAAGGTTCAGGAGCGTGGGGCTCCTTCTGCCTGGAGGGGATGCACGAGCCCAGTGCTCCCTGACCCGTTGCGGTTTCCTCCCAGACAACGGGCCCTGCAAGCAGGTGTGCAGCATTGTTGGGGACACAGCCGTGTGCTCCTGCTTCTCCGGCTACGCCATCATGGCGGATGGCGTGTCCTGTGAAGGTGAGTCCCGCGGGGGCTGCTCTCATCCCTGTGCAAACCCAAGCTGGGCTGTGGAGGGGGCCCCGGAGGGGACACGGGGCAGACAGGAGGAGGTGGCGGTGTCCCAGCCCTCTGCCAGTGAGGGGACGGGCTTGGCTCCCACCACATGCAGCCCTGCATGGAAGGGCTTCAGCACCTGCTCCCTCTTGCGGCACCGCGTGCAGGCCGGCCAGGGCTCCGGGCCACTTCCATCCTGTGGTTCGGCCGCTCCCTAGAGCAGTCCTTCTCAAACATCAGTGTGCCACGGAGCCACCCGAACCCCGAGAAGCCTGCAGAACCCCCAGAGACCCCGACCCAGGAGGACTGGGGAGGGGCCCGAGGATTTGTATTTCTGACAAGATCCCTGGGCCACACACCCACCTCTCCCCGTATGCGGGGCTGCAGTTGGTTTCAGGCCACCTTGTCTTTGTTCCCAGTCACGCATGGGGAACGAGAGAGGGAGGGCCGTGCTGCGCGGTGAAGGCAGGACCTAGAAGTGACATGCATCCCTCCCATGTGCCTCTGCTGGGGAGCAAGGCTGGGGTAGGACCCCCAGTTGGATGGCATGTCCTCCGCTCTGTTACTGAATCCAAAGAAGGGGCAGTAGATGTTGGGAACTCTGCCTTCACAAAGGGACCAAAGAAGGTCCAGAGCATGTGGCTTTCACACCTGTGACCCCGTCAGGACCGGGTCTTCTCTCACTGGAGTGTCAGTGGACCAGGACTTCGGGGCATTTGGATCTGAGAACACCCTGAGAAACCTGTAGACCACACCCCCTCATGTCTGATGGCAGGACAGGCCCTGAGCATGGGATGGGCTAGGAAATGCTTTAGTTCAGGTTCAAGTTCTGGAGATGTTACCTTGATGGGTGTCTGGGGGCAAAAGGGTGAAGTCTTTTTTTTTTTTTTTTTAATTATTTATTTTAAAATTTAAATCCAAGTTAGTTAACATATAGTGCAATAACGATTTCAGGAGTAGAATTTAGTGATACGTCACTTACATACAACACCCAGTGCTCATCTCAACAAGTGCCCTCCTTCCCTCCAGCAACCCTCAGTTTGATCTCTGTATGGTTTGTCCCCCTCACTGTCTTTATATTATTTTTGCTTCCCTTCCCTTCTGTTCTTCTGTTTTGTATCTTCCACAGATGAGTACAGTCATACAATATTTGTTAAAAGGTTTAAGTATATCTAAGAAAATACCCGTATCCCCGTCAGAAACTGGAACCCCACCCCTTGGCTGAGACTGTGTTCTTATTTTACTTATGTTTTGAGTGTTTATTTTTGAGAGAGAGGGAGAGTACACGCGAGTGGGGAAGGGCGGAGAGAGAAGGGAACAGAGGATCCCAAGTGGGCTCTGCGCTGACAGCAGCAAGCCTGATGCCCCTGGGGCTCACACTGACCAACCATGAGGTCATGACCTGAGCCCAAGATGGACACTTAGCCCGCTGAGCCCCCCAGGTCACCCCACGACCGTGTTCTGTAGACAAAAACCACTCACGTGGCTGGTGGCGGAGCAGATCTGAGGTGCCCTGTGGGCTCTGTTCCCTGTCTCCCAGGGCCCTGGAAACGTGGGCAGCGTGTCTCTGCTGTGTCTGCACTCCTTCGGTCCCGGTCAGCCCAGGCCAGTGTTTCTGTGTCTGCGGGACTCCTGGTGGTTGTGGCTGTGGGGTCCAGGCCAGAGGTCATAGGTGGCATTTGGAGGGGGACAGCCAGCCTCGTGGGGGGTCCTGCTGGGCTCTGCTCCGTTTAAAATAATCACACAAGTCACCAACCACGAAAACTCAAAAACCGTAAAAAAATAATGACAGGACTTCAGGTTTCTTTTCACACTTCTACCCACGAGGGGTTCACGGTCCTGGCCCCCCAGTGGACAGAGCACTGTCCACTCTTGGCCCCTGCTCCTGTCTATGTTGCCAGCCTGGTCCCCCAGGCACGTGTGTTTGCAGCCCCTGCCACTGTGTGTGTCCCTGAGGTGGACCGTTCCCAGAGCCGGGTGGGAGACGGCTTCTGACTGTGGGCAGGCTGCCCCTCCTCGCCGGGCCTCGTCACCTGTCCTTCTCGGGGTTCTGGCTCTGATGTCTTGTGACGCAGACTAGGGCCCGAAGCCCAGAGGTATGGCTGATGCACTAGGAGGCCCTGGGCAGGTCCCCGCCCCTCTCTGGGACTCCGTTTCCCTCTGTGTCACTGAATGCTCCGTGACAGGCCACGCCTCTCTAATGGCCCTTCTGTTTTTCCTCCTGCGGCCGCCCCTAGACCAAGACGAGTGTCAGATGGGCACTCACGATTGTAGCCTGCGACAGTTCTGTGTGAACACCTTGGGATCCTTCTACTGTGTCAGCCACACGGTGCTCTGTGCCGAGGGCTTTATCCTCAACAGGCACAGGAAGTGCGTGGGTAAGCGAGAGCCCCTGCCTGCCGCCGCTGTCACGGCTCTCTGTGCTGCTCCATGCCACGCCGCCACACCGTGGCCACATGCTAAAGGGCCTGCCCTTTGCATACGAGCTCAGCACCACCGGCGCCCCCTGCTCCGTGCCCTGTGTGTCCCAGTGCCCCGTCCTGCTTGTCTCCTGGACATATGTGCCTGCGAGTCACAAAACTAGCTGATGCGTGACCTGGCAGGGGCGTCACAGTGAGGAGGTCGAAGGTGCGGGCAGCAGGATCGGGTCTGTGAGGTCTGCTGGCTGGGAGGCCTGGGTTTGAAGCGGGAGCCCCTAGTTGCTCTGTAGCCTTCAGCAGATATCCTCCCTTCTCCAAGCCTCTGTTTCATCATCTGAAAAAGGAGACATTTATGCTCCTTAGGAGATTATATGCCACGTGTATGGCAGAGCCCAGAGCCTGGGTATGGTGAGCGTGTGATGTCTCTGCTGAGATTGTCCTTAGGGGCACCTAGAATCCCCTCCGGAGGCGAAAGGGTGGAGCTGGGGTCTGTCAGACCTAGCACTGTACCCCCACTCAGTGTTCATTTGCTGTGTAACACTGAATAGTGGAGCTCCCTCTCTGAGCCTGGCTCCTTGCCTCTAACGTCGGGGCCAGAGGACTGGGCAAGGGCCACTGCTCTATAACGGCCTTTCCCTCCTGCCTCTTGGTGCACATGTGGGCCAGTGGCTAGGGCTTCAGGTGTGCCCTGCAGAGGAGGGCAGACTTGATGCCCTCCCATGGCTCTGGGGGTCTGACGTTTTCACAGAGGAAACATGATGGTTCTGAACAGAGATAGACCCAAAGTAGCAGGGCCTCAGGGCAGACTGTTGGCAGTGCTCTCAACAGAGGCACAGGCTCAGGTCACTCCACCCGGGGGCATCTGGACACACTTCCCAGAGAAGGTGGCATTTGCAATGGTCTCCAAGGATGGGTGGGACTTGGGAATTGGGAAGGGCATGCAGAGTAGAAGGAACGGCTTGAACAAAAGTGCGGAGGTAGGAACAGTGCAGAGCGCATCCAGGGCACGTGATCAGAGCCCCGTGTGTCTTCTTTGTGCTTGGGGACCATGTCCAGCCTGGACATGTCCTCTTCCTCACCCTCTACCGCTGGGCAGACGGGCCCACGGCGCTGGGCTGAGGGGCGGCTGCAGACATGTTTGCCCCTGGCCCCCCTGGCTGTCGGCACAACATGAACCTTCCTGAACCTGCTTGTCGGTGGCTGGGCGGCTCTTCCCGTCTGGGCCATGTCTGTGGGGGGGGAGGAGGGGGAGGAAGGCGGGTCCTGCCTGGGCCTGCCTCCCCACTCCCAGGGCGCCCCCTGCCATGCCTGGGTGTGCTTGCTCCCCCGCTGGCCTGGAGAGAAGATCTTGCACTAAAAGGGGCACCAGACAGCCAGAAAACAGATTCTGGGACTAAAAGAGCAAAGGGATATTTCATTCAGCAAAATTTATGAGCTCGCCTTCTCGTTCTTTCATGTCTCCCTCCTTGTTCATTCTGCTCAGATGCATTGGTGTCTCCTGCCCTTCCTCTTTGCTCCACTGATCTGCTCATTTTCCCAGCTGTTAGCACTCATTCTTTCCATCGCTTATTCACGCACACATGGGTACCAATGTCTTCTGCCTTTCATCTGTTAGCTCCAGGCACGGTCATTAACCCTGGCTGGTGAGATGGAGATTCGCACCTGCATGAAGAGTATGACCTCTGTGGCCAGACTCAGTGGGTTCAAATCCTGGCTCTGCACTTTCATGTTGTAAGACCTTAGATCAGTTAAGCTCTCTGAGCCTGTTTCTTCATCTGTGGAATGAGATAGTAATAGCATCTCCCTGAGTCTCTGTGGAAATCGTGTTAGTCTGTGTAAAGAACATCTGAGTATTTGATATCATTGTTATGATTTAACAGATGTGTTACACTAAGCAGCCTGCATAGGTAGTGAGCCCCCCATCACTGGAGGTGTGTAAGCCACAGTGGGATAGGGTGGAGCCAGGTTCAGAAGACCTATAATGGACGTGCAACTTCTGCTGTTTGTCTTTTTTACCTAGCCCTTTGAGGACCATCTTGGCCCCTGGAAAATAATGTTTCAGATGAGCTGTGCTGCTAGATGATGGGAAGGTTGGAAAGGACACAGCTCTAGGCTGGGTGCCCTGGGTTCCCTTTTTGCTGCTGCCACGTGCAGGCTGTGTAACTTTGGTCCAGTCCCACCCCTCTGGGAGCCTTGTTTCCTCATTGGTGAAACCGGATCTGTGAGCCGCCAGACCCCTAGTGAACCTCACTTAGTGTCGGCTGCTGTCATTTATTGCTATGGTTCCTCCCAAGCTACTGGGGCTCTGGGGCCATAGCATTTCTGGGGCTGTGGGCACACATCTCCCCTGTCTATCCATCCTGTGAACCAGAAGTCTTCATCTTGCCCCGTCAAGCCTTCCTTGGGAACCGCTGCCCAAAACGCCCCCTTTCTCGCCTCCCCACCCCCACCAAGGTTAGAGTCAGCAGGGCTGGCATGCCATTTGGCTCACCTGTGAGGCTGGAGGGTCTCTTCCCCCCACAGCCCCACTGCCCCTTCCACCCCATCTCTAGCATCCTCGTACACTTGGCTCACCTGTCACTGTGCCCCAGAAGTGACTCTGACAGTCCAGGGCTCCGAGCCTCTAGCTTTCCTCCCCGGCATCTCTCCTCCCTGTCACATGCCCACGGCAGGCTGGCAGTTCCCTCGAGGGCGGGCTCTGTGGCAGACCCCCCCTTGGCCACCAGGCTCAGAGTAGGTGCTGGCTAATGTGGGTCCAAGGGAGGAGGGCATCCGTGAATGACTGCCCCTCCCCCCAGGGGCAGCGTGGCTGCAGCAGGCGCTGGCCTGCCATCCGCCATCCTTAGCATCCGGCCTGGCGCAGTTGCTGGCCAACTCCCTAGTGCTCCCGCCTCCCTTCGCACACCTTGGCGGCTCCTCCCCTTCCCAGTTGCTCATCCCAGCTGGGGTTCTTGGCTGCTTCTGTGTTCCATTCCCTACGTGGCCTCAGCAGCTGCCCACTCCCCGGTTAGTGTCTCCACTTTGGTGAACTCACGTGCGTGCCTGGCTGCCACGTGACACTTGAACTCAGTGTGTCCACAGGGCTCCCGACCTTCCCTGCCAGCCTGGTTCTGGATGCCTCCCCATCCCCAGTGCTGGCACCCCTGCCTGTCTGGCTGCTCAGCCAGAAAGCTCTGCACACCTGTCCGCTCCTCTTTCTTCCTCACGTCTGTCTCATCCATCAGTGAGTCCAGCCGGTTCTACCTTTGCAGCATTTCCAGAACCAGATGGCTTCTCCTGGCCTCCGTGGGTGGTGGTCTGAGCCCTGTCATCCACGCTCCCCCCGGGGGCATTCACACCCAGCCAGGGGACCCTGCCACAAACGAGTCACCGTGGCCTCCACTTTGCTTGGCCACCTGCACACATGCTCTTCTCTTCTCTTCCCTGCAGCCACCGCCCCCCAACCCCACCCCCCCACCCCCGGCCAGTCCTTGAATCTGCCTGGCAGACTCCCTCCTCAGGGCCCTGCATCCATTGTCCCCTCTGCCTGGAATGTCCACTGGGCTCATTCTGTCACCCCTTCAAATGCTTGCTCAAAGGCCCTCTTATCGGAGGATCCCTCTGTGACCTGCCAGCCGCCCCCCACCTCCTCATTTTTTTGGCCCTGCTCTGTTTTCTCCACGGCGCTCATGGCCACCGCCCTCCCAGGGATGTGCTCTGCTTGATAAATCTTTGTTGAATGAATGGATGCACAGACAGGTGGACGCCAGCCACGTGCGAGTCTCTGGGTGGTGAGCACCTGAGGTCTCGAGGACAGGGCTGGCTGCGCCCCTGACGGCCCGCTCTCCCCGCAGACATCAATGAGTGTGTGGCGGACCTGCACACCTGCAGCCGGGGAGAGCACTGCGTGAACACCGTGGGCTCCTTCCGCTGCTACAAGGCTCTCACCTGTGAGCCTGGCTATGCGCTCAAGGATGGCGAGTGCACAGGTGAGGAGGGGAGGCGGGATGCCCCCCCTCTGCCCCCTGCCTCTGGCCCTCGGCCCTCTCCTGATGAGGGAGACAGGCTGCACAAGCAAGTGGGGGGTGTGTGGAGGGGGGGCTGAAGCCTGGGGGTTCACTTAGGTGGGGGGTCCAAAGAGGCCCCCTGCGGAGGTGACCTCAGAGGAATCCTGACATGGGGTCACGGGGTTCCAGGCAGAGAGAACAGGAAGTGTGAGGCCTTTCAGGAGAGGAGAGATCTCTGCTTGGTCAAAGAATGGAAAGTCTCAGGGTGGCCTTTGGGCTCAGAGTGTGGAAGGATGGGGGCGGGGTTTACAGGCCCCCTTAAGGAGGGGGTGGAGTCTGCTTCACAGGTGATGGGAAGCAGGTTTTTTTTTGTTAAATAAAAATATCCTGAAGAATGTCTCCAAAGAGGTACAATCCACAGAGGTGCAAGATTGTTGCAAACCCTGCAAGCCATGGATGAGGAGTGGCTCAGTCGGGCGTGACGGGCGTGAGCTCAGGAAGGCGGCTTACCAAGCCCTGAGCTGAGGGGAGGGGTGAGCTCAGTCCCCTCACACACGTGTGCACACACACGGACCCAGGACCAGCACCCCCCACCTTGCGAGGGGCACCACCCCCTGGACGTGTCTCACACCCACTGCCGCTCTGGCTTCTTAGGGTGCTGGCTGCCTCCTTCTAAGAGGTGTGGAGGGGCTGCCTCCTCAGGCACTTGGTGGTCCCTGGGTGGGGGCCTTGCCTGGCTCCCACCTGGGTGCCTGGAACCATGTGCCGGGCCTCCCAGAGCCGGGACTGCTGGCACCGAGTGGTAGAGGCCCTGGAAACCACACAGGGCATGGCTAGGGGGAAGGGCAGTTGGTGGGGGCCCAGACAGATGCACACGCGGTCGTCCGCCTGGCAGTCAGCAGAACCAAGTGGGCCGCTGACCGTGTGAGCGGCCCTCCTGTAAGGGTACATCTGCAGAGGAGGCCCAGCGTGCCTGCCCCGGGAAGTGTGGAGCCCAGCCCCGTGCCGCCAAGCTGTCCAACCCTGTGTGTGCCTCAGTCCCCCCTGGTTAGGACGGGGTTTGTCACAGCACCCTCCTGGGGTTGTGAGCTCTAGTAAATCTACCTCAGAGGGCTCAGGACAGTGCTGGGTCCCCAGAGGAGCTCTGTCAGTGCGGTGATGGCACATCAAGGGCACGGTGGGGAGTGTGGACAGGCACCTGCCAGCCCCCAACCCCCAGCCCTGACACCCCGCCTCTGCGTGGCAGACGTGGACGAGTGTGAACTGGGCAAACACAACTGCCAGCCGGGCTTCACATGTCAGAACACCGAGGGCTCCTTCTACTGCCAGGCGCGGCAGCGCTGCATGGACGGCTTCCTGCAGGACCCCGAGGGCAACTGCGTGGGTGAGCGGGGCCCCGGGGCGGGCTCCGGGAGGGACGCAGGGCCCCCCCGGCTTGCTGCTTGGCCCTCTTCCAGCCTCAGTGTGTCAGTGCCTGGCCCCAGGAGGCACTCGGGAAATGGAACTTACTATCCACAGCGGTCTGACCTTTGCTGAGTTCCTTGTCTTGTGGCCTCTGCTTATCTGCTTACCCATCCGTGGGGATGAACGTGAATCCGATTCTTTTAACCTAGCTGGCTCCCTGGAATGTTTCTGTACCTTAACCTGATAAAAACACACACGCAGCTGGAACACAGCTGCCACAAAAGTTACTGTCTCCTCTGCATGTGATACTCGCTACAGTTTCCATTTGCAGAGAATGCTAGCGGAGGCCTTGCGGCACTCAGGGTGAAGGCCTGCAGCTTGACAGGTGGGACCTAGTGTCCCTGCGTGGGTCTGGGGTCTCACACTCTCCAGCTCCTTCCACCGAGCTGCTGGCCTGCAGCCTCTCTTCCCCCAGGGCTTCTGAGTGCGTCTGGCCCAGCGGCAGGGCACTGGAGCCCCTGTGGGACTGACGGCCTCTTGGCATGGCCAAGGCTGTGCTCAACCTTGTTGGTGGGGGTGGGGGGTGAAACACGCAGAAGGAGACATGGAAAGACAGACCGGTGAGCAAGGCTGGCTGCTGAGTGTGGACAGAAGCTGGGGGTGTGTGAGTGTGCAGCTTCTGTCACACACCTTTCTTGTGAGGGTGGCATGGGGGACAGACATCTTCATCTCCCGGGGAAGACACTTAGGGACATGGGAAGCTTTGGCTCTACCTGAAGCCTTTCTCAAGACTTTTAGAGGGTCTCTCTAAGCCAGTCTGGGAGCTGGAGCTGTTTCTGGGGCGCCCCCTTTAGGGCTTCTCACTGTGTGATCCTCGCAATGCCGTGGGGTCACTGCAGGGTCTTAGGCATGAGAAGGTCCGTGAGGTCTGCCCTGGGATACCCAGCAAGGGTCAGGGCAGGGTGGGGAGGGGTCTGTTCCATTGCTGACAGTTTCTCAGTGATTCATTCGTTGACAACATTTTCAGAGCACTTGCTATGTGCCTCCTTCTAGGTGTTAGGGAGTTCTAGCACTTTTTCTTAAGTCCATTTTATTTTGAGGGAGAGAGAATGAGCAGGGTCAGGGTGGGGGTGAGAGAGAGAGAGAATGAGAATCCCAAGCAGGCTCCATGCTCGGCAGGAAGCCTGACACAGGGCTCGATCTTACAACCTGCAAGATCATGACCTGAACCGACATCAAGAGTTGGACCCTTGGGGCTCCTGGGTGGCTCAGTTGGTTAAGCATCCAACTTCGGCTCAGGTCATGATCTCACGGTTCATGGGTTCAAGCCCCGTATCAGGCTCTGTGCTGACAGCTAGCTCAGAGCCTGGAGCCTGTCTTCAGATTCTGTGACTCCTTCTTTCTCTGACCCTCCCTGTTCATGCTGTCTCTATATCTCAAAAATAAATAAAACATTAAAAAAAAAAAAAAGAAAAGAGTTGGACCCTTAAACTGACTGAGCCACCCAGGCATCCCAGGGAGTCAGATGCTTAACTGACTGGATGCCCCAGGTGCCCCAGGGAGTTCTAGCACTTTAATGAGACATTTCAGAGCAGAAGGGAATGAATAGGCAAACATAGTTATAGAAGTGGCAGCTATTCAAAGGTGCTTTGATAAATAATAAAGCAGGTAGAGGATACGGTCTTACAAAGAGGGGCAGACTCACCTACCTAGAATGGGTGGAGGTGGCATTGGGAAAGGGCCTGAGGAAGAGAGGAAGCCAGCCATGAAAATATCTGAGGGCAGTGCTGGCCAGAGAAGGGGGGACAGCATGTGCCAAGGCCCTGTGGTGGCCTGGGGCATCATGGGATGATGAGGAAATAGGCTGGGGCAATAGATGGATGATGAGCTTGACAGTTTGGCAGGAAAATGCAGAGCAGAGGCATGATCTAACTGTAGGTAGCCTGGGGCTCAGCTCTAAGCTGTAGTGGGGGGGCCTCTGCCTTCAGCTGCCTCATCAGGGCAGCCGTGAGAAGAATGTAGGAAGGGCTCTTGCTTGGAGGAGAGGGCCCTGGGGTCCTAAGACCCAGGACAGGGAGAATGTGACCCTGCAGGCCTGTCCAGGGCTGGCCTGGAGCCCCACACCGGCCACCTCCCTGTGTGTGCCAGGCCCCCCGTCACCTGTGTTACTTCCGCAGACATCAACGAGTGTACCTCGCTGTCCGAGCCCTGTCGGCCAGGCTTTAGCTGCATCAACACCGTGGGCTCCTACACGTGCCAGAGGAACCCACTGCTCTGCGGCCGTGGCTACCACGCCAGCGAGGACGGGACCAAATGTGTGGGTACGGCGCTGCCTCCCTTCCCGCCTCCCTTCCAGCCTGGGACTCTGTGGGCTCCTAGGCCTGTGGGAGGCCCTTGCGGAGGGAGAGCTGGGGCCTCAGGACACTCTCCTCGCCTCCCTCTGGCAGACGTGAACGAGTGTGAGACCGGCGTGCACCAGTGTGGCGAGGGGCAGGTGTGTCACAACCTCCCCGGCTCCTACCGCTGTGACTGCAAAGTTGGCTTCCAGCGGGACGCCTTCGGCCGGGCCTGCGTGGGTAGGTGGGCCCTGGTGGCCGGGTCCCCTGTGTGCTGTGCACCTGGCCTGGCCAGCCCGCAGGCCTCTCCCTCCCGCCTCCCTCCTGCTGGGCGCCCCGGCTTGACTGCTGCTGCTGCCCGCTCGCTCGTCTTTGGTCCCTGGCACCCTCCTTCCCCGCCCCTCGCTGTGTCCGTCCGTCCCTCTGTCTCTGCCTCCGTCCAGCACCCCTGCTGCCCTTCTCTGCCCCGGTCTTTTCGCAGCTCCTCTTCCCTGACCAGGTCCCTGGCCTCACCCAGCCCCCTCTTCTCCCCGGGGGTGGAGGCAGCTGGCCCCCAGGCCACCCCATTGGCGCTGCAGGCCACCCACCCTGTGCCGCTCGCCCGCAGATGTGAACGAGTGCTGGAGCTCGCCGGGCCGCCTGTGCCAGCACACGTGTGAGAACACCCTGGGCTCCTACCGCTGCTCCTGCGCCTCTGGCTTCGTGCTGGCTGCCGACGGCAAGCGCTGCGAAGGTGCCACTGACCCCGCCCTCCGACCCCCACCCCTGACCCCATGCAGATGGTACCCACTGTGGAAAGCTCCTGTTCCCTGCCCGGCCCCTGACCTCACGCAGTTGCTGGCCCATCCCTACCTCGTGCCATTCCCCAACTTCTGCAAACGCTCCCCGGCCTCAGCTGGTCCAGCTGTTTGCTCCCTCCTGGAGGCCATCTCAGACCCGAGGGGCTGGGCTTCTGAGGCATCTGTACCCCAGATAGGAGCTCCTTTCAGACACGGACGGCATCCCAGCCTCCGCCCTCCATGGGCTCTATTCCTGGTCACAATTGCACAGCCTGGGAGTCCAGGCAGGGAATGGAAGTGAGTGCAGCCTAAGGGAGGGTTGTTGGCCACCTGGAGAGCCCAGTGGCCACTGAATAGCAGTAGCCACATGTCACCTGTAGAGACACTGCCCAGCAGTGCCCGTCCAGGGTGGCCCGATCCTCCTGGTTTTCCAGAGGCTGGAAGTTTAGATGTCTGTGTAAAATCTGCTGAGATTTTACGTGTTACAATGGATTTAAACTTTTAAAAGACACACTGTGAGTTAAGCCAAGCATGTGAATGGACTGGACCCTACCCGCGGGGCTGGCATCTGAGACCAAGTTCTCACACATGTGAGATGGGGCCACGGCTAATGGCGGGAGTGACGTGTGAGGGACTGTCACCCTGTTCCTATGTCTGTTCGTGGCGTGGTCAGGTCAGGCAGGACTGGTAAGGAGGGAGGTCCCGAGATGGCCCGGTGGAGGGGTGAGGGAGTAGGCGAGGGAAGGAGGGAGGTCCTTAGGTTTCCTGGTGGAGGGGTGAGGGAGGGAGTGGGCGAAGGAAGGAGGGAGGTCCCGGGCTGGCTTCCTTGCCATCCATTGATGGCACCAGGCACACTCTTACCCCAGGGCCTTTGCTTGTGCTGTGCCTTCTACCTGGAACGTTTCCCCGAGGTGCCCACGTGACTGCAAAGCGTGAGCCCTCCCTGACACACTCCCTGTCCCTCCCCTTGCCCCACAGCACTTGCACCTTTGGACACACTAGTTATTTTACTCCTTTAGTGAGTTTCTCCCCCTTCTTTACCAACATGCATGCTAACATATGCTCCACAAAGTGGAGATTTTGTCTGTCTTGTTCACGGCTCAGTCCCCAAATTCAGCACAGACGCTGGCGTGCTGTAAGAGCCCAGCGGTTCCTGGTTGGGTGAGTGAAAGCCAAGTCCCTGCTTCAAGGAGCTCAGAGTCCAGCACATGTTCAGTCTGAGCCTTGAATTGACCTTTCATTCATTCTCTCCAACATCGTTTGGCCCATATGCCCCGACGTGCACTCTTACTCTTCCCCCCACCCCCAGCCCCTGCAGTGCCAGGCCTGGGGATCAGGACAGGCAGGTGAGGCCCCAGCTCTCTAGGGGAGAGCACGTAGGTGATGTTTCCCAGAGTCATCTCTACCAGGTGCTGTGGACTCTCAGTAGGGCAGCATCTAGCTCCCCACCGGGGAGATCTGAACCCCACCTGTAGCCACCGCCTCCTCTGGCCAGCAGGCTGAGCCTCCACCAGCAAGCCCCAGCCCTGCCCCTGCCTCAGCTGCAAGCCCCAGGTGGGCTCCCTGCCCTTTCCCGGGTCTTTCATTCCCTGCTGGCCCCCAAGACAGGCCGGAGTTAATGATGTCCCAGGTTAAGGCTCTAGGTGAGCTGGGCCCTCAGGCCCTCACTGCTGGGCTGGGAGGACTCTGCCTTGACTGCAGGCCGGTCCCCCTGCAGATGTGAATGAGTGTGAGACCCAGCGCTGCAGCCAGGAGTGCACCAACATCTATGGCTCCTACCAGTGCTACTGTCGCCAGGGCTACCAGCTGGCTGAGGACGGGCACACCTGCACAGGTACTCTCCTCTGCCCAGGGGCGCCCCTACTGAGAGGTACTCCCCCCATGTGTGCTCCCAGAGACCCCTTGCCAGGTTGGGACCACATAGGATACACAAAGGCTTTAGCTTCATATTAGAGCGGGATTCCAAGCCCTGTGATCTGCTTGGCTGTGTGACCCAGGGTGAGGGCTTCCTACCCCTGACCTTGGGCACCTCCTCTGTAATGCAGCAGTGATGGTTCTGGCCTCGATGATGTGACGCATGAGGTTAAGTACCTCGTCCAGGCTGGTGTCTGGTAACTTCTTGGCCCTGCACTGATAGTAGCAATTATGGGGCAGCACCCGGGAATGAGCACTGGAATGGGAGTCCTGTTTTGCAGTGTGGGTTTTGGTTAACTCTTTCCCCCTCTCTGAGCCCTGTTGTTTTCATTGGTAAAAAATTGGAGCCCTAGGCTCCAGGGCTGTGGCCGGACCCCGCAGGTACAGGGGGTTCACGGGGACTGAACTTCTCTGACAGACATTGATGAGTGTGCTCAGGGTGCCGGCATCCTCTGTACCTTCCGCTGTGTCAACGTGCCAGGGAGCTACCAGTGTGCATGCCCAGAGCGGGGCTACACCATGACGGCCAACGGGAGGTCCTGCAAGGGTAAGTGAGGGGCCAGGCACAGGAAGCCTTGGTCAGCTTGCTGTTCAATTGGAGCCCTGACGCCTAGTGCACAAACAGGGAGTGGCCGATTCCACTGGTGGCCACATTACCTGAGGTCTGTGCCTGGGATGAGGAAGGAGACAGTCTGTCTTCTGTTCCACCCAGCTCAGGCTAGGCTTCCAGGCTTGGGCTCAGCTCTGGGCCCTCTCCTGGGAGGGGGACCGGGATTGTGAGCGGTGGTCCTGAAAGGTAGGCAAGGGACCTGAAGGGTAGCCTCAGGGGTTGTAGTGTCCATCCCCAGACAGCTGCATTTTCTAAGCTTGCAGACAGACACGGGCCTGAGCTATGCAGATAGCGTGCACCCCATGTAGTATGATGTTAGCTAAGGTCATGCTGAGAATCAGCTTGAATTCTGCCTTTGTTTCTAGTGTATGTAAAGCCCGAATCAGCATCCCACTCGGTAAGGGCTAGCTTTTAGCAATGCTCATAATCTTGCCGCTGAGTTTGTCCCCCATTCCTGCCCATCCGAGCTGTGGATGGCGCTTTGCTGTCTCGGGTGAGGCTGCAGTGATACCCCCTGGGTATATGGCCTTGTCCGGCTCTCCCTTTGACCTGAGCTCTCCAAGTGAGGCTCTGGGGTCCAGGGCCCCACACACACAAGGGGCCTGGCAGCACTGAGGGCGAGGACCCCAGTGTCACAGGAAGTCCTGTGGCAGCTCCCTGTGAGCATGGCGAGGGCCAGGCTGCGTGGTGCTGACCCTTGGCGCTTATCCCTCCTCTTAGGCATCTCCATCAGCACCGGGTGGGTGGGCAGCATGAAGCAGCTCCCTCCTGCTTCCTGTCTCACCCCTGCCCAAGCTCGGGGTCACAGTTGTGGGCGGCCCGAGCATAGCTGGGGCCGAAGGAGCAGGAGGCCCTCCCTTCATGTGGACTCAGTTAATGAGCCGTCAGGACAACAACCACCCCTCCTGGTCCCACTGGCTTTTCTCCCACTCGCCTTTGTGCCACCCTGGGAAATCGGGATCACGACCCAGTTTGTGTAGGAGGGAAGGGAAGGCGGCTTGGAGAGGTGAATGAGCGTCAGCTGATCTGTCGCCACGGACGGTGGTGGCCAACATTGTGGAGTGTGGGCCTGGTTGGGGGCTTGAGCCCTGGCTCTGTCGTACTGCAGCTGCATAGCCTTGAGCACGTGTGAGGGTGGGGGGCGACTCGGTTCCTGGCTGGTGGGGCTGTGAGGACAGGTGAGTGAGCGTAGAGGGCCTCACGCATTGGACGGACATCAGGTGGTAGACTCGGGATGTGGCTTAGCCGCCGCTGTTATAGCTGCCCCACCGTGGTGGCTGCTATCGTGAGGAGTAGGCGCAGCATTGCAGCTGGACCCCCGCTTCCAGCCCCAGCTGCCTGCTGACTGCTGTGTGGCCTTGAGCAAGGCTGCGCCCCTCTCTGAGCCTCGGCTCCCGCCTGTGTCTGGGGAGCCCCACGCCCCTCACCCCACAGGCCTGGCTTGAGGATTAAATGAGGAGAAATCTCTAAACTGGGTCAGTGTGGAGGATTGGAGAGAGAGCCCAGAGCCTCCCAGGAAAGCTCCTGATGGGCTTTGCCCCATCACCCCTGGGACAGCCCCTGGGGCCCCTGGGGGCCACTGTCTGAGCTGAGCAGCTGATCTTCACAGAAGGGGTCTCTGGATCCCATTAATTTTATCCTACTTGACTTACAGGTTGCCTATGCACACACACACGTGCACCCCCGCCCCCATGAGTGTGTCTCTGAGCTGTCAGATGTTTATCCATACATTTCTGCATATGTGTGTGCGTGTGTATGTGTATTTCAGCATCCTGAAAGGGCCCTCCCTGTGTGTGTGTGTCTGTGATTCTGTGTAGGTTGACTGAGCACGTGGCGTGCTTGGCCGCGTGCCTATTGGTGTGAGTGTGCACAGGGAGCGTGATCGTGTCTGCAGTTTGTGGGGGTCTTTCTAGCTGTGCCTCTTAGAGCCTGTGTTTACCAGGGATGGGTCCCACACTTCCATCTAGCAGTATGTGGGGAGCACCCACTCTGTGCCAGGCACTCTGCTGGGTGCTGAGGCCACCACAGGACCAAGAAGGACACGCACCCTGGCTTTTAGCTCACACTGAGGAGGGGGCTGGACGCAGGACACGCAAAGTAGTGTGTGTTTCAGAGCAGGACAGAAGTAGGAGAATGAAATGGGGGTGGGGGCTGCTACAGGGTGGGCAGGGAGGGTGTCCTGCAGGAGGCGACCCTGAGTCAAGACCCGAGAGATGATAAGGAGCCAGCCATGGGAAGATGTGGGGAAACCGATCCAGTAGCAGGAAGCGCATGTACAAAGTCCCTGAGGCGGCATCAGGGTCAGGGTGTTGAGCACCCCAGACAGGTCCCACAGGGATGCAGCCCAGGGGGAAGAAGAGATGCTCAGAGAAGGGCCCGAGGGGCCCTGTGGTATCCATGAAGGGATGAAGTCTTTATTCTGGGGGCAGGGGAAGCCCTCAGGGGACACAGAGCCTGATCAGAGCAGGGTCCTCGGCTGCTGGGTCGGTGCATGTGGCGTAGGGCAGTCTGGGAGCTGTGTTCTTACAGTGGAGACCCAGGCCTCCAGCGTGGGGGTGCTGGTGTGACTCCTGCCCCTAGCTGGGGGCCGCCTCCCTCACCCTCACCTCCCCACCCCACAGACCTGGACGAGTGCGCGCTGGGCACCCACAATTGCTCTGAGGCCGAGACCTGCTACAACATCAGGGGCGGCTTCCGCTGCCTGCGCTTCGAGTGCCCCCCGAACTACATGCGCGTCTCCGAAACGTGAGTGCCCCCCCAGCCTCGGTCCTGGGCCCCTCCAGCACCCATCTGCAGCTGCCCAGGGGAGAGGCCTCCCCCCCACTGCTCCCGACCACACAAGTCACAAGTAGAAGCACCTTGCAGAAAGCTCAGGGTGTAGGGAGCGAAGGGGAGAAAACTCGGAGAGTCTCCACTCCTGCACACACACATATGCACACATGCATGCACACACACGCACACGCACTGGTGAGTTGCTGCCGTGTGACGCGGTATCCCAGCGCTGAGCCCCTTTATAGAGGTTATTGTCTCAGCAGTTTGGAGGGTCAGTAAGCTGGGAGCAGCTCTGGGGACTTCCAGCTCAAAGTCCCCTGGAGTCTGTCATCAGAAGGCTTGACTGGGCCTGCGGGACCCTGCCGCTCACTCACCTGGCTCTGGGCAGCAGGCTCCTCCCCGCGTGGGCCTCTCTGCGAGGCTGCTTGTGACGTGGCCTTCCTCCGGCACCTGTCATCAGGAGAGCATGTGACAGTCCTTTGTAACCTAATCTCATCTAATGTGAGAAGTGACATACCGTCCCTTCTGCCACTGGCCACACAGTCCACCATGCAGGAGGTGTGACCACCAGGAGGAGGGACCATCTTACGGATGGGTGACCACAGTTCTTGTTGATAACTGCTTGGCATTTTGTAGCACTTCCTGTCCCTTCCTTCCTTCCTCCCTCCTTCCCTTCCTCCCTTCCTTCCTTATTTTTTCAGAGAAACAGAGACAGAGTACAAGCAGGGGAGGGGCAGAGAGAGAGGGAGACACAGAATCCAAAGCAGGTTCCAGGCTCTGACAGAGCTGGACTTGGGGCTTGACTTGTAAGTTGTGAGATCGTGAGGGCGCCTGGGTGGCTTAGTCGGTTGGGCATCCGACTTCAGCTCAGGTCGTGATCTCATGGTTCGTGGGTTTGAGCCCCGCGTCGGGCTCTGTGCTGACAGCTAGCTCAGAGCCTGGAGCCTGCTTCCGATTCTGTGTCTCCCTCTCTCTCTGACCCTCCCTGCTCATGTTGTCCCTCTCTCTCTCTTAGAAATAAAAAAAACATTTTTTAAAAAAATTGTGAGATCATGACCTGAGCTGAGTTTGGATGCCTGTTCTTTCTTTACTAAACACACATTTTCATAAAGTGCTTTGTTTTCCCTATAATTCAGTTGTTTCCCACTTTATTTTAGTTTGTAAGGTATTTTCCAGATGTATGTTTTTAGAATTGCAAATTTGACACATGCTTTTAAAATGTTTCAACAACAGGGACGCCTGGGGGACTCAGTCAGTTGAGCGTCCAACTTCGGCTCAGGTCATGATCTTACGGTCTGTGATGCAAGTCCGCTCAAAACCCACTTCAGAGCCTCTCTCCCTCTCTCTCTACCCCTCCCCTGCTCTTGCGCTCTCTCTCCCTCTCTCAAAAATGAGTAAACATTAAGAAAAGTATTTCAGCAACAGAAGTGCTCTCCCGTCAGTGCGTGCAGCACGCCACAAGCAGGGTGTCCCAGCATAGATGCATCCGTGATTCCCCGCTGTCCTGCTGGCAGTTTGCCGTTTTCCCTGTTACAGGCACCCTAACGACCACGTGCGTGCTTTTTGGGACATTCAGGGGGGTGTGGTTGGAGCAACCCGGAAGGGTAGCCTCCCTTCTGCTTATCTTAGCGGCCCCTTCTGGAACTCGGGGATGAGAGCAGCGGCACCTGGTGGCAGGTGCGAGTATGGGGTGAGGAAAGGCAAGCTGTGCTTTGTGGCCTCAGTGCCCCTGTGGCTGGTGACGTGGTGGTTGTTATGGTGCCGGTGTAGCTGTGTGCATCGGTTCACTAGTCCGGGAACTCTGCTGGGAGGACCCTCTGGGCCCTAGAACCTGAGCAGTGTCCCTGTGGGAAGCAGTGAGCTTGTAGATGGTGATTTAGTAGCTCCGAGAGCCAAGAAGAGACAGACAGGTGCTGTGCTTAGAAATGGAGGCCCCCGTGGGATTTGGTGGAGGCTGTCTTCCCATCGTCACTGCTGTGTAGCAGGGCCGAGCCTCCAGGCTTCCTCAGGAGTGGGTGACTTGGAGCCCCACGTGAGCCGTCAGCCCTGGTCCTCAGCTTCCTCTGGAGAAGGGCAGGCCATTCCGAGTCAGGAAAGGAAATGGCTCCAATGGAGAGTCAGTTGCGCAAGAAAAGGAATTTGGAAGATGAGGGACATAAGCAAAACGCTGTGCCCAGGGAGTCTGTGCAAATGGGAAGTGTGCGAGTTCAAACAAGATGGAAGAAGGCAGGTAAGAATGAAGGGAGAGAAGAAGGCAAGGTGGGCATGCCGGTGAAGAAGGGCAGCTAACACACCGTGCCAGGCTGTCTGCAAAGCCCTGCATGTTTATTAACTCACGCTAGCCAGCTGGCAAGATCACAGGCTATTAGCCCATCTTACAGATGAGGAAACTGAGGGCCAGAAAGGTAAGATAACTTGGTAGAGCTGGGGCCGGCCAGGGGGCCCTCAAGCCTGGACGTCAGAGGTGGGAGCATGTGGATACACCTGAGTCCCCGGGCCTGCTGACCCAGCCCCCGTGCCCCCCACAGGAAGTGTGAGCGCACCACGTGCCATGACTTCATGGAGTGCCAGAACTCCCCGGCGCGCATCACCTACTACCAGCTCAACTTCCAGACAGGCCTGCTGGTGCCGGCGCACATCTTCCGCATCAGCCCGGTGCCCGTCTTCGCGGGTGACACCATCTCCCTGACCATCACCAAGGGCAACGAGGAGGGCTACTTTGGCACACGCCCACTCAATGCCTACACCGGCGTGGTCTACCTGCAGCGCTTGGTGCGCGAGCCCCGGGACTTCGCCCTGGACGTGGAGATGAAGCTTTGGCGTCAGGGCTCTGTTACCACCTTCCTGGCCAAGATGCACATCTTCTTTACCACCTTTGCCCTGTGAGGTACCCGCCCGAGTGCCCTGCAGTGGCCACGGAGCCTGGGGTCTCCTGCCGTGTCCCTGCACTGGCCCCCGCGGCCCTGCGGTGCGCACCTCTCCATGGTTACTGAACACCGCGTGTGTGGGGCTGGGTTGCGGTGGCGGTTTTTACTATAACTCTGTAAATTAACTTAATGTTGCTGACTCGCTTCCTCCTGGATTCCTGGGGCTGCTCCTGGGCCCCACCCCGTGCAAGGGAGTGTGGCGACAGGAGGCGTGCGGAAGCTTTGAGGGCAGTTCAAGGGGCTGTAGGTGCTCTGTGGCTGGAGTTGGGGGTGGAGGCTGAAGAGTGACTGAAGGTGAAACATGACGGCTGTGACGGGGTGTCTGGACTTCACCGGGTGACCTGTCCCCCAAAGTTGATATTTCTGTTCCACTGTGATTTGCTCTTTACCTAAAAAAAAAAAAACCCATGTTAGGTGTTTTTGTTGGATTGTAGTATGCACACATGGCAAAAAATATATTCAGACAGTAACAGAGGGTTATAAAATAAAAAAGTGAAAAAAGACGAGCCTTTACTTGTTTTGTGAAGTGTTTGTGTTTGCCGATGGCATCTGCGTGTCTCGGGCTCCCAGCCTGAGCCACGTGTCTGTTGGTTGGAGCCTCCCTCGAGGTTTTACTTGGGGGCCTACCCCCGAACCAGGAGCTCCGGGGGGTGAGGGGATCGCAGTGTAAACACATGCTCACTTTGGGGTCCTTTCTTCTCCTTTTCCGCCTCCCCCTTCCTCATGTGTGGACCTCCGCTGGATTGTTACTCTGCGTACCTGCAGATGCTCGAGAACCCATTGGGGCCATGGGGGCCTGCAAACATCCGATCACACAGAGGGCTTGCATAGGAGCCCCAAAGATGAGAGGATTCATCTTTTTTCTCCCGGGTGGGTTTCTGGGGATTTGGGCAAAGGCAGAGGGCTGGGAAGGGAAGGGCCGGGCCCAAGGCCACACGGGCGTCTGGGCCCAGGTCAGAGCCCTCCCCCAACTTTTGCCGCTCCCCTTGGCTCTTTCTCTAAGCCAGTGGATTTCAGATTTGGGGAGCGTGTGACTCCAGGGGCCTTGAATGCTTGAATGAAACGCGCTGGGTGGCAGGTGGCATTTACTCTGCAGAACACAAGGGACAGTACCCCAGTGCTCTACACCTGGCAGGGGAGAGAAGGCTGTCTGCCATGAAACAGCTGGGCACGCGTCTCTGTGTGCATGTGTGTGCACACACTTGTGTGCCGCACAGCGCCAGCCACACTGCCATCTGGGAACCTGCACCGCGCAGCTGGATGTTCTCATTCTTCCAGACAACCTCCCAGGCCACATTTTGAGGTACAGTCTTCCAATTTAAGATGCGGCGATTATTTAAAACTTGTTAAGGGCAGGCATGAGGCAGCCTTGGAGGTTGTTGCTGTAAGCCTCCTTACACATCCGTGATCATCCCCATGGAGGGTCACGCAACAGGGAGGCTCACCAGAGCCGTTGGAGTTCAGGGCGTGTGAGGTCCCCGGCACAAGGCGGAGGCACCAGTGATAGCGATTTCACCCGCAGCGTGTGGTTCCGGTGGAGGGGCCGCTGCGGCGGGTGCGACGGTGCATACCTCTGAAAACTGTGAGGGAACCATGCTCGTAAAGGCAGCAGAACTGGCTGGCTACTGCCAGATTGTACTGGCCTGCAGAGAGAGGGGCAAGGAGATGTGGGGTGCTAACTGGTAATGGCTGAGGGCGAGGCGGAACCCTGCATAGGCGGCTTGCATCTGCCGGGGAAGGACAGGCACACCTGAGTGGCGGGCTGCAGACCTGGTTGGTTGTGGGAGTCATGGAGCCCCATGGGCATTTGCTGCTCAGCCGAGATCAGTCACGGGAGCCTAAGGGCCCCAGGGTGAGACACCCAAGGCCCTGAAAATGGAGGGAAGCATCTGGGCGCTTGACTCTCTAGAGATGCAGAGGGGGCTGGCCGCTACTCAGCAAGTCAGCCTGTGCCCCCTCGGGAGCTGCCCTCACCTCTCCCGGCTGCCAGGCCAATAGCTGGGGTTAAATCCCAGCATCACTGGGTGGGAGATGTGCTGGGCTTAATGGAGAAGGAGACGGACTGCACACCCGAGAGCTGTAAACATTGTCCGGCAGGTGATGACCAGAGAGCCCCTCTCAGATGGATTTTGAGGGTGCTTGGCCAGCAGAGCCAGAATGAAAGGCTGGACAAGCAGGACTTCACCGACTTCGGGGCACTTTGTTTGGGGACGGGGGAATTGACACCTGGGCGAGGAACCCAGGTCTCTCTCTGCAGCCTGGACAAAACTGATGGCTGATTCTGAGTGGTCACAGAAGCTGGGTTTTGAGTGGGGCCGGAGCAGGAAAGGGGTCTGCAGCACATCCAGAGAGAGCAACCCGCCTTCCCACTTGGGCCAGATGTGTTCATCTGGGCACTAGAGGAGACCACACAGCTGACCACAGGGACCCAGGGGTGAGCCTGAGCAGGACCAGAGGCTTCCCGAGCAGTGGTTCAGACCCTCCATGCCACCCATGCTCCAGGCCTGTTCCCTTTGCCATGTGGCGGTTTGTCTACAACTGGCTGGAAGAGGAAGAAAATGCCAGAAATTGGTTCTAGGAATGGTCAGCTTAGTACGAGTGCAAATTGGAAATGGACGCACCTGCATAACGGCCGCATCCAGACACATCCTTGGAAGACAGTGGACAGGGAGTGTCTTCCCAGTGGGTGGTGCTGTGGGCAGTGTCCCAGACAGCTACTTTGTGTGGAAGAAGGTGAGGTGAGATTGTATGGGTGGTGGCCATCGGCGGGGTATCTGGCCGAGGGCTGGACACAGGATGGCGGGGTGACTGGGGACAAGGGTTCTGGGCAGAGGCCTGCGGGTAGAGACATGGGAGTGGGCACAGGTGTGAAGACGTTTGTGTGACACGTTAATGCCAACCACTAAGCATCTACTGGGGAAGCATGGTGGCCGGCCAAGGGAACAGAATGGTTCATCTGGGTGATGTTAGCCAGTCTTCACGACAGGCCACCCCAGCGGGACACACAACAGAGGTCATGTGCCTCTGAATGCAGCAGGGACGAACACTGAGCCCCCGTCTGTCTCTCTTCTGCAAGGAGACAGCTTGGTAGCCAGGGGACTCCTTTGGCCCCCTTCCGTTCCAGGACAGATGGCCGCTCAGCAAGAAGCACAGTCTGAGGGCCCACAGAGCATGTGGCTCTCCACCGCGCAGGGGAAGAGTTGAGACACCGGCCCGCAACTGCGGGACCCATGGGTCACATGCATGCCGCGTGCCTCGGACGCCACCAGCCTCACAGAGTGTGGGAACGGCGTTCTAAAGGTGCAGGTGGAGTTCCAGCTGGAGGGAAGGATGCTAAAACGACGGGGGGCAGCCTTTGGGGTGTGGCGCGTCAAATTGGAGACCCCCTCTGACCCTGTGTCCCGAGGGAAGGACCTGGGATCCAAGCCTGCCACTCAATGGGTCTGTCTTCCTGTCCTTGCTGCTCGGGACTCCCTAGGATTGGAGGTCCTGGTCCCTAGAGGAGAGCACACTTTTCCCAGGGGCAATGGCAAAGGTCCCATCAGCCTACCTGTGACAGCCACTGTCCAGGCGGTTTGGTCACCTCATATGACCGGGACGAGTAGGTGAGGACTGATGGGATCACTGAGCCTGGTCAGCAGAGGGGGTGGGGCTGCTCAGACACAGTGGGGACACAGTGACACAGTAGTGAGGAGCCCCGGCCACATCAGGAGCTCTTGCGCTGCTGGGCGTGTAAACAGGCGCAGGCAGCAATCCCAGACTGCGACGGGCATGATGGTCAAGGTGTGAAATTGCAAGGTGTTGTGGGACGGGGTTTGGGTCAAACCACCAGGTCAGCCCCCAGCTCCTGAAAAAGGTGTACGGGGACTTTTTTGATGGCAGAGGAGGGAGAAAACGATTATCAGCAGTCCCCTCTGGGTCAGCTCTGGACCCTCGGTGGAGAGGGAAAGTGCCACCTTGCAGACCTCCAAGTATGGGGGCTTAAGTGAGCCAAGACCTCAGCTGCCATGCTTTTTTTTTTTTTTTTTAATGTTTACTTATTTTTGAGGGAGAGAGGGAGAATAAGTGGGGGAGGGGCAAGAGAGAGAGGGAGACACAGAATCGGAAGCAGGCTCCAGGCTCTGAACTGTCAGCGCAGAACCCGATGCAGGGCTTGAACCCACAAACCGTGATTCGAAGTTGGACACTCACCAGACTGAGCCACCCAGATGCCCAAGCTTTGCAAGCTGTTACCATGTTGCAAGAACACACACTTCCCAAGGGGTGCTCCCAGCTAGGGGCTGGGCTTTGCAGGGTACTGAGGCAGGTTCCTGCCTAGCAGACACAGTTCTCTGATGGACGGCCGACTGTGGACAGAGGACCCCCAACAGTTCTGCTCAGCTTCTTTAGACTGACGGAGTCGGGAATGCTCCCGCTCAATGCTTCTCTCTCCCCTCTCCCTCCCCCGGGGTTTTGCCCAGACCTCTCCCCAGTCTCTCTCCCAGGCACTTCCTCTAACAAAGGCCTGGCACATTTAATCCAGTCTTGGTGTAAGTTTGAGAGCTGAATTCATGCACACACACAGATGGAAGGTGCTGATGATGTGAAAGTTACCCTGTGATGTCATCCCTTTTGCAAACCGATCTAAGCAAAAACGTTCAAGGGACCAGGGGAGAGAGGGGAGAGAGACACTAGTTTACTGGGGGGACGGGGGGGGGGGACTGAGGAGCTGGATTACGTGAGTCTGAACCCCTTTCTGCATACGCTGGTTTAGGTTGGGGTTTCTCTCGTTAGCCACTCAGCAGCCTATGTGGAAAAGAGGACCATGAGTGCGGTGTTAGAAAGGGGAAGCCCTAAACATGGAGCTGGCCAAGTGATGGGGAGAGGCGGAGCGCCCCTGCTGTGGTCCAGAAGATGGTACTTCTTTCTGTCTGGTGGTGGAGAATGCACCATATCATTCAAGGTCTTAGAAGGAAAACTAAGGAGGTCAGATAGCATTGGCCACTCTTTCTGCTGTCCTTGCGATCCCACAGCAAGAGATAAGCTGAACTTGAAGTTGATCTCATGAGAAAGCGTCCAAGGGTACGAACGCGATGGGGATTCTTGGACTGTTATCTGCCTCTTTCTACCGTGGACATTGGGTATGTAGGGTGACTTAGCACGAGGAGTAACACCCACGTTACTGCCACCAGAGAGCTGAGGCTTAGACCCCGCGAGGCTTGGCTTTGCTGCTTTTGATTGATGTGTGAGCATGTTTGGGAGTTCACAGTGGGAGGGAGGTGCCTCTGGAAGGTGGAAGGCCAAAGGAGTGGACTTTTCAGGGCATCTGCATCTGCCCATGCAGCACCAGACCCTGGCATTGAGCACAGGGCCTCCCTTTTTGTTTGGGACTCCCGGCCCACACCTTGGGGTCCATCCATGCTCGGCCTTGGCTGATGAGCACCCATGTTCCTGCTACCGTGATCAGTTCCTGGGTGGGCCCCCAGGTTGCTGCAGGTGAAAAGCTGAAGCAGGAGCCCACAGCCCCGATGGGAGATGGGAGCGCCTGAGCCCAGAGCCCCACCCGGCCTGCATCACAGCAGCTTTTGGATTTCCCTGTCATTACTCTCTTTCTGTGTCAGCTAGTCTGGTTGAGTTGTCTGTACAGTTTAACAGGAAAATCCAGCAAGATGCAGTAAAGAGTGGGGAAGGGTATGCCAGGCAAAGGGAACAGCATGTGTAAAGCTCTCGAGATGGGCACAAAGGCTGACCTGCCTGAGACCTGGTGAGCAGCACAGGGAACGACTGGAGGATGGATAGGGAGGCCTTGGCTGGGGCAGGGGTGTTGCTGAAGCCCTGCGGGGTGTGGACAGGGCCAGTTTTGTGTTGTACAGCATCCCTCTGGCTGCGGTCTGGAGAATGGATTTCAGGCCTGAGGGCAGCTCCTCAGAGGGGTGCATCCCTCTGGGGACAGCAGTGCCTCGTTGGGTTAGGGCCCTTGGACCTGGTCTTATTACTCCAGCCCTGTCTAGTGTCCAGGCCCCTGTCTTCCTCTCCTCTGAAACCAGCCAGTGGCTCACTTGTCACGCTAGCCAAGCCTGCTGGAACTATCTTAACCCAAACCGGTGACTTTGCGCTCCTGTTTATTTTCTCTGCTCTTCTGCACACGCTCTGCCCCCCAGACCCAGGGGATGGGCAGCAATTCATGGCTGTGCATCAGGTGGAGCCCAGCCCACCCACCCCCCGCCCCGACATCAGATCTTCCAACAGGCCACCACCTGCCCCCTGCCCTCCCTGCTGAGGCTTCCTGGTGCCTCTGGGGCCCAGCTGTGCTCGACCTCCAACCAGAGACAGAGACACCCCCAGCCGTGGGGTTTTGGGGGTTTGTCTGTGTCGATGTGCACTGTCACAGCACTCACCTCCCTCCTGGGACCCACGAGGGATGACTGGTGTGTCCATGCACAGGGGCCACGCAGGGAGCACCAGTGACACTGCCTTTCTGTTGCACTGGTTTTCAGACCTTGGGGCAGAGGGCTGGCACTGACCCCCATGGGTGTCCCTGGGGTCTGGGTCTGTACCCCCAGCCTGCCCCTCCAGGCCTCCATCCTGACATCTTTGATGTGTATCTCTGTTAGGAGGAGCTTTGGAAAGCCAGTACTTTGGGTGTGCATATATTTTTTAAATACATAAATACAACAGAGCACTAGTGGGGAAGGAGCTGAGAGAGAGGGAGACACAGTCTGAAGCAGGCTCCAAGTCCTGAGCTGTCAGCACAGAGCCTGACGCGGGGCTCAAACCCACAAACCGTGAGACCATGAGCTGAAGTCGGATGCTCAACCGACTGAGCCACCCAGGTGCCCCAAACCCTTTATTTTAGAATAGTTTTAGATTTATAGAAAAAGTGCACAGATAGTGCAGACAGTTCCCACACACCTCCCCACCCAATTTTCTTTATTGTTAGCATCTTACACTATTCTACACGTTCATCATAAGGAATGAGCCAACACGGAGATGCTTTTATGAACTAGTGTCAGCCATGCATTCAAATTTCCTTGGTTGTGAGTCAGTACCCTTCTTCATCCCTGGACACCACCCAAGGTACCACCTTACCGTTAGTCATGGCTCCTCTTGGCCCCGATAGCTTGCTGGACTTGCCTGGTCTGTGGTGACACTGGCAGTTGGAAGAGCGTTATCAGGTTCATGGTGAGACGCCATCCCCTGGAATTGTCTGTAGATTCCTCATGATGCTACAGGGACCGTGGTGTGGCTGGAGGAAGGCTCCAGATGCCACACCATATCAAGGGTGCGTGCTGTCAGTGTTGGTGTTGACCTTGGCCACCTGGCTGATGTAAAGTTACCTTTTCCCTCCCCTCACTCCCCCTCCCCACCGGGTGTTATAGACGGACTTCAGTTGCTTAATTGCTTTGCACTCAGCCCTGTTTTAAACTGTTTCGTTGTTGCTGTGTGCGTCTGGCCTGTTGCTGCAGAGCACATCCCCCCGCCCCGGCCATTCACCCAGTGATGAAGCCCAGGCTGGCCCTGGCTCCTGGCCCCACCAGACTCGGCCAGCATGAACCTCCATGACCTCATGCCTTCGGGGCCGCTTTCAGGACTTCTCAGGACCTGAAGCCAGGAGTGAACTGCAGGTCACAGGGCATCTGCACCCCTGTTTGGGCCACATTTTGTCACACTGCCTTCCAGAAAGGCAGCACGTCAGCCTCCTGCAACCTTAGTCCCCACGGATGACCTCACTTTTTGACACAGGCCGGGCTGGAGGGTGAGCAGTGTTGTGGCCGCGGTGGGGGTGGGGCTGTCTGAGCACCCGACTGGGCATCCAAGGTGTGCTATATCCGAGTCCCTCAGCTACACCACAAACCGGGGCCCTGTCCTGTGAGCCAGGAGCCCATGTGCTCCATTGCGTGGCTGGCACGGTATTTAGAAAAGTTTTGAGCCACATTTCACATCGGCTTATAGTTTCCCAGGATAGAGCTGTTCCCTTGAAATACTTTGATTCGGTAGCCCCTGTAGTCTCTCTCTTTTTTTTTTTTTTTTTAATGTTTTATGCATTTCTAGAAGAGAGAGAGAGACAGCGTGAGCGGGGGAGGGTCAGAGAGAGAGGGAGTCACAGACTGAAACAGGCTCCAGGCTCCATGCTGGCAGTCAGCACAGAGCCCGACGGGCGGCCCGAACCCACGAACCGCGAGATCATCCCTGTAGTCTCTTAAAAGCTCAAGGTGTCTGGAAAGACCAAAGCACTTTTCTCACAGCAACAGTCAGCCTGCAATGGACCAGGCAGCCTGGCTGGAAGTAGTAAGTGCCCCGTCGCAGAGGGCATGCCAGGTGGGCCTGGAGAGTCAGGACCCAGGATGAAGATGAAGATGGCTCCTTCCAAAGTTTTACCGCTGAGTTCAGCACATCTGTGGGGCAATGGTGCCCCCTTGTGGCTGCAGCCTCAGCCCGCGCTCTACCTCCAATGGTGAGGGATGGATGCAGATGGGTGGGTGGGCATGAGGGAAAGGTGTTTTTGATGGCAAGGAAAACCATCCAGTGGTACCACATGGGACACACTGGAGGCTCTGCCAATAGCCCGATGCAGCAGGTGGGGAGAGGGCATGCCAGGAGCAGAGGCTGGAGGTCTGGTGGAGGTCGGATGGGAAGAGCATTGGATGCTGAGGAATGGTCCTCAAGGGGACATGGCCTGGGTGGCGCCCCAAGTTTGGTAGAGTGGTCAACCCTCCCTTTGGGCAGGTGTGTCCCACACCCCAAGGCTATGGTCTCCTTGGGGTCTGCTCCTTTGCCTCACCTGTGGGACCAAGAATTCCCACACATAAGAATCTTCCTGGTAAATGGACTTATTAGCTGGCGGGGCCTGGGCTGCCATGGATGGGAACACTACTGATGGCCGGGTGATGGCCAGGTGCTTTACTGGTGGAACTGTGGGCAAAGTGCACCACCCAGAGAACAGACAGACATGCCTTGGCTACACCAACATCCGCCCGGCAGCACCTGCTAGGTGTCAGCCTCTGAGCTTGGGAGCACTGCATTGCTAAGATTTCACTCCACCCCTCTACAATCAGAAGGGAAGGCTTTTGTTCCTATTTTACAGAAGTGGAAACTGAGGCTTAGGGCATGTGACTTGCCAAAGGTTGCATAGAGACTCAGGCCCAGGTGTGCCTGATGTTCAGGGCTCCGGAGAATGAGGAGACAAGTGACAGACTGGGAGATAATATTTGCTAAAGATATCATTCATAAAGGACGGTTATCCAGAAAATACAAAAAGCTCTTAAAACTCGACAGTAACCTAAATTAGGGTTTAGGGGCGCCTGGGTGGCTTAGTCGGTTAAGTGTCTGACTTTCGCTTAGGTCATGATCTCGCGGTTCATGGGTTCGGGCCCTGCATCGGGCTCTGTGCTGACTGCCAGCTCAGAGCCTGGAGCCTGTTTCAGTCTGTGACTCCCTCTCTCTCTGACCCTCCCCTGCTCACGCTGTCTCTCTCTCTCTCCTAGAAATAAAACAAAAACAAAAACAAAAACCCTCGACAGTAAGGAAATTAATAAACTGATTTAAAAATGAGCAAAAGCCCTGAACAGACACCTCACCAAAAAAAGATATACGGATGGCAAATAAATACTTATTTGAAAAGATGCTCAACATCACATGTTTTTAGGGAATTGTAAATTAAAATGAGATACCACTACACATCTAGTAGAATGGGTGAAATCTAGAACACAGAAAATACCAAATGCTGGTGAGGATGCGGAACAAGGGGAACTCCCATTCGTTGTTGGAAGGAATGAAAAATGGTACAGACGCTTTGGAAGACAGCTTGGCAATTTCTTACAATGTTAAACATACTCTCCGTGTATCATCCACATTCACACTCCTTGGTATTTACCCAAAGAAGTTGAAAACTTATGTCCACACAGAAACCTGCACATGAATGGTTACAGCAGCTTTATTCATAATTGCCTGCAACCAGGACATCTTTCAGTAGGTGAGTGGATACATGAACAGTGCTCCATCCAGACAATGGAATTATTTAGTGCTAAAAGGAAGTGAGCAGTCAGGCCACAAAAGACACGGAGGCACCTAAGGTACATATTATGAAGTGAAAGAAGGCAGTCTGGAAAGGCTACGTAGTATATGATCCCAACAATATGACTTTCTGAAAAAGGCAAAACTATGGAGACAGTGAAAAGATCAGTGGTCACCAGGTATTAGGAGGGAGGCATAGGTGGGTAGCCTGGAGAATTTTTAGGGCAGTAAAACTACTCTGTATAATACTTCTAATGGTGACACGTATCGTTATACATCTTCAAAGCGTGGGCACCACCAAGAGTGGTCCTGTAAACCGTGGACCTGGGAGATGATGACGTGCTGACGTGGGTCCATGGATGGGTGTTTATGGTAGGGGAGACTGTGCACGTGTAGGAGTAGGGGGTATATGGGAATTATGCGCTTTCCCCACGGTATTGCCGTGAGCCTAAAACCACCCTGAAAAACAGTCTGTTAGAAACAATGCCAAAGAAAAACCTCATTGCACTGCCCTCCCCAGACTCAGAACCTCATAGTCTGGTGGGGAGTTAGACATGGAAACTGGGACAGCCGTTTGCACAGTCACTGCGATGAAGAGGAGGCCGCAGCGGGCCGTGGACTCTTAGAGGGGCTGTTACACTGGCATCAGTGGGTTTTGCCCAGTTACCCAGGCGGAGAGCAGGGCGGGCATTCCAGGGAAGGGAACCAGCTGGCCCCGGAGTGAGAGGTGTGGGGAAACGGGGAAGCTCCCAGGTGCAGAGTGGAGATGCAGGTGCAGCGGTAAGTCACCAGAGGCGGGGCCGTGGACTCTGGGTGCAGCTCCCTAGAGCCTCACAGATGGGGCCCAGGTTGAAGCAAGGTCTGGGCTTCTGGTGACTGCTGCCTGCTGAGGGTGCGTGCGGCGAGACCTCGCGTTGGCGAGCGGGACTGCAGGCGGCCGCGCAGGCGCGGACTGGGAGGGGCCGTGCTGGCCTGGGCCAGGTGGAGCTGGGGCCAGGCTAGAGGGCTTCATCCCAGGGCAGAAATCAGGGGCTCTGTGATCATGGCTGCGCAAAACCGACCGCTTTGATTTGTTACTGACCTAATGGAGTTGTAGACTTTTCTTTCCTTGTTCACACAAACCGCAAACGACCGCAGCATTAGCTGTGTTCACACTACATCTTGGATATCTCAAAGTATCATTTATGCTCATCAGCACTTTGAAATCACCGTGGGCGTCAGACCTGCTGCCCGGACGTGCAAGTCACTGTGCTAAGAAAGAAGCCCTCTCAGTGGAAATTACAGAAATTACAGGTTTCTTTGTAGTATTTTGGTGACTATCATTTCAGCCTAATGGGCATTGAAAAACTTACGGACTCCTTCATACTGCCAAGCACGTCTCTGGCACACACACAAATGTGCATGCGTGCATACAAATACATGTACACACAAACGTGCACATACACATGTACACAAACGTGCACATGTACACACAAACACACATGTGCACATACACACAAACACGTGCATACACACAAACATGCACATACACATATACACAAACATGCATGCGTACACAAACACATGCACACAAACGTGCATGTGTACAAACACATGCACACACAAACACATTGCACAAACACATGTGCACATACACATATACACAAACGTGCTTGCATATACACAAACACATGTACACACAAACATGCATGTGTGCACACAAACACATGTGCACATACATGTATACACAAACGTGCATGCGCACACACAAACACATGTACAAACACATGTGCACATGCACATATACACAAACGTGCATGCGTACACCCAAACACGTGTACATACACATACAGACGTGCATGCATACAAATATATGCACACGAACACATGACCACATACACATATACACAAATGTGCATGTGTACACACAAACACACGTGCACACACATGTACACACAAACGTGCATGCACACACAAACACATGTATACACAAACATGCATGTGTGCACACAAACACATGTGCACTTACACATATACACAGACATGCATGCATACACACAAACGTGTTCACACACGTATACACAAACCTGTGCACATTACATGTGCATGTACACAAACGTGTATTGCACACACATATTCTCACACAAAGGCGTGCACACAGAAGCATGTACACACACGCACACAGATATGAGTATGTACACACGTACTTAGTTGAGTAGCTCTCTTGAGAAGAAAGGTGAGAGCAGCGAGTGTCCAGTGTGAAGTGGCTGTGCATAGAATTAGTCATCTAGATCTGTACACTTGAGAAAGAGCTCCCACTGGCACTTAAGCAGGGGCAGCAGGTGTAAATGGACTCGCACAAGGGCTCCCTCCATCTGGGGCCTGCAGTGGTGTCTGTGTCAGCGGTGGTGTCTGTGTTTGTGTTTCTGTGGCTGATGGAAACTTGGCAAGGAGCCTCCGATGTGGGGGGAGTGTGAGGGGCATCCTGACCTCCGGTGCCTGGGTTCTTCTAGCTGCCTGGCCTATAGCCCCTTATTCAGCCTGGTCATTCTGGCTCCCGGAGGAGACCTTGCCCGGAGGGTTCCCAGGGCTCGCAAGTGGTATGGGGGTTGGGCCTGCCCTGCCTCCATTGAGAGAGGCAGGTGGGCTACAAGTGGAGCCTTCCCGCCTCACCAAACTCATCCTCCTTGATATGACTGCTCCCATTTTACAGATGTGGAAACTGAGGCCCAGAGACGTTAAATATTTCACCCAAGGCTATGCAGGTTGTCTAGCCGTGGATGATGAGGAGCGGGATGCCTGGTCTTTGAGCCTCAGCCACCTTCACCTGCCGTGTCAGGAGCTGTCTGAGGCTGACCTAGCAGAGGAGGCCCTCAACTTTGATCTCCCCTGTGTAACTCCCACCATGACTCCCCACTCCTCAGAGCATCCAATCCCAGTTCTGCAGTCCTGCAGTGTGGATGCTGATTCCTGCAGCCTCATCACTCATCATTCCCCATCTGCTCCCTGCGCTCCAGCCCCCTTCCCAACCCCCTCCAAGCGCCTTCACACCCCCATGCCTCCGCTATTCTGTTTCTGAGCTGGCAGTGCCTGGCGAACTCCTGCTCACCCAGACTGCCCACAGAGCTGGCACCTCCTTGCTCTGACCCCACTGCCCTCACACATCCTTGCAGGGTAGCCCATAAATCTCAGGCTCTGTACCGATAAACAGCATCCGTGCATCCCTGGTGCTTAGCTCCAGGTGCAGCATAAGTAGCACTCATGAGTGTTTGCTGAGTGCATAACCAGACCTGTGTGGGCACCCTCCACCCCCATGAGCTGCTGGAGAGGAAGGCTGGGGCCTCTGCAGTCATTCAGGTGCCCATCCGAGTTTACCCAACTCTGCCAGCTGAAGGGAGGAGCAGGGCTGAGTGGGGGTGACAGTGGCAGTTGGCGTGGGGGGGGGTCCCAGGCTGGGGCTTGTCTGTGGCACTGCCCCCCAGTGGCTGAAGCATCTGCCCTAGGTTCCTGAGTGCGTGCACCTGCTTCCGCACGGCCCCCTGAGGGTCCCAGTGGGGCTCAGCCCTCGGTGGCTCTCTCTCTCTCTCTCTGCCCTCAAGGGTCAGCGCTGGGCGAGGCCTCATCCTCTCCATCCATGTATCAGGTCGGAAGCTCAAGGCTGGTCTGGCCTGACCGGGGCCAAGGTCTACGAGCTGGTCCTCCCCACCCCAGCCGCTCTGACCCTGTGAAACACGCCAGGAAGGGTGGGAACAGGAAGGGGATGGTGGGTCTCCGCACCGGCCCCGGGGCGCTGTCAGCTGTGTCAGGATTTATGCCTTGATGTTCCCACCCCAAGAGCTGGTCCGGTGGGCCGTGCTGAGCTGTCCTGGGGGGCGGGGGGGGGGAGCTGTCCCTGGGGGGCCGAGCAGGAGCTGGCCAGGGGGCGGGCTGGAGGCGCAGAGGCATCTGGAAACACGGTCCCCTGCAGATGGGGCCCAGAGTGGGCACAGGTCACCCTGTCAGTGTTGTGGGATGAGAACTCGCCGGGCAGGCCCACCCGGGAGCCGTGGCGAGGGGTGAGTACTGGCTGGTGGGGCCTGCAGCCAGTCCAGCCTTGGTCCTGCTGAGAGACAATGGGTAGGACACCCCACCTCCGTGGGCCTCAATTTCCTCAAGTGTGACTGGTGTAAGGGAGTAGCGCCCGCTGGGCCCTCCGACAGCGTGTGGCCAAGGACGCAGGTTGAAGTGAGCGCCTGTAGGGGGCACCAGTAGTTTGCGTCTGCCTGGTGGGCCCTTCTCTTCTTGTGGTACCAGCCACCCCTACACTGTCAACTTTGGGGAACTACCCCCCACCGCCATCCAGATGGTCTTAGCTAGACGGCCCCCCTGCACTCCTTCCCACCCATCCCTCCAGGTGGCGGGGCGGGGGGGTCGGGGATCAGAGAGGAAGCCTCCTCAGCAGGGGCCTCAGGAGCCCAAGGTAGCCCAGATGGTCAAGAAGTAAGGGGAGAGGTTTCCTGGCCTCAAAGGGAGTTCCAGAAGTCATGGTGGGAAGGATGTGGGTGGGGGAGGGGCTGGCAAGCCTGAGTTGGGTTTGGGGGTGCAGGGGAGGTGACATCAGAGGTCAGCCAGTTTGCTCACTTAGAAGCCGGGAGTAGTGGGGCGCCTGGCTGGCTCAGTCGGCTGAGTGTCGCACTTCGGCTCAGGTCATGATCTCGCAGTTTGTGGGTTCAAGCCCCGTGTTGGGCTCTGTGCTGACAGCTTGGAACTTGGAGCCTGCTTCTGATTCTGTGTCTTCCTCTCTCCCTGCCCCTCCCCTGCTTGTGCTCTGCCTGTCTGTTTCTCTCAAAAATAATAAACAGGGGCGCCTGGGTGGCTTAGTCGGTTAAGCGTCCGACTTTCGCTTAGGTCATGATCTCGCGGTTCGTGGGTTCGAGCCCCGCGTCGGGCTCTGTGCTGACTGCCAGCTCGGAGCCTGGAGCCTGTTTCAGTCTGTGACTCCCTCTCTCTCTGACCCTCCCCTGCTCATGCCGTCTCTCTCTCTCCTAGAAATAAATAAAACATTTTAAAAAATAATAATAAATAAACATTAAACATTTAAAAAAAAGAAGCCTGGAGTAACCAGGCTCTTCTCTCTCAACCCCCTACCTACATCTAAACCATCAGTGAATCTGGCCTGCAGGACCCTCAGAACATTCTAGAACCCAGCCTCTTCTTCAGCTTTTACTTCTCACTAACCCCCCACATCCGATCACAGGCAATTCCTTCCTCAACAATCCTCAGAACACTTTGGACCCCAGACGCGGCCCCTGCCCGTGCTGCCCCTGGTCTGGCTCCAGCCCTCTTCTCTCACCTGGAGCTCTGCACCTGCGCTCCTCCATCCACACCCCTCCTGTCCTTGCCACCCTTTTCCCTCAAAGCTTCCTGAACATTTATTGTGAAGAGCTTGCTGGTCCTCAATTCCTCCCACCCTCCATGGTTTCCCGGGGCCCCCAGGATAAATGTGAATTCCTTACCGTGGTCTGTGAGACCTCTGAGCTCTGGGCCCTGCTCCCCTCTCTGACCTCATCTCCTTCACTCTCTTTCCACAACCACCACGGTGCTGCCCACTTTCCTGAGCTTACCTGGTATGTTCCCACCTTAGGGCCCTTGCACTTGCTGTTCCCTCTGCCTGCAACATTGCTTCCCAGGTGTTCATAAGACTCCTTCCCTCCCTTTATCGGCTCTTTTGTCAGCTGCCACCTCCTCATGGAGTGCCTCCCTGACCTCATATCTACAGTGAGTGGTGTGATGACTGCTGTGACGGGGAAGACACAGGGGTCTGCCGGGGACTCAGAGCAAGCCTCCGCCTCAGTTTCCCCATCTGTACCCTAAGGCCAGGGCTCTCCCTCTCCAGCAGCCTGCTAGCATGATGCGCATAATTCCGAGTCCTTGCTTTGTCCTGGAAGAGAGGTTGCCATGGAAACCGAGGTGCTAGGCTCCAGCAGAGGGAGCATTAACCTCCCTTTGTTAGATTCAGAGAGGGTGGCCTTCTGGGGCC
This sequence comes from Proteles cristata cristata, assembly GCA_017311185.1. NCBI lineage: Eukaryota > Metazoa > Chordata > Mammalia > Carnivora > Hyaenidae > Proteles > Proteles cristata. The sequence continues at coordinate 706,711 of JAESUZ010003628.1, read as the reverse complement.
ACCCCACCTGGGGCTGGATTTCAGGAAAGAATGCTGCCTGCGGTCCGTGCTTGCTGAGGGACCAGTGTCCAAACCTGGGGACCCCAGTCTGGCCATCCTCCCTACCCTTTTTCTCGGGTGTGAAGCAGATGATGAAAGGGCCGAGTGAACAGCAGAGTGGTGGAGGGACGGGGGCCCAGGAAACCCAGGCAGTGGACCACGGGCATGTCCCCAACCCACTGCGTTTAGGTGCTGTATTCACCTCCCTGCCCCCACGCCCAGCCCTGGCATTTCCATCTGCACACAGCTCTGCTTTTAGAAAATCTACACTGAGCCCACCTCCCTGCTCCCGCGCCCGCTGGGGCACAATGTGGGCTCTGCTGGGGTGGGCGTCACAGGCCACAGTGGCGGCTGTCAGCAGGACCGCATCTGAAGACATCCCCTGGGCATCGACTGTCCCCTCAGGAGCTGCAGGAAGGGAGGGCCCGCCCGTTGGGCACAACTGATTGGCGGGATGTTGAACCCCTGCCCATGCCTCTCCCCAGGACAGAGCTGCAGCCGGAAGGTCTGTGATCTCTGGGCTCGGGGGTGTGGTCGCTGTCTTCCGGTCTGTCTGGCTGCTGCCCAGGCCTGGAAGTGGTGAGGGTGAGGGTGGGGGCAGGGGGGGACGCAGGGCAGGGGGCAGGAAACCCAGGGCTCTGTTGAAGGACCCGCCCCCCTGTGTCAGGTGGTGAGGCCCAGCTCTCCAGGGAGTAGCTCATTCCCGCCAGCCGCCGTCCCTGAGCGGCCCCCAGCCGGGCCTTGAGCGCCTCTCCCCTTCCCGGGGCGCGCCCCTGCCCCGCCGCCGCCCAGGGCATCCCTGCTCCCCGCTGGCCTCGGGCAGGAAGGGCCTCCGGCGCCCAAGGCCAGAGTCAGGCGCCGCTGGAGCTAGACGCCGCCAGGGGGCGCTGCGGCGCCGTGGGAAACGCGTGCTGGGAGCCCAGGCCTTGTGGGTGGCGGGCTTGGCCTTGAGGGTCTTGCCGTTCCCCAAGGCGGGGGAGGGGTGTTATGTGGGGTCCCACTCTCCTCTCGTCTGGCCACGCTCCACTGCCCACGGGGAGGCTGATGGGGCCGGCTCCGACTCCCCCGCAGTGGTGCCTCCATGAGTGGGCTGGGGCTGGAGGGTGCCAGGGCAGGGGCCCCAAGCCCACCCTGGTGCCTTCTCAAGGAAGCGGCTTCCCAGAGGTAGTTAGAGACTTTGGGGGCATCTTGGGTCACTTCTCTGAAGGGCAGGGGCCCCCAAGCGCCGCCATTTTCCCGGAGAGGGAAGGCTGAGATCATGGGGACATTGGATCAAGGAGGTTACGCCACCGTGTCTGCGATACCGCAGTTTTCAGATCTCGGCATCTGAACTCTGGACCTGGTGTGCACTGACTCTGAGTATGGTGTGGAGTGGTGAGGAGCAGGGGCCTGGAGCCAGGTCCTGGGTTCAAATCCCCACATTGCCAGGGGCCCGCTGTCTGTGGACGATTCCCTGAACCTCTCTGTGCCGCAAGTTCGGGGCCTGTGAGAAAGGTTGAGGACAGTCCCAGCCTCTCAGGGTTGCGGTGAGGACGGAAGGAGGCGGTGCCTGTCACACCTCACTGAAGTGGAGTTATTATCACTCGTTCCATCATGTTTGACTCCCAGGCTCAGAAAGCCAGACATAGAGCCAGAGGTGCAGAGCACCGGGAGGTCGGGAGGTGTGGACGGCTGAGCCCTTGTGGCCGGACGCGTCCAAGAGAACTTTGGCCCCGACTTTCCCTTCCCGGGAAGTAAAGGAAACGGACAGGCCCCCGAGCTGCAGAAGGTAGAGTGTGCACCAGGCCACTGCAGGCAGATGGATGGTGTGGGCAAGCTGCTGAGCACTCTGAGACTCAGTCTTCCCACCTATAAATGGGATGCAGGTGCCTCTCACATTGGGGCTGAGGGGCACATCCAGGATGGGGCATGGCACGCAGTAGTCATTCAACACACCCGGGTGGCTGCCTCCCCCCAGCTTCGTCACATGACGAGAGAGGCTTGTATAGGGAGGGCTGGGGCAGGCCATCCCCCGCCATCCAGAGGGGACAGTGACAGCTGCTGTCAGGCCATCTTGAAAGGGAGCTGGGTGATTCGCTGTCAGTGCCACTGGCTGTTCCTCTGGGCCTGGGCACAGCCCCTCTCCCAGCCATTTGTCCCTCTTCCCTGCGGAGGCCACCGTTCCCTGAGCTATGGATGCAGGATGGCAGTAGCCGCAGGGGGAGGAGGGCCCTACCAGCAGGTGGTGCTTCTGCAAGACAGGCTCAGAGGGGGGACACATTCAAGAGCAATGACATGGGGACTCCCAGGTGCCAGGGAACTTCGTGCCCATTCTCACTAGCCCCTCACTGTACCTAAGAGAAACCAAAGTCAGAGGCTAAGGGGCTCACCCAAGATCACATGGCCAGAAAGAGGTGGGTGGGCCAATGGTGGCTGAGCCTATATGTCTCTTCCATGATCAATATCCAGGCCAGATTCATTTCTGCAAACCTCTCTGATCACCGTGAAACAGCATGCATTTCTTTTGTTGGGTGCATGACTGCGTCTGTCGGGCCACATTACTGAAGATCTATGCTTGCAGTGAAAGAGATGTTCAGCTCAACTTTGCTCTTCTCTGAGCTCCCTCGTTCCTGTGCCCAGGTCCAGACCCTTCAGTGGAATCTGAGATGTGCAGTGACCCCTGGAGACCCCTTCCTGTGAGGAGCAGCTCAGCCAGGACAAGTGCGGCCTCAGGGTCCCAGCTACTGTCCCTAATTCTCTGCATGATTGTCCTGGGGCAGGAGGGACAGGAGGGGCCAGTCGGTCTGTGGGTAGGGCTGGGACACTTAGGAAGACAGAATCCAAGCTTGTGAGCACTTGCCCCATTTTAACCACAGCAGTCCTATAATGGCGATGAGCAAGTTGGAATGGCCACTGGATGGGAACGTCCATGAGCCATTTGTTTAAAAGCCATTACTGAGCACTTGCTTTGTACTGGACAGTATAGCTGACATTATTTTGCTGGAGAAATGGACAGTCCACAAATAAATTTAGAATGTGATGGGAGGTGGTGACAAGTAGGAAGGTGGACAGAAGAGCAGGGTCAGGGGCAGAGCAGCAGTGGGTAGGAGAGAGGCAACATCATAGGGCCGGAAGCCTGAATGAGGAGGGGGTGATGGCCAGGTGGAAAGGCAGAGTAAGTGTTCCTGGCCCAGGGGCCTGCAGGGCGAAGGCTCGGAAGTAAGAATGTGCTGGAGTGCCTGAAGCAGGGTGAGAAGGACTCAAGAGAAGGGCTGTGCCCCATGCCACAGCCCCCCTGCTTTCTTCCCAGTTCTGCCACAGCTTCTTCACTCAAGCAGGCTCCCAGGACCCCCAAAGTTACATGGCCTTGAAAGGCTGTCAGCTCTATTTGGCCACATGGGGGCAGCAGAGAACACAACTGGGAGGGAATGGGGAGGTAGAGGAGGCTGTCTGGCAGGGGTGGGGGGCAGGGGTGCTGGGGACAGAGCCTCCCTTTCCCTGTATAGGTACTTGCCGTTTGCTTTGGACAACTTGCTTACACCCAGAGCCTCAGTTTCCCCATGTGGAAGATGGGGATGATGGTAAAGCTGTGGTGTGGGAATCCTGTGCGAGGCAACTGAACTAATAATGCATGCCGGCTACTCAGCACTGACTTGTACCCCCCAAAGACCTCCTGTCCATCTGACAGATGGGGACCCCATTGTCAGTCTGGCTGGGACCACCCTGTGGCAGACACAGGGCTAGAGTCTGAGATGCCAGCTTCCTGGTCACAGCTTATCCTGGCCCACTCTAGCACCTGTCTCTTAAAGGCCCCTGTCCCCAGCCTCTCACCCAGTCCTGGATGCTTCTGGGGCACCCTGGCCGGGCTTGCACACTCCCTGTGGGTGGTAGGTAGCCAGCTCCGACAGAGGGAGTGCTCCCGGAGGAGGGAGCTTGCTAGGGTGGGCACTTCTCAGGCTGTGGGTCCTGAGATCCCTTTCTCTTTCCCAGCCTTCCCGTGCCCAACGGTGCTGGAGTAGAGAGCTGCGATGCGTGCAGTGCTCCGTGCTTGGAAACCTGCTCCCTGAGTCTTTGAGTTCTTAGAATTTCCCATCAGAAGGGAGGGTCCTCATTTCTGGGGGAGCCCAGAAGGGAGCCCCCTAATGTTGATGTCCTTGGGGGTACATGAGGTGTTTCCAGAGGGTTTGGCCAGCCCAGGGAGGCAGAGAGGAGGAGGGGGTGTTGGGGAGTGAGTATCATGCCAACCCCCTCCCAGCAGGGTAAAGACCTTCTCTGGGCCGGTGCCCTGTTCCCTTGGCGTGGAGGGGAAGCCACTCTCCCATGCCCCTCTCTCCTTGTGCCCTTGTGAAACACCCACAGCCCACTTGGGATAATTCCTCCAAAACCTCGAATACCTCCAGTGTCTCCCAGGGTGTATTTCTTGTGGTTAAGGTGGTATTTACAGTGAAAACAGCTATTGAAGCAAATCGCAGAAATAATGTCAGTGTTTCCACTTTTGACAAAAATGGGAAGGCAGGTGGTTTCTTGTCTGTGATAAGCGCATCTGCTCCTGCAATAATTACTATTTGAGATAATTATGAAAAAGAATTTAAATACTTAAGGCATGCACAGGGGCCAGGACAACTTTCTTTCGCCTTATTCATAATTTCTCCTGCAAGTTGGAGTCTTGTCTTGACGAGGGCCACGGGGGGGGGGGGGTGCACTGGAGGCGGGGGGCCAGTCGGCGCTCAGACCCCGTGGCTGGGGCCTGCCGCAGGGGTGAGGGGCGGCTGGGCCCCCAGAAGGAGCACGTGCCTTGGAGTCAGTTCCTTTGCACCTGACGTGTCCAAGCAGCACCCGGGGAACCATCTACCAGGGAGGCCAGGGAAGGGACAGGGGTTGGGCTGGGGGACCTCTGATGACCTCTGTCTTGTCTTGAGGTTTAAGGGAAAATCAGAACCCAGGAATCCTGGGTCCTGGGGGAAGCGAGGCAAGGAAGTTGCTGGGGCTCACGAAACACACATGAGGTCCAGAGAGGCTCACACGAATGCCTGTAATGGAGCCCAGGCCTTAGATGGCCTCCACCCAGGGCTGCCTCCAGGGGCCTTGGGACCTCCATGAGTGGAAATGAGGCAGGGGTCTGGCCTGCATGACCTTGAGGGAAGTGGGTTCTGTGACCCACTCAAGCAGAAATGAGGAGCCCGCCCAGGGGATCACAAGGAGACAAGGCCAGTGCCCCGGTTCTGTGCTGGCCCTACTCTGACTCATCGTCTGGTGTTGTAGGTCATTGCCTGACCCCAGCCTCACTTTCCTTATCTAGGCATCAAGAGGGTCAGGCTGTAAATAAAAACCCCGAAGAGCAAGAGCTTAAATGAGGAAGAAATCTCTCTTTCAGATTTAAGTCTAGAGGTGGGTGGTATAGTTCTGATCTGGAGACCCGCCTTCTTCTAGCTTCTGGCTTCACAAAACCAAGGAGATCTGGTTTTTGTGGTCCAAGATGGCTGCTGGGGTTCCAGCCATCACATCTGAGTTCAAAGCAGAAGGACAGAGGAAGGATGGAAGAAAAAAAAGGGACAAAGTGTGGTTATGAGATTTCGTTTAAGACAGGCTCCTGGAAGTTGATGCTAGGCACTATTTCATACATCCCAGTGGTTAGAGCTTTGTCACATGACCATTTCTAAATGCAAGCGAGGCTGGGAATGAGGTCTTTATTCTAGGAGCCCAGCTGAAAAATCAGAGAAAGCAGGGGAAGACGGTGCTTGGGGCTGACTCTGCCTCAGACTGACCTCGTGAGCCTTTGTGCGTGGGCTTATGAGGGGTCTGAGAGTTTGGAAATGTACCATTTGCCCCGTCCCAGACTTTAAAGAATAGAACGCAAGCTAAATGGGATTAAACAAGTTTTCCAGCTCCTAAGATTCTGAGATTGTAGAATTTCTAAATAGAGCATGTGTGCATGTGCATGCGTGCCTGTGTGCCAGGGAGCAGCTCCCGCACCCCGCTCAGGCAGCAGATTTGGGGCTCTCGGGGGGCGGGGGCGGGTGGTGCCCATGGTGGACAGCCTCTCCGGGCCCGGCGGGCTGCTCCCTCGCTCCTGGAATCCACTCGTGCAGCCTGTCGGCACACGTGCCTCTGTGCAGGGAGGCCTGGGGCCAGGCGCGAGGGGAGGGGGGCGCCCAGGAATGCCTGCTCACCTAAGTCAGAGCTGCCTGTGCAGACTGCAGAGGTCTGGCGCCTAGGGCCGGCTCGGGCAGTGGGGGCGCCCGAGAGCAAACTCCAGGCCCTGGGTGGAGATGGGAGGGTGGGGTCGGAGCGCAGGAGAGTTTCCACCTGGAGGCCTCCAGGTTCTGGCTCAGGTATGTGTTTTACAGCCACTGTGCGCAAGGCAGCGCTGTAGGCACCGCCCTCGGGGACCTACAGTCAGCAAACAAAACACAGTAGTGGATAAAGGGTCTAGGGAGCCTTCTGAGCAGGACCGGGGTGGCAGCTCTAGGTGCCTGGTGGTCAAGAAAGGACTCTCTGGGAGGGGGCATTTGGCAGAGACTTGAAAGAGGGAGGAGGGGGTGAGCCCAGGGAGCATCTTAGAGAGGGTGAGCCAGGCAGAGGGCACAGCCTGGGCAAAGGCCCTGAGGCAGGCATGTGCTGGTGTGTCCCAAGTTTCAGAGCGGGGCCGGAGTGGAGCCCACTGCGTGAGGGGAAGGAAGCAGGGAGTGAGGTCAGGGAGGGCATGGGGCCAGATCGTGCAGAGCCATGGGAAGGGCTTCGGCCTTGCTTAGGGTGCGGTGGCGCTCATGGGAGGTCCGAGCCGAGGAGGGTCATGATCTGACCTAGGTTTTCATGCGATGCCTCTGGCCGCCGAGGAGCTGGTGGCTCAGTGTCCCCACGGGCTGTCCTCCCTTCCTCAGTGACAGGGACTGTCTCCCATTCTCTCTCCCCAGTCTTCTTCGTTCTGGCCGTCTGCTTTCTCTGCAGCCACTGTCCTCAGCTCTCACTGGCCATTCTCTTGCTCCTTGTTTCCTTTGGGCTTTAACTTCCTCAAGGTGGCAAAGGAGCTGCCGTGGTTCCAGGCCTCACTTGTAGCCTTCCTAACAGAGCTAGGAAAGGCTCTGGCCTTTGCACGGACTGGTTCCTTCCTGCGCCAGTTCTGGGGGGAGGAGGATGCCATGCTCCGATTCGCCTTTCCCTGGGTCAGCCTTGCCCGGGGTTAGATGCAAGACAGGTGGGATGCCACAGGCCACCTTAGGTTGGAGGTGAGGCCACCGCTCTCCCCACAGCTGCACCTAAGGCGTGTGGCCGTTCCGGGGGTTAGGGGCTGTCTGGGGGGATGCGTGCCTGGGGCTACCTGCCACTTTGACCATAAGCACTAGGGCCCCCTCGTCCCCAGCCTCTGGCTGCTCCTCCTCCACTCCCCCTTCTAGCCCACCTGGCATCTGTATTATTTGCTATTGTTGCGGGGACCAATTACCGCAAACACTGTGGCACAACACTGTCCTCCCAACAGGCTTGCAGGTCAGAAATCCGCCACGGGTCTAGTGGGGATAAGCCCAGAGTGTCAGCAGGGCTCGAGCTCTTGGACCGACCAGGGGAGAAGCCGCTCCTTCCAAGTCTTCTCTGGCTTCGGGTGGCCGCCTGCTTTGTCTCCAGACCAGCAGCTTTGGGTCTTTCTGTGATTCTGACCGTCTGCCTGCCCCCTCATCCACCTCTGAAGGACCCTTAGGTAGCACTGCTTTGACCTTTCCGGGCCACGGTTGTTTTTCCCACCTGTGAATAGGAGACGGGCTGGGTGACTTGTCTTTCAGCCCAGGCCCTGAGCTGCAGCCTCGAGCTGCGTTTTGCAGTCATACCGTGCTGTTCCCACATGACCCTCCCCAGACCTCCACTTTCCCATCTGTCAAGTGGAGGTCTTACTTCCCACCCAGCCTCCCGCACAAGGGTTTCTGTTATGCATGATAATAATGGCCCCAGACTAAAGGGAGAAGGGACTTAGCATTTATGAAGCACCTGCTGTTTACCAAGGCCACTCTGTAAGCTGGATTCATCACCCTCTCATCACAATCGGAAACTGAGGCCCAAGGAGGCTGTGTGAGCTGGCCGGAGGGGGCGGGAAGTGTAGGAGAGGTGTTTGGATTCGAATGCAGGCTGCCTTTCCCACCCACAGTGACCCAGCCCAGGTGGGCCAGGAGGAGAATCAGTCTGAGCCCCTAGAAGATCCCGGGGCTCACGTCCAGCCCGTGGGGAGAGGCGGCAGGCAGCTCCGACTAGACTTTGTCTGGAGTGGGAGGCAGGCAGTGGGTCAATGGCCTGGGAGGGGTGGACAGGAAGACAAGGGGGCCTTGGGCCCTGCCAAGAGGTATTGATTCCAGGCACCAGGCGCCGTGCTGGGGCCCAGCCAAGAGATGAGGTCATGAAGGACGGGGACGGTGACTCCGGGGGCCCTGGCGTCCCGGTGGATGACGTGATTGCCAGACGTGAGGAATCTCTCTCTGCCTGGAAGACGTAGGCTTTCCCCTTCCTTCTCCTTGACAATCCCCTTGCTCCAGCCCGTGGTACCAGGAGCGGGGAGGTTTGCGGGCCTCCCTCGCTGCTGTGCTGTGTGACCTTGGGCAAGTCACTACCCTTGTGACACTCTGTGGCTCTGGGAACACCTCCAGGGGTCACTTTGATCAGTCTCCACCCAAGATCCTTAGTTTCTGGAGGGTCGGGCAGGAGGCTTCCCAAGTGCCTGGGAAGGAGGTCATCAGCAGCTTCCAGCAACTGCCCATACTGCCTCAATTCCCCACCTAGTCCTTAGGGGCAGGAGGGGGCTCTCTCCCTAGCTCCCTCTGGACTCACCCCTTATGGAAGCTGGAGTGTGCAGCCGGGAGTTGGAACCCCGGGCTCTGCTGCCTGCAGGCTGTGTGGTCTCAGGTGAGCTGTTTAACCTCTCTGTGCCTAACTGCCATCATAAGGCTGTGGCGAGGGCACGTGCTGAGCCGCCCTGTGCAGACCCTAGCATATGGTAGGCACTGAGAGATGCTGAGTGTTCAAGTGAGGTGAACCCCTGGCCGTTAGGTGTGCCCTCTTGTCCAATCACGTGTCCCCTTGAGTCCTCCTGGCCGGAATTTGGGTCCCGGCTTTAGTGCCGCTTCACCGTGAGAACATGGGTGGGTCAGCCCCTTTCTCTAAGCCTCGGTTTCCCCATCTGTAAAGTGGGGACAGCAACATCTCCCAGGATGGGCGAGTGGAGACGTGAAGGAAGGCTGTGTGGGGCAAGTGCCCCGTGGCGTGGCCCCATGGATGGTGGCCTTGCCCTGCTCTGCACCTGCCCTCCCCTTGGGTCAGCCCGGGCAACATGGGCTCCCCAGGCCCTGGAGAGTGTCCTGTTGGAGAAGCCAGCTGTGGGTCAGCACATCACCAGAGGGCCGCAGATGGTAGTGGTGATCACCATATCTTTTATGTCCCCCAGAGCCACAGCCCAGCACTCACCAGCCCTGAATGCCACCCTGGGCACAGAACCACAGAGCCACGGGTCTTTTTAAAGTTTCCATTTTAACTCAGGGGACTTGAAGTAACTTTGGGGGGGAAAACCCCAGATACACCAAAGCAAGACCAGAAAACTTGCCTGCAGTTTCCTCCCACAAAGCTGCTCATTAGCATCTAGACGATCCCAGAGGGGGCCATTTGCATTTCTAGGCTCTTTTGCTGTGGTGACGCATGCACATTTATATTTAGAGAGAAGGGGCCATGCCATTTTTCATTTTAATGGTACAGAGTGCACATCTTTCCGTGTTGGTAAATGCTTGTCTGCAGCATCTCACGTGGCCGCACTGTACCTCATGGCCTTGACATGGAGTACACAGTCAGACCCTCCGTCGATACTTAGGTGTCTTCCAGATTTTCCCTGTATAGTCATTGTTCCCCATCACTCGTCACCGAAACTGCCTGGTCAAAGGATGTGCATTTTTAACGTTTGATTCTTGATATCAGTTCATATTCCCAGCAGCTGTGTGTTCGTTTGTATGCCAAATGTTCTGGGCTTGAAAATGATCTGTGCTATTTTTTTTTCCTCTTTCAAGCACAATTTCCCATGCTTTGGAAGAGCAGATACCACCCAGAAAGGCAGACTGCTTTCTTGGGTATTCTTAATACCAGCCTCATCTCCTCTCACTCTCTGCCTTTTCTAGTACTTTCTAGCCATGCTGGCCACCTCAGTGTTCCTCAGACATGTCACTATCTCTGCCTCAGGGCCTTTGCACCTGCTATACCTCTCTCTGGAATCTCTTCCTTTAGATTGCCCCCATCCATCCTTTTCTTAAGAACTCATATTGTATTTCCTGAGAGATTGTCCCCTGACCATCGTAGTCCTGCCCGCCCCATCTCTTTATTGTCCTGTTTATCGTCATCATAGACTGTCACTTTTGCAATTTGTGTCTCCTGTATATTTCTTTATTTGCTTAAGGTCTGGCTCTTTCAGGGGGACAGTGGGGCACCAAGTGAAAGTAGTGATGGTGCCAGCTGGAAAAAATGAGCCTTCTCTGTGCCATTCTCTGCAGTTTCCTTGGGGCCCAGGCTGGAGCCTGGAAATGAGAATTAGAATAACCATGAACTAGGGAATAAGTGGATAGTGACGCAAGAGGGGATGCTCTTGTCCTCTTGTTCAGCAGAACACATGCTGGGAAGTTGGAGCAGCGAGCAGAGGAGCTGACTTGGTTTCATTCCCCGAGTCTCAGTTTCCCCAGCTGTAGAATGGGAATAATGCTTTCTAACCAGCATGTGTGTGGTGAGGAAAAGGGCAATGATATATGTCAAGTGCCCAGCACTGCATCAGGCATGTGGTAGTGAAAACGTGCAGACTTTCTTTGCCTGGGACGCCGTTCGTGCCCTTGACATGGACTATCTCATTTAATCCACGTAACATGTATGTAGTGTGGAGTACGTCCCACACTATCCTCATTTCACAAGGGGGCAGATGGAGCCCAGAGAGGTCATTGCCCAAGGTCACCTGGCTCTTGCAGGATGGAGCTGGGATCCACCCTGGACACTGTGCCCCCTTGTCTCACCCCTGCCCAGCATTGTAGGTTAGGTGGTGCAATAAGTTAACAGAGGCAGAGTCCAGTCTGGCATCTGATGCCCTGGGAGACCTAAATGGGCCTCAGTTTCTACATCTGTAAAGTAAAAAACACACTGGTGTTTCATGTTTCCGTTCATGTTTCTTGGGGGGAAATAGGACTGAGTCTTTGGGAAGCCTCTGGCTGGAGGGGGGCTGCAGTCCTGAGCTCAGGTTAAGGGGGAAGGGAAAGGATGGGGAAAAATGCTTAGAGGAGGGTCAAGGGTCAGAGTCTGACCCAGGCACTTGCTGCAAGGAAATTGCACTGCTCTCCCCTGTCTACCCCATCTCCTGCCTCAAGCTCCCTCCTTATCGGCCATGGCTTCTCAGGGGACCTGCCACCATGTCCTGCCCTTGGCTGCTCAAAGAATGGAGGTGGAGGCTGCCCAAAGCTGTGGACAGGCCACACACTGACTCGGGAATCAGAATGGCCTTGTCACACTGGCAGAATTCATGCAAAGTGAATCCGACTAGAAATGAATGTGAATTCCAGGATTTGGTCCAAAAAGCAAGCCACATGTGGCCAGGATCAGAAGGTGTGGCTTAGCGCTGTCCGTGGTGGTCAGGAGCTCAGTCCCTGCATGGTACAGACAAGCACATGTAGGTGATATTACCTAAGACATAGAGCCCTAGAGGGAGGAAGATGATTACTGCCTTCATCCTTCAGAATCTCGTAAATGCTAGAGCTGAGATCCTTGACAGAGAAAGTATAGGCTGAGGGGTGTCTTGAGGGGTCAGCCAGGCAGTAGAGACTTCATGGGGATCAGTTAGAGCAGCCGGGCCACTCAGCTACCTCCACTCGTGTCTGCAGGCCTGTCCTGAAATAACAAATGGGGGTTCAGGCAAGTTTTCTTGCCAGAGGGTCCTGTCCCCTGGATCAGAGGGCAGGGGACAGGACCCTCTTTGTATATGTGTGATACTGCGAGAAGCTGGTAATTCTGTTTGAGTGTTTTTCCCAAGTCCTATTTTCTGGGAAAGAGATGGGTCATCTTAGGATATATGTATTTCTTCCACCCATCCATCCGTTTGTCCGTCCATCCATTCCTCCATCTATCCATTCACCCACCCACCCATCCACCTATCCAACCACCTACCATCCATCCATTCACTCATCTATCTACTCCTTCACCTAGCTGCCTATCCATCCAATACTTCCCAAGCCTTCTTGCACTAGGCTGGGGCCGCAACAATGAAAACAGGCACCACTTCTGCCCTTGAAAAACTTGTAGGCTGGAGTAAAGGCTAAACAGACAAGAGCACCTAGTGGGGTGAGTACCAGGAGAGGGAGGGCCCTGACCAAGGAGACGTGAAGGAGGTTGGAGAGACTGCTTTTTAAAGAGGGTTTAGGTGTCAGATGGGAGGGGAGGCAAAATGACTTGAGGATCTGTCAACAGGAGGGGGCAGGTTGGCAGTGTCCCTGACCTCGGGCTGTCGTTGGCAGTACAGACCATGATCTCTAGCCTCCAGAGGCCATCGGAACATCTCTCTAGGGAGCTGGGTGGGTCCTCCAACATCCCAGCCGGGATCCCCAGAGAAAGGAAGGACAGTGTGTGAACGGGGTCCTGGATTACCCTATTCTTTCAACAAAAGCAACTTGAACTTTCTTATGCATCAGGTTACTGGGCACCGCATGCGCTACAGTTCGAGCCTGGGGTTCTGTGCTCATACTGGCTGGAGCCTCGTTCACTCTAGTGGCCCTCTGTGGATTTGGCCTTCCCAGCACTCAGTTGGCCTTCTTAGGGGAGATCTATTATCTTTTGGGGATGATATGGGTTGGAAGGGGAGTGGATTGTCACTCTTGGCTTGGTACACTCTTGGCTTGGATTGTCACTCTTGGCATATGACCCAGACATGGCTGGTCAGACAAAAGTATACCTCAGCCACAGTGACTGGGGGGAGGGGTCGGGGTGGTCATGTGACCTGAGACAGGCCAGCTAGTCCCAGCCCTGAGATTCTACTTGGTGCATCCGGGGAGTGCCTTCTTGCTATCTAGGGGCTTGGAGCCACATGGCTGCAATTTGGGAGATGTAGGCATTTGTAATTTCATTTTTAAGCATTTTTAATCATTCATTTTCTCCAGCCTTATTGAGGTATAATTGACACATTTGTGATATGCTCAAAGTGTGCAATGAGATGGCTTGATATGCCTGTGCACTGTGAAAGGCTTCCTCACATCTAGGTAATTAACATATACTTCTTGTGTGTGTGTGTGTTTGTGTGTGTGTGTGTGTGTGTGCGCGCACGCACGTGGTGAGAACATATAAATTCTGTGTCACTTATATCATACAGTGTTGTCAACTGTATCACCATGTTAGACATTAGATCCTCAGACCTTACTCACTTTATAGCTGAAAGTTTGTATCATTTTTGCAACTTCTCCCCATTTCCCCCACCCCCAGCCCCTGGCAACCACTTTTCCACTGTCTCTTTCTAAGAGTGTGACATTTTTTCTTTAGTTTCCACCTGTAAATGATACCATGAAGTATTTGTCTTTCTCCTTCTGGCTTATTTCATTTGGCACAATGCCCTCAAGGCCCATCTATGTTGTTGCAAGAGGCAGATTTCCCTTCTTGTTCATGGCTGAGTAGGATTCCATTGTGTGTGTACATCACGCCTTCATCCATCCATCTGTTGATGGGTACTTGGGCTGCCTTTTGTAAATAATGCTGCAGTGAACATAGAAGTACAGGTGTCTCTTCAGTATCTTCTTTTCATGTCCTTTGGATATGTCCCCAGAAGTGGGATGGATGGATCCTATGGAAGTCGTGTTTTTAATTTTTTCAGTCACCTCCATACTCTTTTCCATAGTGGCTGCACTAATTTACACTCCCACCAACAGTGCACATGGGTTCCCACGTTTCCAGGTTTTGAAGCCAGTTTGAGTTGGCTGTCCTTGGCACCTAAAATAATCCTGACCAATACATTCCTTGGTGTTGCACCTGTAGAGAAAACTGAGGCTCAGACAGAGGGAAATGACTTGCCCACAGTCACCCAGCAAGCTGTTCACAGATGCAGGACCTAACCTAAGGCCCGCCGGCTGCCAGCTCACACTTCTCATGCTTTACCCTGGTTAGCATGGCCTCTATGGAAGGGTCAGCAGGTAGGGGGCTTGAAGTCCCCAGCATCAAGTGAGGCAGGGTCAGTCTTCTCACATCTCAGCAGGGTCCCTTCAGCCTGCAAGGGCACATCTCTGTACTGGGGAGCCTGTGAGGAGTGGATGGGGCTGGAGTGAGGGCAGGGGCACCCTACTATTGCGGAAGGACCACCACAGTCAGAGTTCAGGTCCGGGGGTGGGGGTGGTGGTAAAAGAACAGCTTCCCTCAATTGCAGACCCCAAAGTCCCCTAGGAAGTGTCTCAATGCTCAGCTCATGCCTGAAGTTCAGACAGCCTTTCATGGAACCACAGACTTCCTGGGCTCCTTTCACATCTATGTTTTCCTAGAGGAAAGCAGTTGCATTTTTCATTTTAAAGTATGCTTTAGGGATTCCTTGTATGGTTTTGCCTGAAAATAAATAGGACTGGACCACTTAAAAAAAGTGTTTGAAATGCACCAGGCTCATGTCCATAGCCATTTGACAGATGAGAAGACTGAGACTCCAAGCAGAGTTGGGACTTTGCCAAGGACCTTGAAGAGGGCAGCACCAGCCCTGGGACTCTTGTCTCCTGTCACCTCCCATGGCAATGGGGCAGTCTTGGTGTGTGACAAGGACAGGGCCCTGCGCCTTGTCTGAGCCTCTCTGGGAGGAGAGGTTCCCCAGGAGCTGTCCAGCTTCATAGTGTGCACCCCCAGCCACCCCCTGTGTTCTCCTGTCCTCGCGGCCACCTTCAATTAAGCAAGAAGTCATGTCTGTCTTTACAGAAAGGACGGATGAGTCAGAGGTTCGAGCAGTGAAGGGACTCAGGCAGTTCCCCAGCCAGCTTCATCATTCCTTTGTGTCTTGAATGAAATTCCTCTTCAGTACGTGCCTTTCAGGAAAAAGGAAGGAAAAAAAGAAAAGAAAAAAGAAGAAGAACATGGGGTAAAGAATCCAGAGAGATGGATTGACCCCGATAATATCAGAGTTAATTTCTGAGCTCATTCCTGAGCCGTCAGGGGTCTGGAGAGCTTTCTGTAAGCCATAAATAACATATTTTAATAATGGGGACTTTGATTCCTCTCTGGGGGCTGAAGCTGTGTTGCGATTGGGTGGTGGCTTGTCAGGGTGCCAACACGGGGGTTCTCTGGCACTTACTAAGGGATTGCGTATTTTGGGCATGTTCAGGTCTTCATGGTCAACTAGAAAACCATGCTGCCGAAAATGCTTTTGACCCAGGGAGATGGACTTTTAGATGAAAACAATGTTTTTTTCCCCAGCACTCAAGTTCATTGTTTACCAGTTTCACCCTGAATTGGGTTGAAAGTTATTATTAATTATTTTTTTCATTCCCTTGACCCTATGGCACAGCTGCATGACTCACAGGTGAGTCTATCCCAACTCGCCAGGACCCATGTTTAACACTACTGTAGGCAGTGGAATTCCAGAGTCTTGGGGAAATGCAGAAGCCCTGTCTTCATCAACCTTCAGGGCTGAGTTCTGTCCAGACCAGGTTCCGTCGGAACTGTTTCTCCAAAGACTGCCGTGACTTTGCTGTGTGATCTTGGGCAAGTCACTTAATGTCTCTGGACCACACCTCCTCCTCTGCAGAATAGCAGCCTTAAGCCTGATGACTGTGTGGATGTGCACTGAGGTCCGGGGAAGAGCTATTTCCTCTCTCATGGATCTCATGGGGATCATGGCATCTCCGTTCCTTTTCAAGGAACCAAGGACGAAACTGCAGATAAGGCAGACATGGAGTCAGGGCCACCTGGCAGAACTGTAGGGCATGTTATTTCTCTTTATTCCATAAGGGAGGAATGAGGAAAATATAGATAACCATGGTAGATACTGCCATTTACCTAAGCAGTACCCATCTTCCCTTTTTCTTGGTAACAGAACTTGAATTTTGTTTAGGGCTGCCCTTTGCCCAGGGAAAGAATTGTGTATCTCAGCTTCCCTTGAGGTACCAGTGCGCATGGGAAACTGTCCTAGCTGATGAGTTGTAAGCAGACGTTTCTAGGAGGGGCTTATAGGAAACTTATTTTACTGTTTATCCTCTGGTAGGTCTTTTCTGCCTGGAATTCGGATTTGAGGCTAGAGCTCTGCAGCCACCTTGCAAGCATGAATTCAAGGAGCACCCCTGAAGGAATGCAGAGTAGAGGGAAGGGGAGCCCGGGTTCCTGAAGGTAGCGTGCAGTAGCTGCCTAGGCTTCTGGTTATGAGAGAGAAACACAAATTACAGTAAAACCTTGGTGTGTGAACATAATTCATTCTGGAAACATGCTTGTGACCCAAAACACTCATATATCAAAGTGCATTGCAAGAATCACTGGCTCAGCTGCAATCATGTGACAATTGGCATCACGTACTACTTGTATTACAAGACATCACTCATGGATCTAGTTAAAATTTATTAGAAATGTTTGTTTGTCTTGCAGAACATTCGCAGACCAAGTTACTCAAAATCCCAGGTTTTACTGCACTGGCTTGTCTTGATCCACTGCTAGTTAGATTTTCTATGAACTGCAGTCCCACAGACATGCAATGACAAACGAAAACTTCCAGGCAAGACAAGATAAAAATCTAACTGGTGATCAAGTCGGGGAAGAAGGTAAGAAGGCAGCTCCATGGGCCACAGAGTTCTCTACCCAGTTTTAAAAGCTGATCTTCAAGTTTGGCTTTGAGCTTCCTAGTAGCCAAGTAGAGGAGGAAACACCAACACTGACATGATTCTCATTGTCCCTAAGGAGGGAGTGTTGCAAAGTGAGACTCAGTATTTTCCTGCTATTTCGTTGTAGCTACATGACAGAATTTCCCCCAGGGCCTGGCCTGCTAAATGCCACATGTTAGTATTAATTCCCCTACTTATTACCAGTTACAGGGACTGCTTTCAAAGGTATGGTAACAAAACAGACCTCCTCCAGGCAGCTCTTGGTCCCTCTCCTTCCCACCGCCTCTGGCCAGCCTCTACCTATTACCTCTCCCCTGTGTCGTCAGTTCCTTCTGTCCTGGCTCCTTCCATCAGCGTTTAAACCTGTGTCAGCTACATGCATCTGGAAAAGGAAGGCCTCCCTCACTTCCTTCCCCTTGTGTCCTGTTTCTTTCCTCCCTCCCCAGCCTAACTTCCTAAATGATTCATCTATACCTGCTGCTTCCACTTCTTCACCTTCCGCTTTCCAGATTCATCGCCAAACTCAGAAGGACTATTTGTAGCCTTTATTGTACCGGATCCTCCTGAATTCATTAGCCCTACAAATATTCCTCCTTCACTCCTATGGGCCAGGCACGCAGCTCAAATTGAGTTGAGAAATATAAAAGCGCTTACAGTCCCGTCGACCCCTGAACAACACCGGTTTGAACTGCGTGGGTCCACTTATACGTGGATTCTTTTTGATAACCCAGGACAGTACTCTAAGTATTTTCTCTTCTTTATGATTTTCTTAGTAACACGTTCTTTCCTCCAGCTTGGTTTTTTTTTTTTTTTTTAAATTTTTTTTAAATGTTTTTATTTATTTCTAGGAGAGAGAGAGAGAGAGAGAGAGACAGCATGAGCAGGGGAGGGTCAGAGAGAGAGAGTCACAGACTGAAACAGACTCCAGGCTCTGAGCTGGCAGTCAGCACAGAGCCCGACACGGGGCCCGAACCCACGAACCGTGAGATCATGACCTAAGCGAAAGTCGGACGCTTAACCGACTAAGCCACCCAGGCGCCCCTCCAGCTTGGTTTTTTATCAGAGCGGAGTCCATTAATATGTATAGCATACAGAATATGTGTGAATGTTATCAGTAAGGCTTCTGGTGAACAGAAGACTATGAGTAGTTAGGTTTCTGGGGGAAGTTATACATGGATTTTTTATTGCATGGGGGGTTGACGCGCATAACCCCTGCATTGTTCAAGGGCTAGCTGTGTATGCACGCGTACCGCGTCCTGAACATACGGGCTCTGGAGAAAGATAACCTAAGGGAAGGGGGGTCGGAGAGCACTGTGAGAGGGGCTGTGTTATATAAGGTAGCTAGGAAAGACCTTGCTGAAGGACGTGAGGGAATGAGCCTTGCAAAGATTCAGAGGAAGCGTGTTCTAGGCAGTGCCAGGTCCGGCAGGGTGGAAATATGCCTGGCTTGTTCCACGAACACCAAGGAGCTGGCGTGAATCAAACAGTAAGGAAGGAGAAGCGCCGGATGAGGTGGGGGGGTGGGGTGGAGAGTGAGGCTATTTGGGCATCAAAGGTGGCTGTGAGGATGTTGGCTCTTTCTGACCTCAGGAAGATGGGAGCCATGGGAGGGTGTGGAGCAGGGGAGGAGTGTGGCCCAGCTTAGGGATATCAGGCTCCCTTCTGCTGTGGAATGGGAGGCTGCATGTATCCACCCCTCCTGCTGGAAACCTTTTCTGCATTTATCTCTGGTCTTTTCTCTGACCCTCCTCTCCGTTTCCTGCCTCCCTCAGGTGTCCTCATCCCTGGGGCCCTGTTTCTCAGTTCTCTCCCTCCCAAGGCATCTTCAGCTCCTCCTCTGCACCTCATCTCAGTCCCTCAGCCACCAACACCTGCTTGCTCCTCCCTCCTCGCCCTCCCAGGCCTCTCACCTCCTCCCTGGATCCCTCCCCCATGCTCCCCCATCACCCTGCCCCCACCCACAGCTCACCCTGTAACTCAGAGATGGTCCTTAAAAGGCTCCACTGTCCCCCTGGCCCCACCAGCCTGAAACCACACGGACTTGCCCAGCTCTGGCGGCAGCTCTGCCCTCAGCCGCAGACTGTTCTCACCCCCCTCCGGGTACACGGCACCCCTCCTGCACCTCTACACCCTCACACCTCCTGTTATCTCTGCTGGGGGAATGGACCTGCACATCTTGCCAACCTGACTCACCCCTGCACGAGAACCACTTAGGGTGCTTCTGGCTGTGAGAAATCTGTCCATCAAGGACATTTATTTTTGCCTTATGTGAAGTCTGGAGGTGAGAGGGGGTCAGTGTGGTCAGTATGGGTTCAACAGATGCATCAGGGACCCACATAGCTGTCTCAGCATGTTCAGTTTTCCTTCATAGTTGTGCTTCATGGTGCCAAAATGGCTGCCAAGGCACCAGGTAGAGTTGAAGTGGGAGGTGAGAAGATGGTACAATGGGGTTTTCTTCTCATGTGCATGTCTCTTATTAGAGAGGAGACATTTTCTCAGAAGCCTCCAGCACACTTCCCCTGATGTCACACGGTCACCCCTTGACCAGTTGCAGGTACATGATCACGACAGATTATGCATTTTAGCCCTAGTGAAAAATGAGGGCCCGTAAATAAGCAGAAGGAATGAATGACTGATGTGTGAATATCTAACCAAATCTGCTGGGTGATGTCTGCTCAAACGTCACATTTACTCTGCCACACACCTGGAGTGTCAAGAGCCTCTAGACCACGTGCCAGTGACGACTGGCCCTTGGCTCAGCATTCCCCAGCTCTTAGGAGTTTATCCTTCTAAGGCTAGCTTTATCACCCCCATTTGACAGAGTAGGAAACTGAGGCTCAGAACTGGAAAGGACAGGTAAACACCGAGAGTCAGAGGGGAGAAGGAACTGGCTCGAGGTCTCCCATTGAATTTCGACTGGAGGTAGCTGGCCAGTAGAACTTTATGCAGTGATGGAAATGTTATGTCTGCACTGTCCAATGCTACCCATTCGTCATGTGGCCACTGAGTGCTCAAGATATGGCTAGTGTGACTGAGGACTGAAGGTTTTTTTAAACATTTATTTATTTTTGAGAGACAGAGCCTGAGCGGGAGAGCAGCAGAGAGAGAGGAAGGCGCAGAATCCAAAGCAGGCTACAGGCTTTGAGCTGTCAGTACAGAGCCCGATGCGGGGCTCGAACCCACTGACCATGAGACCATGACCTGGGCTGAAGTCAGAGGCTTAACCAACTGAGCCACCCAGGTGCTTCTGAGGACCGAAGTTCTAATGTAAATGGCCACACGTGGCCAGCAACGACATGGTAAGAGATGATATAGGGCTAGAGGCAAGATCGCTACTTCTGGTTCTTCTGCTGCAGACAGGAGGGGGCTGGGCAGCAGACAGATGGCCTCAAATGTGCGAACTGGAGGTTGCCACAGCCTGGTCCTTGCTGGGGGCTCCGGCTGAGAATTTGTCACTAGAAATGCAATTATAATCTTGGAGAGGGCTTGGCAGGGCAAGGAAATCATTCACCCACCCCAATAAACTGGAAATCATTGACCCTGAGAGAGAGAACAACGCCCTAGCGATTTGTTCTGCTCAGAAGCACTTGCCCGTGGAGTCCGTTCCACCCATGAGTGGCACGTGGTGGGCGCCAGCCTCCCACTGAAAACTCAGCCTCGTCTGTTGGAGCCTAGGCTCTGCAAGTCGGCGGCGGGGGGAGGCGGGGAGAGGGTGTGTATCTGTAGACACCATACAGGTGTTCCCTTGTATTACTGCAAAGGAAACTAAGGCCCAGACAAGGACATGATCATGATAGTGGAGGTGTCACCTAATGCTGTGTGTCTGTCATAGGACTCGGCACTTGCCAGGGTCCTCATTATGGAGATCCCAGCATTTGTTACCTCCCTTCCTCATAAGCAGTGGTCATGAGAGTTTGGAGATGACTGTCTTCACTTTAGCTCCAGCATGGACACAGATTGGCCCAAGCCAGTTGGGACAGTCCCACTCTGTGTATCATAGTGATGGATCCATGAGTGGCTAAGCCGACCAGTGCTCAGGGACAGGTCACCCTGAGGGTAAAATCAATATCCAAAGGAATGTAGAGGAGAAGGAGCCACAGAGAAATAGCTGGAGCCTTGATCAAACCCTGCCTGAAGGCATCTACCATTGGAATTTTCTGTTAGGTGATTTAATAAATCTAATAAATCCCCCTTTTAGTTTAGACTAGTTAAAATTTTTCTGTTACTTGCCACCAGGAGCATCCTTTCTGATGCAAAGAGCTGACATCCATTCTGTCATTTACTCTACACATCTCTTGAAGAAGTGATGATTACTCCCAAACTACAGATGAAGAGATCCAGAAAGGGATAGGGGCTTGCCAGATATCACTCAACCCACCTGGGGGAGAGGAGCTGAAATCCAGCTGGACCAGATCCCATTATTTCACTTATGCCTCACAATATGCCTGTGAACTAGGGGTTGGGGCCCTATTTTATAGACAGGAATACTAAGACTCAGAGATGGAAAGGGACCTGCCCTACATTTCATGATAATCCAGTAGGAGAATAACCACATGTAAGTTATTCTGAGCCCCAGTTTAGTGACTTCATTTGAAGGACTCTGGTAGGTCACTATTTTTTGGCACGAGAATGCTCTAACTAACCTGTCCAGGTATGGTTCTTTGTTATTCCATGTTCCCTCTGTCATCTGGAAAGAGCTGGATGGGTGCTTTCAGCTGGTAGCTGCATTGAGGCAGCTCTCTGTGTCCGTGATTCCCATGTAACACCACCCCAGAAGCAACTTAAAACAACACCTGTTTATTATTGCTTACAAGTCTGTGGTCAGTGGGGTCATTCTTACCTAGGCCAGGCTCAACTCTGGGGGACTTGAGTGAAAGGGTTTTTATTGAGGAGATGATGGGAATTTACAGAACCATTGGAGTCAGGAGGATCTAAATGGAAAGTGGGCCAGAACATCCAGGTAAACTCTACTCCACAGTGATACTACCTCTGAGGGAAATTCTCAGGATTGCTGGGACCTGTGGGCACCAAGAGACACACAAGATTGGCTTCTGCTATACTGCCTGTAGTAGCAAAATCCTGAAGACCCCCACGCCTGTATCAGTGAGCTATTGCTGTATAACAAAACAACCCAGAACTCAGTCACTTAAAGCCTATGTTTGTGTCATTGCTCTCACTGAGGGCAGTTGTGAGGTCTTCACATTAAGGAATAATCATATAGCTGTTGAAATGAATGAACCTGAGCTACAAATGACATGGATAGATCTCAAAAAATATAACATTGAGCCAGAGAGACAAGGTACATAAAGGATACTTAGAGTTGACACACATGTATAAAATGTACCAACAGTCAAACAGTACTGTTGATAGTCTAGATATATGTCTACAGAGCAAAGGGACAGACAAGGACCAAATCTTGAAATTGTGTTTATTGAAAAGGGGGAGGAGGGATCTGGAAGTTTCTCTGGAGACTCATCAGAGAGCATGCACTCACCTGCCTGGCCGCTGGCCTCCCAGCCTTTCCTTTCCATCCCTTCCCTCAGCCTGTGAGTGCCTCTCAAGACCCTGAGTCCTGGCTGCAGCAACTGACCAGCCTGGCTCAGATCTCTGCCCATCTGCGGTTGCCCTCGGGCAGGGAGAGGGGAAGCTGGTGTCTTAGACTTCTGTGGTTGGAGATGGGCATCTCTTTCTGCCAAGAGGCTCCCAGGAGTAGGAAAGGAGGGGGTCTGGAGGACATCTGGGGGCATTAGGAGAGAGTCTCGATGCTACCAGCCAAAAATGACAGCTTTCCACTCACCCACACCCAGACCCTCCACCCCCTGTTAGCCCCCCTCCCTCAGGACACGGCTTTGAGGTCCACTCCCCAAAGCCTTCCCAGACTTGCAGCCTGACTCAATACCTCCCTCTTCTGGGCTTTTCCATGGCTCTTTGCCTTCTATTCCTCTCTTAGGTTTCGAGAGTGTCTAGTTGTTCTGTTAAATCTATTGTATGCAGGATCCGGAAGGTTGTAGAGGCTGAGACATGATCTGGAAAGAAAGGACAGACAGAAGGAAGGAAAACAAGGCAGGGGAGGCTGAAGGAGCTGTGCTTCCCTAGTCGGTGTGTGTCTGCCCTCCTCACACCCAGAGGAGGCCCTGGCACACAGCAGGCTCTTGGTTAGTTTTGTGGACTGGCTGGCTCTGCTCTTAGGCTAAGTGGTGAAGATGACTCCCCGCCCCCCCACCATTTTTCTCCAAGTTGAACTGAATGTCATTTGGTGCCTTCCAACACTTAACACGGGAAGTGAAGGACATAGCTCCATCGGGGAGCCCTCTCCTCAACACCTTCCCTCTCTGCCCACCCCAGTCTCCTTCCTCTTGCCTTCAGATGTGTTCTGTTGTCTGTGGTCAAAGGGTCCCTTTGCCCTGTCTTCACCCAGTCTTCCTGTTGCCACCCTCACTGCTTAGGCTGCTTCCTCCAGGCAGAGCCTGAGGCAGGGGTTCAGTGCCTGTGGTTTATTGAGGGAACTTCCAGGGGAAATCTGGAAGGGAGGGAGGGAAGCAGGATCCGACAGGGGAAGCAACCAAGCAAAGGTGCGGTTTTACGAGAAGTCCAGTCTCTGCCTCAACCCCACAGGGAGCACTGGAGAGTAAAAGGCACTGCAGAGCTGCCCTCCTTGGGATAAGGGGGCCGGACCTTGTTATGGTCATTCACTGGTCAATGACCAGCCCTGAGGGTGCATTTGAGATAGAGTATACACCTTCCTGGCATTTATTTCCCGATGCCAAGGACGCTTCTTCAGTAAAGGCATGGCTGTGAGCTGTTAGTAGGTACCCTCACAGTAGCTGGGGGTTGGGTGCCCCACCCACTGGGGGGTTGGGCTGGGTGCCACCAGCATCACTACCCTCACCACCTGGCTCCACATGTGCCCCCCAGGACCTGGGCTGCGCGGGCAGGTCTGGAATTCTGCCCTAGTGCTGTGCATAGCTGGGCCCCTGTTTTCTGTAGCGTCCAATTTGTTTAGAGAGAGAGACCCTTGCACTAAATGGGAAGCTACTAATGTGAGCCCACCAACCACACTTTAAAAACTGGGAAATGTCAAACCCTGCCCTGGATTTCTGGCCTCTCTGGCCAACAGAAAGCTGGCACCCAGGGCCCATTCTCAGCAGGGTCATAGGTCACTTGACACCAGGCAGTGAGGTCCCTGCGCTGGGGCCTGGGCTTTCCAGCTCCCCACAGCACCCCCACCCCCTCATTTATGGCAGCTGCCGGGCCCCCGTGGGCATCTGAGTTTTGCACTTCTGGCCTAAGTGACCCCCCCACCCCCACTGGCCTTTGAGCTCAGACATTGTGTGCCTCTGTGTTTTGAGTGATGTTCTCCTTACTGAACACCTACTCTGTGCTCCATGTGGTCAGCTACTTTATATCCAAAGATGACAAGTAACTCTCAGCCTCTTACATATCGAACACACACACACACAATCCCAAAGTTTTCACTCTCCTGGGAGCGGTGCAGTGAGAGGGACACACTGATTTGGGGAGTCACACCAAGGACTTCTTTCCAGGGTACCCCACACCCCGGAGACCCTTGGAGCTCTGCCTGCTGCCCAGATCTCTCTCCTGAACACCAGACACCCCTGTTCCCAGCTCTCTGTCACTGTCATGGGGAGGTGTCCTAACTGCTTCAGACCCAGCACATCCAGGCTGAACCCCCACGACGGGGCGGGAGGACAGGCGCCGTGTGGCCCTCCAGCGTGCACTGATGCGCAGTGCCACACATCCCGACCCCGGCCTGGGGCTGGCTGGGCACGGTTACAGAAACCTGGCCTGAGCAAGGCCAGAGGGGAGCTGGCTTGGGAAGGGGTGTGTGTGAGCAGGACTTGCAGAAGGCCTGGGGAGGGGTGGTGCACATACAGGTGCCCACTGCAGTGTGTCAGTGGGAGGAGACAGGGAAGGGTGGCCAGGGGCGGCCGCTGCATCGGTCGGTCAGGAGATAATGGTGATTTGGACCCTGCTGGCTGCCCTGGTGGCAGAGAGCTGGGGCTGGACGTCAGGGGTGCAGGAGAGAGCAGACGGCTGCTGGTGCTCGAGGACGGGGCCGGAGACTAGGCAGGCAGCTGTGGCTCCTGGGGTCAGCCGCAGCCCTGGCTGACGCACCCAGGGCCCCAGAGGGAGACCTCACGCCCCCTGGCACCCCAGACTGGCTGGCCATGCTCAGGCCATGCAGGGACAGAGTGCTTGCCGGGCGCCCCTACAGCCATGGAGGAGGGGGTCCCCTGCTTCGGAGGCGGAGGCACCGGCGCCCTGGCCCAGGCAGTCGGCCTGCGGCTGAGCCCTGAGCACTGCCCTCTGTGCCGTCCCAGCTGGGGACCCAGAGCCCTGTGGCCCCGGGGGTGGGGGGGTTAGGGGCCAGGCCCCATCCCTCTGCCCCCAGGCCCAGGAGATGAGCTCCAGCGCACCATTCCTGCCCAGAGACGTCCCCCTGCCCCGGGCTGGCCCCCAACCTCTCCCTGCTACACACGCGCATAGTGCCACACCTCCCCAGACCTGCCCGCTTGCTCACATGGTCACACTAGCTCATGGGCACACCTCACACACTCATGCTCATGGACACGCTCACCCCCCACATTATCTGACACATGGACAGACTCTTACACTGACAACACTGACATGCACAGTCTCACACACACTCACACTGATACACTCACGTTGTCTCAACTCTCACAAACACGCAGACGCAGACGCTTACATGCTCACACTGACAGGCTCACATCCTCACACACATCCTCACACACACTCTCACACACACCCTGGAGGCCCACAGTCTCCCACACCCGTGCTCATTCCCCTGACACAACTGATACGTCACCTCTTGCCCCTCTAGCCCCAGTGCACCCCCCACCCAGTCACAACTCACATGCACACACCTCTGAGGCAGGCTCACTTGCATGCACACGCACTGCTGGACAGACACACTCTCAGGTCCATGTGTTTGAGTACTAATGGCCGCCCCAGGATCATACACATGGCGCACTCCCCTGTCCCTGAAATACTCGTCTACCCACAAGCCCACAGCCCTGAACAAGTCACCCCCATGCACCCCATCCCTGAGTTCACACCCCAAACCTATAGCTCCCCTGTGACCATCCCATGTCCATGCACTCCTGTCCCTGAGCTCACACCCCAAGCCCAGAGCTGTCCCGTGACCATCCCAGGTCCATGCACCCCCGTCCCTGAGCTCACACCCCAAACCCAGAGCTCCCCCGTGACCATCCTGGGTAGCTATGAGAAAATGAGTCACCCAAGGAGGCTGTGTTGCCCTCCTATCTCTGCAGGGCTGTCTTGGGGTTGGGGAGGAGGCCTGTGACCCAAGAGTGTGGGCCAGGCCCTGCAGGAGTGAAGAAAGGAGAGACACTGGGAAGCCAATCCTAAATCCTGTGGGAAGGAGAGCTTTGTCTACATCAAAGCTGGCAGGCAACGAGAGTGAGGTTCCCATCTAGGAGGTGTGCAAGCATGGGCTAGTCCACTCCTTAATGGAGAAGCCATAGAGGGACCTCAAGCCACAGATTCTGGCTGCTGGGGGGTCAGGGATGGAGGAGCCAGGCTGAGTGATGGGCTTGGTGGTAAGGAAGGGGCTGGCCGGGCAGGTAAGGGGCTGGAGGGGGGCCAGAGAAGCAGGTACGCTTGGGGCCCCCGGTCCCAGAGGGTGAGGGCTGTCTCGCCATGGCCACCATAACTCAGCCCAGGTGGACAGTTTCCTTTCTCTTGCCTGATTTATTGCCTGCTTGGAAGGGGCGAGGCCCATTCTTTGAACTTCAAAGGGAGCAGTGAGTGAAGCGGGCAGCACTGACAGCTCGCTGAGCCTGGGGGCCTGTCCCAGAGGCTCCCGGCCTCCGGTCTGCCAGCCACTCGCCAATCCTTGCCAGGCCATGGCCTCCTATTTTGTACAATGTGGTCTGGCCACTGGGCCCCAAAGATGGAGTCCTGCACTTGTAGATGCTGGGGGGCTGTGGCCCCCAGGCTCTGTTCCAGCTTCTTGGCCCTGTAAAGCTCTGTTCTGGACAAAGGGGGAAAATATCACTTCTTGTATTTTCAGCCCATCACTCCTTTTACCACCTTCACAAAGACAGAAGCAGGAACAGGCACTTTCAGCTCACCCTCATTTCGCAGGTGGGTGAATTGAGGCCCAGAGACACTAGCCTGCCTGCTAAGCCCACAGAGAGGCCTGCACCCAATCCCTGGCCTTTCTCCAGAGCTGCCTCCTGGCCCACGCACCTGCGGGTGGGTCAGGCAGCGTTTGTTGAGGTTTCCACTTCTTGGGCCAAGGGGCTGGTCTGCGCAGGCTTTGCTGTCTCTGGGCCTCAGTGTCCTTGTCTGGGAAAGAGCCACACACTGATATGCTGACACTCTTGTGTGAAAAGAACCTCAAGTCCCGCAGCTGTGGCCTTCGTGCTTGGGGCAGATCTGGGAGGTGTTTTCCTTTGTTGTGTCTGGAGTTACATAAAGCATTCCATCCGAACTGGGGTCAGTCCGTGTTTAAGACCATGTTTTGTAGGGCCTCCAACTCTTGGTTTCTGCTCAGGTCATGACCCCACGGTTTGTGGGGTCGAGCCCTGTGTCGGGCTCTGCGCTGACAGCGCGGAACCTGCTTGGGATTCTCTAGCTCCTCTGTGCCCCTCCCCTGCTGTGCTCTCTCTCTCTCTCTCAAAAATAAAGATTAAAAGAACCCCTCCCCCCAAAAAACTATGCTGCCCATAAAAATCTTGATTTCCACCTTCTTGGGGAGAATAAAAAACGTATCACTCCAGTGTTCCCAGCTGCGAAGCACCACCATCTGGAGTGGGGAGAGGTTCCCTGTGAGGTAGAGGACACATTCTCTAGCCTCCACACCTCCTGCCTGCAGGTGTCCTTACTGATGTGCTCTGCCTGGCCCCTGGAAGCCCCTGAGTTTGAGAACCTTAACGTGCGTCAAATGATCTGCTTTGCACTTCCTGCCCCATTTCCTAACTGCTGTGTGACCTTGGGCAAGTCACTTTACCTCTCTGAGTCAGAATGGGCTAAAGCCTGTGGTACCTGGAGAAGGGCTCAGCTCCAGCCTTGCCAGCATCTCACCTGTGCCTGGGGGATGTCATAGCTGACCGGAGCTGAGCTTGGTGGGGACAGGAGAGCTCCAGGGCCTCACCCTCAAAGCACACACATGCACAGGAGCTAAAACGCAGGAAACCATGTTGTAAGGAGGCGGTGGGCTCTGGGGAACAGCTTAAGCTGTGGTCTGTGAAGCCAGAGAGGCCTGGGGCCAAGCTCTTGTTCTGGCACTTTCCAGCCAGCTGTGTGAGCTTGGAAAGGTTACTTAACCTCTCAGGACAGCATATCTGTGGGCTGCTCTTCCCTGGAAGCCTCAAAACAGAGAGGTGGTGGGGATGTGGGGTGTTCATGTGGGGAAAGCATCGCATACATGCTCGGTGACTACCAGGAAAGTTGGGGGCCCAAAAGAGGGAGGGCCTGGCCCCGAGAGGGCCTTCTGGGAGGTCAGGAAGTTGAGGAGGGTCTGGACAGGAGTTTCTAAAGCTGGGGGGAAGGGGAAAGGAAGTATGTGAATGAGAGAGGTGCCTGGCCAGACTGTAGCTTGTCAGGGAAGGCCCCTCGTGGGGATGGGGGAGGGGCTGTCAGGGGGCCAAGGATGTGGCCTGAGACATACAGACCAAACCTTAGTGATGGGGGCCATGGGTGTTCTCGAGCAGGGGACCCCTGTCTTTCTTTGAAGTCAGTTGTGATGCACAAGCATGCACTTTTGCTAATGCCCCAAATTTGTGAGGTGGATGACAACGTTCTTCTCAAAGATACTGTCAGGGCGCCCACGGACAGAGCCGTGTGTTGCATGTTGGGTCCGGGTCTGGGTCTGCTAAGTCACATCCCTCCTGCCAACCTGCCCCGCCCTGGATGTCAAGCGCTTCCTAAGATCTGCTGGGGAGAAATGAGCCAGGCCTTTGGGTTCAAAGAGATCAGGGGTCCAGATCCCAGCTCCATTCCTGTGTGGCTTTGGCAGAATTTTCCAGGCACTTCTTTGAGCCTCCATTTCCTCATCCATAAACCTCACGGGTGAACCATCATCTAGAAGTTTAGAGGTTTCCTTTCAGTGCAGGCATGTTCTAGCTTCTCATTTTGTAGAGGAGGAGGGGTGTGGGGACACTTGACTCACCCCCTGCTGGGTGAGCGTGTGCCTTGAACTGGGACCCTGTTGGTGGGGGTGGTTGGGGGGCAGGATGAGGGGGCCCTCTCCAGCTGCCTTTGGTGCCTAAACTAGGCAGAAATGCACAGAGGCTGAACATTTGTTGAGTGTGTACTATGTGCTGGGCCTCACAGGGCTCCCAGAGCAGAGGCTTGGACAGAAGTGCGGGACGTGCACCCTGCACACAGCCGCATGGAGAGAGGGGCTGTTTGTACCAGAAGGAAACCCTTGGTTGGGAATGTGCGCTGTCTTTTAGGAATGATTTGGGGGCCATAAATTTTCGGTAGCAAAGCGATCCTCAGAGTTTTCATAACGCTGAAAAGTTTGGACTTGTCTCAAGGGGTAACAATTTCACCCAAGTGATGCACCGGCCCCGACTATTTGTTATTGCAGAGGGTGGATTTTTTTTTTCCCTTAAGGTGGAATCCTCCTCAGATTTCATGCTCTGCTTTAACTTGTTTTATTTCACCTGGAACACGAATAAAAATAGCCATGAGACCTACAGATGGCAGAGGAAGGAAGGAAGGAAGGAAGGAAGGACGGAAGGAAGGAATGAAGGCAGGCAGGCAGGCAGGCAGGCAGGCAAGCAAAGCGTTTGTTGAGCATTTACTATGCGCGCTGGCTCTGGTTCTGGGCTCGCAGACCAGACCCCTTAGGCCAGGTCCCTGGCCTTGGCAGTGTCTAGGCAGCGCTGGGTCAGGTGGTAGAACCCCCCACCCCCCCCACTCCGTGCATGGTGGATCCTCAGGCCAGCCCCCCCACCCCACATGTGGCCATTTCATACATGAATAAATGAAGTCTCCAGAGAATTTGGGACTCAAGATTCAAATCTAGGACTGTGTAACTCAAAAGTGCATTTTCGGGGAGCAGGAATCCATTCAGGGACAAATCTCTCAAATCCCCACAATCCCACACTTATCTCCAGTGGCCGAGCTAATGTCTCTCCAGCTGCAGCGTCAACTTCAAGTGTGAACAGGACAGTGGGGAGGGGATGTTTGACATAGCTGATTCCGGGCCGCCTGTCCTCTCAAGCACCCGAGAAGCCTCGTTTCCATACCAACCGTTGCTGTGCCCCTCATGGGCATTTTTATCGACTCACTAGCACAAGCCCCATGAGGGTGCCAAAGGGGGCATTGCTTTGAGGCCGGGCATTTGCATGCCATCTGCACGTTTAGTCGTTTTTCTGGGTTCTCCCTAAACAGGGGCTGACACAGTGAATGCGTTCGTTGTCTCCAGAGCCCGACTTGACAGGATCAAAGGGCGTCAACATCGTGCTGTGTGTTGACAGAGAGGCTGAGGCAGCGGAACAGGAGCCGGGCAGGCTCAGGGGGCGGGGGGGGCCACGGCCAAATGTGTGTCCTGGTCAGGCTTTCCCAGGCCACGAGCAGCAGGTGGGTGTGAGGCCCAGACACAGGGCTGCGTTGAATGGGGAGCGGGAAGCCCGGGGAAGGAAGAGTCATGCTCAGAGTGAGCGAGAACATTCTGCTAGCCGAGCTGCCGGGACAAACTCTTTGTTGTCTATGCCTCTCACATCCTCCACTGCCAGGGGTTATGCGTCTCTACAGAAAGGGGGGGTCACTTGGTCCACACCAGGTAAGAGGTCCAGCAGCTAGAGGTGGTGGGGTGCAAGCGGCAGAAGAAGTGTAGGGTCCCGTGAGCTCAGGAGGCATGCAGAGGGCCTTCCAGGACCGGGACAAGGCTGGAGGTGGGTATGTGGGCCAGGGCTGCCGTAGCAAAGTCCCCCAGGCCCGGCCACATCAACAGCAGAGTTACTGTCTCTCCGTGCCAGAGGCTGAAGTCTGGGCTCAGGATACTACCCTCTGGGTTAGTAAACTCTGAGGCCTCTCTCCTTGGCGTCTAGGCTACCATCTTTTCTGGGTGTCTTCACCTGGTCTTGCTTCTGTCTGTGTCTGTGTCCTAATCTCATCTCCTGGTACGGACACGGTCAGATTGTAGGACCCCCTACACGACCTCCGTTTAACTTAATTACCTGTTTGAAAATTGTATCTCCAATGACAGTCACATTCTGAGGCACCAGGATTTAGGACAGCAACATATGAATTTTGGAGGAAGGGACCTCACTCCAAACAGTGGAGATTGTCAGTGAAGACAATGAGGAGGGAACGATGAAGTAAGAGGGGAGGTGGATGAGAGCCTGACTCCAGGAGCCTTGAATGCCAAGCTGAGGGTCTGGTCCTCCTCTATCATGTGATGGTCACATGTCTCAACCCCCAAAGCAGGGAGATGAACATGCAAAGGACATTTGAAGCCAGCTAAGCTGGTGCCAGCCAGACTGGACTGTGTCAGGGGTGCCTAGGGAATGGCCATCCCTTCCATTAGCAGCACATGACACAAGTGTGGGGTTCTCCTTGTGCTGGCCAATTTCTAGGGGTTGATTTCCAGTCCAGGAAAAGTCACTCGACCTCTTAGGCTGGGTTCTCTCCAGAAGCAGAGCCTGAGGCAAGGGTTTAGAACCTGGTGGTTTATTTTCAGGTGTGATCCCAGGGCCTAGGAATGAAAGACCGGGGCAAGTGAGGCATAGAAGAGGGAGGCCAGTCCCAGAGGGCATTATTGACCCAATAGTTGCTGTGGGCAACTGGGGCCGGATTTTCCTGAGGCCCCACGAGGATCCTGTACAGCACCTAGGGATCCTCCCCCAAGGGACAGAAGAGGGGCTGCCATTGCTCATTGGCTAAGCTTCCCATGGCAGGGAGGGCACTCCCTGCACTTCCCAGCTTGCTTGCATTTCTGAGTGGCTCTGGAGTTCATCATGTCACATGTGGAAGCTTCAGGAAAGTCCAAGAGAGATCACTGGGGGCAGCATGTGAGGTGCTTGGGACTTTCCTCTACAGAACTAGGTGTCCTAGCCACAGCTGCACTGAAGATGTGGCCCGGGACATGCCAGGTGGGGGACAAGGGGTGTCGATCCTCCTCCCGAGCTGGAGCATAACGGATGGAGTGGCCTGCTTCAGGGAGCTGGAGTCCCTGCTGGTGTTCATTTCTCTGACACATGCTGATGGGCACACTTCCCATGCCAGGCTCTGTGCCCTACCTAGCCAGGCACACGGAGGCCATGGGAGTCCTGGGAAACCATTCTGGGAACAACAGGCATCCTTAGTGAGGAAGGTCAGGCAAGTGTCACAGTGGCGGCATGGATCAGAACCTTGAGGATGGGGAGGTGTGTCCTGGGGCGAATATAGGTACCCAGGCTGAGGGAACATGGATGCAGGTGCCCTTGGGCACCCTTTACCCTCCAGATCTGAAGTCCAGCAGGGTCCCATTCTTCCGTGCACACCGACAAACACATCTTTTAGGCCGGCTTGCAGTTAGCAACTACGTTCTAGCCCCCTGGCTGTGGGCAGAAGGGACATGTGCCACTTCCAGTTCTGCCCACCTCCTCCACATGGTCTATCCCTGCTCACTGGCTGATGACGGGCAAGTCCCAGGCCACAGAGATGCTGGTGCACAAGGCAGAAGGAAAGAACCTGGGTCCCCGAGTGACTACCTAGAGCTGAGCTCCTTGGCCAGACATTCTCGAATGATGCCATGAGTGAGAAATAGACTTATACAGTGATGAACCATGGAGACTGTGGGACTGTTTGTTACCACTCTCAGCTTTCCCTTGCTGATACAGACATTGGTCATTTGAAATGCATGGTTACCATAAGATGGTAATGTGGCCTTGGCTCAGCTGTTGAGTGACCATGTGGAAACTAAGAGTCTTTGAAATGTAGTGGTCCACGTTATAAAGGGGGCAAAATACTTGGAAGAGCTTCTGCCTGGGCTAGCTTGGAAGGTGGAGCATGTAGGTACTGAGCCATAGCTCCAGGGGAAGTGGTTGCAAAGAAGCAACAGATTTGGATTTGTGTGTCTTGGCTGTTAGTGACTGCATTGTGAGGTATCACAGGAGAGAGATGAGCCCAGGGGAGGAGCAGCTGGTTTGAAGCAGAAACAATGGGAAGAGAGCAGTATTTTTGTTTTCAGGGTTGGAAAAGCAACCAAGTCTGGATCTGAACGGGTAGGAGATAAGATTGAGAAAAACTCTAGGCGGCTGTGAAGACCAGGGGAAGGATGTGACATTTCTATTAAGTTACAATAACCTCAGGGTTGTCATGATTCAGTGGGGAGGAAGAGGCAGGGAAGCAGGAAGTGGGGGAAAAATAAAGGTGTTTGGGCTGGACAGTGAAGTCTTAGGAAAGAGCTCTGGGTGTGATGCTTGGCCCTTAGAATGGACTGGAAGCAATATCAGAAACCTAGGTTTGGAGAGAATTGCTTTCCCAAAGGAACAATGATTCTGGACTAAAAAGAGTCTTTGATTGAAGCTTAAAATATCCTTTGGGCCCCCAGCTCTCCACAAATAGGAAACAGCCTCTAGAAACTTCTTAGTGGCCAACGGGGCACCCTACTTTATGCCCTAACGGGTGGAGCCAGGGGACATGGAGGAAGATGGATGAGGAGTTGTCTAAGAAAGCATAGCCAACATCGAGTTAGGGGACATCCTTAACAGCCCCTGCCTTACCCTAGGCAGTGGACCACTTGCTTCTGGTGTCTTCCATTCTTCTGTCTTCTGAAGGGGAGTTTTCACTGGGGTTACCTTACCTCTGCTCAACACACACTGTGTGCATATCAGGGGGCAAAAAACATGTTTTCTGTCTAGTTCATGGGCCATCAGACCATGCAGTGACTGGATGGGACCTTGGGGTGTCTCCTTGGGAAGAAGGTGGTTTCTACATGTAGAATGGAGGATATTCGTGGATATGTGCTGGCCAAGGGGGCAGACTAGAGCAGAGGCCACTAGGTGTACAAAAACGTCCATGTCCCTTCCCATCTTGCCGGACACTCCCCAAGTCCACATTCCCTTGCAGTTAGCTGGTGATGTAACTGAGTTATGGCCAAAAGAATGTGGGCAGAGGCATGCACACACCTCCAGGCCAGGCCCCCCAAAGCCTGCATTATCGTCCATTGTTTTCATGGGTGACACCAAGGTGACCTTGGTGGCCACGTTGGAAGTGGAGGGACATAAAATGGAATTGTTGTGGGCCCCTGGACAATTGCATGGGGCTGAGCTCTGAGCACCATGCATTAGAAGGTGGCATGAGTGAGAAATAAACCTCAGTAGTTGAAACCACTGTGACTGGGGCTCTTTGTTACAGGATTGACTTATCCTGACTAATACACACACCTATCTTGGCCCCCTTCCAGCTGGCTGATCTGTAAAAGCCACGTTACTCTCGCAGAAAACTGGATGGTGCCATTGCTCATCGGGCAGTCACAGAGCCTTACGAAGCCCTCAGGGCCCACATGCCACTCTCTCCTGTCATCTTGCCCCCTTCTCCCCTCCCCTGTCCCTTGCCCTCTGTTCTTGGGTCGCACTTTTCTTTTCCTCAAATCTCCCCTCTGTCTTCTCCCTCAGGACCTTCCTCCTATTTCTTCTGCCACCCTGTTTTGTTGAGTTCACCCATTGTCCTTCAGGCCTTAGCTCAAGCATCTCTCCCCTGGGGAAGGACTCTTGGCATCCTCGGACTGGATTCGGTCCCCCCGAACATCAGTTGTGGGCCTTCGTTACAGTCGCCCAGAGCCCGCCCTGGCTTGGGCAGAAGAGAAGTGTTTTTGGAGGCTGTGTTAATTAGGTACTGTTAACCGTCTGCCCCGCATCTCTCCCCTCCTCCCTCCCTGCTAATAGACCCCCAGTTAGGTTCCGTGGATCCGTGTGCCCTTTGGGCTCTTTTCCAGAACCTGCTTCCTGCTGCAGGCAGCTGTGGGGCCCAGTGCTACTTGATGGGATATAAATGGGAGTCTGCTTGGGTTTTTGAAAGGCTGTTTTCCTAAAAATGCCAGCACAGGCCTCACCCTCCCGACTTCCTCCTTCCTGCGTGAGGATGGACACTGTGCGTTAAGGTCAGTGGGCCAGAGGCTGGAAGGAGCCTTTGTCCTCGACGATGCCTTCTAGCTGCTAGCTGCTGCCTCCACCCTACCCCCCTACCAGCCTGCGTCGTCCCAAGAAAACCAAAACCCTGCTTGGTCAAGCTTGGAAGTGGGGCTTGTTACATGCAGCCAAACACAAGCCTAATGAGTGTGGAAGTCTTTTGGGGGCTTCGCAGATTGGACAGGAGACCTGGAGAACCATGCTGGCACGGAGAACATAGCCCCCGTCAGGGCCCCGGGGACCATGTTAGGATGCAGTTCCAGAGGGGCCCAGAATGAATCCATACATCTTTGCCTCCAAGATGAGCTTCAGCTCCAACATCCTGGGCAGGGCCAGCTGGTCCCATGCCTGGATTGCCAGAGTAGGACTAGGACCCCAGAATCCTACAGTGTGAGGCCATGTCCTGACCATCACCTGCTACGTTCTCTCTCAAAACTCCCTGTGCTTTCATTATGGTGACGCTAAACCAAAGGCCACCATGGGCTGGGGGATGGGCACAGAGCCTCAGAGAGCAGGGAGAAGGCCACAGGGCTGGGGAAGGCTCCTGGGAGGAGGGAGTCCTGGGTGCCACACTTTTTTTTGAGATATAATTGACATATGACATTAGGTTCCTTAGTACAACATGATTCGATATATGGGCATATGTGATACAATCACCAACACCAAGTCTGGTTGACATCCATCACCACAGTTTTTTTACAATGTTTTTCTCATGGTGAGAACTTTTTTTTTTTTTAATGTTTTTTAAATTTATTTCTAGGAGAGAGATAGACAGCATGAACAGGGGAGGGTCAGAGAGAGAGGGAGACACAGACTGAAACAGGCTCCAGGCTCTGGGCTGGCAGTCAGCACAGAGCCCGACACAGGGCTCGAACCCACGAACCGCGAGATCATGACCTAAGCGAAAATCGGACGCTTAACCGACGAAGCCACCCAGGCGCCCCTCATGGTGAGAACTTTTAAGACTTACTCTTTTAGCAACTTTCAAATATGTAATACAGTGTTATTCACTAGAGCCTCCCTGCTGTACATTACATCCCAGGAGTCATTTATTTTAGAAGAGGACATTTGTATCTTTTGACCCCCTTCACCTTTCCACCTCTGGCAACCAGCACTCTGTTCTCTGTATCCACGAATTCAGTTTTAATTTTTTTTTGATTCTGTAAATAAGAGAGACTGCATATTTCTCTTTCTCTGACTTATTTCACTGAGCATATTGCCCTCAAAGTCCATCCATGTTATGCAATGCCAGGATTGCCTTTTTATGGCTGATCATATTCCATTATATATATTTGCACCGCATCCTCTTCATCTATCCATTTGTTGATGGACTCGTAGGCTGTTTCCAAGTCTCTACTGCTGTAACTATTGCTACAGTGAACATGAGGGTGCAGATGTCTTTTCAAATTGATGGTTTCATTTCCTTTGGGTAAGTACCCAGAAGTAGAACTGCTAGTTCATATGGTAGTTCTATTTTTAGTGTTTAATGTTTATTTTTGAGAGATAGAGAGAGACAGACAGACAGGGCATGAGTAGGGGAGGAGCAGAGAGAGAAGGAGACACAGAATCTGAAGCAGGCTCCAGGCTCTGAGCCGTCAGCACAGAGCCTGACGTTGGTCTCGAACTCACAGACTGGGAGATGATGACCTGAGCCTAAGTCAGAGGCTTAACTGACTGAGCCACCTAGGCGCCCCTATTTTTAGTTTTTTGGAGAACCACCACACTGGTTTCCACAGTAGCCGCACCAGTTTACATTCCCACCCACAGTGCGTGAGGGCTCCCCTGTCTTTGCACCCACGTCAACACTTACTATCTCTTGTCTTTTTGATACAAGCTATTCTAACAGGTGGGAGGTGGTATCTCGTGACCGTGACTTGCATTTCTCTGATGCTGACTGAGGTTGAGCATCTTTGCATGTAATTGTTGGCCATCTGGATCTCTTCTTTGGGAAAATGTTCATTCAAATCCTCTAGCCATTTTTCAATTGGATTGGTTCTTGGTTTTGGGGTTTTTTGCTGTTGGATCGTAGGGGGTTCTTTACATATTTTGGATATTAGTTCTTTATCAGATATGTGATTTGCAAATATTTTCTTCCATTCAGTGGTTTGCCTTTCCTTTTGTTGATGGCTTCCTGTGCTGTGCGGGAGCTCTTTAGTTTGGTGTGGGTGTGCATGCTTTGAATGCCCACATGCTGCCTGTGTGGCTACCACATTCCCGAGACTGTCCCCCGGGATGCCTGCTCCCCAGAGCTGGCTTTTCTCACTTATTTGCCCACCCCAGGACCCCACCAGTGCCACCGCCTTGACTGCCCTCCATACTGCTGGGGGCACTGGATTTGGGCACTGCTGTATACAAGGCAGTGCCCACCCTGAGGGCCAGTCTGCCTCATCCGCCTCTGGAACAGGGCCAGCTCCCCTGGGTCCCTCAACCACGCTTGCATTAAGTGATACATCGGAGAGCAGCCGCATCTTCTATTATTCATCACCAAGCATTGTGGGCTCCCCCTGTGGCCCAGGCTCTGTGCCACATGTTAGAAAGGGCCTCTCGACCTGATAGTCCCCAAGGGGAGCAGATCTCTCTCCTCTCTCTCTCTCTCTCTCTCTCTCACACACACACACACACACACACACACACACACACACACACACACATACACGGGCACGGCCTGCGGGGATGTGTGGAGTGTGGAGGGCTGTGGAGACAGTGAGGTGCTGTGATGAGAGAGATCTGCCCTAGCTCAGGGGGAGGGGGAGGGAGGCTCACATGGGCAAAGCGTGGTTGGAGACGAGCCTTCCTGGGACACAGCCTGGCCGGACTAAGACCCTGAGTCTGGGGGAGCACGCTATACCTGCATTTGAGGGACCAAGCATGGGCCAGTGTGGCAGGAGCATATATAGTGAGGAGACACGGGGCTAACACGGCCGGAGCAGGTGGGCTCTCCTGCGAGTGGAACGGGAGCCACAGCAGGTTTGGGGTCAGGCATGCAGCTGTGGACCTGTGGGAAGTCACGGTTTGGGAAGAAATGTGGGAAGTAAAATCAGGAAGACTTGGTGATAATTTGGGGAGGGTGAGAAGAGATGAAGGAGTCACAGGAGACCCCCTAGGATCCTGGCCTGGATCTCTGGGTGGCTGGAGGTGCCATTTCCTGGGAGGGGGGAGAAGGAAGCATGGACAGATTCATAGTTCAGTCTGGAACCTGAAAGATTAGAGTTGTCCCAAGGGGGGAGGACACTAGGCATTGGAATATGTAGGTCTGGGGCTGCGAAGGGATCTTGTTTTCTTCCCTCCTTTTTTTTTTTTTCCATAAACACCTTTTGGGAGCTTCTTTGTGCCCGTTCTTGAGCTGAAGATGGCAACAGAGCTCCCTCCAGGATTTCTAAAGCTTGTGATCCACTAGGGCCCCTGTGTACCTCCTCAGTACCATGTGAGATGGGCTTAGCTGCTGTGGAAATGAGACTCCCAAACCTGGTGGCAAACAAGCCAGAGTGAGTGAGATGGGAGACAAGGGAAGGTCTGGGAGTGGGGTTGTTTATCTCTCCCGCTTTGTGGACCACTCAGGCGTTCCAGGACTGGGAGGGGACTCTGGAACCCTCCAGACCTCCATTTCCAAGTTCAAGGGGACTGCTCCCATGCTCACCTTCCCTGAGCCAGCCGAGAAGGGAAAGGGCTGGGGGAAGAATGTCCATTTATTTCCTGGGGGCCACTGGAAGGGGCACCCATGGCCGACCTCCCACTGACCAGGAACCATCTAATGTCCTCAGGTCTACACTGTGATCGAATGCCACAGGGAAGGTGGGAGAGGCAGTCTCTGGGATGACGGGGCAGCTGTGTCCTCAGATAGCCCTTCGAGGGTCCTTACTATTGGGAAGATGGGCGTGTGGAGACTTTGGGACAGCCGTGGTCCCCACCTTGGAGTCTGGACCTTGAAAGCCACGCAGTACAGTGGCAGAAGGCAGAAGTGTCCCACGCGGTGTCATCCCGAGACAATATGAGCAGAGCGTTTTGAAGTGATGAGGGTCCTCCGGGGCCCAAAGTGAGTGCTTCATTTCAGCACACGGTTGGCTTCTTATTCAGTCCTGGTGATCTGATTATGGAAATGGTGTTGGAGTTTCTGCTGCATGCCTTTTCCAGGCGGTATCCCCAAGTCCCCTTGGAAGCTGCCCCATTGGGTATCCCTCCAACCTGACCTGCACGCCTCCCCTGATGGGAAGCTCACCCCCTTACGGGTACCCTCTCCATTTCTCTGGACTCCCTGACTGGGAGCTCTGACTTCCTCCTGTGGCCGCCCACCCAGTCTCTGCTCCCAGCTGTTAGTCCTGGCTCTGCCCTCTGCTCTCTGCTGGCCCCAGAACAATCCTGAAGAAGTCTGGGGTCAACGACAGAAGTCCTCCAAATCTGCTTTTCCACCAGGAAG
This sequence comes from Proteles cristata cristata, assembly GCA_017311185.1. Taxonomy (NCBI): domain Eukaryota; kingdom Metazoa; phylum Chordata; class Mammalia; order Carnivora; family Hyaenidae; genus Proteles; species Proteles cristata. Next base: position 667,334 of record JAESUZ010003628.1, on the reverse strand, counting down.
AGAGAAATGTATGGCTGTCCGAGACTCCAGGGGCATTCGAGTCCTCATGGCTGGTGTCTTCCCTCAGATACCCATGAGCTGTGATGATGAGAAGAGAGACATTATGAGTGATGCAGTGTCCAACCGAGTGATCCTGGACAAGTTGTTTCACATCATTGAGCCTCCACTTCCCTGTTTGGAAAACAGGAACTGGCAGTTCAAGGGCTGGGTCTGATTCCCAGGGCCAGCTTTCACCAGCTCTGAACCTGAGCCTGAGTGTGACGCCTGTCTGGGCTGCAGTTAGGTGGTCCATCTTTAAAGTGGGGGTAACGGGGGATGGTACCGACCTCACTGAGGTCTCAGGATGCTTGAAGAAGCTCACACCTGGGGAGGACACAGCAAAGGGCTGGCCACAGTAGTGATGCTACCTGGGACTGTTAACCAGAAGTTCTTTTCTCTCAGATAGCTCTCGCTGTCCCCTGGGCACTTTCCTGCCTTGTCCTTCTTGCTCTCAATTCAATGAGCCAGTTATTCCTGGCTTTGCGTTTCCAAAGCCCAGACCCACTAGAAATGGAAGAGTTCATGGGAGGGCTTCCGAAAAGGTAATGAAGAGTTTACTGTGCCCCAAGGCTGTTCTGACCGCTCTGCATTATGTCCTGGAACCCTAATGCCGACCTATGAGGCATGTACTCTGGTACTCATTTCACAGAGGAGAGAACTGAGGCATACATGCTGCACAGCTAGTGGTAGCACAAGCAGGCATAACTTTGGACTTTCGGGGGCCTGGATTCTCCTGCCCCACCCCCACTGCGAGCCTCCAGCAGTGGGTGCCCACACACAGTGAAGTTTTCCCAGGCTCCAGGGTAGGGTGGAGAGGAGGGGGGCTCAGCAGGGAGCAGGGCCCCAGCTCGAGGCACACGGGTGAGCTGGTGGGCCCTGAGAGCAGATGCGGCTTGGCTTGCTACCCCGTGGGAGCAGTGCCTGTCGGGGTCTCCCCCAGTCAGGTGGATGGCCTGAGGGCAGGGGACCGGGAGAATGCAGGAAGGGGGTCTGCAGGGGAATGGAGAGAGGCTGGCCTTGGAGGGGGGAGGCTGGAGGTAGGCTGCAGGGGTCCTGCCAAGGGGAAAGACAAGGGCACCCAATAGAGATTCCATTTATGTCAGTGTAGGACTCAAAAGCTGAATCTTTACAAACATTTCTTGAACATCCGAGATTGTGGTTGGAATATCATCCAGACTCCATTCTTAACATGTCCACGATCATGGTCTTCTTGACGTTGCTGTCCAGTGGGGGAGGAGACGAAATAGACTTGCCTGTGTTTGTATGCATGTGGCATGTCTGCCTGTGTGAGCCATTGTGTGTCTGTGTTTGTGTTTGCAGGTGTGCATATACATCTGCGTGTATATGCCTTGGTCTGTGTGTCTCTCTGTGTAGGTGTGCATGTGTGTGTTTAGTATGCGCGTGCACGTGCGCCCCTCCCCTGCACAAGTTGCCCACACCCAGCCTGATGGTGCACGGTGCACTGGAGCCCTGTCCCTCCACCCCAGCCCCCAGAATGCTGTTTTGTTTCTCCCCTTTCATATTCAAATGTCAGCCTGGCTCCCAGCATGCCCTAGGGATTTATGGCCTGATTGTGTATTGTTGGAGCCTGGTGAGTGGGTGAGCTCATCACTTGGCTTGTGATGGTAATTCCTGCCTGGGGGGGGGGGGGAGGCTAAAGCTGGGGGGCCCCATCTGCTTCAGAGGGGCTTGCTTGGGTCCTGCCCCAGTGCACCCCATGCCCCTTGTTGCTAGGTGCCCATTGAATCCAGAAATATGGAATAATGCAAATAACAACAGCTAATGTTTATTTATCAGGGATTGACTGCCAGGTGCAGTTCTAAAGCCTTTTCCTGCTCTACCACATTTTAGCTCCATTTTAAGGGATGAGGAAACTGAGGCTGAGGCTGGCACCCCAAGGCATAGAGCCACTGTCTGGCTGACTTGCCATCTACCGCCAGGCGGCCTGACTGGCAGTGAGCAGGAAGGGTAGAGCCCTCTGGGGGGGCTGGGCGCCCTCCTTCCCAGTCCATGTCAGCCCCATTTTCCACCCCAGCGTCCTCTCCCTCACCTGTGCCTTTTTGCTCGGTCTGTGGGCAGACCTGCTCCCCTGTGTCCTGGGCTCACCCCTCGCTGGAGGCCTGGCCTCCCTGCTTCCTGGAGGCTCCCTGTCCTCAGCACAGCTGCTGGGATGCCCTTCCTGGAACTTCCTCTACTCTTCACTTCGGCCTCTCGCACCTCCCCTTTGTGCTTGAGCCAAAGCTCACATTTGTCCTGGCTTTTAGAGCCCCTTTCGATTCTGGTCTGTCCCCCAACCTCTGCAGGGCTGTCCTGGGGCAGGTAGAATAGGGAGCGGGCAGAGCAGGGACCGGTACTGAGCTCCTCAGTTGGAGAGGCAAGCGAGTGGAGCTGCTTGGGCACTTTGACTGAACTTGGACCTGACCCAGTTATCCATGGTAGGAGGTGGCCATGGAGGCAGGAGCACTTGGGGACAGCCCTGCCGGAGGCCACTCAGCCACTGGCCCTCACACCCTGGGCCTCTCTGACCTCAGATGTCATTGTTCCACCCTTGCCTTAGGGGGTCTCCATAAATCCAAGCTGTGGACCACACAGAAGAAGCCAGATTCCCTCCTCCAAGGGACTGGCTGCCTCATGCTTACAGTAGCCACAGTGGGGTGGGGGGGCCGGATGGGAAACTGGGGTAGAGCAAACCTTTGTAGTCATATACTCCTGGTTCCTCTCTGTTCCCTGCCAGCTGCTGGTGCCTCAGTTTCCTCATCATAGAAATGGGACAATACCACTGCATTGCAGTTACTGCTAATGCCAGAAGTTTCCGAGAAGGGCCTGCATTTGAGAAGGGCTAATTTTTCTTTTAAAATAAAAATGGTGTTTCTACAAAAGGCAGATTGATCCCGTCTGCATTCGGGACTGCATTTGTCCCCAGAGGGGTCCCGGGAAACCGTCTCCATTAGCCTCTGTGATCTCTCTGAACCTGTCACCCCATCCAAATACAGGGCATGGTATACTGTCGTCCTGGCTTCCTTACAGGGCTCTAAGGATTGAGCAGGATAGAGCTGTTGGCACATAGCAGGTGCTCGTCCTCCCTGAGTGTGCCTCTTTCCACCAGCCAGCCTGCCCCCTGCAGAGAGGTGCCTTTGCTTACCCTCTGGTGGAAGGGCAAGAGGGGCTGGGGATCCTGTTACTGTCGGGCGGGTCTGGCTCCCAGACAGGACAATGAGAATCGCATTAACCTTGGCCGGGGAGATCACCATCTGTCCAAACAGTGGGGGCTGCTGCCCACTGCCTGGGTGTCCCTAGTGACATGCAACATCGCAGGCTCTCTCACACACTTGCCCAGCAGACTTGCCTGGCAAGTCCTGCCCTCTCTGGCTTCAGTCTTCCCATCTGTACAAGGGCCTCAGCTTATCTGCTCCAGTCCCAAAGCTCTGGATTTTGAGCTAAGGCCTAGGCATTACAAGGACTGTCCACACCCCAGCGACCCTGCTCACTTTGGGTATGGGGAAACTGAGGCCTGACGAGGGAAGATGAGGCATCCAAGGTCAGCCACGACTAGAACTCAGGTGTTTGAGCTTGGGGAAGAATCCAGAAGCTGTTAATGCCAGGAGAGTAGGTTAGAGCACTGCCCCAGAGAACGGGGGCTGTGGAGCGGGGGCCCATCTGGGTCAGGAGCCATCTATGGCATGGCTCTTGAAGTCGGAGGCTCTTGAAAAGGGTGGTCCAGCTGAAGGGGGCCTCAGCATGCCCTTGCTCAGGCACCATCCTTGGAGCCCTGACTACAGGACTAGCTGGAGCTCCAAGGCTGTTCACAGTGGGCCTTGCTCTGAAGCTCCAGTCCCCCTGAGCTAGGCACCTGCCAGGAGCACACTCTGCACTTCCCTGTCTCCAGGGTGCTATGCTCACACTGTTCCCAGACCTGAAAATTCCCTCCCCTCTGACAACACACCTTATCCTGCCTCAGGGCCTTTGCATTTGCCACTCTTTCTCCTTAGAGTGCTTTCCCCCCAACTGTCCTCAGAGCTTGCTCCTTCACCTCACACAGACCTCCACTCAAATGTCCCTGTGGCAAGGAGGCCTTCCCTGAAACAGCCCCCCAGTCACTCTCCGTTCCCAGCCCTGCATTCTTTTTTTCTGCGATTCTTTGTGTCATGATATATATTTATATTTGTGTATTTGCCTATCTTCTGTGCATGAGTGTGAGGTATAGGGGGGCAGAGATTATATCTTATTCACTGCTGTGTCAGCAGCAAGGATGATTATGATGATAGTAAGGAAATAAAATAATAATAACTTGTGCAAACTGTTTTCCAACACATTTCTAAGCACTTTACGTGGACTATTTCATATAATTTTCAAACCAGCCCCAGGAGGAAAGTCGTGTTATTTTCATTCCCGTTTTATGGATGAGGAAACTGAGGCACAAGGAGACTAAGAAATTTTCCTTGGAATAAGTGGTGGATCTCAGAGCAATGAGGGAATTCAGAGAAGGGAATGATTGTACCTGCCAGGGGGCGGTGGGGTGCAGAAAGGCTTTTCTGAGGAGGGACCATTTGACCTGACCTTTGAAGGATGCGTAGGAGTCTGCCAGGCAGAGAAGCAGTGGGAACGATGTGTGCAGGGCTGAGTCAAGATGAAGAAGCCAGGGCCGGCCCAGCCCAGGCATTGCATTGGGATCCATGGCCTTCTCCCTCATCCCCTGGCATGGGGGCAAGCAAAGGAGGGAGCCACAGCCTGAGAGATAGAAGCAGTCCACTGCAGGCCCTAGGTGGGCTCTGTGTGAGCTGAGAGCATCTCAGCAAATGAACCCCCCTCTTAGAGGTAAGCTCAGACACACCCCTTCCCCAGACACCCAGGATTCTGGTCCTCCGTGAGGGGCGCCCCCTGCTGGAGACACACAGAGACAGGAGAGAGAAGAATTTGAAGGTCGGTCCGTGCTGAAGTGTAGCACAGAGGGGTGCAGAGGTCTCCATGGGAGACCACGGTCTGTTATGTATCCGCTATTTACTGAACACTCCGGTCGAGGGCATACATAGTTTTTCCTCCAAACTAGGCCACTTGGAGAACAAATGGGACACTATTAATAGTTGCCCCAGGATGAGAGGTGTAAATCAGGACATATGGTCACACAGCATTCATGGGATCTACCATGAGCTTTACAATTATTAACTCATTTAATCCTCTCAAGAAACCTCCTAAAGGGGTTTGCCACCCACCCCAATTACCAGATGGGGAAACTGAGGCACAGAGAAAAGAAATTCACATGCATTGACACTTACTGTATGTTAGGCACTGAGCTGGGCCATTTAACAAAAACCTGTCTAACCCAGACCACAGATCTGTAAAGGACATTTTGGGAACTCCTTTTATAGATAAAGAAACTGAGGATCTGAGACCCGACCCAAGTCCAAAGGATCCCCGATCTTAGCCTTTCTCTGCCTGACTAGGTCTCATTGGAACATACGTATGAACCCCAATCTCCTGCCTCCTGCTTTTTTCTTTTCTTTTCTTTTTCACACTTCCCACCCTACACCCACCTGGCCAGGGGAACTGTGGCCCAGAGAGGGGTGTGTCTCCAGCAGAAGAATGTGTGTGTTCTTTTAGGTGAGCCGAGAACAGGAGGAGGAGGAGGGGTCCTGGCTACTGGGCAGGGGCTGTGGGTGGGAGGAGGGAGTGGACAGGGGGTGGTAGACGGAGTTGGATCATTAGGCTCAGGGGCTCTGTCTCTTTCTGTCTCCTCTGACTCCTTCTTTCTCTCTCAAGGAAGCAGGTGCACCAAGCATGCCTACGTGGGCAGGGCAGACTCTTCTAAGGGATTCTACCACCCAAGGCTAGACTCTGGCTTCCCATCTCTTCTGCCAGTCACTGACTCAGCGTGTGACTTTGTACAGGGCCCTTCCCAGTGTGGGCTTCACTCACTGTCCCATCCGGAACTCCTGGAACTGAGACTCAAGACCCTCTTAGAGCTTTCAGTTCTGTGGCTGACTGTGTGGTGGTTAGAGACTCTGGATTCGGGCCTGGCTTCAAATCCGGGCTCTGCTTTTTCAGACCTTGGGGCAACTTATTTAACTGGATGCTATGTGCTCGCTTGGAAAATAGAATGATGGCGAGGATGATGATGATGATGATGATGATGGTGATGATGATGGTGGTGGTTCTTTAGGCTGTCATGCAGATTAAATCAGTGAATCCATGAGATGTGCCTAGGGCAGTGCTTGGCACAGAGGGGCTGTGCTGTGTTTGTTACTGTTACCTTCTAGGATGAACATAAGAAAGGAGACTCACAGGGAGGGGTCCAGCATAAGTATAGGAGGGAGCGCCTGGCTGTGGGCAGACCAGCACAGCCGGGCAGTGGGAACAGATGGGACATTGTGCACTGGCGGGAGCCTGGAGGGTCGAGGGAGCCATGCCCAGGCACCTGCGGGGAACCAGGTGACCGTGAAGGGTGGGGAGTGGGCGCTGTGCCCAGGAATCTGGTCCCACTCACTGTGGCTAGAGCTGAAGCGACCACAGCTGCCGGCCAGCCCAGCTGACTCCCAACCTTAGCCCATTTGGGTGCCACCCTGGAGATTTTTGCCTTACAAGTGAGCATTACTATAATTCATTTCATGCTTGTCTTAATTTTAAATTTATTTTTTAATTTAAATTTTTTTTGGGTTCTGAGTTATGCTCACACGGTTCAAAAATCAAAAAGTTTAATAAACACTTTCGGGGAGAGTATGCCTCTGACTGACCCTGTCTCCCACCACCCAGCCCTCCCCCTCAGCCCACGCCATTAATCTACATCAATAAGTATAACATGCACATTTGATGTATTTCCCCCATTTTAAAGACAATGGAAAGCATGTAATGCACATTGTCCTACAACATGCTTTTTTTTTTTTTCATTTAATATCATTTTTTAAAGCAACTTTCTACCTAGGTGAATCTAAATGAGAAGAGACACCACCAGTTCCTGAAAACAGAGGTAGCCATGACAAGAAACACATGGGAATAGAGCCAGGCTCGTAAACCCCAGCAGAGTTCTATTGTCGGTGGGGACCCTGAGTTCAAAGTCGGCCTTCCCTCTGTCCCAGTTGGACTAGCAAATGTCAGAAGGTGAGGCACCGAGTTCATACTTGTTCTGTGAGATCATCAAAAGGGCTAAAAACATTTGGATGGGAAATTTTTTTCTCACCTTAGAATTCAGTGTATTTAATACAGCATTGTCTTTTTGTATTTCTTTCTTTGTCAGTTTAACAGTTTGTCCATTTTGTTGAACTTTCTCTAAGAAAGAGGTTTAGGTTTCACTGATTTTCTCTATTGTTTTTGTATTTTCTATTTTATTAATTTCCTTTCTAACCTGTATTATTTCCTTCCTTCTGCCTGGTTCAGATTGAGTTTGCTCTCATTTTTCCAGGTTTCTATAATAACCTGGATAAATGAGGTTTTTGATGTGAAATCTGTCTTTTTTTGAATCTAGGCATTTACAACTATGAATTTTCTTCTAAGCACTGCTTTATCTGCATCCCATATGTTTAGGAATGTTGTTTCTTCATTTTCATTCATTTGAAGTAATTTTTATTTTATTCGAAGTATTTTCTAATTTCCTCTGTGATTTCTTCTTGACCCATCGATTAGTAAAGAGTGTGTTGTTTCATCTCCACATGGTTGTGGAAATTAATGTCTGTCCACATATTTTAATTTCCATAAATCTCTTTCTGTTATTAATATCTAATTTCAACCTATAGTGATTGGGGAACAGAGTTTTTATAATTTCTGTCCTTTCAAATCTATTGAGGTTTGTTTCATGGCCTGATGTACTGTATGTCCTGGACAATGATCTGTGTGCACCTGAAAGGAACATATATATCCTGCTACTGTTGGGTGGAATGTTCTGGAGATGTCTGTTAGTCCATTTGATTTGTAGTGATGTTCAGACATTTACTTCCTTTCTGATTTTCTGCCATGTCATCTCCACTATTGAAAATATGATATTATATTTTCCAGTGATTATTGTTGAATTTTCTATTTTTCTTATCAATTCTGCCACTTTTTACTTTATGTATTTTGGGCATCTGTTATTAGGTGCACTTATGCTTATAATTGTAATGCCTCCCTGATGGCTTGACCTCTCTTATCCTTTTTTATCTCTAATAACATTTTTTTAATTTCCAAGTCTATTTAGTCTGATAGTAGTACAGCCATCCCAGCTTTCTTATGGTTGCTATTTCCATGATTTATCTCTCCCCATCCTTTCACTTTCAGTCTTTGTGCCTTTAAACCTAAGTGTTTTTCTTACAGTAGTGTGGAGTTAGAGCTCATTTTTTAAGTCTAAACTGACAATATCTGCCTTTTGATTGGATTGTCTAATACCATCACAATTAATGGTGTTACCAATGTCATTAGATTTACATATACCACTTTACTTTTTGTTTTCTATATATCTTTTCTGTGCCTCTATTCATCCTTTCCTGCTTTCTTTTGCAGGAAATTTTAGTGAATATTTTCTAATGTAGCATTTAAATTTCTCTAATCTTTTTTTTACTGTGTATTTTTAAATTATTTGCTTCGTGGTTGCTCCAGGACTTACCATATACATCTTAACTTTTCAGAATCAGATTTAGATTTATACTAGCTTAATTCCAGGGAGAAATAGAACTGTTACATCTATGTAGCTCTATTCTCCTTTTCTCTCCTTTTTGGTGAAATTACTGTTATACATATTACACTTATAAATATTACAAACCCAACAACATATTTTTATAATTACTATTTTAAAAATTATATTTATTTATTTATTTTTAAATTTACCTCCAAGTTAGTTAGCATATAGTGCAATAATGATTTCAGGAGTAGATTCCAGTGATTCATCTCCTGTGTATAACACCCAGTGCTCATCCCAACAAGCCCCTTCCCCATTTAGCCCCTCCCCCCACCCACTCTAGCAGCAATATGTTCACTGTATTTAAGAGTCTCTCATGTTTTGTTTCCCTCCTCGTTTTTATATTATTTTTTGTTTTCCTTCCCTTATGTTCATCTGTTTTGTATCTTAAACTCCACATATCAGTGAAGTCATATGATATTTGTCTTTTTCTGACTGATTAATTTTGCTTAGCATAATATCCTCTATTCCATCCATGTAGTTGCAAATGGCAAGATTTCATTCTTTTTGATTGCCAAGTAATACTCCATTGTGTGTGTGTATATATATATATATGTATATATACCACATCTTCTTTATCCATTCATCCATTGGCAGACAATGGGCTCTTTCCACGCTTTGGCTATTGTTGATATTGCTGCTATAAACATCGGGGTGCATGTGCCCCTTTGAAACAGCACACTTATATCCCTTGGGTAAATACCTAGCAGTGCAATTTATGGGTAGAGTAGTTCTACTTTTAATTTTTTGAGGAACCTCCATACTATTTTCCAGCATGGCTGCACTAGTTTGCATTCCCACCAGCCATATAAGATACTCTTTCTCTGCATTCTTACCAACATCTGTCGTTGCCTGAGTTGTTAATGTTAGCCATTCTGACAGGTGTGAGGTGGTATCTCATTGAAGTTTTAATTTACATTTCTCTGATGGTGAGTGATGTTGAGCATTTTTTCATGTGTCCATTAGCCATCTGGGTGTCTTCTTTGGAAAAGTGTCTATTCATGTCTTTTGGTCATTTCTTCACTGCATTGCTTGTTTTTTGGGTGTTGAGTTTGATAAGTTCTTTACAGATTTCAGTACTAACCCTTTATCTGATATGTCATTTGCAAATATCTTCTTCTATTCTGTCAATTGCCTTTTAGTTTTGCTGATTGTTTACTGTGTGGAAGTTTTTTTTTTTTTTAATGTTTTATTTATTTCTAGGAGAGAGAGAGAGAGACAGCGTGAACAGGGGAGGGTCAGAGAGGGAGTCACAGACTGAAACAGGCTCCAGGCTCTGAGCTGGCAGTCAGCACAGAGCCCGATGTGGGGCTCGAAACCATGAACTGCGAGATCATGACATAAGCGAAACTCGGACGCTTAACCTACTAAGCCACCCAGGCGCCCCATTGTGTGGAAGATTTTTATCTTGATGAGGCCCCAATAGTTCATTTTTGCTTTTGTTTCCCTTGTCTTCAGAGACATGTTGGGTAAGAAGTTCCTGTGGCCAAGGTCAAAGAGGTTTTTTCCTGCTTTCTCCTCCAGGATTTTGATGGCTTCTTGTCTTATGTTCAGGTCTTTGATGCATTTTGAGTTTATTTTTGTGTATGGTTTAAGAAAGTGGCCCAGGTTTATTTTTCTGCATGTCACTGTCCAGTTTTCCCGGCACAATTTTCTGAGGAGACTGTCTTTATTCCATTAGATACTCTCCTGCTTTGTGAAAATTAGTTGGCCTTACTTTGTGGATTCATTTTTGGGTTCTCTATTCTGTTCCGTTGATCTATGTATCTGTTTGTGTGCCAGTACCATACTGTCTTAATGATTACAGCTTTATAATACAACTTGAAGCCCAGGATTGTGATGCCTCCAGCTTTGGTTTTCTTTTTCAAGATTGCTTTGGCTACTCAGGGTCTTTTCTGGTTCCATACAAGTTTTAGGATTGTTTACTCTAGCTCTGTGAAGAATGCTGTGCTATTTTGATGGGGATTGCATTGAATATGTAGATTGCTTTGGGTTGTATCAACATTTTAACAATATTTTTTCTTCCAATCCATGAGCATGGAATATTTTTCCATTTTGTGTCTTCTTCAATTTCTTTCATAAGCTTTCTATAGTTTTCAGTGTATATATTTTTCACCTCTTTGGTTAGGTTTATTCCTAGGTACTTTCTGGGTTTTGGTGCAGTTGTAAATGGGATCAATTCCTTGATTTCTCTTTCTGTTGCTTCATTATTAGTGTATATAAATGAAACTGATTTCTGTGGACACAAATCAGCCCTCAACAAGTACAAAAAGATCAAGATCATACCGTACATATTTTCAGACCACAATGCTATGAAACTCAAAATCAACCACAAGAAAAAATGTGGAAAGACAACAAATACTTGGAGACTAAAGAACATCCTACTAAGGAATGAATGGGCTAACCAAGAAGTTAAAGAGGAAATTAAAAAGTACATGGAAGCCAATGAAAATCGTAACACCACAGCCCCGAACCTCTGTTATAATTATTAACTTACATAATTGTATGTCTTTAAAGAAGTTAAGAGACAAAAAGAGAGCAAATGTATGCTCATAGCTTTTGTTATGTTAACCTTCTTATTTATCTCTCCTGTCTCTTTTCATTTATTCCTATTGGATCTAATTTGCCATCTGGAGTCATTCCTTCATCTTTGGTCCCTCACACCTCTTGTTATGTTATTGACAAATATAGTTCTATATGTTATAGGCCTGACAATACATTATATAAGATTACTTGATATAATCACATTTATAATCAGTTAATAGAACAAAGGAGAAGAAATATGCATTTATACTGCCTTTTATAATTATGTATTACTTACACAAATGCTGCCTTTTTTTCATGTGGATTCAAACTCTTCTCTGAAGTATTCGCTTTCAGCCTAAAGAACATCCTTTATTATTTCTTATATAGCAGGTCTACTAACAACAAATTTTCTGTTTTTTTCAAATCTTATAATGCCTTTAATTCACCTTCATTTTCAAAAGACAGCTCTGGGGGCCCTGGGTGGCTCAGTCGGTTAAATGTCCAACTTTGGCTCAGGTCATGATCTCACGGTTCTTGAGTTTGGACCCCAGCTCTTGAGCTGTCAAAACAGAGCCTGCAGCCTGCTTCAGATTCTGTCTCCCTCTTTCTCTCTGGCCCTCATACTCTCTTTATCTCTCTAAAAAATAAACATTAAAAAATTAAAAAAAAAAAAGACAGCTCTGCTGGATATAAAATTCTTGGTTGACAGGTTTTTTCATTGAGTACTTTGAGTGTGTTACCCCATTGCCTTCTGACTTCCATTGCTTCTGATGAGAAGTCAGGTGTTTATCCTATTGGGATTCCCTTATAAATGAGTCATTTTTCTCTTGCTTCTTTCAAGATTTTCTCTTTGCCTTTAGATTATAGCATTTTTACTATGATGTATTTGTCAGTTTCTTTGTATTTATGCCACTGAATTCACAGAGCTTCCTGGATGTGTAGTTTCATGATTTTCAATACATTTGGGCAGTTTTCAGTTATTTTTTTGACTATTACACATGTGTTATTGTGCTTAGTGATGCCCCACATTTTCTTGGGCTCTGTTCATTTTTCATCATTTTCCTCCCTCGGCTCTTCACATTTCACAAAACCTCTATCAATTTATCTTCAAGTTCACAGATTCTTCCTTATGCCAGTTATACTGTTGAGCTCTTCTAGTGGATTTTTTCTTTTCAATTATTGAAATTATTATTTCAACTCCAGAATTTCTTTTTTTTCCCCTCAAATCAACTGGGAGTTGGGGGGATGGATGACACAGGAAAATAAACAAGAGAGGACCCTAGGTTAACATCTTGTTGGGCTTAGAAATTGGGGCTTTTTAAAAAATAGTTTATTGTATTTCAAGTTGGTTTCCATATAACACCCAGTGCTCATCCCCACAAGTGCCCTCCTCCATGCCCATCACCCCCCTTTCCCTCCCCCACACCCCCGTCAGTCCTCAGTTTGTTCAGCATTCAAGAGTCTTTCATGGTTTGACTCCCTCCCTCTCCCCCACTATTGTTCCCCTTCTTCTCCCCCATGGTCCTCCATTAAGTTCCCCCTAATATCTGTCCTTCTTTGCCTGACTTATTTCACTTAGCGTAACACCCCCAAGTTCCATCCATGTTGCTACACATGGCCATATTTCATTCTTTCTCATTGCCATGTAGTATTGCCATTGTAGTATAGAACCACATATAAACCACATCTTCTTGATCCATTAGTCAGTTGATGGACACTTAGTCTCTTTCCATGTTTTGGCTATTGTTGAGAGTGCTGCTATGAACATTGGGGTACATGTGCCCCTATGCATCAGCACTCCTGTATCCTAACAATGCTATTGCTGGGTCATAGGGAAGTTCTACTGTTAATTTTTCAACTCCAGAATTTCCATTTGATTCTTTTTTATATTTTCTAACTCTTTATTGGTATTCTCAATATAATGTGGCATTGTCATTATACCTTCCTTTACTTCTTTAATAATGGTTTAATTTAGTGCTCTGTTGAAGCAGTTGCTGTTTTGCAGTCTTTGTTAAGTCCAACATCTGGTCACAGTCACAGGCAGTTATTATTATCGCCCCCTCCTGCCCCTCCCAGTGTATGAGTCATAATTTTCTGTTTTTTTGTATATCTCATAATTTTTTTGTTAAAATCTAGTCATCTTAAATAATGTAGCACATCTGGATACTAGTCCTCCTTTTAGAGGCTTATTATTTCTTTTTTACATGTTTTGTGACTTGCTGGATTATCTTATTGAAGTCTGTTTCTCCCAACCCCTGCAGTGTGTAGCCTCTGATGTTACTCTTCAGGGGGCACAGCCTTGGGTGTACCAAGAGTTTTTCTGGGATGACTTGAGTTTTAAGGGACTCTCTTTGACTGTCTCTTTCCCTGGTCAAACCAGCTATTAAGCTCCATTAATTGCTAGCTGATTGCCCTGTTGTTTTCAACAATGCCCAGGGACATACATTTTTTTTTTCACAGACTACCCAATCAAAACCAATGTCTTTTGGACAGATAATTCCTGAGGTTGATGTTGGAGATTTTCTGTAACCATCCCCAGAGGGTCGTTCCCAGTGTTCTATTTCTCTGGTTCTCTCCAGTAAAATAGCTGGTTTATAGTTTAGCCTATATCTCCAATGAGTCTATCAGTCTCCTCCCAATTGTCTTTTAGCACACCTCCACTGTTTTTTAGTGTGCTTGTTCACTTGAACTTCTCCATACTTGGTTGCAAATGAAATAAGTTCCCTTGGAGAGAGATTTATAGCTCTCTTTTCTATGGCCTGCTTCTCCCTCAAGAACAAAATCTCTGATTTATAGCCCTGGTGCTGGGAGTGGGGCAATGGCAAACTTCTCTCTGAATGACACTACACATTTGGAACTCAAGTGCTCATTGTATGGGGGGAAGCAGCCCTGAGTCCTGACTATCCTCTCTTGGTGTGAAACTTGCTCCATGAGCTGGGGCAAGGGTAACCGGAGCTCCAGTATCTCCATCGGTCTGTGCCTATGTATAGGCTCTATACCATGGGCAGGGGTTGAATGGAAGAGGGAAGAAGGAACCCCTATCTCTTGGCTGCACTTGGCTGGAACTTAGACTCAGCAACAGGCAGCTGGGACAGCTGGCACTCTGCTGGCACTCTTCCCCTCTTGGGAAGGCAGGCTTGGACTGGAGCTGGGAGAGAGGAAATCCTGTGTTCTTGGATGTAGCAGTCTGTCTCACTGAGCTGAGAGTGGGAAGGGATGGAGTGGATCTTGGTTTAAATACCAGAGACTCTTGACATTCTTACTGAATTTCAGTATATTTTCTCGAGTAGTACATTCATTTGCTGTGTGCCTTTATTTCCGTACACTTCGGTTGTTATAATTTTTTTTTCACTGATTTCTCTGTAGAGTGGCCCAGGGAGCCCTTCATGCTGTTATGCTGGAAATGGAACTCACAAAGATATTCTTATAATAGCCTCCAGAAGCTATATTGCTTTGCCTTTCACATTTAGGTCTATGATTCACCTGAATTTGATTTTTTGAGTATGATGTGAGGTAGGGGTTAATTTCCTCTTATTCCTGTATTGAAGTAATTGTCTTTTTCTCATTGCGCAGGCAAGTCTCCTTTGGCATAATTTCAATGTCCAAATATGGCTGAATTTGTTTTCTATGCTATTCTACTTATTTAGTCATCTATTTTTGTGCCAATACCTACCATTTTTGTGTCAATTACTGAAGCTTTGTGGTAGGTTTTTATATCTATCTTAGCTTTTCTTGGCCTTTTGTATATTCATACAAATTTTAGAATTCTCTTGTCAATTTCCACACACAAAAAAAGCCTTCTTATAATTTGATTAGAATTGCACTGATTATTTATTCTTTAGGACCTAAGAGTGAACTCTTGAACATGGTTATTTAGATTGAGTTGACAGGTTATGATCAGGAGACCAAATCTTGCCTACAGCCTGTTTTTGTGTGACCCCTGAATTAAGAATGATTTTTGTGTGTTTAAATTGCTGCTAAAAAATAATATGTGAAGGAGACCATACTGTTCAGTTTTGATTGCTACTATTTTGTTTAAGATTATGGCAACTATGGGGGTGCCTAGGTGGCTCAGTCAGTTAAGCATCTGGCTTCAGCTCAGGTCATGATTACACGGTTTGTGGGTTCAAGCCCTGCATCGGGCTCTGTGCTGACAGCTAGCTCAGAGCCTAGAGCCGGCTTCAGATTCTGTATCTCCCTCTCTCTCTGACCCTCCCCTGCTCATGCTGTTTCTCTCTCTCAGAAATAAACAAAACATTAAAAAAAATTATGGCGACTATGATCATGAATGCGAATGGCCTGTAATTTTCTTTACCTATGATGCCTTTGTTAAATCCAGGCTTTTGGTATTAAGATTATGTTGGCCTCATAAACTAATTAGAGAGTTTTCCTTTTTTTCTATTATATGGAAAAAAAAGTCTGGAAAATTGACTCTTTTTTCCTTATGTGTTTGATAGACTTTGCCAGAGTATTCAGTTTTCTAGGTAGAAAGCATTTAAATACAGATGGCACTTCTATAATAGTTACAGGATTACTCACACTTCTATTTCTTCTTGTATCAGCTTGATACCTTAAAGTTTTCTAGGAATTTGTCTATTTTATCAAAATGTTTAGATTTATAGGTATAAAATTGTTCATAAGATCATCTTTTGGGGCACCTGGATGGCTCAGTCGGTTAAGCGTCCGACTTCGGCTCAGGTCATGATCTCACGTTTCGTGAGTTCGAGCCCCAAATCGGGCTCTGTGCTGACAGCTCAGAGCCTGGAGCCTCTCTTTGGATTCTGTATCTCCCTCTCTCTCTCTGACCCTCCCCTTCTCACGCTGTCTCCTCTCTCTCTCATAGATTAAAAAAAAATAAAAAAGATCATCTTCCATTTTTTAAATTCCTGCAGGATCTGTAGAGATTCCCCTTTTTTAATTAATAATTTGTCTTGACTCTCTCATATCCTTGGTAAGTCTTATAAGGGTTTTATTGGTTTTATTATCAGCCTTTTCAAAATTATAAACTTTTGGCAATTGTTGATTCTCTTTGTTATATATTTCTTGTTATATTAGTTTCTGATATTTTCTTTATTATTTTCTTCCTGCTTCCTTTTTTGGGTTTATTTTTTTGTTCTTTTCTAACTTCTTGTGATGACTCACAGATTTCTTTTCAGCCTTTCTTCTTTTTGAATACTAAAAATTTTAATTCACTCTTAAGTATTATATTAGTTTTAGTCAAGAGTTCTGATATGTAACATTTTCATATCTTTCAGACTCATTTTCTAATTTTCACTGATTTCTTCTTTGACTCATTAATGATTTGGAACTGCATATTTTAATTCACAAATAGTGAGGATTTTCTAGTTATTGATTTCTACCTTAATTGTGTTGTGGTCAGAGTGTCCCCTAGGTGATATCATGTATTTGCTTTACAACCTAGAATATGGTCAATTTTTGGACAATGCTCTAACTGCCCAGGAAAAAATAAACATTTGGTATTTGTGTGTGCAGTGTTCTATACATATTAATTAGGTGATATCTGCTTACCGTGTTCAGATCTTATGTTTCTTTACTGATTTTTTTTTAGTATTTAAGGTTTGTCAATTACTGACAAAGATGTTTTATAATCTACCTATATGATCATGGACTTGTCTATTTCTCCTCATAGTTCTGAAGTTTTTTCCTTTATATATTTTGAGGCCAGGTGTATCCAAATTTAGAATTGCTAAATAGTCCTAGTAGGTTGAATTTTTAATAGTGTGACATGCCCCACTTTATATCTCTAGTAATGCTTTTTTGCTTTATTCTGCTTTGCCTGGTATTAACATAGCTACACCCGTTGACTTTTGGACCTATTGTTTGTCTGCATATGTCCTATCCTTGACTTTCAATCTATTAATTATGTTTTACTTTAAGTGTATCTTTTGGAAACAGCATATAGTTATAGAGTTTAAAAATCCAATCTATCTTTTTTTATAATTGAAGGTTTTTAGACAATTCACATTTTATGTTAATTGTTGCTACACTGTGGTTTAAATTTAGCATCTTACCAAATGCTTTTTAGTTATACAACCTGGGCCATTTCCCTTATTCTCCACTCTGATGACTGCTTTTGTATTCATTGCAATGTTTTTTGAAATCATTCCATTTTTCTTTGTTAGTTTGGAAACTATGTGCTCTTTTACTGTTCTTTGAGTCATTACCCTAAAGATTAAAATCTATATCCTTCATTTGTCAAAGCCTCATATTAACTGATACTTTCCCCTTTCCTATATAATGCAAGGACTTTGGCATATTTGATTTCAAATTATCCTCCTGATTTTTATGTTGTTGCTCTAATTTACTTTAATTCCCTATATATTTTTAACATTCTGGATATTACTAATTATAGTAGCATTAATATCATCAGTATTCTTTTAGACTTGTTGCATACATTTAAAGTTTTGTTGTGAACCATCTTTAGACTTACATAGTAGTTGCAAGAATCGTTCAGAGAGCTCTCCAGTACCTTTCACCCAGGTACCCTCCATGATAATATCTTATATAACCATAATGTAATGATCAAGACCAATTAATAGTGATGCAATGCAGTGAACTAAACTGCAGACCCTATTCAGTTTTTACATGCATTCGTGTGTGTGTGTGTGTGTGTGTGTGTGTGTGTGTGCGTGCACACATGCACATGCTTACAGTTCTGTGAAATTTTATCACATGGTGTAGATTCATGTAACTATCACACAATCAGAATACAAAAATGTTCCATTATCCTAAAGAAACACTCGTGCTTCCCTTTTTTAAAAAATTTTTTAACACTTATTTATTTTTGAGAGAGAGAGAGTTAGACCCCAAGCAGAGGGGGGGCAGAGAGAGAGACACACACAGAATCCAAAGCAGGCGCTAGTCTTTGAGCTGTCAGCACAGAGCCCAACGTGGGGCTTGAACTCACGGACCACAAGATCATGACCTGAGCCAAAGTCCTAACCGACTGAGCCACCAAGGCACCCCTCCCTTTTGTACCCACACATTTCTCTCACTTCTCCCCTTTTGCAACCACTGATCTTTTCTTAATTATAATTTGGTCATTTTAAGAATGCTGTATAAATGGAATCATACAATATGTGACCTTCTGAGACTGGCATTTTTTTTCCATTCAGTACAATGTCTCTGAGATCTAGCTAAGGTGTATGTATCAGTAGTTCATTTCTTTTCATCGCTGAGTAGTAGTCTATGGTATGGATGTATTGAGTTGTGTTTAACTATTCACCTATTGAGGAACATTCTGGTTGTTTCTGGGTTTTGCCTATTACAAATAAGGCTGCTATGAACATTTGTGTGCAGGTTTCCGTGTTTGCACAAATTCTCATTTCTCTGAGATAGACACCCACGAGTGTGATTGCTGTTTTATTGTAGTTTTTTAAGTTGAAATATCTTTGACATATAACACTGTGTAAACTTAAGGTGTACACACACTGACTTGATAGATTCATATATGGTAATAAGATTATCATTACAGCGATCATTAGTGTCTCTATCAAAACACTTATCATTTCTTTTTTAATTGAGATGTAATTGATATGTTATAGCTCAGTGAAAATGTGTTGTATCCAGTTTTAAAAGAAACTGTCCAACTGTTTTCCAGAGTAACTACAGCATTGTCCATTCCTGTGAACAATGTATGAGAGATCTTGGCTTAAAGCCCATGTTGTTTGATTTGAATGTAGCCACTCTGGCGTTTTAAGGTTGCTGTATATATTATATATTTTTCAATCTTTTTGCTTTCATCTTATTTGTCTTTGCATCCAAGGTTTTTCTCTTGTCATCAGTTCATGATTGGGTCTCACTTTTTCATCAGTCTGACAATTCCATTGTTAGCTTGGGATGTTTAAAACATTCATATTTAATGTAGTCATTAAAATGGCTGTCAAAAAGGTTTTTTTTGACATTTTGCTATTTGTTTTCTGTGTCTCCTTTTTGTTTGTTTTTCTGTTTTTCCTTGGCTGCTTGCCTTTGTGTTAAGTAAATTTTTTAGGGTACCATTTTAATTTTTCTATAGATTTTTCCTTACATTTTTTAGTTATTTTCTCAATGCTTAACTCTAGGAATTTCAATATGCACCTCAACTTATAACAATTACTTCAAATTAATACTAACTTACAGTAGTAGAATATAAAAACTTTACTTCAATGTAGCTCTATTCCTTTCCCCTGATATTTTCATATTACATCTATTTATTATATATGTAATATATATGTAATAAACTCAGGAGTATAATGTTATAATTTTTGCTTTATGTAGCATTATGCATTTTAAATTTTATTGTTATTATTAAAAATATATACTTATTTGTTTTGATAGAGACAGGGACGGGGGGAGAGAGAGAGAGGATCCCAAGCAAGCTCCACATTGTCAGTGCAGAGCCCAGTGGAGGACCTCATCCCAGAAACCGTGAGATCATGACCTGAACTGAAATCAGGAGTTGGAGGCTTAACTGACTGAACAACCCAGGTGCCCCTATTTTTTAGACATTAAAAGAAGAGATGAGAAATATGTATTAATAGAATCTTTTATATTAAATCATTGGGGCACCTGGGTGGCCCAGTTGGTTGAGTGTCTGACTTCAACTCAGGTCATGATCTCACAGTTCGTGGATTTGAGCCCCACATTGGGCTCTGTGCTGATAGCTCAGAGCCTGGAGCCTGCTTCAGATATTTTGTCTCCCTCTCTCTCTGTCCCTTCCCTGCTCATGTTCTGTCTATCTCTGTCTCAAAAATAAATAAAATATTTAAAAAATTGAATCATATATTTACCATCTTTGGTGGCTTTTTGTTTGTTTGTTTGTTTGTTTCTATCAATAGAATTTACTCCCTGGAGTCATTTCCTTTTAGAATCCTGTGACTTCTTTTAGAATGTCTTTTAAGGTACACCAGTATCCACTGAATTCTGTCGGTTTTTTCTTATCTGGGAATGTTTTACTTTTGCCTTAATTTTTGAAGGATAGTTTTGTTGGGTATAACAATTTTGGTTGACCGCATTTTTCTTTCATTGCTTGCATTATGGCATGCCACTGCCTTATGGTTTCTATTGTTCTTGTTGAGAAGTCAGCCATTATTTTTACTGTTACTCCTCTGTATGTGAGCCTTTTTTTTTCTTCCTGCTTTCTAGATTTTGCTTTCTCTTAGCTTTCAGAAGCTTTATGGATCTCTTTCTATTTCCATCTTGGGATTTGTTGAGCTTCTTGGATGTGTGGTTCAGTGTTTTACATCAAATTAGGGAAGTTTGGGCCATTATTTCTTGGAAAAATTTTCCTGCTTCTTTCTTCCTCTGCTCCTTTTGGCACTCCTATTACACATATGTTGGTGTGCTTGATTTTGTTTTACAGGTCCCTGAGACTCTCTTGATTTCTCTTCAGTTTTGTTTGCCCTCAGTTCTTCAGACTGGATAACTTCTACTGACATATCTTCAAGTTCACAGATTCTTTCTTCTGCCATTTTGAATCTGATATTAACCCTTCCATTTCAGTTATTGAGTTTTTCAATTCCACAGTTTCATTTTGATTCTTTTCTATTATTTGTCTCCTAATCAATAATCTTTTTGTTGCTCCACTGTTGTCATACTTTCTTTCAGTTAATTAAATATTACTTTTTAGTTATTTGGACGTTTTTATACAAGTTTCTTTGAAGTATTTTTCTCCTAAGTCAAACATCCAGAGACACTCAGCAACAGTTTCTACAGAGTGCTCTTTTTCCTGAACGTAGGTCACATTTAACTGTTTCTTTTCATCTCTCATAATTTTGTTGAAAGTTGGGGGTGCCTGGGTGACTCAGTCAGTTAAGCGTCCGACTTCAGCTCAGGTCATGATCTCGTGATTCATGGGTTTGAGCCCCACATAGGTCTCTGTGCTGACAGCTCAGAGCCTGGAGCCTGCTTCCGATTCTGTGTCTCCCTCTTTCTCTGCCCCTCTCCCGCTCATGCTCTGTCTCTTTCTCTCGAAAATAAATAAATGTTAAAAGAAATTTTTAAAAGACATTTTAGATAATGTAGTAGCTACGGCTTCTTATATGATATTCTCACCCTGGAAGTAATTGATAGTCTTTGGTAACTTTTGTGTGTTTAATAACACAAAAGTGTTACTAGTGTCTGGCCAGAACCGAACTCTGACAACCCCGAGTGTGGCTGCTGCTGTTTGTGTTTCAATTTTTTATTCTTGCTTTAACATTTTTTTTCAAATATTTTTTAACATTTTATTTATTTCTGAGAGAGAGACACAGCGTGAGCAGGGAAGAGTCAGAGAGAGAGGGAGACACAGAATCTGAAGCAAGCTCTAGGCTCTGAGCTGTTGGCACAGAGCCTGATGTGGGGCTCAAACCTATAAACCGTGAGATCATGACCTGAGCCGAAGTCTGCCACCCAACCGACTGAGCCACCCAGGCACCCCAATTCTTGCTTTAACTTTTAAGTCTAACTTCCTAACGGTCATTCCTATTTCTGGATAGCTTCATCATAATGCAGTGATTGGACAGAGGTCGTGTTCAAACTCTTTGAACCAGTAAAGCTTCTGATTTCTCCTGATGAGTGTGTGTGTGTGTGTGTGTGTGTGTGTGTGTAGGAGCCAGTCCATTCAAAGTTCAGAATGTTTTCCAGCCTGCCTTTACCTTCACTTTGTTCTGGGAATCTCCATGTCTCTTAAACAACTGCACAACTCAGGGTTGGCCAGGAGCATGTGAATCGCTTGGGCTTTCTCTGTCCTTTACTTGACACATGCAGGTCCTCAAGGTCTGGCGTACCATGGAAGAACCCTTGTACCCACTGAGCTGGGGAGACTGGGAGCCACTGAAGCCACTGAGAGGCCACAGCCTTCCCCTGTTCTCTGAATCTCGGCAGTTTTTCAAGCACAAAAGCTTCTAGGATTTTGGGCCTTGAATGAGGGTGTGAAAAGAAGGGAACTAGATCCTCTTAAAGGCCTATGTGAGTCTGTTCTCCTGGCAGAAAGAATTCCATGTGATTTGGCCAGAGGCTCCCTCTGTCTGCCCCTCTGGACCACAAATGCCATAGCCTTGGGACTGAAGCCACAGCTGTGAAAACTGAGACCCAGCCTGGAGAAGGAGATTTCAGAGTGGACGGCACAGAACTGGGATCCTGGCTGTTGCTCTCACAGACCAGTAACCACTTCAACGTCCACTGCTCTGACCCTTGAAGTTTCTAGTTTATGAGAAGAGACGATGCGTCTCCTACCCTGGCATCCACCTGCAGTGGGGATACTGCGGCAGCCCCTCCTGAGCTCGGCCACGCCAGCCCTCTTAGACTTCTGCACGTGTTGGGCTTATCCAGTGTCAGAGTCTTTGCATTTGCTTTTCTTGGCCTGGGATGCTCTTGCTCAGTTCCCCACACTCCCTTCCAGGGTCATGTGCTCAAACGCTCCCCTGACCATCCAGTGTAAAGGGCATTTCTCCTGGTCTCCATCACTGCTGTTGTTTCCCTTTTATTTTTAAATATTTTTATTTTTGAGAGAGAGAGTGGGGGGGAGGGGTAGAAAGAGAGGGGGGACAGAAGATCTGAGGCAGGCTCTGCACTGGCAGCAGAGAGGCTCATGTGGGGTTCGAACTCACCAACCGTTAGATCACGACCTGAGCCGAACTTGGACGCTTAACCAACTGAGCCACCCAGGTGCCCCTGTTGTTCCCCTTTTTATTAAGTCTCTAATTCCCACCTGCAATTATTTGAATTATTTAAGTATTTGCTTCTGGTTTGCTTCTCCCTTTTTAAAAGGAAGGTCTCCAAGCTGAGGGACTTTACGAGTCCCCAGTACTGAGGCTGATGACCAGACAACAGATAACTTTAATGGATGTGCAATGGAAGGCTAAAGAGAGGAAGGAGTGCATGAAAGCCCACCGTCCCTGAGGACCTTTGCATGAAACTCCTCGTTTGGGGTCAGACCCCATGTAGCGTGAGAACAAGAGTGCTGAGAACTAGGGAGCTATGAATGTGTGTGTATAAACACAGGCTTTGTTTCATTATCCAGCAGTGTTTCACTGGGGGTCTTCCACGTGCTGGGAGTGAACCTGCCATTCTGGATACGCAGGATAATTAACTCCACTAAATAGTACCAGTTAATGTCTGATATGCTAACAGCTGTTAGAACCAGAACAGGGAGGGGGAGAAAGTGCTGGGGGGACTGGCTGCAATTGTAAGTAATGTATATACAAAAGAATATTATTCAGCCATGAGAAAGGAAATCCTGCCATTTACAACAACATGGATGGACCTCAATGCCATGATGCTAAGTGTGATAAGCCAGACAAAAGAGACAAAGATGTCTGATCTCACTTATATGTAGGATCTAAGAAAACCTGAACCTGTAAAAGCAGAGAATAGAATGGTGGTTAGCGGCAGCTGGGAACTGAGGGAATTGGGGAGATGTAGTTTAAGGGTACCAACTTGCAACCAGTAGGTAAATAAGTTCTGTCAGCACAGTGATTACAGTCAACAGTGCTGATGATCAACTTCAAAGCTGCTAAGAGACTAGATCCTAATTGTTCTCGACACAAAAAATGAATCACAATTATGTAACTTGATGGAGGTGTTAGCTAATGCTACTATTGTAATCATACTGCATTATGGACATGTATCAAATTATCATATCGACACTCTTGACACCTTAAACTTGCACACTGTTTATGTTAGTTATATCTCAATTTAAAAAACCATAAAACAATGTATATATATCCCTGAGATTATTACATACAAATATAGTAATCTACATTACACTGTGCATTTTATTCAATCTAACATTGTATACAATATATTATATATGTCAGTATATAATATATAACATGTGATACCATGTATATATATAATTATAAAATAGAATAAATTTTATGATAATGGTATATATATATATATATATGGTGATTAAATACAAAAATATATGGTATTATGGGTTCTATTACATGTATTCACAAGATGTTCTGACCCACAGTAAGTTCAGGGCCAACTTCCATGGGAATATGGGAGGTGCCTTTGGGCAGTGTCTTCAAGACCAAGACACTTGGTCTTCAAGACCAAGACACTGGCCCCGGTCCCACTGCTGTCACTTTCATGATGACTGCCTATCTCTGAGCCTCAGCTCCTCTCCTACACAGAGGAGGTAAACGTACCTCCTTTGGGGGGCACCTGGGTGGCTCAGTCGGTTGAGTGTCCAACTTTGGCTCAGGTCATTATCTCATGGTTCACAAGTTTGAGCCCCTGTGTCAGGCTCTGTGCTGACAGCTCAGAGCCTGGAGCCTGTTTCAGATTTTGTGTCTCCCTCTCTCTTTGCCCCTCCGCAGCTCACACTTCGTTTCTCTCTCTCTCTCTCAAAAATAAATGAAACATTGAAAAAAAAGCCACCTCCCTTGGGAGGTCTGGGGGTGATTGCACAAAATGGGATTGATGGAGTAGTAGGTGCCTACTGTATGCCATTCAGCTCTCCCAGCCAGCAGCATGGGGCTCAGATAACAGTCTACATTGTAGGAGGCACCATTCCTTTTAACTTAAAAAAATAAACAGTGGACATTAGAAATGTACCTGTATTTGAGAGCATGACATAATCGTTACACAGTAGTATGCCCCCTGCGCCTCCCACCCGGAGTCAGCTGTCACCAGACTCTGGTGTTCGTGTTTTATCCCCAAGTATATGTGTATGCGTGTGTGGAGAGGGAGAAGCTGACGGCTTGCCTCGAACAATTTCAAGGAAATCTCAGACTTCACAGATACCACAAAGCCACCATTGCATCTAAAAAAAAAAAAAAGGACAGTAATTCCTTAATATTTTCTAACTGGGAATATATTTAGTGGTTCCTGTTCACTTCAAGAGTGTTTTTTTCTCCCCACAGTGGATTTCATCAAACCAGGATCCAAGCAAGAACCACATATTGCATTTTGTTTCTTAGTCCCTTAAGTGTCTTTCAATCTATAAATTATCCTCCCTTTTCATTTTCATGCCTTTTATTTCTTGAACAAACCTGGTCATTTGTCCTGTAGATGCTTTGGAATGAATGAATGAATGCATGAATGAATGAACGAACGAACGAGTTGGTGAGTGAATGACAGCTCATGTACATCCTCTTGACATTTTTGCAGGAAAAGTGGAAGAGAGTACTGAATTCAGCCTTAGGTCTTGGAGTGTGTGCACCCCGCATGGTATTTGAATTTACTTATTGAGGGTTTTTTGGAAATCCTTGTTTCCCCAAATGCCTCTGAACACCTGACCTCTCGCAGGAAACGTGGAGGTGGCAGTGCCTCGTGGGCGCACTGGCCTTGCCCCATCCTGAGCGGGAATGCTGGGGGAGGCTGGGCGTTATTTATGGAGATGTCCGAGTGACAGGGGGAACTTCTGGCCAGGAACTGCCTGTGGAGTCACATCCTTAACCTGGCTGACATCGGAATGCCCTGGGGAAAGGGTGGTGGGTCAGGAGCCCCCGTGGTGTCTTTTCAAAGCAATAATAAAGATATCAGAAGGGCAATCTGTCAGGCACAGACGGTGCTGGTGAGCGCTGAGGCTGGGCAGATGGTGCAGAGGAGAAGGACGGGGCTGAGAACCAGATGTTACATTTCCTGAAAATAGACATGTCAGGTCTCTGGGCCTGTCAGGTGCCCCCTTATTAGCCCATCAGGCTAAACAGAGCCACTGAGCAGTGACATCTCACTCAGCTGTGACGCCTGGCAGAGGACTGTGGTCCCGGCGGGGACCTGGGCCTGGAGTTTGAAGAGGTTTGAAGATGCTTCCCTTTGGAGGGAAACTGAGGCTCAGAGACTGGTGCAGAAGGCACTGCAAAGGGTGGCAGTGGTTCAGGGGCAGACACTACCTGGGCCAGGTTTCAGCTCCAGGGACCACAGAGTGGTGGCTCTCAAGTGTACCTATGGAAACTTGACAATTTTAAAATCTCAAACAAACCCAGCATCACAAACTCTACATTAGAGAAATGGCAGACATAAGTTCGGTTGACTCCTAAGTGGGGGCAGTGAGTGTGAACAAGCAGGTCCATCTCAGGGTGCCCAGCCGGCACTCTGTGTCTCGTTAACAAAGATGGAAGGCGATGACAGGCAGGCATCCGACCTTCCCCGTGTCACCACTGGGGGAAGAAATGGTCATGGACACCGGCTCAGCATGAAACACCAACATTACCTATACTAATGTCCCATCCAGTGTCATCTTGTGGATGGGAAACTCTGAGATCAGCCAGGAGACCAGGCTCACAGAGGAGGAGGGACCCACTCAAGGCCACACAGCAGGGTGCTGCTTCTGAAAGCTTCATTTCTAGGAAGGTCACTCTGCATCCTTGCAACCTGCCTGACTCTAGTGAGCACATGTACCTCCCACTGTGTGGCCACGGCCCTGGGAGAACCGCCTGACCTCTCTGGGCATTGGTTTTCTCTTCTTTGCAGTAGGAACAATGCTGCACCCTCTCCCGGGTCGGTCGTGAGATGTCGGTAAGAAGAGGCCATACATTCAGTGGGTGCTTACTGAACATTGTATGTCTAGCACATAGTAGGTGCTCAACACATAGCCTCTCCTTCACCCCTAAAAACGACTCTGTGGCATAATAAGCCCCAGATACTAACACCTATTCCACACCAGCACCTGCCTGGGAACGACGACCCACACTTCGCAAGAGAAGCATTATATCACCATTTAATGGATGAGGAAACTGAGACTTTGGGACATGAAGTCATTTGTGCAAACACTGAGAGATGCTCTGGACAGTGCATAAGCCGGAGGCTCCGGGTGGTACAGGGCAGTCACTGCTGGGACCCAGACCTGGGAAGCAGAGGCTCAGGGAGACAAGACGCGCCTAGCGCCTCGATTCCAACGGCCAAGCTGCCTGCTGGCAATTTCAGATTCAGGTTGTTGAATTTGCAGCCTGGGAGAGAGCAAAGCCCGTCTCTGAGCCTCTTGGGGGAGTAGATGTGTAATTATTTCGGGCAGATTGAATGCTTCTGACAAAAAGAAGGAGGGAGGAGGGAACAATTAGCCCTGCTTTGCAGGCTGCTGGTATTTCTCTCGCAGGGAGCACTGCAGCCCGAGACGCTGTAATTAGGCCTTTTTAATAACAGGCTCGGTATCTCCCGCACCCTGTCAGGGAAAAGAATCCATCTTATCGGTAATTGTAGGGTTGGCGGTTTCTGAATGTCTCTTTCCGCTAGCCCGGGCCCTTCCTGGCGGGGGTGGGGGGTGGGGGGCTGGCAGGGCTTTCTGAGTGAATGCTGCCTGGGCTGGGGTGCAGGGTAGGTGGAGGACCAAGTCTGGGGGAGCCTCCCTCAGAGCTGGGGCAGGAGGCCTGAAGCCTCTGCCTGGGTCACGGTCCCAGCCTCTTGGTCTGCGGTCCCTGCTCCCCACCCTCCTGCAATCCATTCTCCACAAGCAGCCAGAAGGCGTGTAGCTAAATTGAAAGTCATACTGTATCCCTTCTCCACTTCACACCCTCCATGGCTCCCATCTTCCTCAGAGGCGGAGACAAAAGTCTGCAGGCCTGCCTCTTCCCAGCCGTCCCTTTCTACCTCCTGCTTCCCCTGGGTCAGTCTGCTCCAGGCCCGCTGGCCTAACCCCTGAGCACATGCCTGCACAGTCCCGCCTCTGGGCCTTTGCACTTGCTGTTTCCTCCTCCTGGACCGCTTTTCCTTCACACGCTCACTCCCTCACCTCCTTCAGGTCCTTTCTCAAGAACAGCCACTCCAAGGCCTTCAGCACTTGCGATTCACCTGCCCTACTTTATTTTTCTTCTTACCATATTGCCTTCTAACTCACCATTTATATTATACATTAGTCTCTATTATCCCCACAAGACTGTAAGTTCTGTGAAACCAGAGGGTTTTTTTTTTCCTGGCTGGTTCACTGGTATACCCTGAATGACTAAAATAGTGCATGTCACACAGTAGGTGCTCAATTAATGACACACAGCTGACTTGACTTCGAGCCTGCGTGTTCTCTGCTTTACATGAAGTTCTGGTCATCACTGAGGCTCTATACAGAGGCCCTCTCCTCAGGAAGGCTTCCAGGTATTCCCTGGACCACACCCTCCTGTTAAGACCTGTTTGAAAACACCTGATCTCCCTCCATTCAGTCACCATCTGTTCTTCCATAGGAGGCTGTGAACTCCTTCAGGGCCGCAACCCCAGTATGCTCTGGGTCCCTAGGGACTGACCATGGCCCTGGATCCTAGCAAGTGCTGAAGATGTCTCTGAAGAAATGTGGGCAGGCAGGGTGCAAACATCTGGGAAGGTGGGTGAACAAGGAGAGCAAACAATATAACAGCCACTAAAATTCATGGCGAGCCTCCTACTGCCGGGCTGTGCTATGTGCCCAGCCTGAACCCACACACGGCGCCTCGGAACAACACTGTGAGTCAGCTATTGCTAGCATCAGGCCACTTTACCAAAAGGAGGGGTTAAAAAAGTGTTGGTTAAAAATATTTCTTATTGGTTATCCTCATTGGTTAAAACAATTGAGTATAGAAATCCATTCTCTGGCATCTATTTATTTATAAATTATACACACACACTAATATTTATATATACACACATGCCCCAAAATGGAAATATTAAAGGGATAGATGAACATAGGGGTACATGGGTGGCTTAGTCGGTTACGTGTCTGACTAATTTTGGCTCAGGTCACGGTCTCACAGTGGTGAGATCAAGCCCCGAATCAGGCTCTGTACTGGGTATGGAGCTGGCTTAGGATTCTCTCTCTCCCTCTCTCTCTGCCCTTGCCCTGCTTGCTCTCTCTCAAAATAAACAAACATAAAAAAAGGGATGGATGAACATAAAGAGATATTTTTATATGCTCTTCCTTTCTATCACGGATTTACACAGCGTCTGGGACTGCACATCCTATTTTGGAAGCCAGAACGCCCTGGGTAGGTGAATCAATGAAGAAGAGAATGAAAGAAGGCTCGTGAATCATGGCATTCAAGAACAGAGGTTCATTTTGTTAGGTTGTTTGGTTGCTTTCTTTGCTGCCTAGCTGTGTGTCCTAGTGTGAGTTGCTTGACCTCTCTGAGCCATAGTTATCTCATTTGTAAAGTGGAGATGGAAATAGTCTCACCTCTATAGGGTGGTGATAAGGAGTAAATGAGATCTTTTATATAAAGTGCTTAGAAGAGGGCCTGTTACATTCTTAGCTGCTGCAATTGGGAAAATATTCTAGAATTCCAGAGTTAAAAAGTCAAGGACTAAGGACTCAAGAAAGAATGCATGTCATCAGCCCCCCTCTGCTCCGTGTCACCACTGACTCGAGCTGGAGCTGAAACCCCTCTTTGCAGTCAGCATGGCACAAGAACGGGTGGTGAGGGCAGGCCACCTCCTGTAACTTGTGGGACAAGATCGGGTTCCCTGGCTTAAACTAGGGTAACAGTGGACAGGGGTTGGGATCAGAGACTCAGAGGACTTAATGGGGGTGAATGGCTTTGCCAGTCAAGGGAGGATGCACCAGGCTCCGGGAGGCGGAGCTGCAAACCCCAGCACCTTTTGGCTAAGGACTTAGCTTGTCAGGGTCATAACTCATTCATCTTGTGCCCAAATGGGCAGCCCCAGTTCCTGGATTACAAGGATAATTCCCCCCCAACTAATCTGTGGACAGACCGCATCAGAATTCCTGGTCTTCACCCAACCTAATCCCATCGGAATCATGGGGGGAGGGATCTAGGACTCTGTAACAAATCCCCCCAGGACTCTACAGTGTGGCTCACTTGGAGACGGTTGTATTGCATAATCCATATTGCCTGGTGTATAATTTTTAAGGGACTTGGGATCTGTCTCTGGGAGGGGTTAGAGACCAGTAGGCAGAATCAGAGTGGGCAGGGTTCAAATTTGCTAGCAGCATGACTTTCGATGATTCACTTCATGGCTGGGCCTCAGTTTCTGCATCCATAAACAGGGATAGTAAGTAAGAGCACCTATTTTCCTCAGAAATGAGGTCTCAGTCTTAGAGTGGAGACCTGGCTGCCATGTGCTCAATAAGTAAGAAGTGTGAATATTGCAATAATAATAATAATGGCAACTGTCCATTGCCTTAGCCAGTTGGCGCCTCTTTGGGTGTAGGCATGAACATAATAAAAAATAATAATAATAACAATATCTATTATTAGTGGTTATTGTTGTGGTATTACATGCAAAAATATTCTGGGAATTTAAGTTAGTTAAAAAAAGGGGGGGTTGAATGTCACAGAAAAGAATGCCCTGGTCCACCGGATTAGAACAAAACAGTGTGCAAGTCTTTGCTAATTATGTTCAAGGGGCCTCAAAGCAAAATTGAACCCCTCCTCTGTCGTTACTGAACTCTGAATGTGAAGTGTGCTGTGTGTAAGTGCCAAACCCCACGTTCCATCTTTCTTTTCAATAAAAGTTTGACTGTAAAAATCAGAAGCTGAAAAATAATGCCCAATATAATAAAACACACATACATGCAATGCAAACGCAATTAAAATTTTTCACACTGGGGCGCCTGGGTGGCTCAATTGGTTAAGCATCCGACTTTAGCTCAAGTCATAATTTCATGGTTCGTGGGTTCAAGCCCCATGTCAGGGTCTGTGCTGACAGCTAGCTCGGAGCCTGGAGCCTGCTTCAGATTCTGTGTCTCCCTCTCTCTCTGCCCCTCCCCCACTCATGTCCTGTCTCTCTCTCCCTCTCAAAAATAAACATTAAAAATATAAAATTTTTTCTCATATTAAAATGTTTTTAATTACTTTAATATAAAAGATAGTGATGTCCCATATTTCATGTAGTATTAAAACAAGTTTTCAAACCCTTTAATAAGTGTTTAATGAAAATAAATTTCTTGAAGAGGGGCAGTGACTGTAAAATCAATACTACCAAATCATTAGTGATGCCTTTATTAACAATATTTGGAGGGTAGGTGGAGAAAATATCAAAC
This sequence comes from Proteles cristata cristata, assembly GCA_017311185.1. NCBI lineage: Eukaryota > Metazoa > Chordata > Mammalia > Carnivora > Hyaenidae > Proteles > Proteles cristata. Next base: position 636,240 of record JAESUZ010003628.1, on the reverse strand, counting down.
AAGGATCTAGACATTTTAAAATGATATTTTATCCAGTCTTTGTCTTTTTACTAAATCCTGTACATATAAAATGTATTTGAGATGGTTGTAAAGATACTCAATTAAAGTCATTGGGCACCATTTGATCTCAGCAAAGTCACCAATGGATACATATTGGACCTCTTGGGTTTTTCCTTTTTAATTTTTTAAAATGTTTATTTATTTTTGAGAGAGAGACAGAATGTGAGCAAGGAAGGGGCAGAGAGAGAGGGAGACACAGAATCCAAAGCAGACTCCAAGCTGTCAGCACACAGCCCGATGTGGAGCTCAAACTCATGAACCGTGAGATCATGACCTGAGCTGAAGTCTGATGCTCAACTTACTGAGCCACCCAGGCGCCCCAGACCTCTTAGGTTTTTAACTGCCTAGAGCCTCTTAGGTGAAGTCTCACCTTGTAAATCTCTTCTTGGTCTTCATTAGGGTGTTTTAAATAGTTTTTAATGAGGTGGAAGGGCACCCTGTTAAAGGTACCATGATGGGAATTGTCAATAACAAAATAAGAATACATTTAAGAAAAATTGGAACATACCAGTTAGTATTTTAAGAATGCTCTAAAGTGACTTGAAGGTGGTTTGAAGTTTCTCCATGTGATTAAAAAAAAATGTTTTATGCAAGGCAGTCATTGCATTTGTAATGATCCTGACAGCTCATTGGAAAGTTTTCTCGTGCTTTCAAACCTACTATGATTGGAGTAAAGTTGCAAAAGAACACTTAGCTCTTGAAATCTTGCTCTCTCATTAGTGTCTTTACAAAATCAAACACTCATGAAAAGGGCTGTGAAAAACCAGCCTCAGACCAGGGATTTGGCTTCCTGTCTTACCCTGGGGTTCATGGGCAGAATTTGATGATGCCAGAACTTTCTGTGACGTCATCAGAGCCCATCAAAATGTTGGCAAGGGAACTTGGGATGTGGGGAGTGCAAATTTAAAGTTATTTTTCATGTATTTCTTTGAAAGGCAATGCTTTTGTTCTCTAGGTATCAACTCATGATTTCCTAAAGTCCCCTCTGTCCTTTTATCCAAATGTCCCATCTAATGGCTGTCAGTATCTAGGAATCAGTTTGTCTTCCCCACTGTTTAAAAATGATTCTAGGGGTGCCTGGGTGGCTTAGTCGGTTGAGCGTCCGACTTTTGCTTGGGTCATGATCTCGCGGTTCGTGGGTTCGAGCCCCGCGTCGGGCTCTGTGCTGACTGCCAGCTCAGAGCCTGGAGCCTGTTTCAGTCTGTGACTCCCTCTCTCTCTGACCCTCCCTGCTCACGCTGTCTCTCTCTCTCTCTCCTAGAAATAAATAAAACATTAAAAAAAAAACTTAAAAAAAATAAATAAAAATGATTCTAAATCTGGGGCGCCTGGGTGGCTTAGTCGGTTAAGCGTCCGACTTTCGCTTAGGTCATGATCTCGTGGTTCGTGGGTTCGAGCCCCGCATCGGGCTCTGTGCTGACTGCCAGCTCGGAGCCTGGAGCCTGTTTCAGATTCTGTGACTCCCTCTCTCTCTGACCCTCCCCTGTTCACGCTGTCTCTCTATCCTAGAAATAAATAAAACATTAAAAAAAAAAAAAGATTCTAAATCTGTTAGGTCTTCAATATGCTAAAGAAATACACAGCCCGACTTTCTGCATCTTAAAAAAATCCAAGTAAGCAACTCTTTTCTAGAATGATCTAGAGTGATCCAGGAAGATTCGAACTCTGGGTTAAGTAGAGTGAAATTAATCAGTGCAGTATCCATCCTCAAAACCTTCTCACCATGGCCCTGAAGCCTCACCCAGCAAGAGAGTCACATAGTGAGCCCATGATGCTTCCAATGCAGGAGGTGTGGAGTTAGGCCCGGGAATCTGCCACTCTCCCCAGAGCCCTGACTGTTTTTCCTTCAATGCTAGGTGCACCAGTGACAGGATGATTTATTACTTTGTGGGCCACTGGAATGACAGGTACATAGACATTTGTGGAATGTCATCAATGGTATTTTCATGGAGGGCCATCATGAAATGAAAATATGCACGCTCTAGTGTGGTAACTGGAGAACCATATTTTAATGAACCTCCAGGTAACCCCGTCTTTTTTTAAATGTTTTTATTTTTGAGGGAAACCCAGAATCTGAAGCAGGCTCCAAGCTCTGTGCTGTCAGCACACAGCCTGATGCAGGGCTTGAACCAGGACCGTGAGATCATGACCTGAGCCGAAGTTGGACCCTTACCTGACTGAGCCGCCCAGGTGCCCCAGGCAGCCCTGTCTTGATTACTGGAGTTTTATAACAAACCCTGGCATCTGGTTAAGCAAGAGCTTGACCCTTTTCTTCAGGCACGCTCTGGCTCTTCCTGAGGTCCATATAAGTATTTGTATGTTATTTATGCTTTAAAAAATTGCTATATAATTCACATTCGGTAAAATTCATTTTAAAGTGTACAAGGTAGGGTGTTTTTAGTATATTCATAGGGTTCTGAAACAACCACCACAGTCTACTTCCAGAATGTCACCATCCCCCAATAAACCCTATTCCTTGTAGCAGTCACTTCCCTTCGTCCTTTCCTCCCGACAACCACTGACCTATTTTCATTCTCTGTGTTTACCTATTCTGGGACTTTCATAGAAACAGAGTCATGGAATATGTGGCCTTTGTGCCTCGCTTCTTTGATTTAGCATAATGCGTTCAGGGTTCATCCATGCCATGGTGAGTATCAGCCCTTCATTCCTTTTCTTGGGTGAAGAAGATTCCATTGTATGGATGGACCACATTTTGTTTATCCACACATCATTTGATTAAAAATTGGGTTGTTTCCACCTTTTGGCGGCTGTGGATAGTACTGTTATGAACATTTGTATACAGGCTTTTGTGTGAACCTGTAGTTTCAATTCTCTTGGGTCTATGCCTAGAAGTGGAATTGCTGGGTCATGTAATGACTTATGTTTACTTTTGTGAGGACCCTCTAAAGAGTTTGCCACAGCAGGTACACCATTTTACACCCCCCACTGGCAAGGCTTGAGGTTTTCCACACCCTCAGCCACACTTCTTGTTATCTTTTGTAAAAAAGCTGTCCCAATGAGTGTGAAGTGGAATCTTACTGCGATTTTGATTGACTTTATCTGATATTCAGCAGCTTTTCAGGGGCTTATTGACCATTATAACACCTTCTTTGGAGAAAGCCTGCTCGAATCCTTTGCACATTTTTAATTGGGAGGCTTGTCTTTTTATCTTAAGACTTTTTTATTCTGAATATTAGACCTTTATCAGAGATATGATTTGCAAATATTTTATTCCATTCTGTGGGTTGTTTTTTCACTTCCTTGATGGTATCCTTTGAAGCACAAACATGTGCTTTGTATTTTGATGACATGTGTATTTTGACGAAATCCAATTTATCTATTTTTTTCCTTTGGTTGTTTATGCGTTACGGTGTCATTAAGAAACTGTTGCCTAATCTAAAGTCATTAAGATTGACGCCTGTGTTTTCTTTGAAGGGTCTTACAGTTTTGAGTCTCACTCTTAGGTCTTTGATCCATTTGGAGTTCATTATTTTGTATGTGGTGTGAGGTAGGTGTCTGAATTCATTTCATTTGCTGTGGTCATCCAGCTGCCTAGTAACATCTGTTGAGAAGACTATTATTTCTCCACTGAATTGTCTTGGCATCCTTGTTAAATTCAACTGGTCATAGATACATGGGTTTAGTTCTGGACTCTTGACCGATCTAAATGCCTATCCTTATGCCAGTGTTACATTGTATTGATTACTGTGGCTTTGTGGTAAGTCTTGAAATAGGGAAATGTGAATCCTCCAACTTTTTTTTTTTTTTTTAAGATTGTTTTGGCTATCCTGGGTCCCTTGCATTTCCATATAGCTTTTATGATCAGCTTATCAATTTCTGTAAAAACAGCATTTGAGGGGCCCCTGGGCGGCTCAGTCAGTTAAGCGTCTGACTTCAGCTCCAGTCATGACCTCATGATTTGCGAGTTCAAGCCCTGCACCAAGCTTTCTGCTGTCAGCCTAGGGCCCACTTCTGATCCTCTGTCCCTCTCTCTCTCTTTTTGTTCTTCCCCCACTCGTGTGCTCACTCTCTCTCTCAAAAATAAGTAAACATTAAAAAAAAACCCCAGCAGTTGAAATTTTGATTGGGATTGTACTGAATCTGTAAATCAATTTGGGGAGTCTTATAATCTTACCATTATTAAGTCTTCCCATCTATGAACATGGGATCATTTTTCATTTATTTAGATCTTTCCTTCAATGATGTTTTCTAGTTTTCAGTTATTAGCTTGCACTTTTTTAGTTAAATTTATTCCTAAGTGTTTTATTCTTTTGATGATGCTATTATAAATGGAATTGTTTTCTTTATTTCCTCTTTGGATTGCTTATTTCTAGTGTATAGACTGTCTTAATCATTTGTTGGTCCTAATGAGTTTTTTGTGTATACACCATGTAAAATTCATACTCAGCTTCTCAAGTTCCCCAAAGAAACCTGTTGAGATTTTGATTGGAATTATATTGAATCAATAGACCATTTTGTGGTTGAATTGACATCTTTGCAGTATTTAAATTTTTGTATCTGCTTTCTTTCCATTTATTTAGATCACCTTTAACACTTTTGTTCAATTTAAATTTTCTGTGTACAGCCCTGCACATCTGTTCTTGGATTTATTCCTAAGTAGTGTGTGTATTTTTTTCCTTGATATTACAAATATGTAATATTCAGAGAATAATGCTTTTGAAATTAATAATTTAGAAAAATAATGCTTTGAAATGTTTTTTATTGGCACATAAACTACAGTTGCCTTTCATATGTTTATCTTATAGTCAGTCACCTTGCTAAACTTTCCCATTGTGCTTGGTAATTTTTCTATAGGCTCTTTCAGTTCCTATTCATCTAGGATTAAAAGTAGTCCAATTCTAGGCATTTGAGGACAGAAAGGAGGGAAAGGGCCAAAGCTTATGTCAATTGAAGTAAAATATTGTTTGTTGGCTGATGGTATCACACTGACCTTTAAACACAGTAGGCCATACAATGACACGGTCTATGTTACTAAACTTCGTGTTTACTAGTTCCCTTATTGATCATGTTCCCTTATTGATCATGGGTTTGGATATAATTCAGTAGGTACAAAGACTTATCTTCCCCATGGGTGGAGATAGAGCTCACACATAGTATACCGGACTTGACTCTTTTTACTTCCAACCCTTCTAATAAGTCACTTTAAATCATATGGGGCACCTGGGTGGCTCAGTCAGTTAAGCCTCTGACTTCATCTCAGGTCATGATCTCACGTTCATGGGTTCGAGCCCTGCATCAGGCTCTGTGCTGACAGCTCAGAGCCTGAAGCCTGCTTTGGATTCTGTGTCTCCCTCTCTCTCTGCCCCTCCCCCTCTCATGCTCTGTCTCTCTCTGTCTCAAAAACAAATAAAAACATTAGAAAATTTTTTAAAAAATAAAAAATAAACTATATTACTTACTTATCTATTTATGTATTATGGTTTTTACCTAGGCTCTCTCAAAGGGAATTTTGTGGCCTTGGTCAAGATACTACATATGTAGGGGCACCTGGGTGGCTCAGTCACTTAAGCATCCAATTCTTGATCTCAGCTCAAGTCTTGAACTCAGGGTCGTGTGTTCAAGTCCTGTGATGGGTTCCACATTGGGTTCTATGCTGGGCATGAAGCCTACTTAGAAAAAAACACAACAAATATAACGTATGGAAGCTTAAGATGAGGGGTGGAATTACTCCTTTGGATATTCCTTGGCATATGGTTGATGCTGAGTGTATTTCTTGGAAGGACGAATGGCCAGTTCTCACAGAAAGTCTACTGGGAATAATCCAGCCCACTTTTTTTTTTTTTTTAAGTTTACTACGTGTCCGGGATCTCTACTATTGAAAATGCCATAAGCCATTTAATCCTTGTAACAACCCAATGACAGGTTATGGGGACATTATGATTTATACGGTACAGATGAGGAGGCTGAGACCCAGAGAGGCTGAGTCTGTGCCTGGGGCATCAGCCGTAGTAAGTGGGGGCCGAGCTGGAATCAGACGTGGGCAGTCACACCCAAAGCCCCTTAACCTCTACATGTGGGCACCTACTGTATGACTCAGTGTTGCCCCAACCCTCCTTGTCACCTTCAACAGGGTCAACCAGCCACTGCGTGGTTGTCTCCAGGGACAGGGGGCACATAGTCCAGCACCAGCCCTGCCTCTCCCTTCCCACCCGGTTGTGCCACCGCCAGTCCCTTTGCCGCACTGAACTGTGTGAAGTTCCTCGAGGTACAACCTCTCTGAGCCCTTTCTCTATCCATCCCTCTTCCTGGTGCTGCCTCCTCTGTCTGAAATGTCCGGCCACGTTGGTCTGGCTAGAAAACCCACTTCAAAATCTGGTGTATCCTGCCGAATCTAAAACACCACCGATTGTAAGATGCACCTTTATTCTGCCAGCTGAACTTGGGCTTATAATACTTTCTTATCACTTGGAATTTTTATTTTTTATTTTATTGTCATTGAAAGAAACTATTTTTTTTAAACATTTATTTATTTTTGAGAGCGAGAAAGGCAGAACATGAACAGGAGAGGGGCAGAGAGAGAGGGAGACACAGAATCCAAAGTAGACTCCAGGCTCTGAGCTGTCAGCCTAGAGCCTGACATGGGTCTCGAACTCACAGACCAGGAGATGATGACCTGAGCTAAAATCAGAGGCTTAACTGACTGAGCCACCCACGTGCCCCAAAAGAAGCTCTTTAGACGTAGAATCTATCATTTATTACTCTTGTGCCTAAAAGAAAGTAAGAGAAAGAAACTGGGTAAGTCAGTCCTAAAACATGTTCACATTCAGAGTTGCACTGTTTTGAATAATCTCTGAGTTGGTTGTTGACATCTGTGGTTTTCCACATAATACTGTCTTCTGTGCCATCAAGACCGTATGGTATTGCAGCATTTCTGGAAATGTTGCTCCACAGTTATACCTGAGGCTCTCTTCCAAACCTCTGATACCCATCCCGCAAGCTTTGACTCTGGCCTTTTCTTGTTTGGCATGTGATAGTCGACCACCTTGCATATTTCGTGAGCAGAAAGAGATAAACTTCTTCTATCTGTGTAGATCTTCTCTTTTAGGGGACCTGAGAGCATTCGGCGGTTGCTTTGCAAGAAAAGTTGCTCATTTCTCCTCTGCTAAACATTTGCTTGACTAATGTCACCTTTATCCTCCATTCCCATCTTTTTGCACACACAATAACTTTTCACTTCAATGCAGTCACAGTGTAATCTTGTCGAAGACATTGTAAGTGGCAATTAAATGGAACACATTTCACTCCAACAGCGCGCAGACCTCATCAGAGTGGTGACAAATGAACAGCCGTGGACCAAGCTCACACAAAAACGGCGGTGACAGCCGTGCTCCACTACAGCCTGGTGATGGGGATGGTGAGCTGCTGTCCCTTCTCAGCTATGTTACAGTGAGAAAAACAAGTGTGTGAGCTCCCTGAGGGCAAGATGCCTCATTCCTCCGTGGAGCCCCAGGGCCTGGCCCCAAGGAGATGTTTTTGTGAATCAACAGATGAACTGAGTAAGACCCGAGGCAGTTACAGTGTAGAAGGATTCAGGAAAACATTAAAACGCAGAGGGAAGGACAGGAGGCTGGGGCCGGGCAGTTTTGGAGGCAAATGCCCACTATGCCAGAATTAGACTGAAAGTATCCCGGCTTCCTGGCACAGGAAACGGCTGGTCGTGGTTGATAGAACAGCAGACCTGACGGGGTCCTAAAAGATCTTGTTCAACCCCCAACGGCTAATTTATAGAGGAGCCAAGATTCAAAGCTAAGGGGATGTAGCCCCAACCTTGATGCAGCCTGCCCAGCCCGCTCCCTCCCGCCAGGGTGGATTGCCTCGGGCAGCACGGAGCTCCCAGGCGGCTAGGCAGAAGCAAGGGACAGAACGTGAAACTGACCCCACTCTGCCTTTGGCAATAGGAAACATAGGCTGTGAGATGACCGGCATTTGGAAGTTTTGTCACATCACCTTAAGGCCATCTGAATGATTTACAGATGAGGAAACGCAGGCTCACCCCTCTCCTTTAGGACTCCCATCCTTCCTCCTCCAAACACCTCCCTCTCTCTCTCTCTCTGCCCCAAGCACTTGCCACTTTGTTAGCAGTTTGCCTGTTCTTTTTGCCTTCCCGAATCAGTTATCTGTGTCTGGATTTATCTCCCTGACCACAAAAAAATCTTAGGAAAGATGCCACCTCCACAGAGTGGCCACATGATCCGGTGGAGGGAGGGTTGCTTTGAATCACTTATATAACTGTAGGATATTAGGAAAGTGGCTTAAAATATCTGTGCCTCGGTTTCCCCTGTCTGTAAAATGGAGACACCATGAAGTACCTACATCCATCTGTGGTCGACAGGATTAAAGGAGATATGGAATGTACCACAGTCTGTGACGCGTGCTGAGTTCTTAGTAAATGTTAGGTTTCAGTTGTCATCACCATTATTCGCCTCTAATTAAATGAATTTGGGTCCGTATAGTGGGCAAATATCTCTAAGGCCCCCCATTATCCCTCCTCTGGTAAATGCCCATGGCCTTGGTGGGCTGAATGGTAGCTCCATGACCCTGGTCCATCCAGTCTGTGCATAACTTCCCCGCCGCGGTGATTGGCTCCAGAGCTATCACATGACCGAGGTCTGGCCAATCAAAAACAGGAAGACTCAATTCCCGGTCTTTGTGCCCTTTGGATGGCAGGGACCTAAAGCTAGACAAGTGGAGCATGGACCCCCTTTCCACCCCTCCTTCACTCTAACAAGGGAGCCTGCCTGAGAAAAGAGCCAGTGCAGAAGCCGGTAGGTGGACCCCATGGGGGAAGAGAGAAATCAGTGCTGGTGACATAATTTGACCCCTGCATTAAGCTATACCTGAAAGCAGATCTACTCTTTGCTTTTTTTGATCAGTGAGGGGAAAAAAAAATTCCTTTTCTGCTAAAGTCAGTTTAGGTCAGGCATCTGCAAGGGTCCTAAACAATAGTTATCCCAAGACTGTGACCTGGAACTTCCCATATACAGTAAAACCTTGGTTTGTGAGCATAATTCTTTCTGGAAACATGCTTAGAATCCAAAGCACTTGTATATCAAGATGAATTTCAAGAACCACTGACTCGGTTGTGATCGTGTGACGTTTGGGATCACGTATGACTCATATTGCAAGACATCCCTAGTTTATCAAGTTAAACTTTATTAAAAATGTTTGCTCACCTTAAGAAACTCCCACAGAACAAGTTACTCACAATCCAAGGTTTCACTGTATTTCTTTTTTTTTTTTTTAAGTTTATTTATTTATTTAGCCAGGAAAGCAGAAAGAGAATCCCAAGAAGGCCCCTTGCTTTTAGCGTGGAAGTCCATATGGGGCTTGAACCCACAAACCGTGAGATCATTACCTGAGCCAAGCAAGAGTCTGCCCTTTAACCAACGGAGCCACCAGGAGCCCCTACCTAGATTCCTGGTTGCATTTTTAAAAAGAGCTTTGTGCCACAAATATAGAAAGACAGTGTAGTCTGCGCTGAAATCATGATCCTTGGTGTTTGACTGGCTTATACATGTAAATGCCTGGTTCTGCGGGAGCCTTTTGAACATCGGTGGGTAACGTGGTTTGCTCTACACCTTCCACACGTTCTGAGCTGCAACCAAGCTGCCCAGCACCAGCACTGCCACCCCATGGATAAGTGTGTCCAAGTCCATGCTTCCCCCCGCCCCCCACCTTTCTACAGCATCCCAGTGGGGAATTCATATCCCCTCTCCTCTTGGATCTCTTTTCATATATAGCACCTCAGCTCAGTTCAGGCATTTCCCTTAGATCTACACACACTACCCTTCTCCGTGTCCGCTGCCTTCCAGAAATCATGCCCTCCAAACTCTGGCTCTGTCCCTCTGTTGCTTTACCTGTTTATGTATCTCTCGCCCCAGAGAAGCCGCGCTCTCTTCATTATGACTGTAAAGGCTTAAAAATGCTAGTGATGCTGGCACGTTTGTGATTCTGGGGGGAGAGTTCACTCTACCTCCCCCCAAATCCTGTGTCTGCCCCTACCTGTTCCATAGACATTGAGATTCTGAAGACTGATTAACCATCTCTGTCTCCCCTCACCTTGCTGACTGAAGTCCTGACCCAAAGGCTTAAAACTTTATTAAGGGAACACACCCAGGGGCTTGGCTTGTGGATGGTCTGGTCCACGGGCAAGGAGGCTTCTGGGCTAAGGCCCCATGGCTTGGAGCTCAGACTCACTGCTTCCTCTTTCACCACATGTAGTGCAGTGATTCCTTTCCTCTCCTGAAGTCAAATTCGTAGATGCTATTGCCTACTTGCAATCCATGATTTCAATAAATCAATATAATGTTCTGGTTATAATATTAAAGAGAAATAAGAGAAAATAATTTGTAACAAATAATAAATATTTCATTACATGAGTGCTTGGGCTGGAACGACTCCAGAAGACAGGATAAAGTGGTCAGATGATTACACCTGTTTAGCATGAATGCGTTTAGACCTAAGAGAAACAAGACACTCTTTAACGGAATAACGTAATACACTGAAATAGGGATAAAGCATGTATTTACACACGTGCATAGAACACACCCTGTATACAGCAGCTGCAGGTGCAGACTGACACAGGTGGGGGCTGCAGGTGATGTTAGGAGAGGGTGGGCAACCCTTCACTCTTGGGAAAGTCCTGGGAAAAATAGAAAACATAGCCTTCCCTCCATTTACATGGTGGCTCCCTCCCTGGCAAGTTCACAAGTACATAAACACCTTGCAAAAAATCATCAAACCACTTTGTGTTTCAGTGCAAAATAGAGTGGGATTCTAGACTCTGTTAGTCACACAGAGGATGCCGACAGGTCTTCCTGGGCAGGATGGTCCAGCACATGGAGGTGCCCAGCTTCCCAGGGATGCTGCCTGCTGAGTGGGAACAGCTCCACCCCCAACTACTGGGATGAACATAAGCAGCCCATAAAAAGTCTGCATGCCCCTGGGGTGATAAAAATCTCTTTGAGAAATCCTAGTTTAGAAAAGAGTCTGGCAGCTGCAGGGGTGAGGCTTTACTCTCTAGCCATGGGTAAACTGCTCCTGAGCCTCAGTTTTCTTCTCTGTTAAATGGAAGCTTTTGATGTTAGATAAGATGGTGCCTTGACACAAGGCAGGTGCTAAGGGGGCAGGACCTCTTTCCTTCCACCCCCTGTAGTCCTCCGTCAGGCCTCAAAGACCCCACCCCTCCTCTCACTCCAGGAGAGAGGCTTCAGATCAGCCTAGCCCTGTGTGCTTCCAGAAGCTTCTGTGGGTTGGCCTTGCATTGCATCTGTGCAACCTTGTCCTTCCAAAGCCTGTACCATCCAAAAGGTTGAAACTCTATTGGTCTGTAATTCCTTCACTCGAACACTGCTTGAGCACCTGCTGTGTGCACCGAGAGAAAGCCCTTTCTGCCCTATCCCCCTTAGGTTTTGCTTGAGCTGCCATCATGAGGGAGGTGATGTTGGTTGCTGTAGCATCTATCTTCTGACCACGAGGGGAGAGAGAGTGGCATGCCCAGAGTGGCTGAGTGGGAAACTGTGTCCTCAGTGACATCAGTGAACCTTTGAACAAGCATAGCATCCTTCCCTTAGAATGTCTTGTTCAGTCAACACCAATATTTAAGATAAAACTTTCCGGGGCATCTGGATGATTCAGCTGGTTAAGCATCCGACATCAGCTCAGGCCACATTGGGCTTTCTGCTGTCAGCGGGGAGCCCCCTTCAGATCCCCCGTCTCCCTCTCCCTCTGCCCCTTCCCTGCTTGCTCACATGTGCGCGCTCTCTCTCTCTCTCTCGCTCTCTCTCGCTCTCTGTCTCTCTCTCATGTGCGTGCGCGCTCATTCTTAAAAAGTAAATAAACCTAAAAAACAACTTCTTATTGGTTGGTGTTGCTGGTTCTGGGTGTACTGAGCTATGACGTTCTCCAGCCCTCAAACAGCTAGAGCAAGCTGGTGGCTGGAGCTCCCAGGCTGACAGCCTCTGACCTCAAGCAGTGCCTTCCTTTCCCCACAGTAGCCAGCCCATGCCATCGTCTCCCTGTGTACCACGGAGGGATGGGGTGGAAGTTGGCAAGCGCTGCCCAGGGCCCCAATAACTGCATGTCTCACTACCAGCAACTGTCCCCCTCTTCTGCTCCCATCATTTGGGATTCATCACTGCTTCCCAGACTCCCCAGACACTAGCAGGCTCCATGCTTTTGCACTTGCCCAAATGCTCATCTCTTTCTGGCAAACTCCTACTCACCCCTCAAAGCCCAGTTAGAGATCAAATGTTACATGAAAGTTCTCCAAACCCACAAGCCTCTACTGCAGTATCTCTTGTGTATCTCCTTCTGCTCTGCCACTCACTCCCATTGGCTGATGGTCTCTCTTATTGTGGACGGGGCCCTCCACAAACCCAGGAAACGGGTTTTAATTTAGATGTGTGGTCCCCATTTCTAATGCAAGGACTTGGAGGGCTCAGACCAGGGACTTTTGTTGGCTAGCTAAATGAGTAAGATGAGTGGGTGAGTGAATGAGTGAATTTTCTGAGCTGCCAGACTTGGGCTCTCCTCTGGGCAGGGTGCAGTGCAGAGGGGGTGCGGGCGCAGTGGTGTTGGGTGATTTGGAGGAGACTCCTGGTAGGTAGACCAGGTGGCCCTGCTCCTCACGGGGCAGGTGGAGGCCTGCCTGCTCCCGGCCTTCCTGCTTCCCCTAATCTCCGCCTCTCTTCCTCCATCTGGGGCAGGTAGCCTCCCAGGGGCCAGTCCCACCCTCTTTCTCCCCCAGGCCTCTGCCAGCTGAGTTATCCTCTCTGCCATCTCCAGGACTCCTGGGATCAGCACCCCCCCTTCCTTCAGGTGCGCTCGGGGGCTGGGGTGGGATGCTGGAAAGTGAGACAGGTGACAGTCCTTGATGCTCTGGGGAAAATTAATTAGCCTGGGTTTGCGAATCACTTTGAAGATTTTTAAAAAAAGAAAGAGAAAGAAAAGACATGCGCTAGCCCCTTATCGAGACGATTATTACCTTGAGGCTTACCTCTCCCCTTTGCTAGGGCAGGGTATGGCCCCGTTCCACTCCATACCTGTTTTTCGAGAAAATCCAACTTCTGAAACCCAGGCGGTTTGGTGCACAGTGCAAGGAAAGGAGCATTTTGGCCCTTCCTGGGCAGGGCCCCCGCTTCTGAAGAAAACCAGTTCCCACTTGCTGTTGGGATCTGGGGCGTCAGGCGTGGGTCAGGATTCTGAGCCCGCTGACCCCTGGCTGGGACCTAACCTCTAAGGGCCTCCATGCTTCAGCAGAATGAGGATAGCAATGCTTCGGGCCGAGCCAGCCTGCACCCACCACTCGATAAACAGAGCTCTTGACTGCCTTGGGACAGAGCAGACAGAGTTCACACAGCCCCCGGGGAAAGGCTGGGCCTGTTGTCTGGGCTCGGCTTCCCAGGACCACCCAGCCAGCCTGCCCGCTACGGGGCAGACTCCAGCTCAGAACCGCAGGAACGACTGGCACTGCCAAGATGCCAGCCTCCTCCCCACAGGTGGAAGGGCCTCATGGGGCCACACGGGGCTGGAGGCAGACGGCGCAGTGGCCCCCTGGTGTCACACCCCCATACTGGAGTCGTGTCCGTGAGATGCCCTAGGATGCTCCCCTTTGCCCTCTTCTGAAGTGGAAACTGAGGCTCAGAGAGGTCAGCATCTGGTTAGCGGACACCCCACCGGGCTTCCTGGCTTGGCACCCAGCTGGGTGAGGGGGGGCGCTGACAGGCAGGCAGGTGAGGTTTGGCGGAGGGACGGTCTGTGAGCTTTTACGGGGCTTCAAAAGGTTGGCATGGTTCAGCTTGAGGTGGGCGATGCTTCCTGGTCGGGGACCCCGCCCCCTCCCGGGTCCTGACGCACCTGCCAGGCAGCAGGTGGGCCTCAGGACTAGCTCATTTAGGGCTCCAGGTGAGTGAGCGTGGGGCCCCCCACTGAGGAGTTGGGGGAGGGGTCCTCGGGATCCAGATGAAAGGCCAGAGGTGCCCCCCTCATCTCTATCCCTTCCCACCTGGGCCCCCCACTCCCGACCAGCTCCATCACCTGGAGCTCAGACACCTGAGGGCATCCTGGGCAACTAAAGTGCTTCTCTTTCATACCACCCCCCACGCAGGCCCCTCTCCTCTCCACCTGGGTCCCCTCTGCCTTGGGAGATGTACTGCAAGCGCCCAGGAGGTGCCAGGCTGTAAAGAGCGCTCCCCACCCAGGGACCCCTGGAGAGAATGGTGATGTTGCTGCATTTGGTCTAGAGATGGTGCCTCATCTCGGGGCCTTTTTCCTCTTCTATAAAATGGGGATAAGAAGGCTCCCCTCAGCATGTTCGCTGAGGGGAGTAAATGAGATAGAGAAATAGCTAAAGCAGAGGGCTTGGAGGCCATTGGTTCACAGCAGCCAGGCACAGGGGGCCCAGGGAGGCAGTGAGCTTGGGGACACCGTCTCCTGAGGGTGACAGGAGGTGTCTGCCTACTGACATACTCCTAGTCAGTCTTCGCCCTTGAGGAACTTTCAAAGTAAGCTGGGAATTTAAAACATTGATGGTGATGGTGATGATGAAGATGATGATGATGATGGTGATGGTGATGGTGATGATGGTGATGGTGATGATGATGATGATGATGATGGTGATGGTGATGATGGTGATGATGATGATGATGATGGTGATGATGATGGTGATGGTGATGATGGTGGTGATGGTGATGATGATGATGAGGATGAGGATGATGACAATGGGGATAACAGCAAAGACTAGCATCTATTGAGCACTGTGTGCCAGCCCCGGTCCTAAATCTCTACACACATTTTACCTCATCGAATGCCCTCCACCACACCATCCTTGGAGGTTGGTGTTTTGTGGCCATTCTCAATTTTGGGAAGAGGAGCTGAAGCACAGAGGGGTCGGGCCGTGACTGAAGACATAATCACACAGGCCAGTGATCTGAACGCAGGCTGTCAGGCTGTAAAGCCAATACTTTTGACCATGGAATGATACTGACCTCTCAGGCATGTTGAGGATCTTTATACTGTAAAGAAACCTAGAATCAATGTCAGAAAGGAGAAGCAGAGAGGAATCTGGACGATGCCTCATTGGTCTTCCAAAGCTACAGCCGTCTTCTGCTCACACATCCTCTGTGGCTTCTCAGTGCCTACGGGACCAATGTAAGGCCTTGGGTCCCCTAACCCCTGTGTCTTCCTCACCCTCCACCACCCATGTCACCTGCTGGCCACTCCTTGGCCAGCCTCATCTTTCTGAACACCTTTCTCCCCAACCACCCACCCCACTCTCTGCCCGACCCGACTCTCTCCCTCTCCACAAGTCCGGCTCCAAGCCTCCAGCTACCATGCTGCCCTGGCCCTGGATTGGAGGGCACCCCAGGCCGGAGGGTTCCTGGGCCTGCCGGCCGGACACCGTTGCTCAAAGAGGTTCTAAGAAGTGCTGGGCTATCGTATTGTGATTGTTGTCACACTTTTGTTTTTCTCTTTTTAAGTCCCTGAGTGCACAGTAGACATGTATGTATCGTAGACAGTCTGAAGACAGAAAAGCAGAAGGCAAACACAGCCATCAGTCCCCAAGAGACCGCTGCTCTTCAGGTACATGGGTCCTGCCGGCAGGTTTTCCTCTTCGTGCATTATTTCAAAGCATTCATGTAAACTTCTGCGGACAAGGGGAAGTGCCCCCTTTTCCTTTCCCTGGGGAGGCTGGGTTCCTAAGCCCCCTGTCTGTAGCCTGGGGGGGGGGTGCTTTTGTCTGTCTTGTCCCCTCCTGTATCCCCATGACCCACAGCAGTGCCCGGCCCAGAGCAGCTGCTCACATTTGTGGGGTGAAGGCAGGAGAAAGTGCAGTGTGCGCAGGTGGGGATGGAGCAGAAAAGGCCTTGTGCAGCCTCCTATGCTAGAACTTCAGAGGCTGGGCTGTCCCCAAGGGGTCAGGGGAGGAAAGAGCCCTGGGGCCAGAATGGGGGGACTGCTTCCTGGCAGGGTCAGGAGGCCCCGCCCAGCCACCCGCCCACCACTGGGGGCACAGGAAGTGGAGGCTGCCTTGTCAGAACCCCTGAGGGCAGCCTTGCTTTAGAGCCATTTATCACCTGTAGCAATTCTAGGAATGTGGAGACAGAGGGGCCAAAGTCGAGGACTGGGAGGGAGGTCCCTTGGGGGTGATGAGGCCTTCTCCTTGCCTTTCTCCAGGAGGCAGAGACCCCAGACCCTTGGCATCTGGGAAGGCGTGAGTCGCTCCTGAAAACTCGCACCGGGTCATGTTGGCTTTTAGGGAGCGCCCAGTGCCTGCCAGGCGGTGTGGTGACCCTCACAGCTGTAGGTGCTGTCCCAAGGTCACACCACGGGGAACACGCAGAGCCAGGATTCACACCCTGCACTCTGGCTCTAGAGCGTGCACGCTGATGTAGAAGTGCTCCTGTCGGCACCGTTGCCAGGAGGGGCCTTGCTGTCTGCCTGGCACCCTGCATGGCTCCTACCTTCTTGGAGGAAAAGCCCAAGTCCTCACAGTGGCCATAGTGTCAACTGATCCTCTCTTGCCTTGTCTCCTTCCACCCTCTCCTCTTGTTCACTCTGCTCCAGCTGCAGCCTCATGTTTGCCTCAGGGCCTTTGCACTTGCCATCCCTACTGCCTGGGATGCTCTCCCTGTTTTGACTCTTGGCTTGCCCCCTGGCCTCCAGGTCTCTGCTCAGAAATCACCTCCTCCAAGAAGCACTGTGCAGAGGCTCAGAGGGGTGTTGGGTGGGCAGGGAGGTGGTGAAGCTGGAGCGATGGAGCCCCGGCTGGTAGTGGGAGCTAGGCCAGGGGACTGTCAGTGCCCGTCTGCTCGGGGGGCTCTGGGGCCACTGCTGCAGGTCTGCTCAGCATGGGTCCAGAGGACACTGGGCATCCCTGCTGGAAGGACACTGAGAGTGAGCAGCCCGGCAACCCAGAGGCCAGTCCAGTTCACCCCTGCACAAGGTCCCCGCTCCACCCAGGCAGCTCATGAGGGTCCCTCTCCTGGGCAGAGCCCCTCCTGTAACCACGCCTGCACCCTCAGGTCTGAGCTCCATCCTCAGGAGTATGAATTCTCCTGCTCTGACTGCCCCACAGCACCCTGCAGAGCCCGGACAGTGACTGATAGGGGATGGTGACAGGGCCCCGGACAGGCGACTCCTCTCCACATAGGTCCACCCGAATTCTTTGTGGCTCCTCACGGTCCCGTCTCCAGCCTGTCTCTGTGCTGGGACAGTCACAGGGAGGGTGACCTCCGATGTGTCTGTGACCTTGAGCATGTGACCCTGCTCATGTCCTCAGTTTCCTCCTCTGGAAAGTGAGAAGGGATTGCAGGGCTTGCTTGGCAGGGACTCACTGGGTCCCCCTCTTTCCCAGGGAGCTGGGTTCTGAGCCTGAGCTGCCAGCTGGGTAGGCAGGTGGGCCGGCCTGGCCCATGGCGGTGGTGGTGGGGGGGGAGGGTTAGAGGTGGCTGGCTCTGGAATCATCACATCCCCCGCTGTGTGGGGTGGGAGGAAGCAGGGAGGTAGAGCGGGGGCAGCTAGGAGTGATTTAACACCTGCACATAATTATCAAATGATCCGCCTTCTGGGAATTATTTTTATCTTAATCTTTTATTTGGTTCCAAATCAAATGAGAGAGGGACTCACAAAGCCTAGGAAAGGGGCAGCAGGGAGCTGCCGGGGTAGCTCATCACTGTTACAGCCCATCACTGTTGTCCAGTCAGGGCACCCGGCACTGGGGCCATGGCGAGATCATGTCCAACTGCTCTGGGGAAGGAAGGAGCCTGGCTGAGGGCCGACGAGACTCTGTACTGCTTCTGGGAGTGTGTGGTGTGTGTGGTGTGTGTGTGTGTGTGTGTGTGAGTGAAAGAGAGACACACAGTGGAGATGACACAGTACTGGAGGGACGAGGTATGTGAGTGAATCTAGATTGGGGGTATATCTGAGCAAGTGGGTATGCACCTGTGTGTCTCTGAGTGTGCGTGCAGGTGTTCATGTGTCTGCGTGCATCTCAGAGGAACATGGATACGGGAGTGCTGACAGCAGAATCACGGACAGGGGGGCCCTCGCAGTGCAGGTTCCTGGGCCTCATCCCTGGCAGACCCAGTCCAGAGCCCCAGGGGGACAGAGTTCACGAATCTTCATTTCTGGCAATCCTGATTTTTAACTTCCTAATAGAAGTGACCAAACAACTCATATACATCCTAAATTCTGAAGCTCCTCATTTTAGCCCTGCAGACTCTGGTAGTTTGGGAACTTTACAGTGGTCAGATTCCTTGGGCTGTTTAACATCTGTAGAAGTCTGGGCTATTCTGATCTTAGGGGGAAGGGGGAATGTGTAGAATCGTTACAACTTCTAGGTGTTTTCATTTTAAAAGAACCATTCAAAGTCTAGAATGTTCAAAAGCCTCAGAGGAGGACTTTGCAAATGTCAGATACTCCTATACGTCTTCAAGGCTTCTGCTCTCCCACATCAAGCCTATTATATTTTTTCTTTTTTATTCAGTCAGGTACCATTTTTGTTTTTTTTTTTTAACTTATTTTGGAATAACTTTAGACTTATAAAGAGAGTACAAAGATTTCCTATGTAGCCTTCACCTGTTGCCCTCATACTGACAATTTTGAGCCTTGAGTGCAAGTATTAAAACCAGGAAATGAACACGGATGAAAATGCCACTAAGCATCCTGAGGACCTTATGTGAATTTTGCCCTTTTCACACCAGTGTCCCTTTTCTGATCCCAAGTCCGATCGAGAACCCCACAGCCTGCAGCTGTCATGCCCCATCCTCTCCACCAACTTGGGACAGCTCCGCTCTTGTCTCATTTGAGTTTTGTCTCCTGCTTTGACACAATGCTGACCAGTGATTTTGTCAAATGGCCTTCAGTTTGGATCCGTCTGGTGTTTGCTTTCTCATGATTAGAAGGAAGTTATGCGTGCAGGGCCAGAATGCCACAGAAGTGCTTCTCAGGGCATCGTGTCAGGCCGTCCACGAGGGTCTTCTTACTCTCCGCCTCCCCTATTGCTTGTGTGTTTTAAAATTTTTTTATAATGTTTGTTTATTCTTAAAAGAGAGAGACACAGAGTGTAGGTGGGGGAGGGGCAGGGAGAGAGGGAGACACAGAATCCCAAGTAGGCTCCAGGCTCCGAGCTGTTGGCACAGAGCCCGACGCGGGGCTTGATCTCCTGAACCACAAGATCATGACCTGAGCCAAAGTCAGAGGCTTAACAGCCTGAACCACCCAGGTGCCCCCATCTGTGTTTTTATCGAAACGAATTCCCCCCCTTTTTAAAGTACCACCTGCTTTTATCCATCCACAAGAAGCAATATTCCCTAACTGTGACAGGCTTGATGCTAGAGCTACTGAAATGGAAAATCACCTGACCTCATGTCAGTGGCCTCCAGGGTTTTGTGCGCTGCTCTAGATCATGTAGGATCTTCGGGAATGGGCAATAGATTTGGTGTGGTTAATATATTGTCTTCAAGGGAGCCATCGGAACCGCCAGAACTCTTAGCTTGTTGAACCCCTGTCCCTTCGGCGTCCTGCAGAGGGATTTATAACTCCCGCTGATATATAAACCTCCACAAAGGAAAGGCAGAGAAGGGGCCCATGGGGGGCTCAGTCAGTTAAGCGTTTGACTCTTGATTTTGGCTCAGGTCATGATCTCATGGTCTGTGAGTTCAAGCCCCGCATTGGGCTCTGCACAGACAGTGTGGAACCTACTTGGGATTCTCTTTCTTTCTCTCTCTCTCTCTCTGCCCGCCTCTGCTCACATATATGTGCTGTCTCTCTCTCTCTCTCTCTCTCTCTCAAAGTAAATAAACTTAAAAAAAAAAAAGGACAGGGGCGCCTGGGTGGCTTAGTCGGTTAAGCGTCCGACTTTCGCTTGGTCATGATCTCGCGGTTCGTGGGTTCGAGCCCCGTGTCAGGCTCTGTGCTGACTGCCAGCTCAGAGCCTGGAGCCTGTTTCAGTCTGTGACTCCTCTCTGACCCTCCCTGCTCACGCTGTCTCTCTCTCTCTCTAGAAATAAAACATTAAAAAAATTAAAAAAAAAAAAAAAAAAAAGGACAAGCAGAGAAATCTGGGAAGTTTTGGAGGCTGGCTCCCAAAAATGCAGCACAAAATGGCAGCCACCATGTCAGTGCAGGCTACACGGCACCTGCCCCCACCGCGTTCCAGCCACACCCACCCCGCTCCCCATCCTATAGTAATACTGCTCCCTGGACACTCATCACGGCACCAGACAGGGCAGGGGTCCCAGGGAACACCGTGCCCAGACTTTGCGGTGTGCCAAGCCGGCGGGCACCCAACACAGCCATGGTATGTCCGCAGGACATTCTGCGGACTCAGCTTAACTGTGTAACGTCTGCATGAGATCATGACAGCACTGTGCTTTACCTAACCAGGTGCGACTGCCCTTCCATCCACTGAAGGCACACCCTGCCCCTCCCCCAGAGGATGCGATGGCTTCTGGTGTCTTCCAGCTGAGCCACATGCCTCTTCAATGTCTGTCACTTACCCGTGATGTCCGTGATGTAAGCTGGGAGAGGAGGAAGAGGGAAAATAGTGGGTCAATATGTACCAGTACATTCGAATGGAAGCAAGGGAAAATACACATAAATTCTATAGTCTTCATTTCTGCCATGAGTCACAAGGCCGTGGCTGCATTTATGATTCCTTCTGCTCCCATTTCCTCTGGGCCCTCCCCTGAGCTTCACTCCTGGCCTGGTGGCTGCATTCCCGAGGGGACTATGCCATTACTGGTCCCACCCATATGGGCTGCTGTAGTTTTCTGTTCACCACAGGACACCGTGTACCCAGGGGGCGGTCAGAGAGCCCCCTTCTCCAGGGGCCTGCTGTCCACACCCCAGGGAGCCCTCAGAAATCTCTGCTTTAGGCATCCCAAGCTGCCGTCCCAAAGGCCCAAGGGCAGGGACCTGCAGGGGTCGAGCGGGGAGCAGCCCTGCAGACCCCCCCTGTACAAGGTGGGAGTCCAGCTGCTCCAGGGGCTTGAGGGGGTGGGCAGGGTCTCCGGGGACTCGCCTGGGGCCTCATCCTACCTCTGAACCCTGCCGTGTGCCACCCAGGAAGTGGGCCAATACCGGACGCAGAGCGGCAGCTGCCCTGTTGTGTGGGTGACGAAGGTATGTGCCATGGGGCCGGGAAGGAGCCAGGACGCGAGCACGGGCTGCAGGCCACGCCAGGGCTGGGCGTGCAGGGACAGGCTGCGGTGGAGACACAAAGCGCCCATTCACGGTCTCCCAGGGCAGTGGCGACTCGCAGGGGAGTCCCTCAGCGGCCTGGGGTGTGGGGAGCCAGTTCCCAGGAGACAGCTTTGTGCCCACGCGGCAGGCCACCTCGGTGGCGTGAGGCTCCTCGAAGCTCCCCTCCGGGACTCTGCCCGCAGAGCCTGCAGCCCGAGCCCTCTCCCCAAACTACGGTGTCAGGCACCGCGCTCAACACTTCACCGGTATTTAGTACAATCTTCATAGTGACCCTGCGAGCTGGAAACTATAGACACGAGGAAACCAAGGCCCAGAGAGACCAGGATTCGAATCCAAGAAGTCAGGCCCTACAATCCACAAATCTGACCTGCACAAATCTGGGTCTCATGGAGCCGTGAGTACTCATGCATCAAGGGCCCAAACTCCAATCCCGGGCTGGAATTCGCTCCCCGGGAGCCCATGTAGGCTTCCCTCTACTCCAGCGTACGTTCCCTCCGCCACTGGCACACACACCTTAGGCAGTCCCTACCTTTAGTCCCTACATAGTTCTAACACTGAGGTTGTGCTTTCTTGCAGGGAGCTGAGTCTGACTCCCTGTGACTTCCCTTATAACCCTGGCTCCTGCCAGGCTGGGGTCTCCAGCCATATCCTCCTCTTTGCTGAATATCCACGCTCTGGATATTCCTGCTTCACTTTCAGAGTAGGACTCCATTCTTTCCCGGGAGACTCTGCATAGAGAACAGAATAATCACCTCCCTTTTGTTGAGTATAGATCTTAGTTAATATAACTTGAAGTGGGCACTTCCTTCTTTACAGGCACTGTCCCATTGATGATTTCAATTAGTTCTCCAGGAGGCCTTAATATACCTTTCATTTGATATAACATGACTTCTGAGTTTTGAGAATTTTGCTTTTGCCTCTTTTAAGCTCCATCATGCTCAAGGGCATCAGGAGGGCAACTCTGGGGTCCTGACTCTAACGTCCTCACCACCACAATAACCAACACTAACACCTGCTTTACTGACCAGTATCTCATTAACACCCCACAGCCACTACATTGGAAAACAATAGGGCTCAGAAACATGGAGGGACTCCCCAAGGTCACAAGGAGGGAGAGGGGCAGAGCTAATGATAAATCTAAGTCACATTTTAAAAAAACTTTTTTTCAATGTTCACTTATTTTTGAAGGGGAAGGGGCAGGGAGAGAGGGAGACAGAATCCGAAGCAGCTGAGCTTTCAGCACAGAGCCCAATGTGAGACTCGAACTCACAAACTGCAAGATACTGATCTGAGCTGAAGTCAGATGCTTAACCGACTGAGTCACCCAGGTGCCCCTAACTCACACTTTGTAGCTATTTACTATGTTCCAGATTTTGGGCCGAGTCTCTTTTAAAGCAACCCTCTAAGGGAGGTGTAGTTCCACTCCCTTTCCATGGGTGAGGAAGCCCGGGCAAAGAGTTCCTTAGTAATCTGCCTAAGCTGTGAGCCAGTGTGCGGTTCATGCTCTTCATCCCAAAATTGCTCTGCCTCCTAAGACCATAAGGCACACATTTTGG
The DNA here is from genome assembly GCA_017311185.1 of Proteles cristata cristata. Lineage (NCBI taxonomy): Eukaryota > Metazoa > Chordata > Mammalia > Carnivora > Hyaenidae > Proteles > Proteles cristata. The sequence goes on along the minus strand of JAESUZ010003628.1, from coordinate 613,396 downwards.
CTCCATTAATGATGCTGGTTCAGGCTGGTCACCTCTAAGACTTGCTTCTCTCATTGTTATTTGGGGATAACAGTATCTTCCCCATGGTGCATGGGACAGCACCCACACAGTGCCGGGCTGACCTTTCCGCACAGAGCCAAGCACGCAGGGAACGAGAGCATACAATGAAAGAAAAAGAAAACAAATGTTTAAAAAGCCTTTTTGGACTTAGACTGCCTCTCAGTTTCCTTCTGGTTTACCCATGAATTCCTTCAACCAATGCTTTTCTAAACACCTGCCAAAGTCTCCTGGGGCCTAGAAGTCCCTGTGATCCAGAAACTGTGACTTCTCCCACCTCATCCCCTGCACTCAGGCCACACAGTCAGCCTGGCCGCTTCCTGGCCTTACCTGGCACACCTGTGCCTCAGGGTATTTGCACCAGCTTTTCTCTATCCTGGAAAGCACTTCCCCAGATGTCCCCTTGGCTCACAGCCTCATTTTCCAAACACATTCATTTCACAGGGAGACCTTCTCTGCCTACCATGTCTAAAGTGTCAACACCCTCTTCCGAGCAACGTGTCGTGCCTCCTGTCCTTAGCCTCATTATTCCTCTCTAACGTTTACTGCGCTCTAAGACATTGCGTATATTACTCACATTTATGGTTATTGTTAAATGACTATCAGCTCCGCCAGAATGGGGGATTTTGTCTGATACATTCAGCACCTAGTGAGTGCCTTGCACGTAGAAGGTTCTCAATAAACATGCATGGACCGGAGGCTTGCAATGTGCTTGGAATAGGCATGTCTCTGTCTTCAAGGATCTTGTGGGTGAGAGCAGACGCCCACACTGGTGACCACCATCTGGGAAGTGGCAAAACCTCTGGCTGAAACAAGCCCAGGGCCTCGGAAAAGCCCGAGTGGGCCTTGGGCCCTAGGCTGGCAGAAGAGGCAGAGGAGTTGGGGGAGGGGCCAAACTTAGAAATTTGACATTAATACCTCAGGACCTAATTCATAAAAACATCTAATTACAGGGTGCCAGTGTTTAATTGTCATTTAGGTAATGACCTGCAACTGCATACAAATTATAGGGTGATCAACTCAAACGTGCTTACGGCTGCTGTAAATGCCATTTAATCTAACATGGAGCCCCCCAGCCAGAGTCTTGACGGCTCAGACAAGGGTAGGATGCTCCGTTTGGCTTGACGTCCCACAGTGAGGTGAGTTGCATGAAGCTGGGCTACAAACGCTCACTGGCATGAATCTCCATCCCCCCCACCCGTTATCCGTGACTTGCCGATGAGCCCCAGTTTAAACTGCAGCAAGAGGAACTTAGGTTATTGGCTCTGGAAAGCTTGGGGTGGGGGGAACAGGGAAAGTCGGCCTCCTGGCTGGCGGGAGCGGGTGGGGGGCCCAGAGACAGGGCCCTGGCTGGTTTTGCTTCCTCTCTACAGGTAGGATCTGGACTGAATTAGAGGTCAGAAACTGGTGGCCCTTGCTGTGTTTTCTCCAGGCTGCACAGTGCTCTGGAAAAATGCATCTGAGCACCTCAGACAGGGCACATGCCCTCATGTAACCACACTCCCCACCGCTCCCTGTTGCCTCCCCTGAAGCCCGCTTTCTTTCACTTTCCCTAGTACCTTTAGTGCCACAGCAAGAGCAACACGGACTTTGGAGCCAGACACCCAGTGATTGAAATCTGCACTCTGTCCCAGCTGAGTGGCCTTGGGCAAAGAAAAGGATCTCTCTGACACATTCTCCAGCTGCGAGAGGCAGCATAGTAGACGGGTGAAGACATTGGGCTCTGGTGCCGACCACCCAGGCTCCCAGCCCAGACCCAGTACCTGTGATCTTCCTGAACTTGCATACATTACTTTACCACTCAAAGTCTGCATTTCTCCATCTGTAAAATGGGGATGATCACGCGGAGTGCCACCTACCTCAGAGTTCATGCAATGAATTCACTGACATGCTGAGAATAGCGCCTGGCACACTGTTAGTGAGTAGGTGCTCAAGAAATGTTAGTCACAGGTGTATGCCACGGTGCTGAGGACCTGTGGGTAAAGCGGAGGACCATACAGCCCATCTTCCTGCACACGCATACACATGCGCTTGCACACACGTGCACATGTATTGTGCACATGTGTGCGTGTGCAGGGGCTTGGGCTATGTCATCCTCTACTCTGTGCACATCTACACGCCCTACTCTTTCTCCTCTCCCTCTCCTTGGAAACTCTCCCATGCTTATCTGTCTGGAGAACTCTTATTCATCCTTCAAAACCCAGCTGGGATTATCTGCTGGGTGCTGGCTGTTCTTACAGCATCCAGCCTAGGAGGCCGCTGGCTTGTCTCTGTCTCTGAGTGGGAGTGTTTGGGGGTGTTTGGTGGCTGGCATCCTAACCACACGGCAGTCAGAACAACTTGCTAAGTGTTGGTTGAATCGATCCTATGGAATCAGCGAGTCAGGAGGACCCTCAGAGGACTTCTGTGCTGGGGTAGGTGGCTTTAAATGAACTTGTCTGTGGAGTGCCTGGATGGCTCAGTTGGTTAAGCATCCGACTTCGGCTCAGATCATGATCTCACGGTTCGTGGGTTCAAGCCCTGCGTTGGGCTCTGTGCTGACAGCTAGCTCAGAGCCTGTTTCAGATTCTGTGTCTCCCTCTCTCTCTGACCCTCCCCTGCTCACACACTCTCTCTCTCTTAGAAATAAATAAAGATAAATAAATAAATAAATAAAAATGAACTTGTTTGAAAAGGAAATATATGTTCGTAAGGAAATATATATATACACCAGTGGGGAAAAAAATACACAGGGTAAAAGTAAACTTTACCTTCTCAACGTCTGGAATTTTCTAGAGGTGGCCAATGTTAATGGTTTCTCGTACTGGACTGCAGACCCGCTGTCTGCCTCTTCACAGGCATAGTGCACGTTCCTCTCCAAACAGACCCCGTTGTCTGCTTCTCTCTTTTCCACTTGCTAATGCTTGAACATCTTCTATCTCAGATTTCATGGCCCTTCCCCGCTCATTGTACTGGCACCTGGTGTCCCGAGGTGTGAACGCTTCATGGTTTATTTAGCTGGTCCTGGTGCACATGGGCTGTGTCTGACGTGTCGCTAGCTCATGCCGGGCACACAGGTGTCTTTGTCCACACGCCCTGGCATATGCGCCCTGTGAGTGGTGATGCATTCCATGGCGGCGAGCCTCCTGGAACTGCCTGGGCCAGACCCCCACCCCCGGGCCTTTCGGTCACTCTCAGTCCTGTGGCATTTTGATTGCCTGTTGGATGCTGAGTGCACATTCTAGACTGCTTGAGAAATAGCCTTATCCCCGTGGCATCCTGCCATGGCTCAGAGGTTCCACGGTTTTGATGGGAAACAGCATTGAGAGTGAAAGCGCAGACGGACAGGCACATCTCTCTGGCCATTCCCCGCTGCTCATCGCCACCAACCAACTGTGGCCACTCTGCTTTGTCCAGTTTTATATGGATTTTTTGTGGTGAGTGTGGAGTTTCTCAGCTGCAAAACCATGTCCAAAACATTTATTGAGTCAGGGCCCCCTCCTCCCTCCATGTTTTAGATCCGGAGAAACTGAGGCCCAGGGAGAGGTGCTTTGTGGGCGTGATGCCCTGCCTTGGCTGGGGCGGCAGTATCCGACACCCGCCTTCCCCAGGGGCCCCCATCAGCGGCCTTCAGCCCCTTCCCTTGGCCTAATCCCGTTTTCTGCCCAGCTGAACAGTGGGGGAGGCTTATTTCTCATCCCATTTTAATGCAAAGGAGGCTGCCAGGCCTGGCTTGCTCTGAGTGTGGTGACAGTGGCCGTGAATGGGGACCCCAGTAACGGGGACAAAAATGTGACAGGGCCCTCCATCATGGCATTGTCCGACAATCGGGACATTATGGTTGCTTCTGGAACCCTCTCTGGGAAGGGGCAGGGGCCCCCGCCTCGTATGCTAAGCAGACAGAGGCCAGGCCCGCCTTGGGCCACCCGGCCTTGGCCTGGTCAGTAATTCCATTGTGTCCGGCGCTTGGACCTGAGCAATTGAAAGCATCTCCCAGAGGCCTTCCTCCCTTTGCCTCCTGCCACAGAGGCCTGGACGTCTGGGGTGTGGGTGGAGGGGCTTCTAGACCCCGTCTTGGGGAGGCAGCTGGTCCTGCTGCTGCGTGATCCCAGGACAGGTGTTTCCCTCTCTGGGCCTCAGTGGATAACAATAGCAGCGACAACGACCACAGCCACACAACGGCGGACGTTGCTGAGTGTTTGCCATAAGCACTTGACACGCACTCTCTCCACGAATTCTCACAGTCACCTTGGGGCGGAGATTTTCGCTCCCCCTCCCCCACCGGTGTGCAGCAGGAGCACCCCAAGAGAAGTAGCATGGCCCCAGAGGGACATGGCCAGCGCGGCACAGCAGAAATACAGGGCAAGCCACGTGTGTTACAATCTCAGACTTTCTGGTGGCCATGTTAAAAAATATAAAAAGAGGGACGCCTGGGTGGCTCCATCAGCTGGGCGACCAACTTCAGCTCAGGTCATGATCTCGCAGTTCATGGGTTCAAGCCCCGTGTAGGACTCTGTGCTGACAGCTTGGAGCCTGGAGCCTGCTTCCGATTCTGTGTCTCCCTCTGTCTCTGCCCATCCCCTGCTCATGCTCTGTCTCTCTCAAAAATAAATAAACATTAAAAATTTTTTTTAATTAAAAAATATAAAAAGAAAGAAATGAAATCAATTTTAATAATATAATTGATATAACTCTACCCAAAATACTATCATTTCTACATGTATTCTACATTTAAAATACTATTAATAAGACATTTCATATTACTTTTCTTCAAGCTAAATCTTTGGGTGAATAGTGGACACTCACAGCACACCTTAGTCTGGACGTGTCCTATTTCAAATGCTCAGAAGCCACATGTGGCTGATGGCCGTCGTGCTGGACAGCAGAGCTCTAAACGGGACCAGCTGATGCTCCCCTAGGCAGCCTGGGCCGAGACCTCAGGCAGAGACATCCACTTCCCCCACTGAGCTCCCGTCACAGCCGAGATGGTGGGGAGAAGTGACCCCTGAGCCACGGGTGTGGTCACCCTGGCAAGGCCTCTCTGGGGCCCTGGGTCATTCGGCAGCAGTCCCCGAGGGTCTTTCTCCCAGACCCTGGCTGGGGCTGCCCCTCCTCTCTTAGCCACAGCAGAGCCCACACAGCTTCTGTACGTCACCTCTCTGGAGTGCTGGGGTGGGGGCAGTGGGGTATGGCAGGTAGGAGGTGAACTGAGTCAGGGGGAGTCCTAAGCCTCGTTTCCTTTGCTAAACCTCTGCATGCTGAACCCATTTTGCAGGAGTAGAGACAAAAGCCCACTTACCTCCCCACGCTGAACCCATTTTGCAGACGTGAAGACAAAGACCCAGTTACACAAAGACATAGGGAAGCAGGGACTGAGCTGCGTGTTCACCTGCCTCTTGCAGGAATTTAGCTAGGAGAGTCCTCCCCTTGCCAATTTCTTCAAAGATCTGAGCCTCCTTCACTTACAAACAAAAATGCCACTCCTCAGGGTGAAAGCCATGGACAGACAGCTGGGAAGAGCCTGTGGTCAGGAACGGGGGCTGCCAGGACTGAGCTCCTGCTGGCTCTGGGTGATGAGCAACTCGAGGTAACATACCTGCCCTCTGCACTGGGTTTGCTCATGGCCACGTCCGTCGTGTCCCTCTGCCTCAGGGACAAGGTGGGCATGTGCAAGCTGTTCCAGATCAGGGGTGAAAGGGCAAAGGAAGTGGGCATAGACATAGCTTCTTTTCCTCCCTCACTGCACCCTCCCCAGACCCCATTGATCAGGGGAGTCTCCTCTCCTCAGAACCGCAGGCCCCCGCCAGCTCTGCCAACCCCCGGCTCCCTTCCATTTGCGACTGGACAACTTCCAGGGCCAGACTTGGGACGGGCAGTAATGGACCACAGAGTGAGTGATGGAGCCCTGGGAGCAGATGGGGAGGAAATGGGGGCTGGGGTGGCAGAGGACAGGCCGCTGGGCCTCTGTGCTGCTAGGGATGGTGTGCCTTCTGTTCTCTCCTGCCCCCACCCGGCACCTCCCCATGTCCCATCCTCCCTGAGGCTCCCTCAGCCCTCCCTAGTTGGTGCGGCAGCTCCATTTTCCAGAATTGGAGACTGAGGCCTGGGGAGGAGAAGGGGTTTGTCCAGAGTGACACACGAAGTGAACACTAGAGTCCCTGGTCCAGAGGTGCGTGGGGACCCTCCCAGTCTCCTGTGCTGAGTCCACTCCATCTGCTCTGGTGCTTCAGGGTCCAGCCCTGAGGCCCCCAAGTTGGCTCTCTCCCTGGCCTTGGACTGCGTCTGCCTGATTTAGGATGCTTGTTGTTTCCCACCTTACATGCTGTGTCACTTTGGCCAAGCCACTTGTCTCATTGAATCTCAATTTCCTCATCCACAAAAGGGGAGGGGTACTTTTGCACCTGCTCACAGAGGAGCTGGGACAATGCGAGAATAATCATTAGGGCCTTGGCCCTTTAAGACATGCTTATCTGAGCCTCGATCCTGGAGCCTTCTGTATCCTGGAGCCCAGATTCCAACTAGAGGCCCTGAGGCGCCCTGGGCTAGCCCAGAGAAGGATGAACCTGTATCTCCCCACCACCCCGCCCCTGACCTCCAGAGCTTCCGGGACCCAGACTACAGCGTTGCCTCTGCCCACAGATGTTTTTGTGAGCTCTGCTGTGCCTGCAGGGAGGAGAGGGCATTGCAGCCACAGTATGGGGGGGGAGGCTCCTGAAAGGGGGAACACAGTGTTCCAGGGGTCCCAAGAGAGGCCCCGCCAGGGTGCCTACAGCTGAGGAACTGCGAGTCGGGGCTCCAGGAATTACTTTGTTCCTCTTCATCACCAGCCTGTGAAGGGAGCCTCAGAAGGGAGAGGGGAAACTCATCCCAGGAGAGGCGGAGTGGCCTGCCTGGGGTCACCGGGCGGGTGAGCAGCTCAGGCGGAGTGCGAGCACACCCCCTGGTCCGTCCCCTGCCTGCCACACCCGGTGAGCGTAAGGGAGCCACACAGGCATTCTCAGAGCATTTACTGCGTCGGCAGTGTATTGAGCCCAGGTGTTGGGGTTAGACCCAGCAGAACAGTCTTCGTCTAGAAACACCCAGCCCAGCGGGGACCTCATCAAGCAGGTGGTGCAAAGGCCAGGGAAAACCTGTGTCAGTGATAGAGGAATTGAAAACCGTGCAGGGGTAGAGAATCACTGAGCTTGGCAGGGGACGGAGGCGGGCAATGGGGAGCACCTGGAGGGGCTTAAGGAGATCCCTCCGAAGGAGAGCCTAGAGCTGACTCAGGACAGCATAGTTGGGAGAAGCGCACCCCGGGCAAGGAAAGCAGCAAGTGCCAGGATCCTGAAGGGGTAAGAAGCTTTTGGGGACCTATAGGGGTGAGGGGAAGGGCAGGAGACTCGGTTGAGGCCAAAGTGAGGAGTTGGGCTTTGTTCCCGCTGGGGTGAGGAGCACTGGGCTGTTCTCAAAAGATAACCACACCTCTGATTGCTCGGTGGAAAGAGAAGCCAGAGAATTAGCCAGGAGGCTCTTGTGGCCACCTGGATGAGAGCTGATGGGAGCAGGTGTGGGGGGGCAGGGCATTGGAAGAGGAGGAGGAAAAGAGCAGTAGATGGATGCCGGAGCTATTTAGGAGTGGGGGGTGGTAGGCTCAAGGCTCAGACATGGAAGGTGGTGAAGATGAAGGACAAATGAGGAATGATGCTGAAGTTTATGGTCTGAGCAGGAAGATCTGGAGAAGAATCAGAGTTCTACGTTGGCCTCGTGGAGCTGCCTGTGAGACCTTCGATTGAGCTTAGGTCCCATTAATGAAGGTCTATACCTAGAACAAGAGAGGTGACATATGTGCTTTATGCTGCTTATATTCTTCCTGGATCCTGGGCCTGGGACTGGTTGGGAGGACCCACCCAGAAGTCTGCAGACACCATTTGGTGAATGGGACGGAGGAGATTCTGCTCTCCATCTTGAGTCACTGCAGGCTGCCCCAGGCAGGGGGAGGAAGTGGGGCCCAGAACCTAGAGAGGCAGGCTCCAGTGTGGTGTGAGGGGGGTTTCCTCCCAGACAGCCTCCACAGGCATGAGGCAGGTTGGCCACCGAGAAGGGAGCTCTGTGTTCGGGAAGCTCTGTGAGTTAGGGGTGGACGGCCTCGCGTGGAGGGTGATGCTGATGGCCTCTAGTATTGGGTGGGGGCTGGACTCCAGGGTCGGCAGGGCCCCTCCTGCTCAGAGACGCGGCTTCCGATGGGAACAATGTTCCCAGGGAGCAGCGGGAACCTCTACTGATTACAAATTGTTCTGTGATTTTTCTCCCGTTACCACGGCAACAGCAGGCTAAGCATCTTAAGCAGCCGCAGGATTCAGCCGGCTCTTTTAAAGCCATAGAAGCTTTCCCTTCAGGGCTCACTTTCTCTCTTCACTTCCTCCCGTTCTGCCTTCCCTGGCCCTCCAGTCTTCTTCCCACTGTCCTCCCCTCCCTCCTTGCCACCCACCCTGTACTTGGCCTGAGGGATCATGAGTATTCCTTATTCTCCTTCTAAGGACCGCACCTCCTCCTTGTAACTCAGGCCAAGGCCTCTGGGTCACAACTTCTCTGCGCCTTGGTTTCCCCATCTGCAGAACAGGAAGGACATGGATGACCCTACCCATCCTCACATATGCAAATCCGGCTCACCCTTGGATAGCTAATACCAATGCTAATACTATCTCCGACAGGAAGTCTCTCAATTTCCCAGCCTGAAGCACATTCGCTGGTACCCATCAGCCTGCACCGGCCCCTGTAGTAGCTGCTGGCCGCAAGTGACTACTGAGTGCTTGGAATGTGGCCAGTGCCCTGCATGAAATAGTTGACATACATTGAGATACACGAAATAGTTGAGATACATTGAACATGATACATACAACGTGAAATAGTTGAGATACATTGAGATACATGAAAATTAATCATGCCAGCTTAGTTTTACTTTTTAGAAAAATGTAAATGCCCTCCGTGTCTCGCACCATACTTCTATTGGGAACGAGGACCCTAAACAAACATTTGTGAATACGGAGTGGCAGTGACAATAGCAGCTGCTGTGGACAGAGCTCGGTGACTCATTCCATCCTGACAAAAAGCCCGGGCCGTCCTGTTAGCATTCCTACTTGGTATTCCTGTTTGATGGGGGGAAACGAGAGGCTCGCAGAAGGGAGCCCCTTGTCTGACGCGCTGCTTGGGTGGCTCCGGTGGTTGTGGAGGCCCCTGGATCCATTAGAGACTCTAGAAAATCAAGCCGACAGTCATGGTGTTTAAGGCAGAGACCAGGAGATTTCACAGCCAGGTGGGGCGGGCCATCCAGTTTCTCACAGCGGCCCTTCAGCTTGGTAGCAATGGCCAGATGCCATCCAGGCGTCCAGGGTGTCAGGTCATGACCCGCTCCCCTGAGGGGTTCATCACCAAGCCTTTACCCCCTGCTCGGTGCATCGTCCTGACACTCAGGTGCCATAGGTCACACCGCGGTCACATGTGCGGCCCCTGGCAGCTTGTACAACAGCCTAGTCTGTAGGTGTGCTTGGTCCAGTGTTTCTGAGGCCAGAGGAGAGGGAGGGAGCGGGAGAGCCACAGCACACTCCAGGGTGAGGCTGCCACCAGACTCAGCCTAAATGGCTCCTAGGATCTCACTCTTAAGCACCCTGACTTCTGCCCATTGGGCCTGCTGCTCTGACTGTACCCCATATGCTCCTCGCCCTTCCCTGCCGTGATGGGCACCCAGAGGCTGGCCTCTGAGGACCCTGTCATACAGGCTCTGTCGCCTTCTGGCTCCCAGCTGGGCTGGGCCGATGGAAAGGCAGAGGAGGGGCATGGGTGCTCTGATTCTCCATCTCCCTCTGTCCGGGGCCCTGCGGCTGCCTTCCTCTCCCTGCAGTTGTAGCTCCTGCATGAGGCCTCTCCCGTGGCGCCAGCCCTTTCCTGGGGACCACCCTTGCCCCGCCCCTAGGCCCGGGGTGCTGGCACTCCACTGTGCCCAGCCCTGGGTGCTGCTCTGTCAGGGGTCCCTGGGTCCTGCTCAAAGCCCCGTAAGCAATACCTCCATCCGGGGCCCTTCAGGCACCCTGCTGAGGGGACCTCTGCAAACTGCCTGTGCCGCACGGGTCTACCTGGGCTCATCCATGTCCCAGAGTGCGGCCAGACCCCTGGCTCCAGCTGCTAGGGACGCTCAGCAATGGCAGCCCCAGCCCAGTGTCCCTGGCCATCCAGCCACCCCCTTCCACCTGGTTTGCCGCATGTTCTGCTTCCTCTTACACTGGGCAGTTCCCATGGGTCTTGGTCTCCTCACTGGGTCCTGGCCCCACTCAAGGCCTACAGCTGGTTATTGCTCAGTAACACGGTCCCTGACCCGGCTGAGGGGCTGCTAGAGACACGGCTCTGTGCCCAGTTCTCTCCCCAGTTATCGCCGGGCCCAGCACTCGGGCGACCCCGGTGCATTTTGTTCGATGATTGAGTAAATGAAGTGATACAGAATATCCACAGAGTAGAAACAAAGTGTGTGTGTGTGTGTGTGTGTGTGTGTGTGTGTGTGATACATATGTGTATAGGCACACACATATCTAGTGCACACATACATTTTTGCAAGTGCACACATGTGCATACACATATACACAAACATATATGCACACACGTATGTATATATGCATGTAAGAACACATACACGCACATATACACATTCACATGCATACACATATATATATACATGTGTGTGTCTGTGTGTGTATAATGCTGTCAAGGGCATTGTCAATTTGTAAAATTTGTAAAATGATTTAAAAATGCCATGTAAATGTCAGGCTCCCTGGCACCACTGTGCCCTATAGATGCGCCTGGAAGCCTGGCGGCTAGGGAACCCCCAGCAGCCTCCACAGCGCACCTGGCTCACTCAGTCCAGCAAAGCCTCAAGTGCAGGGCCTGCAGCCCACTCAGCGCGAAGAAACGTGCGGTAGATTGGTGAACGAGCGCTTGCTAGGCAGAGGCACGGTATCCTTGGGACTGTGCGCCATTTCTATGGCCAGGGCCAGGCCTGAGTGCTGGGCCTGGCCCCCAGGCAGGGGGTGAGCCAGCGGAACCCTGGGAAGCATGTGCGTGGGCGGGTGCGCGCTGTACAGGAGCCCAGGTTCTGGCATTCAGCGACATGTGGAGTCGGCGGGCTGGCTCTTCTGCATAAGCCCCTTCAGAGCTGCTCCCAGCCCTCCTCTGTGTCCGGGGGGGTGGGGGGGGCACCTCTGGGCTGCGTCCCTGACCTCCCACCCCACTGACTTCACCTGGCCTGAGAGGGTGTCAGAGGATAAGTGGGGTTCCCTGGGCCCCCCTGCAGGCCGACAGGGGGCTGTGGCTGCACCCACCAGTGACTGCGCCTCCTGTGGCCGCCTGCCTCCAGCCACAGCTGGCCCCAGCAGGTTCCAGGAGGGCTGTTCTGTGCCCCAGGCCTCAGGAAGGAGCAGGCCCCCACTGCTGGCAGCCCCTTTGTGTCTCACTGTCCCTTGCTGGTTCCTCTCACCCTGCGCACACCTCCATAACCAGTCCCTTTGTTAATTACCCACTTGACTGTGTGATCTGTTCCCTGTTAGGACCCTGCCTCATTTTCCAGGCATGTCCCTTCTTAGAGTTGAGTCTTGGCTCCTATAAAATGGGAGTAGCCACCATGGAGGGTCAAGTGGGAGAATACCCCAGCGGCACGGCCAGCCCAGTGCTAGTGCACAGGAAATGGCTGTTATCCGACCGTACCATGAGGAGAGCAGGGCAGAGTAGTGGTGATAGCCAGAACTCTGCAGTCGGATGGTCTGGGTTCAAATCCAAGCTCTTCTACACCACAGCTGGGTGACCTTGGGCAGATTACTCAGGCTCTCTGTGCCTCCTCTGTAAAATGGGGGCAGTGGTTATGGTAATGTCAATCACTCATGAACTCTAAATACCCTAAGAGTGAGGGCTGTGGCTGCCACTACCTAGTGGCCACGGAATCCCCACATGTGCTGCTGGAAGTCACATGTCCCTGGTGGGCACAAGAGCATTTACACCGGGGTAATCCGCGGTCCTGACACACAGCTTCATCTTCCCACCTTCTCCTGGACTTCTTCCACACTGACAGTTGGACCCATGGGGTCAAACAGCCCCAGACGGCGTGTTCATGTCCTCTCCTTACTGAGTGCGGGGTCTCTCCTGTGCACAGGCTCTGGGGCCTCCTCTTCACACCTGGCAGCCACCGCGGGGCCTCATGGTCCTCACCCTTTCACTCTGGGTGGATCACTCCATCCTGCCTGCTGTTGACAGGGGTGTGCAGGGGGAGCCTGCAGCAGAGCCAGCAGCTCCACAGGCCCTTCCCGGGCCACCGCGCCCCCTCCCCTGTCCTGCCTGTGTAACCAGAGCTGCAGCCGGTGGAGCTGGTCCTGGCGGCCAGATCGCACAGGTATCGGCTGACCGCCTGTGTCCCGTTTTCCTTCACCAGAGGCGCAGGTAACAATGGCCGACAGTCCTCACAGGGGGCCCGGGCCCCCCCAGGGAGAGGCCCCAGTGTGCTATCGGGCCACACGATCTCACCCCTTAAAAGGCCTGCCCTCCCTGCTGACATGTCGCACAAATGGGGCCTTCACTCCCCGCCAGAGACCGTCTGCCGCCCTGGGAGTGTGGGCCGGAACCCGGGCCCCTGTGCCAGCCAGGCCTGCCCGCCTCGCCCTTTCCCTGCATGTGAACCTGCCTCTCGATACACCTGTCCATTCTTCTCCCCTCGGCCTGAATTACAGCCCGTGAAAGCCCTTTGTTCCCCCACCCTGGTCGAAACTGGGTCTGGCATGGCGAGGGGCTGCCCCGTTTCTGCCAACATAGCCATCTGCCCAGAGGTGGTCCCTTGGGTCCCTGACCAGCTCTCAGCGGGAGCTCTGGGCTCGGGGAGCAGATTGGGGATGGTGGCCAGGGTCAGGGGGTCCTGCTTTGGCCTCAGGTAAGCCTGATTTCACCTCTTTCCTGCCTTGGAATGCAGAGCTTGTTTGCTCTCGAGGAGGCCTGGGCTAGTGGTCCAGGGGGAAGCCTCTGGCCCTCACTGAGGCCGTCTCTTCCGTATCTGTAAGGTGGACACCCTAAGACCCACCTCCCGGTGCTGTTGCGAGAACTAAGTGCCACCAGCGCGCAGTGGGTCTCCAGGACTGCTGGAGCTGGTGGTGGCTGACCTGTCAGAGCTCAGCAAGGTTGGGGGGACAAGGAGGGGGGCCAGGCTCAGCTGCAGACCTCGGGATGGGACCTTTACAACAGAACCCACAGAGGGGGTGGGGAGGGTGGGCCCCAGAAGCCCCATTTCAGGCCAGGTCTTGGACTTCATGGGGGAGAATTCAGCCTCAGCGAAGTCACACTAGCCACATTTGAAGGAGGCCACGTGTGACCACTGCACGCTGGGCTGTGTCACTGTAGAATGTTTCCCGCTCTGCTGACCTTCTCTGGGATGGAGCTACCGCAGGGTCTGGCAGGGGACTGAACTTGGCAGACACTTGCCGAGCACCCTCGGTGCACCTGGCCCGGCCTGGGAGCCCTCTGGGACTCCACTGCTTGCTCTTTCCACACGTATTTACTGGGTGCTTGCTCGTGCGGGTGCTAGTGGGAGGGGCTTCCAGGCTCTGCCCTGGGCAAGCTCGCAGCAGGCAGTGTGGAGCGGAGGCTTGGGTGTGCACCACAGTAACACACTCCTGGGTGTGATGCATCTCCTGGGATCTGTGCCGAAGGCCCTGGTAGAGAAGTTGCCTCCCGCTAGCGTGACGGATGCTTCTACCTGGAGGCATGCAAGATGGTCTGAGGATGAGCTCCTGAGTCTTCAAGTTCTGAGTTAAGCAACCACGACTCCCACTGCCAAGGTTTGGATAAGATGTGCTTCCATACATCCGGGAATGGGGAGCTCATTACCTGCTCTTAGCAAGGCTCAGCCTAACCTAGCTGTGGTAGGCAGGATAATGGGCCCCCAAATGTGGTCCTGTCCCAATGCCTGGAACTCGTCAATGTGTTATCTTTTATGGCAAAAAGGACTTGGAAGGTGTGAGTAAATGAGGGATCTTGAGATGGGGAGATTTTTCCAGATTTTACAGAAGGACCTAAGGTAATCATAAGGTCTTCCTTACATGAGGAAGGCGGGGGCAGGGGAAGGGATGTGACGACGGAAGCAGAGATTGGGGTGATGTGGAATGATGTGCTCTGAAGGCAGAGGGAGGGTCTGTGAGCCAAGAAATACAGGTGGCGGGAGACACTGAAAAGCCAAGGAAAGGAGCTCACCTCTCAGAAGTTCCAAAGAGAACGAGTCCTGCCCACCCTCAACGTTAGCCCAGTGAAGCTCCTCTCAGGCTTCTGACCATAAAGGGAATCAATCTGCATCATTTTAAGGTACCGGGTTTGTGGTGGTTTGTTACGGCAGCCACAGGAAACGAATAGCCTAGCATCGTGGCCCGCAGCACGGGGGTTGGCTCTGGACTGAAATAGGTCTGACTCTCACTACTGCCTTTTCTAACTGGATAGTCTTCAAGGAGTGGCTCCATTTCACTGTGCCTCAGTTTACCTTAGCTGAAACATGGGGCGTGTGACGGCACCCACTCAATAACATCATGAGGGTCATTATTCAGAAAGAGCTCCCTGTTGGCATCATGATCAACCCCTCGTGAAAGGCAGTGTGTGGCGTCCTGAGAGTATAGTGACCAGAACCAGACCATCTGGGCTGTGAAATTACTCCATCCTGCCTCAGTTTATCTGTAAAACTGCAGTAGTAATGGGAGCGTTCTGAAGATTAGTGCCTGCCTCCTGGTAAGCGTTTAATCCACACTAATTATTATTATTGGTCTTATTGTGTTCCCAGCCCTACTGCCCCATCCCGGGGACCGCCCTCCAGGCCTGGCTCCCCAGCCGCCAGGCCTGCAGGCCAGAGCCGGAGGATGGGGTCAGACCGGCTGCATGGACGTGCCCTGCTGAGGGGAAAGGCAGACTGGGCTGTGACTGGCCTGGCCGGGCCTGGCTCTCTGTTGCTCCACGTTCTCTGTCCCCCGCACCCCTCAAGCTGTCCAAACACGGGCCAGGCGCCCGAGGAGGACTCCCAAGGAACAGCCCTGGGAAAGGCTGGCCGTCCGCAGCATGGGGCTAGAGGAAGTGGCCCTTGTTTGCTTTCTCGCAGCTCCACGAGCTTCCTTCCCTCTGCGTGTTTGCTTTGCTTTCCTGCAGCCACCCGCTGTGGAGGGCTGGCCACCAGCGGACCCGGGTCCTAGAGCCCTGGCCACGGACAGACCCAGAGAAGCAGTTTAGAACCACAGCTGAGCCCTGGCCTCGGCTCCCAGAATCGACTCTCAGACTCCCTCCCTGCCCTTTAAACGAATTCAAGAGGAACCAGAGACGGCATTTGCCGCGCGCCCACCATGTTCCAGGCCCACATGCGCCCACATGTATCAGATGCTCCTTGAACCCGCCCTGACACACCATGAGCTGGTGCCTTGCTATCCCCACGTACCAGCTGGGAAACTGAGGCATGGAGCCGGCGGACAGTGTGCCCAGGACCTCAACACTCCTGCGTTGGATTGGGTCTCCGGGAGCCCTGCTCCAAAGCCACCTGCCCCGTGCACCCCTTGGAGCTTAAACATAGAATTAGAGGTTCAGGATCACGGAATCAGAACATTTTAAATCAGAGTCCTAGAATCCAGGGACTGCATGGTAGAAATGATGAGCAGAGAAGTACAGGACCTTGTAAGAAAATCAGAGATCCTTATTCTCAGGCTCAAATGTCTAATGCCCCTCCTCCTGCTCAGTCCCTCCTAGGATGCATTCTCTTGCACTCCCCCCACCCCCACCCAGTGTGGGGATCTCCTGCCTCCCCCGCCCATCCCCCCAGCAGCTTCCATCCCCCTCACTCCCTCCTACTTGCCTGTATAAATTAGCACCCCTGCCTCTGAACATCTGGTGACAAACAGTGGCACTGATTACAGGGGCCGTGCGTTTCTTGTGTGGATTTCGCGGGACTGTCCCTGGGGAGGATGGGGGAGTTGCATCCTCAAGCTTGGTGTTGGCGGGAGGCTGCTCTAGCGACCCCAGCAGGCCTCCAGGACAGGGAGACTGTGGCCTTGAAGCTACCTCGTGCAATTCTCAGCCAGGATCCGCCTCAGAACCATTGTATGGAAATCAGATCTGCTGGTGGGAACAAATCAGGAATGTCCAGGACAACCCAGAACTTGATGGAGGGGCCTCCTTTGCAGCACCCCGGTGGGGTGGTTGTTTAAAGCCCCTTGAATTCCTCGAGCTAAGGAAAGCTCACTACCGCCCAGGTTTTCCAGGGTTTATCCAAGGTCATCCTGTGAGATGATCAACCCCTTTCTTGGGGGAAGCCCTTGAACTGTAAAAGCTGCCACTGTTGGACCCAGAACCCCCTAAGGGACAAGAAGAGTTTGCAGCAAGACTCTCACCCATGCCAGAAGATCAATGTTCAGGGATCTTTGTTACCATGTTGTTGGTGATGGTGGAGAAACCGGTGGGATCCTTGTCGATGTCCTTCAACAGGAGGATGAGGAAATACATTTGGGTACTTCCATACTGTGAAGTACTCGAGGATTGCTCCAAAGAATGGGGTGGGTCTACTCACATGCACTGTGAAGGTGGAGAAAGTACCTTGTGAAACAGGCATCTTCCACAAGGGGACATATATGTCCATGTCTGTACTCACAGAGTGTGGCCCCGCTGCTTCTGGGTAGCAGGATTTTGGAATGCACTTTCACCCTTTACTATAGACACTTCTGTGTATTTTTAAAAAATTTTTAATGTTTACTCATTTTTGAGAGACAGAGACAGAGCACCAGTGGGGAGGGGCAGAGAGAGAGGGAGACACAGAATCGGAAGCAGGCTCTGAGCTGTCAGCACAGAGCCTGACGGGGGATTCAAACCCACGATCCGTGAGATCATGACCTGAGCCGAAGTCATATACTTAACCAACTAGGCCGCCCAGGTGCCCCTGACACTTCTGTATAGTTTCAAAGCAGGGAGCATGCCTTACTTTCCATTAGTAAAGGATGAAGACATTCCCTATCCTGTGGCAGTCTGCCTGGAGAGAGCCCCAAGCAAGCAGGGCTGGCTCACCAATCTATCTCATCTATCAGCTCGTTTGCGGTGACCATGGGCCAGGCACTTGCCTCTAACGACCGAGACGGACACAGCTATAGTCGTACTGTTCTACTTGGTAACTCTGGTTGGTCTGCTAGCAAAGCCTGGACATCTCAGTGGCTTAATGCCATCAAGGTGACTCCTTGCGTTTCAACAGTCTGGGTCAGGCTGTGGCAGGAGGCGGACCCAGGCTCCTGCCACCTTGTGGCTCCTTTGTCACAGAGGCTGTGAGGGGAGGGAGGTGGCGTAGCCCCCTGGCTCCTTTCCCACGTAGGTCTGCGTGATGCATACCTGCTGCTGCTCCCAGTTCACGGTGGGGGAGCGGTCCGGCCGAGCTGTCTCCTAGACACTCAGGGTCGGGTCCCCACCCCAGAAGTTGCTCTGCTCTGAGGCAGTGAGCACAAATGTTCTGGGCCTCTCTGCCTCCCCTACCAGCAGCTTCTCTTGTGCAGATTAAGTGCCTTGACTTAGAAGCAGGGAGGGGCCTCACCTGAGTATCCAGGTGGGATCTGAGTTACAGAAGCCCCAGGATCTGTGTCTCAGCAGTGCTGAGGAGGGTGCATTAGGTCTGTCTGGGGTTCCTGCCAGGGGCTACTCTGTGCATTCATCAGCTTCCTTGCCTCTAAACACCACTAAACAAAAACACATATGGCATAGTGCCCAGTGTGGTTAAGTGCCAAGAAGAAAAATAAAGCTGGGCTGGGGAGTTATGGGGAAACGTGTAACGGTGTGCTGGTATTTTAGGCAGGGCCAGCAGGGGTGGCCTGTGTGAGGAGGTGACTTCTGAATAAGGATCTGACTGCAGGGAAGGAGCCACGTGGCATCCCTGAGGTTGGGGACAAGCATGGCAGTCCAGACCCAGCCAGGAAGGCCTAGCCTGATCTAGTGAGTGAGCCAGGATGTCAGGAGAGGTAGGTACAGGTGGGGCCAGATGGTGTGGACCCTTGGGTCGGCCGTGGTGTTTGAATCTTATTCCAGTCGTGCTGAAACCAATGGATGAATGAATGACATGGTTAGTAACAGGGCTAAGAGTGCAGCACAGGGAACTGAAGGAGTCCCGGGAGCCCCACGGACGTGTGGCCGGTGTGGGCGTCTAAGGACAAGATGCCTGGGGAGCAGGAGAGGTAGGCTGGGTAGCAAGCTTACAGACGCTTCCCCAGGTCATGGGTCAAAGATATAAACAGGCCATTTACAGAAGAGAAGATACAAAAGGCCAAGCGGCCAGTGAAGAGATGCGCAAACTCACAAGTAGTAACCAGAGGAGCACAAGGGACCTCTCTGTCGATTAGACTGGGAAGAATCGGAATGTTGGGTGCCACCGAGTGCTGGTGTGGGTACAGGGTTAGAAGACCCCTGGTGCCTGTGTGGGAATGGCAATGGGCGGAGCCAGTCAAGGGAGCCACCTCTCAGGGCTCTTGCAAGGGAAGTCACACCTCTCCCAGCTGGGACACAGCAGTTCTGCTCCTGGCTACCTACCCCCAACGTTCTCATGCAAGTCCTTTAGGTGACATTCAGTGTGCAGGATGTGCCCTGCAACGCCGTTCAGGGCAGTGGGCATTGTAGGCACCGGATGGATGCCCCCCACGAGAGAGCAGATGGCCACATCCTGAGCATGCACTTATTTGCTGGGCAGCATGTGGTGCACTTGACCTCGTTGTTTGATTGCAGAAAGAGTCCTTGTATCCTGTCTTCTGCTGTGGAGGCTGAGGCTCCAAGTTAGGAGCTAAGGTCTATGTGACTCCCTCCCCTAGAGTCCACGGTCCTGGGTGGTTTCACTCAGCTCCCCATGAAAGGGGCAGCTCCTGCAGACAGGGTGGCCGTGAGGCTGGGCAGTCCTGGTCTCGCAGGACACAGCTTGGCTATGGCCAGGAGCCCGGGTATGAGTCTTGGTTTTGCTGCTTAGCAGCCCCCTGACTTCAGACAAGTTGTCCCTTTGCTCGGCACCCACAGGGTTTGCACCTGTGAAATGGACATGTTTTGCACGCTAAGGCATCAGAAGCCTTAGTGAGGTTGCCCCAGTCGCGCTCCAGGCACAATCAATGTTTGCTTCCCTCCCCCCTATTCCCCGGGCACATAGGGGCAAATCTCTCATCCCTGCACCAAATGTAAATAAGGAAGTCTTCTCAGAGGAGGCATCTCTGATCATGGAAACTGGCTTTGGGAAAGTTAGATCCAGGCAGACTGAATTCTTCCAGCTGTGTGGCCTTCACTTAATGCTCTGTCTCCCCCACTGTGAAACTTGCTGGTCCAGGTGACCAGACACTCTGACCCAAGCACTGCTACTTGGTCAGGGCCCAGGAGCTCTGGGGACTCTTTCTGAAAGAGCCCCATGTGGGGAAGAGGGAGAGCCCCCAAGGAGTATAGATGAATCTACACACGGATATGTGATCCTGTTGAGGGGTTCACAGCGGCCAGAGGCTGTATGTGGGTGCCTGTGAGACCCCCAGCCCTTCTCTGACCAGCAGACCCTCTTCTGGGAAACCTTCACAAAGGTACTTGGAGTCTGGCCTCCCCTGCCATCAGCCTGGACCCAGATATACCAGAGGCCAGGCATGGAGGTACAAGGCTGGCATTTGGATAACAGTGGCTGGTACCTGAAGACTGACACGGACAGAAACAAGAGTTTGGGCCCTGCCCCCTCTCAGCATGGGGCTCTCACCTCTCATGGACCCCAGCAGGGGCTACTCACTGGGCTGTTGGGCCCATACAATGGGGCAATCAAGGGGCATTAAGCACACAACCCTGATAAAGCCACAGTCATTGTTACTCTTGAAGTCCCACCTCTCCCGGGAGCAAAGGGGACTGAGCCCCCAGGATACCCCTGGGCGGCAGAATCCCATTTGTCAGGACCCTCAGTCAGGAGAGGCTAAGTTATGCTGCTGTAACAAAAGTCCCAAATCCCGCCGGCTTAGTACAACAAAAGTTTATTTCTCACTCCTGCAAAATGTCCCAAATGGGTCAGCTGTGGTTTTGTTCGGTGGCCTAACAGAGCAGCAGCCACTGTGGGGAACACTGCCCGTCACTCTGGCAGAGGGGAGAAGGGAGATGGGAGGCACTACTGGCTCTTAAAGCGTCCCCCTAGAAGTGTAACTCATCCCTGCACCGCCCTACTATGTGCCCAGAGGCTAGAGGGACAGAATCTTTGCAAGCAGTGCCAATGATTCCCATACCATCCAACTTTTTAAAAATTACTATTATTGTTGCTGTTATTATTTTAAGCATGGGGTTCAGACGGATCAAGGAGTCAGCCCCAGACCACAGAGCCATCCTTGGCAAAACAAAAGCCATTCCCTTATGTGACAAGAGTTTCCTGAACAGCTACTATGTGCCAGACACTGTATTAGGCAGTGGGGAAATTATAGAAAAGAAGAGAGTGTGTTTAATTTTTTTTTTTATTTATTTTTTGCATGTGGTATGGAGAACACAGACAAGAAACAGAATAATAAATAAGTGAGCAATGTGTAAGCGAGAAGGTAGAAACGAGAGCAAGGGAAGAAAGGTTGGCATCCTGGAAGGATGAAGTCCCATTCGGTCTTAAATAGGGTGGTCAGGCCTCGTTGAGAAGGTGTCACATGAACTAGGACTTGAAGGAGATGAAGGGTGAGCCACGGGGATGCCTGGGAAAGAGCATTCCAGACAGAAGCAGCAGCGTGCACAAAGGTCCATTTTGTTACTCGATCAGCAAACATTTATTTATTAGGGCCTACTTGGGCTAGACAGGTGCTGAAAGCCTGGCCCACAGGGAAGAATGAAATAATCCCTAACTGTGAAGACTTCAGAAAGCAATAGGGAAGAAAAGAAAGGCCTGGTCATTAATGGATTAACCATTCATCCATCCATCCGCCCACCCGGTGAGCAATTATGTAGTACCCACAGAGTGCCCTGCCCTGCTGGGGCCTCAGTGAAGGATCAGATGCTGTCTCCACCTTGCATTGCACCCTATCTCGTGGGGGAGGTGGCACAGACAGCTACTCTCCAGTGTGACAGAGGAAAGCTGGGTGGTCACAGGGGCCCAGGGAGGAGCCTGTGGCCCAGAGAGCTGGGGGGCTAGGGCCGCGGTCCTGAGGCCTGGGTAGGCAGCCACAGCAGGGGCCATCTTTGGTCAGGGCCAGACTTTGCAACTCTGGCCTCGTTGGGTGCAGAGGTTTTGTCATGTTCCTGTGAGGCTTCCCAAGCTTTATTCAGAGGTGCCGTCACGTCCCTTAGAAACAGTGCACCTCTTACGGGTCTTGCTTCTGTGATCCAGTGGGTGGGTCTGGAGCAGGGCTCAGTGTGGAGCTAGGATTCTCCACTACCAAGGCAAGCAAGGCCTTTCAGAATGCTCTACCTGTTGCCCAGAGCATCGTGAGACTTTCAGTCTGGTGAGTGGGAGCAGGTGCTATTCCCAGGTGTGAGGGACACCAGGTGACCTTGTCTCAGACCCTTTCAGACAGTTCCTCCCCCGGCTTCAAGTCGTGTCCTCGTGTGCATGCACTGATGGCTCCATTGGGCCCCGGACCCCTCTGCAGATCCGGGCAACTCTGACCTCTGTGGACCCCAGTGGTCTCTAGGTGCTACGGCTCCCTATCCGGTGTCCCAGCCCGGAAACTCAAGGCAGCAAGCCGAGGCAGCCAGAAGGCTTACTTCATTTGCTCCCCACAATACAGGGACAATACATTGTCCTCTGGGGCCCAAAATCCAGTGTTTTGATAATTACCATTTCAGGCCTTTTGTTTGTTTTTGGTTGTTTTAGGCAGGAGGGTATTTTGCTCGCCGTGACACCCATTTTGGCCAGTCATTCTATGCCTTCCTCACCTGATTTAAACTGGATTCTTCTCTCCTCCCTCTCCTTCCCTTCTGCCAGCTTTGGCTGATGTGTGCTCCAGGCCAGACCCTTCACTGTGCCCTGAGGGAGGCCAGGTGGAGGTCAGAGAGGGCCCAGAACCTGGAGAGAAGGAGGAGGGGTTCGCACGGTGGCGCCATCCAGCTGCGTGCACTCAGAGGAAACCTGGGGACCCAGAGGAAGCTCGCGGTGATTGTCATCCACCCTGCCTTTCACTGATGACAAAACCGAGGCCCAGGGAGGTGAAGCCCCTCCTAAGGTCATACAGCGCAAGAGGTCAGAGGGGATTTGAACCCAGGCCTGTCAGACCATGATATTAGTAGCTGACATTTGTTCAGTACTTTTGCTGGGCGGGGCACCACTCTAAACACAGCATGGCAAGCCGTGCAATCCTTGGCACAGCCCCAACAGGCAGGAATGTCGCCTCAGTTTCTAACAGGGTTTCAGAGTACTGGGACTCTGGGACTGGAGTTTGAATCCCACTTCTAGCTTCTCTCTCTCTCTCTCTCTCTCTCTCTATTTATTTATTTATTTATTTATTTATTTATTTATTTATTTATTTTTTCGAGAGAGAAAACACAAATAGACGAAGGGCAGAGAGAGGGAGAGGGAGAGAATCCCAAGCAGGCTCCACACTGTCAGCACAGAGCCCAATGTGGGAGTTCTAACTCACAGACCATGAGATCATGGCCTGAGCTGAAAGTTGGATGCTTAACCAACTGAGCCACCCAGGCGCACCCCCCACTCCTAGCTTTTAAAGTGTGTGTGTGTGGACGCCTGGGTGGTTCAGTCAGTTAAGCATCTGACTTGCTCTCAGGTCATGATCTTACAGTTTGTGAGTTCAAGCCCCATGTCAGGCTCTGTGCTGACAGCTCGGAGCCTGGAGCCTGCTTTGGATTCTGTGTCTCCCTCTCACTCTCTGCCACTCCCCTGCTTGCGCTGTCCCTCTCAATCTCTTTCTTTCTCAGAAATAAACATCCAAAAAAAAATTTTTTTTATTGTGTATGATCTTGGATCCATTACTTAAACCCTTTGCCTAAGTGTCCTTACTTAAACCAGATGTTATAGGTCAAATTGTGTCCCCCCCCAACACACATACAAATTCCTATGTTGGGGTCCTAATATCCAGTACCTCAGAACATAACCTTATTTGGACATAGTGTCTTTAATGAGGTGATCTAGTGGAAATGAAGCCATGTGGATGGCCCTAGTCCAGGATGACTGGTGCCCTTATGAAAAAGGGACATTTGGACCCAGAAATCATTGAGGGAAGATGATGTGGAGAGGCTCAGGGAGGAGACGGCCATCTCTGAGCCCCAGAGAGAGGCTGGGCACAGACTCCCCTACAGCCCTGAGTAGGAATGAACCCAGCACATGCCTTGATTGCACGTGCACTCGAGCTGTCCAGAGATCGTTCCTGTTGCCTGAGCCCGCCCAGTCTATGGGACTAGGCTCCAGCAACCTCACAAACTCCCATCCCAAAGCTGATAAGGACAGCCACCTCCTTCTGTGAGGATTACATGAGAGAGGGCGTGGCACGCAAATGTCCAGTGATTGAGAGGAAGCTGCGGCCCAGAGAGGCAAAGCAACCTTTCCGGGATCACATAGCGCACACCTGTGCTCCTGATAACTCTGTCACCCTGTCTGAACTCCAATCTAAGCTCCCTCCTGAGTGTACTTTGCCGGAGCTCCTGCCACCTTGGGCCTTCTTTGCCTGTTGCTGGTGCTTAACCACACGAATTGATCGTCCTTTCAGAGGTCAAAGGTGGGGGGGGGGAGGGGATGAAACAACAGAGGAGAGGCCAGGCTGGCAGAGAAAGGACATAACTCAAGGAAGTAATTATATATTAAGTGAAAAAGTCCCACCGGCGTGCTCACTGATGGAGCACCACCAGCACCGCCACGTCCCTGATAGATGTGCAGCCCTGGCCGCCTTCTGCCGGCAGGAGCCGTGTCAGAGTGTCTGCCGTAAGTCAAGTCTCAGCCACCATCCAGGTGCGCTGGCTAGCAGGTGGGGGCCGGCCAGTGGGTGGGGGGTGGGGACTGTGCAGGGCAGAAGAAGACACTCCTGTGGGGAAGAGGACCTGGCATTTTGGGATGGAGCAGCCTGGCACCTAATTAAACACTAAATGATGGGCCCTGGGAGTTGAGCCTCAGTTTCCTAGTCTGTAGAATGGGTGTCACTGTGATGAGCGAGACCCAGGACCTGGGGGTTTTCAAGAGCCTGTTGCTGAAACTGCTGGAGGCCAGAGAGGGTCAGGGTGAGGATGCAAAGAATAGTCCTCTCTGGTCCTCCAGAATGGGGGAGGGGTGCAGTTGGGTGGGGGTGGGTTGAGCAGATGATGGGCTGTGGGGTGCGGGGGGAGGGGGGTGTAGGGGGGTGTGAAGGGGCAGTTAGCTGGGGATTGAGAAGACTACCCCAGGGTCTGAATTTGAGGGGAAATGGTACCAGAATGAAAACTGCCCATCGTCATCACAGCTCAGCTCTCCTCCCCACCCCTCATCCCTGCCCTGGGGAGAGGAGCCATAATGCAGACCACGGAGGGAAGGCATTATGTCAGGATGTACAGCCAAGTGGCTGGGCCGTGCTGCCTGGGGACAGCACCCCAGGATGTCCAGGAGGCTGGGGCCCTCAGCACCCAGGAGCCCAGGCAAAGTTTGGGTCACCAGATTTAGCAAATAAAAGCATAGGATGCTAGTTCATGTGGATTTCACATAGACAATGAATTCTTAGGATAAGTATGCCCCATGTAATATTTGGTACATACTTGTATTCAACTTTCTGTTGTTGCTTCTCTGAAATTCAGAGTTAACGGGCATCTTGCATTCCATCTGACAACCCCAGATGCAGAGACAGGCAGGAGAAGCCATCTCCTGGGGTCTGGGGAGGGAGCTCTCAAGTCAGACTGCCCCGGGGTCCAGTCCCCCATGTAACTAATCCCACGACCTCGTCAGATCGCTGGAAACTCGGCCTGGGTTTTCTCCTCCATCTTCAGAGTGCCTACCTCATGAGACTGATGTGAGGACTTGGAGAGACCCTTCTAAAGCCCTGAGAACAGCCTGGCATGCAGTCCCCACTCAACAAGTGCTCCCCCGCTATTATGTACTGAATCTGGGTGAGCAGAAGAACTGTGATCAATCACTAGCCATGCATGTGAGGCGGCAGGTTTCAAACACTGGGGTCTCAGGACCCCTTAACCCTTAGAGAAATTACTGCAGATGCAGAGTTGTGTGTGTGCATGTTTGATCTATCAACAGTTACCGTAACAGAAATTAAAGCTGAGAAAGAAATGTAAATATTTATGTATTCCTCTTAAATGATAATGAGCCCGCTATGTTTACATAAATAACATATTTAAAATTAAAAAAAAATTTAATGTCTATTTATTGTTGGGAGAGAGAGACAGAGTGCAAGCAGGGGAGGAGCAGGGAGAGGGAGACACAGAATCGGAAACAGGCTCCAGGCTCTGGGCTGTCAGCACAGAGCCTGACCTGGGGCTCGAACTCACTAACAGTGAGATCATGATCTGAGCTGAAGTCAGATGCTTAACCAACTGACTGAGGCACCTGGGCGCCCCCGTAAATAATATATTTTAAATTAAAATGGCTCTGTCTTTTAAAACCAGTGGAAAAAGTGGCGTTGTTTTACATTTTTGCCCATATTTCCTATGTGTGGCTTCATCGAAGTCAGCTGGCTTCTCGCATCTGCCGACCACTGCATCCAGTCCCATCTGCTGTCGCGTGTCATCTGGCCTCTGGGACACGCTACATCTGGGAGCACACGCGTGTGAGAAAGGCAAGTATCTCAGTACTACCGTAAAAATGGTTGTAACCTTTTGATTTGAGTCCGAGTGGGGGCCGCGGATCACGCAGGTCAGAGAGGCCCCGGGCAGCCCCGGAGCCCTGCTGCACCCGCTGACGGTGGGGACGGCATCCGGGCTGGCCGCGCGGCCATCCTGGCGTGGGCTCTTCCACGGCGGGCATGCACAGCCGCAGTCTGCGCTGAGCCTCGGGGAGCCCGGCTGGGGTTAGCAAGCACTTTATAGCGAGGTCGCTAAGGCCTGGACCTTCTTGGCCTGGCCATCCCGAGCAAGAGGGGGCAGAGTGGTGACGGGAGCCCCGCGTCGTGAGCTCTGGGGAGGACACGCTGTGCTGTGTGAGACAACCTCAGAGCCGCAGAAAGTGCTGGGCCTCAGGAGTCGTCTCTCTTCATATCAGTGATCTCCTTCCTGCCTGTGTGTTCTCCTGATCCCGGTTCCCACCTGCCCCTGCGCACCCCCCACACACACACACAGTGGGGGCCTGCCACCAAGGAGGGGCCAGGGACCTTGGGTGAAAGGTGAGCGTCAAGCCAGGGCCTCCAGATAATCAGGGTTGCTGAGCCTGTGGCTGGCCTCTGCATGTGTATCTTGACAGCGCGACCCTCTACCCCTCGAGGCGTCCTGTGTGTGTGTCTCGGGACCTGTTGACGGGGTCTGTCTAGGGCTCTGGTCACGGCGGATGCATGTCTGTACTCCCCCTTTGTTGTTGTTGTTTTAATTTTTTATAAGTTTATTTACTTTTGAGAGAAAGAGAGAGTGTGCACGAGGGGCAGAGAGAGGGGGAGAGAGAGAGAATCCCAAGCAGGCTTCGTACTGGCTGCGCAGAGCCAGAGGTGGGGCTCCAACTCACACACCATGAGATCATGGCCTGAGCGGAAATCGAGAGTCAGACACTCAACCACTTGAGCCACCCAGACACCCCTGTATGTCTCCTTTGTAGGTTACTGGTCCCTCCCTGGGCCGCATGCAAGTCCCTCTGGGTCTCTTACTCAGTGCCCACGTGTGACTGTGGGTCCGTGTGGATGCCATATAAGCAAGCACCCTGACACTTTCTCAGGGTCGGAGTAGCTGGCCATCGTGGGGGCGAAGCTGGAGGGTGGTGGCAGAGTTTTCCTGTTGTTTCCAGCACATTCTTCTGGGGCTAGGAGTATTGTTAAGGCAACCAGCGGCCACCTGGTCAATGGAGCAGCTGTGTCCGTGACCACGTTAGGAGAGCTCGCTCTGTCTCTGCACTCCCATCTGGCCCCTGAGCTGGCAGGCAGCACAGGGGACAGGCCACCTCTGTCCCCTGGCTCCTTAGCTCTAGAAGCCCACCTGAGCCCACTGCCCCCACCCCCACCCTCTTCCTGGGCCCAAGCAGGGGCCCCGCACATGTGGGAACAGGCTTCAGATCTTCAGTCATTCTGATTCAGCAAAGATTTATTAACCTCGACTGTGTGCTGGGCACTGGAAACCAGGGGCACCAAAGACAGACAGATGAGGTCCTACACTCACAGAACTTAAGAAACATATTAATACCCATGCCTCACACTCTCTCGGCCCTTACGGTGTGTGGGTCACCGTTTTGTAACTTATGTGTGGCAGTTCATGTAAACACTGCAATAATTCTAGTATTGTGCCTGTTTTCCAAATGGGGAAATGCAGGCACAGAGAGGTTAAATTACTTGCTCTAAACCACACAGCAGCAGAGGCAGATTTGAACACAGGGTGCCTGGCTCCATGCTTTGAACCACTAGACTGCACAGCCTCTACTAAATGAGAAATATAATTTCAGATAGTGGTAAATACCACAAAGAAACAAAACTAGTGACTGAAGGGTGCTGGACACTAGGGTCATTGAGGTTGTACCATTGAAGAGTTGGCATCTGAGTGGAGTCTTATTAGCCAAAGAGAGACAGCCATGCAAAGGTCAACGGAAACAGCATGTGCGAAGGCCCAGAGGCAGAATTGGAACATGGCATGTTGGAAGAACAGAGTGAAGGACACTGGCTGGAGCCTAGTGAGGGAGGGGTTCAGTGTTGTAACAGATAAACTTCCAAGGCTAAGTGGCTTCCACAAAAAGACATACATTTCTTGCCTGTGGGTGTTCCTTGACCAGCCGGTGGCTGTGCAGGGACCATTCAGAGCCCTTCTTTCTGTGGTTCCACTGTCCACAGCCTATGGTCCCTGGGTGGCTGTGTCAAGCTAGTGGAAGGGAAGGGGCGTGGGAGATGTCGATGGGCTGGGAGTGCAGTACTTTGTGATCCAGAACCTAGCCCCCTGGCCACTCTCAACCTCAAGGGAGACTGAAATGTGCTCCAGCAATGTGACCCGGAAGAAGAGGACCTGGGCATGGCAGGAACGTGGCTGGACTTGGCCACTAAACAGCTGCTGAGTGAGCCAACAGAGCGGTCAGATTTGGGTGTTTTCTGGTGTAGACAAAGGGGGTTTGCTGATGGATGGGAGGCCGAGGAAGACAAGACCCAGAGGTGGAGAAGCTGAGGTTCTGGGGGGGAAAGGGGAAGATTTGGGGTTCCCTCGGCCAGCTGCCAGGGCACTGTCCCTTTATGGCCCTTGGGAAGGCCCAGATCCTGCCCTGTGGAGCCTTGAGCTAGGCTTGGACATAAGTCCAGAGGGCGTGTGCATGTGTGTGCTCACACCTACAAGTGTGCATATGTATGTCCAAACAATAAATGGGAACCCGTCCCCAAAACTATCTCACTGCTGCTGGGCTGCCCTGTGTTGGTGAAAGGCCTTCCCCAGAAGGCACATGTGCCGGCCTTGCTGTGCAGTCTTGCCTAAAGCACTGCCCCTCTCTGGGCCTCAGTTTCTCCACCTCTGAAACCAGAGGTCTGGAGCAAACTGGAGGCCGCATGCTGGTGGTGGAAAGGTCAAGTTCAGCTTGCAGCCTGCACCGCCCTCACCATGTTTGTCAAAATACCCAAAGAGTGGGAGACTTTGATTAAAATTTTGATTCAGTCTTTTAAGATTTGGGCCTTTTTAATATCCATTTTGTTGAAAAGCCTCTTCAGGAATAAGCCAAAGAGGGAAAGATACGTTTGCCCAGCAGAGTCAAATATTTATTACCATAGCTGTGTTTGAGTTATCTTATCATTATGGAGAGAATGGCAATAATACTTATAATCAATAATATTTATTATTCATCTATTGCTCTGAAACTCCAAGTGCCATACAGTCATTAGTAGGAGGGACCCTCACAGCAGCCTCGTGATGTAGGTATTATTATCCTCCTTTTACAAGTGGAGAAACTGAGGCTCGGAGCTCACCTGAGCTGGGGGCCTCAGAAAGAGGGTGGCCTCAGGGCTGGGAACTAACAGTGTGCTGAGTGGCCAGGAGGGAGGTTGGCAGCCAACGTGGCCATTCTTCTCGGAAGCCTGGTTCCCCTCACGCCACACCTACCCTTTGTCTGCACAGTAAGGGCCTTCTGGTACCCAGGGAGGTTGGTCAGAACCTTCCCCGTTCTCGGGCACCATGAGGCCAGGGACAGGGAATGCAGGCTTGGAAACTCTTCTCGATCATGGCAGACTCTGGTTTTCTAAAGCAGAGATAAACCATGACATGGGATCTGAAAATACACGGTTGCATATTTTCTCTTCCCATACCTATCCACACAGCCACCCAGCCACTCCTCAACCATCCATCCACCCAGTCACTCACCCATCCACCTGTCCACTCTGCCACCCATCTGTTCATCTACCCATCTACTCACTCACCCTCCCATTCATCACCCAGCCACCCAGCCACTTGCCCATCCAGCCAGCCACCCATCCATCCACTCATTCCTTCACATCCCTACCCATACCGACACCCAAGTAAAGAAGAAATAAATGGTCCAAGGGAACAAATCAACCAACCATCCAGCCATTTTATTTGTCCATGCTGTAATCCAGGTCCATCGCTGACATTGGGGAGTCCAACACAGCCTAGACACTGGGAAGCACCCAGTGAGAGGGGCCATCAGGCTGTGGTCTCAGAGGTATCTGAGTTTCTCCAGTGTCTGTGGGCACAGAGTCCAGAGGTGCCCTCCCCTGATGGCTCAACACAGTTGCTCAAGGTCCCTGTAGTCTGCCTCACACCACACCTCACCCGCAAGCAGAGGCACCCGGGGACCCGCAGATGCACAGCCACACACCCACATGCACACACCACCCTGAACGTCTCAGGCACGTGGAGAGAGACACACACATAGCAGGGTATATGCGGGAGCACACAAGATGTGTGCACATCAGGACCCCAGAGGTGCTTGGAGGTGCAGCCACATGACGACCCCAAGACTCCTGAAGGACACACACACACACAGACATACACACATGCGTGCACACAGAAATGCAAACGAACATGGATTAGAACACCCACGGCCTCTTGGGGGAGAGCTTTCTGGGTTGAGAGGCACTGGATGTGGGTGGACCCAGAGCAGAGAGGCCTGGTTTACACCTCTCTGCCAGTCTGCCCTGGGACTGTGACATCCACAGGAAGCCCTGCTGAGCCCTGCCATCCATGGGACCCCTCATGTGTTTCTTCCCCATAACTGAGGACTTGGCCTCACCTCTGGGGACACATGGCAGTGGCAGGGGCACCCTGGTGAGAAGCAGCCTCCCTGAGCACAGTGGCGACAATCGAGCCCTGTGATGGTCACCCAGTGCCCAGGGCACGGGCGTGCCTGCCGCATGGCTCACTGTGAGGTCACTGCTCAGCGCCCCTGCTCTGAAGACCTGAGCGTAACAGGCTGAGTGAGGCTGGGGGTCTGAATCCTTTCCCAGGTATTACCCATGACACTTCAGTCCAGGCATCCAGGGGCCGCTTTCGCCCACTTGGCCAACAGAATTTGAGAACCCAGCTTGGTGAGGGTCCCTCCCCCTGGGGACCAGGCCTCGCTCCTCCTTACCCCAAAGTGAGGAGTGGAATTGAGAAGAAGCACAGGCCATGGAATGATACAGGCAGACTCGATATAAATAAAATATTCATATAAAAATAGTCTCTTACAAAATATTCTCTCTTATCCAGTGGCTCACTTTCCAAAAGATGAAAACTGCTGGGAGTTTTATTATTATCTTTCCTCTCTCTCCGAATTCCAAACTGGATTTTTCTACTGGTGTTAAGTGTGAGCTGGGCAGGACTCAAGGATGGGAAACGTCTCCAAATCTGGACCGGCTTAGATTTCTGGATAAGTAGCAGCAAACAGCAAAAAAATATAAACGTGTGTGTATATATATCTATATATGTATAAAGGACATCTGCTCTGAAACATCTAGTGCTGCAAGGGCATACTTGCAAAACCGACTAGTAGAAATATCTGCATAAAGAATAATCATGTACAGGCCTACTCGGCTCCTTGCTCTAGTGACAAAATTATCCCGCAAGGAAAGCAAGCGGTCCACTTTGATTGCAGAAAACGGATCCCGACGAGGTGGAAGGATTCTTTTTAATTAAATAAATTAATATTATTTTTTATCAGAATAAATTGTTAAATATTGCTATGTTGAGGCCCAAGGGTCCAGGGCTCCTGGTGCCAAAAGGCTCTGCTCCTCAGGCCAAGGCGGGCCCCCTGCGGTGTCTGGGGTTGGGTGGAGCAGCAGCGGGTCAGGAAGAGAATGGTCAAGGGCTCTGGAGAGATCTTTCCTACAGGCGCCCGCCGGAAGACCCAGGAGACTGTCCCTACAGCAGAAAAGACAAGCGCAGCGTTCCTGCGGTTCCCCATGCAGATCCGGGGAGAGACCCGCCACGGTGATTGCAGCTTGGAAGCTGTCCGGTTCTCCCCGCAGTCTGACTTGCAGCTGGAGAGGGCGGCGCGGCGGAGTCCCGGGCTCACTTGCATGTGTACACCTCGGTGCGCTCGCTGCACGTGTTGCACTTGACGTAGCAGCACCAGTGGAACTTGCAGTTGCACTGCCACACGCGGGCGTACTGGTGGGTGTTGTAGCCACGGCCGCAGCACATGAGGTCGCAGCCACTGGCCTGCGGTGCCGTCTTGTTACACGCGCGGCCCTGCGTGCCCACACTTCCCGTCACCGGGTCCTCCTCGCAGTAGTTGGGCGACTTCTCGATGTACACCAGGTCCGTGTCCATGGGCTTGCGGTACGACAGCGGCTTCTTGATCTTGAGGAAGGTGGGCCGCTTGTTGCGGCTGGCGCGCACGGGCTCCACGTGAACCGCCTCGTTGTACTTGTCCTTGAGCACGTAGCCCAGCTCCCGGAACTGCGGCAGCGTGGTCCAGCACGTCTTGGTGGTGCACGAGCCTGACACGCCGTGGCACTTACACTCCAGCTTCATGTTCTCCTCCAGGATCTGCGGGGGCAGGCGGGGAAGAGCATAGCGCGCGCGTCACTGCACGCCCGCTGGGTCCCCCAGCCCCGCCCTGCCCCGCCCCGCCGGCCTGGGCTTCCGGTTCCCGGTAGGTGGCGGACACTCACACCTGGTGTCAGATCCCTCTCACCTCCCGCCTCTGTGCTGTGCTCCTCCCTGAACTCGTTCCTTTCCTGGCCTCCCAGCTCCTATCTGGTCCTGAGCCTGGTGCTCAGATCAGTCCAGGCCAGCCCAGAGCACACAGAGCTTCCCTTTGGCGAGCACAGGTTTAAAATCATTTTGAACCAACACTTAAAAACCAGCAGCTCAACTTCCAGGGGTTATTTTTGGCAAATAGAAAGGGCATCTGGCAACTCTACAGTGAGACTCAAATTATTTAATAACTGGCACCACTGAGTGCTGACGTTTGGGTATGGACGCTGGCCACAAATGCCAGCATGGCCCTCCCGCACCTGCACCTGACTCCTTCACAGGCTGGCACCTGTGACCCCAATTTGCCACAGTCCCCACCCCTCTCTGTTATTTCCCTGACCTCAAGTATGTATTTTCAGAGGTCATCTGCTTTGACCACTTATGACATCTGCAAGGCACAGTGAACATCTGGGGCTGGGAACCCTGGCTCTGATTTAACTCTCTCTGACATCCAGGCTACATGATGTGCCTCTTCTGAGTTCCCAGTACCTCATGGGCTCCCACCGCCATGGCTCTGAGAGGCGGCGCTGTACAAAAAAGCAAAAAGCACAGATGCTGGAGCCTGGGTTTAAGTCCCAGATGCAACATCAACCTGCTGTGTGCCCTTGGGCAACTTACTTGACTCCTCTGTGATGCTGTTTCCCTGTATGCAAAACAGGGATAATAATTGTAATTAATTATAATCACGCAATGAGTTACCAGACAGCAACAAAAAAGAAGGAACTCATATACACAAGAAGAACAGATCTCCAAGATGTGATGTTGAGTGAAAGAAATTGGATGCAAAAAAAGAACATACTGTATGATTCCGCTGCTCCGAAGTTCAAGGTCAGGCAAAACTAAAGGCTGGGTTTCATTAGGTCTTTATTGGCATACATGGGCAGTGGGCTACAGATGGCCCGCGATGGCATTTTGCTAACACTTGCTTTGGAATATCCTAGCAGGAAAGGAGGGCAAAATTTACCAAACTGCCCATGGTACTAGATATTTAGGTTGTTTTCAGGCTTTGGGTTCTTTAAAAAAGTCTTTCTTTCCCTCCCTTCTTTGTTTGTCCTTTTTTTTTTTCTTTTAATTTAAATTCAAGTTAGTTACTATACAGCGTGGTCTTGGCTTCAGGAGAAGAACCCAGTGATTCATCTCTAACATATGACACCCAGTGCTCATCCCCAAAAGTGCCCTCCTCAGTGCCCCTCACTCATTTAACCCATCCCCCACCCGCCTCCCCTCCAGCAACTCTCAGTTTCTTCTCTGTATTTAAGAGTCTTTTATGGTTTGCCTCCCTCTGTTTTTATTTTATTTTTTTTCCCTTCCCCTATGTTCTTTCTTTTTTTAAAAGCTGTATTTTAGGGGGCGCCTGGGTGGCTTAGTCAGTTGGGCGTCCGACTTTCGCTTGGGTCATGATCTCACGGATCGTGGGTTCGAGCCCCGCGTCGGGCTCTGTGCTGTCAGTTCAGAGCCTGGAGCCTGTTTCAGTCTGTGACTCCCTCTCTCTCTGACCCTCCCCTGCTCACGCTGTCTCTCTTTCTCTCTCCTAAAAATAAATAAAACATTAAAAAAAAAAAGCTGTATTTTAGAAGGGAGTATCTTTGGAACTAAAGCTTCTCTTCCCTCCTTATCATCTTTGGCATGATTTTATCCCAATAGACATTTATGAGGCTCCTACTATGTGCCAGGCTCTGGGAGGGGGACATACTAGTGAGCATAGTTCCTGGGTCATAGTGTATATGAGCATTTTCATGGTCTTCATCTGGACTGCCAAATTAATTTTGCCTGTTGTGTAGTGAGAAAATAGTGCATTTGTGAGTAAATGACTGAACATGTAATCACCACCTGTATATACACTGTGCCTGTGCTTTTATACATGGCATTATTTAACTCCATGAGGTTAGTATGCTTTCATTTCACAGGGGTCAAAACTCAGGCTCACTATGTCCTAGAGCTGGTCTATGAGGCATTCAGAGGAAAAGGTCTTATTGCTGAGGATCTGCATCAACTGCTTGGTGGCTGCTTACTTGCTTTACGACCTTGGAATTGCCACACCTCCTCTCTGGGCCTCAGTTGCCTTTGCTGAAACATGGAATGAGAGCAATTCCATCTTTTCTGACAAAAGTCAGGAACAGAATCAGACATTCAAAATAATAGTCATGAGTTTTGCCTCTGGGCCTGGGCCTGTGTGGGTGCTCGGGACCCTGACAAGAGAAGGTCCCCTGTCTCCAAGGATGAGTGCATGTTCGGGATCCTCCCAGTCCTAAGAGCTCTGCATCCAGGAGGAGGTGACCAGTGCTTGAGTCAATGGACTCAACAGGAAGTGAGGACCACCCTGTTTCAACCACAGTATCAGCAACTGAATGAGCCAGCAATGCCACAGGTATCCAGAATGTTCAGGAACAGAGAATCCAGTTGGTGAATGCTCTGATTCCAGGACACCTAATGTGACAGAGCACCTACTGTGACAGGCACCCTCATATGACCTCCACACACATGCTGCTGGTACTGGATGAGCCACCCCCAAATAACAGATGCTCCTTTGGGCTGTCAGTGAGGAGACTGTTCCCATGCATCTGGTCCTCCTTCCCGCCCTGGCCCGAGAAGCGTGGGGACAGAGCAAGGCTCTGGGGAGTGGCGACACACTCTGGGGGCAGGGTTAGGCAGTGGGTTTTAGTGCAGTCAGACATGTCAGCACAGATGTGCTGGGGCCACTCACGGATTCTGACAACGCCCAGAATGCAGGGCCCCGGAACCTTCTTCACAGCTGGGGGGGAGCAGTGCATGCATGGCACAGCGTCTAATAAAGCTGAAGATGCACTGGCCTTAGCTCAGAAATTTCACTTCCAGGGTGTATATACACCTGAGAGAACCAAATGCTTGTGTGCACAGCAGACAGGTTTAAGGATGTTCATAGCTGCGGCATTCATGGACACATGGAGGGTGCCCACTGTGGATTCACGGTGTCTCTCCCCGCTGGGCACGCTCCATGTGTCCATCATGATGGACTGGGTAAGCCTAGGTGTGCACTCAGCGGACACCCCAGGGCAGTGACAATGAACAACTACAGCAAACCACACCAACAGAGGTCAAGGTCAGAAGTACAGTGGAGGGGAAAAACAGCAATCATAAAAGACTTCCACAGAATGATTTCATCACAATCAAGTTCAAAGAGGGGCAAAACTGGATTGTATTGTTCGGGGACACCTAAAAAGTATAATAAAAGATAAAGAAATGAGGGTCACAAATATCAAGGCGGTGGCTGTGTCTGGGGTGGGGCGCGAGGGGTTGTGGTTGATAAGGGTCATCTCGGGCACTTCTGGGGTGTTGGCAATGTCTGTTCCTTGATATGAATGCTTTATAATTATTCTTTTAAATCAATAGAGATGTTCTCTGTGCTTTTTTGCACAAATGCTGTATCTCACAATTTATAAAAATTGCTGTGATGTGGGGCGTTTGGGTGGCTCACTCGACTAAACATCCAACTTTGGCTCAGGTCATGATCTCACAGTTTGTGAGTGTAAGTCCCACGTTGGGCTCTGTGCTGACAGCTCAGAGCCTGGAGCCTGCTTCAGATTCTGTATCTCCCTCTCTCTCTGCCCCTCCTCACTTGAACTCTCTCTCTCTCAAAAATAAACATTTAAAAAATGCAATGGGTACAATAGCACAGGAAAGCATGTGCAACATCATGAGGTATCAGGCAAATGTAAATCAAAAATCACAGTGAGGGGCGCCTGGGTGGCTTAGTCGGTTAAGCGTCCGACTTTCGCTTGGGTCATGATCTCGCGGTTCGTGGGTTCGAGCCCCGCGTCGGACTCTGTGCTGACTGCCAGCGCGGAGCCTGGAGCCTGCTTCAGTCTGTGACTCCCTCTCTCTCTGACCCTCCCCTGCTCGTGCTGTCTCTCTCTCTCTCTCCTAGAAATAAAGCATTAAAAAAAAAAATTAAAAAAATAAAAAATAAATAAAAAAAAAATCACAGTGAGATACCCCTTCATACCATCTACGATGACAGACAGAAGACATACAGACATAGCAAGTGTTGGCAAGGGTGTGAAGAAATGACCTTCACACGACACTGGTAGGACTGTGAAATGGAGCGGTCCTGTGGACAACTATCTAGTAGTTCCTCAAAATGTTAAACAGGGTTGTCACATGCCCAGTGCTGTGACCTCCTTTGAGTCCTACCCCCCTCCCCATATTCATGTGTCGAAATCCTAACCCCCCAAGAGTAAGTGGGGACTTTGGAGTTTCTTAAGTCATGAAGACTTAATGCCTTGTTAAAAGAGACTCCAGAGAGACCCTGGCCCCTTCTACCATGTGAGGACATAGTGAGAAGGCTCTGACTTTGAGCCAGAAAGAGGGCCCTCACCAGAAGGCTGGTGACTTGAGCTTGGACTTCCAGCTTTCAGAACCATGAGAAATAAGTGTCTGTTTATAAGGTCTATTGTATTTTGTGATAGCAGCCTGAACAGACTAAGTCCACCCAGCAATTCCGCTCCTATCGGTACACTCAGGAGAAATGAAAACATATGCCCATACAAAAACTTGTAAACCAAAGTGAATGCATTCTTCATAATTGTCAAAGTGTGGAAACAACCCAACTGTCCATCACCTGATGAATGGATAAACAAAATGTGGCGGATCCACACAATGGAATATTATTCTGCCATGAAAAGGCATGGAGTGCTGACACACACGACAACATGGATAGACCTTGAAAACATTGTGCTCAGTGACAGAAGCCAGACACAAAAGACATAAATTGTATGATTGGATTTATATGTGATGTCCAGAATAGGCAAATCTGAGAGACAGAAGGTAGATAGTGTGGTTTGGGAAGAGACTGGGGCAAAGGAGGCACAGGCTTCTTTCTGAGATAACAAAAATAGTCTGCAATTGTGATCATGGTTGAACGTATCTGAGAATATGTTAAAAAGTGTTGAACTGGATACTTTAAATGAGTGCACTATATGATATGTGAATTATACCTCAATAGAACTAGGGATGTTTTAAAGAAGTTTCTTTCTTTCCTTTTTTTGCTTCCTTCCTTCCTTCCTTCCTTCCTTCCTTCCTTCCTTCCTTCCTTCCTTCCTTCTTTCCTTGCTTCCTTCCTCTCTCTCTCTTTCTGTTTATTTATTTATTTTGAGAGAGAAAGAGAGAGCACAAGCTGGGGAGGGGCAGAAAGAAGGTGATACAGCATCTGAAGCAGGCTTCCCGCCGTTAGTGTGGAGCCCAATGCGGGGCTCCAACTCACGAACTGTGAGATAGTAACCTAAGCTGAAATCAAGAATCAGACCTTTAATCAACTGAGCCAGCCAGGCACCCCAAGCTGGGTTTTTCTTTTTTTTTTTTAAGTCCCTGGAAGGTTTTAGTGAAACAGCAATAGGTTGTATTTGTGAGGTTGGGACACCCAACGTTTCCATCATGGCAGCTGCTGGGCCCCAAGCCCCAGTGCCAAAGGTCGGGCTTCTGGGTCAGGTTGGGTGCTGCCGCTCCCGCCACATGCAGCCTCCCGCACGACACCTCCCTCTTCCTGTGAGGCCACAGCTGGCCTGAGGCCATGGCAGTATTTGTGTGGGCCCCTAATCAGATGATGTCCAGCCCGTTAACCCTGCAAACTCTGCATTTTGAGAGCCTCAGTGATTGCATTATATCCATGCTAAGCTGGGCATAATCACAGCTGCCCTTGCCAGCACTGGCCACCCAGACGGGCATCCGGATGGGCACCCGGCCCTCTCCCCGAGGCAGGGGACGACAGCAGAGGAAACAAGTGTGGGACAAAGCCACATTCTTTGTACCCCCTGCCCCCACCACCAGAGGCCAGGCTGGCTATAGGCTTCCCCACTGTCCAAAGGGATTTCCAGGGCTCCCTTTATACTGGAAAAGTCTGGATTATGATTCTGAGGCATGTTGTCAGAGGGTGTGCAGGCACTAGGAGGACACCCCGTGCACCTTCCCAGTGCCTGGCACACAGCGGTGCTCAGCAAGTGCCCAAAGGTAAATTCACCATCAGGGTGCACTCAGACTATTCCATGACCAGCAAGCAGCACCCTGAATGCCCAGGGTCTGGGAGGCCCTGCCTGGCCGGCATCAGCCCTGCATCACTGGGCAGAGGGGAAGAGGGGAGGACCCCGGGAGAAACCACAATTCGGGGAGGGGCGATCAGAGGGTTTGGAGCACCTGGTGTGGACACACATCAATATTGTATGTCCCTGGTGGCACTGCTGGGTCCCAGCTTACAGAGCAGCTACATAAGACTGGGGTCTGCCATTTTACCAGCCTGCAATGCAGACGTGCCTCAGTGCAAGAGGAAAGTCAAGGAGAAAATAAGTCTGAGAGGCCCAGAGTCTGGTGCCTCACGGTGTCTGGGAGAACATGGACTTCTCCCGCCTCCCACCAGTGCGCTGGGGTGTGAACACCACAAGGGGCCTCAGGTCCCTGGGCTGGGAGGACTCTGAAGGAAACAAGAAGCGGCTGCTACAGGGTTCAGGTTTTACCTGTTGAAGGGATTGAGTCCCCTTCTCCACCTGTTGCCCTGGTCGGCTAGGAGGTGGGTGTTTATCATGAGTGGCCAGGGAAGCCAGGACCACGATTCACGACTTAGAAAGCTCTCAGAGCGGTGGTAACATACATACCACGCTGGTGCAGAGACCGTGCGGGCAGAGGGCTGGGAATGTGTGGGTACGCCTGTACCTTCTGCTCAGTTTTGCTGTGAACCTGAAACTGGTCTGAAAAATGAAGCCTATTTTTAAGAAAAAGATCTCAGAAGAGAAGCTGAATGCGGGGATGGTCTCTGGCATTGAGATAGGGCTGTCTCTGCTGCTAATTGGCCGGGTTCCCTCGCTGGCCCTCGGGTTCCCCATTTTGAACCCAAGGGTCTGAGCTAGACGATTTCCATGGCTGCTTCTGCCACTGCCTCTCTGTTTTCTGACTCTGTCTGTCTTGACTTTGCATCCGTACTGCTTTTTTAGCCTGTATGGAGTGTGTTCAGAGCCTGACGACATCTGATTTTCCTGACACTCCCTGACAGATGGGCATTAAACTCCCATTTCACAGGTAAAGAAAGGGAGGCTCAGAGAAAGGCAGGGACATGAGCAGGTTTGCAGAGCCAGAATAGGTGGCCTTCTTTGTGTCTAGTTTCCTTCATTCAGCATGTTTTCAAGGTCCTTTTCATGGCTGAATGATACTCCGTTGTACAGATATGCCACCCTCTGTCCTGTTCATCAGTTGTTGGAAAGGAGTCCCGTTTTTAATATATGTTTTTAAGTTTGTTTGTTTATTTTGAGAGAGAGAGCGTGCACACGCACAGGCAGGGGAGGGATAGAGAAAGAGGGAGAGAGAGAATCCCAAGCAGGCTCTGCGCTGTCAGCACAGAGTCCCACACAGGGCTCAAACTCACAAGCCATGAGATTGTGACCTGAGCCGAAACCAAGGGTTGGACACTTAGCCAACTGAGTCTCCCAAGCTCAGTCCTCTTTTTATATTGTCCGTAATGTCCTAGTCTGAGTGCACCCTGTGTACCAGCCATGACCCAGAGGCCACCCGGACTGCACGCTCCTCTGAGGTGAGCTGACAATGACCCCCTACCCCTTGACTCCCAGACCCATCCTCACTCTTCATCCACCTCTTTTCTCTGGCCCCCTGTTCCTTACCTGGCTAATCCTTACCGCCACCCCAGAGGCTCAACCCATTTCCACTACTGGATGTGCACCCTCCAGCAAGGCTCACGCATGTGCCAAACGACCCAGTGCCTCACAGAGGTGTTATCTAAAGTATCAAAAGGCCGAGCGAATCTAAAGATCCCCCAAGGGTTATAACACCTCCAATGACTGGAATGTCCTGCAGCGGTTAAAGAGAGTGAGGCAGTCCTGTACTTACTACTGAAGGCTGATCTTCGAGATACACAGGAGAACAAAGCAAGGCTCTGAAAAGTATGCAGACCATGAGCTCATGTGTGGGAAAAAGAAAAGATCAGAAAAAAGAAAAAAGAAAAGATCTGTGCACGTGTGTTGGTAAGAGCACAGACCGTCTCTGGAAGAATACATGGGAGTTAGTAAGAGTGGCTACTTCCAGGGAGGATGCCCGGTGCCAGGGGGCTGAGTGGGCACGACCCTTGCTTCTCACGGGACTGTACTTTTTGAAGATTCTATCATGTCAGAAAAAGTCACCTTGTCCACAAAGCCTTCCTCGATTGCCAAGGCAGTCAGTGACCCCCTCGTGGTTTCCGTGGCTGTCCTGGGCCATGGGGTATCTGTCACCTTGGCCCTGTGACGACTGTCTACTGTCAATATCTCCCATCAGGCCAGCACGTCTTTGTGGTGACATGGAGATACACCATTCAGATGCCTCTTCAAGGAAAGTCTTGCTTCAAAGCTACAGCTAGTGATATGCTAGTAAACTGGACCTTCAAACCCGCACGTGAGCATGTACACACACACACACACACACACACACACACCCTGTTTTGTTGTCTTTGCTAATTTCTTTGGGATAAATGTTCCTACCACAGCCGACTTTAGGCTGCAAATGATGTGACAGTTGGCTCACAAATCCCTGCATCTTTAACACTGGGTCTTGTGAGCCCAAGGGAGCTGGCCCCAGTGCATTGTGGGACGGCAAATGGAATCAGCATTCCGCCTCCGGTGGTTAGACCCTTTGGGGCCTGTCCCCGCCGCAGAACGGCAGCTTTGCCGGGGGGCCTGCAGCCAGGGGCCGACCGAGGCAAGGGTAAAAGGCCTGGCCACTTTGATGGGCAGTACCTGCCCCAGAGTTCCTGCCACAGCTCTGCCCGGCCAGCGACACAGCTCCACCTCTGCTGATTCCTGCTTCTGGACAACCGCACCTGTACCATTGCTTGGAGCCTGGGGCCAGGACTTTCACCTCCACCACCCTAGCGTCCAGCAGAGAAAGCCTGGCCTGGAGAAGCTATTGACCAGTAGGAAGTGGAAAGAAGGACCTAGCACGTGTCTAGTTGCATTCATTACCCACTCATTGTGCATTGAGCGCCTACTGTGTGCTTTGGGCCTCACACCTGTGGCACAGGCCCTGGGAGGACCATGATGCAAGGTGGTGCTCTTCCGACCTTCTTTGGGCCTGCAGAGCCGAGCCAGGAGCAGTGATAATAGTCCCCTCGATGAGTTCCACGAAGGAGTGGAACAGAATGCAAAGAAAACTTCTGACCCAAAGTAGCTGCTCTTGTGTGTGTGTCCGGGAAGCTTCCCTCAAGAAGGCAAAGGCCGAGCCAGCAGCCAGATAACAGGAAGGATAAAATAGGATCAGCCAAACTTTTCGGCCCAGGAAGCAGCACATGCCAAGACCTGGATGTGGGAGGGCTGTGGCCTGCCCATGAGATGAATGGGGTGCGGGGGGGCTGGCCACTCACGGCAGGGAGGAGCCTGGTTACCTGCAAGCCCAGGGGTGCCACCCAGGGCCTGTCGTGCAGGAGAGTGGTGAGGTCCGAATGACACCTTTAAAGATCATTCCAGGGGCGCCTGGGTGGCTTAGTCGGTTAAGCGTCCGACTTTCGCTTAGGTCATGATCTCGCGGTTCGTGGGTTCGAGCCCCGCGTCGGGCTCTGTGCGACTGCCAGCTCAGAGCCTGGAGCCTGTTTCAGTCTGTGACTCCCTCTCTCTCTGACCCTCCCCTGCTCATGCTGTCTCTCTCTCTCTCTCTCTCCTAAAAATAAAATAAAAATATAAAAAAAAAAAAAGATCATTCCAGAAGGGGCAGGAATTAGGTTAGAGAAGGTCAGAGCGGCAGGATGGAGCTGTGTAAGGAAACCATCCCCATCCAGAGTGGACGGTGGCTCTGACAAAGATGGTGGTAGAGGAGGGGAGAGGAGGAGCAACATCGGTAACACTTGGTGCTGGATGATCCGTGGGGGGTGTGGGGGAGGGCCCAGGGCAACTCACAGGCATCTAATGGATACGGAGACCATGAACTAAAACAAGGAACCTGAAGAAGGACCTGGCTGGAGAAAGAACATGACTTGAGCGCATAATGAGGAAGTTCCAGGCCCAGAAGAGGGGCATCTGGGGAACCTTTCGGTACCACTGAAATCTGGCCCCAGTCAGCACAGGCACTCACAGGAGATCATGCGGCTGGAGTCCTAGTCAGGATTCAGTCACGTCCACAAACTAAAACATGTGGTGGAAACCAGCCAGAAGCAGGGTAAATGCCTATAATTTTTGGTATTTAAAAAAAAGAAAAGATTACAAGAGCACAAGATATGAGAGTCTGAGAAAGACTGAAAGCTTTAGATGACCACATGTTCAACATGAGCGAATAAGCTGCTAAAAAGCCAATAGCCTGAGGTCACATTAACAGAGGTCTGGTGCCCACAGTAAGGGAGGAGATTGCTATGTGATTTTCAGAACCAAACTATGCCCCTGACAGATGGACAGAGACAGACACAGATAGAACATGTATAGGGGAAGGGGCCGGAGACCCCAAACCAAGGGAGCTGCAGCTGCTTAGCCCGGAGAAGGCAGTTCACGGTGTCCCTGGTCACCGCCCCAACTGCTCTGCAGGCCCATCCTGGGGCACGGTGAGTGGGAGGGACTGAAACCCCGCTTGGAGGGGAGTCACTGGACAGCAGATGCTGCTCGGTGAGAGGCCGGCCCTTGGCACCAGGCCAACCAGAGCTGGACGGGGGCTGCTGGGGAGCTTATGGGTTCCCTGTCCTGGAGGACGTGGCAGCAGCAGCCAGGGTCCGCAGTGGGGATTCGTGCACAGGATGGGGTGGGGCTGCTCTCAGTCTGCTTCTCTGCCCCCCCCAGTCCAGCCCCAGACCTGTCTGGAGAGCAGGAAGGATTTTCCGCACCGCTGGAGGGAGAAGAATCAATCTGTCTCTGACAGGTCCCCCAGGAAGTGCCAACAATGTACCAGGTGCTGCCCAGAGCCCAGAATTACCCAGGGCAGGATTCTTGGGCCTGGGAGGGGCCTTGGGAGAAACTTGGCTCCAGAAAATTCCTTGATTCATAGCACTGAATAGATATTATCAAAGTTGGCCTCCTGGGCTGTTGCAGACTTTTTGGGCTGCGCAGAGGATCTGGGGGTGAACTTCCTGGAGGAGGAAGGGGTTCTGAGGGGAGGGGGGTCAGACAGCTACCTCTGGCACCCACACAGTCCATGCCACAGGGGGCTCCTGTGACTGGGAGCTTCTGTCACCCTCCCAAGCGTTCTGAGAGGCATCAAATTTTTTAAAACCCTAAAGCCATTTCCCAGCATTGAATTCCACTGCTCCCTTTCACAAACCCTCCAGCACTGAGGCCACGGGGAAGAATGGAAGCCCCAACACAGTCTGGGAAGAAATCCCACCTCATGGAGCTCTGTCGCTCCTGCCACGCCCTCCCCCGTCCCCCGTGGCCTGACCCACCCAACCCTTCAAGGGCCCCCGAAAACGGCCCTCTTCCTCAGAGAGTCCTGCCCTGCTCACTGGACACTGGCAGGACTCCACCAGCATGGACTTCTCCCTCTCCCCATGCCCTTCTCCTTGTGCCTCATTTCACAGCAAGCCTGGAGTGGCCTTCAGAGCTATGCAAAAGCTGGCTCCTCAGTGAGGCCCAGCCACCCAGACTGGAGTAATCCTGTCAGTGATGGCTCCCAGCTCCTGGCAGCCACAGCTCCCAGATCCCACTGCTCATCACTCCCAGTTCCCACCTGTCATGGCTCCCAGTTCCCACCGCTCATAACTCCTAGTTCCCACCAATCATGGTTCCCAGATCCCACTGCCCATCACTCCCAGATCCCACTGCTCATCACTCCCTGTTCTCATCAGTCATCGCTCCCAGATCCCACCACTCATCGCTCCCTGTTCCCACCAATCATCACTCCAGATCCCACCAGTCATCACTCCCAGTTCCACCAGTCATGGCTCCCAGATCCCACTGCTCATTGCTCCCAGTTCCCACTGCTCACCACTACCAGATCCCACCAGTCATTGCTAAGGATAGGCTCATAACTCAGGCCAATCAGGGTCCATCAGAACAAGTCTTGGGGATTCAGTGTGAAGAAAAGACAAGAACTCTTAGTTCTATTTCCCTCCAGATGTGAAGAAGAAATGCAGGGGCCAGACCTATGCATAGGCACCTTGCAGTCATGTGAGTCTGAGAACGGAGTTAACTAAGAAAGCAGAACTGAGAAAGCAGAACTGAGAAAAAAAGAGAGGCTGATGGGTGTGTGCAACTGATTCCTAGGAATATCGTCGGCATCTGTATCCTGGATCAAGCTGCACCTGAATTCATTACCCCAGGACCATTCAGTTCCATGAACTGATGAATTTCCTTTGTTTTAAAGCTGACCTGAGTTGGGTTTCTGTCCCTTACATCCTAAAATACCCTCGTTGATACACAGCTCTCTTTATCAGGGTAGAAGAGATGCTTTTTGTAAAGTTAATACCCATTCCATGGGTTTTAAGTCACAGTATAGAGCAG
The DNA here is from genome assembly GCA_017311185.1 of Proteles cristata cristata. Taxonomy (NCBI): domain Eukaryota; kingdom Metazoa; phylum Chordata; class Mammalia; order Carnivora; family Hyaenidae; genus Proteles; species Proteles cristata. Next base: position 568,697 of record JAESUZ010003628.1, on the reverse strand, counting down.
ATCTGGAGGAAGGGGGAGGCAGGACTGGTTTTTTGAAAGGGCCTTGGGGAGGCCAGGACCTTGAGGGCTGGAGATTGAGGTCTGCTGCTTCCTTCCCTTTAATCCCCTCCGCTGTTGGTCAGCCTCGTTCCACTGCAGGAGGGGTCAGTTCTGGGCCATTGTGCCCCAGAGGATGAGCCGTGACTCAGGCAATCAGAATTGGTCTCTATGTGACAGTATGTTGTGATGAAAGGCTACCTAGGTAGCCCGAGAAGCCTGGTGCAAATCCTACCTCTGGTGGCCGCATGCTAGTGATGACAGAAATGACCAAAGGGAGCAGGGCACACTCCCCGTCTGGCTCTCCCTTTCCTCATCACACCCAGGCTTCCTCACCACAGAGGCTGAAAACTCAAGGCACCACTTGACAAAGAGAGACCTGAGAGAGTTAACTTTTCATTTCCCACCTTTGGAGGCTGCGATGTGAGAGTGTGACTCCTAGAGCCGTCTTGTGACCAAAAGTCAAGAGAACCAGAGACTGACAAGATGACTATGGCAAACGAGAAGGAGGGACATAACCTGGGCCCTCGAAGAGAGCCTCTGGAAAACAGAAAACAACAACAACAAACAAGAACAAAACACCTACATCCAGACTTCACTTTGCAAGAAAAAGCCAACCCCTATCAATGAAACCACTTCTCATAAGATGTTTTGTTACTCGTAACCAATTGCATCCTCAGTGATTCACTTCTTCTCGTAAAGTGGGAGCAAGCAAGTTCCTCAGAAGGAACGGTGGGGGTTAAATGGGAGAAGGGCTATGGGACTTGGTGCAGAGCCGTCACCGTATGAGCTTTCCAGTTTCCGTCGTGAATGCGGAGATGTGCCGCACACCTGCGAGGGCAGGGGCAGAGGGCAGTGCTCCAGGCTGGAGGAGCGATCAGCTAGGGGACCCCTACACAGCTGTGTGGCTGCAGGCAAGTCCTTTTCCTTTCCTGGGCCTCAGTTTCCCCCACCTGTACAATGAAGGGGCTAGAGAGGAATCTCCCAGAGGGAAGACGGGGACACAGAGGGATGAGGAAGACAGGGGCAGGAATAAGAAGCTAGCCGAATTCTCTCAGGCGCTCCCGAGGTGTGTGTCCATCTCGGCATGGCGCAGGAGCCACACAGACACAAAGGTCACTGCACGTGCTGAGTGTGCCCTGCTGAAGAGGTTCGGGGCCTTCATGGTCCCTCCCGTCTCCTCCCACACCCAGGCCTCTTCACCCCAGAAACCCAGCCTGTTGTAAACCCCCAAGGACAGCTCCCGAGGCTCATCTGTGCCACATGGGAGCCCGGGGCCTCTTTACGAAGCTCCCCGAGAAGGCCATGTCTTCTCCCCACACAGCACCCATTCCCCAGTGCCTGTGGTGTCCCCGCCCATCTGTGTCACCACCGGTGCTTGCTCCCACCCTCACATCCCGACCGCCCTCTCCCCAGCAGGATGCCTGGTTCCAGAACCTTCTCTGGACATACCCCGAGTGAGATGGGAAAAGCTGGCCACTGGTCAAGGAGAGGCACAGAAAGCAGGTGGCAGCGGGTCTGCTGGGTGTGGAGGCCTCCCCCCGGGGGGAGATGTTGGGTTTCCATAGAAAGGAGGTGCCCTGGGGCAGGACATGGTCACCAGGTCCTGCTGGCTTCTCCCAGGCCTCCATGCCCTAGCTGTCCCTCCACCCCTGACCGCATGTGACTGTGACCCAAACCTCCTGCATCAACCGAGCTGAGCCCTCATCCCTCATCCTCTGTGTGTGACCAGGGGTGTCCCTGACTGCCCATGTGCCACCCCCTGTGCTCAGGACCTCTTAGGCACGTCCCAGGGAGCCTGACGAGGTGGGGCCCTGCTGGAGGGGAGGCCCGCTCCCTTGCCCACCTCCCATGAGAGCCTGGCTGTGCCAGGCAGTCTGCATGCCCCCTCCTCCAGCCCGGACGCTCGCCTGTGTGCCCTACACCCACAGCCCACCTGCCGCCCCCCCCCACCGCGTCAGGACAGACCCAGCCAGGGGGACACCCCACAGAAGACTGAAGGGCAAGAAGAAAGAGAGGCTGGGACACTTATTCCCCAGATTCCCTCCCTGTGGGGACATGTGGTGGCCGTCACTGCATTTCCATACCTACAACCGCGGCTTCTGCCAAGTGGTCCCTCTTCTCCAGCTATACTTTCTCCAGTGACGTGGTTCCCTTCACTGCCCCTCAGGCCTCCGGGACGTAAGAGCTCCCGGGTCTTACCAGCACCAGGTCTGCAACAGGCCTCAGGATCCACCCAATGCTGCCCACACCCCTGTAAGTGATCCCTTCATCAAACTCTCCGCCGGGACCCCAACTGTGGCATCTACGAGAGCTCGGATGGGATGTGGGGTGAGCGGCACCACCTCTGGGCCTTGGGTCTGTCCCCTCCGCCGATGGACCACACCCACCGGCCGCAGGGCCAGGACCGAATGACCAAAAACGTAGTGCCAGGCTAGAAGGAGACTGTCAGCAAAGACAGCTTCTGTCGCTGGGACCTGTTTATTTTCGGTGTTGTGTGAAATGTTTATGTTGGTCCTGGATAAGAGTAGGGACGATTTCTCAGAAGAGGGCTCCACACTGGCTTTGTGCCCAAGCTTCACCTGTTCCTCCCACCAGACTGTGAGCCCCTCGTCGGATTCGCACAGCATCCCTCTCGGGCACATCTACCATCCTCCTCCCCATTCTGTGGGCGAGGAAGGCGAGTACAGCTGAACAGAAGGAAGGCAGAGGGCCCTGGTGGCCTCGTCCCCTCGGGCTATGGTCCCCAGGGAGCGTTTGTGCAGCGGACACCGCGGTGCCCACCCAGAACCCCCTCCAGGACTCACACTTGCCGCTGCCCGGCTGCCCAGGGCACAGCCACTGACGCTCGAAGGCGAGCTCTTACTAGGAGCTGCTCTCCCGCCATGGGAGCCACCTCACTCACGGTCACGAGCCCCCCAGGGCAACTCCAGCCAGTGACCGGACTCACAGCCTCTGCCGTGGCTGCGTCCCAGCCCACCGTCCCTCCCCTGTTTCCTTACGGGGGTCTCTGCCCAGAGCCCTTCCTGGAAATACCCTGTGTGTGAATTTCCAGGGGCTCTGATCTAAGACCATGGGGGACCCAGTGGGCCGCTGGCCAGGGAGACCATAGGCGGGAGCACTACCCTGGGAGGAGGGGCTGCAGGCTGACAGCCCAGGGTCCACACTAGGTGCTCCTCCTCTTCCCATTCTTCCTCTTCCTACAGCTCCTCCTCCTCTTCTTCCTGCTACTCCTCTGTTACTCCTCCTTCTGCTCTTCCTCCATCCCCTCTCGCTCCTCCCCTTCCAGCTGCCCCTCCCCCTCCTCCTTCTCCTCTCCCCCCCCACCCCCCCGCGTGTCAATCCATCATGAGCAGAAGGCAGCCTGTCGTTTAGCTGCAGCTGTATTCCTCTGGGCAACTCAGATGAAAGAGAGAAGGCAGCATTTTGGGGAAACATTTGGAGTATTTTCTCCTCAGCCACATTCTTTCAGTCATAGTGGATGCACTGACTTCAAGCAAATATTCCCGTGTGCCTCGGGTGGGAAGGGCAGGGGAGAGCCGCGTCCACGGGGCAGAGCTGGCAGAAGGCAGCGGGCACGGCGTCCGGCCCGGGCCTCAGGAAAAGGAGTGTCAGCCCAAACCGGACAGAGGAGTTTCCTGGTCTATACTGGGACCTTGTGAGACAGTGCTGGCCAGGTTACAGCTGCTGAGACGCCCTCCAGGCTCCCTGCCCTTGGGGTTCAAGTCCGGCCTGCTGCCCGCCTCTTGAGCGCTCCACGGACTGGCGTCCGGCCAACTTGGGGACTCATAGGAAGCCCCGTCTCAGGGACAGACAGCCCCTCATCCTAGACCTGTCTCCTTCCAGGCTCCACTCCCCCAGGACACCTGTACGCTGCTGCACACGGGCACACACACTCAGACACACCCCTCGTGCTGCACACACACACACCCTCCAGGCGTGCATGGCCCCCTTCATCCCCCAGCCCGTCCACACCCTCGCAGTCCTCACCACACCGTCACACGTGTGCTCACACTCACCTGCTGCCCCACTCCCAGGCACACACACATGTGTACACAGTGTGCACACTCACACACACCACCACACACCACCACACACCACTCAGCCCTGCATGGCACATGCTTATATAGTCCCTCACCCACCCCACACCACACATACTCCTGTGCTCAAACACACACACTCCCCACATGCTCCCACGTGAACGTACACATACTCCCCACCCACCCACTTGCATACAACCCACACACACTCCCCCCACATGCTCATATGCATACAACACACACGCACCTCCCCTCACACACACACACCATACATGCACCTCCCTCACACACACACACACACCACACACACACACACCTCCACTCACACACACCAGATTACACACACATGCACCTCCCTCACACACACACACACACACACCACACAATCCACCTCCCCTCACACACACACACACACCACACACATCCACCTCCCCTCACACACACACACCACACACACATGTACCTCCCCTCACACACACACACACATGTCCCCTCACACAAGCCCACACTTGTCATACACACATACTCCCCCCCACACTCACACGCATCCCACACACACCCTCAGAGGTGAGGGAACCTGATGGTGGAGGCCAGCAGACGGGCCCTCCGCTGCTTTCTGGCCAGGGGCCCTAGGCCAGGCCTTGGCGTGGCTCACCTATCAACTGATTGTAGCACAACCCTTTCCAAGGGCTGTTGTGGGCACTTCAGGTAGAACCCCATTTTCGAGGTGGGACGGACAAGCCCAAGTGGGCCAACGGCGGCTCCCGGAGCTGCCTCCTACCCCCAGCCCATCTCTCCCAGACACACTCTGCTTCTTTCTCATGAGCGGACTCACCCCGGGGTGCAGGAGGGGGGGAATGTGCTGACTAAGGGGCAGGCGTTCAAGGGGTCTGCCCTCGGGACGGGGTCTTGGGGGGGGATGTGGACTGTGGCATGGATGCTCGTCAGGTGACCCACTGTAGCGTGAGGGGCAGGGAGGCCAGCAGGAGTGAGGTGGGGCCACCGACCCTGCTGGTTCCTCCCAACTTTGGAGCAGGGGTGACTTGACCTGGGCGTGCATGCATGCGTTCATTCGTTCATTCATTCTCCTACTAATTCATCTTTCCACCACATGTTTGTTTAGTCCCTGCCCTGAGCTGGGCCCTGAGTTGGTGGCCAGGTGGGCACAAAGAGCCAAGCCCCCTGCTCCCTGGAAGCTCCCACTCTGCGGGGAAGGTGACCACACACCGCACACACCTGCCCCTCCCGCAGTCACACCTCCCCCACCCCACAGTCTGCTTCCCACAGCCCTGCTGGAAAATGTTTTTGAGCCCATGGAGGGGTCTGAATCAGAAGGGGTATCAGAGAGCACTGACGAATTATTCATGTTGTTCTGGGTACAGACAGTACCGTTGCTATGTTTTTAAAAAATCTGTATTGATTGGTGAAATAACATGATGTCTGGGGATTTGCCCCTGATGGGTCCAGTTTAGAGGAATTGGGGTGGAGACTGAAACAATGTTGATGGCTGTGGGCCAAATGTTGGGGTTGCTGTAGCTCGGGGCTCATCTTACCGTCCTGTCTCCGTCTCCCCCATCATCCCCCACTACCTCTGACCTCACCTCATATGTCTTGTCCACCACCCTTAAGTTCGACGGATCCTTTGCAGATCCTCCAACACACTGCCAGCCCTATGGGGACACGCGGCCCCAGCACCCAGAGATGCCCATGTCTGTCCAGACCCTCTTCTCTTGACCCACAGACCTGGGCGCCTTCAGGGACAACCCTGAAGATTAAACTTCAAAGACCCATGGCCTTGGACCTCGAGGACAGTGCAACTGTCAGACCTGAAACACACATCCACACAAGACTCCGATACAAATGTTCACAGCAGCACTATTTGCAGGAGTCAAAGCGCGAAACGACCCAAGCGCCCATCCATTGATGAGCAGATAAACAAAATGTGGCATGTGCGTGCGATGGAATAGGACACAGCCATGAAAAGGAATGAAGTACTGATACATCTCAACATAGATGGACCTTGAAACCATTAAGCTAAGTGAAATAAGCCAGACACGAATGCTCACCTATTGTACAACTCCATTTATACGGATGCCTAGGACTGGCAAATCCAGAGGGAGAGAAAGCAAGCTAATGGTCGCCCAGGGCTAAGGGAGTTAGGAGTGGGGAGTAACTGCTAACTGCTAATAGGTACGTGGTTTCTTTGGGGGTGATGAAAACATTCTAAAATTGTTATGGGGCTGCTTGCACAGCCCTTCTGTAAACACTTAATGGCAGGTCTTTCTGAACCACACAAAGCCCATGCTGCCTCAGGGCCTTTGAAGCTGCTAGGCCCTCTGCCTGTGACACCTTTCCTCTGGTTCGTCAGCTCCAGTTCTGCTCCTCAAAGCAACTTTCCGTGGTGGTCCATGCACTCTCCCCACCCTCCCCGCTGTCATATACCCCCGTTTACTTCCTCCAACCCTCCGGGACACTTGGAGATGACTCGTTTTCCTCCCCCTTCCCTGCCTAAATGTCAGCTCCCAAAAAGCACTGCCCTCATCTCCCATGCAGGAGGCATCTAGAAGAGGCTTGCCTCATAGGCGATGCTTCGCCAGCACTTGGATGCAATGAAGGAGTGAGCAAGTGAGCAAATGAATGAATTCATCCTGGCTCAGGAACCTAGCTGGCCATTTCCTTTGCAGCGGGATCTTGTAAAGGGGCCCCGGCTTAGTCCACAGGGATCCAAGCTGACAGCCCAGAAAAGGGCTTTATAACTGGGGACAGGAGGAGTCATAAGGACACCCAGTGCATGGAGGGAAGACCCAACAATGAGGACATGCTGGCTGAGCACCCTCCGTGCCACTGGCCCACCCCCAGATGAACTGCCCTGACCCCGCCAAGCCCTGCCTGGCTGACCAGGTACCAGTGAAGCCCTTTGACCCGCCGCCATCCGGGTCAGGAGGGTGGGCTGGCCTGGCCTTGGGTTCTGTGTTGCCTCCCATGTCCCAGAGGACAAGGGCGCAGACACACGTCCCCGGAGAGGTGCCTTTTCCTGCCCCTGATGGAGTCAGGTTTTTTCCAGCCAGGCAACTGGGAAAAACACCCTGGGTTATCTCTGTGCCAGGCCAGTTTCCAGAGAGGAGGGGTGGGGCCTCCCCTGGAGGCAGAGGGTCCACAATTGAGGAATAACTTACTTCTTACTGCTCTGAAGCCACAGGAGCTGAGACCCAAGGGTTCAGAGGACCCTGGGCTTTTGTCCCAGCCCAGCCACCGAGAGCTGCGAAGCTTTGATGCCTCATCCTCCCTTCCTGAGGCTGTCTCAGTACCACGTGGGCCACCCCGCGTGTCTGGTAGAGTGCGGGTGGGCCTGGAAGGTCCTCTGAAGTCATATCGCACCAAAGGAACTGGAGCGTCCCGGAGCGGAGAGGAGTTCCCAGCTTGCTGACCAGGAGTCCTAGCTCTGGCGCCTCCAGGCTCCGTGACCACGGGAATATCCCTTCACCTCTCTGAGCCGGGTTCTTCAGCAAAAAAAACCAGGACTTAAGAACAACAATGGTGGGGCACCTGGGTGGCTTAGTCGGTTAAGCGTCCGACTTTCGCTTAGGTCATGATCTCACGGTTCGTGGGTTCGAGCCCCGCATCGGGCTCTGTGCTGCCAGCTCAATGCCTGGAGCCTGTTTCAGTCTGTGACTCCCTCTCTCTCTGACCCTCCCCTGCTCACGCTGTCTCTCTCTCTCTCTTTCCTAGAAATAAATAAAACATTAAAAAAAAAGTTTAAATAAAATAAAATAAAATAAAAAGTTTAAAAAAAAAAAAAAAGAACAACAATGGAAACCATCTCAGGGTTGCTAACTGAGGCAGAGCGTGGGATGTGCCTGCTTCACAGGAGGGAGCCAGAGGACAGGGCCTCAAGGGGCCTGGTCGGTCTGTCCACGTTTTTGCAGGACAATTTTTGGCAGATGATGCTGTCGAGCTGGAGGACCTGGGGAGCAAAAGCGGTCCTTCCTCGTTGTTATAGGGCGTGACTCTCGACTGAGCCTGCAGGGTGGGGGTGCACATCACGGAGGGAGTGGACTCTGTATCCCCAGAGGTGCCAGCCCAATGTAGATCAGCACCATCCAAAACAGCGGCCACCAGCCACTGTGGCCAGTCTGCACACAGGTAAGCTTTATATGTAGAGCAAATGCCAGGTCTCAAAGACTTCTTATGGAAAGAAAATAACATAAAGCGTCTCAAGATCTTCATGTTGATTACATATCAAGATGACAGTATTTGGGGGGTATTCGACGAAGTAAAATATATAATTAAATGTAACACCCCCTTTTTAAACTTTTTGGTATGGCTACAAAAAATTTAAGTTGCCTGCATGGCTCGTGTCTATTTCTGTTGGGTGGCTGGTCAGTTCCCTGTTGCTGAAAGCATGGCCTGAGCACCAACAGCATGGCCTTGCAGGGGCTTGTAGGAAGTACAGATCCTGGAGCCTGCTCTTCCACATCTGCTCCCTAGGGAATCTGCGTGCCTGTGTAAATGTGGGATGCCTGGCAGATGCCTCGACTGGAGGTCTGGGGGACCTGTGTTTCAGGCACAGAGTGGGCTCCGACGGCCCGAAGTCCAGCCTGCATCATGTGAAATACTAATGGATGCCTTTGTCCCTGAGTCATATACTTGGTCCATGGCCATCCTTCGAACCCTGCTCTCTCGCACCGGGAAGCAAACATACTTTCAAGAGAAAAGGGCAGCTTTGCAAGGGACTAGTCCCTGTTAGAAGTGAACGTGGAATGCACCATTGGTTGGCACCTTGTAACTTTTCAGAGTCTGGGAAATAATCTCAGAAAATAACTGGAAAACAGATCCGTGTGTTAAAGACTACAAAAACCAATGTAACCAACTCCCCCTAAATTCCTCCTCTTTTTGCTCTCTGAGAACTTGGCCCACGGGCATTACATGGCACTAAATATAGAAATGGTAAGCGAGGACATCACTCAGAGGTGCCACAAGTTGCCCAGGGCCTGTTACGGTTGAGTTGTGAACCATTGAGAGCTGGGAGCTGTAATTAAAATGCTGACAGCCTCCCAACTATGAGCAGGCTGGGCGGGAGCAGGCCTGGGAGCCCACAGGAGGGAAGCAGCGAGGGTGGTGCCTTTCCGAAGGCATATGGGTCCAGGTTCAAAGTCCGCCGTTGGCTTTCCAGGACACAACCAAACCCACACTCCTCAGGGTCCGGAGGCGATGTGTCCTCCCCCTCCCAGCCCCCCTCCCAAACGTGCCCATGTGACTTCACCTCCTACCCTCCTCACTCTCCCCCTGCCCCTCTCTCCCTTCTTCTCACTGTGCTTTCCTTTTTCATCATGGGATTTATTGCTCTCTGACAGTACATTCTCTCTCTGATTATTTGTTTGTCCTCTGCTTTCCCTCTGGAATGTCAGCTCCATAAAGGCAAGTACCCTCTAATCCCAGAACCTAAACCAGTACCAGACACATAAATAGGTGCTTGATAAACATTTGCTGAATTAATGAATGCATGGATTTCCATCCCTTTCTTTGAGCTGGTCTGGTGATCTCACTGGGAAAATGTCCAACTTGCCAGCAATGAGCTCAGCTTTTCACCCACCCATTCAACCAGCCATCCTTCCAAATAACCATCCATTCATCCATCCATCCATTCATCCACCTGTCCATCCACATAACCATTCATCCAACGATCCTTCCAAATACTGTCCATCCCTCCATCCTTCCAAATATCTATCCATCCATCCAACCATCTTCTAATATCTACCCATTCAGTCGTCCATCTACCCATCACATAACCATCCAACCATCTGACCAACCTCTCAGCCATCCAAACCAACCCCCATATGGTTAGACCTCCAATTCTGGGGTCCCACCATCCCCTACACTGTCTTTTACCAAATCCAGTTTGTGCCATCATGAATATATGCAGTGATTCACCATTTTCCTCTGTTACTACAATGTAAGAGCCTCAAAAGCAGAAGTATTATATCTGATTTCCAATGCCTAACACTTAGGAGTGAATGTTACTGGATGAATATTTTCTCCTTTCTCCTTATTTATTTCCTCTGCATTTCCCATCAGACTGTGAGCTCTCTGATGGCAAGGGCAATGCTTTCAGTCACCTGTAGGTCTCTAAAATCTCACACGTGACACAAAGAAGATACTATAAATATGTAATGAATAAGTGAGTGAGTGCAGAAGAGAGGAATATAGCAAAAGTATAGACTCTGGACCCAGACTGCATGGATTTAGATCCTGCCTCTCTATTCATTAGCTATGTGACCTTGGGTGAGTCAATGAACTTCTCTGTGCTTCAGTGTCCTCATTCATAAAAGGCAGTTGACAACAGTACTTACCTCACTAGGTTGAGATTGTTATGAGTTAATAGAGATAAAGTACTTCATATAGTGCCCAGAGTAAGACAAAGCCTACAGAGGAGTTTAAGAATGAAAGCTCAATGTCAACCTGGCCCAGAGGAACCAACATTGAAGGCACAGGCTTGAGTTTAAAAGGCAGAAGGAAGCGTCTGTCTGAGCCTGCACTGTTCCCATAGGAGGCCTCCTACAGCAAACACTTTAACTTTTCCCAGCCACACTGGGATCATTCGGCAAACCGTCAATATTATGTCAGGTGGTCATAAGTGCTATGTAGAGAAAGAAAACATGGAAGGGGACAGGAAGTGGTGAGGCAGATGGGGCAGCAGTTGCAAATGGAGTGGTCAGAAAAGGCCTCTTTAGGAAGGTAATACTTGAGCCAAGACTTAAGAAGGTGAAGGGGTGAATGTCTAGAGGGTGAACATTCCAGGCAGAGGAAACAGCAAGTGCAAAGGTCCTGAGGTAGGGATAGACCCAGTGTGCTTAAGGAGCAGGTGGAACAGAGTGAGCAAAGAGGAAGTAGAAGGGGATGTCAGAGGGTCACGGGGGCCCAGGTCATAAAGAGCTTTGTCGGGCATTGTGAAGACTTGATGTTTACTCTGAGTGAGTTGGGAGCCACTACAAAGTCAAGCAGAGGAGAGATGATTTCACTTATGCTGGAAAAGACTGCAGGGGTCGAGGTGGGAGAAGCAAAACAAGTTAGGAGGCTGTTGTGCTACTTCAGGGAAGAGATGATGGTAGCTTGGGCCAGAGGATCAGGGTTACGGGCTGTTAGAAGGGGGAAGATTCTGGAAAGATGTTATAGGTAGAATCAACAGATTGGATGCAGAGTGTGAAAGAAAGCATCAAGGACAAAGCCAAGCTTTTGGGGCTGCACGACTGGAGGAATGGAGCTGGGGGCTGGGGGCAGTGAAGCAGGAGCCCGTTTGTGGGAGAGGTGGGGCTTCCAGCAGACATTCCGGGGTGGACAGTGGGAGGCACCTGCATGTGTGAGGCTTGACTTTGGGCGGGGAATCTGGGCAAGAGATGGGACTGGACAACCCTGCAGGTCCCAGAAGGTGGCATGTTCCTGGTACCCGTGGCGTGGGGACCAGAAAGGACACGGGCAGGGACCTCTCGCTGGAGGTGGCTGCTCACACATGACTGACAGACCCAGACAGACCGCCCCTGTTTGGGAGCCAGGAACACCAGTGTGACATTGCAAGGGCTTGGTCTCCTGTTCTCTCAGTAAAGTGACAAATCCCAGTGACCTCCCAGACATCTGCTCCTCACTCCTTCCAGTGTGCTACCTGTCTGGTATGTGGGGAAAATGGAGCTTAAAGAACCTTAGGAATAGAATATAGGGATTAAAACCTAACTGTAACAGGACTACTATCGTTACTAATAATAACATTCATAATAGTGGCTACTGTTTTCTGAGCCCTCATCATGGTCCCATTCAGCCTGCACAGCACCTCTGGGAAGTACACAGATCATCATTTTTCTCCCAACTGAGGCTCAGAGGGGGAAGGTTGCCAAGGTCACGCCATAAACAAGTTTTGCAGTTGGGATTTTTATCGTAGCACTTTCCACGGCCGTGTCATCCACGGCTCCCAGTGTAGAACAAAAGTCCAACATCCCTTCATGAGTCAAGAGCACAGTGTGGCCAGGAGCCCCCTGACCTGCCTCCCCCCACCCCCAGGACCCTCAAAGCCCAGGGGAGAACTGCTCCCCACAGGCAATCCTCCTAGCAGACTGCATGGCACCCAGCCAGAGCCTCAGTTGCCTTGCCTGCAAAATGGGCACATTTTCACCCCTCTCTTGGAAGAGAGTTTCAAGCCTTGGCCATCAAGGTGTTAAAGAAAGGTTTTGCAAATTATAAAGTGTTTTACCAACGTTCTTGTTAGAATTATTACTTTATAATACAACAAATCCTCTAGGTTCCCTCTCCCCCAAATATACATATACATACACACACATACATATATTATATATATAAACATATGTGTGTATATACATATCACACACACAGTATATATATATATGTGTGTGTATACACACACACACACACACACACACACACACACACTATTGCAGGCTGAGAAGAGGCTGCATAGAGCACAGGCTACAAAAACAGACGGCTGGGAGAGAATCCTGACTCACATGCTATCCATCTGAGCAGCCTCAGTGTACCACTTAACTGATCTGCACCTCAGTTTTCCTTATCTGTAAAATGGGAGTGACAACACAGACCCTTCCCTGTGACATTGTTTATGGAGAGCACCTGGAATGGGCAGCCACATATTATGTAAGGCCTTGAGAGACCTGCACAGAGCAGCTGAGTGCCGGGCTCGCATGGCCTGCATCCTTCTGACCCCAGGGCCTGGCCCCACCCCTAACATCCCAGAAGGCCTTGAGATAAGGTAACTCATTCTGCTACCTCTGAGACTGGCCAGGAGCCTGAGATGCGGCTCAAGTCATTGCCTGGACCCTAGCTGCCCAACTGTGGAGTGGTGTTAACAAGGATTCCCCTACCTCCCGAGGTTATGAGGCCAAGGAAACAGATTAACTTTATGGTACAGAGCAAGCACTCACCCTGTGTGCAGGGTTTAATATTTGTAACTCTAAGGCACATGCAAGGTCATGATTTAAAGAAGCCCATTTCTCAGGCAAGGAGACTTTTTCAGGACACGCCGATGCCTGGAATTCTCTTCAAAGGACACGCAAGCTTTCAGATTTAGGGAAAGTGACCTGCCTGCTCCCCATGTTGCGGGGCCCCACCCTGCTCCTCCCTCCTCCCCTCCAGGACCATTCCTGCCCTTCTCGCCCTGTCTCCCCCTCCACCACCACTTGGCTCCTCCTCCCTTCATCCCAGCAGATTTGATAACACCCAGGAGCCCCAGTCCCCCTGCTGAGACAAAGGCAGCAATTGTCCCCGGTGGGCGCCTTCTGACTAGGTCTCACCATGGTGAAATTGAGCCCCCTCGGCTTCACCCCACTTGGGAGGCCCCTCAGGGCCCCCTCCCCACCTCAGTTCGGTTTCAAATGAGTCCCCTGGCTGAAGGGCCAGCAGCCACACTGGGAATTCCTTCCAAGAGAAATCAGATGGCCACTGTTTGAGAACCCCCAGGGCTGGCTGGGGGCCAGGAGGTGAAAGGACTCGCTCCCACTGCTGCCAGGACCTTCTTGGGTCCCCTTAACAACACACCACTGTCTGTGTCCACGGCTCCCCTAAGCTGACGGGCGCTGTCCACCAGACCTCCCTGCAATGAGGAAACCTCCCAACACAATACGGGAGCCACGAGCCACATGGGGCTCCCCAGCACTGGAAATGTGGGCCGAGGAGCTGAATGTTTACTTTTATTTGTTTGTAATTGATTTAAAAAGCCACAGATAGGGGCGCCTGGGTGGCTGAGTTCCTTGAGGTTGACTCTTGATTTTGGTTCAGGTCATGATCTCGTGGTTCATGAGTTTGAGCACCGCACAGAGCCTGCTTAGAATTCTCTCTCTCTCTCTCTCTCTCTCTCTGCCCCTCCACAACTCGCTCGAACTCTCTATAAAAATAAACAAACTAACTAAAAATATATACAGGTATGGCCTGTGGCAAATGTAGTGGCCAGCACAGCTGTAAGCACCCATGTCACTAAGAGCACCTACTGTGTGCCAGGGTCCACCTCTGGGAGGTGCCAAGGTGGCCTTCACAATTGTCTGGAAAGACGACAAGGATCTGGCAGCACAGAGATGTGACCCCCATGGTGACATCACCAGGCTCAGCAAGCCCCGAAACCTTGTTAAAACAGAAGGTGCCCCAGGTCTCCGCACAGGTGTGGGCACCAGGTATGCCCAGGTGCGGACATCTCACCCGGTGGCGTCCTGAGCCCCCCGAGGGGCAATGTGCAGAAGTCTCTCCACATGGCCAACTTCCCTCCTGGCCCCAAAGTTTCTGGGTCTCCCAGGCAGAGGACGGTGGCCCAGGACTTGCCCAGGGCCCCCATGCCCAGAATGGGAGAGGAGTCATCCACAGCTTCCAAATGACCAGCCCCTGGGGCCTTTGCCGGCGGGAGCCGAGGACTAGAGGGCCTCCAAGTTCCCCAAAACAGGGCATCTGACAATCTCAAGAAACATTTTAGAATCATGGGGGTGTCAGAACTGGGGGTGAGGATAAATGCATCCAAGTCCGAGAACCCCTCCAGCTGCTAACAAGACAGGTCAGTGGTTGAGAACTGAGGCTGGAGCTGGCCTGCTAGGGTTCAGATCCGAGGGTAGCCCCTGCTGGGTGCCACCTGTGTGACCTTGGGCAAGTTTCTGAACCTCTCTGTTTCTCAGTTTTTCCATTTGTAAACTGGAGACAACACCACAGAGAGCTAACCTCATACAACTCTTGTGGGATTAAACCCAGCACATGCATTTCAAGAGCTAAGATTAGAATAGTGTTTTTATTCCCCAAGCAAACACCAGCTGGTCTCGCTTTCTGGGAGCAAGTTTTCTGTCAGTGGAGCTGAAACTTGCATCTTCCCATCTTCCTCTATCATGAGTCCTGGTCCCGCATGCCACCCCACCGCCACCCCCCAACCCACTCTTCAGTGACGGGAGGCTGTCCACTCCAGGCTGAGCCACCTGAGCTACCTCCTTTTGGCCTGCCCTGGGCAGCTTGTGCCCATGCCCAGGTCAGGGTCAGGAGGTGCAACACGGGCCTCTGAGTTCCAGGCACCATGGAGCTGGAGACCCAGAGACCTTTGTCTTCTATAAGCTCTGCCCCTGCTCCCCAGCCCTGCGGCCTGTCCATCCCCTCCTTCCCCAGCACCCACTGCTATCACAGAGGCATCACTGATGGGACCTGGCTGGGCCCTGCCCTGGCTGTGTCATCAGAAAAAAGTAAAAACACTTCAGGTCTAGGGAGGCATCCTCTTCCTGTACCTGGGCTGATACTCTGACACCTCCTCAGCAGCCTCCACTCCAGACTGGTCCTGGCTCCTTCCTCTGGGTCCCCATACCCGGCCTGGCCGGCCCAGGGAGCTGGCCCCCACATCAGCACACACAATGCCCAGCCAGGCTCCTGCTGGGCCAGCCACAGGGGTCGGGCACGAATCCCACTTTGTTCTGTGAAATAAGCCAGTCGCAAAAGGACACATATGGCATGATCCCACTCATATGAGGTGCCTAGGTCAGGCAGATCTATAGAGACAGAAAGCAGGATGGCGGGTGGTGGCGAAGAGGGTGAGCGGCACTTCCTGTTTAATGGTTTGGGAAGTCGAGAAATTTCCAGAAATGGACGATGGTGATGGTTGTGAAACAAGGTAAATGGACTTCTAGCACCAAACTGCACGTTTCAAAATGAATAGGATGGTGAGTGTGACCCTCTGTGTATTTTACTACAATTATAAATAAATAAATTTTAAGAAAATAAGAGAGAAGCCATTCGTTGATTTAAAAATGACTTGGTCATTAGAAAACAAATCACAGACTTTGGCACCAGGGTTCAGTCAGTTCTGAGCCAAAACCAAAAGCACTATCCACAAAAGGAAAAATTGATGAATTGGACCTGATCGAAGTTCAAGGCTCTGAAAAGACCTCGTGACAAGGAAAAATAGATAAGCTAGACACTGAGAAAAACCCATTAGCAAAAGCCACATGTCTGACAAAAGGCTAGCAAGAAACCTCAAAACTCAACAGTACAAGCAAACAATCTAATTGGAAAATGGACATATAGGGGCGCCTGGGGGGCTCAATCAGTTGGGCATCCGACTCTAGCTCAGCTCATGATCTCACAGCTGGTGGGTTCAAGCCCCACGTCAGGCTCTGTGCTGACAGCTCGGAGCCTGGAACCTGCTTCAGATTCTGTGTCTCCCTCTCTCTCTGCCCCCCTCCCCTACACATGCTCTTTCTCTCGCTCTCTCTCAAAAATAAATAAATATTTAAAAAATAAAAATAAATGTTAAAAGTGGGCACGAGACATGAGAACATTGCACTGAAGAGGAAATATGGATGACAAACACACACACAGAAAGACGGGTGGCTCATTGGCTATTAGGGAACCGCTGGTTAAGGCCACAGAGTGACATTGCACACGCCTACCAGAATGGCAGCAATAAACACCAGTGACAATGCCGGACGCGGGGAAACTGGGTCCCTCGTACATTGCGGGGGAGGGGGGGGGGGATGCGCTTTCTTCCCAAGTGAACCAGACAACTGCCGTGCATCCCGGCATTGGCCTTTATCTCAGAGAAAGGTTGTGTGTCATGACTGTATCAACATCCATATCCAGGCTGTGATATCATACCACCAGTTTGCAAGCTGTCCGGGAAAACTGGGCAAAGCTACGCGCTGTCTTTCTGTGTTCTGACAACTTCATGTGTATTTATAACATGTTGACATCACAACATTGAATTTCAAACTACAAGAAACACAGTAAAAGTTGAATTTGAGTTGAACGGCATATATTTTCTTAGTATAAGTATGTCCCACATAATATTAGGGACATACTCGTACTAAAACAAGTGTTTGTTATCTCAAATCCAAATTGAACTGGGAATCTTGTGTTTTTATCTGGCAATCTTACTCTTGGGAAATTCCCCAAGGTAAGAGCAGATACTTGTCATTTCATTCATTCACTGAACAAATATCTCTTGAGCACTTAGTACGTGTCAGGCACTGTCTTAGGCACAGGGAAAATGGACATATAGGGGTACCTGGGGGGCTCTGAGCAGGCTCCAGGCTCTGAGCTGTCAGGGAACACACCTGTGACCTTACCTAATCCCTACCCTGTGATGCAGGCATTGTAGTGGAATAAAATGGGCAATAAAAACATAATGAGCTGTGTAAATAAGATAATTCATATGGTGGTAAGTGTTACATAGTAAATAAAGCAGAGTAGGATCCAGAGAGAGCTGAAGTGGATGTAGAGGAGGAAAGTCTGGGTCGGGGGGACTCTTGAGAAGGGAACATGTGAGCAGAGACCTGAAGGAATAGGAGTTGGTGATGCAAAGATTGAGGGAAGAACATTCTAGACAGAGGAAAGAGCAAGTGCAAAGGCCCTGAGGCAGGAACATGACTGGCAAATTCCAGGAATGTATGGCTTCAGACAAAGCTGGTATCCACTGGTCCTAAGAACCCTGTGTCCTCCCCTTCCCCACCATAGAGTCCCAGCATGGAAGAAACTGAAGTCCTGGAGGTCAAGATTGACCCAAAGCTGCTACTGGCTCATGTCCCTCAATTCCAGATAGAAGCCTTTGCATCTGGGAAGGTGAGAACCCACAGCTGCTCTGAATATGGGGCAGAAATGGAGGGCACAGTGGCCCGAGGAGGACTTGGCCTCACCTGGGCAGCCGGTTTCAGACCAGGTAGGGCTTGGCTCTCCTCAACGTGCCACCACTGACCACTCTATCTGGTCAAATATGCAAGTGGCCCTCGGGACAGTGGAGAGGAGCATAGCTGAGTAAGCCTTATCTGGGCCCCGCCCCAGCTGCCAGGGGCCAGGTCCCTGGTGTCCCTTGACTCACAGGCCTGCCTACAGCCAGGGCAGGGTGAGAATCCAGCTCCCAGGAGCACCCAGACCAGACGGGGCAGGGCAGGAAGGGACAAGACGGCCCCCTCCCCCCCACCACCACTCCCGTGAGCAAGAGGCTGGGCAGGGACTGGAAGGTGACTTCTCGCTCCGGTGGAATTCCATCCCCCTGAGCTCACCTCCCTCGGAGCGAGCGGCACATTCCAGCAGGGCCAGCCCCATCCCAGCTGGGCCCCCATCCCTGGAGGCTGCGTCTCTGGGGCTCAGTCACCACACTCCCAGGAAGGGATCGCTGAGGGCCCCTCCCTCCATCAAGGCCTCCAGAGCTGCCCCACACTTCCCTCTCCGTGCACAGCAAGACCTCAACAGTCTGCCCCGCCAGGTGTGCTGTTTGTGGAGGTGCCGAGAGGCCATTCCCCTAACCCCCTGGCTGGGGTTCCAGGCTGGGGCCTGGCAGAGGCTGGGCTTTCCTGCACCCCAGAGGGGCATTCTCCATGTGCAGAGGAATGCATCGGGAAGGATCCCTGCACCCAGCTCTCCTTCCACCCCCTCCTCCTCCTCATAGACCCCCTGCCCCCGTGCCCATTTCCCAAGGGGAAATGCCCAGCTCTCCTGCTTTCCCACGTGAATCCTCCCTCTGGTCAATCCTACCAAAGGCCAGGACTTCTGTTACTGCCTCCTGCTGGTGGCTGCCGGGAAGTGGCTCCAGCCAATATCTCACTCCAGAAATAAGGTCTAGGCATCCATGATACCCCTGGGCATCGCCCCCCTTGCAGCTCACAGGGTCTCCCAGTCCCCAAGGTACCCAAGTCCCCCTAATCATTTCTCCTGAGACGGGTCTTCCCCTTCCCCAGGTCAAGATCCTGGTGAGAAGACCCGTCCAACCATCTGTCCCCAACACAGCCCAAGGCGGGTCTTGTCTACTCTGCTTCCTAACCAGCTGTCCCTCCCTACTCTTCCGAGGCCCCTGCTGGGTTTGGGTCCCTGCCACCTTTACTCAGTTGTCCACTGTGTCTCAGAGAGGGTCTGAAACCTGCCTATGCACTTCTCCCCCAAAGTCTCTTCAGGACGTTCCTGCAGAAGGGGAAAAGTCTCACTCCTTGAACTGGCATTCAAGGCCCTGCATTTGGTCCTAATCCCTGTGCAGCCCATTCCCTATTACCCCTCTCTCCCCATACCCACAGAGCACCTCACCAGCCGCCTGCACTGCCTGAACTATCCTCCTCCTTCCCGCTTGCCTTGTCCACCTGGAGTAGGAGTCCTACTTAACCTTCAAAGCCCTGCTAAAGAGTCCCCTCTTCCTCCTAGACGTCTCCAGACTTCTCCAAGAAGAAACCACTCCCTCTTCGTTCTGTGTGGCATTTCTCCTGTGGAGGGCAGCTCTGAAGCATATTTTTTCTTCCTCTGATCTGACGCTCTCACGAGACTGAGCATCTTGAGGGCGAGAACTGTGGTTAGCTCATCTCCCCCAGAAGGCTAGGAAGAAATCCTGCAAAGCCGCAAAGATTCTGCCATCTGAAGATGTCAGCCCAGTGCTTCTGACACTCCAGCCAAAGACCCCAGGATTCCAAACTCCACGTGTGAGGGGGCCAACCTAATATTCTACCACCCCGACCTGGCTGTGATTTCAACCCAAAACTATCATGCCCCTCGTTTTCCAATAGGGAGAGGCTAACTTCTAAAATCGCCTTCCCCAAAGAGCTGTCGGCACCCCCATTTCTATCTTCTCTCCTGACTGTTCTGATTCAACCTTGAGGGTCACACAACTGCATGAGACAAAGGGGGAGCCCCACTGCCCTGTATCAGTGCCCCCACCTTCCCAGGCCCAAGGCCCACATCTGCAGGTGAGCGCCTGGCTCTGCCCGGGCTCAGACCTGCACTGGAGACCCATAAGGGCAGGATGCCCATGGCGTTTATCCTCCCTCGTCTGCCAGGTGAGGCGGTAGCCGCCCTGGGTCCCGAGTCGTGGGGCCCGCACCGTATCTCTGCCCCTTAGGACACCTACCCCTTCCCTGACTTGTTCCCTCTTTTGTGTCTCACCAGCAGCCAACAAGCCCAGAGCCTGTGGTCGGGTTGAGTCTTGTCTTCTCACAGCAGGAGCAAGGGAGCCAGCGATAAACACATCTGTGATCCTTTCCAAGATGCTCAGTCAGGAGCGGCTGCGGGCTGGCCCCTTCTCTGCTGTCAGCAACCCACCTCTGCTGTGTGTGGGGCCCACGGAAACCTACTGGGCGGGAGGCCCTGCAGTGGGACCCCATCTGCTTGAATAGCGAATAGCGCACTGCAGGGCCCTGTGAGCATCTCCCCCCCGGCTCCCTCACCTGCTGCCCCTGACCAGCACCCGAGGGTACAGAACAAATTGAGGATCATGGCCCCATTCAACAGATGGAGAAACTGAGGCCTCCAATAGGGACAGGACCCTGAGCTGATATACACTGAGCCTTACTAACCCCAGGCTAAGTGGCTGACCTTGCTCCTTGCCCCTGACCACTCAGATATGTGCCTGGAGACTTGGGGTGCCCTGTAGCAGGGAGTGAGAGTCTGGCCACAGCAGGGCTGGGCTGGAAAGCTGCCTTCCCTCTGTGCCTTGCCTGCATAGTATGGCCACTGCCCTGGGTGGCCCCCATTTGCACCCTGCAAAGAGGTGCTCGGGTCTTTTCCCGTGTGCACTGGGGAGTCCCGAATTCTACCTCTGGGTTCTGGAAAATACGTAGTGCCGGGGTGAATGGCTGCTCCCAGAAGGTCCCCTCAAAAGTCCTCCCAAACTAGAGTGGAGCTAGATGTGGGGAGTACCCTCCACTGGGTTCCTGAAGCCAGGAGAGTGGTTCCTGCTCAGAAATGTCACGTGGACCCAGCCTGCCGCTCTTTCCCAAACCCTGTTCCTGATGCCACCCCAAGCCTTACTCAGTCTCCTTGGAGTCAGTGTCTGTGACTTCTGTACCTCCTTTGCTCCAGAACCATCCGTGGCTCCCCAGGGACCATGAGGCACTCAACCATTCACTCTGCATGTATGTAGAAAGCCTCTGTAGGCCAGGCTCTGGTGTGTGGCCATGAATGAGACACGCAGGGTCTCTGTCCTCACCAAGTTTATGACCTCGGGAGGGGAGAAGACCCCGGAACAAGGCAGCATCTGAGAAAGGGCTAAGAAGGAATTGAAAGGGAAGCTTCTCTTAGGAGGGGACATTTGAGCTGAAACTTGAACAGTAAGAAGAAGGCGGTCCCGGGAAGAACTGAGGGGAAAATGCAAGGCCCTCTCTGCTTCTTAACCTGGCAGGCAACCTTGCAGCCTACTCAGCTGCTATGGACCAGCCGGTCTAGGGCCCCTGAACGGACCCCGAGCCCCCACCTCTGGACCTTTGGCCATCACCTCCATACAGCAGACCTGGGTTGCCTTCACCTCTCTTCTTTGCCTAGCCAAACCTCACTCATTTGGGGGGCCCACCTCCTCCAGGAAGCCCACCAAGGTTGGTTTTATGATCTCCAATAGCCCCTAGCATCTGCATCACCCCAGAGCTGCCTGGAACAGCAGCCACAGGCCCCATACCCATTGCTTCTCAAGTCCTGTCCCATGTGATACATGCAGGACTTTCTTACCCAGGGCTGGGAATTCTCTCCTTCGGTTTTCACAGGGGCCCAAGCAGGGTAGGCACAGGTGAAGAAACTGAGGCCAGGAGAGGGAAGCCACTTGCCTTCCTTCCATCTGCCCCCAGGGAGTGAGAGCCTCCAGGGCAGGAGGGAGCCTGTGACCTGTAACCTCAGCCCCAAGGGGTGATCTGACCACAGAAATAGGAAGGAACAAGTAGCTGGGGCCCCTGGAGGGGCATCCTGGCTGTAGGTAGGCGCTCCCAACCATGGGATTGGATGGGCAGGGCCTTACGTTTTACCCCAGGACATCATCCTGGGCCCAGCCAGGTGAGCAGCTCTGCCTGGTGACTCACCCTGGCAGCAGGAGGCTCTGACACACAGGATGTGGCAAGAAGCTGGAAGGCGGGGGGAGGGGGACAGAAGGCAGCAGGACGGGCTAGCTGACCTGTCATTCTTCTGCAGGCCAGGGGTCTCGCTCCCCTCCAACGTGTGCGTGTGCTACCCTCAACACCACCTGCCCGACGGACTCCCTCCCCACGACACCTGTTAGCACGACTTATCACACCCAGCCTGTGCTGAGGACTACTTTTGTGCCAGGTCCTGGGGTAAGTGCTTCCCGGCCCTGTCCCCCTCCCTGAGGACACTCCCGCCAGCTCTGTCCCCTTCTCGCGAAGGACAGAACCAGAACGTGAGCCCAGGCAGCCGGTCCACCCTGCGACCACCCCGCCCTGACAGCACGCAGCCAGTAGACCATGCAGGCTCCAGAGCCAAAAGCCCTGGGTTCAAATTCTGACTTTGCTCATTAGCAGTGGGAACCTTGGCTTGTTGCCTCACTGCTCTGTGTCTCCACATCTTCACCCGGGAAATGGGGATCATGAGAAGACCAATCACAAGAATGCCTTGAGGATTAAGTGAACGGATAGAGCCAGGGCTAGGAGACTACCTGACCGATGGACAGACTCCAGCAGAACGAGATCAGTGCCCCTTAACCATCTGCTGCCCGAATGGGCAGCTTGCAGCCCACACTTTGCCAGAAGACAAAAGACACTTTGCAGCCCACACTTTGCCAGAAGACACTTTGCCTCTGGTCATCGTTCTTTTCACCTTTTTCTGTATTTTATTTAAAGGTTGTCGTGACTGCCAGGTTCAAATGCCAACACTTAAAAGTGAAGGGACTATGCATAAAAACCTGAGTAAAATCAGAGGGTTTGGTTTTCCTCATTGTTGTTCCCATTTCTGCCTGACCCCTGCGGCTTCCGGCAGTGCCCGCACATTCCTGTCAGCACAGGGGTCTATCCCTGACCCAGTGGCATGGAGCCCTCCCTTCGGATCTGCGCTGGCTCACAGATGCTTCTCTGTGGAGCTCCAACCGGCCCCCAGAGACCTTCCTCTCCCAGCACCGCCTGGGCCTGGGAGCCCCAGTGTGGGCTCCAAGCACCTTGGCCTTCACAGGCCCTTCTAGAGCCCACTCTCAACCTCAGGCCTCTGCCCCGGACAGCATCCAAGCCAGGCAGCTCTGACTTGGGCACCCTGAGATGCCTGGTCAAGCTGCCTGTGCTTGAATACTTCTAGGGATGGGGAGCTCACTTTCTTGGTAACTCAACCTGTTTCTCAGTGGCTGTGGCTTGTTCTCACACTGGTAGGACCTGCCTGTCTGTGACGCCCCCCAGCCATGGGCCCTCATTCTGTCCTCTGGGCGTGAAGACCCATGTGCTCCCTTGCCTTGGGACAGCCAGCGCCTCAAAGGAGTGTCCAGTCCCCTTTCTATCCCAGCCACCTCCACTAGAAACATCCTGAAACATCCCTGACTCTTCTAAGCTGAGCCCAGAATCCAGGAGGATCTCAGGAGGCAATAAAGACAGAACAGTCACCTCCCTTATTTTGAGCTCCAGATCTTGATTAAGGTGGCCAATGGCATTTTAGCAGCCCTGGCAGCTGCTTCACAGGGATGATTCCTACTGAATTCACCTCAACCCTTCCCTACAGCTTGAGTTTTGTGTAGCTGATTTCTTGGACCCAAGGATAAGACATCACATCTGTCCCTCATTCCATCTTGCTGAGTCACATCCAATTTGTCTTAACAGGGACTGCATTACTCAACCCCTCCAGTCCCTGACACGCTTCATGCCCATACACAGATCCTGACCAGCAGCAAACTGACAATGGAGTCCAGCAGAATGAGGCTAAGGATGGAGCCCCGTGGCTTGCCACCTGGTGCCCGACACCAGCCGTTAGGAACAAGCCGTGTCACCGCACATCTGTGCAAGCTGCCCGGCACCCCTCCCTGGCTGCCTACCTTTCGGCCTGCCTCGTTATTGTGTAAGTTCATGAGAGTGCGGGCGTTCTGCTTGATCTCCCGGGCATCCACAAAGACCTTGGCGAAGCCGATGCCGTAGCGGATGTCGGCAGAGCAGCCACCCCACTTCCAGCCCTCGTCCTGGTGGTACTGGCCTTGCTTCTCTTTGTCGCAGCCACAGTCACTCAGGTTGCCCTGGGTACAGGCAGCGGTGATGGCATGGGCCACGCCGGCGGCGATGATAGCATACGTGAAGGCAGCCTCCCGGCTCCCTGCAGGGAGAAGAGTGGAAAGGCTGGGGTCAAGTCCAGGGCACCCTGGGAGAATGCCAAGCCTGGGTAAGAAGGGCAGCTGAACTCACTGTAATGCTCGCAGAGATGGACTCCTCACCCCCAGGAAAGCTCCATGTTGGGCTGATGACAATGCCCGACACCTGCCAGCCCATTCGATCCTGTCACTGAACGCCCTTGGAGCTGTCCAGCCTCTGGAAGGTTGGATGAGGGGACCTCCTTGTCGATTACCACCCCCTCCCCGCCACACTTGACGGGGCCGTGTACGCTCAGCACACGCTCACAGTGGCACACTGCAAAGCGGCATGTCTTCAACACCTGGAGCCAGAGGCCTGGGCTTGAATCCCAGGAGCATCAATCCCTGGCTCTGGGACTCTTAACCAATGACAACCCCTCCTGGTGTCTCAGTCTCCTCGGCTGTAAAATGGGGACATGGCCATCATCTCTTTCTCAGAGCAAGACAGAGAACCTTAAGAGTTTGTCCGTGTCGAGCTCTAGGCTCTGTGCCTGGCTCATGGGTCCCTATTATCATTGCTGTGTCACCTGTCATTGACAGGTCCACCCTTCCTCTTCTCCATGGTCCTCTCACTAGACCTCTCCAGAGAAGGCTGGGACCTGGTCCCCTTCCTGTCCGTGTCCTCAGGCATCAGTCAGATAGAGAAGGCAAGGTCTAGGGAAGGGATGAGGGACTGCCCACAAGGTGGAAGGGGAAGGAAGGGGCTGGACAGGAAGGGTCAGCAGAGGGAGGGAGTTTGGGGAGCACCAGGTAGTGCTTCACACAGGTCTTCCCAGCTGTGTGGAGATGCCCTACCAGGAGGCTGGGAACTTCCCGGAAAGATTTGCACAGGCTCTGCAGGATGGCGCTAGGGCTTTAAGTGGGAGTAAGAGGGTCCTGAGTAGCTGAGGCACAGTGGTGTAGCCACCCCGCCTCTTAACCTCTCTGATCCTTAATCTCTCCATCTGCAAAATGGGTCCAAGAGCAGCATCTGCTGTATGGAAAGCCCCAAGTGAACCCTCAGCAAGTTCACTCTCACAGTGGGGTAGGGTAGAAGCTCATGGAGGGCTCCCTGGAGGAAGAGTCCCCATGCCCAGAGCAGGCAGATGAGGCAGGGCTGACCAGGTGTGAAGGGGCAGGGAAGAGGGTTGTGATGCCCGTGACCTCAACAGTGGGTGAGGAGTGGGTGAGGCAACTTCCAAGCTGCTTTGGACTCAGGCCACACTGATGCACACACAAGTAGATGCCTCCTCCATGCACTCCCACCTGCCTCCTGGCCTTGCCCACCTAGGCTGCTAAGACACAAGCAACCTGCCTCCCACACCATTGCCAGCCACTACTCTCCCACTGCGCGGATGCACCAGCCTGTCGAGCCGTTGGATGGCTTTACTCTACTGGGGCCCTTTCTCCACCATCCCGTGCCAGCCTGTCTAGGGCACCCCCGTTCGCATGATGCCTCCAATCACAGCTCCATCACATGCGGGCCGTGACTTGGACAAGCTCCTTGTCCTCTCTGAGCCTCAGTCTCCCTCTTTGTAAGATGCCGATGATGCCCATGCCTATGACAGGCACTGCTCAGAAGGCAAAGGGGTGGAGCTGACAGGCTCAGCACAGTGCCTGGCTTGCCAGACACCCCTAAACTGGGGACTCTCTCCTTTTAACTGCACCTCAACCTCTGGAACATGGAAAAGGGGCATCATTACTTGAGCACCCACCAGGTTCCTGGCCCTGCACACATTATCGATCACATTCGTATTAGTAATCACACGTGTGTAACGGGGGCCCTGCAGAGGGCTGAGCGTGAAACAGCATGACAGGGTACAGTCACACAGTGGACACACGCATGGGCTGGACCTCCCACCTGGCAACCGGGCAGGCTGGATTCCTGACGACGCTTTTGTCAGGAATTAAGGAATTCCTGGTGTTAAGCATTAAGAAATGCTGCTTAAGATCGTTCAGTGTGCGGCCGGGCTTGTAGGAAGGCAAGGGAATGCGCGGGGACCATGTGCTGAAGACAGAACTGATCACCAGCAGGGCAAGTGGGAATGGGTTCTGGAGGAAAGGGGAGCTTCTGGATGAAGTCCTCAAGGCCTGAGTCCCACCAGGGCAGGACACTGGAAAGGAATGGAGAGAATTCCGGAGAGGGCAGGTCGGGAGTGCCACCATTCACCCACACACACCCAGCAAAGCCAAACCATAAACAGGCAGGTAAGACCTGGCCAGAACAGGAGGTGGGAAGGCGAGGCACGAGATCAGAATCTCCTGGAAACGAGGAGCCTTGCCCCTGCCTTTGAAATATGGTTCAGACTTGTCCTTCTGCATACTCAGGGGTTCCCAAGTCAAGGGGGAAGACCGGCCCCAGGCCGGTCATTCCCGGAGACCCCTCAAGAAGCAAAGATAACGCCACCGGGCACCAGCTCACAGCAGAGTATGAAACACACGAGAAAATAATACACTAGATTCAGCCAACAGTGAGATCAGACCCTCAATGACATCAAAGAAAAAAGTATCGGGATAGAGAGTATAAAGACAACAGGATGGGGGGTCAGCTGTGTGACTCTGGTGAGTCATCTAACCTCTCTGTGCTCCAGGTCCCCCACTATAAATAGGGGTGGCAACCACCCACTTTCTTAGGGTAGCTGAGAGGATTAGAAACACTAACAAAGACAAAGCATGTAGCACAGAGCCTGGTATAAGAAAGGGGCCCACATATTAGCTTTATTACAATTTCTATTGATGACGGTAGTAATGGTTCTTTACGAGATGTTGAGGAGGTAAAGAGTAGGAGGCAACATTGATCTGCATTTATGGTTGAAGAAACCAAGGCCAAGAGAAAGGCCTGGCTCGCCTGGGGCCACCCAGCTGGTGGGCAGTGACCTGAGCTGCAGACTCAGCCTCCAGACACCCCACACAGATCAAGTCTGTCCCCAGGGATTAAATGACTGGAGGTGTGGCAGGCACCACAGGCAGGCCCTAGCAGCTGAAAGGAGACTGTGTCCCCCTTATCAGGCCTAGAAGGGAGTATGCAAATTGAGGAGGGGGCAGGGAGCTGGGCCTGGCATCAGACACTTTCCCATCTCCCAGACTCCTCCCTGGAGGTGGGGCCAGGGGTAGGGTGGGGAGGGGTGGGACCAGCACCCTTTGTGGTGATTTTGGGTGCAGCTGCTCTACCCCCTCTGAGGCTGATGATCCCCTGGTCTCACTGAGCCCCCTGAGCAGTGCACACCAATGCAGACGGTGAGGGGCAGACAACAAACCAAATATGGCTTCTGCTCCCAGGTACATCGCTAAGGTTGGGGAAGGGAAGTCAAACCCTGATGCAGTTAACTCCCCTGAGTTCAAGGTAAAGCGTCCACTCTAGAGTGAAGTCCTGTCATGGGCCATGGCCTTCACCTCCTTGCCAAGCTCAGCACCTACTAAGAAGTGGGTGAAACTGTGGCTTCAGAGTTCCCAGGGACCCAGGTACTGGCTGCTCAAGTCCAATGCCTCTGGGTACTAAAGGGTCACTGTGAACCCTGCCATTGACCTTGATGTTGGCCTTGCCCACCAACATTGGACTGGCACTACTCAATCCCACCTCCTCATCTCCCCCACCCCCGACCTGACCGTGGAGGAAACTGCCCTGTGCATCAGGCTACCTGCATATCTAATGTCAGGCCTGTTAACCTCTTTAAGCCTCTGTTGTTTCCTCTGTGAAATGGGTGTAATGACAGCATCTATGTATCACAGGCTACTGAGCAGACCGAACCATAGAACGAGGGGAAGGGGCTGAGTACAGAGCCGGGTATGTAGTAAGTGTTTGGTAAATGCCAGCCATCCTTGTTGTTTCTATTATTATTACCTCCGGGCCCCATTTTGCCTCATCATGCTCCATTATGCCCCAAAGGACAAGACAGCCTCACACAGGGCCAAGTGCATGGGGCTGGTCCAGCCCATCTCCCTGCCCAGCCAAACTTCAGGTTCACAAGGCCATAACGACCACGGCTGTCTTGCTTCCATTGTTTACAACCCCCACCATCATTTGTGAGGGATGAATGAACCAGCAGACCTGCATTCCAGTTTCAACCCCGCAGGAGCTGGATGACCTTGTGCGAGTCACTTAACCTCTCTGCACCTCTGTTGCCACACCTGTTCATGTCACCTACTCTGTAGGAAGAAATATGTCTCACCTGGCACAAAGCTGGTGCTTAAATAAACGGCAGTGAGCACTGCAGAGATTATGATGGATAGAGTTACAGGCACCCTGTCAGGAGATACAGAGAGAAACTCTCCCACCCCCGATTTAGTTTTTCACATAGCCCTCCTGCCATTTTAGATTGATTCGCTTATTGTCTGTTTCTCACACACCTACCACTCCCATTCCCCCCTGGAATATAATTTCCTTGAAGGTAAGCACTCTGTCATGTTCCCCATTGGGTCCCCAGGGCCTGGCACATAGTAGGTACTTAGTAAATTCCGTTGCATGAATGAAGGAATGAATGAAATTTCCAAACAGTGGCCAACAACCACATGACCTTTATTTAGGGCTTATTTGCCAGGCCTCCGGCTAGACACTTGGGGAAAGTGTGCTCACCTATTCCTTAGGAAAACAACCTTGACTGAGAGGTTCAGAGAATGTCTGACAGAAGGGTGGGGAGTAGTGATGAAAGCGGCCCATGCCCACTTCCTCCAGGGTATCCACACAGAGTTAGCCAGAGGCCGAGGATTTTGAGGGAGGTTTTGGGTTCAGGGAAAAGGGATGAAAGTACCATCTGTTGAGCACCTACTATGTGCTAGACCCACACTTGACTGCCCAGCCCCATTGGTAGACACCATTCTCTGCAATTTTACAGATGAGGGAACTGAGGCTCTGAGAGGGGGAAGTGATTCATTGAGGCCACCCACCTACAAACTGGTCAGAACTGGGATTCTAGACCCAAGTGTCCTTTCTCAGCCCCACCCCCTCTCTTCCTGGCTCCTTATTGCATCTGGAAGCCCTTGGTTAAGACAGATTCTTTTGGCTTAAGGCAGGGACGCTTATCAAAATGCCTTTATTTCTGTCAAGAGATGCCATTCAGTTATCCGCTAAAACGTATCAGCAAACGATTTATAAGCCCCATTCAAATCAGATGGCTTGCTAAGCCACAAACAGGTTTTGATGGTAGGAAGAAGACAGAAAAGGATTCCAGGATCTTAAAATCTCTGACTCTCTGGATAAGAGGCCATGTTACACTCCTCCATCCCTGCTGAGTAACAACGCCTTGATTTATCAGTGGGAAACTGAGGCTCAGAAGAGTGACCTGCCCAAGCAGAGCCAGGCTGCAAACTTCCAAGTCACATGCCATCTCCGACCACTCCTGGGCAATGCCCTTGGCCCTGGCCATGCTCAGGGCTCCCAGGACAGCCCTTGTCTCAGCTGCTTGGGTGATTTCCTGAATGCCACCTCATTTGCCTCTTATGAGACTTCTGCACGAGTGCACCTGGGGTGTCTGTTGACATCCTATGCCCAGAGGCATAGTTCATCATAAGCAGGGCAAAGTCATAAATGCTTATTATTTGAGAGGCTCTTTCCAAGCACTCAATACAGATCAACTCAATCCTGGCAACTGCCCTATGAGGTAGGGACCATTTTACATATGGGGAAACTGAGGCCTGGAGCAGTGATGCAACCTGGCTTAGCTCCAGAGTCCAGCCCACTCTCCTGCCTCAAGGTTACAATACCCATTCAGTCCTCCTGACCCCCACTGACCCAGGCTTTTCCCCGGATCTCCCACATGGAGCCGGTGAGCAGACCATGCTGGGCTTGGCCACCGCTGGCCAGGCACCCTCCAAGAACAGACCCACCCCTCTCTGCCTAGACTGTCTACCTGCCCCTCCTGCCCAAGAGCAGAGGAAGGACCTCCGTCAAACCTCCGTGACCAAGCCATGTGCCCTGTGCCATCTCGCCACAGATATCTCTTAAGCACCTGTCACGTGCCGGGCACCATGCTGGGGACTGGGGTACTGAAACTAGAGATTCGGACATGGCTTTGCCTTTACAGGGGAGCAGACAGCATGATCACATCACTCAGTGGCGGCTGAGGACTCAGAAGGACACAAATCAGGGCAGTGCTGTGAGCTGGGTACGCCAGGGGTGGTGACTTTAGAGCTCAGCTCTCTGCGAGGAGAGGGGGCTCCAGGCCCTGGCAGCCCACACCTGCCACACCCTGACGTGGTATGGCCACAAGGAGAGCCGGGACCACAGGGGAGCCAGAGCTATCAAGGGTGGCAGAAGTTTCTGCCGGCTCCCTCATCCTGCCCTGCACAGATGCCCTCCACGCATCCTCAGAATCAGAGACTAGACTCCCAGAGCCAAGACGTAAGCCCCACGGGCTCCTCCTGGAACAATAGGGTCACAGAACCCAGGAGACTTGCCCAAGGTCACCAGCGACTGTACACCAGAGGGACTAGAACGAGGCTCTTCTCCTGGCTCCCACGCTCACCTCCCCCACATCCTCCCTCACTCTCAGGGCACCCATATCTCTAGGTAAACTTTCCCTCCATAAGCCCCTAGCCGCTCAGAACTTGGATAGGATGCAGCTTCTGCGTCCTTCCTCTCTACTCCTTATTCAGCTGGGGGACCCCCGAGCAAGGGCTCTGTCTCCCCGCATCTCAGCCCTCCCATCTGTAAAATGAGAATCACCAGGAGGAAGGACACTGCCAAGTTGCCATGAGGACTCAGCGCACCCTCTATAAAGAGCCCTGGCCTCTAGAAGGTGCTCAGTGAAGTGTTATCACCGAGGTGAAGATGGGGAGCCTCGATGGTGCCCTCCACACAGTCCAGCTCCATAATGATCCCGGTGGGTACAGAGGAAATAAGCTGATGACCAAGCCTGCCCGAAAGATTCCATTCCGCCGCCCTGGGCAGCCACTGTAAATGGTTTGCACCGGAATATTATCTGGGTGTATTTACGGTATCTTACTGGAAACCACAAAGTGCATTGTATTTTTTTTCTTTTGCTATTTAAAGCCAATGGGTCAGAGAGTGAGCAATCTGCAGTGACACGGGCTGAAATATATGATGATTTGGAAAATATACAGATGGAAAAAGGTTGCTTTTGCCAGTCCCATGGCACGGCAGCTCACAGCCCTTCTGGGCTCAGAATGCCACATCTGGCTGTCTCCATCCAGAGGAACTAGAGAGCCTCTTGATGAACAGCTGGAAGAATTGTGGGTGCTGGGAGCACATGTCTGGGCTGAGCCTGGCTAGGATAATAGGCCCTTAGAGCTGGAAACTGGGGGAGGGGCATATGCCGGTCCCCAGTCCCCACCCTTCTCTCCTGCCTCAGTTCCACCTTAGAGTCTCTCTTCTCTCTGGGCAAAGCCAGCACATACTACTGACCATCCCTGAAGAGTCGACATCTGCCCCTTCCTGCCTCTACGCCTTTGCGTGTGCTGTTCCTTCAGCCTGGCCATGCTCTTCCCATCTGCCAGGTGAGAGGCAGAGTAGCCAGGTGTTTTCAAAGCAGGGCCCTGGAGGCCGATAAATCTGGGTTCCACTTGGCAGTGGCAGGCCCTTGGAGGAGTGAATTGACCTCTCTTGGCCTCAGTTTCCTCCTTTGTACATTGGGAATATAATCACCTCCCAAGGTCACTTGATGGTTAAAAAACCAAAGCACATGACAGAATCCTTCCACACCTGGTAAGGGATCAATAAACAGTGGCTCTTACAAGATGTGTTATTGGTTAACCAGCTCCAGTGTCCCATCTCTGAGGGACCCCCTGACATCCCCTTCCTCTGCTAAGGGGGTCCAACACCTTAACACTCCTTACTTTGTGTTGGATTGAATTCTATCTCTTCCCACTAGATTGTGGGGAGCTGGATTATTTATCTGCAAAGTCTTCATAGTTGAATGAGTGAATGACAGAGTGTGTAAAGGCGTGTAAGCATGTGAGTGTGTGTGTCTGTGTCTGTATCTGTCTGTCCACCATATGAAAGCTAGAAAGAGAACATTATAACAAAAGACTCATCTCAAAGAATAGTGTCAGGAGAGCGAAAACCCAGGATGAACTGAGGCTTGCAAAAAAAAAAATGCAAAGGAGACAAAAAGTCCTTTGTGAGCTGCGTTCTAAGCAAGAATAGGGAAAGAATAGGTCTTTCGCTCAGGCAAGATGGTGCATTGTTAAGGAATGGCAGAGAGAAAGTGGAGCTGGCCTGCCCCTTGCTTCTGTCTCTCTCACTCACAGGGAAGGCCTTCGAATCCGTCCTTCCGAGCAGTCATTAGCTCCCCAGGCATGTGCTCTGGCTGTTTTCACAGCCCAAAATGAGTAAAAAGACGGGGCCATTTGTGTGAAGCACGGATTCGCAGACGAGGGAACCTAGGCCCCAGGAGGTCACCCCGCTCTAAAGAAGTGGGGCAAATGCCACAGGAGCAAAACCCAGAAATGCATTAAAGTCACCAGGGGATGCAGACACAGGAGGGTGGTACTCCCTCCCAGGGCCCGAATCCTAGGTCATCTGTGCCCATCCCTGGAAAAACTCTGGAGGGGGAGCACCAAACAGGAGGCCGTGAGTATCTGGAAAAGAATGCAGCTGTCCTGCGTGTCGGGAAATCACCATTTCTTTGTTGACAATAATGCTGGGGACATAGCAAATTTCTATATGTGCTAAGAATGTGATTATCTTCCCACATCCTGTCTCTCCCCTGACACAAGGGAAAGAAATTCTTCTGACAGCTCCCCTCCCAGGCAAAGCCCTGCCGGACTGATTCATGCCCACCTCTCCCTCTGCAGCCCGTCTCTGCCCTTCATCCCCACACTCAGACCCCCACCCCCACCCCGGCTCCGGGCTGGGTCACACCTGCAAGCCTATACGGACTGCTCCTCCCCTGACACAGCCTTCTCCACCAGCCCGTCACAGATGTCCCCTGCAGGCAGCCTTCTGTGCCACAGTCTACCTGCCTGGTGCCCTCTCCTCTCCTATCAGATCCCAGGGCACATTTCAGCTCTGATGTTGTTGCCAGTCCCCACCCAAGTGTGAGCACGCTGAGGGCAGGTCCAAGTCACAGAAGATTCTAGTAAATATCTGTGCGACACATAAATGGATGAACAGCGGGCACATGGTGGGGCAAGGGGAGCTTGTGGTGTGTGATCCCATGAGCATTTACATTCTACAGATTCAACCAAAAGCACCTAGGGAAAGATAAATAACAACACTGTATGCGTGGGAATGTAAACTGGTGCAGCCACTGTGGAAATGGGTATGGAGGTTCCTCAAAAAAGTAAAAATAGAATCATCATATGATCCAGCAATCCCACTTCTGGGTACAGACCCAGAGAAAACAAAATCGCTCTCTTGGAAAGATATCTGCACCCTGTGTTCACAGCAGCATTACTTACAATAGTCAAGGTGTGGAAAGAACTTCAGGGTCCATCAATGGATGAGTGGGTAAAGAAAACATATATATACATATATATATTTCTATATATGTGTTATGTAATATATACATATACATGTATGTATATAATGTGATATATGTAAATGTGATACATATAATGTGATATATAAAAGTCATATATATATAATGTGATACATATAATGTGATATATGACTTTCATATATATATAATGTAATATATATAATGTGATACATATGTAATGTATAAACATGACATATGTACATATATGCACACACATATATATGTATATATGTGCTGGAATATTATTCAACCATCAGAAAGAAAGGACCCCTGCCATGTGTGACAACATGGATGGTCTCTGAGGACATTATGCTAAGTGAGATAAGTCAGACGGAGAAAGACACTATATGATCTCACTTATATGCAGGAACCAAAAGACGAGAGAATGCAATATGTATACTTGTATTTTAGACATATACTCTTCATTCTATGCTGTGCATTACTATGTATACATTATACCTTCATATGAATGTTTTACTATAGTGAACGAGGCTTTCTGAATGTCGTGACTGATGGAAGGGACTTTCAAGGATAATGTCAACTAGAATATGTTTCACCGTGCACGTCGTTGTCAGAAGCTAGGATGTGCCTCTGCTGTGCCACTCAAGTCGCTCACTGACTTGAGGGCGAGTGAATACAATAGGTCAATTCCTGGTTAGTCCGAAGTCCGCGTCATGAGCCTGATCAGTCTGTGAGAGTCTCCAGAGTGGTGTTTCTTGTGGGGCAGGGGAGGGGAGGCGCCTCTGCAGAGCAGTTCCACCAGACGGTCAGTGAGTCCAAGGTCAGACATGAGCGAACCCTGCAGGACAAGCCTGCTCACGCTGCTCAGTTGTCTGTAAGACTTTTCGGAGCCTTTATATGCTGGCAGGCATTCTGACTCTCCCAAGTAGGGGAGCATAGCTTTCTGAGTTCCCCAATTTATCATCCAGGGAACCCTCCTTGGTTTCTCCAGAAACGCTGGTGAACAGACCCTGGAGCAGGTCTTTTTGAATCATGCTGTGGGGAAGAGGTCGTCCCTAGGCCTTGACCTAATTAGCATCTTCACCCCATTTGGAGCCAATGCAAATGTGGAAAGGAGAACCAACAGGATGCCAGGCTAAAATGGATTAAACTGAAAATGTGCGGGAATGAATGTTTCAGCCTTGTGTTGAGGTCAAAATGAAAAGCACCCACTCACACAACAGAGGGAACTGAGTGCTTCCTGAGTGTGAGATGCCACCAACCTGGGAATAAAGAAGATAGATGAGACCTGGGCTTTGTCCTCAAGGGCTGAGAGCAGCTGTTGGTACACAGGGTAGAGAGGAGCTTCAGAGTCATGCATTTCTTCATGTGTGTCCTGAGCACCTACTGTGTGCCAGGCCCTGGGGGGTCCCAGGAAAAGAAGCTTGACCGGCATGGGTCTCCTGGACACCCACGGCCAGGGAGAAGATTGATATTGGACACATCTTTGCAAAAGTAAGCAAATGTTCCTTCTGAGGGTGATAAATGCCATAAAGACATCAGAACAGATTGACCAATCTCAGGCTGGACAGTCAAGGAAGGCCTCCTGGAACAGCTGGCATTTGGGTGGAGACTGGCATGATGCTGGGGCAAGCAGGTCACCTGCCACCTCTTGACAGTGTCTCCCTTTCACCGCTCTCCTCTGCCTCCTGCTCCAGATGGAGTTATGGGCAGGTGTCTGCCCTAGTACCCAGGGAGGTCCTCACATCCTCAGGTGCCCATCTGTGCTCACCATGCCCTTCATGTGCCAGGGGCTCTGTCAGAGGCCTCTGCTTCCCCACAGAGCTGCCGTCTGGCCCAAGAGATGGATGATAGCAACATCACAACTACGATTCCCGGAGCACATCCTATGTGCCAGGCACGGTCCTGAATGCTTCGTGGGGACTAAACGATCTCAACCCACGGGTCACAACCTATGGAGCAGACACTATCATCATTGCTGTGTGGTCAAGGTCCACAGCTAGTAAATGGGGAAGCCAGGAAAAGGACCCAGCAAGTGGCCTTGGAGCCGAACTGTTATACAGTGTGGCACAAATGAGCAAATAGGCAAGTAGCAAAGTGATGCAAATATTCTGGCAGGGTAAGGGGCAGATAGGGACAGGTGGTGGATGCTACACAGGTGTGTCCTGAATGGAAGGACAAAAGAGCATCCTGGCAGAGGGGACAAGCTAAGGCAAAGGATTTGAGGTGGGAGGGCTTTGGCATGCTGGAGGGTGGAAAGAAAGGCAGACGGGCTGGAGTGGACAGGGGATGGAGATGGAGTGGGGATGGGGTCTGGGTGCAGGTCACAAGGGTCTGTAAAGGACCGGGGGAGGGGGAATGCTGGTATTTTATTCCTGGAGGAACAGGAAACCACTAAAGGGTTTTACACAGAGGGGCCGCCATGATCAGAGTAATGCTGGGGAGGGGTTAGGCCGGATGGCCATGCAGCCAGGGAGGCGGGTACATGAGGAGGCTGATGCAGCTGTCTGGGCAACAACTCTAAAGATGGAGGTCTGGAACCAGGAGGTGCTGGTGGAGCTGGTGAGAAGTGGACAGACTGGCAGATACATTTCATAGGTAGAGTCAAAATGGTGAGCTTAGATTGGCAATTGCACCAGTAGCCTCTCCCATTCTTTTCCATTCTTCACCAAGAATAAAAACGAATGCATGCATCCCCAGTTCCTTGAGCTCATCTTCATCTAAGATGGGCACATGAGCCTCCTGGGAGAGGCAAAGCGAGACCTTCTGATGGCCCTAATCTACAGGTGCCAGGATTTTAAATCCTGCACAATGTTGCCATTCAGCAAGGCAGGCCACGCGACTCCTTCATTCTGCAGGTGGGCAGACTGGGAGAGGAGAAGTGGGCTCCTCCCTCAGAGCCCTCAGCAAGGTAGTGGTGGGGGTGGAATGGAAACCTGGCCATGTGATTTTGACCCCAAGTGCTCACGTGGCTGCCACGTGGCCCAACAACAAGACAAGTTTCTCAAATACGCAGCAGCTTCAAGAATCTCAAATCTGGCAGGCTCACACGAGAAGAATCTCCCAGCATCAGGGAACTCACTACCCACCAAACACAGAACAGCCATGTGACTTTGGTCAGCCTCTGCCTCACTCAGAGCCTGAGATGAAGATAGGCAGATCTCCTATGGGGGGGGTGGGGGGCAGATGAGGCCATATATGAGGAAGGGCTATTGCAGTGCCTGGTCTTCATAGATCTTCAATGAAAGGACAAAAGACTGAACCCCCACATGAGCCACCATAGCCTGGGGTGCTACCTGACCCAGCCTCAGTCCCCTGCACCATGACTCAGTACTACTACCATCATGGTCAAATCTGAGGCAAGAACACACAACTGGATGGAAAAATGGGTAAAAAGCATGAACAGGCAACTCACAGAAGAGTAAACACGTACAGCCAGTAAATATAGGAAGAGGCTTCACCCGAATTACTTCTCAGGAGAATGCAAATCAAGACAACAGTGAGAAAGCATTTCATACCCATTCCCTAGGCAAAAATGAAGTCTGGAGAATTCCAAATTTTGGAGAGGCATCAAGTTGATGTTCATAACCGGTGACCAGCAATTCCATTCCTCCATATATACCCAAGAGAAACACATGCACACAGGCCCTGGGAGACATGAACAAGGAGGCATGTGGTGGCAACATAACAACAAATACTTAGAGGCAACCAGGATGTCCCACAACCATAAGCACGGGAGCATAGATTAGGGTCTACTACCCTAGCTAAAATGAATCAACAACAGCTAAAGGAACAACTTGGATGGGTTTTATTACTAGTTAGTGAAAAAAATAAATTCCAAAAGATTGCTTATAGGATGATGTCTTTTCTTCATAAAATTAAATAGAACTAAAAGCAAATAATTTACTTCTGGGGACTATATTAATATGATAAGACAGACATAAACAAGCAAGGAATGGGACACCCATGATTCAGGATAAAGTATGGTTTGGTGGGGAGAGGCAGGGGGTGCACAGGCAATGCCCACAGGGGCAGATGTAAATTACCCATTTTTGTTTTAGATGTTGTGTTGGGTGGTGGATTTATGGAGAGTTCATTGCATTATTTCAGAAAAGGAAAAGACTGAAGGGGGAGGAGTGAATGTCTTCTTAAGCCCCCGAGGGCCACACTGGGTAGCAGTTGATAAAGCCAACATGGAACCACTACTATGGCTGCCAATATTGTGGACTCCAATAATCCCTGGATTCAAGACCCCTGAATGGCTGGCTTGAAATCTCATCTGAGACTTCTGACCCCTTCTGCCTCTTGAGGCTGCAAAGCCTTGTCCAAGATCCTCTTAGCAATCCAATGTCCATGTCTTTGCCCCACAGTTCCCTCTGTCAGGGATCCCATCCACTGGTGAAATTCTTCCTACCCTTGAAGACCCAGAACAAGGGCCATCTTCACTGTCCAGTCCACCTCTCACCTTGGTGTCTCACCTCTGAGCACACACCACACCCCCTATGCTTTTCCCTAAATCATGGACTGTTCTACAACTTGGTTTCTCATTGCTATGGACTAATTTATGTCCTCCCCAAAATTAATATGTTGCAGTTCTAACTCCCAGTATTTCAGAATATGACAAAGGACAATATGTATTTGGAGGTATGACCTTTAAAGCAGTGATTAAGTTAAAATGAGGCCATTATGGTGGGTCCTAATCCAATCTGACAGGTGTCCTTGTAAACAGAGGAGATTAGGACACAGAGACATCAAGAGGCCTGTGCATAGGGGAAAGGGGATCATGTGAGGACACGGTGAGATGACAGCTATCTGCAAGCCAGGGAGAGAGGCCTTGGAAGAAATCAGACCTGCTGACACCTTGATCTTGGACTTCCGGCCTCTAGATCTGTGAGAAGAGAGGCATCTGTGTCTAAGCGCCCAGCCCATGGTTCTTTGTTACAGCAGCCCCAGCTGGCTAACTGACCCGTGAGCGGCACCTCTCCCCTGAGAGATGGTCTAGGTGGGGCTCCCAGGCCTGGCCAACAAAATCACTGCTGCCCTTGGCCGCTGTGATTGGTTTGGGATGGACACATGACCAAAAGTTAAGCCCTGTTAGCTGATCCAGGCAGAATGACCCTTAGAATTTTTGTAGGTGCAGCCAGAGAAAGGCTAAGGCCCTTCCTTGCAGTTCAAGAACCCGAGAGCTGTGGTGCCGGCACTTGAATAGCCATCTTGCCACCCCATGAGGCAGGGGTTGGTAGAGGCCAGCACCACCTCTGGTCCAAGCCAGTCAAAAGTTAGCACCATCCCTGCCTTTCCAGTGAATTGGGCAGACATAAATTCCCCTTTTCACCTGAGGTGGCTTGAACCGGGTTTCAGTTTCTAGCATCCCAGCGGCCTTTGTCTGGTTCACATCCCTGGCCCTCTCCTGAGATCTATACAGTAAAATCTGGAACATTCAGAAAGGGAGACAGAGATATGAGGACCCCAGACGCAGAGCTGGGGGCCAGGGTGGAGTCTGAGGAGGCAGTGGAAGGCGAGCCTTTCAGTCCCAGTGCCAGCATGGGATGGATAACTGTGCCAGGGGGTAGCTGCCCACCCCAATGTCAGCTTTCCCCTTCCTCCTCAGTCATAGATCCTTAGCTGGTCTCATAGCTACTTTGAATAAAAGACTGCATTTCCCAGCTTCCCTTGCAGCTAGGTGTGGTTATGTGACTGAGTTCTGGCCAATGAGATGGAAGCAGAAGTATGAAGGGGGTGGGCCAGGAGGCTTCTGGGAAGTCTCTTCAAAGGCGATGTTTCCTGACATCCAGAGTGTGGTCTTGATGGCCAGAGCCCACAAAGTCAAAGACTGCAAGGCAGCCCGTTGTCTGGTCATTGCCAGCAGGAGGCACAGATGAAGGGCCCAGAAAGATGAATTCCGAGGCATGCTGCTTGGTATCTTTAAGCAGGTCCCAGGAACAGGGGGCAGGAGATTGTGGAAAAACCACAGGTGCCAACAGAAGGCTCACAAGACAGGGATTTCTGTGACCGAAATTGGAGTCCCCATGTTGATGCCAATCCCTAATGTGCGCAGGGGGTGAACCACCCTTTCTCTGGGCCTCAGTTCTCCACCTGAAAAGTCAGCCCTGAGGTTGGGAACAGGGAGAAGGAAGGGCAAGGCAAAATTCTAACCATGAAGATGTCGGAAAGGGCACACAGGTGGAGAGAGGCTCTGCCAGAGGTCAACATGCGCCACCCCACCCCCACCCCCCTGGCAGCCTCCCCATGGAGCTGGGCTCTTTTCCACTCAGGTGTGAGTAAGCAAGGGCCAACAGAAGATCGTGACAAAACAAGACCTGCTTAGCACCAAGATGATACTGTTCTTCCTTCCAAGAAGGAGGAAGGAAACATCCCGTGGTGACTGTGAGAGGGGACCCCCAGGCCTCATGGAGCTGGCCTTCCCAACAGGTAAGGAATATTTGGATGGTGCCAAGTGCTTGGCAGATGGGCTGGAGCTTTGTAGTGAGAGGGGACTTCGGACCCCCGTGACCAAGGGTGGCCCAGGTGCCAGGAGGGAAAGATGCATGCAGAGAACAGGGGCTCCGGGGTGCTGCTTGTGCAAAAGGACCTGAGGCAGAAGAAACTGTGGTGCTGGGGCTCCAGAGCAGGACTCGGCATGCTGTGTGTGGGAGACAGGACGAGCCCCAGTGGGCAAGGAGGAGGGCCAAGCCAGGAGCAGATGGGGACAGATATTGGTAGCATTTTGAAATGAGAAGAAGCCTCCATGGAGTGTTAACTAGAGAAATGATGTGATCTGACTTTCATTTACAAGGGAGGACCCTGCCTGCAGGAAGGTCTGAGGAATAGTCAGAGAATGATGGGGGCGCCTGGGAGCCCCGTGGCGTGACCTCAGGGGGAGGATGTAAGGACCCAGAGAAATGGCTAGATGTGGGATGGATCTCTTCAGTGTCCACTGAACTTGCTGATGTTGGGGCTGAGGGAGACAAGAGAACTCAGGGGTGCCTTTAGAGCAGTCCAGCAGGCCAGCTGAACCCCTCCAGTCCAGAGATCCTGGAGGCTGACTTATTTTCAAGGATGTTCACAGCCTAGCAGCAAGCCCACAAGCAAGACACACAGCATCGCCGTTTCCACCAGTGTTGGGGCTTCCCAA
Organism: Proteles cristata cristata; assembly: GCA_017311185.1. Taxonomy (NCBI): domain Eukaryota; kingdom Metazoa; phylum Chordata; class Mammalia; order Carnivora; family Hyaenidae; genus Proteles; species Proteles cristata. Next base: position 528,071 of record JAESUZ010003628.1, on the reverse strand, counting down.
TGACCAGATGCCTTTCCACCAGGTTTTGGTCACAGTTGCTTTGAAAACCACATGTGTGGCCTGACACTTTGTGTGTGTCTCTGTGTGTGTAGGTGCACATGTGCGCCCATGTATGCAAGTCCAACCAACCCACAACTCCCACAAATCGCGGGTTACAAATTCAAATGTCCACAGTGCCCTGGTGAGTCGTGCAAGGGAGCCGGGTGGTAATAGGGAGTGGTGGGGACCGTGGCAGTGACTGGGCTGCCCCGGCTGCATTTAAAGAAGCTGCAGTCTCAGCCTGACCCCATTATGACTATGTACGAGCATGTATAAGTTATCAGTAGATCTGCCAATTTTTTAAAAGAAGCCAGACATTCCTATTTTTTGGTGAAATAGTTATTTTCTTTTAAATTGATCTTCAGTGGAAAGAAACGGCAGTGCTATATCAGCCAGTTAGCAATCAGTCCACTGGTTGCTGTTTTTCAACTTGGCCATAAATGATTGGGGTGGTCTAGATTCAAATTAGAGAGCCAGCCCCCACTGGGAGTTCTGGATCCAAGCCGTGACACCTGCAGATCCCGTGTTAGGGAGCGTTCCCACACGGGGCAGGTGAGAGGGTCCTAGAGGGCCCCCAGAGCCTGTGAGACCTGTGTCCGGCGAGCACATACCCACTTTGAGCTCCTTCCCGAAGACGGTGCGCTCCCCCAGCGCGGAGCAGTTCCAGCGGCCATTGCGGAACTGAAACTGACACTCGTCCAGGCCCATTTGTGAGCCTTCTCCTATGACGATGATGGCGTCGGGGCGGCTCTGGCAGATCGCCCGCTGTCTGGGAGCCAGGCCTGGGATCTTGTTACAGATGATGCTCGCGCCCAGAGCTACCACCGAGGAGAAGCCACTGGAGCAGGGGACACAGAGAAATGGGATGTTAGACCAGCAAGGTGTAGGGCAAGGCCTGCAAGCCCTCCCAGGGTGTCTGGCCCTGGCCGCCCCACCTCCACACCACCTCCCGCAGCTCCCAGCAAGGGTCCCAACTTTTTCATACTGCACCCCCAACCCACATTTATTCATTTTTTATGCCCTATCGGCACTTCTGTAATATGTATATTCAATATCAGTGAGGCTTGATTTCCTTTTAAGATACACACAGAAAAATGACACATGTCACAAACATAGTGTGCACAAAGTTAAGTTGCCCTTGTATTTATGGTTGGGTTCAATTGAGACGAAATTTAAAATCATGCAAAGTAAAACCCAATATTGTTTAGAAATCATCTCTATGTGGTAGAACTGCAAAGGTGAGCCAGGGAATGGTAACTATAAAGTTTCAGGCAGCAGTTGCCATTGGAAGGTTGTCAGTACACAGATGCTCATTTAAAAAAAAACAAACACCTGTGGCACCTGGGTGACTCAGTCAGTTAAGCAAGCATCAAACTTCAGCTCAGGTCATGATTTCACAGTTTGTGGGTTCGAGCCCCATGTCGGGCTTTGTGCTGACAGCTCAGAGCCTGGAACCTGCTTCGGATTCTGTCTCCCTCTCTCTCTAACCCTCCCCTGCTCACACTCTGTCTCTCAAAAATGAATAAAGCTAAAAAAAAAATTACAGGGGCACCTGCGTGGTTCACTTGGTTAAATGCCCAACTTCAGCTCAGGTTATGATCTCACAGTTTGTGGGTGTGAGCCCTGCGTCCGGCTCTGTGCTGACAGATCAGAGCCTGGAGCCTGCTCTGATTCTATGTCTCCCTCTCTCTCTAACCCTCGGCCCCTCCCCTTCCCTCTCTCTCTCAAAAATAAACATTAAAAATTTTTTAAATTAGGGGCGCCTGGGTGGCTTAGTCGGTTAAGCGTCCGACTTTCGCTTGGGTCATGATCTCGCGGTTCGTGGGTTCGAGCCCCGCGTCGGGCTCTGTGCTGACTGCCAGCTCAGAGCCTGGAGCCTGTTTCAGTCTGTGACTCCCTCTCCTCTGACCCTCCTGCTCATGCTGTCTCTCTCTCTCTCCTAGAAATAAATAAAAATATTAAAAAGGGGCGCCTGGGTGGCTTAGTCGGTTAAGCGTCCGACTTTGCTTGGGTCATGATCTCGCGGTTCGTGGGTTCGAGCCCCGGGTCGGGCTCTGTGCTGACTGCCAGCTCGGAGCCTGGAGCCTGTTTCAGTCTGTGACTCCCTCTGTCTCTGACCCTCCCCTGCTCGCGCTGTCTCTCTCTCTCCTAGAAATAAAGCATTAAAAAAAAAAAATTAAAAAAAAATTAAAAAGTACCATCCAACTGCTTGTACAAGTTATATATACTCTCTGGTATGCATATACATGTTCTGTTAAAAGAAAATCTTTAAAAAATAATTGTAAATAGAAGTTCTAGTACTTGCTTCCTGCACGCCAGTGGAGCATGTGTATCCCACTCCAGGCATGACCCGTCTAGAGGATCCCTATGGCAGAGCTGTCTACAGTTCCTATGTTCCTGACTCATTCTCTGCACAGATACGTACTGGCCACCTACCAAGTGCTTGACACCATGCTGGCACAGAGGCGATGGGCTGCCCTCTTGGAGCTATGGAAGGAGACGACACCCACTTCACAAATGAATAAAATGGACAGTGGTGGGCACTATGAGGAAAGTAAATGAAGGTACTGTGATGGCATCCGGAGGGTGGTTGGGAGGGAAGAGAGAGTGGCCACTTTAGCTGGGGTGATCAAGGAGGGTCTCCCTGGGGAGGTGCAGCACAGTGGGGTCTGAATGGCCAGGAGCCAGCCACGGGAAGGTCTGGGGAAGAGTAATCTGGGCAGAGGGAACAGCAAATGCGAAGTTCTGGGGGTGGGGGTGGGGTGGAGAGGGAACAAGCTTGTTGCAGAAAGAACCCACAGAAGCTGGTGCCTCAGGCTCCAGGAAGGGGAGGGTCTGGGAAGAGGACCTGGTAGAGAGCTAGAATTTTCTCAGGTGCATCAGGAAGCACTGTATGGCTATAAGCAGGGAAACTGACAGCATCCTATCCCTCCAGCCCGATGGGGGAAAGGACTGTGGGTGCCCGAGCAGGAGAAGGGAGAACAGACAGGTAAGGGGCAGGTGGCTTCGCCTTGGCAGCAGTGGGGGTGGCTGCATATACAGCTGGCCAAACTTGCTAATGGACTGATTGAAGGTGGAGCTGAGGGGAGGGATGGGTTAGGGTCTGAGGGAAAGACAGGCGTCAGTGTGACTCATGGGTATCTGGCCAGAGGGTGAGGCCATTTCCTAATATCAAAATAACCCCAGACAGGCTCCAGTGGTAACCCTGATGGTGCAGGTAGCCCTCCCTTTACACAAAGATGGTCCCCACTCTGGAGCTTTTAAAGAGAAGGCCTCACCCCTGATGCCTCACTCTGGTTATAATAATAAGAGCTTCCATTTATTGAAGGTCACTGCCAGCCCTGGGCGAAGTGCCTCACACTTTCCATCCTGGGGCTCAGCTACAGGAAGTTGTTCTGGAATTGGAATTTCTTAAAGCGAGGCTCTGTGTACCAATGGCACAGGAGATGAGAGGACCCCACTCCTTTCCAAGCACATAAGGGACCACTCCCGCCCTCCTTCCCTCCACTCCTGCCTCACACAAGACCTCTTCCTGCCTCAGGCCCTTTGTCCTTACTGGTCCCCTTCCCTGGAATCTCTCTTATCCCCTGAGATTCCCAGGCTTGGCCTCTTGCCATCATTCATGTGACTTCAAGGGACACCTTCCTTGACCACCCCAGCTAAGGGAACCTGCCTCCCCATCCCACCCCTCATAACTTTCTATCACGGTCTCTGTTTTGTTTTCTTAATTCTGTTGATGACTTATGATCTTTTGAAATGTGTTAATAGACATGTTAGGTTTTGTGTGCTCACTTCGTTCCCACTTGTCTTATTAGACTATGAGCTCTTTGGGGGCACGGAGGCCAGCTGCTGGCCCGCTAAATGGCTACTGAGTGAATGAATGATCGAGCTTCAAAAATACCACTCAGGATAAGTACCCATGGAGGACATAGCAGGTGCACCCCAAATGTGCGCTGAATATCGTGGTGAACTTTTGCAACATCGCTACCCTGCCAAGGCGGTAAGGCAGGTGCAGCTGCAAACATTAGATGCACGGGACTTTCCTGAACAGCCCTGGTGGGCAGGAACCACCATATCCATTTCACATATCTGAAAACTGAGGGTCACAGAGATTGAGATCTGGAGGCTAGTGGGTCACGGGTCTGAAACAGGAGCCTGGGTAGAGCCCTCGTTCATTCATCTCAGGCATTGAAAGAGAGTCTAACGCAGCTAGGGCCACCCTATTTGAAATGTCTGAGGAAGAGGTGGCATAGAGAGATTGTCAAGCGGAGAAGTTTTGGCCACAAGTCAGGAGGAACCAGCGACCCCCAGGGAATTCCTACACCAGCCAAGGGTAATGATATATTAGGGTCAAAAATTCATAGGAACAATAATCTAGCAGCTAAGAGGTCAGGCCTAGGCTGCCATCCAAGCTTCCTTCACCAACTAGCTGTGTGGCCTTGGGCACGTTATATCCCCTCTCTGTACTTGTTTCTCCATCACTAAAATGAGGATATTGATCATTAGTCCTCATCTCACAGAATTACTGTGAAATTAAAACATAGAAAGTGCCAAGCACATAGTATATACTCAATAAGTGTGCTGCCATTGTGGTTTTTATTATAATTGGACTGGATCGTTACAAGGGGATCGTGCTTGAGACACTTGAACTATACACATAAACTAAGAATACCACAGATGCCCTATCATCATCAGTCCAGAGGAGGGAGGAACCAGTCACAACCTGGGAGCTGGAGGGCCTCTGAAGGTCCTTGGGGCTTTACTCCTTATGTCCATTTTACAGATGGATAACCTGAGGCTCAGGGAGCAGCAGGGGGCCGAGGCAAATTCACCCTGCAGCTCCTTCTCCTGACCTGGACCTCTCCCAGCCCCAAAGGGCGACTGACTCCGTGCTGAAGCCCAGTGCCCTCCGTAGCTCCTTCCCTCCCTCCAGGGCAGCCGGCCCCTTCGGGGCCAGTGAGGTCTCCGAGCTGGCCTGGCGGGAGGTCCGGCGGGCGGGGCAGCCAGGGGAGGTTATTTTCTGTTGTTTTCCCTTTCTCTCCCCTTCCCCGGTCCCTCCGCCCCGTTTCTAATTAAAAAGAAGATAAAGCCTCACACGGCCAGCGCCAATCAGCCCGACCGGCTTCCTGGATGTTGGATGCGCGCGGGGCGGCGGGGCGCGGGCCAAGAGGAAGATTAAAGCAGGGAGAAAAAGAAAAGCCACCCAGACGCGGACGAATCAATAACACTTAAAACACACCCGCAGGCAGACAGAGCGCGAGCCCCGCAGCCGCCTCTCCGCCTGCGGTCGCCTCTCGGTCCGCGGTCGCGGCTGGCGGCCGCCTGGTCCGCTCTGCGCGCACCTGCTCGCGGCCGCGGCCGTTCAACTTGCGAAATGCCCGCTCCGGAGACGCGGGGTGGGCAGAGGGGAGGAGTGGTTGTGGCAAAACACAAAGGCAGCCCCCGAAGTCCGCCCCCTCCCCAAGCCGAGCGGCCAGGGGCAGGAGGAGGGGTGGGGGTGGGGGGGGTCACCGCTGGAGGTGGGAAAAGCAGGTTGAGTGAAACCTGCCAAGGTGCCCCTTCCTTTAGCGCCAGAGCCTCTGTCAGTCCCTAAAGCCCCCCAACCCTCGCCCCTCCGTGCTTCACACGCGCTGTCTCCTAAGTACAAAGGGTAACTGGCCCTGCAATTGCCGCTCGGAGACGCGTCCCGAGCCACCCCCTCCCACTTTCCAGCCAGAGCGCCGCCCCAGGCCCCACCTCCACCGAAATGCAGGAGTGAAGCGGGGAGGGCTGCTCCGCAGGCGCGCCGGCGGACTCGGGTGCCCAGTTTAGGGGGCGGGGTGGCCCGCCTCTCTCTCTGGCGCTGGCTCTGCGAGCTTGCCTCTCTGGATGTCTGGGGCCGTCTCTCGTCCTACCTTTGTATGTGTGTGTTCGTTGCGGATGGGAGGACCCTTGGCCTAGGAAAGGGCTCCGGGAGTACGGGGGTCCTTGGAAATCGCGCGGTGTCAGGGCTCTGAGCAGCGGCTTGTGTTTTTGCTAGCGAAGGGCCCTCCCTCCAGGTACCTGTTCCCTGTCGCACGGGCCAGCCCCGCCTGCCACCCCGGGACTGCCCTGTCTCCAGGAGCGGCTGTGCCCGCGCTTCTGTGTACAGAGTTCTTCCCGGGCTCCGGAGGCTGAGCTCCTCGGGAGCGGCTGTCGTCCTGGCTCCGGGCTTCGGAGCTCCCTTAGGACCTGCGGTTCCCATGCGTGGGTCGGAGGTGTCCCTAGGAGGGGCTGGCCCTTTGCAGCAGCTAGCTGTCTTCAGAGTCCGCAGAGCCGGACCGTCCCTGCTGGTTGTCTCCGGTTCTCGGGGCTTCCAGACTCAGACATCCTCAGGATGGCCGAACCTCTGGCCGAGTCTCTAGAGCTGTGCAAGCCCCTGGGGCGCCCGTCTGCGGGGGGCCTTTGTGCTCCCCCGGCTCCCGCACCGCGCCCACCCAGCCCTCCGAGGGGCCGAAGAAGTTGGTGGCCGGCGGCCGACCCCCTCCCCAGGCCACACCAACTTTGCCGGGACACGCGTGCAGGAGATGCGAGCGGCCCTTACCCGATCCGGAGGTAGACCATGCCCAGGCTGAGAAAGAGGTGGCCCAGGCAGCGCCGCGCTTTCCGGTTCATAGTCCCCGCTGGCCACCGGGGCCGCGGGCCGGGCTGTGCTGATCCCGCGGGCCGGCCCCGGCGGGGCTATCAACATAGCCCGCCCGGGAAGCGCGGGCCGAGGCGTCCCCGGGGCCGTCTGTCCGTGCGCCCGTCCGCGCGCTCGGTGCCTGAGCCTCGCCGGGAGCGCGGGAGCCACGGAGCGGGAGGAGGGAGGGAGGAGCGAGCGCAGCGCGGGGCGACGCCGGGCTGCGCGCGAGCGGCCGGTGCAAGTGTGTGAGGCGCGGGGAGTGCGGGGGCGCTGCTGCCGCCCGCCCCCGCCCCTCCCTCCTTTCTCCCGTCCCTCCCCCACCCCCTCCCCCGCCCGCCTCCCGGGAGCGCCCGCCCCGCACCCCAGCGCCCGCGGGACGGGGCCGCCAGCACCAGGCGCGCGCTCACGCCTTGCCCCACGCGCTCCCGCGGCGCCCCCTCCCGGCTCCGGGGCGCGGAGCCGGGCACGGGGCGGTGGGAGTCAGCTCGACCCCCACGCGTTGCTACCTCTCAAGTCGCGGTTCGAGCTGGCGCCCTGAGGCCTCCCTCGGGTTGAGAGGATCGAGGCGCGGCCGAGAATCCCCGCATCCTAGCTTGCCTCCTCGTCCTCCCCGCCCGGTCGGGCTCTCAGAGCTGGGGGGCGGGGGGGGGTGTGTTAGGTGGCACCCCGGCTTCCGAGCCCAGCCTCCGGGGAGGGCGCCCCCTTCCGCGGACTGGGGATAACTGGTTCAGCATATTCCTCCCCGACCCCTGTCTATTAGAGTGGGTGCGGCAGGTGGGTGCCCAGGTAGGGCAGCCTCTTCTGGAATGCCGCTCCTAGCGGACTGTCTGAGTCGGGCTGAGGCCGGGATGCCAGGCATGACACCCAGGCGTGGGCCTCCGGAGCCGCCCGAGGGCGCCAGGCTCGGCTGGCCGCTCAGCACGCGCTCGCGGCGACCCCTGGCGGGCGCGTTGGGTACTTTTCGCTCCTCCTAGTTCGCTGAAACCGGGTGCTCTGAGCGGTCCAGCGGACCAGAGGTGCTGACCCTTTCCTATGACGTGCACCCCAGTCCAGTGAGCTAGGAGCTGTCGGACTCACGTTTCAGCTGAATAAATTGAGGCTCAGAGATGCGAAGGTATTTTCCCCAAGCCAGCAGCTAGTGGGTGGGAGAGGAAGATTGGAAACACCGACCCCTACTCTTAACCACCACCAGGCCAGGTCTGCCTATGGTTCAGAATTGCTTTTCTAAGTCTTCCCTGGAAACCGCTGTTCATGCACTTATCCACATTCCACAAATGTCTGTTCCAAGCCTCATGGCGGGCCCGTGGACACAAGGAACAAGAAGGACAAGGGACCCTCTCTCTTAGAGCTAGTGAGGGAGACAAACCAGAGGATAACAAACACATAATTTCAGACATCACAGCTTCCTGTGATGTGAAGATAATATAAAACGGAGTGATGAGATGACAACACTGGGTGCCCAGGGATTATCTGAAATCTGAGGAGGTGGAATTAGAGTTGAGAGCTGAAGGTCGCAGATCTGGGGTCCCAGCATTTCAAGAAGGAGGAGAGCAGTGCAGAAGCATGGAGGTGGGCATGAGCACCAGGAGGGGACGTGGGGCTGTGCTTGAGAAACAGAAAGAAGGCCGATGGCTGGAAGGGAGGAGACGGGGGTACGCAGATCCCGCAGAGCTGTGTCGGCATGTGGAGGAGCTTAGATTTCAGGGGGAAGTTCAGTGGGAAGACACTGGAGGGATATGAAGAAGGATGACTCATCTGATGTGTGTGTTCACAAGCTCCCGTTGGCTGCCCTGTGGAAAATCCACTAGCAGGGGGAAGGGGAGGGCTGGGCAAAATGGAGCCAGGCAGACCAGAGAGGATCGACTACCCCATGGGTCCAGGTGTGAGACATTGGTAGTTTTAAAACATGGCCACACAACTATTCCACGGGCCTCCCATTGAGAGGTGGGCTGTCTGCTCTCCCTGCTTGAAGCTAGGTGGCCCTATGTGTGGCAGAAGTGATGCCGTGAGACTTACAGGCTGGGTCCTAAGAGAAGTATAGCTTCTGCTTGCTGGCTGGAACACTCCGGCCAGAGCCACGAGCCACCACAGAAGGGGTCTGGAGGCTGCCATCATGTAAGGAAGCCCAAGCATCCATAGAGGCCACATGGGGTGTCCCAGTCCACAGTCCCGGTTGGGTTCAACGTCGGAGCCATCCCAGCCCAGGTGCCAGAGGTGTGGGTGAAGAAGCCTCCAGTAGATTCCAACCTGAAGCCGCCAAGTCATCCCTGCCTCTGGGTCTTCCCGGCTGAGCCACTGTGGCCATCCCTGATGTGCCCTGTCTAAATCCCCAAGCCAGCTAACTTGGCAGTGGAATGAAATGACGGTTTTATGCCACTCTTTGGGGGAGGGTGCTTGCTATGAAGCAATTGTAACTGAAACAACTAAGTTGGAAGGTGGGGGTGCAGGGAGAAAGGAGGATGCTGGGCCTGGGCCACCAGCAGCAAGGGGCAGGGAAGGGAGAGAGAGGAGGGAGGGATGAACAGTGACCCCCAAGACTGGCTGGAGTCCTCAATGGATGAAGGTAGTCAATAAGCAACAGTGGGGGCAGGGGATTGGAGCAGCCAAGGGTTCATGAAGAAAGCCACGGAGTCTGTCCTGGCTGTGCTCTTCTTCCTGTAGTCCTCCTCCCCTCTCCGACCCCCAGATAGAGTCAGGGCTGAGCACTGAGCAAGCTTCCTCCAAAGCATCACCCAAATGTGTCCTTCTTTCCTATATGCGTTGTCATTCTCTTAGACAAAGATTCACTCCCATCACTCATGATCAGTACATTGGGACATGTCCTGGGACATAGCAGTGGATCAAATAAGTCCAGTGTCTGCCCTCCTGGAGGAACTATTCTGACGGCGATTTGATTGTCAATCACACAGGTGTCACTCACGATGTGCCAGTCACTGTCACCAAGAACTTTAGCACATTGGCTCATTTAATTCTCTTACAATACTATGAGGTTGGTGCTATTCTTTTTTGTTAATATTTTTATCATTATCATAATTATCACCATTTTATAATACAGGAAAAGTGAGTCGTGGGGGGATTAAATAAAATCCCAAACTCCCACCGCTACCACGTGGCAGAATTGGGATTTGAACCTATGGAGTTTTGACTTCAGCATCTGCTCTTAATTCTTCAATTATGCCTCCTGTCTAACAGAAAAGAAAGATGTTGGCCACTGCAATAGAAAAAAAAGGTGTTAGGCATCAAGATGGGGGATGGAAGGGCTGTGAGAACACAGAGAAGAGGGTTCCAAATGGGTGGGTCAGGGAAGGCTTCCTGGAGGAGGTGTTCCTAAATGGGGATCCAGAAGGAGTGAGTTGGGGTTCCCCAGGCAGAGTTTTCAAAGCTAGAGGAAGCAGGGCCCATGAAGGTCTGAGGGGCCCGGTGAATGAATGGAGCGTCAGAGGGAATGGGGTAGGGAGGGTTGCAGAGATGAGACCCAATAGGGAGTCTGGGGACATAGTTAGGGCTTATTAATAAGTTTGAGATTTATCATAAAGGGAAGCAGGGGTGTCACATGATCAGATTTATGCTTCAGAAGGCTCATGGCAGCTGTTATGGGGTTTGAGAGAAGGAGGCAGGACATGGGGACAGGAAGTATCAGAGATATGCAGGGCAGAAGAGACTCAGCCCACACAAGGGTGGTGGCAGATGGTAAGGAGAAAAGTGGATGGATTTGAGAGCTGGTCTGAAGGCAGAAGAGGCAGCGCTGTGGTTGGTGAAGACAACACAGAGATGGGACAGGGAGGAGCAGGTCTGAGCGTGATGACCTTGGTTTTGGAAGTGCTGAGTTTGATGATGTGCCTGTAGGTCACTGAAGGGGCAGTTGAGTGAGTGTGCCAGGCACTCAGGGGAGATTGTGTGGACTTTTGAGGGTGATGGTCTCCAGACCTAGAAGTGGGCAGTCCTTCAAACCAAGGCATAGGAGAAATGTCAGGGAGGCCAAGAAGGCTATGAGGACAGCCCAGCACAGAGTCCCAGCTCAGCCCGATTTAAAAACCAGCTGGTCGAGGGCATAGGGGGAGAAGCAGACAGAAGCAACTGAAGAAGCCTGGCTGGAGTGGGCAGGAAGTTACTCAAAGAGCTAGAGAAGGAGCGAATAGTTTTCAGAATCAGAATTTGTAGGAGATGCAAGGACTGAAAAGGGTCCAACTCGAACATCCAAAGATCTTTAACATCCTGCAAATCACTTTTCCAGCCAATACTTTTCCCAAATCCCCTGTGACCATATCACAAAAAATTAGCAGGTGCCACTAACATTTACAAAATGGAAATAGACCAGAAAATAACAGAGCGCATTGTACATAATAAGGCTCCAACTGTGTGTATGTGTGTGTATTGTGGGTTGTCATAAAAAAAATGGTTGAGATTGTCACTCCATCCTGTTATTCCTTTTCATATGTCTGGAATACTTTCCCCCCTCTTTTCGACCTGGCTGATTCTTCTCATCCTTCAAGGCCTTCCCAAAGTGAACGCATCTGAAGAGCCTTCCCTGACCAACCTTGCCTCTATCCTAGGCACTCGGTCTCTTTCTTATTCATTTATTTATATAGCCATCCATCAAACATTCACTGAAGGGGGCACCTGGGTGGCTCAGTCGGTTAAGCGTCCAGCTTTGGCTCAGGTCATGATCTCACAGTTCATGGGTTCAAGCCCCATATCAGGCTCTGTGCTGACTGACAGCTTGCAGCCTGGAACCCATTTCAGATTCTGTGTCTCCCTCTCTCTCTCTCTGACCCTCCCCTGCTCTCTCTCTCTCTCTCTCTCTCTCTCTCTCTCTCAGAAATAAATAAACCATTTAAAAAAATTCACTGAAGATTAAAGGGTGCCAGACCCCATGCTGGGTATGGGCTACAGCAGTAAACACACGTTTTTTCCCTTTGAACTCCATGGCCCCTGAGCGGATCCTGGCAGAAAACTTCCTCCCAGAAGGATGTCTGGGCTCACGTGCCTCCCTTTTCCATTAGAACTTGAGATCCTTGTGGGACAGGACCCTCTCTCCTGCATCTCTGCACCCCCAAGCATTGACTGAGGCCCATGGCTTGATAAAAAGACCATAGACTTTGGGGTCAAGAAGGCCTGGGTCTGAATACCAGCTCTGTCACTTAATAGCTGCAAAATCCAGGGCATGTTTTTAAAAATGTGTTTTATGAGTTGTTGGGCTTTCTCTAGGGCTAAAATTCTTCCACTGGACTGACCGCTCCCCCAGACGGAACTGTATCTGATTCATTGCAAGACCCCAAACCAGCTGTGACTAACTGCTTCATGACTCAGTGGGACCTACTGCAGAAAGTTCTTCTTTGACAGAGCCATGCTAAGCAAGAGGTTCTCTTCCCATGTGGCTCTTTCTGCCTGGATCAGGGGAAAAGGGCGTCAGCAGATACTGTTCCTCTTTCATCCAGCCAACCACGCCTGGGGCAGGGGCACAGAGGACCCTGGCCTTTGGCTCCCCCTGCTGGATGGAGAAAGAGAGGCTGCTTGGATCCCAAGGATGGAGTTATTAGGAACAGACACAGAGCTCTGCTAGTTACCAGAGCCTGCTGTAAATGAAGGCTCTAAAATAGTTCAAATACAGCTCCATTCTGTGATCTCCATGACCTTAGGGAAGTTACTTAAATTCTTCTTGCTTCATCTCCCTTCTCTGTAAACTGGGGATTATAACAGTTTCTACCTCGTAGGGTTGTTGTGAGGTTTGAGATGCTACATATCACGTGCTGACGATGCTGCCCGGAACACAGCGCGTACCACGTATGCAACTGTAACGTTAAATTAATGGAGAGGCCACAGCCACCACTTGGTGCCACAATCAATCCGAATAGGATGTCCACGATTAAAACAATCTTTGTCTTCAGATCCCCAGGATTGGGGTTGTAGAGTCTTCCCTTTTGTATTTGTTTCTTTTGTTTCTTTGTGCTTCTAAGAAAACTTCAGCAACACAAACCAGAGAAAAAGCTTGGAGCTGCTGGGAGCCGCTGGGAGGGGCAGAGATTTGGTGCTCCGAGAGAGGAGCAGTGATCGGTGTCTGGGAAAGGCTGTTGGAAAAGCACGTGGGTTTTTAGCATAGGGGAATTCTGGGAGCATGGGCACGAGGCAGAAGCTCTTCTGTGGAATCCAAAAGAATGAGATTCTCCCCCTCAGTTTTGTCACGACGCTGTGTGGCTTTGAGAAAGTCCCTGAAATGTCACTCCTCACCTTCCCAGGCCCAGTCTAGAGTAGCCTCGCCTCCAGCTGCCTGTCCTCCCTTCACCTATCTCCTCCCTTCACAGCACTGGCCACTCTAGGGACTCTGCTTTTATTCTCACTGTTTCTTTCTGCTCTGTCTCTTTGTGCTGGAAGCGGGGGTCTCCACAAGGTTAGGGGCCAGTATAGGGTCCTGTTCACCATTGTAAGTGCAGTCCTCTTTTTTAATGTTTATTTACATTTGAAAAAGAGAGAGACAGAAACAGTGCGTGAGTAGGAGAGGAGCAGAGAGAGAGACTCTGAAGCAGGCTCCAGGCTCTGAGCTGTCAGCACAGAGCCTGATGCGGGGCTCGAACTCGCTAAGGTGGTGTCATGACCTGAGCTGAAGTCGGACACTCAACTGACTGAGCCATGCAGGCACCCTCACAGTGCACTCCTACTAAGAAGTGTGAGAGACAGCAGCCTGGTGGGGCCTCTCGGCAAGTGTGGCCAGAGAAGGCCTCTCTGCTGAGACCTGAATGACACGCTCTGAGATGCAGGCCCCTCCTCAAGAAGCCATCCCTGGCACACTCCTGCACCAGGGACATTATTCTCCGCTGGCCCCGCGCCGGTCCCTGTCACCGCAGCCAGCTTGCTGTATCACCTTCACCTGTGTGCTGCTCTGCCCCCCTCACCTCAGGTGGAGTTCCAGAAGAACTCCAGGGTTCACAGATGCCGTGCCCCAGCCCAGGGGGAGACACGCGATGGGGGTAGGGGGAGAGGTGGAGGAGCTGGAAAGAAGGTTGCAGAAGCCTGTAGACTTCATTCTGCAGATGCGGGAAGCCATCCACGTCACCTGTGTCTGAGCAGGGCAGTGACTCAGGCCCATGTGGGGTTTTTGAGAGGGAGGCGGACCTCTGCTATCTCGGGGCTGCCCAGCGTCCGGCCCCCTGGTGAGTAGTGTCCACTCGGGAGGGCTCCCACTGTGCGCCAGGCTGGCAGGTGTGCAGCAGCCTTTCCCATGGAACCCCTGCCTCCTCCTCCTCCTCTGGGACCTCCCTCCTGGGGTGGGCACCAGGGGGACCAGGAGGGAGCGCTCGCAGGCCACTTGCCCACGGCCAGGAGGCGGCCCCAACACAGACCGCCCACCCGGCACCATAAGGACAGGCCCCTCCTCCGACCTGTGATAGCATTCACCATTTATTGAGCACCCACCCCGTGCCAGGCTCCATTTCTTTGCTCCCCGGAAACACTCTTCACCCAGATACATTCATCAGCCGTCCCTTACTTCACACAAGTCCCTGCCCATCCATCTTGTCCCTTCACGGCACTCCATGCACATCTTTCTTTAGCTCCCTAGCATTTATTGCCACTCTCTCCAATTGTATATGATGCGATTTCTTTGTTTACTTATTTTTATCAATTTTTCTGGCTGCCCTGTTAGCCCCATGAGGGAGGTATCTGTCTCTTCGCCGCTACATTTCCGAGAAAGATGGCTGGTAAATAATCCGCCCTAGGCAGATGATTGTGGGATAAATGAATGATCGAATGGGTCTCATTTACCCCTCGTAACCACTCATTTTCCAGAAGAGAAAACTGAGATGTTGAGAGGTTCGGTCATTTGCCCAGCAACTAGCTGAGTGTCTGGCTCATGGTGAGTGCTTCATAAAACTTACCTGCCAAGTCCCTTTCTGTCTTCCTCCCACTGCTAGGCACTAAGTCCATTCACTCCAGGTCAGTGATTCAGTGCTTAACTCGGGGCGGGGGGCCGGCCATGTTGGATAGGTCTGGAGCACCCTGACTGGGAGGAGTTGGAACATGGGCATCTGAGCTGGAGAAGGAGCTCCTCCTGCTGCCAAAGTCCCGTTAACTAACTGCTCAGGTGGCAAACCCAAAGTCCAGTTTGCAAATTTGGGGCAGAACGCGAAAAGTGCAAAAAGACTGTCCATCCCATAGATGGGGAGACTGAATCCCAGAGCAGGTACTAGAGGCTCCCAAGACATGGCCAGTCAGAGGAAGAGTCAGATGTGAAGAGCTGCCAAGGCTACTGGGGCAGACCCAGCCTTGAGCCTTGGCTCAACCACTTGCTGTGTGATCTTAGGAAAATAACTAACCTCCCTCAGCCTCAGTTTCCTCCTCTGTAAAATGGGGAGGATAATAGTGCTACCTCTGAGTCACATGAAATCATGTATGTAAAGCATATAGCAGATATATCATGCACTCAACATATGACAGGTATTTGATGACGATGATAATGACGATGACAATGATCATGACATATATTGGAACCCAGCCTTTAGGACCAAAGGGAATCTGAAAGGTCATCTACACCAGTGGTATTCAAACTTCATCCACCAGAATGACTTGGTTACAAACACAGTTGCCCAGGTCCCCTCCAGATCAAGCAGAGCTTCCGGGCAGAGGTGGGAGTCCTTTTTCTGCGACTAAGAAGTTCCCCAGGTGCCGCCCATGTCTGGATTCATGGGAGCAGAGTCTGCTGAGGATCCAAATGCTAGTACAGTGTCCAGACCCATGGGCTGCCAGGCAGGAGTCAGACTGAGTCGGCGTCTGACAAACCTACTCTGGAATTCTGGGTAAGCCCTCTTCCCTCTCTGAGATCCATCCTTCCCATCTGTACGTTTGAGGGGTTTGGATGAGGTCCAGTGCCTCGTCCAGAATCAAGCATGAGACCTGAGACCTGGCTTGCCGTGAGAAGTCTGGTGGTTCTGTTAGTGAGACTCTGGGTCCACACAGGGAGCATGTGGAAATGGACAACAGTCACCATCTTTGCTCGCTGCTTTGGAGAAGCCAGTTGGCAGGCTCCCCGTTTCAAATCCCATCTCGGTGTGTGACCTTGAGTGAGTGACTTAGCTCTGAAGCTCCGTTTTCTCATCTTGAAAATAGAGATGTCCATCCTCATGGTATGAGGTCTCTGAGAAGTCACTTTGGCAATGCTTCTGGAGGTAGTGGGCTGCCTTAGATATATCCGAGTGCTCCGGCCACACAGGGCCTGGTTGATCGCCGGCCGCCTGACCACAGGCTCCTGGTCACCTTGGGAGGACGGTGCTTATCACAGTTCCACCCCCAAGGTCTTCCTCAGGATAATCTGTCCCGGGTGATTCATCTCGTGGGCTGGGCCCTTCCTCTCGGGCTTGAAATATCTCCCTCCCTTCAGCATTCCTGGGTCAGGCCTGTGACCCCTGCCATGTGGCTTCCTCTGAGGACTGGCCCTGGGCCCCTGCCTGCCTGCCAGCCCCCCAGTCCCTGGCTCGTGACCCATTCTGGGCCTGACATATCAGGCAGGGCTCAGCTAGGGAGGAGGAAGCCCACAGCTTGTTGTGCTGGGGAAAAAGTGCATCCCCGTGTCCGGCCCTCCCCTGGCCCAGCCACACCTCTGCCTTCACAGGCTGGGCTTCCGCCGCACTTCCTGGCACAAGCTGACCCGTTTACCGCCCGGCTTCTGCATGGTGCCCTGCCCCCTCGGTACACACATTCCCAGCGAGGGTTCTGGGCTGGCCAGAGCAGTGGGGTTGGCCAGCACGCCTCACAACTTTATGTCTGCAGCCAAAGACAGTTCTTTGGAGAAAGTGAAGAGATGAGGACACACATCCCAGCTCCACTGTGGACTCTCTGTATGACTTTGGGCAAGTGACTCTACCTCTCTGGATCTTAGTTTACCTAATTTTACATAGAGAGAAAAATGCCTCCATCTCCAGTTGTTGTGGGCATTAAATAAGATAATATGGTCTTACTGATGTCTGTGCTTCACCTCCAACCAATTAGATCAGAATCTGAGGGGTAGGTCCCAGGCATTGGACACAGCCAGGGATGGAAACCACTGGCGTGGAAAAATTATTAAGAGCCAAAGCTTCTGGAGGAGACCAGCATGAATTTGGGTTCTAGCCATGTTATATAACTATGGACACTTGAATAGATTACTAGCCTCTGAGAACCTCTTTTGCTTGTTCATAAGATTGAGGTAACAGTACTTACTTCCCAGTGCTGTTACGAGAACTAAAAGGAATAATACATATCACGTGCTTTGCACATGTGAGCTCACCATGTGAGGACAACCCCTTGTCACTTCACCACTGTACACACTACAGCTGGCTCTGTGCCAGAACCACATTTGGCAATTCAAACAAACATGAAAATGAGTAAGCGTTATCACCATAGGTTATCCCTTATTGTGACCTGTCAGAATGGATACAATTAAAAACAAAGGAACAGCAAATGTTGGTGAGGATGGGGAGTAAGGGGAGCTCTCTTGCACTGTTGGTGGGAATGCAAACTGGCGTGGCCACTCTGGAGAACAGTACGGAGGTTCTGCAAAAAGTTAAAAATAGAACTACCATATGACCCAACAATGGCACTACTAGGCATTTGCCCCAAGGATACAAAAATACAGATTTGAAGGATCACATGCACTCCAATGTTTATAGCAGCATTATCAACAATAGCCAAACTAGGGAGAGAGCCCAAAGGTCCATTGGCTGATGCTTGGATAAAGAAGATGTGGTATATATATTAATGGAATATTACTCAGCCATCAAAAGGAATGAAATCTTGCCATTTGCAACAACGTGGTTGGACCTAGGGTGTATTATGCTAAGTGAAATAAGTCAGTCAGGGAAAGACAAATACCATATGATTTCACTCATATTTGGAATTTAATAAAATAAAACAGATGGACATAGTGGGGGGAAAGAGAGGCAAACCATAAAACACACTCTTAATGATAGAGAACAAACTGAGGGCTGATGGAGGGGCTAAATGGGTGACGAGTATTAAGAAGGGCACTTGTGATGAGCACTAAGTATTATATGGAAGTGGTGCATCACTAAATTCTGCTCCTGAAACCAATATTATACTGTATGTTACATAGAATTTCAAGAAACACTTGAAACAAAAAAGAAACAAAAAATAAAATAAGAAGCATCAAAAAGCTTTATCATGAGACAAAGCTCTGTCTTTTGACAGACTTAAAAATGTACAGATCCTGGCATCTGTTGCCGCTAGGAGTGGCCATGGCTCTGTGGTGGCCACTGAGATGTAGGTGGAAGTCACAGGTTCTACGTCCCTTGCGTTTCCCCCTCTTCGTGGTCCTTAGGCTGCCATCTTGAACAGCAGAATGGAAAACAAGAAGGATCCTGGGACTTGCTGGCCTGGGTAGGCTGCCCTTTCAGGCCAGGATGCAATTCGCTTTTCCCCCAGGTGAGAAGAAGATAGACTTCTTGTTGTTTAGGCCTTTGGTTGGGGAACCTTTGTTTCTTTCTCTTTTTTTTTTTATGTTTATTTATTATTGAGACAAAAAGAAACAGAGCATGAATGGGGGAGGGGCAGAGAGAGAGGGAGACACAGAATCTGAAGCAGGCTGCAGGCTCTGAGCTGTCAGCACAGAGCCTGATGCAGGGCTGGAACCCACAAACTGTGAGATCATGACCTGAGCCGAAGTCAGATGCTTATAAATCTTTGTTTCTAATAGAAGGAAAATAGATGCTTTGGGCTGCCTCACTGTTCTACTGTCTTTTTTAAATTGTCTTTTAACATGGAACATTTCACAAATTTGTGTATCATCCTTGCATAAGGGCCACGCTAATTTCTGTTCTGTTCAAACCTTAGCATATGTGCCCCCAGAGCAAACACAGTCATTTTTCTACTTTCTGTCCATAATTGTCAGATTCCAGAATAATCTATGCCAAGAAGACCCACTAAGAGGGTTGAGGACTTCCTGGCACCACAGAAAGCCTGCCCAGTCCTGAATCTGATTCCTTGGAGTGGAGTTAGCCATGGGTCCTATCCAGGCTCCTCTGGCCTCCTCAGAAGGTTAAGGAAAAGGGGGTGCCCCCCTCCTTCCCCTTAAAACTAAAAGCTCGTGGCTCCCATTGCTCCTCTGAGCACTATCTCAGAGTAACGTGAATATAGATGAGAAGCTTGACTCTCGCACTGATTTGCCATGGGCAAAGTGTCTTTGAACAAGCCTGATTTCACATTTGTTAGTGAGGCTGTGTCAACCAAGAGATACATTTAGACAGGGAACTCAGAGGGAAAGGGCAAAGTATCAGGCCCAGAGGTAAGCAGTGCTTCTAAATAAACCCAGAACTGGGTCTAAACACCAAAGGGAAGGGAGGTGGCAGAGTAAATGTGATGATCACAGACCTTGGCATTATAAAAACAATGGCCCAGCAGCAGAATGTTGGGCGTGGGCAGGGAAGAGAGGGTGAGGGACTTACTTTTCTCATCCTTCACAGTAGGGAAAAATAGAGCAGAGTGAAATGTGCAATTTAAAAAAATACACGACCCCCAACTTCTTAATATTCTTCATAATCTTGGGGGGTCTCATAGGAAATAATATCTGATATGGTAACAAGTAAAGTTAGCAACTGCTTTTATTTCAATTAAATTCTTTTTCTTTTGTTAAATTCAAATATCAGTAAGCTCCATGTTTTATTTTAAAATTTAGCATACAGGATAAGAAATAGGTGTGCTGTGAAGAAGCATCATGAACAAATAGAAAAGAGATGGATGATTTGTTCAACAAAGATTTTTGGAAAATTACTTATTGAAGAAAAACTAAGTATGTTATTTATATCATACTAATGGGTTTAATAAAGACTTTAGTGTAAACAGTAAAACTCTAAAATACTAGGTGAAAACAGATGTGAATGAAGGTAAAAAGGAATTTTCTAAGATGAGATAAAGGCAATGAAAGAGATCACAAAGGGAAAAAATGATGTAATGAAGTTAAAATTTCTGTACGTTATAAAAAGCAAACACAAAAGTATACACAAAATATAAAAGTACATATTCAGTTGGATAAAAATAATTTTGACAAGAGGTAGCTATCCTTAATACATAATAAAAGGCTCTAAAAATCACTATTACTCTAATAAAGAACATGGATAGACAATTCATGATTGAAAAAAACATTAATTACGACAAATATAAAAAATTACCAAACTCGTGGCTTGAGAAATAGGCAATAGAGACACAATAAAATACTATTTATAATCTGTACATTTGACCAAATATACTTTAAATGTTAATTTTCAATACTCACTAAAACAGGTATTCATGAGGGGCACCTGTGTCAAACTAAGCGTTTGACTCTTAAATCTGGCTCAGGTCATGATCACAGGGTCATGATATCAAGTTCCACATTGGGCTCCCTCCTCTCCCCCACCCCATGTGACTCCACCCTCACTCTCTAAAATAAAAACAAAACAGGGGCGCCTGGGTGGCTTAGTCGGTTAAGTGTCCAACTTTCACTTAGGTCATGATCTCGCGGTTCGTGGGTTCGGGCCCAGCGTCGGGCTCTGTGCTGACTGCCAGCTCAGAGCCTGGAGCCTGTTTCAGTCTGTGACTCCCTCTCTCTCTGACCCTCCCCTGCTCACGCTGTCTCTCTCTATCTCTCCTAGAAATAAATAAAACATTAAAAAAATAAAAAAATAAAAAAACAAAACAACAACAAAATAAAAACAAAACAGAAAACAGGGCCTCCTGCATTATTTGTGAGGTTATACATTTATATAATTTTTAGGAAAACAAACTGACAATTATCTCAAAAATATTCATAGTCCTTAAGTGTGAGTCATCCTACTTCTACAGAAATAATCAGAGATAGGTTCACAGAGGTATATGCAAAGATGTTTGTTGCAATGTTTTTTGTAACAGTGAAAATTAGCAATAATTAAAATGCCCAACTGTAGGTAAATAAGAAAATAAATTATGATCTATAATTCATGGAATATTATGCAGCCGTTATAATGCTGCCTCCAAAGCTATCCTTGCCCCAAGCCAACTTTCTGAAGGATGGGAACGGGACTGACACGCTGTGCAGCCTCGTTCTGAGACGTCTTGGGCAGGAGGGCAGGGCAAGCGGACGGTTCTTGCTGGCTGAGGGACTGTGCCCACCTTACGGAGAGGAAACGGGTTCAGTGCCTCTACGAGATGTGCTCGAAGTCGAACAACTAGAGCGAAGCAAAGGGCCAGGTCTTCTAAACTGCGCCCCGTTTAGTCTTGTGTGCTTCTGGAGGATGCTGGGCCAGGGATCTCCTGTGTCCACACTCGCTCGACACACAGACGGCTCTTACCACGTGCTCACTGGCTTCCTAATCCTCCACGTAGTCCCCAGGAGCGCGGGATTTTCAGCGGCTTCATTTTGCAGATAGACTGCGACTCAGAGGGGAGAGGTGCCCCAAGGTCATCCATTTGCGACATGATGCCAAGTCCGCTGAACCCCAAAATTGTCCCTCAGTCCGCGAGGTCACCACGATGTCATAAATCCTGGGAGACGCTTTCGGGGTCACGTGGGACCAATTTCCCCAGAGCGGTCAGGTAAGTGAGGAGTTGGCAGGTGCAGTGAGTCGAGGGGGTGGGGGGAACTTCGTAGGTGACTGAAAAAGGGAATGAGGTGTGCCAAGTGGGGATGAGCTGTGCGGGACACAACCAGAGGGGAACCTGGCTGGACCCAGAAAACGGCCGTGTGACTAAACACCGCCAAGGTGAGAAGTTTCGAGATTCCAGGGGTGCACGTGTGAGCCGAGCGGGAGCCGATCGGAGCCGGCTGGGGCTGACTGGTGCCCGGTGCGAGAGTGTGCAGAGGTAAGGCCGCCCCGGAAATCCTGTAGCAAGCACATCGCCTCTCCACCCCTCCTTTCCAAGACCAAGGGGAAAGCCTTGCGCTCCAGTTTCCTGAGCCTGCAAAGTAACTTCAGAGAGACTCTCCTCCTTTGGTGGCCTCAGTTTCCCCATTTGTACAGTTAGGGTAATGGAGGGAGGCAGAAGAAGCTGATGTGCGCAGCCTTTCTTAAGCCCTCATGCATGCCCTCAGGGGTGATACCAACTTTTCATATTTTCCAGTGGGATTGAATGTTCCCTCTCTTGTTGGGGTTCATCCTGGGGAATGTCACTTGAAAGACCGTTTTCTTGGAGCTATAATTAAGCCTCATTTTCCTGGCATGCGGTAATTGCTATAACCTGAAGGTCCAGAGGGTACATGTGTGACATGGTTAACACACAGTTAAGCCTTGCCTGGTCCCCCAAAGCCCTGCATATTTCCACGAAACAAGCAGAAGCTGTCTGCGGCTGAGCAGTGAAGGAGTTGCTGATGGCCTTTGCTCTCAGCAGGGCAACCTCACTGAGCCTCCTTGTTTCCATCTGTAAGGTTAGGAGAGTGATGCCTGCTGTTCAGGCTTGTGAAAAGCCAGAGCGAATCCCTTATTCTCAAAAAGGTGTTTTGGGGGATGGATGGGGTAGGGGATCTGCATTTTGACAGTATTATCATGATCGTCTTTATATTGTGAAATATGCCCCTTTCATTTTTTAATAAAAACTCTTCCAGTTCTAAGCAGTGTGGATAGAGACGTAAGCAAATTAGCCAATAATCCCTGCTTATATTCTGGTAGAAGGCAGCTATTCCTATGATCTGGCCCAAGAATTCAGATAGTAAGCATTGTCTTGGACATGCCAACCCTATAGACACCTGACACCTTCTTAATTTTTTTAACGTTTATTTATCATTGAAAGACAGACAGACAGAGAGAGAGAGAGAGAGAGAGAGAATGAGCAGGGAAGGGGCAGAGAGAGAGACACACAGAATCCGAAGCAGGCTCCAGGCTCTGAGCTATCAGCACAGAGCCTGACACAGAGCTAGAACTTACAAACTGTGAGATCATGACCTGAGCCCAAGTTGGATGCTCAACCTACTGAGCCACCCAGGCGCCCCTACTCCTGACACCTTCCTGAAGCCCATGCCTAGATGCCTACAGCTGAATTGTTCTAAAACACACATCTGATCACATCACTGAGGTGCTAACAGCCAGTGCCTGTGAAATACAGGCTTCCTTCAGGAGCTGGCCCCAGCCTATTTCTCCACTTGCATCTCCCTTCCCTCCCTAAATTTTCAGGAACACCTGTCTACTCACCCCTCCCAGAGTCTATCAACTCCTTCATACCTCTGCTCTATGTCTTTTTTTCTTTTCCTCATTTAGACGTGCTGATCTCAATACTGACACAAGATGGCGCCGAAACTGTATTCAAAGCTTTCACCAGTAGCCAACTGAGTCCTGGCTACCCATAAACTGGCTTGGTTGTTAGAACTTTTAGAAAGGCCTTCAACAACTTGTTTTATAAACTTAGGTTACGTATTTTTAGTACAACTCTCGATGAATTTATGTATCTAAAGAATGTTCCAGATAGAAGCGGGAAGGAGTAACGAAGCTTCTCTCCCCAGTATTCGATGCCACGCCTGTCCTTGGACAGCAAGCCCCATAGTGGTACTCAGAAGCTAGTTCAGGGTCTGAATTCACTCACTGCTTCTTTGTACAGCCTTGTTGCCTGGATGCTTCAGGGACCTTGGCCAAGGTTGTGAATGTTCCCTTCTCTTTGTCAGGCTCTGTTTTTCATAAGCCAGGAAAAAGAATTCAATCAGAAGGATTTTTTCCCCCAAAGTCCCATTTATTATTTTCCACCCAAGTAGTATTGGGCAAAAATCATATAGTATTACTTGTCCTGGATTCTCCGTGAAATATCTAACGTTTCAAACGTATGAAATTGTAGGCCCCTTCCCATCGTAGGAGGGGCCACAAAATGAATTTTTGTCTGGTGTCACAAAGCCGTCATGACCTGGTCTCTTTTGCCAGATCGTGAGAGGATATTCCATCCTTTTATAGATGAGTTTCCACCAAAAACAGTCTAGAATTAAAGGAAGTATTAGAATTGTTGAAAGAGCTATTATTTTGCCTTGTTCAAATTTCTGTTTCTGGTCATGTCGTACAATGTGTATAATGAACCTTAGTTATATTCATCAGGCCCATGTTTAGTGCAGGGCAAATGGCCAACAGTCTCACTGCTTTGTCCCAAGATCTTTTGACCTGAGTAGACTCCCTGGAATTGAGTAGTGCCTCTTGGAAAGTTTTGTCTTTCTCCACCTCTCTACCTCATTTCTTCATCTGTGAAATTGTACTCATAAGCCCTATGCTACAGAGCTGTGAGAATGCATTCAGTAAGATCCTACCAGTGCAAAGGCTTTGACAGCCATGGTGTTGGGGGGCGGGATAATGAAGGCTGCTGTTAAACTCCACAGCACATTTGGGAAGGTGAGAAAAAGGCATCCCTTTCTCCGGGTACACCCAAACCAGTGCCAGGGTGCATTGCTTGGTGGTTTGAGTTGATTGGATTTCAGCCCCATTTGCCCTTGTGGCCAGGCACCCAAGGATGCAGTCTACACAGTGGTGGTGGCCACCCTGTGGATCGAGTCCAAATTCATATGGATGGGGGAGGGGAGGGCTTACCAGAGTGCCTTTCCCATGCACACACCCTGAGTTTCTACCAGACTGAAGCCATCAGTATTATTACAGAAAAGGATCATGTCACCTCTCTATGCTTTGCACAGCTGGCCCTGCCACCTTGCATGTTCCTTGCCTTAGTCTTGCTATCTCATTGAGCTTGTGCTCAGCCTTGAAGACCCACTGTAAGCCAGTCTTCTTTAGATGCTCCTGATTTGACCACTTCTACCTTTGTGGCACAGTTCTTTGCACAGAGTGGTCACTCTGATGAGAAATTGCCAGACCGTGGAGCTGCCCAGGGCCAAGAAATGTGACTCATTTACCTCCTGCTGCCTGGTTTGCAGCAGCCCAGGGCCCAAGGAATTGGTGCTGGTGTCTCTTGACTGATTCCCTGACTTATCTCATACTTCGTTTCCTGCCCTAGCCCTGAGCCAAGGCCATGGATCCCAGGGAACTATGGAGGTAAGTGAGGAAAAGGCAGGCAGGAATAGAGTTTTCCAGGAGCAAGAGGAAGGGAATTCAGGGATTGTCTTTTTAAATTGTTACATATTTTTTTATTTTGAGAGAGAGAGCACACACAAGTGGGGCAGAGGGGCAGAGAGAGAGAATCCCAAGCAGACTCCATACTCAGCACAGAGCCCAACATGGGGCTCAGTCCCACAACACTGGGCTCACGACCTGAGCCAAAATCAAGAGTCAGACGCCCAACTGACTAAGCCACCCAGGTGCCCTCAGGGACTGTCTTTTAAATTTGTTATCAGCACCTAAAATCTATATATTCATTGTCCTTGTGAAAATAAAAACATTGTAGATTAGGCTGAGGTTCACCATGTCTGATGCACCCAGTTCAGGCACTGGCCCAGAGGTAGCTACTGGTCCATATGGATCGGTCTCTACGTGTGCTTTTTTATGTGTGTCCGCCCATTGGGGTCCCCTAAAAGCTCCCAAGTCTCAGTTGCTTAACGTGAAAAAGTTTACTTCTCATGCTGCACAGTGCAATGTGCTTGGAAGGCAACTCTGGGCAGCAGCCCCAGAAGCTGTCTTGGGGTCCGGGCTCCTCGACGCCTGCTTCTAGCCTGTGAGAGGAAGACTGAGGGGGGCATGTGAGGCTGGAGGCAGTGCAGGCTGCTTGTTTCCTTCTTCCAGCAGCACAGACCCAGTCATAGGGTCTGAGGTAACTCCAGGGAGGCTGGGAACCGAGGATTTGTGAGCACCTCACAGATCTTGCCACGATAGACATAGGAATCATGAGAATATACTCTGTGTTGAATCATGGCATGTAACTAGGTGAGGGAATAACGGTGCTTGGATCCGGGACGTACGGTAAAACCGGGGGTTGTGAGTAACTTGTTCTGAGCGAGTGTTCTGCACGCAAACGTTTCTAATACATTTTAACCTGATAAACGAACGATGTCTTGTAATAAGAAGAGTATATGATGCCAGATGTCATGTGATCACAACTGAGCCAATGGGTCTTCTGTCTGCCTCTCTTGCTGGGATTGCGGGTGATCGTCTCCCATGCTCAGATGCTCCATCTCAGGCCACGGTGTTTGTAGAAATCAGTGATTTTTCAGAATGTTGGAAGGTGCCCACAACTGGCCACAGTGTGTTTTTTGTCACTTCAGAGCACCTGTGGACAGTCCTTTGCTTTTCCAGACAAGAGTAAGCTTAGGAATGCATGGCTTCCTTCTAGGTCAGGCTGCCTGCACATATAGACCCTTTCATCTGCTGCCTCGCTGCCAGTGACATTAGATACAGCATATGATAGAGTTTATTAGTACTGTAGTCAACATCCATGCAAGTGTATACAATGGCCTCCATGCAGAAGATTCCACTGAGCCAATAGATAGCAGCGATTCCATTAGTGATAGTGAAAGTCATCCTACACAATAACCCTCGTCTCTTGTCTCCCTCACCCCAGCCACGAAGGTCTTCAAAGGTAAGTGCAGCTTAACTTGTTTGTGTTTCTTCATATTTTATATTTTCTTTATTATTTTGTGTCATATTACAGTATTATAATCATTTAAAAAATATTTTTTAAGTTTATTTATTTTGAGAGAGACCGAGCATGGGTAGGGGAAGGGGAAAGAGAGAGGAAGAGAGAGAATCCCAAGCAGGCCCCGTACTGTCAGTGCAGAGCCCGATGCGGGGCTTGAGCTCATGAACCGCAAGATCATGACTTGAGTTGAAACCAAGAGTTGGATACTCAACTGACTTAGCCACCCAGGCGCCCCTGTAACCATTTTTATATGAATATGTTTGGTTGTAGAACAAATTATCTGAGTTTGCATTATTTCTTATGGGGAAATTCACTTTGATACACAAGTGCTTTGGATTACAAGCACGTTTCCAGAATGAATTACACTCATAAACCAAGCTTTTACTGTATATTATTTTTGCTCTAGAGGAGGCAGGGCTTGGTGATGGATAGGTGTGACAGACCCAGGAGAAAAGCATCTAAAGATGATTCCTGAGCTTTTAGTTTGGACAACTGTAGAGAGCAAGATGGAGTCACTGATGTCAAGCAGGGACCTGTGTCAAGCAATGACGCAAGCAGCCAAGGATGCTGTGGCTGCCAGATATCCCTGAGACCAGCACCCCACAGAAGCAGAGGAGGTCTGCAGGGGCCCAGCGTTGATTAAATCCCTTTAAAAGGGGAGGATTTTTGCAGCAAGCTGTCACAGACACTGACCCCTGTGTGACCACTTCAGAAAGGTGGCGGCTGCCGAAGGCTCCACTTGAACAGAATGAGAAGTGAGTGCCGAGAGCTGACCCGGATGGGACTGAGGCCTCATCTCACTGTGCGCCCACATGCTGACTTTGCATTTGTTTCCTTAATGTCCTGCCCCTGTGTGTTGCCTTGTTTGCTGTGTACCTGTCTTGTGTTCTGCTTGTGTGCCCTGTAAGAAGCCAGGTGGATCACGTGGTGCAGTGTCACTGGGTTGGGAATCCTGAACCTGCTTTAGAATTATGTTACCCTTGGTTTATGACTGAATTAAACTGACATCGTGGAGAGACACAACTTGCGTGTCTTCTGAGTGTGTACCTTCATCGCGTGCTCATGATAACAACTCATGTTGGCTCATGAGCAGGCTCATGTCACTGGACAGAGAGGAAAAAAGACTTGGGGCAGGAGAAACAGGGACAGGTTTTTCCCCTGGGGCGGAGGGACTCCCATACTTGCATTGTTAAGTGTGAGATGCTCTTAGATGTCCACAGGGAGAGCGCTCCAGGTAAGAGGGAGACATGAAGTCCTGGGAGTTAGATGGTATTTAATGCCATGAGGCTGTGGGTGCAGACAGACGTGTAGAGACCTCACCCTGAGTCCTGGACACATCGCCTTTTAGAGAGAAGTGTGCAAAGGAGAAGAGAAAGGGCATTCAGTCTGGCAGATGGCAAACCAGGTAAATGTAATGACAAGGATTTCAGAGAAGAGGTGATTTCAAAAAAGGTGACACCACCTTGTGCTCAAAACAAGACACTGTTCACTGAGACAGAGAACCAAGGAGGATGATTAGATGTGGCACCATGGGGGTTACTCATGCTCGTGGTGTCCATCAGATGGTGCAAACAGAAGCCAGCTGGGTGTGTTGGTGGGAGAATGGGAATGGAAGAAGTAGAGGCAACAACCAGGGGTACTTGGGTGGCCCAGTCGGTTAAGCACTCCACTTTGGCTTAGGTCATGATCTCATGGCCCATGGGTTCGAGCTCTGCATCAGCTTCTGTGCTGACAGCTCAAGCCTGGAGCCTGCTTCAGATTCTGTGTCTCCTTCCCTGTCCATCTGCCTTCCCCCCCCCAAATTTAGAGGCAACAACCATAGGTAGTATATCTCTAGGGAAAATGAAATAAAAGAATACCTGCCCAAGATGGTAACATTGCTAATCTTGGGACTCTGTGGGAATCGGCTGAATTTGTAAAGCCTCTAATATTTTAATCTCATTGTGGCCACTGAAATATCTGCTATATGACCATATTGGTCAGCTGGTAATAGGTTGGAGAGAGATTTTCTTACAAACATGGAGCTAATATGCCTCAGAGTGGGCTGAGGGGCACTGTGTGTGCTGGGGCATGCCTTCAAATTGCAAGGCATTTGAAAATCCTGTCTTTGTCTTTGCTTCAGGCTTGCATAAAGCATCATGATTGGCCACAGGAGAGAGAGCTCAGGCATCCCGTCTTTCCTAACATACCTGTATCCCTGAGTGTGTACAGTGCCCTGTGCCTACTCATGGTTTTTAGATTCCCCTGGAATTCAGAGCCACCCATTGACCCCTATTGTTCTGTTTCTCCAGATTTTGTTTTTTAGAAGGTTTGAACTGCTGCTGATTGTTTTTGACTGAGGGCCTGTTACAAAGGCTTCTCCCAGTAGGTAATCCTGAGGAAGGTAAGATAAAGAGAAGGCTTTCGAGTAGAGTTATCTCAGGAACTTCCAGACAGATGAAATAAAGATCATTCTCTTGGAATGGGGCTTTGAATGTGTTCCAGCCCAATTCTTTCCCCTCCATTGGCTGCTGGGATATAGATTTTCACCATGACTGCTGGGCTGGCTCTTGACTTTTAAAGATCCCCACAGACAAGAAGAAGAGGGTCTGAACAGAGCAATTTAAATGCTCCAGAGTGTGCTGTGGCTTTCCACAGACACCTTTCTTGAATAAGTGCTCTTTTATTACAAGCCTTTGGCTAATTTCAAGAGTCCAAGAGGGTTGATATGGACTATTTTTGGCTGACATCCTCATTGCATTTATGCAGCAGGGCATTGGAGGTACTTAACTCTGTCATTCTCCCGGACATCTCTTTAAGCTCCTTAGTTTCTAGTAGCCTTCCAGTTTTCTGCTTACTTCTTGTGTGTGCTCTACGAGTTTGCTGCATTATAGAAGATCATATTTGAAATTATTCAAATGTTCTCTTTCCCGAATTGTCCATTTTTGTACCAACTTGCTTAGGATGGGTACTTTTTCAGACAAAGAAAGGACTGTTTGCACTTGAGAGTTTTAATGCTGGAAGGGTAGACCTGAAACCAGAGTATCAAACACACAACAGGGCTCTTCTGACCAAGCATATGCTGAGGTAGATTACAAGGATATTTACAAAGAATAGCTGGTTCTACAATTTATGGGAAAGGGGATTTCAAGCCAGTTGTGGTCATTTCCAATAAAGCACTGGACTGTGGACATGAATATGGTCAAAATGGAGAACCAATTGTATCTGAGCTCAGAGCTAATTCCTCTAAGAAAAATATACCATAATTGTTTGAGAGCATTTCAAATGTAGTTTAGGCAAAGATGAGAGAAATTTCTAGCATGAACTCTTAACGTACAAAGCAAATGTGGGAAATTATTCTGTAATAGCACCAGCCATGCAGGAATACAACTACAATGTAATCAGTATGGGAAAAACTTCAGTCATAACAAACCTCATAAGGTCTCAAGAGATTAATAATGGAGAGATTCCCATAAGTGTGGTAAGTGTAGGAAGGCCTTCACTAGGGAAGAGAGTAGACATTTTTTTCATACTGAAAAAAATCCCTCTGATTTTAATGATAGTGAGAAGCTATAGATCTAGTAGGTAAAACCCCTTAGCCACCAAAGCTCTGCAGAGATGAAAATCCTTCTAAAAGCAATGCATGTGGTAAAAGCATTTTTCAACGAATCACACTCCATTACACATCAGAAGAAAACCCTGGTAGATTTCTAGAGTTGCCGTAACAAATGACCACAAACGGAATGACTTAAATAGCAATGTATTTCCAACATCTGTATGATATAAGTCTGGCAATCTGTTGATTGTGTTTATCCCTTAGAATTGGTCACATTTTCTTGTTCATATATTGAGTCATTTTGAATTATATTTAGACATTGTGTTATGTTGTATTCTCAGGCCTGTCATATGCCTTTTGAGATGTGGTTTTGCTGTAGAAGGCAATCAACCCGGTTTGGGTCCATCAACTTATGTGTCTACTTCAGATTCTATGCATTGGATCAACTCTCTCTGTTGATCTGTATGTGTGCCCTACGTGGTCAGAGGTTCGGCTGGGACTGCAGGGGCCCACATGGAACTAGGACCCCTTATCTGGTTCTTTCCTCTGGAATCCCCTCCCACACTCTCTGGTCCTCGAAGGTTCTTTTTCTGTATCCATGGGCCAGATGGATATGGTTTCTGTTACTACTGCCAGGCCAGTTCAGGAGAAAAAAATCCATGGGAGCCAAGAAATGGGGAACTTGCCCCCATGCATAAATATTTGGTTCATTTTTAAAGTATTTTTGATCTTTGCTCACGTTTTATGTCTTATATTTATGTCTTTAGTATTTTCATATTTATATTACATATGTGGTTATTACAATATTTAGACTGTTGGTTATTACAATGTCCAGACTCTAATTTCAACAGGAATTAGGTTTCTGAATGTTCTGACAATTAGATTTTTCACTCCTATATAGCTGATCTTATTTTCGGGACTATTTTATGAGTGAATTATTATTTGCTTCCATCTTGTTCTTGAGGAATAACTAGAGAATGTACATTCCGAATCACTCACACTTGTAGAATTTGAAGTCCAAACTAATAGGAAGGAAAAGTCTCATTACATCATACTCATATGAAAATTATAAAAATAAAGTGGAAAAATTTTAAATTTAAATTTGATGGAATAGTTCCAATTCTGCTATTAAAACCTGTTGCTCTTGCTAACTACAGCTAAATCTTTGGGGGAACTATAAGAGGCAACTGTCTGAGAACTCTGAAAAGTCAACATAAGCTGGCCAATTGTGGAGCGAGCCAAAACCAGGAGATGCATCCTGCGGGAGGGTGAGTTTCCCATTTCTTTTCTCTCGTGAATAGTAGAAACCGTGTTATTCTGACCAGAGGAAACAGGGTAAGGGGACTTTTGAGGGTGAGAAGGAAACTGACACAGGCTGCCACATGGATGAACCTGGAAGACATGATGCTCAGTGAAACGAGGCTATCACAAAAGGACAAATGCTGAATGATTCCACTTATCTGAGGTCCGTAGAGTCAAATTCAGAAATGGAAAATATGATGGTGGCCACCAGGGGCTGGGGGAGGGGCAACGGGCAGTTGTGCTCCCTGGGGACAGAGTTCAGCTATGTAAGATGAAACAAGTTCTTTTTTTTTTTTTTTTTATGTTTTATTTATTTCTGAGAGAGAGAGACACAGCGTGGACAGGGGAGGGTCAGAGAGAGAGGGAGACACAGAATCTGAAACAGGCTCCAGGCTCTGAGCTAGCTGTCAGCACAGAGCCCCATGCGGGGCTCGAACCCACAAACTGTGAGATCATGACCTGAGCCGAAGTCGGGCGCTTAACTGACTGAGCCACCCAGGCGCCCCAAGATGAAACGAGTTCTGAGGATGGACAGTGGTGATGGCTGTCCATCAGTGTGCACGGGCTTAGTGCCCCTGAGGTGTACACCTAAACACGGATAAATGTTTAATTTTATATTTTATGTATTTTATCCCACTTTTTAAAATCTAAAAAATTGCTTTGTCTTTTGTCTATTTTACCTGATATTAGAATAACCACCTGAGACTTCCTCTGCTCACTCTTTATATGGTATATCTCTCACTTCCTGTTAGAATACATATAATGTGGACTTGTTTTTCTTTTTTCTTTTTTTATCTTATTTTATTTTTTATGAATATAATTTATTGTCATGGACTTGTTTTTCTTAGATCACTCTCAGTCTTTGCCTTTGTTTGGATTGTTTAGATTATGAACACTTCTTATGGATTCAGCTGGATGGAGACCTATCATTTTCTTATGTGTTGTCTGTTTGTCTCTTCCGTTTTTTATTCTTCTCCTCTTCTTCTGCTTTCTTTTGAATTAGTTTAATAATATCAATGTTCTAAGTTACCACCTGGCATTGTGGCAATATGTCTTTGAACACTTTTATTTCTTGCTGCCCTGAGGTTTATAATATACATATCTGACTTCTTTCATTTTTTTATTTTTTTTAATTTATTTTTTTTAATATTTTTTATTTATTTCTAGGAGAGAGAGAGAGAGACAGCGTGAGCAGGGGAGGGTCAGAGAGAGAGGGAGTCACAGACTGAAACAGGCTCCAGGCTCTGAGCTGGCAGTCAGCACAGAGCCCGACGTGGGGCTCGAACCCACGAACCGCAAGATCATGACCTAAGCGAAAGTCGGACACTTAACCGACTAAGCTACCCAGGCGCCCCTGACTTCTTTTATTTTTTTAATAATAGTTTATTGTCAAGTTGGTTTCCATACAACACCCAATGCTCATCCCCACAAGTGCCCTCCTCCATGCCCGTCACTCCCCTTCCCCTCCCCACCGTACCCATCAGTCCTCAGTTTGTTCCCAACATTCAAGAGTCTCTCATGGTTTGTCTCCCTCCTTCTCCCCCCATATTTCCCCCCTTCTTTTCCCCCACGGTACTCTGTTAAGTTCCTCCTAATCCTCCTATACATGCAAACATATGGTAGCTGTCCTTCTCTGCCTGACTTATTTCACTCAGCATAACACCCTCGAGGTCCATCCATGTTGCTACTCATGGCCAGATTTCATTCTTTCTCATTGCCATGTAGTATTCCATTGTATAGATAAACTACATCTTCTTGATCCATTCGTCTGTTGATGGACACTAAGGTTCTTTCCATGTTTTGGCTATTGTTGAGAGTGCTGCTATGAACATTGGGGTCCATGTGCCCCTATGCATCAGCACTCCTGTATCCCTTGGGTAAATTCCTAGCAGTGCTATTGCTGGGTCCTAGGGGAGTTCTATTGTTAATTTTTTGAGGAACCTCCACACTGTTTCCCAGAGGGGCTGCACCAGTTTACATTCCCACCAACAGTGTAGGAGGGTGCCTGTTTCTCCACATCCTCACCAGAATCTAGAGTTCTCTGATTTGCTCATTTTAGCCACTCTGACCGGTGTGAAGTGGTATCTCGGTGTGGTTTTGATTTGTATTTCCCTGATGAGGAGGGATGCTGAGCATTGTTTCATGCGTCTGTTGTCCATCTGGATGTCCTCTTTGGAGAAGTGTCTGTTCATATCTTTTGCCCATTTCTTCACTGGATTGTTTGTTTTTCAGGTGTGGAGTTTGATGAGTTCCTTATAGATTTTGGATACTAGCCCTTTATCTGATGTCGTTTGAAACTATCTTTTCCATGTGCTCGCTTCGGCAGCACATATACTAAAATTGAAACTATCTTTTCCCATTCCGTCGGTTGCCTATTAGTTTTATGGATTGCTTCCTTTGCCATCCAGAAGCTTTTAATCTTGATGAGGTCCCAATAGTTCATTTTGCTCTTGATTCCCTTGCCTTTGGGGATGTGTCAAGTAAGAAATTGCTGCATTTGAGGTCAAGGAGGTTGTTTCCTGCTTTCTCCTCTAGGGTTTTGATGGTTTCCTGTCTCACGTTCAGGTCCTTTATCCATTTTGAGTTTATTTTTGTGTATGGTGTGAGAAAATGATCTAGTTTCATTCTTCTGCATGTTGCTGTATGGAACCACAAAAGAGCCCGAATAGCCAAAGGAATATTGAAGAAGAAAACCAAAACGGGAGGCATATCTGACTTCTTAAAAACTACTTAGAATGAATAAAGAACCACTTTATGTAAATTCTCAGAACTTTTACACTATTTGGGTTCATTACGCCACCACTGCTCTCTCATGTGGAACACAGACAAATAGTGAAACAGCCACTAACCTGTGTTATAAATTTTGCTTTTAACAGTCCTGTATATTTTAATGTAAATCTAGGAAGAAATAAGAGGTCATATTTCCTACTTACCCCGCCATTTCCCATTTCTGGGCTTTTCTTTAATTCCTGAGGCACTGACTTTTTCCCTTTTGATCATTTCTGTTCATGATGAACTACGTTAGCATTTCTCATTAAGCAGATTGGCTAGTAAAGAATTCTTTGAGTTTTACTTCAATTGAGAATTAATTCATTTTACCCTTATTCCTGAAGGATATTTATTTCTGGATATAGAACGGGTTAGGGAGGGATTTTTTGGGGGGAGAAGTGTCTTTTATTTTGCAGCACTTAAAGATATTTTTCCACTGTTTTATGACATTTGTTATTTCTGAGGAGAAATCCATGGTCATTTAAATCATTGTTTCCCAATATGGAATGTATCTTTTATCTCTTACTGCTTTCAAGATGCTTTTTATTGGGGTTTCTGATTGGCTTAGTCAGTAGAGCATGTGACTCTTGATCTCAGGGTTGTGAGTTCAAGCCCCACATTGAGCAAAGAGCTTACTTTAAAAAAATGCATTTATCTTTGGATCTCAGAAGTTTCATTATGATCTGTCTAGGCATGGTTTTCTTTGAATTTTTCCTGTTTGAAGTTTGCTGAAATTCCATAGCTTTAAATCACATATGGGCAGTTTTATGACCATTGCTTTTATTCACCCCCGTCTCCTTCCCCTCTTCTTATCATGATACCAATTACATTTGTTTTAGACCTTTTGATATTGTCTGACAGGTCACTGGAGCTCTGTCTATCTGCTCGCTTGCATTTCTTGTATTCTTCAGTCTCTTGTCAAGTTTGCTGACATCTCCATTCTTCTGTTGAACAGAGAGGGAGATCTTATTTCATGTATATAGTATTTTCTAGTTGTAAAATTTCCCTGTGGTTATTTTTGTAATTTTGCTTTCTCTACTGAAAAATCTTACCTTTTCATTCCTTTGTAGGTATTTTCCTTTACTTTATAAAACATAGGCATAAAAGCTTCCTTAGAGTCTCCAGGAATTTCAACATCTCTGTGAACACAGGTTTGGCATCTGTTGAATGTATCTGTCTCTTCGATCTGGTCACATAGTCCTCATTCTTTGTATAGTGGGCAATTTTGCCTTGTATCTTGGACTTCCTGAGTATCCTGCTATGTTCTCAGTCCTGTTATGGTGAATCCTGGTGTTTTTGTTTTAGAAGACAATCAACCTGGTCAATTTCAGTCTGTAACTTCTGTTTCACCTTCTGGGCCTGCTGGCAAAATCTCTGCTCTGTTGGTTTGAGTCTTCCCCAAACATATTCAGGGGTTAGAATGAGACCCTCGCAGAGACAGGTACAGAACTGAAGAGCCCCTTCTCTGGTTGTGACATTTCTGGATTTCCCTCTCACAACAGTTATCCCTCAAGGGCTCCTTTCCTTGTTTCTTTCGGTCAGAAGAAGGATATGGCATCTATTACCACTGCCATGCCATCTTATGAGAAAGGAAAAAAGTGCATTATAAAAAAGAAATGGGAAGCTCTCCTCTTTGTACGATGTAGCTCTAGTTTTTGGCTTCCTCCGTAGTTGACCCGTTTTTGTGTACTTTTGAGTCCTCAGATGGCTTTTTAAAAAACATTTTGTTCAAATATATTATCTGTAATTGATGAAGGGTTCCACTATGGCAAAACAAGCTCATCCGTAAATTTTAGTGTCAATTTAAAAATTTTTCATTTTATATCTAGAATTTGCATATATACTTGTATGACACTTTTACTTCATATTTACTTTTATAGTCCTTTTATCTTTGCTCATATTTTTAAGTCCCTTTTAAAAAAAAAAAAAACCCTGAAGAAATTTATCAGATAAAAGGAAGGAAGATGTAGGATAGCTAGATGAACTATTTGCTCAAGAGAAGGGTTTTTTCTTTTCTTTCTTTCTTTCTTTCTTCTTTTCTTTTCTTTTCTTTTTTGATAACAAGAAGACTTTTTTGTATTTTAAGGCAAAGAGAAAAAGGGTCAGACTGAGATGCAGTCAAACTCAGTGTGGGGAGGTCTTCCTAGGTCAGAGTATCTGGTTTAAGACCCTTTGTAAATAACTTTTTAAATGTTTGCCAAAATATTTAGTATTGGAGACCTAGTTCTTTCCTTTTTCTTTTTTTATTGTTATTGTTTTGTGGGCTTTTGTGTGTGTGTGTGTGTGTGTGTGTTTAATTTTTTTTTTATTTATTTCTAGGAGAGAGAGAGAGAGAGAGACATCGTGAGCAGGGGAGGGTCAGAGAAAGAGGGAGACACAGACTCCGAAACAGGCTCCAGGCTCTGAGCTGGCAGTCAGCAGAGCCCGATGCGGGGCTCAAACCCACGAACCGCGAGATCATGACCTAAGCGAAAGTCGGACGCTTAACCAACTAAGCCACCCAGGTGCCCCTGTGTGTGTTTTTTAATGTTTATTTTTGAGAGAGAGAGAGAGAGAGAGAAACCAGTGTGAGTGGGGGAGGGGCAAAGAGAGAAGGGGACAGAGGATCTGAAGGCTCTGCATTGTCAGCAGAGAGCACGATGCGGGGCTTGAACTCATGAACCGAGCTGTGAGATCATGACCTGAGCTGAAGTTGGACACTTAATTGATTATTGAAATTAGGTTTTGGAATGCTCTGCAACTTTAGATTTGTGCCCACAGACAGCTGATTTTAATCCAGGGAATTTTCCAAGAATGAATTTTCATTCTTCCTCCTGGCTCTGGAGCACTAATATTGGATATTCTGAATGACACATTTGTTACCTTTGCAATCCAAATGGACTTGAAGGAACTTTCATCACCACCAAATGGAAGGCAGGGAAAGGCTGGTTCATGGTCCCATTACTGCCCGTCACATTTTATTTGATCCACACTTCTTAAAGGTCCTGCTTTCTATTTCTCAATTTCAGCTTCCCACCTGCTGTGGACCCAATGCCTGTGCTCTGCGATGGCAGAGCAGGCGAATATCAGTTATCCAGGTTACTGCTTAATATATCAAGAGCAGCACTGGCTTTCAGCCTGCTTAAAATTCTTGTCTTAGATCTTTCTTCATGTTTGGACCCTGGGATTACATTTATTTTAACAAATACTAGTATGTATTTAAAGAAATCTTTGCTTAATTTATCCACAGTTTAAAATAAGAGGTCTTCATACTGACTACCCTGTCTGCCCACCTACAGGAACAATAGTCATATTATATGTGTGAGGAATGTGATTTTCAAACTTTTCACACAGACAGTGCATTAGAAGAAAATAGTATGTTGTCAGTAGTCTTGATTTTGTGACACGTTCATTCTTTGTTGCTTCTAATATTACATTATAGGAAGAATAATAATTTTAATATTTTGACTATATTTTTAAAAACCAAAATTACACCAGAGTTTGATATTATAATCTTCATGTTACTAAAGGGGGTATAGCAATGGTTAAAATGATTAACTTCCAGGTTTCTAAATCTGACATATACAGTTAAAGATTTGAATTCATGGTCTGTTCGACCTTCTTGTATCTAACTTCATTTTAAAATATAGTCCATAGGTTTTACTTTAAGGCTTTATACATTTTGCAAGGGGATGAATAATTCTTATATGTAAGCATTAGGCTGTTACTTGCTGATATTATAAATTATGTCTAGATAATTAAGACTATAAGACTTATGAAATATGCAGAGATTTTCTCTGACCTCGTACATCTCAATATTTAAAAATTCTCTCATACAAATATATTCCATGCACACATATAGACACACACATACACACGTATTATTTTTAATTAATAATTAGTCTTCAAGTTGGTTATCTAGGTTTTGTGTTCTCTATTTTTCACCTTGTTTTTTAACAACTTACTTGAATTAGTTGATCTCTAATAAACTGTACATACGTGAAGTATACAATGGATTCCTTTTGACATATATACACATGTGAAAATATCACATCACTACACAAATTTTCCTTGTGTCCCTTTGTAAATCTTGCTTCCTGATTTTCTTGTCCCCCTCCTCCATCTTCAGATAATCACTCATCTTCCTGTCACTTCAAAGTTTGTTACTGGGTTAGGCGTCCAATTCCTATGGAAGTGACTTTAAAAAATTTTTTTACATCCAAATTAGTTAACATATATTGCAATAATGATTTCAGGAATAGAATTTAGTGATTTGTCACTTCCATATAACACCCAGTGCTAATCCCAACAAGTGTCTTCCTTAATGCCCCTTACCCATTTAGGCCATCCCCCATCCAACACCCCTCCAGCAGCCCTGTTTGTTCTCTGTATTTAAAAGTCTCTTATGGTGTGTCTCCCTCCCTGTTTTTATATTATTTTTGATTCCCTACTTTCATGTTCATCTGTTTTGTATCTTAAATTCCACATATGAGAGAAGTCATATGATACTGTCTTTCTCTGACTTATTTCACTTAGCATAATATATCCTAGTTCCATCCATGTTGTTATAAATGGCAAGATTTCATACTTTTTAATTTCTGAGTAATATTCCATTGTGTGAATGTATGTGTGTGTGTGTATACATCTTCTTTATCCACTCACCAGTCAATGGACATTTGGGCTCTTTCCATACTTTGGCTATTGTCCACAGTGCTGCTATAAACGTTGGGGTGCATGTGCCCCTTTGAAACAGGACTCCTGTATCCTTTGGATAAATACTTGGTAGTGCAATTGCTGGGTCATAGGGCAGATCTATTTTTCATTTTTTGAGGAACTTCCATACTGTTTTCTACAGTGGCGGCACCAGTTTCACCAATTTGCACTCCCACCAGCGGTGCAAAAGAATTGCACTTTCTCTTCATCCCTGCCAACATCTGTTATTGCCCGAGTTGTTAATTTTAGCCATTCTGATAGGTGTGAGGTGGTATCTCATTGTGGTTTTGATTTGCATTTCCCTGATGTTGAGTGATGTTGAGCATCCTTTCATGGGTCTCTAAGCCATCTGGATATCTTCTTTGGAAAAGTGTCTATTCATGTCTTTTGCCCATTTCTGTACTGGATTGTTTTTTGGTGTTGAGTTTGATAAATTCTTTATAGATTTTGGATACTAACCCTTTATCTGATACGTCATTTGCAAATATCTCCTCCTATTCCTTCGGTTGCCTTTTAGTTTTGCTGATTGTTTCCTTCCCTATGCAGAAGCTTTTTATCTTGATGAGGTCCCAATTGTTCAGTATTGCTTTTATTTACCATGCTTTCAGAGACTTGTCAAGTAAGAAGTTGCTGCATGGAGCGCCTGGGTGGCTTAGTCGGTTAAGCGTCCAACTTTCGCTTAGGTCATGATCTCGCGGTTTGTGGGTTCGAGCCCCGTGTCGGGCTCTGTGCTGACAGCCAACTCAGAGCCTGGAGCCTATTTTGGAGTCTGTGTCTCCCTCTCTCTCTGACCCTCCCCTGTTCATGCTGTCTCTCTCTCTCTCCTAGAAATAAATAAAAAAATATTTAAAAAAAAAAAAAAAAGAAGTTGCTGAAGCTGAGGTCAAAGTGGTTGTTGCTTATTTTCTCCTCTATTATTTTGATGGTTTCCTGTATCACATATAGGTCTTTCATGCATTTTGTGTTTATTTTCGTGTATGGTGTAAGAAAGTGGTTCAGGTTCATTCTTCTGCATGTCACTGTCCAGTTTTCCCAACACCATTTGCTAAAGAGACTGTATTCCGTTGGATATTCTTTCATGATTTGTTAAAGATTAGTTGGCCATATGTTTATGGGTCTATTTCTGAGTTCTCTATTCTGTTCCATTGATCTATGTGTCTGTTTGTATGCCAGTACCATACTGTCTTGATGATTGCAGCTTTGTAATACATCTTGAAGTCCAGAATTGTGATGCCTCCAGCTTTGGTTTTCTTTTTCAGGATTGCTTTGGCTATTTGGGGTCTTTTCTGGTTCCATACAAATTTTAGGATTGTTTCTTCTAGCTCTGTGAAGAATGCTGGTGATTTTCATAGGGATTGCATTGAATATGTAGATTGCTTTGGGTAGTATTGACGTTTTAACAATATTTGTTCTTCCTATCCAGGAGCATGGAATATTTGTCCGTATTTTGTATCTTCTTCAATTTCTTTCATAAGCTTTCTATAGTTTTCAGTGTATAAATTTTTCACCTCTTTGGTTTGGTTTATTCCTAGGTATTTTATGGTTTTGGGTGCAGTTGTAAATGTGATCAACTCCTTGATTTATTTTTCTGCTGCTTCATTATTGGTGTATAGAAATGCAACCAATTTCTGTGCATTGATTTTATATCCTGCAACTTTGCTGAATTCATGGATCAGTTCTAGCAGTTTTTGGTGCAATCTTTTGTGTTTTCCATATAGAGTATCATGTCATCCGCGAAGAGTGAAAATTTGACTTCTCCTTACCAATTTGGATGCCTTTTATTTCTTTGTGTTGTTTGGTTGCTGAGGCTAGGCCTTCCAGTACTATGTTGAATAACAGTGGTGAGAGTGGACATCCCTGTTGTGTTCCTGACTTTAGGGAGAAAGCTCTCAGTTTTTCCCCACTGAGGATGATATTAAAGTTGGGTCTTTTGCATATGGCTTTTGCAGTGTGATCCTTCTATCCCTACTTTCTTGATTGGGTTTTTTTCTTATCAAGAAAGAGTGCTGTATTCTGTCAAATGCTTTCTCTGCTTCTATTTGAGAGGATCATGTGGTTCTTACTCTTTCTTTTATTAATGTGATGTATCATATTTTATTGATTTGTGATTATTGAACCAGTCCTGCATCCCAGATGTAAATCCCATTTGAGGGGTGCCTGGGTGGCTCAGTCGGTTGAGGGTCCGGCTTCAGCTCAGGTCATGATCTCACAGTTCATGGGTTTGAGCCCCGCACTGGGCTCTGTACTGACAGCTAGCTCAGAGCCTGGAGCCTGCTTCAGATTCTGTGTCTCCCTCTCTCTCTGACCCTCCCCTGCTCTCTCTCTCTCTCTCTCTCTCTCAGAAATTTAAAAAAAAATCCCACTTGATCAAGGTGGATAATTCTTTTAATGTATTGTTGGATCCGGTTGGCTAATATCTTGTTGAGAATTTTGCATTCATGTTCATGAGGGAAATTGGTCTGTAGTTCTTTTTAGTGGGGTCTTTGTCTGGTTTTGGAATCAAGGTAATGCTGGCCTCATAGAATGAGTTTGGGAGTTTTCCTTCCATTTCTATTTTTTGGAACAGCATCAGAAGAATAGGTGTTAACTCTTCTTTAAATGTTTGGTAGAATTCCCCTGGAAAGCCATCCATCCCTGAACTTTTGTTTTTGGGAGATTTTTGATAACCTAATCATTTTCTTTACTTGTTGTGGGTCTGTTCAAATTTTTTGTTTTTTTCCTGTTTCAGTTTTGGTACTTTATATGTTTCCAGGAATTTGTCCATTTCTTCCAGATTGCCCAATTTATTGGCATATAAATGCACCTAATATTCTCTTATTATTGTGTGTATTTCTGCAGTGGTGGTTGTGATCTCTCTTCTTTCATTATTGATTTTATTTATTTGGGTCCTTTCCTTTTTTTTTTTATCAGACTTGCTAAAGTTTTGTCAGTTTTATTAATTCTTTCAAAAAACCAGCTCTTAGATTCATTGATCTATTTTAGTGGGGTGGGTTTTTTTGGGGGGGGATTCTGTATTGTTTACTTCTGCTCTAATTTTTATTATTTCTCTTCTTCTGTTGGCTCTTCTTTGCTGCTCTGATTCTAGTACCTTGTGGTGTGAGGTTAGATTCTATATTTAGGATTTTTCTTGCTTATTGAGATATTCCTGGGTTGCAATATGTTTTCTTCTTAGGAAATTTTAGCTTGTAGATATCCTTTATTCTAACTCTTGTATTTCTATTTAGTTCCTTTTAAGTTTCCATTTCTGTTTAGAAATGATTTGTCTTTTCATCCATTATATGTGTTTTAACCCTTAAAATATTGATAATATTTGTTTTAAAGTATATCTCCTAATTCCAATACCTAGACCATCCATGGGTCTGCTTCTAGTGATTGTATTTTCTTTGATTACAAGTCACAGGGTCCCATTTAATCACAAATCTAATAATTTTTATATAATTTTGTGTAAACTATATTTGATACTGAAGCATAATTTTATCTTGTTTGTTTCAAAGAAAGTACAAGCCTTTTCCTACTTCCATTAGTTAGGATGGGGGTTGGATTATTCAGATTCCTCAGACTGTTTAATTGAGAGGGGCTGTGCTTCAGCTTTACCTATGTTCAGTATACCTGTGATGACCCCAATTCTAAACCTCCAGCTCTGCCTCTATTTTTGTTTTATACTTATTTTCTTATTAAAAATTCATCTATTAAATGGACTCATAGCTTGAAAACTGAAAGTACGGTTTTGAAAACCATGAAGTACATGAGCACTTGTACTCAGAAGCCACATGCTCCATGTAGGGGAAGGTGACCTAGAGGTGAGGGTACCCATCACATACTATAGGAAGAGGACACCCAGAGCCATGGTGACTCCTAGAAGGTGGCAGGAATCCCTCACGCCAGAGAATGGCATTACGAGGAATGAAATGGGATTGTACCAGTTTGATCTTAGGATCAAAATGAAGGAACTGGTATTTTCTTTCATGCTTATGACTCTTCTGATCTTTCCACACAGATATGACAAGGGAGTATATTGAAATATTTGGAGCACAGGTCTTCCCAGATCATTATTTTCCAGGAGAGAATAAAATATGATTAAAGATAGGTAAAGTGTTTTACTGAGGACTCCACGGTTCTGTCCGCACCCCCTGCCAGATCTTGTCACCACACTAAAATGATGGGCCTACAGAGAAATGAGGTAATGATATTCTGTCCTTTTGACCATGCGGTTCCTCTCACATGCACAGATCACCCCACACGTCTATCTGGGTGGTATCTCTTTATTCCATAGACTTGGAGTCAGTGCTTGGTCAGGATCCCAGGCAGTCTGAGGAAAGAGGCCAACAGGGTCTCCACAGTAAGGTTTTTGGTAGCCTCTAATTAGTCATCTAGCTCTAATCAGCTCCCACAGTTTGGAAGATTATTTTGTGTATAATAGAATGGAGACATGTTCTTGAAAGTATATTTAGTCCTTTAATTTAGTGACTCCTAAAAATAGTCAACCTTTTCATTTGAAATACTGAATTAATTTCAGGTATGCATATATTTTTCTGAATAGAGTTACCTTTATTTCCTTGCCATTTCCGTTCTCAGGGAAGATATTACATTTTGCCTTTTTTATTTTATTTACTTTTTTATTGAGACAAGGAAAGCAAGGGAAAAAGTTCAGAGAAAGAGAGAGAGAATCCCACAAGGGACAGAGAGGGGAAAGAGAGAGAGAGAGAGAGAGAGAAGCAGGGCTCACCCAAAGCAGGGCTCAAGCTCATGGACTGTGAGATCATGACCTGAACCGAAGTCAGATGCTTGACTGGCTGAGCCACCCAGGTGCCCTGTTTTCTCATTTTAGAACAGAATCTTAGTAATTAATATTCGTATTCCTCATAAAGGGGTACATTTTAGCGCTGAGTTTTCATTAAAAATACAATTTTGCTTCTCTCATCTTTATAAATCAACAAACTGTTCTTTAACAAGTACCCTATAATTTAGATTATTAAAAAATAATGTAAGTCTTCAGAAGAAAATGAGGCTCTTTGTTTAAAACATCATTTTATCAAGAGAGTTTGACATTATATTCCTACAAAATATTTACCACTATTTTCTCATGAAGATCTTTCTTGTCCCAGTTTTAATTTCACAAATTTCAAATTGATGTTGACAGTACTTAATCACATGCTCTAGCAGTTAGGAGACTTCCCATCAGAGGACGGTGAAAATGAGGCTGCAATTACACAAAAAATAAAGAAAACACGGTGATGATGATAGAAACATCCCCTGCCTATCTGCAGAAGACCTAAGCAGATAATTTTACAATATTTGGTG
Source organism: Proteles cristata cristata (assembly GCA_017311185.1). NCBI lineage: Eukaryota > Metazoa > Chordata > Mammalia > Carnivora > Hyaenidae > Proteles > Proteles cristata. The sequence goes on along the minus strand of JAESUZ010003628.1, from coordinate 484,308 downwards.
AGGAGAAAGACTGTTTTGTCTATTTATCTCTTCTCCATGTATTATTCATTTTAAAAATACCCCCTTCCTTTTCATTGAGCATATGCCAGAACCCATTTCATTAAGAGGAAAATTTGGAACAGAATATTTTCATCTGTCTGATTCTCTATGCTTGGGTTTTAGATTCTTTTTCCAAGCTATATCTTATCATGAGTATATTATGAAATAAATGGGAACGAATCTCCTTTTTTGTTACTAAAATCCAAAGAAGATGATGTCAAATTAAAGGGAAAACCATTCAGCAAGAAAGTAAGACTACTTTTATGTCATTAATGAGCAGATCATGGAAACCAATTCTCAAGTAGGACTGTTTGGATTTCCCAGTAATGACTGCTTCGTATTAGTGATAAAGTACCTCTGGGGTTTTCCTGTTTCTTTACTTTGGAATAATTATTACTCTTCTCTTGATATTTCTCAAAATAGATGTAAAAATATTGATACTATAAATACCCATGTGTAAGAGACCACCCTGAGCTGAGCTTTGCAATCCTTGAAATTTGCAAAAGCAGTGGATAACTCTCACCCATGTTTTTTTTTGGAAATTGCTGCTATTCATGTCTTCAGATGTTCCTCAGGTTTTGCGCTTTCATTCTCTTGCAGTTGGTAGTTTTCACCAGTGCTCTGTAAACTGACATGCAGTTGGTGCTGGTTTTGCCTTCCCTGAATGTCCCAGTTCTTCCCCCCAGTTCTCTCCCTGATCCCTGTGGCGAGGGTAGAGCACGATGTCCAGTAAATCCACATGAGTAGTACATTGTCAGTCTCACCTCCCAGATTCTGTCTGTTCATTTTTACTTCAGTTTCTAGAAGAGGATTATAATGATGACCATGAAGGTGAAATTGACCTGTATGTTAATAACAAACCAAAATATGCACTTTTGTGTATGTAAGGCACATTGTAAGTGCTGAAGATAAATCATGTAATTTATACATTATCTCCATCCTAAGAAATGTGCATTTTTATGTTCATGATGTACAGTGAAAACAGATGTGCTCTCCCATCCTTCATTCCCCCTGTAATCTGTCCCACTCACAAGGTCATAATGCCCAAATTGGCTCTGGCAAAGAGTTTCCTCCTTCACTACATTCTCCACTTCTCTGACCACTCTGGCTCGAGTGCAGTGATCTTAGCATTCTTCACTAGTTTGCAGCCCATTTGAGGACACTGTGTGTCACATAATTATTCGTGATTCAGGTAGTTGCAGAATGACACAATGTCTAAAGTGACTTCTTCCCTAATCAAGTTTCTAAAGGGAATCTTAGCTGTGTTACCTTTCTGCTGAGGAAACTGCAGCCTTCATGATCAGTTCTAACAGCTCTTGGTGGTCTTTTTTTTTTTTTCATATGAATGTTTCGCTTTGACATTTCTTATTCCCACTGTATTTTGTTTTGTTTTGTCTGCTTCTTTCTTTTGTTTTGATTTCCTAATTTTCCCACTTAGCCTTTCTTTCCTCTTTCACAGTGTGGCCTTAGAGTATGACCTGTTTCAGAATTTTCTTTCACGTTATTTTCCCTGTGGTTTATGGCATTTTGATCAGAACCTCAAGTCACTTTGAGGACATCTGTTTTTCTCCAGTTTGTAAAATGAGATTTTTGTCCTTGATGCATTAGGCAAGGCAGGCACTATGTGAGCATCACCCACTCCTAAGAGCCTTATTTGAGGAGGGTCTCCCAGATCAGCCTGGTGATTACTCAGTTGATATTCTGCTCCCTGCTCTCCTAACCAGTGATTTGCATGCAAGTCAGGTGGTGAGTGTGATCAAGGGTAGCTGTAGGAGGACACACTAAGGGAATTTCTTTTAGCTTGTTTTTATGAAATGTTCATATTACCCAGAATATTTTCTAATAAAGCACAGAAGTAAGTATATACCTTTCTTTACAATTATAACTGATATCCAAATAGAGAACATAGGTATTTGGAGTGTGTGTTTCATTAACACAGTTGTGTATGATTCAGGAAGTGTGGATACACTTGGATGATGAGTTATATTTCTTGTTTTCTGGAACTTCACGTGAGCTAATGTAAGTGGGCGTTTGTGAATGCATTAAACTGTGTCACTTTTCCTGATCAATACTCTGGAGAAAGGAGGTCAACTTTTCTTCTCTTGTGGAATTCCCCTATAGAAAAAGAATATTGGGACATCTGGGTGGGCTCGGTTGGTGAAGTGTCTGACTTCGGCTCAGGTCCTGATCTCACGGTTCATGGGTTCAAGCCCCATGTTGGGCTCTGTTTTGACAGCTCAGAGCCTGGAGCCTGCTTCAGATTCTCTGCCCCTTCCCCACTTATGCTCTGTCTGTCTGTCTTTCAAAAATAAACATTAAATATTTTAAAAAAGAAACAGAATATTTACCAATGGTTTTAGGTAATGACCTACATATACCATGATGTCCTAAATGTTGAGGTAAATTCATGGCATATGCACATTCCTGCCTTTCCTTAAACATTTCTTTCTTTTTTGAGTTTTTATTTAAGTTCCAGTTAGTTAAATACAGTGTAATATTAGTTTTACATAAAGAATTTAGTGATTCATGACATATAACACCCAGTGCTCATCACAACTGTGCTCCTTAATACCCATCACCCATCTAACCAATCCCTCCACCCACCCCCTCCAGCAACCCTCAGTTTGTTCTCTACAGTTAAGAGTCTTTTTTATGGTTTGCTTCTCTTCCCCCACCCCCATGTTCATCTGTTTCCTTTCTTAAATTCCACATGAGTGAAATCATATGGTATTTGTCCTTCTCTGACTTATCTCACTTAGCATAATACTCTCTAGCTCCAACAATGTTGTTTCAATTGGCAAGATTTTATTCTTTCTGATGGCTGAGTAATATTCCATTATATATTTATCTCATATCTTCTTTATCCATTCATCAGTCAATGGGCATTTGGCCTCTTTCCATAATTTGATTATTGTTATCCCCTAAATAATGCTGAAAAAATAATACAGTCCTATGTCCTCAATTTGTAAACCATTAAGACATGTTCTTTGGTCAGCTTTACACAATTGTAAGGCTCGGTTTTTAAAAACTGAATTAAAGCAACACCTGTGTTTCACAGAAATACATGAGAAAAGACAAGTTTAGAATGTTTATTTTAATTTATTTCATTTTTAAAGTTTTATTTATTTATTTTGAGAGAGAGAGAGAACAAGCAGGGGAGGGGCAGAGAGAGAGGATCCCAAGCAGGCTCCACACTCTCCACAACATGGGACTTGAACTCACGAACTGTGAGATCATGACCTGAGCCAAGATCAATAGGTAGAGACACTTAACCAACTGAGCCACCTAGACTCTCTTTATTTTATTCTTTTAAATAATATATTTTAAATGTTATATATCTATCTAGTGTTATTATTTAAAACATGATCAGTGTTTTGTTTTTAAATACTTCCATGAAATATATGTAGAGGAAATATGTGTATGTTATTTACAAGTACCTGAAAAACAGAGGAGACCATTTAGGGTCATGTGCTTAATGATAGTATGTGACCAATAAAACTCAGAGACAACTGCACAAATAAGTTAATATTTTTGTTGTTTCTCCTTGGCATATAATAGAAGAAAACTTTAATTTACTGAATTGATGAACAGAGAAAATTGTATCACTTTACTAGTTCCATATTTAGGGAAAAGATTAAGTTTTTCTATTTATTACTATGAAATTTCAGAGTTTTCCAAAGGCTTTAGACCATATAGCCACCCAGGCTCTGAATTTTTACATGCTATCTCATGTTCATGACTCATAAACATTTCAGTTAGGCTTTAGCAACATATATAGGACAACTACCCTAAGTAGCTGTGAAAACAACTTAGTCTTATACTCTCGATTTTCAGATAATAAATCTGAGAATATGTATCTGGACCTACAATATGATGTACCTTACATTATACTTAGCCTTATAAAGAGCTGAATTAAAGAAAATATCTGCATTGCACAATAAAAATCTCCACGTATAGGTGTCTAGTATAAGTTTGATACTTGGGCTCCTTGACTGCAGAAATGTCCTTGCTTACTTGAGGAAGATGTGAAAATTTGAACTCCTATATCCCATCAGGATGGGAATGGAGAACTGTCCTCTACTTAAATCTTTAGAAAGGAATTAAGATGATCTATTTATTTTTGTTTTTAAGTTTTAACACTCTGACTCCACATGCTGAATGAAAGGAGAAAAAAGAAACTGGAAATGTGGCCCTGCCCATAATTGATACCTGGACTTTGGTCACTCAGACTAGGTTTTCTAAAATAGATAAGGTGTGTAGTTTTTTGGTGGATTCAGAGAAAACGCTTTATATTCCATCACTATCCTACGAATAGAAATTATTAAAAGTATTATTTTGGTACTCATTTCCTTTTGCTCTTTTAAGGAAGGAGAGAGCTAAAAAAAAGTATTAAAAGAACTCACTTAATACTCTCAAGTCAAATGTGTGAAGAACGGCACAATAGAAATAATAGCTGACATCTATATAGATCATTGTGTTCCATATACTCACCCATGTTTGGAGCACTTACACACATAATACCTCTAAGAAGTACTAATGTGATTATATGTTTTACAGATGAGATAATGAGCTCAGATGAGCTCAGGTCACACATTTACTAAATGTCAGATAATAGATTTAAATTCCAACCATCTGACTTCAGAACCCACACTTATCAACATTTTGTTGTTACCTGTTATGAATACAGTCCGGCAATAAATAAACCAGAAAAAAGATAGTACCGAGATAATATAAGTAAGATAAGATAACTGAGATAATATGACTGTGTGCTTGGCTATCCCACTGACACTGTCTCTAGTTTTATGTAATTCTCTTCCTTTGAATTCAACAAAGATTGTGGAACTCTTGTGATAATACCTGGCACTTTATGTATTTTCTGCAGATAGAAGAGCAAATAAGACATTGGCCTTGACTTTGAAAAATCAAAAATGAGGTTAAAAGAAGGAAATGCCTTCTATGTAATATGACAATTTAATTGTAGACATACTGTTGGAGCCCAGGAATGGATACAAATGCAATCGTGACTGGGAAGTGGTGGGACAGGGGAGAGAACTGCAGTGGCATCCAGGAGAGCGAAGGTGAACTTGAGTAGTGAAGAGTGGAAAAGAATGCATCAGGATGTATCTACATGTTTTGATGATGGCAGTAGTGTTGGTCAAGAAGGATGAAGGTGATATTTGTGGTAAAGAGAATTTTCTTGCTCTTCTCCTTAGATATTTACTATTTTTCAAATGTCCCCATAAAGATGGGTAAAATTAATAAGCTCCCCAGTTCTGTTCTCATAAGAAATGCCTTTCTTCTCTGAAGTTGGGATTGGAATCACAGCCAACACCATCTTTCTTTTCTTCTATGTCCACACCTTCCTTCTTGAGCACAGGCCCAAGCCTACTGATCTGACCACTGATCACTTGGCCCTAAGCCACATGGTCATGCAGCTGACCCTGGGATTCATGGGTACCAGGTATGGTTGGGTCTCAGGAAATTTGGGATGATATCAAATGTAAACCAGCTGTCTGACTGGTCTACAGGTTGATGAGAGGCATCTCCATTTGTACCACCTGCCTGCAGAGTATCTTCCAGGCCATCACCCTGAGCCGTAGAATCTCTCGTTTGGGTAAATTCAAACACAAACCATCAGATCACAACTTGCATTGCTTTCTCATCCTCTGGGTCTTTAATGTATCCATTAGTATTCCCTACATAACCTTGACCATTGCCACACCCAATGTGACCTAAGATAGTCTTCTGGTTATCACTGAATCTTGCTCCCTTTGGCCCCTGAGTCACATGCTCAGGTACATATATTTCTCACTCCTGACCTTCCAGGATATCTCCCTTCTAGGGCTCATTGCTCTCTCTGGTAGGGACTTGATGATTCTCTTGTACTGTCATAAGGGGAAGACCCAGCATCTTCACAGCACCCACCTTTCTCCAAAAGCATCCCCAGAATAAAAGACAAGCAGGACCATTCTGTTGCTCATGAGCTTTTTTTGTGATTATATACTTTTTGGACTACATTGTCACTTCTTCCTCAGAAATGTTGTAAAACAATGACCCTGTTCATCTGTGTGTCCAGATGTGTTTGGGAAATGGCTACACCACAATCAGCACTTGGGCACAAATCAGTACTGAAAAACAAAGGATCCAATTCTTAAAATCCATGTAACAGTAAATGTTTAACTACTCGGTGATGGATAACTTCTTTTTTTTTTAATTTTTAAATGTTTTTATTTATTTCTGAGAGAGAGAGAGACAGACAGAGACAGACAGCATGAGCAGGGGAGGGTCAGAGAGAGAGGGAGGTACAGAATCCAAAGCAGGCTCCAGGCTCTGAGCTAGCTGTCAACACAGAGCCCAATGTAGGGCTCGAACCCATGAACCATGAGATCATGCCCTGAGCCAAAGTAGATGCTCAACCAACTGAGCCACCCAGGTGCCCCAAGATAACTGCTTTTAAGATGAGCCAATGCACTGGCTTCAGAGTGATTAATAGTTAATAGTTGTATACAGGATAGGATTTCTTGCATAGTTGAAATACATAGTTATGTTTTTTAAAACGTTTTCATGTTTTATTTATTTTTGAGAAAGAGAGAGAGAGAGAGAGAGAGAGAGAGACAGTATGAAAAGGGGAGGGTCAGAGAGAGAGGGAGACACAGAATCCAAAGGAGGCTCCAGGCTCTGAGCTAGCTGTCAGCACAGAGCCTGACGTGGTGCTCGGACCCACAAACCACGAGATCATGACCTGAGCAGAAGCCAGATGCTTAACTGACTGAGCCACCTAGGTGCCCCGAGTTATGTTTTTTAATAAACATATTTACTTTATATATGTGGCTGACAAATATCTAACAGATAATTTAACCTTATAACTGTCTAAACTGCCACAAAGTTCTACCTCTAATTGGATTCATAAAAATCAGGGCTCTTGGGATGCTTGAGTGGCTCAGCCAGTTGAGCATTCGACTCTTGATTTCAGCTCAGGTCATGATCTCAGGACTGTGGGATCAAGCCCTGTGTTGGGCTCTGTCCTGAGTGTGGAGGCTGCTTAAGATTCTCTCTTTCCTTCTGTCCCTCTCCCCTGATCATGCACTCTATAATGATTTGACAGTTCTATACATTACTCGGTGCTCATCACGATAAGTGTGGTCACTATCTGTTGCCATACGATGTTATTACAATATTATTGACTATATTCCCTATGCTGTACTTTTCATCTCCATGAATATTTTATTATTAAAAGAAGTTTGTACTTCTTAATCTCCTTCAAGTATTGCACCCATATACCCCACACACACACCTCCCCTCTGGCACCAACAGTTTGTTCTCTGCGTTTAAGAGTCTGTTCGTTTGATGGGGCATCTCACTGGCTCAGTCAGTTAAATGTCTGCCATTGGCTCAGATCATGATCTCATAGTTCATGGGTTTCAGCCCCACATTGGGCTCTGAGCTGACAGAGTGGAGCCTGCTTGGGATTCTCTCTGTCTCTCCCTCTCTCTCTGCCCCTCCTCCACTTGCACTTTTTCTCTCTATCAAAATAAATAAACATTTTTAAATAAGAGTCTATTCATTTGCTTTGTTTTTTAGGTTCCACATCTAAGTGAAATCATATGGTGTTTGTCTTTCTCTGACTTCTCTAACTATGTCACTTAGCATAATACCCTCTAGGTCCATCCATGTTGTTGCAAATGGCATATCTCATTTTTATGGCTAAATAATATTTCATTATATGTATTTATTATATGTGTGTGTATATATATATATCACACATTTTCTTTATCCATCCATCTATTGATGGACTTGGGTTCTATAAATAAGCTGCAATGGACTCTTGGGTAGCCTACTGTAAATAATACTGCAGTGAATATAAGGGTACATATATGTTTTCAAATTAGTGTTTTCACTTCACTTGGGTAAATACCTAGTATTGGAATTATTGCATTGTAGGACCATTCAATTTTTAATTTTGAGGAAGCTCCAAACTGTTTTCACATTGGCTGTACTATTTTACATTCCCACCAACAGTGCAGGAGGGTTCCCTCTCTTCCACATCCTTGCCAAACCCTTATTATTTCTTGTCTTTTTGATATCAACCATTCTGACATATGTGAGATGATATCTCACTGTGGTTTTGATTTGTATTTCCCTGATGATTGAGGGATGAAAAGATTCTGTTAGCCATCTGGATGTCTTGTTTGGAAAATATCTATTTAGGTCCTCTGCCCATTTTTTAAATTGGATTGTTTGGGGTTTTTTGGTGTTGAATTGTAAAAGTTCTTTATATTTTTTGGACATTAAGCCCTTATTGGATATATCATTTGCAAATATCTCTCATTCAGTAGGTTGCCTTTTTGTTTTGTTGATGGTTTCCTTTGCTGTGCAAAACCTTTTTATTTTGATGTAGCCCCAATAGTTTGTTTTGCTTTCGTTTCTCTTGCCTGAGGAGATGTATCCATAAATATGTTTCTAAGGCCAATGTCCAAGAGATTACCACCCGTGTTCTCTTCTAGGATTTTTATGGTTTTGGATCTCAGATTTACGTCTTTAATCCATTGTGAGTTAATTTTTATGTATGGTGTAAGAGAGTGGTCCAGTTTCAATCAGGACTGCATTACATGTGTAGATTTCTTTGGGTTGTATAGACATTTTAACAATATTTGTTCCTCTAATCCATGAGGATGGAATGTCTTTCCATTTCTTTGTGCCATCTTCAATTTGTGTCATCAGTGTTTTATAGTTTTCAGAGTACAGGTCTTTTACCTCTTTGGTTAGGTGTATTCCTAGGTATCTTATTGTTTTTGGTGCAATTGTAAATTATAATGATTCCTTAATTTCTCTTTTTACTGCTTTATTATTTGTGTATAGAAATGCAACAGCTTTATGTATATTGATTTGTATCCTGCAAATTTACTGAATTTCTTATCAGTTCTAGCAGTTTTTTGGTGGAGTCTTTCAGGTTTTTATATAAGTATCATGTCATCTGCAATTAGTGAAAATTTGACTTCTTCCTTGCTGATTTGGATGCCTTTTATCTCTTTGTATTGTGTGATTGCTGGGGCTAGGACTTCCAGTACTATGCTATATAGCAATGGTAAGAGTGGGCATCCCCGTCTTCTTTCTGACGGTAGAAGAAAAGCTCTCTGTTTTTCCCCATTAAAGATGCTATTAGTTATGTGTCTTTTGAATTTGGCTTTTATGATGTTGAGGTATGTTCTATCTATACCTACTTTGTTGAGGGCTATTATCAAGAATGGATGCTGTACTTTGTCAAATGCTCTTTCTGCATCTATTGAAAAGATTATATGGTTCTCATCCTTTCTTTTACTAATGTGATGTATCATGTTGATTGATTTGCAAATATTGAGCTACCTTTGCAACCCATGAATAAAGCCCACTTGATTATGGTGAATGGGTCTTTTAATATACTGTTGGATTCAATTTGCTAGTTTCTATTGAGAATTTTTGCATCCATGTTCATGAGGGCTACTGGCCTGTAGTTCTCTTTGTTAGTGGGGGTCTTTGTCTGGTTTTGGAATGAAGGTAATATTGGCCTCTTAGAATGCATTTGGAAGTTTTCCTTCCATTTATATTTTTTCAAACAGTTTGAGAAGAATAGATATTAACTCTTCTTTTAATGTCTGGTAGAATTCTACTGGGAAGCCATCTGGCCACTCTGACCGGTGTGAGGTGGTATCTCAGAGTGGTTTTGAGTGACATTGAGCATTATTTTGTGTGTCTGTTTGCCATATGGATGTCCTCTTTGGAGAAGTGTCAGTTCATGTCTTCTGCCCATTTCTTCACTGGGTTATTTGTTTTTTTTGTGTTGAGTTTGGTAAGTTCTTCATAGCTTTTGGATAGTAGCCCATTATCTGATGTGTCATTTGCAAATCTCTTTTTCCATTCTGTCGGTTGCCTTTTAGCTTTGTTGATTGTTTCCTTTGCAGTGCAGAAGCTTTTAATCTTGATGAGGTCTCAATAGTTCATTTTTGCTTTTAATTCCCTTGGCTTTGGAGATGTGTCGAGCAAGAAATTTCTGTGGCTGAGGTCAAAGAGGTTGTTGCCTCTTTTCTCCTCTAGGGTTTTGATGGTTTCTTGTCTCACATTTAGATCTTTCATCCATTTTGAGTTTATTGTTGTGTATGGTGTAAGAAAGTGGTCTAGTTTCATTCTTGTGCATGTTGCTGTCCAGTTCTCCCAGCATCATTTGCTAAAGAGACTATCTTTTTTCCATTGGATGCTCTTTCCTGCTTTGTCAAAGATTCATTGGCTATACGTTTGTGGATCCACTTCTGGGTTCTCTATTCTCTTCCATTGGTCTATGTGTCTGTTTTTGTGCCAATACCGTACTGTCTTGATGATGACAGCCTTGTAGTACAGGCTAAAGTCTGGGATTATTATGCCTCCCACTTTGGTTTCCTTCTTTAGTAGTACTTTGGCTATTCAGGGTCTTTTGAGGCTGTTTATAAATTTTAGGATTGTTTGTCCTAGCTTTGAGAAGGATGCCAGTGCAATTTTGATACGTATTGCATTGAATGTTTAGATTGCGTTGGGTAGTATTGACATGTTAGCAATATTTATTCTTCCAATCCATGAGCATGGAATCTTTTTCCATTTCTTTGTGTCTTCAATTTTCTTTATAAATTTTCTCCAGTTTTGAGCATACAGATCTTTTATATCTTTGGTTCGGTTTATTCCTAGGTATTTTGTGGGTTTTGGTGCAATTGTGAATGGGATCAGTTTCTTGATTTCTCTTTCTGTTGCTTCATTATCGGTATATAAAAATTCAACCAATTTCTGTATGTTGATTTTGTACCGAGACTTTGTTGAATTCATGGATCAGTTCTAGTATGCTTCTGGTGGAGTCTGTCAGGTCTTCCATGTAGAGTATCATGCCGTCTGTGAAAAGTGAAAGCTTGACTTCATCTTTGCCAATTCTGTTGCCTTTTATTTCATTTTGTTGTCTGATTGCTGATGCTAGGACTTCCAGCACTATGTTAAACAACAGTGGTGAAAGTGGCCATCCCTGTCGTGCTCCTTATCTCAGGGGGAAAGTCTCAGTTTTTCCCCATTGAGGATGATATTAGCTGTGGGCTTTTCATAAATGGCTTTTATGATGCTTAAGTAAGTTCCTTCTATCCCAACTTTTTTGAGGGTTTTTATTAAGAAAGGATGCTGTATTTTGTCAAATGCTTTTTCTGCATCTATTGACAGGATCATATAGTTCTTATCCTTTCTTTTGTTAATGTGATGTATCACATTGATTGATTTATGAATATTGAACCAGCCCTCCACCCCAGGAATGAATCCCACTTGATCATGCTGGATAATTCTTTTTATATGCTATCAAATTCAATTTGCTAGTATCTTGTTGAGGATTTTTGCATCCATATTCATCAGGGATATTGGCCTGTAGTTCTCTATTTTTGCTGGGTCTCTGTCTGGTTTGGGAATCAAACTGGCTTCATAGAATGAGTCTGGAAGTTTTCCTTTCATTTCTGTTTTTTTTGAGACAGTTTGAAAAGAATGGTATTAACTCTGATTTAAATGTCTGTTAGAATTCCCCAGTGAAGCTATCTGGTTAGGGCTCTTATTTATTGGGAGATTTTGGATAACTGATTCAATTTAGTTAGACCCAATCTAGTTATGGATCTGTTCAGATTTTCTGTCTCTTCCTGTTTGAGTTTTGGTTGTGTGTGTGTGTTTAGGGATTTGTCCATTTCTTCTAGGTTGTCCAGTTTGTTGGCATATAATTTTTCATAGTATTCCCTGATAATTGCTTGTATTTGTGAGGGACTGGTTGTAATAAATCCATTTTCATTCATGATTTTCTCTATTTAGGTGATTAACCTCTTCTTTTTGAGAAGCCTGGCTAGAGATTTATCAATTTTGTTTATTTTTTCAAAAAACAGACTCTTGGTTTCATTGATCTGTTCAAATATTTTTTTGGATTCTATATTGTTTATTTTTGCCTTGATCTTTATCATTTCTCTTCTGCTAGGTTTGGCGTGCTCTTGTTGCTCTGCTTCTAGTTCCTTTAGGTGTGCTATTAGATTTTGAATTTGTGCTGATTCTAGTTTCTTGAGATAGGCCTGGATTGCAATGTATTTTCCTCTTAGGACTGCCTTTGCTGCATCCCATAGAGTTTGGATTGTTGTATTTTTATTTTCATTTGTTTCCATATATTTTTTAATTTCTTCTCTAATTGCCTGGTTGACCCATTCGTTCTTTAGTAGGGTGTTCTTTAATCTCCATGTTTTGGGGGGTTTTCCAGACTTTCCTGTGGTTGATTTCAAGTTTCATAGCATTGTGATCTGAAAGTGTGCATAGTATGATCTCAATTCTTTTATATTTATTGAGGGTCACTTTGTGACCCAGTATGTGATCTATCTTGGAGAATGTGCCATGTGCACTCAAGAAGAAAGTGAATTCCATAGCTTCAGGATGTAGAGTTCTAAATATATCTGTCAAGTCAATCTCGTCCAATGTGTCATTCAAGTCCATTGTTTCTTTAGTAATTTTCTGTCTAGTTGATCTATCCATTGCTGTAAGTGGAGTATTAAAATCCTCTGCAATTATCACATTCTTAACAATAAGATTGCTTATGTTTGTGGTTAGTTGTTTCGTATATTTGGGTGCTTCTGAATTCGGTGCATAGACATTTATAATTGTTAGCTCTTCCTGATGGATAGACCCTGTAATTATTATATAATGCCCTTCTTCATCTCTTGTTACATCTCTAGCCTTTACTTTAAAGTCTAGTTTGTCTGATATAAGTCAGGAAATTGTAGTGCCAGGATTTTAAAATCTGTTTGGAGAAAAATCAGAAGAAAAAATAGTTTTCCAAAGTATAGAACTCAGAAAGCCTAGAGCTCTTCATCACGAACACTAGACTGTCAGTCCTGGTAAGCCCACCAGTCCTGTCTGTGAATCTGTTTTCCAATCAACCAAATAAGGAAACAAAAGCAACGTCTGGCTTTCTTGCTAAATAGTTTTCACTTTGTCTTTAACACTAGTCTTTGTTTCTTACTAATAAGAAAGTATAATTGATGCATATTTGTTCACCATAAGTGCATAAGATACAGATTGGGAGAAATATTCTAAAACCTATGAACAGATATCAGAGCCAGATGTTGTTCACCTGGTCCTAAATTCTGCCCCCACCTAAATGGGTTCTGGCACATCCATTATCAATGAAAAGGGAAAGCGTATTTTACAATGAATTATATACAAAAAGTAATAGTTTATTTCTCCTTCTCCATGCCAGTTTCCATGAGATTGTATTCATATGTCCTAGACACCAGACAGAAAAGTCACTCACTTTATTTTATTTTTAGTGTAATTACAGACTCATTGTCACTGTCCTCTTTAAAAAATTCTTGTTAGAATGCAAGCTTAAGTACTGACGTCATTAATGTGAAATTTTTGAAATTAAAGCTATGACAAGGGAGGTCTCCATAAGCAAATACTTCTGGATATTTTGGAATCTAGTATTAAACTCCTTTTTAAGGTGAGTTTATAAAAAAACCCTCATTTCTTTGTAAACAATTAGAGGTTCTTTTGTTTGTATTAATTTATTTTTAATTACACAAAGTACTAAAAAGTACATTAAAAATTAATAGCTCTAATTGTTTTCTGAAGACAAAACAAGCAACCATTAGTATATTTAATTAAAACTTGGAGTTAAAACTTACCATCCAATCTGATGAATGTCAGTGTGAATACAAATTCGCAGTGTTTTAGTCAAAATAACCAGATATACAACATGTACTTAAGAATGGACAGCAAGTGGGGCGCCTGGGTGGCTTAGTCGGTTAAGCGTCATGATCTTGCAGTTTGTGGGTTGGAGCCCCGCATCGGGCTCTGTGCTGACTGCCAGCTCAGAGCCTGGAGCCTGTTTCAGTCTGTGACTCCCTCTCTCTCTGACCCTCCCCTGCTCACGCTGTCTCTCTCTCTCTCCTAGAAATAAATAAAAACATTAAAAAAAAAAAAGAATGGACAGCAAGTAAATGAAATATATTTTATTCTGAGATATAAATGGGTATCTAAAGTTAATTATTTCACATTTAAAAAACCAACAAATTTTTGATAATATTTCCCAGTGCATGGCAGAGAAAACTGTCCTCTGAGCCATGGGAGATGGTTAGAGCTGGATGGTTCACCAGAGGCTACCAGAAACTTCACTATCATTAGACCCAATTTGCCTGCTTCCACCACCTGCCTATGACCCTGCCCGGGCACTGATTCTGAGTCTGGGGAACAAAGAGGCACTTACCCGGGTGGACATGTAGGCCGATCTGTGCACATCAGGAGAATCTGCACAATTTAAAGGTGAGGATGTCATTAGCTCATCTCTCCACAGGCCTGTAATTTTCATGTCTGTAGAAAGGTGACAGGGACAGGCTGGGGAGAGTACCATGGTGTCTCCAGTGGGAGCATTTTACCTGTCTCTTCAGTTTACTTGATTCTCTCCTGGAAAATAACAACCCGAGAAGAGCTGAGCTCAAGAGTTTTCTAATCACTTCCCTTGCCACATCTGCATGGAGGGATCAGAAGGGTCATGATCATGGTGACAATACTAATGGGATCAAATTAATACAATCTCATTTCAGACTTTGTAATGCCACTACGCCGGTGAGGGAGTCTTGGCGCCTATATGAGTTCAGTGTGACTCTGAGCATCCTCCCTCTACAGTGTGTGCTGGACACCCTCATCTTTAGGTCAGTTCTCAAATGGAGTGCACGCTTTCCAGGTTTTATAGTCATGCATGCCATGATTTCCAAGTTCACATCTCCCTCCAAGCTCTCTTTCAGGTTAAATAAGATATAAAATACTCCAGATATAAAATACACCTGCCAGGTGAAGACAGAAAAACCATTTGGAGCCAGTTTCTTTTCATTTTCACCCTTAGAGTGGCCTTAAATGTGATATAAATGTGTACCCCTGCACACTGGTGGCCCCAGCCCTTTCTGAGATAGGATGCAAATATGTGCAAAGAGCTAGGAACCTTTGGCATTTCATGACTCATACTGGGAAATCTAATCTTTGAGCCTCCAGGGCATCAAATGAGCAGCACATCATAATGGACCAGTGTGGTGCTAACTAAAAGGATTTCCCCAGCAATAGAGGAATCAAATGTCAATACTCCATGAAAGGAAGAATGTCACATATCGTCATATTGAGCAACTCTCAACTTTTGTTTTTATTACATTCATTAGGAAGGGAAGCTGAAAGACAAAATTTCTACCCATTCAAAGAAATAAAGAGAAATTAAAGATAA
This sequence comes from Proteles cristata cristata, assembly GCA_017311185.1. Classification (NCBI taxonomy): domain Eukaryota; kingdom Metazoa; phylum Chordata; class Mammalia; order Carnivora; family Hyaenidae; genus Proteles; species Proteles cristata. The sequence goes on along the minus strand of JAESUZ010003628.1, from coordinate 468,998 downwards.
ATTTCCTGTTTTAAATGATCAGGAAAATAAATGATTACATGTCTAACTAGACTATTGACTACTAGGAATATTGGCTTAATAAAAAGTGCTACAGGGGCGCCTGGGTGGCTTAGTCGGTTAAGCGTCCGACTTTCGCTTAGGTCATGATCTCGCGGTTCGTGGGTTTGAGCCCTGCGTCGGGCTCTGTGCTGACTGCCAGCTCAGAGCCTGGAGCCTATTTCAGAGCCTGTATCTCCCTCTCTCTCTGACCCTCCCCTGCTCACGCTGTCTCTTTCTCTCTCCTAGAAATAAATAAAAATATTAAAAAAAAAAAAAAGTGCTACAAATCGTTGTGTTCCTTGTGGGCCAGGAATCGACTTTCTACATGGAAAGTAGAACTTCTACAGGTCACAGAGTAGCTGTCATACATTTCACAATTTGAGTAATTTTCAAGTGTTGATTACCTATATAAAATATAGTCTCCGTATCTCAAGGATAAGGCTGTGATACCTGAATATATTTTCTATATAAACATCTTTTCTAGTTAACCATAGATTCCCATGCAGTTGTAGAAGTTAATACAGAGGGATCCCATGCACGATTTATCCAGATTCTCCCAATGGTCACATCTAGCAAATTATAGGACATTACAACCATGGTATTGGTGTTGACTCTGTCAAGATACAGAAAATTTTCATCACCACAGGGATCCCTCATGTGGCTATTTTATAGCCAAACTCATTTACCTTCTGCCCCCACACACTCCTTAACCTCGGGAATCACTAATCTGTGCTCTATTTCTCAAACTTTCTCATTTCAAAAGTGTTAATAGAAAGTGAGTCTTCTCGGGGCACCTGGGTGGCTCAGTTGGTTAAGCATCTAACTTCAGCTCAGGTCATCATCTCACTGCCTGTGAGTTCAAGCCCCATGTAGGCCCCTGGGCTGACAGCTTAGACACTGGAGCCTGCTTCAGGGTCTGTCTCCTTCTCTCTCTCTCCTTCCCCAGTTCTCTCTTATCTCTGTCTCTCTCTCTCAAAAATAAATAAACATTTAAAAAACTTAAAAAAAAAAAAAGATTCACTCTCTCCCTCTGCCTCTCTCCCCTGCTAGTATGTGCATGCATCCTCTTTTAATAATAATAAAATAATAATAATAATAATAATATTCTGTCTTCCAAAGGATTTTTCACTTCTTCTTCCTCCCAAATTTCAAGTGATGATCTCACTGAGAACGTTCTTCCTCAAATATTTGCCAAACAGAATTTTAATCCAGACCTTGAATATCACAGATTTTAAATTTGGGGTGTGTATATAAATTAAGCATATTCTCCAGTAACTGATTTTGAAGGAGAAGATGATAATGGAGGCTCTTCCCTTCCTGCATCCCAAATATCTAACAATGTAATCTTGGGACACACGGACGGATTTATTGAAGGAGACTTGAAGGCATGGATGGGTTCTTACTCTTGAGAAGTGACCCTCAGGGCATGAGTGAATACAGTGTAAGAAACAGTGTAGGTAAAGAATGTCAGAACATCCTGTATCATTCAGATAGTGGCCAAGCAACTGAGAAAACTTCTAGTTCTCAAAGTCCTTCATGTTGGAGCATCCTCTCCCTGCTGTTCTGAAGAGTGTGATGGGTTGAATTCGATTGATCCCGTTACCAATGCCTGGAATATAGATTTTAAATACTTTGTTATCTTAGAAATTGACTACTTCATTCACCTGTTACGAGAATGTGTGTGTAACGCTATCTGCTGAGATACAAGAGAATTGGCAGGTTGTATGATAAAAGTCCCACTTTGTTCTTTGCTTCCAAGACACCTCCAGACATGATGTCTGGGCTTCCGGCTAAACTTAGCATTGTACTTGTGTCACCTCCTGTTTCCCGTCTCCTCACTGCAGTGCCGTCCTCCTCTTCCTTCGCAGAACACAGAGCAATGCCTTGGGGCAGTAAATTCCAGTAGACTATTCACTCCACCTCTGATCAGGTCAGCTTCATTTGTTTATCCCGACGGTATCTCTCTTTCTTAATATAAAGATCTATTCCATAGAAGAGTTTGACAGGCAAAGAAGAGCATCACCTCCTAAAGACATAAGAGTTCCTCTTCTCCTAGTCATGTGGCATTTGTGTATTTCACAGAGGGGATATCTGGCCTTCCTTCACCATGCCCATTGTTTTTCTGTATTTCTTTTGCGGGTTTGGCATTGATTTCATGAGCATTATGTCAAGGACACGGACTCCCATTACCTCTGGCTTCCATTAGAAATGCATACTGGTAGGGGCACCTGCTCAGTCAGTTGAACATCAGACTTTGGCTCAGGTCATGATCTCACGGTTCATGAGTTCAAGCCCCTGCGTCCAGCTCTTTGTGGTCAGCACGGAGCCCCCTTCAGATCCTCTGTCCCCTTCTTTCTCTACCACTCACATGCTCGCGCTCTCTCTCTCTCAAAAATGAATAAACATTAAAAAATTGCATATTGATAAAATTATATGGTTATAGTAGATATTTAGAATAATTTATTCCATCATTCTTACTATTCACATCGAGATTCTGAGGGGAAATATGACTATATGTTCACTGCACATATTATATATAATATGCATATACATACATTATATATAATGTATAATGTGTGTATATGTATATATAAAACTCTCTCAAGCCAAAGTTAGGTGGTGATAAATAATGAATCAATTCTGTAGTGCTTCATATATGTCTTTTGATTTTTATCACACATTTTCTAAATGCTTTTCATATAGGGGCACCTGGGTGGCTCAGTTGGTTAAGTGTCTGACTTCAGCTCAGGTCATGATCTCACAGTTTGTGAGTTCAAGCCCTGCATCGGGCTTTGTCCTGACAGATCAGAGCCTGGACCCTGCTTTGGATTCTGGGTCTCCCTCTCTCTCTCTGCCCCTCCCCCGTTCATGTAAATAAACATTTAAAAAATTTTAAAGATTTTAAATGCTTTTCATATACTGACCTATACATTCCTTCAACAGTGCTATGGTGAAGGTACTGTTACTTGTGATGTTAACTGAGACAAAAGTAGTTAAGTGAGCAGATAATGTTCACCCAGCTGGTCAGGGGTGGAATCTGGGTTTAAACAAAGGCCATGTGGTTCTAGGGTACAAACTACTAAATCCTCCACGACTCTGCACTTCTATAAATAAACAGGGAGAACGGTCCTGTTGGGACTGCTTACTCGGAAGGAAGATTCTTATTTCCCCTTGTCCAAAACTTGCATCAACAAGCTTTAGTGAACAATTGTTATGTAAGCGGCAGTGTTCCAGGTGCTGTGGGTCCAAAGACAAAGAAGACAGCATCTCTGCCCTTGAGGAATTTGCAGGACAGATAGAAAAGTAAACAGAAGCTCTCCGTTTAGTAGGGTAATGTGTGCTGTACAAGAGAGGATGGCAGGCTCACGGAGCAGGGTGTGAGGTTAGTGCCACCGTGAGGTGAAGGGGAGATCCGCAAAAATGATTGCCTGGGAGGAATGAGTGTTTGAGGTGACCCTCAAATGCTTGAATAAGAGCAAGTTGTATAGAATTATTTTGGTTAAAATGATGATCCTAGAGATTGAAAATGTGTATGTGATGATTCACAGAATGTCAGTGAAAGCACTACTGTCACAGAGTCTCTTGTTTTTCCTTCCAGAAATAACATTATTTGCTTTAACATTCCTATGAAGACGAACAGACGTTCCAGTTATGTTTTACCCTCAAGCTGGTATCGAGGTCTCAGAAAGCATCTTACTTCTTTTCCTCCACATTTCAGCTTTCTTTGTGGGACCCAAGGCCAGGCTCACTGACCCGACTATTACCTACTTAGCTATAATAGTTATTAATGGTACTCCTCACCACGGGGTTCGTGTCTGCAGACATTTAGGGGACACGGAATATCCAAAGTGACTTCAAATGTGAAGTGACTGTCTTCCTGAACAAGGTACCCAGGGGACTCTCCATTTGTATCACCTGCCTCTTGAGTGTGCCTCAGGCCATCACCTTCATCCTCAGCACCTCCTGCTTCACCAAATTCAAACTTCAGTCTCCAAATCCCATCCTGTGTTTCTTTCTCCTCTTATGGGTCCTGAACATACCCATCTGTAGCAGCCTGCTCCTCCGTACTGTGACCATGCCCAGTGAGACCCAGGCTAGTCTTTGGCTCCTCACTGAGCGCTGTCCCTTTTGTCCCATGAGCTGCCTCCACAGGGGCTGTTTTTCATGCTGATGGCATTCAGAGAGACCTTCAGGAGTCATATCGTCCCATCAAGTGGATGCATGATCATTCTCTGATGCAGACATAAGCGGCAGCCGTAGTATCTTCACAGCAAGAGTCTCTCTCCAAGAAGCTTTCCAGAAGAAAGGACCACTCAGATGATTCTGCCGTTGGTGAGTTGTTTTGTGATCATACACTGTGTGGACTTCATAATTTCATTTTCCATGGACAGGACATGGATAAATGGCCCAATCCTGGTATATATGCAGATGCTCGTGGCCAGAGGCTGGGCAGTCCTTTGGTGCTAATCACTGCTGAAACAAATAAAAATTATGCAAAGCATGTGGGAGAGAAAAGGTCGGTGTTTAACAAAACAGCAATACTAATATCTTAAAGAAAAAGGTTTCCATTCTCATTAGAACAAGCTTATTTTCACAGAATTATCTCTCTGAAAAAAAGTGATTAAATATGGGATTATAAATTTTCTGTCATAACATGGGAATCTTAATATATATATATGGCTATAAAGCACACTGTAAATAATTTTGGCACTTTTTTGAGGATTAAGTTGTCTTCATGAAAATCATTTTTAGGAAAGATTGTTTCTTTTTCTTTTCAGGAAAATTCCCTCCACTCTTGGTAGTTTTCATTTCTTGTATTAAAATATTCTATATTTTCACTAAAATGTACCTACATTCCTTTTCTACATTCATATTGTGTCTTTATATGCTATTGCTATATGTATCTTATTGAGCCTCAATCCATGTATGTGATTATCCTCTCTGGGAAGTTCTATGTCTTCATTGCTTCAGATACTTGTCCTTTTCCCTACTCATGATCTGTGAAGTTCCAATTCAGTGTGCATTAAACCTTATTGTTTTATTCTCTGTATCCCCTAATATTTTTCATATTTTCCATCTCTATACTCTATGAACTATACCCTGAACAATCTCTTCAGTCCAGTATTCTAGTCTACTAATTCTCTCTTCAGGGGTGTTTAAACTGCTGTTTCACACATCCATTAATAGTGTATTATATTTAGTTTATTTATTTTTTGTTCCTAAGAGTTTTATTTTAATCTGCCTGGTAGTATTTTATAGTTACATATTTTATTCATATTTTATTAACTTTTATATGTCCTTAAGCATTTTTAAATGTTTTATTCTACCTAATAAACAATATCTGATATCCATGCAAATACAATTCCACTTAGTTCTTGAGGGCTATTCTTAGCATTTTTAAAATTTAAATTATAGTTTTATATTTGGCAACGTGTAATTCATAGGGAAACTGAACATCTTAGTTGAGATATACTTATCCAGAGAGCATTTAAATTTTCTTCCTCCAATATATGGAAAAAAGTCTGGGGAATTTTCAGGTTCATCTGTTTAGATTTTTCTGGACTCTATACATGGGGATAAATTTGAACCCCAAGCCAACATGAAAGCAAGATTTTGTTCCCAAAAAGAAGCCAGTGAAGTGGCTGAGTAATTTCATTGTTAAATTCCTTTACGAGATTCTCTTAGCTCAAATTTTTGCTAAAGACGGCAATCCTTCTGAAGCCAGGCTTCATGTAGGAGTCCTTCTTCCTCCTTTCTGCCTTATGTGGATTCGTGATATTGTCTCCTGTCTCTGCATAGCTGTTGAGATCCATGTTTCCAGGTTCAGTAAATGACTCAAGAGGAACCCCAGCTTCTCAATTTCAGGTCCCTCTTCATTTTAGCCCCCTGAGGATTTCCCATACTATTTTGTAAACTGTTCTACATTTTTTGAAAGGTTGCTTTATACATGGCTGATAAAATTTTAGGAGTGGAAAGTTCTTCTGTATTTCTAGTCTGTTAAATTACCAGAGGAACCACTACTTGCATATGAAAGAAAAAACTTTTTAGACTAATTATATAATACTTTGTTAGGCCATAGTATCTCATGAGAAATATCAATTTTGTGATGTCCTTACAAATGTTCTAAAGTAAATTCTAAAGGATCTCTGTTTCCATTTTTATTTCTTAATTTGGGAAATAATATGTTAAAGAATAATAATTATTATTATATTAAATAGAATTAACCCTATTAAAACCACCTCTCAGCCTATAAAAGAAAATAGGAGTCTATTCATATATTTGAATGTATCTTTCTCTAAATGCATTGAACCAAAAAACCAAAAACAAACAAAATAAAATTCCAAAACCAAAAAGCTTCTCCCAAATGAATTGCTATCTTGATTATTATAATTATTTCCTTGCTTTTCATTTTAAAGTTGTTGCCACATATGTATATGAATATATCATTAAGATATTTAGTTCCCCTCACAGCTTATATATGTAAATAATTCTTGATGATGTCCCAAGAGTTCATTTATGCTTTTGTTTCCCTGACTCTGGTGATGTGTCTAGTAAGAAGTTGCTCTGGCCGAGGTCAAAGAGGTTGCCGCCTATGTTCTCCTCTAGGATTTTGCTGGTTACCTATCTCACATTTAGGTATTTCATCCATTTTGAACTTATTTTTTGTGTGTGGTGTAAGAAGTGGCCCAGGTTCATTTTTCTGCATGTTGCTGTCCAGTTTTCCCAGCACCATTTGTTGAAGAGACTGTCTTTTTTCTATTGGATACTCTTTTCTGCTTTGTCAAGATTAGTTGACCCTATAGTTGTGGGTCAATTTCTGGGTTTTCTATTCTGCTCCTTTGATCTAAGTGTCTGTTTTTGTGTCAGTACCATAGTACCTTGATGACTATAGCTTCATAATATGGCTTGAAGTCTGAAATTGTGATGTCTCCAGCTTTGCTTTTCTTTCTCAAGATTGCTGTAGATAATTCTATATTCATTTTAGGTGGTTGGTTCCTCTGCTAAGTCTTCTGTTTTGAGAATATCCTTGATACATGAAGCTATAGTTCATCAGTATTTCCAGAGAATGGCATCATATGAATATAACAAAATGTCTTTATCCTATCTCCTGACCATGTGCATGTAACAAGTCTCCTCTGAATATTACTCTAAGTGTTTCCTGGTCACATATGTAATATTTTCTCTAGGGTGTATACCATTGAGAGAATTTGCTTATTCCTAAATTATGCCTGTGTTTATTTATATTAGTTTATACTAAATTGTTTTTCAAATGGTTCTAGACATTTACTTCCTACACTTGCAGTGTGTAAGAGTTTTCATTCTAGCCAACACTATGATCAATGTTTAAAAATTTCTCCAATCTGGTGAAGAAATTGTACTTTATTTTATTTTTAACTTTGTATTTCCTTGATTAATAATGAGGACAAATATATTTTCAAATGCACATTTAAGATTCTTGTTTCTTTTTCTCTGAATAGTCTGTCATATCTTTTGCCCATTTTCCTATTGGATTGTTTGTAGTTTTATTACTAGGAGTCCATTTGGTATTCTGTATATTAATCACTTGCCAGTTACATATACTACAAATATTTTTTCCCAGCTTGCAGCTTGTTTTTTACCCTGTTCATGGTATCTTTCTCCAACTTTTAAGCTTCTTATTATATAAACCTAAATAGAAGGGATAGTCATATATCGGCTATGTACTCACTACCCTGCTCCAGAAATCATCAATTCATGACTAATCTCACTTCATTTATACCCACTACTTTCCCATCTTATGCTGAAACAAGTATCATTGATAAGTTACTTCATCAGGGGCACCGGGATGGCTCAGTCTGTTAAGTGTCCAACTTTGGCTGAGGTCATGATCTCATGGTTCATGAGTTCGAGCCCTGCATCAGTCCCCACACTGGCAGTATAGATCCTGCTTGGAATTCTCGCTCTCTTCTCTCTGTCCCTCCCTTGCTCACACTTTCTCTCTCAAAATAAATAAGTAGATAAATAAATAAATAAATAGTTTACTTCATCAGTAAAAGTCAATGTTTCCATTCAATATAGGAATTTTCCCTTTTAAACATAATCACAATTATCACACCCAAAAATTTAACATTAATTAGATATATCATAAAGTATCAAATGGTCGTATTTTCCAGATTGTTGTATATATTTCCAACTTGTCTGTTTGAATCTGGCCCAGAGTAAAGCACCTACATTGTGACTGACTGATAATGCCTTTTAAAAGGGTGTCCATACATCCCTAGCAAGTAGTCTGGGACACTTTTGGTTTTCATCTTTTATTTTGTTTCCTAGCACTATCCAAAGTGACTAAAGAGTTATTTTTGTATCCTTATGAATTCATGGACTTAAACATATTTAATGTATTTTAATATATTACATTTTTCTATCCTTCCTGATGATCAAACTACCCTGTCTCTGGTATATAGAAGTCTATTTTGATTTCTGGGTCCTTTGACATGACCCTCATAGTATTTGATAGCATAGCATCCACACTTCTTTGCATAAGAAGTTCCAAGTTCATCTACTTTTCCTGCCCCAGACTTGCAGTCAGTCATTTCACCAAGAAGCCTTGGGTCCATTTAGTAAAAATGGTTTTGTACGGACCACAGTCCGGGTGCTAGAAAAATTCAATACTATTGGGTTTGTAATTTTTTCAAAGCATTCTTTATCAAAAAACAAAAAAAAAAATCTTCTTAAAAATACATATGAGTTTATACTGACAATTCAAATTCAAATTAGAACTAAGGGTTTTCGGAGTGCCTGGATGGCTCAGTCAGTTAAGCGTCTGACTCTTAATTTTGGCTTAGGTCAAGATCTCACAGTCATGAGACAAAGCCCCGCATCAGGCTCCAAGCTGAGTGGGGAGCCTGCTTAAGATTCTCTCTCTCTCTGCCCCTCCCCGACTCATGTGTGTGAGCAAGTGCTCTCCCTTTCTCTCTCTCTAAAAACAAACAAACAAGAACTAAGGATTTTCATTATATTTTATCAATTTATATCCTTATTTCTTTCTGATATTACACATCCTTTCTGATTTTGTTTATATTTCACATTTTCTATAATGTTTAAAAGTTGATAAAAGATACCATAAACAGGGTCAAAAAACAAAACAAAAAAAAACAATTTGCAAACCAGGAGAAGATATTTGTAGGACATATAATTGACCAAGAATTAATACTTCTCAAAATTTCCAAAATTCCTAGTTCTCGAATGCACAAACATCATTTCTCATTTGCATTATCCTACATCACAATCTTGCCATTTACAGTATGACTAGTTACATCATGAAGTCAGAAAGGCAAGGAAGGGATTTTCTACCGTTCTGGTTCCACCATGAGAATCCAAGAGCTGCTCTTGGCTGTAGCCAGTCTACTCCTGTCTGAGGAGCTCTGAGCTGTGTCACCCTCCTTTGGATTATTTCTCTGAGCTACATGCCTTGATATTGTAATTTGTAGAACCTGATAATTCATCTGTTTCCTTGCATTTCTTCCTTAATTCCTGACTCATTCTAAATATATGTCTTTCTCAACCTTTCATATTATTTTACTTCTGTATGTATTCATCTAAAAATATTCTTGGGGTGCCTGGGTGGCTCAGTTAGTTAAGCATTTGACTCTTGATCTCAGCTCAAGTCTCAGGGTTGTGAGTTCGAGCCCAGTATGTGCTCCATGCTGGGTGAATGTGCAGCCTACTTAAAACTATATACTGTATATATATTCTTGAGCCCTTAATATGACCCAGCTATTCCCAAGGCTTTCAAAGGTAAATGTTTTCATTTTTATTTTTTAACAGCTTTATTGGGGTATAATTAATATACAAAAGCCACATGTATTTAATGGGTTTGAACATATGCAGGCCCCTGTAGAGACAGGATTAATTTGTGAACAAAACATATGCAGTCACTGGCCTCATAAAGCTCACAGCCTAACAGAGGAGCCAGATATTAATAAAATATTCACACAAATAAATATAAAAGATAAATTTGAATGCCATGAAGTACAGATGCAATATTTAAAGGACAGAGTATGTCAAAGGTATTATAGGAATTTTGAGCTATGGCCTATGAAGATTAGAAATATGTGTAGAAGTGTAGAATGAACATTCCAGAAAGCACGTTGCTCATGTAGCTAGACACAGCACCTAGAAATAGATGATTTGAAGAGGGGACCATAGGTGGTGTCATTTTGTAGGAATTAAAAGTAAGTCAGAGACTAGAGTAGGTACCTACAGGTGAAAGGCATCTCAGCTACTCACTGAAAAATGATCCTTCTCCATTTCTCACACCATGTAATTCTGCAGAGTTGACTCGACCAATGGATTCATGACGAATATCATCTGTAAATAGGTCAAAGCCAGAAAGTCAATCTCATCTACACTGACCTATTGGTAGATAACCATGACAAGACTATCAGGGAAATGGGAACTTTGTGTTCAGTTCTGAAAAAGACATTATTTCTCCTTTCATCCAGACGTACCTCTAACATGGGTGTAGGAATCGTACCAGCTGCCCCGATCTGAAGCCTGATTCTCAAGCCAATACAGAGGCACCAAGACCTCCAAACCCACCAAGAAAAAACAGGAAACAAAAATTCTGCAAGTGGATTCTATATGTAGTCATGAAAGGGGCCTACCTTTTGCCTCAGGTTCCCAGATCTGTGCACTCCAGCTTTGAGGTAAGCAGCTCCGTTTATTGAAGATACAACACTGTGTGTGGCAGCATCCCAAACCCATAAGGTTTGGATGTTCACAAATGGTTGTGCTGGGAGAAGATCTGTGGGCAGGGAAGTCAAATCCATGCTCAGATCATGTCTACCCCAGTGAATAAGGTAGCACCTTCCCTCCCCTCTCCCACCCACCATGATAGGAGAGGTCCAATACAGTCAGCCTGTCGCCATGGAATATTTTCATATCAAAGACCCAATGTCAACCTCTACTGCTGGAAGGTTGGGCGCACTGCAGAGGTGGTAGCCAGATCGGCCTTGGTGAGCAGAATGTCCTGATGTTTACTCCACGCAGAGCCGTCTCTCCTGCCATAGCCGTTCTGTGCATGGTCACAATGAATATGGAGGAGGCTGGGCAAGAAGCTGAGTAACATCCACAGGATTATGATTATGGAGAATTCCCTCTGATGTAGCTGCCTCTGCTGGGCATTTGCGTGATGATGACTGTCTTCATAGTCTGCCTACCCCATGAGATTGATCCTCATACCACCGCCCCAACTCCACCACCGCAACCTACTAGCCAACAACTTTCAAGTCTGTTTTTTCCAAGGCCTTGATCAGCAGAGGCAAATTCTTAGCCACTGCCCACGAATCACTGTAGATCTGTATATCAGGCTACCTCTCCTTCACACAAGGTGTCCAATAAGATGTCCCACCCAAGTTCTGTCCACTAGGGGTGTTTCTTTTCAGTACTCTTGTTTCAGAGACCATCCAACTGACCACTGCAGCTGGTGCTGGCAAATCCTGGAGATTGGTCTATAAATCAGGTCCTGAATTTTTTTTCCTTTACTCTTGGCTGGTCATAGGGAAACTTCCCCCATGAGGCTGTAGGTGTGAACTGAGGGAGAGAAGGTAAAGGAGTAGGAGAGGGAACCATGATTATCTGAGCTCCCAATCCATGAACTTCATTTGTGTGTTTCAGAACTGCTTTGGCCCAAACTTTTATATGTCAAATCCACTTATACTTATTTCATATGCAATTTTGTGATTCACTGAATCACATTATACCTAATTCATAAGAAGTTCAGTTTACTTGTTCCATGACCAGGGATCTAGTCTCTTGCAGTGTTCATAGAAAGCAGAAACAACTTTTATTTTTTCAATTTTATTGTTAATTTATTTTTTAAGTGATCTCCACACCCAGTGTGGGGCTTGAATTCACAACCCCGAGATCAAAAGTCACACACTCCACCAACTAAGCCAGCCAGGCACTTCCAGGAGCAACTTTTAAAGTGGAAAGTAGTGGACAGCAGAAAAGGAGAAAGGTGGGGTTGGTTAAGTATCTTAAGTACTTGGTTAAGTATCTGACTTTAGCTCAGGTCATGATCTTATGGTCTGTGAGTTCAAGCCCTGCATGCTGACAGCTCAGAGCCTGGAGCCTGCTTCAGATTCTACATCTCCCTCTCTTTCTCTGCCCTCCCCCGTGCTCATACTCTGTTTCTCTATCTCAAAAAAAAATATATATGTATATATATAAGAAATATTATATATTATAAGAAATATTATATATATATATATAAGAAATATTAAAAAAGAAAGAAAGAAAAGGAGAAAGGCATAATCTTACTCCATACGGTCAGCACGGACTCTCCTGTACATTTTACCAGTGGACACAGCACTTGTCTGTGACAGGCACCCCTGATATGCTGGGGCTGTACTGGGGCATAAGGACCAAGAACCAGGGCAGTTCGCTCCTTTTGCAGAGACCTTTCTTACCTTGAGTTCCATTCCAAACTGGGAGCCTTATGGATTACCTAGTAAGTGGATGAGCACTGCATGTCCCCAAGTGAAACATGTTGCCTCCAAATCCTGAGACGCTCGCCCTAACGTCTCTTCCCTTGTGGATAGTAAAAAATGCAGCACCTTATCTCTCGCTTTCCCATGGTCTCCCCACATGCTCCAGAATGTTGGACTCCTAGGCACTCCCAACTATTTGACAGTGCTGCTGAACTTTAATTTATCTCCCACTATCTGGAAAACTTGCTTGTCTTAATAAGATGGTAATCTAGGGTGCTTCCTATTGCCCGATCACCAGATCCCATTAGCAGGGCATCGTGAACCAACATGATGATCTGGAGCATTTAAGGATGAACAGCCTCCCTCAGACTTTGTTACAATAGACAGGAGGGGGTGGGTATAGCACCAGGGCAGGATAGTAAAGGTAATTGTGTCTTTGCCATCTAAATGCAAACTTTTCTTGTTTTGCCACCAGTGGGAGTGGAAAATAAAGCACATGCCTGTGTCCAACCCCCATGTGTCCCGCACTGCAGTCGTCTCAGCTCCACTGGCTGTCACCTGTGCGTGAGCCCCAGGTACCTAGAATCATAGCTACAGTAACTGTCAGTCATTCTCCATCACCCACTGTCAAGCAGTCCCCAACAAGCAGCTTAGTGGCTCACAGGGCCACAGGGATCCCTTATGCAGGTGCAAGGCTGGCTTGTCATACTTCCACAGAATAAGCAGAAAGGATGCGACGAGCCCAAAGGGATTCAGAGAGGATGTGCTTGTTGTCAGGTCCCCACGCACCTGTTCTCATGGGACGGCAAGGAAATGGAGGGCCACATGACAAATAGCACAAGTGGTCGCTTGCTCTGCCATCCGAGGGCCAACCCTAAATCCTGCCAAGTAATGTTCAGACTTCGCAGATATTGGGAACCTGTTTCCGACTAAATGAGTTTTTCTTCTTGCTGAAAAAATGCTGTTTAGAATTTTTAAATTTTCAACAAGCCTCTGTAAGTACTAAGATTTCATATTATATGTAGATGTGCAAATATTCTTGTGCTTTTCCCCCCTAAGAGTTTTACCTGTATATAGAATCTACTGGGAGCTACCAATTACCATGATCTCTCTGCATTTTGAAGGCATTTACTCATGTTATTACTCCTCCGTTTTGCTGATGAGAGATCTACTGTCATTTTTATTTTTTTAAAAATTGTCTCTTTCCCTGGTAGATATTTAAGATTTTTTTTTCTTTATCCTTGATTTATCAGTAGTTTCTCTACTTGTGTGCAACTTCTACCTGAGGGCAAAGTCTTTCTGTGTCTCTGGATATTTCTCCCAATTATTTTTACTCTCGTTTATATCTATGTTAGATTTATTTTGGAATTGGCTAATTTATTTTCAGTATTTAATAGTTGTTCTTAAAAAAAAAAATCTCTGTATATAACTGTGCTCTCTTCTGGTAGAAGCTTTCCAAGCCCTGTAAATTGTGTGATTTTGCAAAGTTTCCATTATGTGGCCAAGATTGATTAAATCACTGGGTGCTGGAGATGAAACTAGTTTAAACTTGAACTCAGCTTTTTGAAGAATTTTTCCTCTCAATGATCTTCTTCTATTTCTCGGTTTTCTATTTTTTTCATATCTACTTGTATTTATTTCTGCTTTTTAAAAAAGTTTTAATCTAAATTCCTGTTAGTTAACATACAGTGTAATATCAGTGTGTAATATAGTGATTCAACAATTCTATACATCACTTCGTACTCATCATAAGTGTACTCTTAATCCCTTCACCTGTTTCATTCCTCCCCCTCCCCTGCCCCCCACTTCCCTTCTGGTAACCACCAATGTGGTCTCCATAGTTAAGAGTCTCTTTCTTGGTTTGCTTATAACAGCAGTATCTACAATAGCCAATATATATATTTCTTAGTTTATTTATTTATTTTGAGAGAGAGAGAAAGCATGAGCAGGGGAGGTGCAGAAAGAGAGTGAGACTCTGAAGCCGGCTCCCCACTGCCAGAGAAGAGCCTGATGCGGGACTCAAACTCACAAACTGTGAGATCATGACCTGAGCTTGTCAGACTATTAACTGACTGAGCCACCCAGATGTCCCTACAATAGCAAACAGCCCAAGTGTCCATCAACTGATGAATGGATAAAGATATGGTATATAGACATAATGGAGGATTACTCTGCTGAGTTTCTTCCCCCACCTGGGATAAAACTTTTTTTTTAAGTTTTACTGATGTATAACTGATACACTTTGAACTATTTAAAGCATGCAATTGGATGAGCATGCAATGAGTATGCACCCATGAAAACCATGACCACAATTAAAATAATATATCATGATCCGCAAAATCTCCTGAATTACTTCTTCCCTCCTGATCCAGCCCCATCCCCAGGCAACCACTGATCTATTTTCTATCATGTTCACACTTTGTAGAGTTTTTATAAAAATGGAACCACACAGAATGTAGTTTTTATCTGGTTTCCTTAATTAAGATTCATTCATATTGTATCAACATTTCATTTCTTTTTATTGCTGAGTATTCTATTGTATAGAATACACCATGATTTGTTTAACCATTCACTTGTTAATGGACTTTTTCATGGTTTCCACTTTTCTGTTTTTACAAATAAATCTACCATTAACACACATGCATGCATTTTGATGTGGATATATGCCTTTATTTCTCTTGGATAAATAGGTAGGCATGAAATCCCTGGGTCATGTAGTGGGTGTATGTTTAACTTTCTGAAAACTGCCAAACTTTTTTCCAAAATGGTTGTACCATTTTGTATTTCCACCATTTGTACCTGATCCCTTTTTCCCTGTAACTGAGATCTGTTTTTAAAAACACTGAGGTGAAATTCACAGAACATACAGTTGTTTCAAAGTGTACAACTTGGTGTTTAGTGCAATCACCCCATTGTGCAACCAGAACTTTTCCATCACCCCCAAATATCCTGTACCCATGAAGTAATCACTCCCATTTCCTCCTACTCCCTGGCAACCACTAATCTACTTTCTACTGCTTTGGATTTGGCTATTCTAGAAATTTCATATAAATGGAATCACACAATAAGTGACCTTTTGTGTCTGGCTTCTTTCACTTAGCATGTTAAGTTTGTCCAGCGTAGTATGTATCCTTCACGCCTTATGGCTGAACGTATCCCATTGCACGTACATACCACCATTTGCTTATCCATTCATCCACTGATGGATATTTAGGTGGTTTCCACCTTTATGTTACTGTAAAGAGTGCTGCTATGAACACAAATGAACAGGTGACTAAATACCTGTTTCCAATTTGGGGGCATATACCTGAGAATGGAATTGTGGGGTCATATGCTCATTCTATGTTTAACTTTTTGAGGAAACTCCAAGGTTCTGGTGTTTCCATATGCTTATCAACACTTTTCTTTTTTTAATCATAGCCATCCTAACAGGTATGAGGTAATAACTCATGGTGGTCTTGATCCATTTCCCCAATGACCAATGCTGTTGAATGCCTTTTCATGTTGGCCATTTGCATATCTTCTTTAGAGAAATATCTGCAGGGCCATTTGTGTGGGACAGTAATTCTCTGGCTATGACTTGAGGTAATGAGATGTGCTTAAACCACTCTCAGTCTTTTTCATTTTTTTGTATGGAAGATTTCAAGCATATATGAAATTAGAGTGATTCAATTAATAGTTCGTTAGAAGTGGAAGCACTGACAATGTCTGTTTGTTTGTTCCTTTTTTATAAGGTTAGGTGCCTGGTTGGAGCTTTGATTGCCTAAGCATCCACTTCAAAGATGGTGATCTCCTCTGATGGCTGGTGTAGTGCCAGCCACACCACAAAGAGCCAGGCTGTCCTCCCTTCTGTCCCAGGCATCACAAAGTAACAAAACACAGAATGCACTGTATGTGTAGGTACTTGGTGCAAATCACTGTGATCGTGAGTTGCCGCTTCCATCTTGCTCTCTCGCTTCCTCTGATGGAAGCCACCTGCCATGTTACGAGCTCACCTCATCAGAGGCCTATGTGACCAGGAACTGAGGGAGGATTCTGGCCAACAGGCAGTGAGGAACTGAGGCCCTCAGCCCAACAACCCACAAGGAACTAAATTCGTCCCCAAACCACCTGAGTGATTTTGGAAGGTCTGTCAGGCCCTGAGATGGTCACAGCCCTGGCTGACACCTTGATCACAGCCTTGTAAGACTCCCAGCCCCAGGCCCCAGGTAAGCTGTGCCCAGACCCCTGACCAACAGAAACTATTAGTTAATAAATGTTTGTTTCAAGCTGCTGAGTTTTAAGGTAACTTTTTCCACGGCAATAGACGACTAAGACACCTGGGACAAACAAGACCTTACTACATCATGGCCTGGAATTTGTCCTACAGTTGTCTTTGACTAGTTACTTAACTTGCAAGGGCAGCAGCTCCTTACCTTCAACAAGGGAACAGCCTTCCCTACCTCACATGTTAACTGCAGAATCTGTGTGAAGGATCTGCTCACTGACAAACACAGCCAGCTTGCTATGAATTCAACACAGAAAATTTTAACAGACTCCAGCTGGAGGAGTTTCAATGAACTTTCAAGGAGTTTCAGTCTTCAAGGAGGAGTTTCAGTGAACTTTTCATATCTGTATTTCCTTACATCAAAAACATTTTTAGTTAGTAAAAACAAAGGACACATTCAACACCAGGTAAAAATCATGTTTTCTTTTTAATTGACTACTTACTTCACACCATTTCTTCTCTTGGCTGCTACTTTGGTAACAATTAAGTCCCCACCTCTCAAGAACATTGCATTGAACAGGCTGACACAGAGCCAGTGTGAAAACAGGGCCCAAACCAGGGCTTATGGAAGAACAACAACAGCAAAACCAGCCTTTCTCTTCACTTAGAAAGGGATTGTGAATCAGAGGGTCCAAAGCTCCAGTTTCCAAACACAGGAAATCTGGAGCTCAAAATGAAAATGGAAACCAAAATGCATCAGTAATGAAATATAGTACCTCCTCATATACTCAAGGTCAAGGTGGTTCATGAGAAATAACTATCTGATCATCTGGCCTTGTATTGGGAATGGCCCCACTCCAGCATTTTTAAAGGAAGATGGTTTTGTTTCTATTTCACTTCCCACAGGGGTATAAAATCTAAAAGGGAATATAATCAATCAGAATAAATCGGCTCACACACAAGACACTCCCAGATAATGATTTTTAGTTGCTGAGCATAGTCAGCACATTATTTCAAAGAGGCAAAATTCAGGATAATCTGAGACTTCAAAAGTGACAGCTACATTTGCTGATAGGTTTATGTGAGACACACGTACATTTTTTCCAGTGTATATGTCAAAGGACCAAGACCCCTGATCATCAAAATAAGTTATTTTGTACATTATAGTGCACAGAACAACAGAGGGAGAGACACTTTCTCAGAGAATGACCAAAAGGCATCTTACGAAGGTTCATATCACTCTGAAGGAGGACTGGAGCCCAGCACCTTGTGGCTTTCATTAGCTTGACCCCTCTTCTTCTTTGGTTGCAGTGGCCTCAATGGGAGTTGTCTCTTCTAAGCGTTCTGCTGGCTTCTTCTCTTCTTCTTCCTCATCCTCCTGGGGATAGAGGTCGGGGTATTTCTGCATGCATTCCTGCATGGCCCGGAACTGGTCTACACAGTCTGACCCCTTGACATCCTCTGTGCTATAATGGAAGCAGGAAAAGGCCGACTTGAACTGTTCCCCACAGGGGCCACTGGCCATTCCCCCCAGGCATGGGCAGTTCCAGTTAATGTCTCCATTTGGCAGGATCAATCCTAGAACAGGAAGATGAGCAAGGACAATGTGAGACAGACTCTCTACGGTTTCTCAAAAAGTAAAATCAAGTGCAGTCTTTGAAAGCTACTCAGGAGGTCAGGACAGTAGAAACTGTTGCCTGCTAGGCCCTTGTCTGTGGACCTACCTCTCGATCTGGATTGGGTTCAAACGCAGCATCAGCTGGAGAGAAGCCACCGTCGGCAGCTTTCTCCATGCACAGCACTGATCTGTATTCTAAGTCGCCTCCCAGTGTGATGGCTGTGGCTGTGCTCCGAGAACTAAAAATTGCTAACCATTTAATCCAAAGTAGAAGCCATCGTCGAGTTGGTTAGCTAGAAGCTTTTTCAAAGCCCCAACACCTTAAGAAGCTGAAGTATTGATCTCTTTCTTCTGCTCTCTGGTCCCCTTACATTCAAATTCTTAAGGGCCCTAGAATTTTTGGAACGTAAGTGAGCGCTGGCTTCAACTTAACATTCCCACTGCATTAGCACCCTAACAAGAGAGTCAGCCTGTCCTTTGAAGCCAGGCACTGACTTCTGTCTAACTATGAAAGTCCCAGATGGCATCTACCTCCAACAGACGTCAGTTTCATTTACATTGAAAATCTGTTGTCTCGATCCTGCACCGTCATTAATGATCTCAGCTAGATCTTCTGGACAACTTGCTGCAGCTTCTACATGAGCACTAGCTGCCTCACCTTGCACTTATGTCATGGAGATGGCTTTTTTCCTTAAACATCATGAACCAACCTTAGCTAGGTTCCTACTCTTCTGCAGTTTTCTCACCTTGCCCAGCCTTCACAGAATGGAAGAGTCAGGACCTCGTTCTCGACTAGGCTTTGGCTTAATGGCTGGTGTGATCTATCCAGAGCACTAAAACTTTCTTCGTATCAGCAAAAAGGCTGTTAGCTTTTTTACCACTTGTGTTCACTGGAGTAGCACTTTTCATTTCCTTTAAGAGCTTTTCCTTTGCATTCATAACTTGGCTAACTGTTTGGTTTAAGAAACCTAGTTTTCAGCCTATCTTGGCTCTTGACATGCCTTCCTCACTAACTCAATCATTTTCTAATTTTTGATGTGACCTGAGAGACTGTACAACTAGAGGCTATAGTCGGATCATTACCTGGCCTGTTTTCATACTGTCTCGCCAGGGAATGGGGAGACAGATCCACCGAGAGGGAGAGGAGGAGGAGCCAGCTGGTGGAGCGGTCACAACACACACAACACTTATCGGTTAAATTTCCTTTCTTATGTGGACATGGTTCATGGCACCCCAGAAAATTACAATAGTAGCATCAAAGATCACTGATCACAGAATCACCCTAACAAATATAATAACAAAAAAGTTTGAACTATTTGCTAAAATTATCAAAATGTGACACAGAGACATGAAGTAAGCAAATGCTGTGGAAGAAATGGCACCAAAAGACATGCTTGAAGCAAGGTCTCCACAAACCTTCAATTTGTGAAAAACGCACTATCTACAAAGCACGATAAAATAAGGGGCCTATATTCAAATGCTGCCTCTGAAGGCTCAAAACTGGGAAACCTGCACAACCAGCTTCCAAACAAGACACTGTAATAGTAACATTTAAAAATAAGAGCCCAGCTCTGCAGGAGTCTTCATCTGATGACTCCTAGGGAAGGCATGCTAGAATTCGGTAGCTCCTCACAGCAGGCACTGAGGGTGCCAATCTTCATCTTGAGGACAAAATGTAGACACACAGAGACATCAACATATTAAATTAAGCCCAGAAGCTGCAGGTTTCAAACATGCAACCAAAGGCTGGCCGCTGACTTCCCTGGCCAGTCCTCACCTCCTCCTGCAGTTTTCCCTCCAGACCAGGGGAACTTTGAGGTCCTCCTCCAGTCTATGAAATGTCTGTGAGTCCCTGAAAATGACTCTGCCACCTTGGTCATGACATTCTTAGCCATTCCAAGTGCTGTCTCAGCCATGGAGCAGACACCCGGCCTAAACTGGTGGGCTACCTAGTCTGCTGAGCGATTTTGTAATTGAGAACTCAGAACCTGGGTCCCAGAGTGCTCTGTTGAGTGTGGTTCTTGTTACAACTGTTCACCGGAAGGGGCTGCAAAGGCAGTGTCTACATGGTCCAAGCAGGTCTATGGTAAATGACAGAACCAGGCAGGAGAAAGCAAGAGGGACAACGAGGCCTGGCAGGAAGGGCAGGGGACGCACAGTCTCAGCACAGACACATTCAGGTCTGAAAAACACCATGAGGCAAAACAGGGCCTGATTTGTCCCATAGGCCCCAAAAAATGTGCTTCACTAATTTGGACCTAAAGAGAGGCAGAGTCCTGGAACTGACATGTGACTTATTTTCTTTTTAAGAGTGCTGATTCAAGATTATTCCCATAGCTGCCATTCTCAGACTGTGAACACTAGAGAGCATCTGTCCCTCCCAGCATCCCCGGCAGGGTGCTGGACACACAGCCTCAGCTCTACTCTACTCTAACCCCCAGGAGCAGCAAGGGTAACACGTCAGGTGTCCCACCCGAGAACTTACACTTCAGTCAGCATCTGAAAAATTCCCATCAGGAGCCCAAACTCCACAGGCCGCTGTCGCAAGCTTTTCAACCGTGTTTATCACTAGTCAGCACTGGGAGCTTTGTTAGTTGGCATCACAGGTGTCAGACACGGCTTTAGGTTGGCACACTGACTATTTACTATATGACTGTCAGCCTTACGTACGCTGGGCAAGTTCCAGTGAGCCCAGCAGTCTAAAGCCTTCAGAGTGGCACCCGAAGGCCAAATGACCAAATGACCAAATGACCATTAACTAAACTGTGTGCAATGGTTCTGACTAGGTAAGCTGGACCCTGCTGCTGGAAGGCTGTACCTCTATCTCGAGTGAGCTTTCTGGGAAAGGTGCTTCCTGGAGCATGTACAAGGAGAGAGCAGACCTCGCCACCTTGCGGATCAAGGTGTTGGGACTCTTACACGCTTGCTTGCGTATAGTCTGCAGAGGCGGCATAGTTCAGCCTGGCAGCCCGACTGAGCAGGAAGGTCCATCACCATGGCCCGCAATGGTGGAATCCATGACTGCCCGCACCCCTGCCTAAAACTTTGTCATCCGGACACATCTAGCCAGCGTTAGTCAGCGTAAAACCTCAGAAGAAAAAGAGGCAGAAGGCTTCAGGAGATACTCGGGCTCTTGCCTAATAGCCAGGGATGTGCATCAGCACGAGGGCTAGACAACACTCAGCAGAGCCTCTCGTACCTCTGACGAGGTGCCTCACTGTCCCAGGAGACAGTCCTCGGCTCAGAAGGGCACCCAAATACTCAAGCTTGGCCAGGACAAAATGGGAAAGGAATTGTGAACACTTCCCCCAGGGAGGGTCTGTGGGTCCCCGGGAGGCCCGTGTCGCTCACCGTGCTCCTCGTATGGGTCGTTGGGGTCATCAGCCACCAGCTCTGCATTGCTTGGAGTTTCATGGTCTTCTTTGGTCACAAATATGATTCGATCCTTCCCTAGCATTGGGAGAACAGAGGAAAAAATGCTTCACTCGAGAGCAGCCACGCAGCCCCACACCCAAGGAAGCCAAACAAACCATGTTTTAAGGCTTCCCATGCAAAACCCCAAAGCAAAGCATGACCATCCAAATGCCCTCCCTGGGCTGCATCACTGAGTCTGTACAACAGTCTAGCAGCCACTGCTACTGAGTGCCCACAACTGAAACAAAAACTCCACCAAGGTTACAGGTGAGGAAGGTGAGGAAGAAGATGCCATACGCACCCTCCGGGCAGGAGACGAAATGCCCGATCCAACCAAATGCACACTGCTTTTCCTCCCCAGATCTGCTGATCATTCAGTGGTGCAACAACTCCTTTCTTCCCATCAAGAAAGGAGCAGTCCCTTCTCAGATCTTCTGTGGCACTCTGACTGTCCCCGTTATGTCCCATCCACCTAGGATGCCCTCATCAACCTGCTAGGTCTCCCACTTCCCCAGGCCCGGCGGGAGCCACAAGCTCTAGTGGAACGAAGAGACTCACTAGGGCCACCTCACCTAATCCCATTAGGGCTCGAATGAATATGGGTGGGGAAGGGGTGGAAGGGACAGGAAAAGGCTTGCTTCTAGCCCCCTAGGGGTTTACCCACAGTGTTCAGAATGCAGACAAAGTCTAAGGAGACCGAAAATTTGACAAGAGGAGAGGGCAGTGATGTGGGTGCCTGGCCAGCAGCCCACTGGCTGATGTAGCCACTTAAGGGTGTCCAAGAAGACTCCTTGTGGGAAAATATCCTAGTCACCTACCTCTGAAAGGCTGGAGACACAGGTGATCTGAGAGTGACCACAGTCAAGACTCCCTCTAGCCTCTTGGCCCCTAACTGTGGCCAGAAAGAAGGGGTCATGATGGTGGGGAACACTGTGGCAGTTCCCCACAGCCCACGAGGCCTGGGGCAATGCCCCAGCAAGGGGGAGGAGAAGCCACCTCCCGAAGTGCTGATGTTATCCACTTCTGTGATAACACTGTCAACAATTTGCAGTGTGTTATTTTTCAGAACAATCACCCAAACTACACATAGCAGACTGGGTCAGGACTGAGGCCTCACAGGGACTGGCATCAAGAAGCCAGCTCTTCATGTGAACAGGGCCTTGGTCAGGCCAGAGCCCCTGGCCCTACGTGCCTGTCTTGCCAGAGGGTCCTGAACTTTCAGACCCATGGGAGCCAAAGGCATGCTCTAGGAGGGGCTTCTCCTCAAGGGATGCTGGGTAAGCATAGAAAAGGGAATCAGCATCGAATGAACCAGGATGGGTGTGACCCAGGGCTTTTTATACAGCAGAAAACCCAGCCTAGAGCAGATACTCAAAACTATCCAGCTGGAATGGGCAGGCCGGCCCCTCAGCTGCCCGCCCCCCTCCCAGCTCTCCCCTGTACCTTTCAGCTGCCAATACTACTTCACCTCCCTAAAAACCCCTGGCCATCAGCTAACCACACAGCAGGTGTTTGCCCGATAGTCCTGGTGTGTGTAGGAGCACCTTGTCTTCAGCACTCCACGCATGGATGGTGATCAGTGTGCCCTGCAGTCCCTGTTGTTGGCAGACTGGGGCTGGCCCCTGTCTGGGTCCTGTGCATCAGCTCCCTCTTGCCATCCCGTCAGCACTGTGACAGGAGGCAGCAGGAGCCTAAGGCTCTGGGAAGTGATGTACCCGGGCTCACGCACAACTGGAATTTGAACCCAGCTCTGAGTGTCTCCAAAGACCACGCTGTGGAGATCCTTTGCACAGACCCACACTGCCCCCATCCCCAACACACACAAGAATACAAACAACAGCCAAATTGAGTACTCGGTATGACCTGGACACTGTCCCGAGAGCTCTGTGTGCTTTGAGCAGGAATAACTGTTTTGTACAGTAAATACCGATTCAATTCCTGCCCCAATAATCAAAAACACGTTTTCTGAGTACATTAACAGGAACTTTCTTCTAAGCTACTGGGTACCCACTTGCTGAAGGGCAAGGACAAATTCAACAACCCTAGTGACTCCCCATTCTGATGCATGAAATATGGGACGGGGACGGGAGATGCCTGACATTTAAGGAGACTTCAGGTCCCACCCAAACGGGGCCCTGGACAGGGCCTCCGTCAGTGGCCTGAAGGGTGAGCTACAATGGGGGCAGAGGCTGGGCCTGCAGAAATGTGGCTCTCTGAGAGCTACTGGCACTTTCTCTGATTATTTCAGTTGTTTTCTCCTTACATTTAGGCTTGCTAAGAGAAGCCAAGGAACAAGGTTTGGGCCCACATTGAGCTTGAGTATTTAAGGAAGATGCTTGGGGAAGGTCATTCGGGCTAAAACCAGAGCAACACCTCCAGTGAGGACAGTTCAGGGGACAGAGTCCCGTGCTTCCCCAGGGTCCCTCACATGGGGTAACGAACAGTAAGGACGGCTGAGCCTTGGCACGCACGGGGTCCGGACCTCCAGCCCACCTGAGGTTTCTGCTCTCGTGCTTGTTAAACTGTAGCTGTCCCTACACAGGCTGAACTGCGGTCCTGTCCCTGACAGTGAACTTCTGGGTTGGAGCCCTCAACATCTCTACCAGGCCAAGGCCATACAGCTGGGAAGTGTGCAAGATGGTCAGGGCCTCTCTGCCTGCTATTCTTACCAGAGCACAGCAGAGGCCCTCTGGGTCCTTCACTGAGTGAGGTTTGGTTCCCTAGAATTTGTCCTTGCCCTTAAGCAGGTGGGTACCCAGTCGCCTAGAAGAAAGTTCCTGTTTATGTACTCAGCAACCACATGAGCAAAATTAGCTTCCTCTGGACCATCTTGCAGATTCCAAGTGCCTTGAAAGAAAAGTACTGGATCTTGCTGCTCCTTGCCTCTTCCCCTAGTCTCTTTACTTAGTGGATTTTTATTTAGATGTTTTAAATTAAATTTCGTGATACCTTTAGTTGAATTTGGTGGCTGAACCTAAGTCTTAGAGGCTTCATGGACAGAGATGAAGTGCTGGGGTGGGGGTGAGGGGATGGTCCTGCTGAGCTCTGTCCAGCAGACAGTGTAAGGATTCTGAGCCTCACTGAGTGGCACTTTTCCTACCCTGATGGGTGTCTTGGTCTGCTCAGGCTGCTCTAACAAAATACTACCACCGAGGTAGTTCACAAATAACAGGAGAGCTGGTCCCCTGGGCGATCCGACTGCTTTCTGGGCAGGGACATTTCTTTGCATCCCCAGTCCTGGTATCCAGATGAGGCTCCTTTTGTTGCGTGGACTGTTGTGAGGGCTGGAAACCATGCGTGGAAGGAACAGAAGCATAGCTCTGAGCCTGAGACAGAACCCCAGCTTCGGAAGGTCTGGCCAAGTGGCATCAATATCACATTGTTTTAGGATTGGGGTTCAAAACTGGGCTTAAGCACCTAACAGCTGTGATCTAGGCACATTCTCGAGGCCTAAGGAAATAGGTCCCCCAGCAGCTCAGCCTGTCGTCTTCCTGTGGTCAGGGCAAGAGTCCCAGGACTTTACTTAAACAAAAGGGGTGAAATGAGTTTCTGCTCTCACCTGAAATCCCCCTCAAAAGACAGTAATTTTTAAAACATCATCAAATGACAAGGATAAAATGGCCAAGAAAAGAGACCATCACAGGCCAGAGAGATCAGTAGAGTTCTGGAAGTGGGAAAGCTGACAGAGAAGTGCTCTCTGACATCACAGGAAGCTGACCTCAAGGTCACAAGAAGGGAAGGGGCACCTGGATGGCTCAGTCAGTTAAGCGTCTGACTCTTGGTTTCAGCTTGGGTCATGGTCTTGCAGTTTCGCAGGTTTGAGCCCCACATTAGGCATCAGACTCTGCGCTGACGTTGCAGGGCCTGGTTGGGATTCTGTCTCCCTCTCTCTCTGTCCTGCCCCTACGTGTGCTGTCTCCGCCTCTGTCAAAATAAGTAAATTTGGGAGAAAAAAACCAAAGTCACAAGAAGGGAAAGTCGGTTAGAAGAAAGTTTGTTCCCACCCCAGGACCCCAGTAAAGATAGGAATTGGGGGTCCCAGGACCCACTCTGGAAAACAGGACTTAAGGGTGAGGTTGAGGACAGAAAGCCTGATTGAGCAGCTGGATACCAAGACACCCCCAATTCAGTAGTTTTACTCTCTGAACGGCCATCCTGGACTCCTTTCTCTCAACCTCCATCATTAAATCTGATTGGCTCTACCTTCAAATACATCCAGAAAGATCTGCAATCCGTCACCGCCAAGACCCCATCTCCCACCACTGGCTCCTTCCACTACCGTACCTCCTTGCCTTTACTGGACATGCTGGGTGCACACCTACCTCTGGCCTGTGCATAGGCTGCTCTCACCTCTGGGAGTACTTTCCAGATACCCTTATAGCCACCTCTCCCTGCCTTTACACCTCCTCCTTCTGCTCAGAGGCTGCCTTCCCTGACCACCTCCCCCCATCCCCCAGCCTGCCTTCTTTTTCTCCAAAGTGCTTTTCCTCACCGACCATAACACCTGTCTCCCCTGCTGAAATATCAGCTCTTCTGGAGCAGGGATTTGGGTATCCCATCCACTGCAGTATTCCCAGAGCCTAGACCGGTATCCAGAATGTGGCGGGTAATCAATACTTGTTGAGCACGACATGAGTGGAGAAACCAGACACTGAAGACCCCAGCCTCACCACAGGGCACGAAGACAGAATGGTTATCACCATTAACCATTACAATTAACCAGATTACAAAACCAAAACCCCAGGATGGGCGGTCTCATTCCCCCCAGAACGGGCACACACAAACACAGGACCCTTACACATCAGAATCTCAACACAGAAGGAGTGCCCACCTGTTTTGGCACACCACAAATCAGACTGTCACCTGTGATCACCACCACGTGCTCGGAGCCTGGTACACCGTAGGTGCCCGATAAACGTTTGTTGAGGAATAGGAGAGGGCAGGCAGCATTTGAAAAGGAGGGAACTAAAGAAAGGAACCACATGGCACTGGTGCAGAAAAGTGTGGGTGGTCTGAGGCCTGGGAGCAGGGCTGAGTCCAGGCTGTGGAACACCTCGAATGTGAGTGGTAGGTGGACCCCTGAGTAAATTCGCATCAGCACGTGACTCATTCAGAGCACAGAACGGGGAGCCAGCCCAGCCTGGGAAGAGCTGGAGAAGAGATGTACCCGACAAAGGAACCACCAAAAGGCCAGTGTGGCTCAGCAGTGACGGGGTAGATAGAAATCAGTCTGGAACCAGAGGGGGCCAGGGCTTTCAACTCTCGTCCCCAAACTAAGAGAGAGAGATCTTCGACCCAAGAAAAGATGCGGACCCATGCTTTGGTGGGGGATGGAAACCTCCTTTCCTTCCCAGACAACCTGCAACTCTTTATCTCCTCACAGGCAAGGATCTTCTTCATCTGCATGGCCTCATTCTACCTAAAAAACTCAAAGTTATTTGCTAAATGAAGTACATTAGAGACTCAGAGAAAGAAAATTAAAAACAAGGGGCCTACTGTCGAACAAAGTGGTGAGGGCTGAGGACTTTTGTTCATGGCGCAGTTATTAATCAATAAAAGTAGCACTCAGTAGAGATATCAGTGAGGATTATGGCTTTATGACCCAGGAAAGGGGTAGGTCTAGAAGCAGAATGAGGTGCTGGGAAGAAGGCTTGACATTTTAGACTGAACTGCTCTCCTAACTGGATGTGTGACCTGGGGTAGGACATCTCCTTCTCTGGCCTTCAGTTCCCTGAGTTAAACTGAGGGAACCAGACTGACTGTTCACCAAAGGATTTCTGGGTGAGTGCCAACTCTCTCCATAGCTTTGCGTCCTTGTGTGTCCACCATACCTATCTCCAGGCACAGAGAAGATGCCCAGGAGTATCTGCTGAATGAATGAATGAATGAATGAATGAATGAATGAAGACCAAGGTCTCATTTTAGAAGACTGGAAGCTGGGGCCTGCAGAGGTCAGGTGACAGCTCAGGGAGGAACAGCCAGTTAGGGGCAGTGTGTGAGGAAGCCCTGGGACTCCAGCCAGAGACTCCTGGGCTCTTCAGTAGAGATAAGAACAGAGAAGCAGAGAGGAGACAGGTGGAGGAGATGGGCACTTTATTGGAGAGGGGAGGGGAGGAGAGGGGAGGAGAGGGGAGGGGAGGGGAGGAGGGTCCCAGCAGACAGCCCCCTAAAATCCAGTGGGCACCAAACTGGGGAAGTGCAGCTGTGTGATCAGACGCTCGAACCCCAGCTTCCAGGACTTAATGTCACCTCTCTAAATTAAGGTCTACTCTTGGGTAAAATAAGAATAATACAGCCTCACTTACAATGATAAAAATCGCTGCGAGATCAATGAGAAAAGCCATATAAAGGCTCTTGAACAGTGCCTGGTACATAATAGGGGCTCAATAAACGTCCCCGCCGGTGGCACTTCTACCACTCCAGCACAGCCCCTAACCCGAGTGGCAACTTTTCTTTCGGGACAGTTAGAAGGCGGGTACAAATGGAAACGCGTGGTGTGCAGATAAGAGCGACGGTAACAATAAATTCCCGACCGCGAGGCAGGGGAAGCATGCTCCGCACTTCCTGCGCCCGCTCAGCCTAGTGTATGAAATCTCCCACGTGCTGGTCCTTTTGAGGTCAGGGTTCGAGTCTCACCGTGACCTTGGAGCAGCCTCGTTTCTCTCGGTCTCGGTTTTCTCATCTGCAAAACGGAGGTGGCGACCCCACCGCCCGGCCCTCCCAAGGGTCCCGAAGAGGGTACCCCAGGCCGCGCCTCGCGTCGCCCGCGCCTGCAGTGGGGTCGTGGGGCGCCGGGGCCTGTGGGGCTGCGCGGGTGGCAAAACCGCGTGTCCCCTGCAGGCCCTCGTAGGCCGGTCTCCATGGCAGCCCGCTCTCCCTACCTTCCTGCCGGCAGTAGGCCATGGCTCAGTCCCGGCACTCAGACCTCGCGGCGATAGCGGTGGCGGCGGCAAGGCGGCACCAGGCTCCCGCTGCGACCTCTCCTCCGGCTGGGCGGGAGCCTCCGAGGCCCACGCGGAGCCGCCCCCTCCAGGCCTGCCCGCCGCGCGCCTGCCTCCACGCCCTCCCAGCCCTAAACTCTGTTCCCCCTCAGCCGAGAACTACATTTCCCAGAAAGCCGCGCGCGGCCCGCCCTCAGGCAGTAGGAACTACACATCCCAGAATGGCTTGCAGTGCGCAGGCGCATCAATGAGGTACGGGGCGTGTTGCAATTTAGTGGCTAAAGCACCTAATCCTAGACTACATTTACCAGGAAGGCTTGCGGCGCGCATGAGCAGAAAAGCTGTGGCTCACGGGGCGGTAACTGCGCTTCCAGATTTCTGGCGTCCACGCGGATTTTCGCAGTTGTGGGGTAAGGCTGTAGGCCGCTGCGTCCTGCACTCCGTCCGCAGCTGAGCAGAGCGAGGGTGAGCGGCGAGGCGGGTCTCACCATGGCCGCGAACGTGAGTGTCTCGGGTTTGCCAGACCCCACCCAGACTTCCCTATCTCCCCGGGCGTCCTCCGCGAAGGGGCCGCCCAGGTCCATCTTGCCTGCCTGACCCTCGGCCGTGCGGCCTGTCCGTCTCTTGCCCCGGCCTTCGCATGCTCTTGCCCCGGCCTTCGCATGCTCTTGCCCCGGCCGTCGGGCAGCTAACCCGGTCTGCTCATCTCTGTCTGTCCGGACCTCGACGTCGGGCTGTGCGTGTGCGGGGAGAGAGACTCGGGAGCCGTTGCTCCCGGCTTTGGGTCTCCTGGTGCGCGGCGCCTTCCCTCAGCCCCTCCTTCTATTCCCGGCGCCCACCTGGGCCCTCGGGCTTGTCTTTCCCTACGGGTTTTGAGAGCTGGACGGGACGCCCGAGGGAGCCGGTCCGCGGGAAGGGTGGGGAAGATGATACGGCTCAGGTGAAGCTGCCCATCAACGGAGGGACTGGGCTGCGCCGGCGGGCAGTGAGCTCCGCGCCCTAGGGGAAGTGCGTAAACCGAGGCTGCGAAGGGGTGCGGGCGAGACTGAGAGCAGAGGAGGTAAGATGGCTGTTGGGAGGGAGCACTTCCCCTCTGCCGGGCCCCTTGTCCTTCTAGGGTGTGTTTGGTCAGAAAGGTCCTGGCTGAAGGTGGTTCCTTGCAAAAAGGCTGCTGGCCCTTTCTGCCTGCAGCCAGCCTGTCTCGGGAACCTTTCGATTGAAGCTCAACATTGATTCAACAAACCGACCATCGCCTCCAACCGGAGTGCTGGGTGTGGGAGAAGCCCGGTGACTCACCAGTCCCTCCTCTGTGAAAGTGCTTCTGGAGCCAGCCCTGG
Organism: Proteles cristata cristata; assembly: GCA_017311185.1. Classification (NCBI taxonomy): domain Eukaryota; kingdom Metazoa; phylum Chordata; class Mammalia; order Carnivora; family Hyaenidae; genus Proteles; species Proteles cristata. The sequence goes on along the minus strand of JAESUZ010003628.1, from coordinate 438,969 downwards.
TTCCGCGCCAGCCCAGGCACTCCCTCCCTCCCGCTCTGCTGGAATGTCCTCGCCACTCCCCCCTGGCCTGTTACACCCTCTTCCCAGGCCCCTGGGGCCTCTCTGCGCCCCACGTCCCTGAAGAGGCAGGGTTAGGGTTGTATCACCCACAGAGCTTGTGCCCTCTGCCTCAGCGGGAGTTGTCGGGAGGTGTAGAAACCATGAATGCTGCACCTAGAGACGCCTCAGGGCTAGTCTGAGGCCCAGGGTCTGCCAGGGAGATGGCAGTCAGGAGACCAGAGGTAGATTCCTGTCCACCCCCATACCAGCAGCAGCAGCAGCACCATGTTTACAGATGGAGCTTTTCCCCAGCAGGGGAAAGCACTTGCTCAGGGTCTGACAGCCAGCTTGGCCAGCCAGACACTTCAGGAGAAAACGCGGTCCACAGACCGCAGGCTTTGGAGTCCAGCAGACCTGGGAGCACAGATCCAGTTTCTTCCAAACAGAAGCGGTGTGGCCTTCACCGCTCTGGGTCTGTGTGTCTTCATGAGATCTGTTACTGTGACATTCAGGGGAGTCAGTCTGTGGTTAGCACAGCACCTGGTACCTACAGGGTGCCTAATACATGAGAAAAATCCGTTTTCACAATCTGGCACGCGTGGCCTTGGTGGGCAGAGCCTATCTTGGGTATACTGGCACCTGACCTTGTCCAAGGAATGTGGCTGAGTTTGGGTATGATCTGCTGCCAAACCTTTGTTGAGTCATCCAGTAGCTGGGTGCACATTTAGGAGCCACCAGGCCCAGTGCGGAGAAAGATTTGAAAATGGTGGGGTGGAGCAGGGAGGTGACACAATTTCTTCATCAACAAAACTGCCCTGTGACAGAGGTACTGTTAACCATCTCCTTTTATAAGTGAGTAAACAGGATCAGAGAGGTAGAGTGACTAAGGCAACAGGTAATTCTCAGGGCCTGTGTGTCAACCACTGTTCCATCTCTTTGCTTCTGAGCCTTGAGTGCTCACTGAGGATACACGTATGTATTCAACACCTATCAAGGAGCCAGCATCAACATAAGGGGCTCAAAGGTGGCTTTGAAGGGGAGGAAGAGAGGCACCAGAGGGTCCCCCGCAGCTAGGGAAAGGGCCAAGTGGGTAGCGAGGTGTGGCTGGAGGAAGTCACCATCGTTTTCTACTACAGGCCCTCCGTGTTTACTGGCATTTTGGTTTGGAATATGGGCTGAGTGTGTCATGTCACTCCTGTGGGTTGAGATGTGCCCTCCTGTGCCTTTGTTTCTTCTCTTCAAGGCCTTCTACGAGCTCCTCTCCTTGATGCTGGCTCCTAGTTGTATGCTGAGGAGAGGCCCAGGAGGAAGTCATGCCTTCTGGCTTCCACGTTTGGGGCCATGCTGCTAATAGTGGGATTGCCTCCCTTCCCTGACCTTCTCCACAGTGGTCCCCCAGTGTTCAACTCTTCTTACAGCCCAAGAAGCCAGAATGCAGCGTGGAACAAAGTGGTAGGATAGTGGCCTCTGGCCTGTCCAGATATGAAACCAAATTCTCCCTCATAGAGGCTGAGTAATCTGGGCTGATGACCTAACTGCTGAGCCTTGATTTTCTCATCTGTGAAATGGGATAGCAATAGCTTGCTGGTGCCTGGCCTGTAATAGACTGGCATGCTGGCTGTTGTCATCATTATGACGGACGATGGCCACCGCCTGCCTGCATTGAACCGCTCCACTGATGTTTCCCAGTGCTGGGGAAAGTTAAGACCATCTCTGGATGTATTGGACATCTGGTGTCTGGCAGGCAGGGGCTGGGGGCATTTGGGGACAATCAAAGAATGTAGCATCAGCCTTGTTCCAGCAAAAACTGACCCGAGTCTCTCTTCTGGCCCCCTGTGCCAGGGGCCTGGCCCACTCTGATCACTCACCTCAGAACCACTTTACATCTTTGTGACTTTGGTCAGCTGACCCCAGCTGTGGCACCCATCCTTGGTGTCAGTTACGGAGAAAGCTGGCACCTGTACGTTCCTTCCTGTGCCCTAGTCATTGAGCTGCCTGATAATGTAGTCCTTTGGTCTCGGCAGCCCTATGGATTGGATTATTATCCCCATTTTACATATGAGGGAATGGAGAGCAAGGGGTTAATTGCTCACACAAGGTCCCATCACTGGTACAAGGCAGGGCCCGGATTCAAACCCAGTTCTTCTGGTTCCGGTGTTCTGCCCTTGACGATAGCAGTCGGCAGTGGACGCTTAAAACCCTGCTGCTCTTCTTGGCTGCACAAAACCGGACACACTGACTCTGGAGTTTGAAGCCTATCATGAAGCCTCCTGGATGTGTCCGGCTGCCCTCATCTCCCCCCCAGCCCATGCCTCCCCAGACCCAGCCAGAGCAGATAGGCAGCTGTGCGCCCAGGACTGCTTCCTGCTTCCCCACCATCACTCACATGGTTCCCCCTGCTGGGGATGCCCTTTCCCCAGGGTCCACCTCTCCGATCCCAATCAAATGCCCCTCTTCTGGGGAGCCTGCCATGATCCCCCAGCTGGAAGGGGTCACTCCTTTTGTACCTGATCTGCTCCTCACCAGACACTCGGCATGGCCTAGTACTGTTTGTGCCCGCAACTCGACCACCCCACAGCATGTCTTCCCCTTCCCTCGCCGCTACAAGGCCCAGTGTGGCCCTTGGGAAGCTGAGCCACCGTTTCTTGAATTGAATTAATAATATATCTCTGATAACCTCTTTGTAAAAACAGTCTGGCAGTTTCTTAAAAGCATATATACCTTCTCTGTGATCAGCAATTTCACCCCTGTGTGGGGATTCGTTACCCACTCCCCAAGGATGAGGAAAGCACCATATCTGCATAAAGACTTCTGTGTGCATATCCACAGAGGTGTTGTTCATAACAGCTGGAAACTGGAAACAACCACCATATCCATCCACGGGTAACTGAGTTGACAAACGTGGTGTACTTGGGAATTTAATACTGGATAAATTCCATATTAAAAGAATGAGGTGCTGATACATACCACAGTGCTGCTGAACCTCAAAAGCATTATGTTGAGTCAGTATGCTGACAGATAAGCAATTTGTGCTGTAGGATTTGTGTCCCTTTCTATCAGGCTCTCTAAGAGGCAAGACTAATCTGTGATGATACAAATTCAAATACTTGTTACCACTAGGGACTTGGGGGAGGGAGGAGTATTGGCAGGAAAGAGGCACAAAGTAACTCTCTGAGATGATGGAAACATTCTTACCTTGATCTGGGTGTTGGTCAAATGGGATGTGCCCATCAAACTATACATTTCGTACCCTGTACATTTTTACTGTATATCATTTCAGTGAAAACTGAAGAAATAGCAAAATTCAACTTGTTTTTTAAAAAACTAATCTTCATTTTGACTTTTAAAAATATTTTCCCCCTCAGTATTCCAGTACGAGCAACAGGAGAGAACATGTCAAAACTACGACCAGCCCGCAGCCAGGCTTCTTGGAGCGGCTCAGCGAGACCTCTGGTGGGATGTTTGTGGGGCTTATGACCTTCCTGCTCTCCTTCTACTTAATTTTCGTCAATGAGGTAAAATGTTTGGGGTCCCCCTGTGCAGTATTGGAGAGCAAAGTCCAGAGGCTGGGTGTGGTAACAAGGGCCTAGATTTTACCACAGGTGGGGTTGGCGGAAGAGGTTGGGGGAGGTAGTGCTAAATTAGTCAGAATGCTGTCTCTTGTGACCCATCTGTCATATGTAGGAAGACAAACGAAGACACTTATGACCTACTGTCATAAGTAGGAAGACAAATGAAGGTCCAGAGGTTCACAGGCCTGAAATCCTGGGGTAGCATCACCTTCAGGCATGGTTGGATCCAAGTGTTCATGTTGGCTTACTAGGAATCTCCATTTTTCCATGCTTGCCTGTTTTTCTCTTTATGGAATTTTCTTTGGCAGGCTTTTCCTTTGTGGTGGTGAAGGTGGCCAGCAACTCCAGGGTAACATCCAACCAGCTTAGCAGCCCCATCCCTTCCAAAACCAACTTAGCAAACATTGCAGGGAGAGGGCTCAGGGTCCTGGCTCATCTCAGTCCTCTCTCTGAACAAATCCCCATGGACAGTGAACCCATGTTCTGATTGGCTAGGCATGGTCACGTGACTCAGCACTACAGACAGGCCATCTAAACCACGCGGACTGGGAGGTGACAGCGAGGGAGAAGGCAGAGAAAGATGGGGAAAAGGGCACATAGCAGACAGAAGCACAGGGCAGTGAGGAGACTGGGCCGGGGGACGGGGGAGAGGGGACAGGAAGAGGACTTCCTGGGAAGTCTGGGAAAACAGGAGTCTAGGCTTCTGGTTCCAACTGTGCCCCTTGCTAGGCCTCGGTTTTCTGGCTGTAACATGGGGAGATAAGCTCCGTGCTTCCCACGGCCCCTTCCTGACACGATATACTGTGGTACGCACGTGTTGAACCACGCCTGAGGTGAGATCCCCACTCACTTTTGCTCCCAGGGCCGTGCGCTGAAGACGGCCACATCCCTGGCCGAGGGGCTCTCGCTCGTGGTGTCCCCTGACAGCATCCACAGTGTGGCTCCCGAGAACGAGGGAAGGCTGGTGCACATCGTTGGGGCCCTGCGCACATCCAAGGTAGGTCAGGCGAGGCTTTCTGACCCTCTGGGGGCCGGGGCACGTCGCTGGTCATTGTCTGGCTGTGGACTTTCAGCACTGGCGCTTTGCACGGGGACACCTGGGCGTGGTTCCCGGCTGCCCCCTCCGCAGCTGTGCGGGCCTGCCAGTCCTGGGTCTCGGCATCTTCATCTGCAGAGGATAACTGTAACACACTGGGGGGCCAGCTTGGAAGAGGTGGTGGGATTAGACACCCCATGGCACAGTGAAGCACGCGGCAGGCGCTTTAGTGACTGTGAGCAGCTTATGCATCTAGTGCCGGGCTGAGAGGTGCTCTGGTTATTGGACCTGCCTCTCATTCGAGCCCTAAACACGAGGTTGTTGGCGCCGTGTCACTGGGTCGTGCAGCCCAAGCCAGAGCTGCGAGGCTCCAGCCTCCGACGTTGGGTGTCCCAGCAGCTTCACCCCGTTCCCCACCTGGAGCGGCTGTGGCACCACCGTCCTGGCCCTGTCCCCTCTACCTGGCTTTCATCCAGTTCAGCTTCCTTTGGCATCCTGGGCGGATGGGAGTCTTGTCCTGTATTTTATTGGTGTGTGTGTGTATTTGATCTGTTTGATTCTTTTTGAAGCTCTTGTCAGATCCAAACTATGGGGTCCACCTTCCTGCTGTGAAGCTGCGGCGGCAGGTGGAGATGTACCAGTGGGTGGAAACGGAAGAGTCCAGGTGAGCTGGCAGCAAGGAGAACCTCGGAGGAGGGCGGGACAGATGTCAGGACCAGGCACAGGTGGCTTTTTATTTTGACACTTCTGAAGTCTAAAGTATTGTACCTTCCTATCAGAGGGGTGCCTGGGTGGCTCAGTCTGTTAAACGTCCAACTTGGGCTCAGGTCATGACCTCACAGTTTGTGGGTTTGAGCCCTGCAGCGGGCTCTGTGCCAGCAGCTCAGAGCCTGGAGCCTGCTTCAGATTCTGTCTCCCTCTCTCTTTGCTCCTCCCCTGCTCACGCTATGTCTCTCTTGCTCTCAAAAATAAACAAACATTAAAAAAAACTATTTTTTTTTTAGAGTTTTTTTTAATTTATTTTTTATTTATTTTTTTAATGTTTTATTTATTTCTAGGAGAGAGAGAGAGAGAGACAGCATGAGCAGGGGAGGGTCAGAGAGAGAGGGAGTCACAGACTGAAACAGGCTCCAGGCTCTGAGCTGGCAGTCAGCACAGAGCCCGACGCGGGGCCCGAACCCACGAACCGCGAGATCATGACCTAAGCGAAAGTCGGACGCTTAACCAACTAAGCCACCCAGGCGCCCTAGAGTTTTTATTTTTATTTTTTTTAATTTATAAGAGAGAGAGACAGCGTGAGCAGGGAGGGTCAGAGAGAGAGGGAGTCACAGACTGAAACAGGCTCCAGGCTCTGAGCTGGCAGTCAGCACAGAGCCCGACGCGGGGCTCGAACCCATGAACCGCGAGATCGTGACCTGAGCGAAAGTCGGACGCTTAACCGACTAAGCCACCCGGGCGCCCCCAAAAAAAACTTTTTTTAAATCTTCCTGTCAGAAATGTTGAATTACACCCACGTTATTAGCCAATACTCTTTTGTTTGGAGGTGGCAGAAATCTAATGCAAGTGGAAGGGTGGTCAGCTCTGTCTCGTCTAGGTGCCCGGGCCTGAGGCACAACGGGACCCGGGCGGCAAACAGTGCTTTCCCACGCATGGGCTCCATGCCCTCTCCCGTGATGGGGCAGAGGTGGCCCCCAGTTCTGTCCTCTCCTTTCTAACTGAAGTCTGAGGGCAGCTGTCATTAGGCAGACTTCAGTCACTTGGAGCCGAGCGGCATGGACTGTGAGGGTGAGAGGAGGCTGGGGGGCTGGGGCAGCTGCGAGGGGGCCTCTGTGGGACTGGCCTGGAGCAGAGGCTGCAGCCAGGTGTTTGAGTTCAGACAGCAGGCCTCCAGCCCTTGGTGTGAGCCAAGTGGGGGCACGTTTCAGCCCAGGATGAGAAAGCTCTCTTCTCCAGGATGGGCCTTTGAGGGCCGGAGCCGGCTGTCAGGCAGGGAGCAAGCCCTGTCTGTTGGCCGGTATGGACAAGGGCGGCTGCATTGGGAGATTCTAACCTCATGGCCCCAAGTTGCATCCAGTTGGAGATATGTAGAGATAGGACTGCTCGAGGGTGACAGGCTAACTCCGGGGTGCCTCTGCTTTCCCTACAGGGAGTACACCGAGGATGGGCAGGTGAAGACAGAGACAAGGTACTCCTACAGTGAGTACCGGGCCCCCACCATCCTGCACACATGTGGTCTCTGCCCTTAGCAGAGGCTGATGGCAGTGGGGAAGGCATGGGGCCAGGTGTCAGTATCCCTTGGCATCAGCCCTCAGAGTCCAGCTCTGTCATGTGTCCACTGAGGCTCCAGGAGCTGTCCCTCGGCCCTAGAGTGGCCATGGGCTTGCATAAAAGGACACAGAGCCAGTGGGCCTCAGACATGTGGCCACTCTTACCATGGTTCCTGAGTTCCCTCTCCCTGTGACAGACACCGAATGGAGGTCCGAAATTGTCAACAGCAGAAACTTTGACCGAGAGATTGGCCACAAAAACCCCAGGTGAGAGCTGGGTCCCCAGGCCTGAGCATAGCCTTGCTGGCCACTGGCAGGTCCCCGGCCTCAGCTTCCTCCACTGAGTGATGGGATTGAGTTGCTCCTGGCGCATGAGTTGGTGCAAGTCTGGGCCATGGTTGAGAGGCCAGTTCCTGTACTGGGCACCAGGAACACGGAGACAAAACCTGACTTCTGACCCCCCAACGGGCTCCCCTCAAACAAATTGTGAATGTAAGGCACGGAATGAGTGCTGAAAGGGACTTGCACCAAGAAGGCATTTTGTTAACACCTGTGGGTGTGGGAAGAATCAGGAAGGGCTTTCAGGAGGCAGCAGCATTTGATCTGGGCCTTTGTAGGATTTTGGCAGAAGGCCGAGAAATGGGGGATGGGGAGATGGCCTTGGTGCTGGGGCCTGGCTGGAGCCCTGAGCAGGCCTGTGTTGGGACAGGTCTTGAATGCACAGTGGGCCTTGGGAGCCGCCTGGGGCCAGGCAGGTGGGGAAAGGTCAGGGAGGATGTAAAGAACCACAGAGGGCCCATTTGACAACTGGTGGCCGTGGTGAGACAGGTTGGTGGGGGTCTGGGCAGGAGGTATGAAGCGCTGGGGGACAAGAGGCAGGACGAGGGCGCTCCAGCAGCTGAGGGGGACAGCAGCATCCGGGGGTAGATCGGGGGTAAAGATGAGACGTGCGCAGTGCCTGGGCTAGTCTGGACTTGCAGGAACCCATGGGTGGGAACCTGGCCCTGCACACCCCACAGATGGGACAGCCTCCGTCCAACGCCCCACCTCGCTGACAGCTCCTTCTCTTCACAGTGCGATGGCAGTGGAGTCATTCACAGCAACAGCCCCCTTTGTCCAGATTGGCAGGTTCTTCCTCTCAGCGGGTAAGTTTCGGGCCCCTTCAGGTGAGCCGGTGGCACCTGGAGGCCTATGCTTGTACTCAGCCACCTCCCCGGAGCTGCCTGTGGGCTCAGCCCGCACTTTCCCGGCAGCACACTTCGGGCTGGGGACAGAGGGAAGGCAGATGGACACCCAGGAAGTGGTGACTTGTGGGGGCGGCCCCACCTGAGCCAGGTTCCTCTGAACCATGGTCCCTCCCAGAGAATGAGTTCCAGGCACTGCTGTCACCAGACAGCTGAGAGCCCTTCCCCACGCAGCCGCAGAGCCAGCTGTAGAGAAAAGGCTGCCCCCGAGACCACCATCTCTGCCCCAGCCGGCACCCTGCCCTGTGTGAGCAAGGGGGTGGTTCATTGCAGGCCCCCTGGGTGACACCAAAGAGAGGCTTTCCAGGGACAGGGTGGCACCACCAGCCCCAGTAAATCCTGGGGTGCTATCCCTGGGCCTGCCCCAGTAGGGTTGGAGAGAAGGCACTCGGGCCCCATATTGCGCCCGGGTGAGGGAGAGAGGCTCTGCCCTGGGCCCTGACTTGTGTACCATCTGCCCTATTGCTCAGGTAGCAGCTTGCGCCTCTAGTGCAGTGAGTGGGCAGGGTGTGGGGGGCGGGACCTGAGGCAGGATGGGTGTGAGGGGTGGGCTGTTTCTAGAGCTGCTGCCACTCCTGCTGGCCCAATAGGGGCACAGGGAGGCCTTCCTGGAGGAGATAGAGACTGAAAGGGGCCTTTGGTGCAGAAGGCAGGGTTGGAGAGGGTGCTCCCGGGAGGCGGTCAGGTGAGGAGTGTGCAGATCCGGGGTGTTTGCACACTGCTGTTGTAACCACTGTGCGCTCCTCAGGCCTCATTGACCAAGTTGACAACTTCAAGCCGCTGAGCCTCTCCAAGCTGGAGGACCCGCATGTGGACATCATTCGCCGGGGGGACTATTTCTACCACAGCGAAAACCCTAAGTATCCAGAGGTACACAGGGGCTTGGGCTGTTCACACAGCAGACATCGGGGCTCTCAGAGTGTCCACCCCTGGACAACACCCAGGAGCCACATTCCTGCTTGGGACTCTGATTCGGTTCAGTTGAATCTGCTTAGCCCACTGAGATCGGAGGGAAGAGCCTTGAGATGGGAATACCTGGGCCGAGGTGTGGAGGCAGGAAAAGAGCTTGGGCTTTGGGTGCTGGGGACATGGGCCCAGGCTGGCTGCTCCTGGCCTCACTCTGCCCACTTCTCTTCCACCCCCAGGTTGGAGACCTGCGTGTATCCTTTTCCTACGCGGGGCTGAGCAGCGATGACCCCGACCTGGGCCCGGCTCACGTGGTAATCGGCTTCCCCAGGGCAGACCCAGACTCCTGACCTTCCAGGGCGCAGGCACCACGTATGATGCTGTGAACACTTTGGACCCTTCCTCTAGGAAGTGCGTGCACGTGCTCAGCCCAGCTCCACGGGCAGGGGGCCTTGGAGCAGTGTCAGAGCTCTGTGTTCTCCACAGCCATCCGGGGACATCGGTGGCCCCGGGATAAGAACTGCCATTGTAGGGGGACCTCCTAATCACGCTCACACAAGTTCTTCCAATCGCATGCAGCTCGTCCTCCCCCAGCCCCCACTTTCTGCTCTGTAAATACTCAGTCCCCAGTTCCTGACCCTGTTCCATGCTTCTTTCTGTCAGGGTCTCCCTGGAGCTTGAAGTGAGGCAGCTCGGCTGAGCTCTGGGGGCCGATAGGTGGAAGAGGGGCCCCAGGCTGGCACGGGTCTTCTCAGTCTCCCCCAGTCTCCTTCCAGTGCGGAGGGGTGCCAGTCCCCTCAGCTCTAACACTGAGTTCTCCGATCAGGTCACTGTGATCGCCCGGCAACGGGGTGACCAGCTGCTCCCCTACTCCACCAAGTCTGGGGACACCTTGCTTCTCCTGCACCACGGGGACTTCTCGGCAGAGGTGAGTTGCTGCTGCCTGCCTGTGTGATGGAGGGGCAGGCATCTCCCTCCACCCCTCTCCCCTCCCGTGGTTATTTAATAAGCTCCCACACCAGACGCCGTAGCTAGTTTAATGAGGCAAGAAAATTGAAAGGAGGAGGAATCTCCCCATATGTGCAGCGGACTGTGTGCAACACTGAGGATGGAACAGAGGCCTAGCAGACCTCTCCTCACATCAGAAGAACAAGGAAGTGAGGACAGCGGGTGCTGAGAGCCATACAGGGGAGGCAGGTGCTCTGAAAAATGGACAGGATGATAGGAGATGGACTGACAGTGGTCAGGGAAAGCCTCTCTGAGTTTGGTGGAACCATAAGTGAAGAGAGAGGGGTCAGAGCTGGAAGAATCCAGGGTCAGACCAGAGGAGTTGAGGCCAAGAGTGGGAGCACCTAGATTGGCATGTAGCTGCTGCCCAGAGAGGAGGGTGAACTGGGAAGGCAGGGCTGCTGCCGAATGGGCGAAGGCTCTTGAGGGGTGTGGCTTAAGAGTATTAGTGAGGGGATTAGAGTTGTGGAGTCCCCATCTGTAAAATGGGGAGGATCATGCCTCACTTAAGTCCCTAATCTTTCATTAGTTTGACTGCATGCCTTAAAGGTCATCCTCTCTCTTCCAGGTGGAAACCCTTCTCTTTAACAGAAAAACTGTTTTTACATTGTTGACGAACACAGTGTGTCCCTGGTGGGAAATCCTGTGGGGCTTTGAGAAGGAAAGGTGGGTGGGGGTCCAGGATCCTCTGTGGCCCATTTCCATTATCTGGCCCCCAGCCCCAGGTGGTGAGGGGCCTCACCTTGTCCTCACTCCACCCAGGACCAGGGTGTGGGCTGGCTGCGGCCCTGGAGCCAGTTGCCAGCCTCGGAGCGAGGCTGCCACCTCCCAGTGGGCAGTGGGCGGGCATGAGTCACCCTTTCTGTGGCAGCTCTCGGGGAGTCTCCAGAGTTAGGAGGCCCTGCCCAGGCTTCTCTGTCTGGGCTCTGTCTGTGGCTCCAGCGCCGTCCCACACTTCAGTCTCCTGCAGGTGGGGACCCAGGTCTCAGAGCTGTTGCCCCCAGAGGGGAGTTGGGAGGATGGAGCTTGTGGCCTGATGACTCCCAGGAAGGAAGGCTCAGGCAGTGCTGAGCACCCCAGGGCCTGGGGTCTCTTTCAAGCAGGGAGAGAAGGCCCTGAGCCAATGAGGTGGCCCAGCCCTGAGGAGAAAACCAGACCATGCAAGTCAGGGTGCCCAGATTCTGGCTGTGGGGGCAGGAGGGCCCAGTGTGGACAAGCATGGCCACGAGCTGGCCCAGCTCAGGCCCTGCTCTGCCTTCCACCTCAGGGTCCACTACAGGACCCTGAGCCTGTTGTCGATCCTCTTGGATGATAATAACTATGATCTTTATTTTATTTGGTATTGTTAAGATCATTCACTCATTTATTCAGAGCCTTGGTTTCTTTATCTGTAAAATGGAGATAAGTATGTCTACCTTGTGAAGTTTTTTAAGGATTAAGTAAAGCCATACTTGTAAAGGCCTGAGGACAGCAGCTGGTAAGGGGCAAGCAGTAAATGTTCGCTGCCCTCACTGTGATTATCATAGACGACGGGGGCGCTCTCTAACAAAATGCCAGTGAGGCTGGCACTGGAAGAATGCGTAGGAGCTGGCTGGGCAGGACTGTGTGCAAACCTGCTCCAGGTGGAGCAAGCACATTTGCAAAGGCCCTGGGACAGAAGGACACTTGACCTGGTCCCCGGACAGGCAGCAGCTGTGGGGAGAAGGTGGTGGCAGTGGGGAGGCTAGAGGGGAGGAGGCCACTGCAGGGGTCCTGGTGCAGGTGACTGTGGGGAGAAATTTGGGGAAACGTGGGCACAGCCTTGACAGGACTTGCTGACGGGCCGGATGGGAGGCGGCACTTGCTGGGAGCAGCGAGCCCAGGTGACACTCTGGGCTTGTGCAGGTGGTGGGCAATGGTAGCACATGCTGAGATGGAGACAACAGGAATAGGTTGGGGGGCTTGGGGACGGGGGTAGGCAGCAGCATTGGTGTGGGATGTCACGGGAACAGTAGGCGGGCAGGGCTGTGCCTAGAGACGGCGGGTGGGGGGCGGGCAGGGTGGTGGTTCTGGAATGGAGGCACTGGGAATGTGGTGGGACTGGTGCAGAGGGTGCACCTTGGGACTCCCCCATGCAGAGGGCAGTCAGGGTGTGGTGGCCACGGAGACGGTGAAGCAGGGGGGCAACAGAGTGGGGTGCCCAGAACCCCAAGAAGAGCGGCCAAGGTGTAGCATGACACAGGACACACGGTGGGGGGAGGGTGGTAAATGACCCTGGAAAGGAACCGCTGTCGGATGGAGGTTGGGGCTCATTCTGGACTCTCCACCTTCCAGAGGTCTCCTGCTCCACCCCACGCTAAGTGCAAGAGGCACGCACTTAGGCCTGAGTAGGAGATGTACCCTCACCTCCCCTGGTCTCAGAAAAACGGCCAACAGCTCCTGGGTCAGCATGGACCCTGGCGCCCACCCTGCTAGCTTGGGGAGGCTGCTGGCCCTTCAGAGACCTGAGATGTGATGCCCCTCCCCCCCTTGCCCTGCAGGAGGTGTTTCAGAGAGAACAAAAGAGCAACTCCCTGAAGACATGGGGCCTACGGGCCGCCGGCTGGATGGCCATGTTTATGGGCCTCAACCTCATGACCCGGATCCTCTACACTCTGGGTAGGTGTGCGGGGACAGATGGGGGATCTTGCACACCCTCAAGCCCGTGTGCTTCCCCTGCACTTGCACTGTCCATCAGCCTCTGTGGCCCACTGTGCCACTCTCTGGGGCAGAGTCCAGGCATCCGGCCCATGTCTGGGTCCCACTGTGCAGCTTGGGAGGAATGGGCGGAGGAAGATAGATGGACAGGTGCTTTCGGGGGTGGGGGTGGGCCGGATGCCAGCTCCCGGAGGGAGTGTGTGGGAGGGTTCCCTGTGGCTCCTGTGACATGTCCCCAGCTGATCCACTCTTTCCTTCACCTTCACCCCATAAGCAAGCAGCCCTAGCGGGGAGAGTGGCCAGACTGCAGTGGGCCAGGCCTCAGATCTATTACGTCAGAGCACTGGGTACTGGGCCTTGCCCCTTCCTGTCTCAGCGTCCGTCATCTCACACGTCACCTCACACCTAATATGCATTTTTGTGAGATGTTTGGCAAATAGGAAACACCCCAGAATTGTTACGCTTCCACCTGCCCCCCATGAGCTGGGCTAGATTTGGGGCAGCCAGCAAGCTAGAGTGCAAGGCAGAGCGCTGGTCCCAGCAGGACTGAGGCCCCGGGTGACTGAGGAAGCACCCGCTCTGCGCTGCCGATCTAGGGGGATGGGGCTTCCCAGGGGACTTGCCTCCATGCCTTTACCCCAGTGTGTCCGGGACCAGCCCTCGCCGGGCCCCATGTACCCTTTCCAGTGGGGGAGAGGTCTGGCCGCAGTATATCCCGGCCCAGGAGGTAAAAGGACACATCTCCCTCCAAGCTGTCACCTCTAGACAGCTGAGTTGTGCTCACAGCCGCCAGGCACATCTTGCACCATTTAGGAGATCAGAGTCCTCCATCTGATGATCCTTTGCACTGAGCCCCAGTGTGACCTCGGGCAGGCTGTTTCCCCTCTCAGAGCCTCAGATCCCCCATCGCCAGAGGTGGGAATCTGTCTCAGAGGGCCCTTGGATTCTCTGGAATCAAAGGCTGGATTCGCTGGATCCTAGACTGTACCCCACCAGACCAGTGGCCTGTGACATCCTTAAGGTGGGAGCCGCCCGACTTAATCTAATTTCCGTCCTGTGGCACAGAGCTGTGTGCACAGAGGTAACTGGTAATAACTTGAATGGCTGAGAAGCCCAAATCGGCACCCGCAGAAGGTTCTGTCTTTGTGGTGCGAAGCAAAGGTAATTTGCCACCATCATGGGCACGTCTTCTGTTGGTCTCAGACCGACTGCACCATGGCCTCGGCGTCTCACCACCTCTCTCCTCCTCACAGTGGACTGGTTCCCCGTCTTCCGAGACCTGGTTGCCATTGGCCTGAAGGCCTTTGCCTTCTGTGCAGCCACCTCGCTCACCTTGCTGACCGTGGCTGCTGGCTGGCTCTTCTACCGGCCCCTGTGGGCCCTCGGCATCGGCTGCCTGGCCCTGGTGCCCATCGTCCTTGCTCGGACGCGGGTGCCAGCCAAAAAGCTGGAGTGACACAGACCCTGGCACCCGCCCAACGCCCATGTGACCCTCAGGACCCAGCTCACTCCGCCGCTCGTGACCCGCTGCTTGCCTCCACATGAGTCCACGTTGGTTTTGGATTCTGCACCTGCTCCTCAAGGGTCTAGACTCAGCGGAGCGCATGGACATCAGGTTTGGTGCCACCAGCTTTTGGTGGTGGACATCAGGTTTTGGTGCCACCAGGTGTCGTCCCCGCCTTTCTTCTTGCCACTGGGCAGCTCCAGGATCTGGTGAGCAGGGAAGGCAGCTCCTGACTGGCAGGGCGACAGGCATCCATTGTGCTTGCTTCCTTCCCTTCTTGGGACTGTGTGCGGCCCCTTCCCGTTTTGCTTTGCTCGTGTCTGCATACGGGGAGGTGGGGACACCCCGCACAGAGCTGCTGCCGGAACACTCCCCCCCTCGTCCGTGGAGATAAGTGCCAGGGCTCTGCCCAGCCTCCCCTGCCCGTGATCCCCTGGGCAGCACTGCTGGACAGACCGCGCACGGGGCCCCAAAAGCCAGTCACAGTGAAGACAACTGGGACATTTGTTGGGCTCTATTTACGTATTTGACGGTTTGGCTGAAATTTCTTAGTGTATAGGATTTCCAGAGGTCTCACGTGGTATGTTTCTTTGCTACACTTCATGTGTGTTTTCCTTCCCTGAGAGGCTGGAGTTGTTTCCAATAAGATGTAAAAACACAGAACTGCTTGAATGCTGAACACTTCAGACTGTTTGAGAAAAACACCTTCTCATCTGCCAGCTGAAGTTAACGCAGGGCACGGAGAGGTGTCACCAGGGGCGTGCCTTACTGCTTAGAAAGTAGCTCCATCAGTACTCTGGTCACTGGGGGGTTGAGGGTGCTTTTGGAGCCAGCATTGGTGAAGGGATCGCGCTCTGGGAGGAGAGGGAAGATTGTGGGAGGTGGAGAAAGGCACTGCCGTTTATCCTTTGGCGTCAGAAACTACAGATTCAGTTGAAGAGGATTTTGAGCTTTTAGTCAGCCATTCAGGAAGGCTGGAAGCTTTCCTATCTTAAGCGGGCTCCCTTGTGCCCCCTTCACCCCAAACCAGAAATCCGAACTGAGGCTTGTGCGGGGCCCATGAGGCTTTCCCGTTAGCGGCTGCCCTGGGTGCTGCCTCTGGGTGGCTCCTTTTCTCCCATGTCCCCGGCTTCACGGAGTGAGACCTCCCCGCACTTCGCTCCGCTCCCGTTTCCCAGCTCCTCTCACCCTCTGAAACATGTATGTTGTCACCTTGATGTCTTAAAAGAGCCTTCATGTATCGTTTATCTTTTTATTCCTTGGAAACTGTCTGCCCTGCTGGGAGCGGTCGCTCTGGCAGATGAGTTGGTAGTTGAGTAAGTGATCAGACTTCATCTCTCCGTGGCCTGGGAGGTCTGTGGTGTGACTTCAGATTCAGAAGACAGCCGGCCCCAAAGAGGCCTGAGCTAGATTTAAGAATCGAAACCGTGTTCACCACTGCTTATTACATGAGCACGTGTCGAGTCTCTCTCCTCTTGAAGGATGCTTTTGGAAGACAGCACAACCATTTTAAATCACTGCAAATTTCAATAGTGTTCTTAAACAGCAAAGTCATATTAAGAAATATTTGGAGTCTTTGGGAAATCATGAAATTTGTATCCTATTTGTATTTTTGATAAAAATTCAAAATAAATTTCAAAATAGCTTTTATAAGACCTTGTTACTCTCTTTTTGAAATTTCTGTCTTCAGCATTTGAGCTGCAGAACTAAAGAACTATAGGAGTTTGTAGAACGCCATTCTAAGTAGCTTCTCATGGTTAAAATGGATTTCAGTTTTTTAAAAGGGCAACTTGTTATTTTTAACGCATACTTTGTTTTGGATCGACTCGAAGTAAATGACTCACCCAGCTTCGGAATGCAGCAGAAGCGCGGGACGGAGGCACAGTGTAACACGGTGCCGAAGGGCCCCAGACGCTAGGCTGGCACAGACCAGGGTTCTGGCCGTGTGATGCTGGCCAAGTCCATGACCAGAGTCTCCGGTTACTCATCTGTGACATGGCCACAGTGCCCTTCTCCCCTCCTGCAGCAAGGGCTGCAGGAGATGAAGCCCTGCCATGGGGCACATTAGTTTTCCCCCTGTGCCTGTTTTTCTCCTTCCATGTTTGTTTACTTTGAGAGTGCGTGCACGGGATGGGCAGAGAGAGAGAAAGAAGGGGGAGGGAGAACCCCAGCAGGCTCCACACTCCGTGCAGAGCCTGATGCGGGGCTCAATCTTGTGACCATGAGGTCATGACTTGAGCCGAAATCAAGAGGATCTTGAGTCTACGGGGCCACCCAGGTGCCTCCCTGGCCCCTGCCTCCTGCTGAGCCCACGGACTGACTGCTGACGGTCATGCCCGAGCTGGCAGCGTGTGTGCTTTCTGTCACAAGATGTGACGCAGGTGAGTTACGTCCCCAAACCTACTCTTCTCATGTGTGATCTGACACTTCAGTTCCTTCCCATCTCCCTGGAGCTGACTCTGAAGACACTGTAGTTCAGCTCCCACTCACCCCTGTGCTTACCTCTCGGAAGGCGCGCAGGAGCGGGAGGCCCCGCCGTGGCCATGGCAACCCTGCTGTTTGTCAGCACCAGCCCTCCAGCCAGGCTCTTGCTGCATGAGTCACACCCCAAGTGTTTTGTTTGTTTCCCGTGGACAGACTGCCTCCCAAGTTTTAGTGGCTCCTCCTGTCAAGGGGTCAGTAACCTGTCTCCTGTAGGAAGAGGGGCAGTTTGTATGAGGAGTGCCCAGTGCCCCGGAGAGCGAGAACTGACCTGCAGCGTCAGCACATGGCCAGACCCTCTGCCTCACACATGGTCGCAGCTGACGTGAAATCTGCAAGAAAATGCAGAGCCAAGTCTTTTTACATAAATGCTTTATTTTCTTCCTCAACATGATACAAAAGGTGTTTCTCCTGAGTATCTACAACGCATAGAGCTTTTATAAATTTACCCCAGAATGAATAAAACGCAGTTTAACACCGATCCACATCATACTAACATTTAACTCTGTGTTTTTCCTTTTCTTTCCTGATTTCAGCTCTGTGTTCCAGACGACTGCCACCCTGAAATGTCACTTTGCAAAGGAGATCCGACAACCCACCATCTGAGCTGAGCACACCTCCCCCTGCTCTCTCCCATGTCACAGAGGGTGGCTGTAGGCAGTGGTAGTAAACCTGACGGAGGGAAGGTGAGTGGCCTGCAGAGAAGGGGTCCCAGGTCTGCAAGAGACACAAAAGCGCAGCACGGGGGTCTGACAGAAATCCACCTGGAAGGACCGGTACGTTCCTCAATTGCCCAGAGGTGGCTGTACAAGAGTGACTCACATTTCCAGAGATGCGCGAAGTGACGTCTGTGTGGCGGAGTCTCCTGGGAGGTGCTCCGGAGCTCCAAGCGGAGGGCCGGGGTGCAGAAAGCGTGGGAGGCGTGCCCCTGGGGACTCTGACCAGGACTGGGGCCAGACCAGACACCTGAACTTGACCGTCTGTCCCTGGCCCTCAGCTGCAGCGCTGCTTCTGTGCCTTCACAGGAGACGCCCCCGGGGCAGGCAGGTGGCCCAGGATGTGTCAAAGCCTCTCAAATGGGAACAGGTGGGAGGCTGCCGCCCTCCGCTCCCTCTTGGTCTTCTTGGGGCTCTGCAGCTTCTGTTCCTCCTCGGCCTCTCGGTTTTGGGGCCAGGAGGCAGCCAGGATCCTAGACACCTGTGCCTGAGAGCTGGTCCCCTCCTCCTCGTCAGAAGAGAGTCCGCCTCCCGTGTCTACTTGGGCAGCTACAGCCTCGCTCTGCAGGGGGAAGGATGGGGCAGGCCCCGGGTCAGCTCAGAAGGCAGGGAGCACCGTTGGGGCAGGAGAGCCCCCGTAGCAGCCTACCCAGAGCCAGTGGTTCTGGGAATACAAGGCCCCACTGGGGCTGGGGAAGAGCCCTCCTCAGACTGGGACTCCTCCACACGAGTCCTGGAGAACATGCTCTGGGCATGTTGCTGGGGTCACAAAGATGTCTATACAGAACACCTGGCGGAGTGGACGACTGCACCTAGACCTCTTAGTGCCACCTCGCTTGGGAAAAGGTGCATTAATGTCTCTAACTGCAGAGGACCACTCTCAGTGCCAAGCGCTCCAAGGAGGCACCTCCGTGGGATGGGTGGGCTGGGGAGCTGGGCAGGGAGGGCTGGGAGGCAGAAGGTGACAGCGCACAGGTGGACGGTGTCAACATAAAGCCTGGTGAAAGGTCACCAAAAGGATTTGAGGGAGAAGCATGACAAAAAATTTTTTAAAGGCAAATTGGCAGCAAATTGGAGACGGGGAAGAAAATAGGTGTGGCCACAGGTATTCCCAGAGCACATTCTGTGTCTGACCCAGTACTGGCCACACTGCATAACCCTGTGGAGGGGCCTCTCCACCCCCTACAGAAGCTCCTTGAGGGCTGTGTCATGTCAGCTTCACACCTGTGCCCAGAGGCTGGCCCAGCCCGGAATGTGAATTACACGAGCAGCCCTGGGCCCGGAGGATGGTCACAGGCACAGGGTGCACTGCAGTGTAAGGGTGACATGTCAAACAAATGCAGGATGCTTGTCCCTCCCTGGATGGCTTTAGCACAAGATCAGACCCACAGCAGGCACTGGCTCATGCAGAAAACAGGCAAGTGGTGGCAGGGTAGCACTGGGGGGCTGGAAGAGCCAGCTGAGGCTCATTTCAGGGACACCTCTCCCAACAAGATAAGGACCTGGGGCCTCAGACACACAGAACCATGGTGTCAAGACAGAAGCCACCTCTGGGCAGAATCTGGGCCCGTGGTTCGCAGTCGCCCTCTCCCACTCGGGCTCATCTCCTCCCAAAGAAGCCACACTGACCTTGTCCCCGTAGCGAAGCTTCAGCCTCTCCCTGATGAGCAGTCCTCTGGCCAGGAGCTTCCAGTTCCCCAGGGCCCGCTTCTCCCTTTTCTGCAGGCAAGACGAAACAAGAGCACAAAATGTTGAGTTCCGCCATTTTCAGGAGAAATGTCAAGATGGACCCTGTGAACATATAAAGATCCAAAATAAAATTTTAAACTAAAGTGTTTCCCGAGCATATGCCTAAGCTGTTTAAATCAGGGTGATGGGGTGCCAGGGGCTCAGGCGGTTCAGCGGCTGACTCGCCTCAGGTCATGATCTCGCAGACCGTGAGTTCGAGCCCCATGTTGGACTGTGCTGACAGCTCGGAGCCTGGAACCTGCTTTGGATTCTGTGTCTCCCTCTCTCTCTGCCCCTCCCTTACTCACCTGCACGCGCGCGCTCTCTCTCTCTCAAAAATAAAGATTAAAAGAAAAACATTTAAAATCAATGGGACTGGGGTGCCTGGGTAGCTCAGTCAGTTAAGCATCCAACTTCAGCTCGGGTCATGATCTCACGGTTCCTCAGTTCAAGCTCTGCATCAGGCTCTGTACTGCTAATGCAGAGCCGGCTTTGGGTCCTCTGCCCCTCCCCGTAGGCATTCCTTTCTTAAACGTTAAAAACAAAATTGGCGTGACTTACAAAATGAGGCACATAAAAGGCAGCACAACAGAAGCATCTCATGAACTATTAGCAACCCTAACACCCTCAAGGAGGGGGCTATACAGCCTTGGACCACGGGCCATTCCTTCCCGCAGGGGCAGGTGCAGGGGTCCCCGGAGCCAGGAGTCAGGCAGACTGTGGGCAAGGATGGTGGACCATGAGGTGCACACAGGACTCTGTTTATCTGGGGCAGGCTCCTTGGGGTGCTGGAAAGAGCTTTCAAGCACATGTACTCTCCTCTCCATGGTGTAAGAGGGCCCTGCCATTCCAACACCTCAGGCCCCCACCCAGGCCCGGCCACTCACCTCCTTCTCCTTCTTTTCGATGAGCGCCTGCTCATTTTCCCAGGCAGCCAGGAGCACGTCTTTGTATTCCTCACAGACAATATACCCATCAGTTCTGTGGGGGATGCAACATGGATGGTCCTGCCTCCTACTCCGGCCTCTCCTCCCCTGCGTGGAGGCCAGCAGGCAGCTCCTAGGCACTCAGTGCCCTGAAGGATTCCCTGCATCAGCCACCCACAGTCCCAGCCACAGCCGCCAACTGGCACTGCCCATGCAGAGGAAGAGGGCCCCCCACCCAGGCCCCCTGGGAGGACAGAGGCCACCAAGCAGGAAGCATGCTGCCCTTGTCTGGTCACCTGTCACCACCCCCAGCAAACCGTTTTCATCCAACATCATTAATTTTGCTCCCTCTGGATGGAAGCCAGAGTAGAAGTGTGAAAGTAAAAGGTCAAGTGCTAAGGCTGATTTTGCAGATACAGAGTAAAACCTGGAAAATGGCCTCCACCCTCATGTGGACTTCCCGCCCCTCCTCCTGGCCTCCCTGGAAAGCCCCCACACACATGGGATGGGAGTAGCCCTTATGGAAGTCGAAGCCAGTAATGGCCTGCGCACAGTCGATGTCCAGCTTGCGGGCTATGCGGTGCAGGTTGGGCAGGTTCAGCTGGACACAGCCGACCGGCATCATGCTGGGCAGGAAGAGGTACACGTTCCCAAACTCATTCCGGGGGACCTGCAGGGAGGTGGCACACCAGGTCTAGCCGGCTGCAGAATGAAGCGGCCTGGTCCGGGCCCCACTGTGCACCGCCCTTACCTTGCCATCCACGGCCACGGGCGGCTGGTACTCCTCCGTCTGCCACCTGCCAAACAGGCCCAGGTCATTTTGGTCCTGCAGCTGGGGCTCGGCGAGGCGGGCTTTCCGGGCCCGGTTGGAATAGCCCTTCACCATCTACACCAGAGGGATCAGCCAGGTTGCGGCACAGACTACCACTTCTGAAGCACTGACTGCATACTGGCCATTGTGCTGAGTGCTTTACACCCGTGGCGCCAGTAAACCTGCCCAACACACCGTGCTCCCCGATGATGTCTAGCGGCCAAAATTTTCCCTCGGAGGGATTGGCTAGAAGGCCACATAACTTTTTTTTTTTTTTTTACAAATAGTTTATTGTCAAATTAGTTTCCACATAACACCCAGTGCTCATCCCCACAAGTGCCCTCCTCATGCCCACCCCTCCTCCCCCCCACATCCACCAGTCCTCAGTCTTTGTCAGCATTCAAGAGTCTCTCATGGTTTGCCTCTCTCCCTTTCCCCCACCATGTCCGCCCTTCTTCTCCCCTTGGTCCTCTGTTAAGTTCCTCCTAATCCTCCTATACGTGCACACATATGATATTTGTCCTTCTCTGCCTGACTTATTTAGCTCAGCATAACACCCTCAAGGTCCATCCATGTTGCTACACATGGCCAGATTTCATTGTTTCTCATTGCCATGTAGTATTCATGGTATAGATAAACCACATCTTCTTGATCCATTCATCTGTTGATGGACACTTAGGCTCTTTCCATATTTTAGCTATTGTGGAGGGTGCTGCTATGAACATGGGGGTCCATGTGCTCCTATGCCTCAGCATTTCTGTATCCCTTGGGTAAATTCCTAGCAGTGCTATTGCTGGGTCATAGGGGAGTTCTAGTGTTAGTTTCCTGAGGAACCTCCACACTGTTTTCAGAGGGGCTGTACCAGTTTACATTCCCACCAACAGTGTAGGAGGGTGCCCGTTTCTCCACATCCTCGCCAGCATCTAGAGTTCTCTGATTAGCTCATTTTAGCCACTCTGACTGGTGTGAGGTGGTATCTCAGTGTGGTTTTGATTTGTATTTCCCTGATGAGGAGCGATGCTGAGCATCGTTTCATGTGTCTGTTGGCCACCTGGATGTCCTCTTTGGAGAAGTGTCTGTTCATATCTTCTGCCCATTTCTTCACGGGGTTGTTTGTTTTTCGGGCATGTAGTTTGGTGAGTTCCTTGTAGATTCTGGATATCAACCCTTTATCTGATATGTCATTTGCAACTATCTTTTCCCATTCCGTTGGTTGCCTATTAATTTTCTGGGTTGTTTCCTTGGCTGTGCAGAAGCTTTTAATCTTGATGGGGTCCCAACAGTTTATTTTTGCTCTTGATTCCCTTGCTTTGGGGGATGTGTCAAGTAAGAAGTTGCTGCGGTGGAGGTCAAGGAGGTTGTTTCCTGCTTTCTCCTCTAGGGTGTTGATAGTTTCCTGTCTCACGTTCAAGTCCTTTATCCATTTTGAGTTTATTTTTGTGCATGGTGTGAGAAAATGATCTAGTTTCATTCTTCTGCATGTTGCTGTCCAGTTCTCCCAACATCATCTGTTAAAAAGGCTGTCTTTTTTCCATCGGATATTCTTTCCTGCTTTGTCAAAGATTGGTTGGCTGTATACTTTTGGGTCCACTTCTGAGTTCTCAATTCTGTTCCATTGGTCTATGTGTCTGTTTTTGTGCCAATACCATACTGTCTTGATGATGACAGCTTTGTAGTAGAGGCTAAAGTCTGGGATGGTGATCCCTCCCGTTTTGGTTTTATTTTTCAGGATTACTTTGGCTATTCGGGGTCTTTTGTGGTTCCATACAAATTTTTGGACAGTTTGTTCTAGTTTTGAGAAGTATGCTGGTGCAATTTTGACTGGAATTGCATTGAATGTGTAGAGTGCCTTAGGTAGTAATGACATCTTAACTATATTTATTCTTCCTATCCATGAGCATGGAATGTTTTTCCATTTCTTTGTGTCTTCTGCAATTTCCTTCATAAGTTTTCTATAGTTTTCTTCATACAGATCTCTTGTATCCTTGGTTAGGTTTATTCCGAGGTATTTTATGGTTTTTTGTGCAATTGTGAATGGGATCAGTTTCTTAATTTCTTTCTGTTGCTTCGTTGTTGGTGTATAAAAATGCAACAGATTTCTGTACGTTGATTTTGTACCCTGCAACTTGGCTGAATTCTTGGATCAGTTCTAGTAGGCTTCTGGTGGAGTCTGTCGGGTTTTCTATGTAGAGTATCATGTCATCTGCGAAGAGTGAAAGTTTGACTTCCTCTTTGCCAATTCTGATGCCTTTGATTTCCTTTTGGTGTCTGATGGCTGATGCTAGGACTTCCAGCACTATGTTAAACAGCAGTGGTGAGAGTGGGCATCCCTGTCGTGTTCCTGATCTCAGGGGGAAAGCTCTGAGTTTTTCCCCGTTGAGGATGATGTTAGCTGAAGGCTTCTCATAGATGGCTTTGATGATGTTTAAGTAGGTTCCTTCTATCCCAACTTTCTCGAGAGTCTTTATTAAGAAGGGATGCTGTATTTTGTCAAATGCTTTTTCTGCATCTATTGACAGGATCATATGGTTTTTATCTTTTCTTTTATTGATGTGATGGATCACAGTGATTGATTTGCGAATATTGAACCAGCCCTGTAACCCAGGAATGAATCCCACTTGATCTTGGTGGATGATTCTTTTGATATGCTGCTGGATTCGATTTGCAAGGATCTTGTTGAGAATTTTTGCATCCGTATTCATCAAGGATATTGGCCTGTAGTTCTCTTTTTTTGCTGGATCTCTGTCTGGCTTGGGAATCAGTGTGATGCTGGCTTCATAAAATGAGTCCGGGAGTTTTCCTTCGCTTTCTATTTTTTGGAATAACTTGAGAAGAATTGGGATTAATTCTGTTTTAAATGTCTGGTAGAATTCCCCAGGGAAGCCATCAGGTCCAGGGCTCTTATTTGTTGGGAGATTTTTGATCACTGATTCAGTTTCTTCACTCGTTATGGGTCTGTTCAGGTTTTCTATTTCTTCCCGAGTGAATTTTGGTAGTGAGTGTGTGTTTAGGAATTTGTCCATTTCTTCTAAGTTGTCCAATTTGTTGGCATATAATTTTTCATATTATTCCCTGATAATTGCTTGTATTTCTGAGGGGTTGGTTGTAATAAGTCCATTTTCATTCATAATTTTGTCTATTTGGGTGCTCTCTCTTTTCTTTTGGATAAGTCTGGCTAGAGGTTTGTCAATTTTGTTTACTTTTTCAAAAAACCAACTCTTGGTTTCATTGATCTGTTCAATTGTTTCTTTGAAGGCCACATAATTTCTACGAGGAGGAGTGGTAAGGGCGAAGGGAGCAGGGCCAAGGACTGGCACCTGCACACTGGCTGCCTCCAGGACAGGGGTTCAGCAAAGGCTTTCCGTAAAGAGTCATGTGCAGCCTGTTTTCCGACCCTTACAAAATATGAAACTTCCTGCATGCTCTCAATAATTTGTACCTTACAAATTCCTCATTAAAGGAAGCCATATTTGAATGTGCTTCCCTTCCTCCAATCTTTCTCCAGCCAGAAGGGCCCACACTAAGCAGCCCTTAGTGCCCATGCCTCAGCCCTCAGCGCGCCCCATAGCGGTTACCTTGTAGGGCACTTCTCCCAGCCGCACCACTCTCGCCTGTTTCAGCCACGTGTCCCGGGAATGCAGGGTATGCACGCAATCCCTGTAGGAGCCCACAGGGGGAGACACAGAACAAACCCAGGTCACACCAGCCCGAAAGGAGCGTGGTGTGCACAGAGGCACGGCTCACACCTCCTCCCAGAAGGATGTGCTCAGCCCTCAATTCTCTCCTAAGGCCCTGCTCCTGAGGGAACCAGGGCACCTGCGTTACACAAACAGCTAACCTGGACTTCCTATCTTCTGGGGGAGGCGTCCACTTACGAACCCTGACCTGCTGGAGTACTCTGTCTCTTAGGCTTCATGCCAAAGCTTCGCCCCTTCTCCCACTGAGAGAGGCAGCTTGCGGAGGGCAAGGTAGCTGAGTGAGTGCATGGCTGCAGAAGGCCTAGTCTGCTGCTGAACACAAGGGGGTGGGGGTGGGGATGAGTGTCCAAAGACGGCAGTGAACCCCAAGGAAGATTAACTACAAGAAGCTAATGAACGACCACGGAATTAAGATTCATGCCTGTGAGAAAGTCATTAATTCCCAGCAGCCTGATTAGAGATAGATCCTCTGGTTTTGCTCTCCTTCCAGAGCTAGGAGCTATACCCTTACAAGGCTACTTTCCAACAAGTTCCAGTTGCCTTCCTTGATGAGCCTCCTTTGACGGGGCATGCCTGTCTCTTCCTCAGCTGGCAGCCCTGACCTCTGCCCAGGGAGCAGCTCCAGTGAGCACGGGCACTAAGTAAGTGCTCTTCCAGTGCAGCAATCAGGTCCTTCCACGACCGCCCCATCTCAGGCAGACCTTCGGCACAGCACAGTGCATGAGGGGTGCACCACCTTCCCCTGCGCCACTGCCTAACGGAGTGACCCCGGACAACCCCCTTCCTCTTCCTGATCCTCAGCACCCTCCTCGATCAGTCAGGGGGTAATGAGCTCTATGTGCTCTGCTTTGCCCGGTTGCTGGACGATCAGGCGCACTCGAGGCCCCGGAGCAGCGCTCCTCAGTCCACAGCGCCCCTGTCCCAACTGGGAGCTCCACCCACACTCCCACTAAAGGCCGCGTGTCTCCGACTGCCTGCAGGGATAAAGTCACAGTCGTGGTCTTCATGCAGGACAGGCAGCGAGGCAGGTGGGCACTATCTGGACGTTCCCAAAGAGAACAGCCGGGAAGGGACCCAGCCCCGTTAGAATAAATCTCAGCCTCTAACTACTTCATACCCACGAGGGCGGCTATTATGAAACACACCAGAATGTAAGTGTCAGCAAGGGTGTGGAAATACCGGGGTCTTGCATTCTGCTGGCGGGACTGTGAGACGACGCACCCTTGGTGGAAAACCGTAATGGCGGGTCTTCACAACGTGAAACACCTAATTCCCGTATGACCAACAACACCACTGCTGGGCAGATGCCCCAAAGAACTGGAAGCAGTCACTCAGAGACAGCTGTACACCCCTGCCCATAGAGGCAGGAGTCACAGTAGCCAAGCACAAAAGTGACAAGTGTCCACCACTGAATGCCAGCCATAAAAGGACAAACCCTGCAGTCCCACTTGTGTGAGGTCCTGAAAGAAATCAGATGCACGGAGGTGGAGAGTAAGCGAGTGGGTGTCAGGGGCTGTGGGAACGGGGATGGGGAGTTAGTGTTCAATGGGGACAGAGATTCAGGTTGGGAAGATGAAAAAGGTCTGGAGATGCTGGGTGGGGATGGCTGTATGATCACGTCAATGACTGACACCACCGGACTGTACACTCACAAACGGTTAAATGGTACTCTGGTATATTTTACCACCTGAAAAATTGTCTACCTCTAATGCTTTCTCCTCTGGTGGACATGGTGGTCCCCGCACTGGCACCTTCTTCCTACCAGACCTCCTGTCCCCCAACCATGTGAAGAAGCCTGTGCCTTACCACCACGGTCAGGGTGGCCTGCCCCGAGGACCTCTGACGTCGTAGCTGAGGCCCTGAGCAGGAACAGGCTGGGACAGAAGCCAAGACCCTGAGCACGCTGAACAGAAAACTCCAGCCCAGACCCTGACCGGGTGGTGGCTGCCTCCCTGTGGGGTTGCCATGCGGACGGAGTCCCCGCTCAGAGGACTCACCCCACCCACTCGTGTGATTTCCCTGTTTTCTCTTTCTTCTCCCATATGTGAAGAACATCCTCTACACTACCTTTGGTCTTGCATTCCAATGTTTAAAAAAAAATTACTTTTAGTTATTATTTCTCTCAATTGCTATTTCTTAAAAGTTCTGTTTCTATTTTTCTTTTTTCGGGATGCTAAAATGATCTGTTTTAATTTTGTGTATATTTAATGTTCATTTTCTCTTATTCCTTTCCTCCCTTCTTTGGCGTGTGTGTGTGTAGAAAATATACATAAAATGCATCATGCTCACCATGATTAAGTGTGCAATTCAGTGGCATTAAGTACACAGTGTTGAGTAACCATCCTCACCATCCATCTCCAGAACGTTTTCATCTTCCCAGAGAGAAGCTCTGTCCCCATTAAAATATCCACTCACTTTGTCATGATCAAATCTTTTATTCTCCTTATTCCTTATAGTTTATAGGTGTGTTTTTTACTCTTATATAAACTTTGTACTTTTAATTTTCCCCATAACCTTTTTTTATCTTTCAATCCTGTTGTTCTCATCTTCAAGCTATAATCCCCTCTACACATGTCCCACATGGGACAGCACGCACACACCAGAAAGCTCAATCCATTTGACAAAGGGCCAAGGTTAGCAGCCCCTTCCCCATAAGGTCATTAGTCCCAGGCCATCAGGAAGACAAAGCCACCGGGCCGCCTCACGCACCTGGAGTAGACAGCCTCTCCACGACAATACCCAAGAATGGCGGCTGTCTCGGGGTAGATGGCCTCGTATTTCAGGAGATGCCTCTTCAGGGCGTACAGAGGGTGGTTCTTGTATGTGCCAATGACAGTTGGCAAAGGCTGGCCCAGGTGCTTTGCCTGAAACTGCAAAGGCCAGAGAGACAACACTGAGCATGTCTGGAAGAGGTGAGGTCTGAGGTGGGCGATGCTTAGAGCACCTTGTTCAGAGCAGTGGAGCAGAGGTTTAACAAGTACCAGTATCAGGAACATCCCATTTGTAGGTCAGGGATATAAGTAGGTTTTAGATAAAAGGAAAGCTACAGAAGCATGTAATTCTGTGGCTCACAACACCTTGAAGGGTCACCTAACCTTCTCATTCTTAGCACGCAGACCCCTGGGCCAGCCCTGCAGAGCAGTGCCTACTCTGGTCCTTGGGGAAGACACATGGCTTTCTTCAGGAAGGCGGCCCTACCCGGAAGTGACACCACTGCTGTGCAGTGAGTGTGTACCTGACCCTGCTCTCCTGGGAAACTCAAATGTACCTGGGTGTAGTCTGCAGTAACTAGTACTTGTTCTCCTAGCACTCCTTTAAGGATGCGATTTCTCAGGGGGCAACTGCACTGCTGCAGTTCACATCCTATTTCCCAGGGGCCGGGGCGGGGGGGGTGGGGGGGGGGTCCCTGGCCCCTTTCCCAATGGCACTCGCAAATTAGCAAAGTAGGAGCACCATCAGCATCACAAATACTTTTCAGGACACCACATGTGCAACCCTCACCCATCCCATCACTTCTAAGTAAAATGAGCCCCAATACCACCAGAGCTAACTCAGGGCAGAGAGAACTGCAATGCCACAAGGAATGCCCCATAAACACGGCCTCACCCATCCTGATATGTGGGGGGAACTTGTCAGCAAATCTGGACAAATGCCGAGCTCCACCCAACACAACTGCCACGCACAAGGGGCTGGGGTCAAGGAGTGGTCCTAGAACACACTGTACTCTCTCTTAGCAGTCAGTTTCCTAGAGTGCCTTCCCAGGAGAGGACTGTTCTAGACCCGAGGAGGGGCCTCTGTGTGTACGCTTGGTGGGGGGGGGGGAGACAGAAGACCATCGCATTAGTGACTTTTTCTTCTTTCACTCAGTGCAATTTATAGGACTTGCATAAATTATTATATCCAAGTTTACAACTACAGAAGAAAGAAAGCACCCGGTATATGGCTTCAAAGCCAGAGAGACACTAGTTCAAATACTAAGGCAATTAATCACATCGTATTTTAACTGATAAAATTTAGGCAATAATCATTCCACCTCTTTAATACTGTTGTCATAATTACAGGAGACCACAAACAGATACCCCACATGGGGCTAGTCAGACTTAATGTGCATGAAGATGGGCCTCGAACTCATGGCAGGTGAGGGCCTACCTCCTCCTTCTCTAGCAGCGTTACTCTGAGTCCTCCTCCTCCCTCGCCACCACCCTTACCTCTGGGCCCTCCTCCTTCCTCTCCACCAGCTTTACCTCAGGGCCCTCCTCCTTCCTCTCCACCAGCCTTACCTCTGAGTCCTCCTCCTCCCTTACCACTAGCCTTAACTCAGAGTCTTCCTCCTCCTCCCTCGCCACCAGTCTTACCACTGAGTCCTCCTCCTCCCTCACCACCAGCCTTAACTCAGAGTCCTCCCCCTCCTCCCTTGCCACCAGCCTTACCACTGAGTCCTCCTCCTCCCTCTCCACCAGCCTTACCTCAGGGCCCTCCTCCTTCCTCTCCACCAGCCCTACCTCTAAGTCCTCCTCCAACTCACCACCAGCCTTACCTGAGTCCTCCTCATCCCTCTCCACCAGCCTTACCTCTGAGTCCTCCTCCTCCTCACTCTATCAGCCTTACCGCTGAGTCCTCCTCCTACTCCCACTTCACCAGCCTTAGCTCTGAGTTCTCCTCCTCCTCCCTCTCCACCAGCCTTGCCTCTGAGTCGTCCTACTCCTCCCTCTCCACCAGCCTTTCCTGAGTCATCCTCCTTTTCCACTCTACCAGCCTTATCTCTGAGTCTTCCTCCTCCCTCTCCAATATCTTTACTCTGAGTCCTCCTTCTCACTCACCACCAGCCTTACTCCTGACTCTCCCTCCTCCGTCTCCCCCACCCTTACCTCTGATTACTGCTCCTCCCTCTGGAGCATCCTTCTGGGTCCTCCTTACTTCTAGGTCCTCCACCTCCTTCTCCACCAGCTTTGCCTGTGAGTCCTCCTCCTCCTCCTTCTCCACCAACCTTGCTTCTGAGTCCTCTCCCTCCTCCCTGTCCACTTCTTCCCCCTTCTTCAACAGCATTACTGCTGAGTCTTTTTCCTCCCTTTCCATGAGCCTTGCCTCTTTTTCCTCCTCTTCCTCCCTCTCTACCAGCCTTGCCTGAGGCCTCCTCCTCATGCTCTCCACCAGTCTTACCTGAGGCTAGTCCTCCTCCCTCTCCGTGCCTTACCTGTGTCCTCCTCTTCCCTCTCCACCAGTCTTACCTGAGGCTAGTCCTCCTTCCTCTCCAACAGCCTTGCCTCAGGGTCCTCCTCTTCACCAGACTTGCCCGAGTCCTCCTCCTCCCTCTCCACAGGCTTTCCCTCTGAGGTCTCCTCCTTCCTAACCACCAGTCTTAACTGAGTCCTCTCTTCCTACCTCTCCACCATCCTTACCTGAGTCCTCCTCATCCCTCTCCACTAGCCTTACCTCTGAGTCATCCTCATCCCTGTCCACCCACCTTACTTTGTGTCCTACTCCTCCTTCTCCAGCAACCTTGCCTATGAGTCCTCCTCATCCCTCCCCACCAGCCTTACCTGAGTCCTCCTCCTTCTCCATTTCCACCATCTCTCCCTTTTTCTCCTCCTCCCTAACCGCCAGCCTTAACTGAGCCCTTTCCTCCTTCCTCTCCACCAGCCTTTCCTCCTCCTCCTCCCTCATCATCAGCCTTACCTGAGTCCTAGTCCACCTATCAGCCTTACCTGAGTCCTCCTCATCCCTCTCCACCAGCCTTGCCTATGAGTCCTCTTCCACCTCTCTCTTCAACAGCCTTACCTCTAAGTCCTTCTCCTCCCCCCTCTCCAACAGCCTAACGTCTGAATCCCCCCCTCCATCTCCACCAGCCTTGCCTCTGAGTCCTCCTCTTCCTCCATCTCCACCAGTATTACTTGTGTCCTCTTCCTCCTTCCTCTCCATCAACTTTACTTATTGAGTCTTCCTCCTCTCTCTCAACCAAAATTATCTCAATCCTCCTCATCCTCCCTCTTCATCAGACTTTCCTGAAACCTCCTCCTCCTCCCTCTCCACCACATTTACCCAAGTCCTCCTGCTCCTACCTCTCTACCAGCCTTTCCTCTGAGGACTCCTTCTCCTCACTGCCCACCAGCCTTCTTCTGATACATCCTCCTCCCTCTCCACCAACATTACCTCAGACCTCCTCATCCTCTGTCTCCATTAGACTTTCTTGAGTCCTCCTCCCTCTCCACCATCTTTCCCTGAGTTCTCCTCCTCACTCTCTACCAGCCTTGAGTCCTCCTCCTACCTGAGCCAACATTACTTCAGTTCTCTGCCTCCTCCCGCTCCACCAGCCTTAACTGAATCCTCTTCCACCCTCTCCATCAGCCTTACCTCTGAGTCCTCCTCCTCCTCCCTACCAGTCTTGAGTCCTCCTCCTGCGCCTCCTCCAGCCTTACCTCTGAATCTTCCTCCTCCCACTCCACCAGCCTTACCACTGAGACCTACTCTTCCTTCTCTACCAGTGTCACCTCTGATACCTCCTCATTCTTCCTCTCTACCAACCTTCCTCCTCCCTCTCCACTAGCCTTACCTCTGAGTCCTCCTCCCTTCTCTCCACCAGCCTTACTTCTGAGTCTTCCTCCTCCCTCTCCACCACCCTTACCCCGAACTGCTCCTCCCCCCTCTGGAGCAGTGTTACTTCTGGGTCCTCCTCCTCCCTCTCTACCTGCCTTACCTTGTGTCCTCCTTCTCCTTCTCCACCAACCTTGCCTCTGAGTCCTCCTCCTCCCTGTCCACCAGCCTTACTTCTGACCCTCACCTTGGATTGCTCCTCCCACCTCTGGAGCATCCTTACTTCTGGGTCCCCCACCTCCCTCTCCATCTGCTTTGCCTGTGAGTCCTCCTCATTCTCCACCAGACTTGCTTGAGTCCTCTTCCTCCTGTCTATCCACCAGCCTTACCTCCGTGTCCTCTTCCTCTCCCTTCTTCAACAGCTTTACATGAGTCGTCCTCCTCCCTCTCCACCAGCCTTGCCTGAGGCTTCCTCCTCCCTCTCTACCATTACCTGAGTCCTCCTCCACACCAGCTTTACCTCTGAGTAAAACCTTCTCATTCTCCAACAGCCTTGCCTCTGAGTCCTCTCCCTCCTCACTAACCACCAGCCTTGCCTGAGTCCTCCTCTTCCTCCCTCTCAACTACCTTAACCTCCTCCTCCTCCACCAGCCTTACCTGTGTCCTCTTCCTCCTCCCTCTCCAAGAGCATTGCCTGAGTCCTCCCCCTCCACCAGACTTACCTCTGAGTCCTCCTCCTCCATCTCTACTATCTTTACTCTGAGTCCTTCTCCTCCCTTTCCACCAGCCCTGGCTCTGAGTCTTCCTCCTTGCTCTCTCCACCAGTCTTACCTCAGAGTCCTCCTCTCCACCAATCTTGTGTGAGTCCGCCTTCTCCTCCAGTCTTACCACTCAGTCCTCCTCCTCCACCACCAGGCCTGCCTGAGCCCAACTTCTCCCTTTCCTCCCACTTTACTGCTTCCTCCTCCTCCCTCTCCACCAGCCTTCCCTCTGAATCCTCCCTCTTTACCCTCTCCACCAGCCTTATCTCTGAGTCCTCCTCTTCCTTCCTCTCCACCAGCCTTACCTCTGAGTCTTCTTCCTCCCTCTCCCCCAGCCATAAATCTGAGACCTCCTCCTCCCTCTCCATGATCCTTACCTTGAGTCCTCCTCCTCCCTCTCCATGATCCTTACCTTGAGTCCTCCTCCTCCGTCTCCACCAGGCTTGCCTGAGCCTTCCTCCTCCTCTTCCTTCCTCTCCACCAGCCTTACCTGAGTCCTCCGCCTCCTGCCTCTTCAGCAGCCTTACCTCTGAGTCGTCTTCCTCCCTCTCCCCCAGCCATAAATCTGAGACCTCCTCCTCCCTCTCCATGATCCTTACCTTGAGTCCTCCTCCTCCGTCTCCACCAGGCTTGCCTGAGTCTTCCTCCTCCTCTATCTCCACCAGTATTCCTTGAGTCCTCCTCCTTCCTCTCTATCAACCTCACCTCTGAGTCCTCCTCTCTCTCCACCAACATTACCACAGTCCTCCTCATGCTCCCTCTCCATCAGACCTTCTTCTGAGTCCTCCTCCTCTTCCCTCTCCACTACAATACCTCTGAGTCTTCCTCTTCCTCACTGCCCACCAGCCTTACTCTGAGACATCCTCCTCCGTCTCCGCCAACATTACCTTAGTCCTCCTCCTCCTCCCTCTCCACCAGCTTTACATCTGAGTCCTCCTCCTCCTCTCTCCCCAATATCTTTACTCTTGAGTCCTTCTCCTCCCTTTCTACCAGCCCTAGCTCTGAGTCCTCCTCTTCTGCCCTTTCCACCAGTCTTACCTCTGGGTCCTCCTCCTATCCACCAGTCTTCCCGGAGTCCGCCTCCTCCTCCATCTCCTCCAGCCTTATGTCTGAATCTGCCTCCTCCCTCTCCACCAGCCTTGTCTGAGTCCTCCTCCTCTCCTCTCCACCAGCCTTACCTGATTCCTCCTCTTCCCACTCCACCAGCCTTACCTGAGTCCTCGTCCTCCCTCTCCACCAGCCTTGTCTGAGTCCTCGTCCTCCCTTTCCACCAGCCTTGTCTGAGTCCTCCTCCTCCCTCCCCACCAGACTTACCTGAGTCCTCCTGCTCCCTCTCCACCAGCCTTACCTCGGAGTCCTCCTTATTCTCCCTCTCCACCAGCGGGCTCCGGTAGGGTCTCAAGGTTTCAGCCCACCACTTGGCGTCGATTCGGCACTTGCGGGTTGTGGTCATCCAGGCTGGGTCGTACCTCTGGGTGACATCCCGGATCCAGCCGTCACCGTCAATACCGACCACGTAGGTCACAGGCTTGCTGGCGTACTTGTAACAGGCCACAGCCTGGCCCACCACACCATGCACACAGTCCACACACACCCACTTCTCCTCCTGCTCGCAGAACACTTCCAGCCACTGGTCGATTCCAGCTGCTTTCCCTCTTTGTGCCCCTTCACCATCACTGGAGAGTTCCTTGCCTCGGTTGATCTTCCTGCTTGAAGAGCTCGTGGACGCTGCCGGAAGGCCAGAGCACTTAGGGTGCCTTCCACGTTGGGGCCTGGAGTCACTCTTGGACCCTGCCTTTGTCCTCTGGGGGCCCGGGGCCCTCCGGTGCTTGGGACGGCCAGGCTCAGAATCCTCATTGGATGAATGACAGGCTTCCCCACTGGAGAGCTCGAAGTCAGAGCCACTGCCATCCTTCTCACTCCCACTCTCCTCTTTATAGGACACCCTGGAGGCCGCCTGCCGCTCCGGGCCCTGCCGACGTGCCCGGGGGCCTCCCTCCTGCCCCCTTGCCTTGTGCTCTTCTTCCTCCCCAGAAGAGGGCCCGCTCCGTTTCTTCCCAGCCGCAGCCACCTTCCTCCCCTTTCCTCTGGCGCCAGTGCTCGCAGACGTACTCTCTTGTCTGGTCCCCTTGCTGCTCTCAGGTTTGGCTTGGTTTTCTAGAACTGGGCTTGAAGTTTCCAAGGAGCCTCCAGGACCCTCTGTAGACCTCTCCTTGGCAGCTTTCTTTCCCTTAAACAGAAAAGGAAATTTCGTTTTTTCTTTTTTTCTAATTATAGGAGATCCTATAATCTTCCAGGCCTAAGTCACTGGCTTATAGGATAAGTATACACAGGATGTCCCCAGCTTGGACAGTGACAGAGTGACTATCCTTTAGGACCATAAGTCTGCATTCACTAACCTCCATGGCAACTCAGATGGGCCACAGTGCAGCTCTTTCCACTCTAGAGCGTGGCCTGGGGAACCTGGGCTCCAATTCCAGCTCTGCTTCTTATATCTTACACGGTGCTGGCAAATTATGTAGACATTGATTTACATGTTTTCAAATGTTATGTAGACATCGATTTACGTGTTTTCAAATGGTTTTTTTACATATAGACCTATCATATGTAAATACCTATGAACGTCTCCGTATGTAACCATGAACATATCATTCAGTATATGTGACCCTCTAAATCTCAGTGTCCTTGGCAGTAACACCCATCTCGCATACAATGTATCTATTTTTGGCACATACTGTGCCTGCAAACAAATACTGACAGACTTAATAAAGTTGCTGCATTAAGAATACAGAATTTCAGGGGCACCTGGGGGGCTCAGTCGACTGAGCAGCTGACTTTGGCTCAGGTCATGATCTCATGGGTTTTGAGTTCAAGGCCTGCATCTGAGCTGTCAGCACACAGCCCACTTTGGATCCTCCATCCCCCCCACCTCCACTTCTCTCCTCCTCTCCTGCTCATTCTTCCTGTCTCTCTCTCAAAATAAATAAACTAAAAAAAAAAAAAAAAAGAATCTGGACCACTAAGTTTCAGACAGGGCCAAGAGTGCAGTAAGTATAGCACTGAGCCTCCTCTTTAAATCACGGCAGAATGAGGAGAACTTCACCTGCCATCACTCCACACCGACAAGGAGCCAAGGGCTCTCTCAGGCCCTTCTACACATCCAGCTCCACCAGGCTCAGGCTGCTGGAGGCCCGCTGCTGTACCGTCCTCCCCACACAGGGCATGTGCAAGGCAGGCTCCAAGAGGCCCAGGCCCCATGAAAACCAACCCTTCAAACTAGTCCAATGAGCAATTATCTTGCGAAGTCTGAGAATTTCTCCCTCCCCATAGATACAGCTACCCTCTGGGAGAACCCCACCTTTGCTGCAGGTAACTTCAGGGGAATCGGCTGTAGAGACAATACCAGTCTAGTGGAGAGATGCAGGGCCCGGAGAATCAGTAAAAATATCTACAACAAAAAAGAATGACACATTTATTCTAAGAAAAAAAACGAGGATATAACTAATTCCATGTTGTTTCTCATGGCTAGCTCTTTTTAACAGGGAAAAGTTAGAAACAAGCAATCAAGAGAGTCTGGAAAACTTACCACTATTAAAAACAACACTGGAGAGATTTATCTTTGTAGAAAAATCATTTTTTATGTGTAATGTTAATTTTTGTAAAAAAAAAAAAAAAGAAAGAAAGACAAGTTACTATAAATACATATGTGTGTCTGGAAAAGAACCCATTTTGGGGCTTGGGTGTTCACAGGTGATTAGTTTCCAGTCTAACTGTCTTCTGATTGTTCTGGATTCAATATATGTCGTGCTTGTGATTAAAAGAAAATAACTAAATGACATATCACTTTGAAAAGAAAAAACAGGAAACATTATTATCCCCAGATCCCCAAAATCTATTCCAATTTCCATTCTCTGCACAAGGGGTCTTTCAACTGGAGGCTGCAGCTGTAAGAATTCTGTCACCCTGTAAGGACGGAGCCTCCAAAACAGTGACCATGACAAAGCTCCTGAGCAAGACCTTCCCATGCAGGCCTTGGGGGCCTGTTTCTCCTGAGTTACTGGAACGCCCAGCCAAGACAGCCAGAAACAGGAGGACGAGTTTTCCGTAAAAAGCCGTGTTATGTCAGAAAAAAAAATAATTACTTTCGCCTGTTACTTCTGAAGTTAAAAGCATAGGGGATGAGAAAACATCAAAGAAACCCAAATTGAGGGACACTCCACAAAATTCCTAAGCAGTAGTCTTCAAAAATGTCAAGATAGCAAGGACCAGGGAAGACTGAGAAACTGTCAGACGGTAGGGAGACAAGGAATCTGTACAGATACACGGAATTAGAATTAACTCGGGCAACTGAGTTTTGATGAGAGTGAGTGCCAAGGCCACGCAATCCCCACAGAAAACCTGGTCTCTTGGGCCAAGAGTGAAGATAACATAGCAAACAGTTGGGAGAACAGTCTCCTCAACCAAGGGGCTGGGACGGCTGGGTCTCCACATGCAGAAGAATGAAGGTGAACTCACTTATAAACAGTAACCTGAGATGGATGAAAGACCCAAGTGTGAGAGGTCAGCAAGTATAAAACTCTTAGAAGAAGATAGAGAAAGAAACCTTCATGAAGTTGGATCTGGCAATGGATTCTTAGGTATGACACCAAAAGTATGAGATACAAAGGAAAAATAGAAAAACTGCACTTCGACAAAATGAAAACTTTAGTTTCTTTATCAAGAAAGGCAAGAGACAACCAACAGGAGAAAATATTTGCATATATGTGATAGGTGCCTAGAATGTAGAATACATAAAGAACTCTCACAACAGAACAATGAAAAGACAAAGAACCCAATTAAAAAACAGGCATAGGATTTATACAGGTATTTCTCTGAAGAAGAAACACAAATGGCCAATAGGCACATGGAGACACTAACCACGAGTCACCAGGGAATTATAAATCAAAACTACAATGAGATACCACTTCGCATCTTTTAGGAAGAGTATAATAAAAAAAAATTTTTTTTTAAGGAAAGTAACAAGTGCTGGCAAAGATGTGGAAAAAGTGGAGTCCTTGCCCCCTGCTGGTGATAAAGTGCAACGGCACAGCCACTGTGGAAAAGTCTCACAGTTCCTCAAATGACCCAGCGACTCCACTCCTCGGTACGTACTCAAAAAAAGTGAAAACCAGAATTCAAATAAGTACACGCACACACACATTTGTGGCAGTGCTCTTTACAACAACCAAGCAATGGGGTAAACCTAAATGCCCACAAACATGTGGTCGATCCAGTCACAGAAGGTCACAGGTTGTATTTCTTCCACATGAAACATCCAGGACACGTAAATCTAGAGACAGAACCCAGACCAGTGGCTGCCAGGTGCCTGAGGCAGAGGGAGGAGGAAGCTGACTGCAGGTAACTGTTTCACAGTATCATTTTGGGAGGATAAAATATTTTGGAAATACACATAGGAACAAAGTCAGGGAGGATGGTACCCAAATATTAACGTGTGTCCCTGGGAGGTAGCAGGATTACTGGCTGTGTCAGATATCTGAGAGTTTCTCAAGCCAAATTGAAGACAGGTAAAGATGCCTATCATACGGGCTCTTAAGGTCCAAGAAGTCTGGTCTCTTGGCCTAAACAAACAGAAAAGCTGGAGCTTTGATACAAGCATATGTGATTCATAGGAACTTGTCAGGGAGAAAACTGTATTTCTATTTTTCAGACACAAAAATATCTTTGGTGGACAGAACTTGCCTCGCTGCACAGCTGCCGGCCAATGTCACTGCTCAAGTTGGAAGGCCGGGAAACGATTTCTGAAGGATTTCAGCAGCCAATGTTTGAAAAACCATTTCCTTGGGGTGTCTGAACGTAAGTTCTGAATATTTTAATGGAAACAGTTTGAGGGCAACGTGACCAAACCTGAAGCGCTCTGCACACCAAACAGTAGGCTGTGTCCCAATCTGGACTCCAGTGCTTACCAACAACATAGCCCTGAGAGAGTTATTTGGCCTCTCTGAGCTTCAGAACATTTTTTTTTTTTAACCTTACGAAGACTGAATAGGAACATGGAAAACACTGAAACGGTATCTGGCAAGTGACGGCCACAGTCATTTGCTAACAGTTCAAAAAACAGTGCCGCCAGGAGGATCACTTACATGGACCAACTCTTCATCATCGCGTGCAGAGTAAATAGCAAATCTCCTTTCCAGCATGGTCTGTAGGCAATCTTGCTCGTTGGTTGAAAGGTCTGCATTAACTGTAAATGTTCCAATGAACCTGGAGAGAAACCAGGCATTCCCGTGTCATGGGTCATGGCAAAGAGGAATGCTCGCACCCCTTTTATAGCCAAGAGAATCAGAAGAGACGGTCTTAGAAGAGAACTGTGAGCTTTGCCTCCCTATACCCTGCTTTTCCCAGTCTGAGCGGCTTGACCACTGCTCACCACCGAAGACCTTGTCCCTACATCCCTGGTTCCCTTCCCAGACCCCAGCTGCTCTGTGCACCCAGAGACCCCAGCGCACCCCCTCCAGAGCAGTCCTCACGCTACCCTGATTGACTGGGTGCACCTGTCTCCCCAAGCAGCCTGGGAGCTCCTCTAGGGCAGAGATCATGCCCAACATTTCTTTATCTTCAGTGCGGTGCCTAAGGCCCCAGCATACAGGGTTCCCTCAGGGAAGGTGTGTGGAACTGACCAACCCCTGGGCTCAGGGACAGAAGTCCTATACGAGGGCTCTACAGGGTGGGCTGGAGGGCCATACCATTTCACCAGGTTTGACAGGTAGCAGATGTCCACGTCCTGAGGTGGCACTTTAGTAAAGCGAGCTGGGACGATGGACAGGCCGATAGCAAGCAGATCTGGCTGGCTGCAGACGTTACTACGATACAAACCATTTGCCAGCAGGCACAGCAGGTGAACCTGGGAAGATGGGGAAGACGGGTGGCTGAGAACTAGAGGGGTGTTTGCTGCCAAACCGAGAGGCATTTTGTGGGCAGGGGTTATCTGTTGTTCTATCTACATACGAGAAAGTAAAACCTCCCTGTCAGCCATTTCCCAAGACTTTGTCACCCTGTCCTCTTCCCTAGATACTTATTCCCTCACAGAAATAATCGAATCTCAAAGTTGCATACCACAAATATTTTTTCCTTCTTTTAGAGGCCTTGTCTTCTAGATAGATACTGTAGGATTGATGGATGATGTTCTACAATGTCTGGGGTTTGTTCCAGAAAGATCGGGAGGACAAGTGTTGGGGAAGAGAAGGCAGAGATGCGCAAGCGCCTGTAGCCATCCAAGCCGGGGTTGGCACGGGTTCATCACACTGCCAGGCCCCCACCCCTGCTCTAGAAGGGAAGAACCCAGCCCCTCGCACCGCAGACCCCACGTCTGCCCCCTCACCTGAGCTCCAACTGCTCCTCCACCTAATGAGATAATCACAGACTCCTCCCCATCCCTCCCAACAGCTTTACATCATTCCCCCTTCAAAACCGTCTTCCTTGTCCTCACCTATAATCTCCCCATTTCAGTCAACGGCTCCATCCTCCTCACTGAAGCTTTCAATCTGGGAGCCAGATGAACTCTTCCCTTTCTTTCATCTCCACCAAAAGGTACAAGCAGCACGGCTATCTCACATACCCCCCAAGGCTCCGGGGGGGTGGGTGTGTCT
Source organism: Proteles cristata cristata (assembly GCA_017311185.1). Classification (NCBI taxonomy): domain Eukaryota; kingdom Metazoa; phylum Chordata; class Mammalia; order Carnivora; family Hyaenidae; genus Proteles; species Proteles cristata. Next base: position 399,419 of record JAESUZ010003628.1, on the reverse strand, counting down.
TATCTCCTCACTGTCCTTGCTCTGCACTCATCTCACCTCCGTATTTCTGCGGCTGCTGCAGACACAGGGTCTCTGCTACCTCTTACATCTCTCCCTGCTCTGGCTGTAGGCTGATGATCAGAGGGATGTCTTCCCTCACTCTCCAGGGGCCTCCGACGCACATACCCTCCAAGATGTAGACATATCGGTCATCCAGCCACACCCTCTCAGCTCTGCCTGGGCAGTCTCCCCAGCCTCTGTCCTCGGCCCACTCCTCCCTGCCGCCCTTTCTCTTAAATAAAGCCCTCCTCCGCTGCTCAACCTACAGCAATCCCTTTCCTTATTACCAGGCTTGACTAAGAACTGACGTTCCGTGCACCACACCGCCCTGCCTTGACAGAGAGGACACTGTCCCTTCACCCCCTGCCCTTACCTTGTGTGTGTCCTCATGGACTTCTTTACTGAAACGGTTCATCATCCTCCGAAGATACGTCTCAAACTCCATTTTTATCCTTTCACTGCCATGCATATCAAAAAATCCAAGAGTGAAGTAGGAGATGGATAATACCTGGCCCCAGGACCCGGTCACTTCTGTTCCCTCGTAATGGCTCATGAGTAGCTCTCCTTGGTTTCCTGCACACGGCTGTGCAGGCAAATCTGAAAGCTGGCTATTCTCTGTAGACTTTTCTGGTCCTCCTCACCTGAAGGCCCATGACTTTCTCTACCAACACGCCTCATGGACAGGCTTTGAAGCGCACATTCTCCAAGCAGCCCTCTCTGCCTGTCTGACCTCCTGACTACAGATTCCCTCCTTAGCACAAGGACCTTTGTGTTACACTGGTGCACTCCTTTGTTGGTGCGGTTCTGCTGTAAAATCTCTCTCCTGCCCATGTTCCCTGCATCTGTAAGCCAACTTAACACTTCTTGAATGACTCCTATCATCTTCTTTCTTCGTGCCTAACGATATGCCCATTACAGAGTGGGACTCATTAGCCATTAACTACCAGGTATTGTGTTACACATTCCCAAGCCACCAGGGGATACAGTGGTCCGGGAACCTTGAGACGGAACAGGGGCTCCCTACCGTAGTGGGGCACTGCCTCAAGTCGTGCAGTGTGATATGGTGTGAAAAACATGAGTGTCAAGTTAGATGGAGAGTGTCAAGATTGGATCTTGGCTCATCCACTTCCTGCCTGAGTGACTCCTAAAATGTGACTCAATTACTCTGGGCCTGCAGGTCCTCATTCACACATTAACTTAAGTTTAAGTTAATGTACAACCCACAGAGTCCTTGGCACATAACAGATGTTTGGTAACTGAGAGTTTCCTCTCTCCATGCCCTGCCCCAGCCAGAGAACAAACAAAGTTTCCTATTCGAGTCCTCATGGTGAACCCAGGGCTCTCCCACCTCAGGCTCCCGACCACTTTGGTGCTCAGCCCTGGTCTCCTACATGTTTCTCAAAAGCTTTCGTTGTATAGCAGCTCTTGCTGATGATACATGACAGGAGTCTAGAAGCAAATGCCCAACCTTACCTTCTTTCTCTTGCTTTTGCCTGCTGGGGTGTTTCAATCTCTATCTCCACTGGCTTCACAGGCAGAACAGATTTAGAGAAGGCTGTGTTTTCTCCTGCATCACCCGGCACAGGCTCACTAAGTTCTATCAATGATAATTTTCAAAAATCAGTGACATTATAATAGCTATCACACTGAACAAAACTGAGTTCTGCTGAGATGGAAGGAGTAAGCAACAGGAGTCCCCTACTCCTACCACATTTTGAGTGCCTCAAAAACACCACAGACTGTGCTGTTTTACATTTATTGCTCATGGAACTTCATGGAACAGCAACCCAGAGACATAGGAAACTAAGGCACAGAAATACTGAGTTGAATTAAATACAGATCTCTGGGATCAGAGCTGACGCTCAAATGTGTACTTTAGCAGAGACTTAGTCTTTATCCAAGGAAAAAATAAAGCCAAAAAGAACAATTTCCTCTTCTCTATTTTACTACAATAAACATATATCACAATTTTGCTTTGTATAGAGGCCTGATTGAGGGGTCTTCCAGCCCCAATTGCAAACTTGTAATGACAAGGAATCTTTTTTTACCTCTTCTTTTTTTACCTCATTTTTTAACCCCCCCCCCCCCTTTTAACCTCTTTATCCCCTACATCACTTGTAAACACTGGCTGAAATAAACAAAATTCAATGAACTGGACCTGTGAATTTCATTAGCAAAGGCCCTTCTAAAGGGACTCTGGGTCCAGAGGCAGTGACATCCCGCTGGTAATGAACACACCTAATGCCAAGATCTGGTTTATATATACAGGTCCTGACTGAAATGAGCCAGGCCTTCCTGCAGAAACAAAAGTCTGGAGGTCTGGAGCAAGAAACATAGAGGGTGGGCCTGGAACATCTTCTCATGACGGAAACCAAAAATGTTCCCAAAAACCAATGAGGCCATGTCAAAAGGACATGGAAGGGTAGCTGGCTTAAAGGGGCTCCCATGAGCCAAATCTGGGACAATCTGAAGATTGAAAAGTATAACAATAATAACTGATAACATATTTGAACTTTTAAAATATCTGAGTCCCTACTGATACTCAACATAAATACAATTCTTAAAAGAGAAAGCTCTCCTTTACAGATCAAAGTCACCTGATGAACGTATATAAAATGATAGAATCAGAATATTCTGTTTTGCAATGCTCAATGTAATAATCTTTGACTCTGGAAAGATCAGTGCATACAAAACCATTAAGTAGGGACACCTGGGGGACTCAGTGAGCTAAGTGTTTGACTTCAGATCACAATCTCACTGTTTGTGAGTTTGAGCCCCACATCATGCTCTCTGTTGACAATGCAGAGTCTGCTTCGGATCCTCTGTCTCCCTCCACCTCCCTCCCTCTCTCACACACACAAAAAGAAATATTAAAAAAAACTCTTTAGTACCATCCAAGACAGTTAACTACAAAGGAAAAATGTACCTTTTCATTGTTACAATCTGGCAGGACCACCTTAGATAATCAAACTTAGCATCTCTAGTAGGACAACCTGATACTAGGTGCCTCTTAGTGGATGCAGTATTTTTTTTTAATTTTTTAAAAATGTTTTATTTATTTCTGAGAGAGAGAGAAAGGAAGACCATGTGAGCAGGGGAGGGTCAGAGAGAGAGACAGACACAGAATCTGAAACAGGCTCCAGGCTCTGAGCTAGCTGTCAGCACAGAGCCCGATGCAGGGCTCAAACCCACGAACCGTGAGATCATGACCTGAGCCAAAGCTGGACGCTTAACCAACTGAGCCACCCAGGCGCCCCTTAATGGATGCAGTATTAAGTACAAAACTCTGAAGTATTTTGCCAAGAAAATGAAAGTTTAACCTGAATTCAAGTAAACCTTACCTTGCAGTTTATAAGAAACCAGGAGACACTGAAACACATTACCACCACCCTGAAATGTCTGTTTGTCAAACAAAACAAAAGAAGAGGCCAGGACTCTTCAAAAACAGCAGTGCTACAAAAAGTAAAAAAAGGGGCTGAGCAGGGTGTACCATTCTAGACTAAAGGAGACTAAAGCGGTATAACCAAATACAGGGTTCACACCTTAGATCCTGGATTAGCAACAAACACAAAATAGCTAGGAAGGATATTTTTATAACATTGGGGGACTTTTCATCTTCTTAGGTGTAAAAACATTTTATCATGTAGGAAAACGTCTTACTCTTGAAGTACATGAAGTATTTACAAGCAAAGTGTCTGCAACTTACTTTCTTTTTAAATGTTTGTTTATTGGGGTGCCTGGGTGGCTTAGTCGGTTAAGCGTCCGACTTTCACTTAGGTCATGATCTCGCGGTTCGTGGCTTTGAGCCCCACGTCGGGCTCTGTGCTGACTGCCAGCTCAGAGCCTGGAGCCTGTTTCAGTCTGTGACTCCCTCTCTCTCTGACCCTCCCCTGCTCACGCTGTCTCTCTCTCTCTCCTAGAAATTAAAAATAAAAATAAAAATAAAAATAAAATGTTTATTTATTTTGAGAGAGAGAGCACTGCATGTGTGCAAGTGGGGGGTGGGGGGGTTGGCAGAGGGAGAGAGAGAATCCCAAGCAGGCTCTGTACTGTCAGCTCAGAGACCCACCCAGGCACCCTTGCAAATTACTTTCAAATGGTTCTACAATGTATATTTACAGAGAGAAAGACACGCTCAATATGACAAATGTTACAGTTAGTGAGCTCATTATGACAAATGCTACAGTTAGTGAATTTAGGTGGCATCTATGTACTACATTAAAAAAAATTAAAAAAAAACTTTTTTGTAGTTTTCAAAAATCATTTTCAAAATCAAAAGCTGGGACAGAATCAAGCAGACAGAAGGAATCAGGGATGGTAACATTAGCTGCCACTTACTGTGAATATATGATGCTCTACACACACTGTATTTACCAACCTTTCCTCCACCAATACCATTCTGGAGCCTAGCTTGTGCACAGCTCACAGGGAGCATTCAATGCTTGCTGAATATTATCAGGGAAAAAAACTCAGCTCTGACAGGTGGATTTACTCACTCACTCCGTTATAGGTGGCAAACCTGGGCTCTGAACCCAGATATCACTACTCTCAAAACCTGTGCACTTTCTACAAGATGACATTGCCTCTCTGTCTCACAATCTACTCCTGACAGCCACCAGAGGAAGACCATACCCTTTTGGAGACCTGGTCATGAATTTTTCCTTGCATCAAAAGCAAGTCCCTACTGTAACCTTCTCAGGTATTACTTAGCTTCAAAAGGAAACAACAGAATTGCAACTATGTGACATGCCTCCAACAGGAAAACATGATCACACAGCTCTGATGTTTTTACCTTCTACCTCTTCCCAATCATCTTCACTTTCTTCTTCATCGCTTCCTTCACAGCCACCTTTGTCCACAGCAGCCTCTCTCCTTGGATGGGGTGCCTTCTTGGGGGCGCTTGCAAAGTCCCTGTGTAAGATCACAGGAGGGAAGGTGAAGAAGTCTCCCATATCCTAGCGCTACATTTAAGCTGAACGGCATTGTAAGGACTCCTTCTATTTACTGAATTAATTTACTGTTCCAATTATTGAAAGATGACGTGTGAGCTGAACCTCGTATCCTCCATCAGTGTGAGCCTCAAGGGCTCCTCAAGATGTGCTCTGATCATCAGTCTAATGCTAGATGTGCTGCCAGACAGAAAGAACACAAGGACCCTACAACCTAGAGCTGTGTGAAGGGAAACACAGCTGTGCCTGCAGGTTGCTGGTACAGGGACAGTCAGAAGGAACCCCAACAAGAACGGGAGTCCTGGAAGTAAGAGCCGTGCTATCATACATGTGCAGGTGGACACCACGATGAAGGAGAGGGAATTTCCATTTGCTGACCCTACCATGAGCCACCTCAGATGATTATTTCTCCCCACTTTAAGAATTATGATGTAAGGGGACAGAAACTGGTAGAATTCTAACTTCAGAGTATGCAGGGATGTGACTATATGCGGGTATGTCATAAATAACAACAAAAGCATAGACAGCTGGCTAGTTGAGGAGTAAGTACATAGGTAAGTAGCTAGCTGACTACTGGCCCAGGATGAAATGGTTAATCCGTACATAACCTACATTTTGCAATTTCACATATAAAATATGTTTAGAACTCTGAGTTGCTTTTTAGCTTTCTTGTAATGTTCAAGAGTGGTAGCAAGTGAGAACATCATCTCAGATTTTAGCGCAGACACTTAAAGTAACCAATCCTGAGTCTTCAGCTCTAAAAATACACATTTTGCCTTTTTAGCCTGCCTCGCTCTCTCAAGGCCACAGAAACAAAAAAATCTCTCCTTAGAGTAAATGTAACGAAAATGTCCATGCACTGTGGGTTTGACTGCAGTCGACTCAACAGAGAGGGAAAGGCTAAGCTCCCAGAGCTTTAACTGACAGTATCCTGGTCTTTCTGTATGTGGATTTCACTGGAGAAAGAATTCAGCTAGTGGGGGAGAGGCAGCCAGGAAGCAGGAAGCTCAGAGATAGTCTCAGGAAAAGCCTCAGGGAAAAGGAGAGATGAACTGAGTGCAAAAGTGACCTGCTTCTTCACACTCCCGTCTACTGCTGCCCTCTCCTGGACCACTTTCCTCTGTCAGGACTGGAGGTTGCTGGAAAAGCCAACACCAAGATTGAAGATTTGTTTTTAAAGGGACCACTGCCTCTGCCTTTCCTCTTCCTCTTTTCCCCACAACTTTCCTGGGAGGTGGATGATCAAGTGTTCACTGGGCTTATAACCCCTGTTCACCACGTATTATTAAGAAAGTTCATTCACTGCAAAAATCTTGCTCCGTTTCTGCCAAACAAAAGGTCCTTCCCCAGATGCCACAGGGCACAGGAAAACGAACCAGGAGTGGTCTAGAACCTCTAGAACCTCTAGAAGCCTCGGAGAGCTTATAGGGGAGCAAGCCACAGTACGAGGCATGGGCACAAATAAGCGCAACATGAGGTAGACAAGCTACACTCTTAAGGGACACTGCAAGAAATCGCAGGAAAAGGGGGAAGAATCAACAAAGACTGTCAAGTGAATGGATTCTGATCCACACCTTCAAGGTGGAAGAAAACATTCCAGGTACAAGGAAGAATGAGCACAACTCAGGTGGGAAAGCAGCAGTGACAAGAAGTCCAGTTGGGTGGGAGGAGAGTGTGTTCGAGAACAGCGCGAGAGAGCGCTGGAAATGCAGCCAGCATTTCAGGCATCTAGTACCATGATGCAGTACAAAGAGCACTGGACCGCGAGTCAGAAGACCTGAGTCTCATCTGGTTTTTGCCACCATCTATCTAGCTGTGGGACCACAGATAAATGACTTTCTGCAAGTTGTCCTTGTCATCTGAAAGGTTTGAGAGGTAAATGATATACCCTTGAATAACACAGGGGATGGTGCAGTTGAAAATCTGCACAGAACTTCTGACTCCCCAAAACTACCACTCAGCTTCTGTTGACTCACCGATAACATAAACAGTCAATTAACACATATTTTGTATGTTACACGTCTCATATGCTGTAGTCTTACAATGAAGTCAGCTAGAGAAAAGAAAATGTTATTTGAAAAAAATCCACATCTAAGTGGACCTCTGCATTTCAAGCCTGGCTGTTCAACGGCCAACTATAATTGCTAAGAAGAATCATACTAGCGGTCTGGGCTCTAGCTGGAAGAGTTTGAAGATTCCATCTTGTGCCCAGATCCTAGTGACAAGCAAGAAGGAGAGGTTTTATTACTCACACTTCCCTGATGGAAGCAATCAAGCCCTGGCTGGAAGCTTTTCAGCCATCTCACCTGAGATCCTCCCCATCACTGAGGGCTTCATCCTTCACCTCGGCAGTTTCTGATTTAACAGTCACCTTGGCCGCTTTCTTTCTGGCTGGACTGTGTGTGGGGCTCCCGGGATCACCGCAGCCTCTCTTCCTCGTTTCTCGTGAAACTTTTGAGAGAAGGCTCCTCTTTAGAGGTTTCTCATCTTCCGAGACATCTAGACAACCACATGGAACATGAGGTAAGGGGCACAGGAAAGGTGGAGGTGGTGTGCCTTCACAGGCAGCTGATGAAAAGCCCCTTTCTGTCACCTCCCTCTAGGGCACATCTCCATCACCGGTCACAGCCCCGTGTGTTCAAAAACCAGTCTGCGGCCTCCTGTCTCCACCCCGCCTTACACCCGCACTCACAGTAAAAACCCACTTTCATCAGCATCTTATTTGACTCCTCCTGGGACTAGAGAGCCTGCACGTGACTCAAAAATCTGGCTTCCAAATCTCAAACTGCACCTAATATCCAGGAAGGAAAACACATCAATCTGCTATGAGCACCCTGCTTATTTACTAGCTGCCAAGACTAGTTATTTATTTTAAGGGTAACCCACTTCTATTAAGTGAAATGTGTGGAGTTCATTAACATGTCCAAGTTTTACCACAACACTACTGCTACTGATCCATGTTTTTGCCGCCTTTCAAAACCAAACCCTGCTCGATACATACTTATGAAACCGTTCCAATCTAACCCAAAGGCACTCATGTATCAACTGTCTTGGCAAACTTAGGGTTGGAGTAAGGCAGTAGTAATTCAAAAATACCTTTATTTCCTTAAAATAATTAGTGTTGGCTTTTGTTAAAGGGAAATTTAAAAAATGCACAAGCTGTTGGCTTTAGTTAAATCAGGGTATCTAAAAGTATGGTCTGTTTCTTAACATGTTTCAATAAATCAACTTTTAATAAGTAATAATATGGGAGGGGAAGATAACTTCTATTTTGCAAATATGTTCATAAAAATAATCAATCCTGAATCTGAAATAAAGCATCTTCCTTTGCCTTTGCATGGCTCTGCTTCAATTAATTTTGGAAAACAAAAATACTTTAGCCTTTACTGAGGTTGAGCAATATTAACCTAATATCAGATTGACTGTTCTCATTTATGGTTTGTCTTACTGATTCTGTGGATACAGACCTATATTCCCCAAGAATATGCTTTTGCAGGGGGAAAACTCTCCCTTTTGATCTAAATCAAATCACAATTTTCATAAATTTCTCATTACAGAGGGGCATATGTTCTAATGCTAGATAAAATCACTGACTAGTTTCTTTAGAAAGTTTTATAAAGGGAATCTATGCATTCTCATGTTTTGAACATTTTAATGGAAACATAAAAAATTTCAAAGTTATTTAGAATCTGGAGACACTTCTTACTCCATGGCCAGAAGCTGCTCGAGGGTTTTTGACTCCTTGAAATCGGAATTTCTGGATCTTACAATGCTTCTTAGCCTTCTATGAGTAGATAGGAAACAGAGGTGTGAAACACTTCATTGTTACTAATCTGAAAATGCAGGTGGGAAGATAGCTTAAAAGCACTGTTTCCTCGTCACCAAACATGATTGGTTAAAAAGCACAATTGTGTGCTCTGTGCTTTGAAGAGAGAGGTAGAGGAGTTAAAAGGGGGGCAAGAATGGAAACCAAAATATACCTGTGAATCAAAAAAGAATGTCCATAGTTTCACCATTTCACACAGTAATCCCCCTTAGCCATAGTTCCAGTTACCCACTAAACCCACTGCTCAACTGTAGTGAGGCAGATGAGCCTTCTGACAAACCTACATCGGCTGAACCTATAGAAGCTAGCCCATCTGATTACCTGGCATGGACCGTGGCAGATGCTTCTAGCTCACTCACAATCATAACTACCCTGAAAGGTAGTATTGTGTTTTAGCGATGAGGTTCAGAGAGGTACACTACTTGTCCAAAATAATTTACACAAGTGCACAGAACTACTAAGCAGCCCGAACCTGGAGTCCAGATCCAGGTTTTAGCTGGAAGAAATGGTTCCCAAGCAGGTGGCATTTCCATCAGAGTAAGACTTTTTAACTTCTGAATTGCCACATATTCAGAATACATTCCCACTGACTGGAATAACAACACTTTTCACAGCCACTTGCTGAAACGTTACCCATTCTTAAAAGTCACAGATCAAACGTGACTCCTTCAGAGAGCATGTCCCCATCTCTCCAGTCAAACTTGATTGTTCTTTCAAAAGCCACATAGCACACTACCTTCTTCCAAGATATCACACTGTCTTGAACAATTTTCGTAAATGGCAACACTAACATACGCTAAGCTCCTCCAAGTAATGTCTGCCTCCCATGTCACCTCGCTTGTGTGCAGCACATATTGGTACTCAGAATGTTATCTGAATGAGTAAATGAATCAAATGGAACTCGCAATGTTAACTGTGAGGTAAATTACCTTCTAAGTTTAGAAATGACTTCCATTTGCCTATTTACTAATGGATAATGAACTTATATAAAAAGAATCATAAAATAGAACCTAGTGTCATAGGAGCCCTTGCTGATTACCTAAACTTCTATTCAGATTATTTTAGGAACCCCAGAAATCCCTTTTACAGCATGCACTATGCAATTATTAAAAACGTTTATTGAGTACTCAGTATATGCAGGGAAGAGGGAGAGGAGAATACAGGACATAACAAAAAATAAAACACATTTGCATAGACTTAAATGGTAGTAAGACACACCATCCAAAAAGGAAGCAAATAAATTAACAAGATCACTACATTATGGAACAGAGGCTGTGAGGGCCTGTGAGGACCTGGCGAAGATCCCCTTAGATCAGACACTCAAAGCAGTGTGCGTTCGCATGTGAAGGTACCGAAGAAATCAGCCACCCTAGAGCCACGGAAAAACATTCCAGGCAGAAGGATCATCAAAGGCAAAGGCTCAAGGTGAAAAATAACATGGCATACTTGAGGAACAGAAAGGAAGCCAAGAAGCAGGTTATCTGGCAAAGAAATGAGTCGTAGAAGACAACAGAAGTAGCAGCAGCCAAATCATGTAAGGTCTTGCATGACACGGTAAGGAATTTGGATTTTAGGCCAAGAGCAATGGGAAGCTACAGGTTTGAAGTAGGAACATGGCATGATCTGATTTTTTTTTAATCATTTGGGCTGCTGGGTGGAAAACCATTGCAGGGGGATAGAGGGAAGTAAGGAGACCAGTAAAGAAGCAACTGCGGTCCTTCAACTGAAAAGTGATGGTGGCTCAGGAAGGGACTGTGACCACGGAAATAAAGAGAAGTGGAGAGATCTGAGATACAACTGAGGTTGGGTTGGTGGAACTTGCTGATTAGATGGGTATGTGTAATGAAAGGGAGGGCTCTGCTTTAACAGGTGGTTGAAGGGATCATTTATTGAATGGGAAAAGGCGGGGGAAGAAACAAGCTTAAAGGGGAAAATCAAGAGTTTTGCTTTGCTCATGACGAATATAAGAAACCTATCCGATATCCAGGTGGAGAAGTCAGGCTGCATCTGAATCTGGAACTCTAGGTGAGATTTAACTGAAGATATTATTCTGGGCAGTCCGCACACTACAGCACTCTGGTCCATCCGACTTCTGGGGCCACAAAATAACTGTAATGCCTTTTCCCCTATTCTGCCGTTTGCATCTGCAGGAGGCTGGACAGTATCCTGTGGGCAACAGGGAGCAGGAAAGAGGCAACGCCGGCGAGCCAGTGGTCAGGTTGAGCTCCAGGGGAACCCCCAGAGCGCATCCGTCCTCCCGAGGACTAAAGCACAGCGATGTCGGTGAGGACCCGGGCGGCTCTACAACCGCCCGCCTCTCCCGGCCGCCGTAACGCCGGCTCTGCTCAGGGAAGACAGAATATTCTCCGCGCCCTACCTCCAGAAGTCTACCACCCCACCCCCCACCCCCCGCGCTCCCCGGACCTTGTTTCCTGCCCTCTTCTAGCATCTTCCCCTAAGCCCAACCCGGTGTTGCTCTCACCCGCTTCCTTCTCCTCACGTCGGGCCGTGCTCTTGCCCTTGGCCTTCCGCCCGCACGGTTCACGTCTCTGCTGCTTCCTCCCAGCCGCACGACTCCGCACCATGTTGCCCGGGCAAGACTCCTGAGGAGACTGACGTACCAAGCCGCGGGAAAGGGAGCTCAAGCTCGGCTTTCAGCGGGGCGAGGCACGGCTAGCCGTTTCCTAATTGGCCAAGTCTACGCCGATGAAGCTCCGCCCCAGCCTCAAAAGACCAATGCAAACTGTACGAACCAAGAACCCAAAGCGAAATTCTCCCCACTTCCGGCTCATTTTAGTATCGCATTTCCGGAGGCAGTGGCCGGGAGGGCGGGCAGATGCGAGCGGCTCGCGTATTCTCGCGAGAGGCAGCAAAGAGCGCAGGGTTTGAAACATGGCGGACGACGTCGACCAGGTGAGTGTATTGAACTGCTCGCTCCAGAGCGGCTTTTCCACTGCTAGCCCTCCCCGTGCTCAGCTTTGCGTCTCAGGGCTCGAAACTTTCTCCAGGCTCACCGGAAGGTGGTCTTCTTACCGTCCTGTTTCTAGGTAATCACGGCTTTAAATCGACCGCTTGGTAACCGCGCCCCCTCCGAATTTTGTCTCGGGCCCTGAGACAGTTTCCCCTCCGAAGCCCGCCTGAAAACTAACTATTCTTCACGCTCGTCACTTCCTTTCCCTTGTATCTCATCTTCATCTGTAGTATGGAAATAGTTATCCCTGCCTGCCTTACGGAGCTGTCAGGATCCTAATAGGAAAAGTGATGGTAAAGTTAAATAATTATTATTACTGAGCGCGACGGTTGTTACTCGTTCAACAAGTGAGTAGTAAACATCATGTCGTGTGGTTAGACACCCCTCTAAGCGCCAGGGACACCGGCATTGACAAACGTGATCCCTGTCCCCATTTGGAGCTTAGGTTCAAGCAGATAAGTAAACAAACGTGCAATATGTAAGAATTGTGATGTGGTGTGAAGAAAACAAGCAAGGAAGTGGCATATAAAGTAATTTGATGGTCCTCTAGGCTTCCTCATCTTCTCTTCGTTTCCTGAAAATGCTCTTCCTAAGATATATTTGTGGATCAGACCACAACTTAGCTTTCTCCTGAAATCTCCCCTCCTCAGTGAGGATTTATCTGACCACCCGCAAAAATAGCACTCTTTCCCAGTCTGCTTCATTTTTCTTCATAACATGTTGTTTGTTCATATCATTTATACCCTTCGTTGTTCAATGTCTGTCTTTTTCCCCACTAGAGTGTGAGATCCTTGAAAGCAGGGTTTTGTTCACCTTTCTGTCCTCCAGGTTCAGAACAGTGCTGGAAACACTGAACAAATATTTATTGAGCGAATGAGTAGGTTAATCAGAGAGGCTTCTTTGAAAAGGCAGATTTAAAAATACAGGATGAAAAGTATGAATAGTGGGCATTCTAGACTAAAGCCAGAGGAGCAGTACGTCTCTGTGGTGTGTATATGATTATAGAATTACTATGTATCTATTTTTATACCTCTCCCCACTAGAATGAACTCCTTGAGGGAGTTCTGACCTCTCTATTGTGATGTAGTAGGTGGTTAGCTGATCCCGGACAGTCACCTGTTTTATTGGGGTTGGGGACCATTGGAGGATAGGATTTTTTTCTTTTTTCAGTCTCCCTTTTTTAAAACCTTGGAGTCTGTAACATTCAGTCACATTCTGCCACTGGCCTGATGTGCTCACCGAGGAAAATCCTTGAATAATCTTACCAACTTTCCTGCCTTCACCCATCCCTTACGTTTGGATGACTCCAAATCATCCTAGCCCCGATCTCTCGGGACCTATATTTCCAGCAGTTCTTTAATTGGAAATAACAGGAACCATTTATAAGTACTTTCAGTTTGCCAGGTACTGTGGGCAAGTTGAGTTTAGGGTGCCAACTGGCCAGGAGGATGAATATATTGAGCAGGCAGTATAGACTGCTGGTTGAAAGCACTAGTTTTGAAATCAGGCAGTGTGGGTTCAGCTCTTGAATCTGAAACTTATAAACTCAGATAAAACAAAATCATGGCATCTCTAACTATCAGCATCCTTGTTTGTAAAACGAGGAAGCCATAATCTTCACAATACTTGTGAGGACTGGATGAGCTAATGTATTAAATTAATGTAGTAAGTGTATTCATGATGGTACCTGGCAAACTGAAAGTACTTATAAATGGTTCCTGTTATTTCCAATTAAAGAACTGCTGGAAATATAGGTCCCAGAGAGATCAGGGCTAGGATGACAGTCACACAGGACAGCAATGACTTGAACACTCTCCAGTACTAATTACTAAGCCTGTTTCTTTAATCAGCAACAAACTACCAACACAGTAGAGGAGCCCCTGGATCTCATCAGGCTCAGCCTGGATGAGCGAATTTATGTGAAAATGAGAAATGACAGAGAGCTTCGAGGCAGATTACACGTAAGTAAATTTATCAAATTACCTTGAAATCAAAATACTCTTTGTCATGCCTTCCTCCCACTACCCGCTTGAGGTATAAACACTGTCCAATGTAGAAGAGTATTTTGAGTGAAGATAAGAAGGTGAAGGTTACCCATATTTCTACAAGTTGAGTACAACTGCATTTAATTCACGTATTTAATATTTTTTTAACAGAAATGATATGTTTATTAAAGAACATTTTCATTTCTTCTGTTTATTTGTAAATAGCATTTATTCTCCATTATTTAAATATTCTATCAGTTACTGATATGTACATGGATTTGTGTTTTCTTGTAAGAAAAATTAAATAGCACAGAAGTACATAGAGTACAGGTGAAATCCATTTTTTTCTTTTGCTACCCACTGAGAAGTTGAGTCTGTGGCCTTTTAGATCTTATCTATATATTTACACATATATACTTACAAATGTGATCACGTGAATGTATTTGCACTATATATCCCACCTCTAAATAAAAATGGGATCTTGCTATATGTATTTTGGAACAGCTTTCTTTTTCACTTAATCTTTCTTGGAAATTATTGATCATGAGTGCATATAAATCTCCCTTTTGTCTTTTTTTTTTTTTTTGGAGAGACAGAATGAGTATGAGCCAGGGAGAGTGGCAGAGGAAAGGGAGAGAATCTTAAGCAGGCTCCATGCTCAGTGCAGAGCCTGATCCCAACACCTTGGGATCATGACCTGAGCTGAAATCAAGAGTTGGACACTCAACTGACTGAGACACCCAGGCACGCCTCCTTTATTCTTTAAAACGACCGCATAGAATTCTGTGTATTCTAAAAGTGGTTTTTAGATTGTTGTCCATTTCTTGCTGATATACATAAGTCTGCAGTATGTATTTTTATACATATTTCTTTGTGTACATCTGCACATATTTCTATAGGATTGGTCCCTTAAAGTGGTCCTATTTATTCATAAAGAGAGTATACTGAAGATTTTGTCTTTTCTTGACAACTTGTCATTCTGCTGTGTATATTGTTTTTATTACTGTCATTATAGCTAAAAGAGCTAATATTTATTGAGCATTAATTACATTCCAGGTGCTCTTATTATATGTGTTTTTGTATGTATGTCTCTTTTAACCTTTATAACAACTCTATGAAGGTAGATACTAATTAGACTGGTTATGCTAAGTTACTTGCTTAAGTTAACATAGCCAGTAAAGGAAGGTCCAGAATATGAACCGAGGCAATCTGACTGCAGCCTCATATTCTTTTTTTTTTACACAAATAGTTTATTGTCAAATTGGTTTCCATATAACACCCAGTGCTCATCCCAACAAGTGCCCTCCTCCATGCCCATCTCCCCCCTCCCCACCACGTCCATCAGTCCTGAGTTTGTTTCTCAGCATTCAAGAGTCTCTCATGGTTTGCCTCTCTCCCTTTCCCCCACCATTTCCCCCCTTCTCCCCCATGGTCCTCACTTTAGTTCCTCCTAATCCTCCTATACGTGCATATGATATTTGTCCTTCTCTGCCTGACTTATTTCGCTAAGCATAACACCCTCAAGGTCCATCCATGTTGCTACACATGGCCAGATTTCATTGTTTCTCATTGCCATGTAGTATCCTATGGTATAGATAAACCACATCTTCTTGATCCATTCGTGCATTGATGGACACTTAGGCTCTTTCCATGTTTTAGCTATTGTTGAGAGTGGTGCTAGGAACATTGGGGTACATGTGCTCCTATGTATTAGCATTTCTGTATCCCTTGGGTAAATTCCTAGCAGTGGTATTGCTGGGTCATAGGGGAGTTCTATTGTTAGTTTCCTGAGGAACCTCCACACTGTTTTCCAGAGGGGCTGCACCAGTTTGCATTCCCACCAACAGTGTAGGAGTGCAGCCCCATATTCCTAAGTACTTTGATTTTACCTTCCATAAAACCTAAAGGTAAAGAATGTCCTATACTTGAAAAGGAAGTAGAGACCTAGGGAGACAGTAATCTTTAAGGTACACCTACCTTTTTGAGAAGAGGAACACCAGGAAATGGAAGAGTGGCAACTTTACCAAGAAAAATAGAATTGCACTTAATCCACTGGGCCAGTGGCACATGGAGAGACTTCCCAGGACAGATATGTTGCCTTAGTTCTTGGACGCTTTAGCTCCCTATTAGACTTGATTGCCTCTATACCAAATGGCCCCCAACGTTTTGTTTGTTTTCTGACCTCATCTATAGATTTTTGCTCTTGTTGGCGTGCTTTGCTAGCAACGGCTGCTATGTGGGTGGTTGGCTACTTATATTTTGATATGAGCTGGTAAACCATTTAATACTTTGTTACAAGTAAGCATGAGTGAGGGGCACCTGCGTGGCTTAGTCGGTTGAGCATCCAACTCTTGATTTCAGCTCAGGTCATGATCCCAGGGTGGTGGGATTGAGCCCCATATTGGGCTTTCACACTGAGCTTGGAGCCTCCTTAAGATTCTCTCCCTCTCCCTGCTTCCGTCCCTCAAATGAAAAATAAAATAAATTTTAAAAAAAGAAGTAAGCATAAGTGGGACCCTGGACAAGGCCCCTGGAGATTCACTTTTTAGTAAAATACATGAACTTTAGAGTTTGGATTGAGGCTATCGCTGAATATCGGGATTGCAACATTTGTTGATTGAGCCCACAAGTGCCAAACACAGTTTATTTTGGCCAGGTTTTAAGTGGGCAGGGTGTTGCTTTACTGATGTTACATGGTGTTGTTTAGTTTAGGACAGGGCAGTGTTGAATGGTAGTGTCTTGTCTTGTGCTTTGGGGAGGCTACAGTGCCATCTTCTTTCCAGTTAAAGAATCTTACTACCTTTTATTGTAAATGATGGGACTGCTGTGGATGACCAGCATGGTGGACATATTCAAAAATAATAAGTTCAAATTATTTTGAGTAAATTCATTTTGGGCTATATAAACAGCTTTGCATTTTTATCAGGTCAGTTAACTTGTCACTGGAAATAATTTGTAAAGAAACAGTGTATTAATACAGGAGAATTATTTTTTATTTGTGTGTAAAAGTTAGTGGTGTAAATATTGTGCATAAGCCCTGTTCGTTTCTTAATTTGATTACTAAATTTCCTGGTCCCTCACCTTTCCACTGCAGGCTTATGATCAGCATTTAAATATGATCTTGGGAGATGTGGAAGAGACTGTGACTACCATAGAAATTGATGAGGAAACATACGAAGAGATATATAAAGTAAGTCATGGAATTTTGTTCTTCACTTTTAAAATGTCAATTGTTCTCAACATCCAACAGCTTAACACTTATTTTATAAAAAGCCTGTCATGATTTAACATGATTTAACCTACTTGTGGACTTTGTAAAGTATAGCTATCAAAAGTAAAGACTTTAGGGTCATACGGACCTAATTTACAGTGCTGGTGTGGCCATGTCCCACTGGGGTATGTTGCCAGTGAGTTAATGTGGCAGATTTAAGTTCCTCATTTTTAAACAAGAATATTACCACTTACATCTTCGGGTTGCCAGGATTCACTGATATATGTCAGTGTAAGATGCCCGTGTGTGTTAGTCTGTAAGTGTAGTGCTGGACAGTGTGCCTTGTTTGATGTGAATTTAAGGTGTTAATAATTAATAAAAACTAACTCAGAAATTTTAAAATATGAACTCAGTAATAATGAGCCTATTACGAGTTGACTTGCTAAAACAAAATAGTTAGTGAGAAATGTCTTTGTTCAACTGTTTTGCAAAGTTCTTTAATGCCTGGCTTAATTGATGACACCTAGATTCTCACATCTTTTTCTGCATTTAATCTGTTATGGTATGTCATAGTTGAAGAAAATCCATCCTCACAGGTAGTTAGAAAAGGGAGGAGAATTTTTTGTGGGTGTTTGCCTCTGATGCTACATTAAAACTCAACAAGTGGTAGTTTCTTAAAGGTTAGTTGCAGTGTGGAATCTGAGACCACATCAGTGAACTTTTCATACTCTTCCTATATGCGAATTCATTGGTCTATTTTGTCCTTTGAATGGATCGTTTACATTGCGTGATTTTGTAACATCAAGCACTGGTCATTTGGAAAATATTAGTTCGTGGAGCCATGCAGATCTTCTGAATGTCGGCACATTTCATTGTTCAATGTAAAAAAAAAGGAAATCACGTACGTCTTTTAAGTATTGGGAATCCAGTCTTTGACCCTTCTAGAGTATAGTGGTTTAAAATGCAGATTAAGATTGCAGGACTGGATTTAAGTCTTGACTCCCTTGCTTACCAGCTATTGTATCAAACTACGGAACCTGTCTGTGACTAAGTCTCCTTGTCTGTAAATTGGGGATGGTAATAGGACCCACTTTATACAGTTATTACGATTCACTGAGAGGTTACACAGAAAGCCTTCAGATTAGTGACAGGCACATAGTAAGTGTTCAATCTGTTAGCCATTTTTGGTTTTTGTATTTCTGCTTTATGCTGCCTTGCCTTCTGTCTTCAACGACTATTGACTCCTTTGCGAATTTTCTTTCTCCCTCAGAACATGAGTTTTTACATTTTTAACCTACATGTCTTGTTTTCCTCTCAGAGATGTCATTTAGTGACTTGGAGTCCATAACAGTAATCAGTACAGCACCAAAGCTTGAGTTCTTCACAGATCTGGGCTCACATTTTTGCTGCTGGTGATTAGTTTCATGACCTTGAGCAAGTTAGAGAAACTACCTAAGCCTTAGGGGGACCTCTTTTGAAAATGACAGTAACCATGCCTGCCTCCCAGGGCTATAACAAGATGCACTAAATTTGGTGTATGTAAAGCTGTGGCATGTGGTATTGGTAGCTAATATGATTGTGGATCAGTCTGTGTCTCCAGTTTCTTTTCTGAGCTTCACTCTTTCATATCCAATATTCTAATTAAAAATGTTTTCACTGTGGATGTTATCCTGAACTCAGTACATCTATAAGTAAATTCTTTTGAAGCTGCTCTTCACCTTCAAAATGAGGTCATTCTTGGGGCTCCTGGGTGACTTAGTCGGTTAAGTGTCCGACTTTCTCTTAGTTCATGATCCTGCGGTTCGTGGGTTTGAGCCCCGCATCGGGCTCTGTGCTGACTGCCAGCTCAGAGCCTGGAGCCTGTTTCAGTCTGTGACTCCCTCTCTCTCTGACCCTCCCCTGCTCACACTGTCTCTCTCTCTCTCCTAGAAATAAATAAAACATAAAAAAAAATTTTTTAATAAAACAAAATGAGGTCATTCTCCATTCCCTATTTCTATTCATGATTCACAAATCTCAGAATTTTCTTGGACTTCTCTCTTTCAGTCACATTGATCAATAGCTAATTCAGTTGATTCTTCACATTGCTTTAAATGTGTCCTTCCTTCTCTTTCCCATCGCCATGGCTGTAGCTCAGGCACTTCTCATGCCCCCTCCATTTCAGCCCATGCACAACTGATTGCCAAAGTAATTGTCCTCAAATAATGCTTTCATTTGTTACAGTCATGCTTAGAGACATTTAAGGCATTCTGTGGCCTGTAGAGCAAAGCACAAGTTCATACTAGGTTAAGACTGATTGGAACTTTCCAGTTTCCTCTCTGATGACTTCTCTGGCCAAGTTGGTCCACTTACTGTCGTCAGAGTGCGCCCTCTATAGTTCTGTTTCTGTCTTTACCATAATATACCCCCTAGCTGGAATGTCTACCCTTGTCCCTTTCTTGCAAAGCCTTTTTCAAGAACTGCCTTAGTGCTTACTCTTCAGTGACACTTTCTCTGACCATCTGGACCTTCTTTCTTCCTTTGTTCATTTCCTCTTTTGGTTGGATTTTCTAACTTTTGGCACTCAGCTGACACTGATCTTACACACTGCTCATTTCTGTATTTCTTTTCATCTTGTGAGCTGTTCAATAGCAGAGCCCAGGACATTTTTCATTCTATTGCCCATAGTTCCATGTTACCTATAGACAATAAGTGTATGCACAGGTTGTTAGAGGAATATGGGGTAGGGGCGGGAGTAGAGATGACAAAGTACAGATCTTCCTGGACTTACCATGAGGTTACAGACTGACAAACCCACTATAAGTTGCGAATGCATTTGAAATACCTACCAAACATCATAGCTTAGACTAGCCTGCCTTAAACATGCTCAGAACACTTAGATTAGCTTACAGTTGCCCAGAATCACCTACTGCAAAGCCTATTTTATAAAGTATTGAATAATCCACGTAGTACTGAAAGTGAAAAACAGAGTGGTTGTGAGTGTATTGGTTGTTCACTCTCAATCACATGGCTGACTGGGAGCTGGGCTACTGTCATCGCCCAGCATCATGAGAGAGTATCAGACTGTATATTATTAAGTCCAGGAAAAGATCAAAATTCAGTTTTGAAGTCCAGTTAGTAGTGAATGCTTTTTGCTTTTGCACCATAGTAAAGTCAAAAAGTAATAAGTCAAGAAACAAAAAAAGGAGATAAAAGCAGAGAGAAAACATCCAGGAAGAGAATAGAGAAGGAAAAGGGAACTAATACATGTGGAATAACTGTTGTATGCCAAAGATTTGCATGTTTTATTACATTTAATTAGGTAACACTGAGGTCAGTGGTGTTACTCCCGTTTTCTAGCTGAGGTGACCACGTTCAGCTAGGAAGGGATCTCATAGGGATTTCCAACTCCAGCCTAACTGACTTTGAAGCCTGGAGGGTTCGTTCCTCTGTATTAAGGCCTAAAGCTCAGAGTAATTGATGATGGAATTGATGGACAGTGAAACCTTAAGTTAGCAGGATAGCACTAAGTTCTTCCAGATAGCTCAGCAGCAGCTGAGCTAACATAGGAAGACTGCCTATCATAAATCTCTAGGATCTGGCATGCCATGCTTGGTCCCTGCCACTGTGGGCTTTAAAACTAATTCAGAAAGTGCCCAGTATACAGAAAAATTGTGGGTGCCTTGAATATGAGCAATCATGCAAAATATCTTCAGAGAGATAACACCAGATGTAAAAAAGTGTTCTATCATAATATTAACTTACTCTGATAGACAAGTGGAAATGGGAGAGGTTGAGAACTAACCTTTGGTGAATGCCCGCTGTATGTCAAGCACTGTGCTGTCCATTTTGTATACATCGTATTTAATTCTAACAGTTTTGTAAAATAGACCCAGGTTAAAGCTAATGGACATTGCTGTCTCTCAGCAAGTGTATAATATGCAGCATTTCCCAAACTTCTATAACCATAGTACTCCATCGTAAGAATACACATTGCTACATATCAAATTACTCAAACTTAGAGGCTTAAAAAGCACATACATTTATTAGTTCACCGTTTCTGTAGGTCAGGTATCCAGGCATAGCTAAGCTGGATCTTCTGCTTCAAGGGTCTTTGATGAGGCTACATGAGGGCTAGAGTCTCATCTGAAGGCTCAGCTGGGGAAGAATCTGCTTCTGATCTCACATGGTTGTTGGCAAGATTCACTTCCTCAAGGGTTGTTGGCCTGAGAGCCTCAGTTCTTTGCTATGTAGATCTCTACTACCTGGAAGCTAGCTTCATCAAAGCTAGCAAGAGAGTTGGCTAACAGGACGGCACTCACTATCTTATGTGACCTAATCATGATAGTGATATCCCATGACCTTCACAGTATTCTGTTGGTTAGAAGCAAAGCATAAGTTTCACCCACAGTCAGAGAGAGATACACAATGGTGTGGTGTGAACATCAAGAGGCACAAGTCCATTAAGGACAGTCATAGAAGCTACTTGCCTTGTAGAATGCTGCCATATCATTTCTGTTCACTGAATCTCCAGAAAAACATAATTGAATTAATGAAGAATCATCACAGGTGAAGTGGATTCCATCTGAAGGTAAGGAAAGAAGCTTTTTAGTTCAGAAATGTGACCACCAAGGAAGGTATTTGAGTAAAATATATCAGTTATTTTGATGAGCACAGGCTCCTTCACTAAACTTGCTGTCCTAGAATAAGATGCACCTTTTGCATCTAGGAATCCAGAAGGAAGTGTTGCTTCATTATAGATAGCAGTCCTATGACACTTGTTTCTTGGAGACTGATTCTGAGTGTGCTCCTTCAAGCAGTATTGGCATCACCCTTGAACGTGCTTGAAATGCAAACTGATGGGCCACACCCTGACCTACTAAATAAGACTCTGGGCTTGGAGCCTAGGAAACTGTCATAAGGAGCTGTTAAAGAGGTGATTCTTTATGCACATTATAATTTGAGAGCCACTGCCTGAGAGAGTGTTATCTAAGGAAGAGTTAGATCACTTCTTGGATGACAGATAAGTATACTTGAGTTTAGTATGTTAAACTTACAAGTATTACTTGAACTTATTCTTAGGGGTTCTCCTTGTAGGTTTAGTTCAGTACCCAAGAAGCCCATAAAACATGAGTTTTACATTTAAAGCAAGTTTTAAAAACACAGCTGTCTTGAGCACACTATGAAGACACATAAGTTGTGTCTTCATGATGTCAGTTTAATTCAGTCATAAAGCAGGGTTAACATAATTCTAAAGCAGGCTCAGGATTCCCAACACAATGACACTGCACCACGCAATCCACCTGGCTTCTTACGTGGCATACAAAGCAGAACACAAGACAGTTTACACAGCAAACAAGGCAACACACAGGGGCAGGACATTAAGGAACCAAATGCAAGGTCAGCATGTGCGCGCACAGTGAGATGAGGCCTTGGTCCCATTCGGGTCATCTCTTGGCACTCACTGCTCATTCTGTTCAAGTGGAGCCTTTGGCACCCTCCACCTTTCTGAAGTGGTCGCACAGGGGTCAGTGTCTGTGACAGCTTGCTGCAAAAATCCTCCTTTTTAAAGGGATTTAATCAGCGTTGGGCCCCTGCAGACCTCCTCTGCTTCTGCGGGGTCCTTGTCTCAGGGATATCTGGCAGCTGCAGTACCCGTGGCTGCTTGCGTCATTGCTTGACACAGGTCCCTGCTTGATATGAGTGACTCCATCTTGATCTCTATGGCAACTATTATTAATATTTTTGTTCTCTCTGTCAAATCCACATGTGGCCACTTGTGGTATAGAGTCCTAGAACCTAAAAAGGATGAATTAATTATTGTTGCCCCTCCCATGGCCATTATAGTGGAGCAGGGACAGAATTTTCAGCAAAAAGGAAGGAAGGAAGGGAGGGAGGGAGGAAGGAAGGAAGGAAAGAAGGAAGAAAAGAAAGGCAGGCAGGCCTGCCTTTAGAAAAGAGAAGAATGGATATTTGGGACATACTTAGACAAAAAAATTATTTTCTGTTTATCTAGAATTGAAATTTAATTGAGCACTCTATTTGCTGAATCTGGCAACCCTAAATGCGGCTGCAGAGTTTTCACAGCCAAGTACTCACTTATACTGAGTGAAGACGGAAGACTGAAAAATAGTCAAAGCCTTTGTAGCCAGGCTATGGCTTCTTTGAATGCAATTTCTTTAAAAGCTTAGGACTTTGTGTGCATCTGATCTGTTCATTTCCAATCAATTCTATGGGCCAGTAACCTCAACGTTCTTGCGTACATATAACCTGTAGATGCCTCTTTTTATTTCTTGAGTTCCTTCCCACCGTTCTTTTCCCCTTAATTAATGTTGACCCTTAGGGTATTTGCTAAAGTAAATTTGGGTGGGAAAGCAGCACCCTTAATCTGATCCTTGCCTCAGGGCTGAGTCTGTTTAACTGAGAAGATTTGCTGGGCTTCAGTCCACAAAGCTTTTATTCCTGTTTATTGTCTATAGTTTGGAATCTAAAAACTGTTGGCTCTTCAAACCCTATGAATCCTATGTCTTGTAATTTCTGCTTGAAAACCAGCTAGTTCTTGCCTTGGGCTCATCTCTTACACTGCCTTTCTAAATGTATCAGGTTAACAGCAACTAACATTTGGCTTGTTCTAACCTCTTTCCCTACAACCTGTAGGTTAGAGGGGCCCTTGGGCTACCTTCCAAGCCATTGCAGGCAACAGTTTTACCTAATGTTTTGCCACGGTGTAAAAGGAAGTCAAATACTTGTATTCCAAATCTGTCTCCTCACTTAAACTTAGGTTCCCCTGTAGGCTAGTGCTCCAAGGTGTTCATTCCACAGACGTGAGTGCAGTAGTAGCACATAGGAGCAACATGTAATGGCTCAATACAGCACGATTTTATTTCTCACCCACGTAACAGTCCTGAGCAGAGTTCTAGTTCAGCATGATACCTTTCTTCCAGGTACATAATCAAGGACCCAGTCTTCCTCTGCCTTACGGCTCTTCCATCTCCTGAGTTCCTTATCTGAGTCCACCTAGTCATGTGAGGAAGACCACAGAGGGGCATTTATGGGAGATTGGTGGGGCAGCCTAGTAACTTTGTGTACTTCCCACTGGTTAAAACCCAATCTCATGGCTGTACCTGGCTGTAAGGGAGTGTGAGTAATGTAGTCTAGCTCTGTGCTAGGAAGAGGAGGAAAGTGGATATTAGTGAATGCTCCAATCTTTGCTCCAATTATTGACATCCTGGAAAAGTAAACAGCTAATAAAGTGGTTCTTTGTGCTACAAAGGTAAGTAAGTTATCAGGTTTTTAAATCAATTTGTGTTATAATGTGTCTATGTGGGGTTTTTTATTTTCAATCTCTCTCTCAAAAAATAAATAATACAACTACATGTTTGTGTAAATATTTATGTTGTTGTTTTTCCCTTTTCCAGTCAACAAAACGGAATATTCCGATGCTCTTTGTCCGGGGAGATGGTGTCGTACTAGTTGCCCCTCCATTAAGAGTTGGCTGAAACAAAGAATTTATCGTGTTGTGGAATATAGGAGACTTTGTATGATTCCCTCTTTAAATGTAGAAGACATTCCAAAGAGGAACCCACGTTAATTTCGACATTAAGAAATGACCATGGATTCTTCCACTCCTGAAATGAGTTGATTTGCAGATATTTCAAAAATTCTTAAGCTAAAGAGTATTTTTATTTTTTTCCAACCCTTTCAATAAATGTGATCACCAAGATGCAGAACTTTTTCAGGAGTTGATTTGCTTTGTTGTTTTCTCAGGCAGTCTCTGTTTTTTTCCCTTAAAATTGAATTTGATGTTTCCTTTCGATTTCTTTTTTTAATGCAGTGTCCTGTCTTGAGAACTCTTTAAAAAGTAAGCATACATCTTACATTGACTTTATTTGTGTACATTCATCTGTACATCTACTAGGTTTGAGGCACCAGGTGGACCCCTGAAAACTAGAATTTTTCCAGTATGCATTCTTCCTTCCAATTCTCTGGGAAGGACAGTTCTTGAAACCAGTAATTGCAGGGCAGAGAAAAGATAGAATAATGCACATACAGGATGCCATAAGAGCACAAAGAAGAGTGTTCAAAGAAGAACAGGTTGGGTGGGTAGGTGTGTGTGATGGTGGTGGTACTGTGTGTGACATGGTAGATACTAACATTGCTATGAAATTATAAGCATGATTTTGTTACTTCTGCTTGGTCTGATTTATGTCCTAGGTCAGGCTTCAGAGGTTATATGCCTGTGTGTTTCAGCCTTGTCATTTCTACCAATGCCGCACATATTTAATGACTCAAAGAACAAATTTCCACTCTTGGATCACAGGCCATTAATGATGAGAGGTCTACAGCAATATATCTCAGTGGCACAATGAAACACAGTGGCTAAAAAGCAAAGCTCTTTTTATTTCTAGCTTGAGTCAGTCAGCACTTAATAGTTAAAAGCAAAGTATATATATATATATTGGGGGCAGTCTTTAAAACTTTATTTAGACAGAACTTAGAACCTGACATCCTCTCTTAAGTAGGTTGTACCATTTTGAAGTGTAGAAAATCTGATGTGTGGATGGCTTGTCTGTGAATATGCCGAATGTGTTTGTTAATCCATCATCAAGCACAGTATGCTAACTTATGCACAGCGTTTTCAGCTATACTTCGAGTAAACACTGTTCACTCGAGCTTTCATCTCCATTATTTATTGTACCTGTCCCTGCAAGTTAATGAAGAGGAAGACAAGTGTGGGCAAGCTGACAGAGGTTTTATCTTCTGTGAGGAGACAAGGGAGAACCTTCCTTTACTTGTGCCTACCCCCACACTTTGTCCTTAGGCCTCAGTAGTCCCAGAAGGTAACCTGTTTACCTCAACCTGTTCAGCATTGAGAAAGTGGGACCTGTGGTTCTGGCAGAGGCCAGCGGCAGATGCTTTGGATCACCGGTTCCAAAAGGAACTCTTGCCTAGATGCTGCTGCAGATGATACTGCACAATAGTGATTGTTGTAATTTATTGAACAAAGGGCATCAGGCAAAAGCAGTTTGAATGTATATCCCTCTTCGATCCCTACAGCAACTCTTCTGCAGAATGTTACACAAACCAAGAGCTTGCGTTGCTTGCCTGTGGCCCCACAGCCTGCATGACACAGTGGGATGTGAGTCTGCTGAACTCCTACCTGTGTGTGCGGGGACGGGCACGCTGTGCAGACCCTGGCTCAGGGTAGTACACTGCTCCGTGGCACCTGGGCTATCTGGCCCTCTTGCTCTGCCACGCCCTCCAGTTCCTTCCAGCCTTGTGTTATTTTTAGTGGCTTATGATATCCGTGCTTAGTTCCTGGATACTACTTCTCCATTCTTGGCCATCTTTCTCCTTTTTCTCTTAGAAATGATAGATTACACTAGAACTCTTGGCTGTGAAGGCTATTGTTTACACACATAGGTTTCTAAAAACCATGGTCTTTAAAATCTGACAGTTGATTTCATGTGTGACATACAAATTTCCACTTACCTCCTAGCTTTTGAGATATAGGAAGAGGGGCAATAAAAGATTAGCTGCAGGATAAGCATTCACATGTTACCCGACAGAGGAGGAGGAAGTGCTGTGGGTATTGTGAGCCCTTCTGTGGTGTAGGCTACCTGTCCGGAGGGTTGGAGCTGGGCCTCAGGTCTGCAGTGGGGCAGCTCAGGCAACCTCCTGCCACAGCCCTCCACATCAAGGCTTCCTCTGCTGAGCTGCATGGGGCTGCCATCAGGGGCCACCCAGAGCCACGCCTTGGACCCCTAGGCTGCACAGCACTTGGAGCTCTGTCCTGCTGGACGGCCGTGGTCATTGGAGCTAGTGGTGAGGTTTCTGCACCGTGGTGTCACATAGCTCAAGGGGAGCCTTTGACCATCTCCCTTGGAAGCCTCTCCAGCAGATGCCATACCTAGAGCCTTGTCATGGTGGTTTCCTGAAGGAGATTGTCCTGAATGACTGCTTCCCACAAAGGAAGATGGACCGATGAAATGTAGGACCACACATTTCTCTTTGAGACAAAATTTGCCCAAACTGAAACCAAAGTAACTTGAGTATCTCAATTTAGACTAAAAGCATTAGCTACAAATTTTCACACATTTCAAATAGTGACTTTTAAAGATCTCCATAAACTCAAGGTGTTAACCTTTCTGTACGTAGAGAGAGAAGCTGGCTCCATACACCGTTTTGTTACAGATAATACCTACTGTGCACAGTGCTTTTAGCCTGTAGTCAGAATGAGAGGAATGTTCCACTGTGAGCATTGCCACCCCTAGGCCAGTACTCTTCTGTGTGGGACACAGAAGGGAACCAAAAATTCTGGGATTCATCCTGGCAGGATCAAGAGGTTTGGCTGGTGTTTCTGTCACCCAGCTCCACTCAAGCATGTGGGCAGGCCTTCCCCTGTAGCAGATCAGGCTTACAACCCACCTGCCATTGGCAGTGTTTGTGCGTTGAGATTGGTTTGTGCGTTGGTCCACGGCCACTCATGAGGGCCATGAGAACATAGGGCTCTGATTGGCCAGGCCTGAGCCACATGTCCATCCTGAAACTAAGCCAGATTTTCCCCACCTGAGCCGTATGGTCCACGTGTGGAGGGAGTCATTCTTTAAAGGGAACCAGAGTGGGAGCTGCAGACAAAATGTCTGAGATAGAACTTGGAATCTCCTGGTTGATAGAAAACTCCTTTGATTTACTTGATTAGCGGTAAAACTTATTGAAACACACTTTATAGTAGAGACTTATTTAAAGCCATCACTCTGGAATCTAGTTGGATGCCCTGGAGAGTCCCAGGGAAGAGTCAGTGTGGGGGAAGTTTAGATTTGTTCTGTGACGGGGCCTGATGGTAGCTGGAGTCTTCTCTGGGGGTTTGGTATGAGACCTGCCACATAGGAAGGGATGAGGCTGAGAATGGGTATTGGGGTCTGTGGAGCTCAGAGGCAGACAGGTTACGTCCATGAGGTGAGTGAAGAACACCGAGCCCCACCAGACAAGTTCCTGCTTATAAGCAGGGATCGGGTGCTCACCACCCCTGGCATGGGGCCTGGCCAAGAGTTTGTCCTCAGTAAACGCTGAATGAGTCATTGAGCCACAGGAAAACCAATGACAACAGTTAGTGGAGGGACATGTAGTACCTTTTTCCTCCAGCTTTATGAAAATGTAATTGAAAAAAATTACAAGATATTTAAAATGTGCATTGTAGGGGCGCCCGGGTGGCTTAGTCGGTTAAGCGTCCGACTTTCGCTCAGGTCATGATCTCGCGGTTTGTGGGTTCGAGCCCCGCGTCGGGCTCTGTGCTGACTGCCAGCTCAGAGCCTGGAGCCTGTTTCAGTCTGTGACTCCCTCTCTCTCTGACCCTCCCCTGCTCACACTGTCTCTCTCTCTCCTAGAAATAAATAAAATAAATAAATAAATAAATAAAATGTGCATTGTGAATTATGTATACATTGTGAAAGGATTCTCACCTCCTAGATAAGTAATACATCCATTACCTAATATATTTATCCTTTCTTTCTCTTTCTTTCTTTTTTTTTTTTTGTAAGAACATTTAAGTTTCACTCTCTGAGCCATGTCTCAGTTATACAATGTCATGTTACCAACTGTAGCCACCATGTTTTACATTAGATCCTCTTTGCTTATTCATCTCATACCTGAAAGTTTGTATGCTTTTACCAACCTCTCCCTATTTCCCCCACCCCCAGTGCCTGCAACCACTTTCTATTATCTAAAGGTTTGACTTCTTTTTTTCTTCCTTTTTTGTTTCTCTTTCTTTCTTTCAGGTTCCACATGGTACCCATGGAGTGTTTGTCTTTGGTGTGTTTCACTTAGCATAACTCCCTCAAGGTCCATCATGTTGCAAATGATCAGATTTCCTTCTTATGGCTGAATAATAAACAAACAAATAACACACATACGCACACACAACTTCTTTATCCAAATGATACTTCCAAGGTGTGCTCGCTTTGGCAGCACATATACCAAATGATACTTCCAAGGTGAATTTTGCACATTGTTTTCCAGATACTTGTGACGTCCTCCTTATAACTGGACAGTGCTTCCCATTTCTGCCCTTCTAGCCGTCTTGTCTCCATTACCATTTACATGTGCCAGCTGTAGATACCTAACTTGTTATCACTTTACATGGAAAACTAACACCAAGAAATGAGGAAGCCAAAGCCAAGTGCTTTAAATTCCTTTTAGATCCATTGCTTGCTCTTAATACGCAGAGCATGTAGATTCTTCTTTTCTTGGCTGCTTCTGGAAGCTTGCTGGATGTGGAAGCAACATGCCCCCCTGCAGTTCCTGATATTGATTACTCCAGAGGAATTTTCTTTCTTGGCTTCCCTCCCACCCACCTACAGGACTGTGGTTATCTGGGCCCTGGGTGTTGACAGGACCTCACAGTGTTGCCCTTGGTCACTTGGAAAACTGACCATAAAGTCTGGAAGTCTGGTGGAGTCATAAACCTGGCTTCAAATCCCAGCTGTGCCATGTACCCACTGGGCAACTTACATCTGCCCTAAGGTCAGCAGTAAGGATTGGAAAGTATTTGTATAAACAGCCTAGGGTAGTGCCTGGAATGTTCCTGACACATCATAGGCACCAATGGCAGAGGTCATAGGAGTGGATGCAGTATTGGAGGCCAGTTCATCACTCATTCATCTTATTCCAAGTATCCCTGCTCTTTTTCTCCCTAGATAGTTTTCAGGAGATGTTAAATAATTTAATTCAATCAATTAAAAATTATAATCAAACATCTACTGAGTGCCAGGCCCTGTCAATAGAACAAAACAAGGGGAAGCCATAGTGCTAAGTGCTATGGGCATGGATGGTAAGGTGAAGGGGCATGACAGCAGCAGGAGAGAAGGAAGAACATCCGAGGGGCTCAGGGGAAGTGTGTCCAAAGAAGTCACATTTGAGCAGACATCTAAAGAGCCAGAGGGAGCCAGCCCTATTGGGAATTGGCAAAATCGCACTTGTCCAGGCATTTGGAACTTGTGCAGAGGCTCTGAGGCAGGAACAGTTTCACCCAGTCAAGGGTCAGCAAGGAGGCCGGTGGGCTGGAGGGGAGTGAGCCAAGGAGAGGAGGCCAGAGGGCCACCAGATCCCAGA
Organism: Proteles cristata cristata; assembly: GCA_017311185.1. Taxonomy (NCBI): domain Eukaryota; kingdom Metazoa; phylum Chordata; class Mammalia; order Carnivora; family Hyaenidae; genus Proteles; species Proteles cristata. Next base: position 369,349 of record JAESUZ010003628.1, on the reverse strand, counting down.
GACCTCAGCAGTCCAGGTGTAAGTCAGCATCTTCGTTGTACACATGGGGAGGAAAAGGCCAGGACTTCAAGAGACTTGCCCAAGGCCCAAGCAATTCACCCCAATCTAGTTCTAAAACCTCAATTGGAGGCACTGTGTGGCTCACTCCAACAAGTACCGCTCACACCGTAGTCCCTGGAGCTATGCAAGGTGTAGTTTGTGCAGCTACACAGCCCCTTACTTCTGACCACATGCTATTTCCCTCCTCTTTTCTCTTACTTTTTTTCTTGTGAAAACAAAACATGTTTATTGGGATGTTTTTCCACTCTTGGCTCAGAGTGCGACCTCTGTCTGCAGCAGCCACCGTCTGCAAGTGTTGCTTTTCCTCCTGTGGGCTGGCAGAGGACAGTAGGGCACTGCTGCCTGTGCCTGGTGACAGAAGGCGGTGATGTAGAGGCTGCTGGAGTGCAGAAACGGGGCCTGAGCATGGGGCCCTTTTTGTGCTTCTTCTCTGCTGCAGACGGATGGAGATCTTTGCAAGAGGCAAGTTCTAGAGGGAGGTCATCCCTGCCAGGAAGGTCACTCCCCTTTGCAGAGGAAGGGTCTTCCTTCTGAGTACCAGCTGCCTTCTAGACCCAGCACGAGCTAGTAGCCCATGTTCACCAACGACAAAAGGACTGCGCTTTCTCCCCCTCAGTTGGGCCAGGTGAAATGACACAAAGAAATGACACAGAAACCAAATAGTCAGGATCACCTTTCTCATCTCATGTTTGTGAATTTTAGGAAGCCTCTCAGCCCTTCGGGGCTCAGTTCCTCACCTTAAGGGAAATGCAGGGGTAAGTTTTACCCCTGCCAGGCTCCTGCTAATAAAGCTGCTTCTAGCTCAGTGAGGGCACCTCAGTTTAACGTGTCTTGATTCTCAACACCAGGTGGCGCTGTGCTCTATGCTTTGCAGCCTGAAACTTTCCTTGGGTTCCCATGTGTATTAATATTGACCAGCAAAGCCTGTATCATTTATTTTCTTAAATCTAAACAGTTTGTGGAATTCCAGCCCAACAGTATCTGTTGCTGCCAGGAGCAAAGAAGGAAAGAAAACAACATGCTGTTTAGGCCCCAGGGAGCAAGTTGTAAGGTAAAATGCCCTCCTAATTGTGCCCACATCCTGTCGAGCTAAAAGGAGATTGTCAACAAGGCCACATTCCAGACAAGATGGCTTTTGTCAGCACTCCTTCGCGTGCAGTTGACTGGTGGTTGGGAGCGCTTTGGTCAGGATTTAAGGCCAGATGCCGCCACTCTATAGAGCAGATCCATTTACCTGCTCAAAGCCTCAGTGCCTTCATCTGTGTGATGTCCTTTCAGTTCAGACCTTTTGTGGCAGGGCAAGGCGTGGGGTAACAGAGTTCTGGAAGGGTCCTGGCGACAATATCTGGAAGTAAACACTTGTGTGTGCTAGGGAAAGAATACAGATTTGGAGTCAAGAAGCTTTGTGTTCATATTCCAGCACCAGCACTTATTCATTGGATAACAGACTTGGCCTCTCTGATCCTATTTCCTCCTCCATGAAATGGTGGGCAATGCCCACCTCCTGCAGAAGGGCTCAGGGCCTGGCATGCAGGAGTTCACAATATCATTGTTTCCTTTATCTAAACCAGTGGCTCCCCATAATGTGCTTCCTTTCTCCTAACCGCCTCTGTGGTTGGTCTGTGGTGCAAAAAGACACCTTGACAATACTTATCTGTCTTTATTACAAAGGATCAAAGTCATTCTTTATGAGTCCATAGTTTCTGCCTTGTTCAGTCCATTACATTGAAAAACTAATCTCATCAATCTCTTCTCACATTGTTTTTCCTTTATGACTTTTCCAGGCTGAGGATTGCTGGAAACTGGGTCAAATAAAAGCTAATCATGATAACGGTTTGGAAATCAAGTGCGAAGGACCAGGGGGCTCCCCTTTTGCAACCCTCCTCATCTTTGGTTCCCAGGAATGTTTTTCACAGTTCAACTTTAGGGTAGAAGAGAAAAGAGTGGAACCAGCTCTGCGAACAAGGTCACCCAACAACATCACGAGATGATGACATCACTGTCAGCTCCTGCCCAGGAAAAACCCAGGGCTCACATAACCGAGGGAAAGGGCAGGTCATCTCCATGGCAGGCTGACAAGGCTAGTTGCAGGCCACCACCAAATATCAGGCCTGGAAGTGTTGCTAAAAATCACACAGGGGCCACAGTGGCCTCTGCTCAGTTGGCCCCGGGCAGCCTCATTGCCCTCACACGCTCAGGACAGCAGAATGTCACCAACAGGTTTTTTCCATTTCCTAGAAGAAAGGTTACCAGCTGCCAGAATCAAAATAGAATGTGAATCGTGTCACAGGAATCCTGTCCAATCCCAGCACACTCATGTTGTGCAATGGCCTTGAGGGGATAGAGCAGATAAGCAGAATCTCAAAGTTATTATCACTTTGTTGGAATTGACATCTCAGAAGGCCTCTCGCCGTCCTCTCTCTCTTGAGGCTGGTTCTGTCTCTGCAAATGCTACATGTCAAGTGAATCATGTTTTTAGTGCCCTAGAGGGTCAACCTGATGCAAATCCACACATCAAGAATCTTTGTGTTAAAATGAGTAGTTGTTCCCAACTTTGTCCATCTCTCAAATTCATGGTTTTTTACATTTTTCTTCTATCTTTTTTCATTCTTGGCTTAAACTCTTTATTATTCTTAATGGTATGATATAGTTTTCCATATGGTAATGAAATATAGTAACTTTACTGGTGTACAAATGAAAAATTAACAAATTGAAGAATTCAGTGCTTTTCAGATTTGTCTTTCACATGTATGATAAATACCTTTTTTAAAAATTGTGATAAGAACACATAATATAAAATTTACCATCTTCACTTTTAAGCAGTAGTGTTAGGTATATATTCACATTATTGTGCAACATACATTTGTTTTCTTAAAGCACTCTTACATGTCTTTATCAATAATTAGAGATGTCCTGTATCCACCAAGTCCTTTCCCCCTTATTACTGTGCTTAAACTTAACTTCCAAGGATTTCAAAGCCTTGGACAGTAATTCTAAACAAAATCCATGTGGGGAAGGGTCACTTAGAGAAACCTGTGAATCCATTTCATACTTTATTTGTCACCATCCAAACTCCTTTGGGTAGAAAGACCTGGCAGAAGATCTGTTCTCAAGACTGTTGGACGAGGGTCATAATTAAGGCATTCAGGTCACATCACCCTTCCTACATCTTGTATTCCAAATACCATTTAATATCAATGGGAACTGGGCAGATTGAAGAGAAATTCCAGGGCTAGTGCCAGGGAAGTGCAAGAAGGCCTGAAATATCTTGTGTCCGAAAGCAAGGGTATTCTTTTTTTTTTTTTTTAATTTATTTATTTGGCGGAGGGGGAAGGGAGGGGCAGAGAGAGAGGGAGACACAAAATGGAAGCAGTCTCCAGGCTTGGAGCTGTTAGCACAGAGCCTGACATGGGGCTCGAACTCAACGGACATTGAGATCATGACCTGAGCCGAAGTCAGACACCCAACCGACTGAGCCCCCCAGGTGTCCGGGATGATGGAACATGTCAGAAAGACACAGGGGTCCATTTAAAAGGGCTCTCACTGGCCAAATCTGAAAGAATCTGATAGTAGTGGAATAAAATGAAAACCAATGAGTTCATAGTATTAAAGAAATAGATTATCATATAAATAAATGAGAGAAGAAAAGTCTTCCTTACAATAGAATGTTAGCTAATAAGTAGAGAAGGAAAGATGGAGTAAGAAAATCATCCATGGATGCAGAAACTAATAGGTGAAAGTTTGAGGAACAGAATGTTTATGCTTTAAAAGTAACCTCCCCACAAATGACTTACAGAGGGGAACACAGTAACTTTATGTGGAGAAACCTGGCAGAGACATCTTTCACCCAACAGTCAAAGTTAACATCACCCATATGAGACAGTCTGACACCACATGCCTCCTGCTACAATGCACTGAGGAGGAGATGATGTTGCTTCTGTGGCATTCCTGCCAAAAGGCGTTACCTCTGTCTACTCCTCAAGAATCACTAGGACACCCAAGAGGAATGTTCCACAAAATAGCTGGCCTGCACTGTTAAGGAATGTCAAGGTCAAGAAAGACAGCAGCTAAGGAATTGTTCCAGATTAAAGGAGAGCTACATGCAAGCAGGTGATCCTGGACCCAGAAAAATGTATGTAATTTCAAAAGGATGGAGCAGCCAACAAGATTTATACAGATGGTGGGCATGTAAGAGAATGTTCTTATTTTAGGAAACACACACTGAAGTGTAGGGTAATGGGGCTGTATGTTTGCATTAGATGCTCTCAAACACTTCTGAAAAAGTCTATGTGTATGTGTAAAAGTATGGGTATATATTTATATACAGAAAGAGAAGAGAGAGAGGGGGGCAAATGTAAATAATTGGTCAATCTAGAAGATGAGAGTTCCTTGTACTATTTTGCAACTTTTCAAACTTCTGTAAGTTTGAAACTATATCAAAATGAAAGTCCTCCCCCCCCCAAAAAAAAAAGACCTGGGGGAGCAAAGACCAAAATAAACCAGGGAAGAAGCAGTGTTCCAGAACACTTGCTTCCAAATTTAGTACGACTCTGTCCTTCCCGTCATTCAAGTCTCTGTTCCTCCATTACGTCGTCAGAGAGGCCCCAGCTGGTCACCTCATCTAACCGAAACCCCCCCCACCACTGTCACACCCTGCCTATCACATTACCTGCTTTCTTATTCTCATAGCATTTTGTTAGCTGTAAAATTATCCCGGTTTATGGATTTGCCCTCTCCTTTCCTGTCTCCTCCCACTAGAATGTAAACTTTTTAAGTATAGAGATTTTTTTCTGTCCTCATACATCCTCCAGTACAGCGCCTAACATCTAGAGGGGTGGGGGGTTGTGTTACATTCATGAACAAGCAAACAGATCTATGTGTCTGAGTCCCAGGTTTCACATCTGCAGGACAAGGGGCTCCACAACTCAACACCCAGCTCCTTCCCAGCCCTGACACTCACGGTGTCGGGCAACATAAGAGCTACTGCTTAAAGAACATCCAACATGTCCTAGGCTTTTACTTACAATCTGTCATTTAATCTCCACAACGATCCTGCCACACTGGTGACAGTACCCTTGTTCCATCCGCAAATGTGGACTGAGTGCCAGTTGTCTAAAAGGCACAGAGAAAAACTGACATGACAATTACCACCTCTACTCCCATGGAACTTGCTGCGTTAGCCAGAGCTGACTGAGAAAACCCCAAGGCTCAGAGAGGTTGCCTGAGCTGCTGCTGTCACGCAGCCAGCACAGGGACAGCTGGGAAGATGACAAGCATCTCCGGCCAAAGCCCAAGCTCTCCTAGGGCTGCTGACAGGCTGCCTCAAGGGAGGGAAGCCACCGTGAGTCCGTCCACTCCTGGGCTGGTTCCTTCAGAGCTGTCACACCACCTGTGTCCCCTGACCTCACCACTAGTTCTCCCTGTGCTCCATTTGCCGGCACGGAAACAGAGCGTGCTGTATCTCAGCTATTTCTGATTATGGTTTTGATTATTCCATGGCCTCCTGGTCCCATTTACTTCCGATAAGCTAAAGCCGGTTCTGCCTCACTGGACAAAGGTCAAGTTAAATTCAGCCTGAGAAATAAATCTAAGTTGGAGATGCGATCAAATAACCTTGCCAGAAAAATAACTGAAAAAGCAAAAACTGAGAATCAATATGAAAACCCACTTCAAAAAATGTTTAATGAAGAGACTGAGCATGAAGAATTAAAACAATGTAAGGGAGTTGGGACAACTTCCTAAAGGATGTTTAATTTTTCCTCAGCTCATTGATCCTTTCCCCCCCTTGAAAGCCTTCTCTGCCTATTAATCACTCAACTTATTACCAGGGCCTGTTTCCCTGTTTATGATTTTGAGCCTCAAGAATCCCTCTGTAAGACCACAGTAAATTTCCCTGGTTAGCAAGACAAACATTTATCTTAGGGGATCAATTACGATGTTGGGAGGTCTCAGATTCCTGGGATTTAGTGCATGCCTTTGTCCTTGGTTTGTTGGGCGACCTTCGCTTCTCTGCCTTGGTTTCTGAAGTTATACAAGGAAAACAATGCTACCCCCTGAGTCGTGTCCTGAAATTGCTCTGGGTTCCCTACTGGAAAGTAGAAGAGGGTATTAGCCAAGGGTATGCCCATAAATGCTTCTCCTTCTGGAAGTTAGCTAATTATGTTGAGAATTGAAAATACATTCTCTGTGGGCATCCAAGTAGATTCCTTACGGGAATGTCTAGCGGGTGGGTGAATAAAAGAGACACATTAACAGACTTTTGTTATTCTAGAGGAAAATGTCATATCTCCATTTTTTTTTTTTTTTTTTTTGTGGCCACAAAGTTCAGAGTTGGGGAGAGGGGTGGACAAGAAAACAGTATTGTTCTTTGGAACTACGACTCACAGATTACTTACCCATGAGAAGCTTTTTTGTTGCTGTTAAGTGACCTTTTTTCCAAGTGAGCCAGGCAGCTAACTGACCAGTGGGTGGATGATAAAATTACCCACTTTTGCATTTAGTGGGTTCCCCATCATTGGAGGTAAGTAAGGATAAGCTGGACATACTCTCAGCAAAGAGTAGAGTAGAGAGTAGAGAAAGCTCTCAAGCACCAGAAGAGAGCTTCAACTAAGTAACATTCGTTCCCCTCCAGCCCTGAGACTCAGGGATTCGATTCCTTGTCTGTGTCACATGCTCTTCTGAATAGACCGTTGGAGCTGTGCAGCAGCACTTGGGGATGAAGGTGATGACAGGTGAGCTAATGGGTAAACTTGAGATTCAAATCATGCAAAGAAAGGATGGCTTTATACTCGCTACAAAGCATGAACCAGAATTAAGATCCCAGGAGAAGAGGGTAAGTAGGGTATTGTGTATTTGAGGACACACCTTTCAATAGGGAATACTGCATGGACCATGGACTCCAGCCTAAGAGGAATTGGTGTGGCCACTGAACTCCCTCTGCATGTAAGTTTCAGCCAGAGAGGCCCTGTCACTGATTAGAGATAGAGGAACCCCAGCATCAAAGACCTAGAGAGGGTGAGCACGGGTAGAAATTGGGGCCAGTGTCAGCTTTTAATCAGGCACTTATTTCTGGAGTAAATAACATCCATAGTAACAGTAAGAGCTGCCAATTATTGGTCATCTGCCATGTGCAGGCATGATGCATCATTTGCTTCATCTGTACAAATCTTCAAGCTAGGTGCTTGAAAATATGCCTATTTTCCAGATGAGGAAACTGAGGCATCTAGAGAGAGGAAGTGCTGTGCCTTGCAGGTGGCAGTGCCAGTGTTCTAACTCAAGCCAGTCTGACCCAAGATTCATATTCTTTCCGTTGTGTCTGCAGCCTTGATTTAAAGGTAGGAATTATTAACCCCATTTTTGCTGATAGAAAAACAGCTCAGAGAGCAGAGGTAATACTGGACAGGCTGAAACTTGACTGGACCCAAATCTCGGCCAGATGTCCCATGAGAGGAATAACTGTGCTGTGCAGAATGCCTAAACTGGGGGACTGCGCTGGGGGTGTCTGATCTCATCCCTTCAGTATGTGAAGGAGAACCTGACTCAGGGGTGGGAAATGAGCAGCTCAGGAGCACGAAGGAAGACAGGCAGGCAGGACAAAAGGCCCCTGTCTCCAGTCTCTTGGGGCGTGCTGAGTGGACTGCTTTCAGGTAGATCTGTGCTGACTACCCTCTGGGTGTCTTTGGGCTTAGTAGGGTTGGCCTGCCCCAAGGCTGGAATAGAGCCATGGGTGTTACCTTGAAGGATATCCAAGGGGCTAGGGTAGTGGGGGCTGAATGTATGACAGGGACTCTGGCTCCCTGTGTGAGGATGTGGACCGGCAGGCAGAGCCCTGGGGTCAAGGTCACCAGCCCAGCAGCTGCCCACACTGGTGAAGCTGGGAAGGCTCAGGGGAATCAGATAAGGGGCAGGCAAAAAAGCAGGACTTTATTTGGGGGAAGAAAGCCATTATTCTCAGATGCTCCTGCTCCTCCTGCATCTTCTTTAAAGGCCGTGCCTGTGGGGCAAAGCCTCCCTGAATCTAACTGAACTCCCTTCTCCCCTTCTGGCTGCAAGAGCCATAATACTGAGTGCTGTTTCTGGAAGCCACTTGAGCACCAGACCCTAGGCTTGATGCTCTCCCTGCAAAATCTGACATTTAGTTTTCCGGCACTCCTGGAATTATGTGCAATCCTGTGACCATGTTGTAATGAGCTAAGGCTCAGAGAGGTTACAAGACTTGCCCAAGCAGACACAGCTGATAAGTAACAGACCAGGATGGCAGCACTACTAGGGTAGGGACTTCTGACCCCTTTGTTTGCTGCTGCAGTCCCAGTGCTTGGCACATAGGGCCACCCAATACGCATTCATTGATGAAACGTCTGCCTCTAATGCCACATACCTCACTTCCTCTTGAAAACCCCCATGATGGGAACCTTCAGCATGAGTGAAAATAGACTTGGAAGGGGGCACCTGGGTAGCTCAGTCGGTTAGGCATCCGACTTACAGCTTAGGTCATGATCTCACTGTTCATGAGTTCAAGCCCTGCATTGGACTCTGTGCTGACAGCTCAGAGCCTAGAGCCTGCTTCAGATTCTGTGTCTCCCTCTCTCTGCTCTTCCCTCACTCATGCTCTGTCTCTGTCTCTCAAAAATAAATAAACATTAAAAAAACTAAAAAAAAAAAATAGACGTGGAGGATTTCAGTGAAGAATGAATCCGTGAGGGGGGACCCAGGTGGCTCAGTCATTTGAGCATCTGACTTCAGCTCAGGTCATGATCTCCTGGCTCAAGAGTTTGAGCCCTGCATCAGGCTCTGAGCTGTTAGCTCAGAGCCTGGAGCCTACTTCGGATTCTTTGTCTCCCTCTCTGCCCCTCCCCTGCTCATGCTCGCTCTCTCTCTCTCTCTCTCTCTCTCTCTCTCTCTCTCTCTCTCTCAAAATAAATAAACACTAAAAAAAAAAAAAAAAAGACTGATTCCATGAAGTCCTTTTCTATGGGTACTTTTTATACTCACCAAAAACATGAAAATAAAGCTCCCTGAAGAGAATGTCAATCGCATTGTGTGCAGTAATAAGGGCTGCTGTGGAATCCATTTCTTCTCCAGGCAGGTTCAGTGAGTTGCTTGTTAGCTCATTTTAGTTTGCTCTCCTGCAGACAACATGCATACCACCAGACATTTGTTTTTCCTCTCTCCAAAATCCCAAAGCCATTTTGGTTTTACATCTCAGAGTCTCTAGGTCACTGTCCTCCAGCCATGCAGTTTATGACTTTATATTCAACCCAGAATTTGGTGGTACAGAAAGGGTAATCGATGCATCCTGGAATTTCCAAAAAGGAAACACCTAGCAGGATCAGCTTTTGATACAGCTCCTTCTATTGCCCAGCCTGGTCCAAGTTCATGAATGTTCTGTTTATTGGATCATTACTAACCATTCTGCTCACAAACTCTCATTTTCAGCAGCTGGAATTCTACAGATTACAGCAGAACTCCACCTAGACTTGACTGACCATAATCGTTTGTTTGTTTGTTTGTTTGTTTGTTTTGCTTTCATGATTCAGGTTATAGTTTAGCATCTCACAGAGCCCTAAGTCAAAATAATGAATTTTGAATTACAACTTCTCAGAGCTGAAGGGGATCCTTTCAGATCCCCTAATCTAACTTTTCCCAAATTCTGTTTCACAAAACAACCCCCCCACAAAATAGTACACCCAGAATCATTTCCTTTGTCAAGTAAATTTGGGAACTCAAGTGCTTTTACCTCCCTGTTTGGGAGGAATTGCAAGGCACAGAAGTAGAATGAAGTTTCTGAGAAGTCCTGTGATAAATATACTTCTGTTTAAGTTTGTCCTACCTAGTGTTCCCCAAATTCCTAGACCAGGAAAGTGTGGGAGGTGGTGTCTCCTTTTTTTAAACTTCTGAAAAATACCTACTAGAAAACACTTTTGTGATCTATCACTCTAGTCAGACACCCCCTAACACACCTACCCATTTTGTAGGTGCAGAAGGTGAGCTCCAGAGAGGGGGAGAAAATGACCTTAAGTTGTACATAGTTAATCCACAGCTAGGCCTGGACCCCCTCCATTTCTTCACTCCTTGGCTCACAGTTCTTATCAGCCACGGTGCCCAAGTTAAACTGGCTGGAACAGAGACAGCCAGGTAATAATTTATGGATTGACCTAACTTCTATTGTACCAAATAAACTGGTTCTGAAGCTTCTTGTATTGAAAAAGATAACTATGGAACAAGACAGCTTTGAGTCCATCCTAAGTGACTCTCTCCACTTGGAAGTCTTAACACGGCTAGTTTACCTCTCATCCAGCCATAGATTACTTTTTTAAAGTGTATTTATTTATTCTGAGAGAGAGGGAGAGAGCAGGGCAGGGACAGAGAGTGAAGAAGAGGGAGAATCCCAAGCAGGGTCTGCGCTGTCATCTCAGAGATCAATGCAGGGCTTGAACTCACAAACTGTGAGATCATGACCTGAGCCGAAACCAAGAGTCTGACACTCAACTGACTGAGCCTGACTGAGCCACCCACGTGCCCCCAGCTATAGATCACTTTTTATAAAGCAAATTTGGAGTCACTGGAAGATGGGGAAGGGCCAGTGATCAGGGATAAGAAAACCATCAGGCCATCAGCCTTGCTGGAGTCGATTATTATTGTTAATAACAGCAATTGTAGCCACTTATTGAATGTGGACAGTCTACTTCAGTGTAGACAGTGAGCTCAGGAGTCGCAGGCCATCATGGATTCACTGTGTGATCTTGGACAAGAAACTTAGTCTCTAAGGGTCCCTGTTCATCGCTGTGAAAAGGCAATGATAATAATAGCACCTACATTTTCCTGGCACACTGCACAGAGGGTTTTATGTCATGATTTCTTCACAGGGAACATTAGGCAACAAACACCATAGTTCCTGTCTTAGAAAAAGAGGTTTTCCAAAAAACACTCAGAGGCTTGCCTGGCAGCTAATCTCTCATAAACCTTGGAGGAGTTTGAGCAAATAACCCAAGAATTGCCTGTAGATTGGCATGTAGCGTTAATAGTGGGGAGGGGGGTAAATAAATTAGGGCAAAGATAAGTGAAGACATGCTTACTCCTCATAGAAGATTAAGAGCATATTTTTAAACGATAACTGAGGCAGAGAGCAGTTATAGAAAACAAGTAGATTATGTTAACCAAGATTTTTTCATTGGAAATTGGCAGAAGAAAAGAAAAACCCATGCCTCTAACTGGCTCAGGGGGAAAAATGAGCAAGGAAACTGACTGCAGATATGGCTGCATCCAGGAGTTAAAATGATAGCACCAGGAATCTGCCCTGCCCCGTCGCTGGCTCCGCTTTACTTGCCCTTCACTCTGCTCTCAGAGCGCTCTGCTTTCACCAGGTGCTCCTCTCGTGGTGGCAAAATGGCCACAACAACACCAAGTGGACACTCTACAGTTTAGCAATCCTGCCTCTTTGCCCAAGCGTCAACCCAGCTCCCAGGGCCTTGCCCAGCTCACGTGCCCATTTCACTCGGGCCTGCACTGAGTACCTAAATCATTTGGGGTGGTATAAATGTTTTAACAATATTCGTCCTTCCAATCCATGAGCATGGAGTGTTTTTCCATTCCTTTGTGTCTTCTTCAATTCCTTTCATAAGTATTCTACAGTTCTCATAGTACAGATATTCTACCTCTTTGATTAGGTTTATTCCTTGGTATGTTATGGTTTTGAGTGCCATTGTAAACGGGATCGATTCCTTGGTTTCTCTTTCTGCTGTTTTATTACTGATGCATAGAAATGCAACAGACTTCTGTACATTGATTTTATATCCTGCAACTTTGCTGAATTCATGTGTCAGTTCTAGCAATTTTTTGGTGGAGTCTTTTAGGTTTTCTACACAGAATATTATGTCATCTGTGAAAAGTGAGTTTGATTTCTTCCTAATCGAGTTGGATGCCTTTTGTTTCTTTTTGTTGTATGATTGCTGAGGCTAGGACTTCCCAGCATTTATATAAGCAACACTATTAACAATAGACAAATTATGGAAAGAGCCCAAATGTCCATGGATAATGAAGATGTGGTACACACACACACGTACACACACACACACTGAAATATTATTCAACCATCAAAAGAATGAAATCTTGCCATGTGCAATGATGTGGATGGAGCTAAGATGCATAAGGCTAAGCGAAATAAGCCAGAGAAAAACAAATATCATGTGAATCCACTCATACATTGAATTTATGAGACAAAACAGATGAACATAGGGGAAGGGAAAGAAAAAAGATAAAAACAGGGAGGCAAGCCATGAGAGACTTCAATACAGAGAGCAAACAGGCTTGCTGGAGGGGCAGTGGGTAGGAAGATGGGCTAAATGAGTGATAGGCATTAAGGAGGGCACTCGTTGGAAGGAGTATGAGTGTAATATGTAAGGGATAAATCGCTGGTTCTACTCCTGAAACCAATCCTACTCTGTATGTTAACTTCGTTGAATTTAAAGAAAATCTTGGGAAAAAATTACTGGGCCTGACTGACCAGGCCTGAATCACTAGCTTCATTCTGGAAATGAAGCAGATATGGGGCTGGGACCTTGGATGTATGTCTTTAGTTCCTCCTATTTCTTTCAGTTTCTTGACCCTTTTCTCTGTCTTCAGTTGGTGCCCAGCCTCCCAGGCTTAACAACCACACCTCATTCTGGCCCCAGGTAAGAAATGGCCACATCCTCTAGAGGGGTTGACTTGGACTTCACTGCTGGCTCAAAAGTAGATTCAGGAGATGCCAGTTCAGATAGAGGGAGTCAGTGTTCTGTGTGAGGCTAAAATGGCAAAGGAGTTTTTCTCTTAGGTGCCATTTATGAATGAGAATGGCTGTCTTGCAGAGGATGGTAAAGCTGAATCCAGACTCCGAGGGAAAGGAAGCCATGATTGATTAATAATGTTTGCCAGGAGCACTAAAGTAGGTAATTGTGACTACGTGCGTGCCATATCTTTGCCATCTCATTAAAGAAACATCATGAATCACAGAGTGCAGCAGCCCTGTTCACAGTCACCTTTACCTTTTAGTCCCGTGATCACGCTGCAGTGACTTAGCCTGTTAGGCAATAATTCCCACATTTGCACAGTGACTATATTTATCTTGAAGAGCCTCTAAAAGAATCAGTGGAGTTTAATGGCAGAAGATGCTAATCGTGTTACACCACAAATGGAGGCTCTGGTTTTTAATAAAGGCAGAAAGTCATCTCATTTTTCCAGGGGTCCTCTTGGTAAAGTGTTAGCATTGCTTAGGTCATCTCAGGAAGATTTTCATTGGTTTGAACTTCTTTTCTGAAAGATGCATTGTTGGTGCCTCATCCTTTTCTCAATGGGCCTTGATAGTTCATTGTATGCAGGCACAACTTCCAGCAGCTTCTCATTGACTTTCCTGTCAATGCTGCCTCAGCCAGAAGAACCATATGAGATCTTACAGAGGGTGTGGCTTATCTTCCTAAGATCCCACATTGTCTTCTACCAAGGGACCCACTTGATGGCAGAGGATGTATGACAGGGGAACCTGGGTGGCTCAGTTGGTTAAGCAACCAATTCTTGATTTCAGCTCATGATCTCATGGCCTATGAGGCTGAGGCCTGCATCAGGCTCAGTGTGGAGCACAGAGCATGCTTGGGATTCTCTCCTTCTCTCTCTCTCTCTGCCCCTTCCACCACTTGTAGGCTGGCTTCTTAAAATGCATTAGAAGTGTTTCCTCTTCAGTTGTTTGGATGAGTTTAGAAGAATTGGTGTTAATCCTTCTTCAAATACTTGGTAGAATTCACCAATGAAGCCATCTAGTCCTGAGTTTTTCTTTGTTGGAAGCTTTTAATTATAGATTTAATTTTTTATTTGTTATGGATCTATTGAGAGTTTCTGTTTCTTCTTGAGTTAGCTTTGGTGGTTTGTGTGTTTCTAGGAGTATATAGCATATACTTAGGAGTATGTCCATTTCATTTATATTATCTACTTTGTTGGCATGTAAATGCTCATAATTTTCTCTTATCATCCTTTTTAAATTTCTGTAAAATTGTTAGTAATGTCCCTGCTTTCATTCCTGCTTTTGGCAATTTGGCTCCACAGTCCAGACTCTTAACCTCCACGCTATGTTTCTGTTTCTCTATATTGTCTCCACCTGCTTTTGATAATTTGTCTCTCTCTTTCTGTCTCTCTCTCTTTGCTTAGTCTTACTAAAATTTTGACAGTTTATAATTTTTTCAAGGAACCAACTTTTGATTTCATTAATTCTATTTTTCTATTCTTGAGTTCATGCATTTTTGCTCATTTTTTTTTCTTCTGCTTGCTTTGGTTTAGTTTCTCTTCTTTTTCTAGTTGGTTTATAGTATTGTTCAAGTCTTATGTTTCTATTTTTGTATTTTGTCTAGTTGTTCTATCCATTATGGAAAGTGAAGTATTGAAATCTCCAATTATTGTCCAGCAGTCTACTTCTCCTTTTACTTCTGTCAGTTTCTGCTTCCTATATTTGGGGGTTATGTTGTTAGGTGCATATATGTTTATAATTGTTTTATCGTCTCAATATATTTGCTCTTTTATCATTATGTAATGTCCTTCTCTGTCTCTAGTTACAATTTATGTTTTAAAGTCTATTTTGTCCAATATCAGTATAGCTATTCCAATTCTTTTTTGGTTATTGTTTACATAGAATACCATTTTCCATTCTTTCACTTTCAGCCTATTTATATCTTTGGATCTAAAGTGGGTCTCTTGTAGACAGCATATTGTTAGATCATTTTTAAAAATCCTCTATGCCAAGTCTCTCTTTTAATTGTAGAACCATTTACATTTATTGTAACGACTGAGGAGGACAGCCTTACTTCTGCCATTTTGCTATTTTTTATATGTCATACCTTTTTTATTCCTCAAATTCATTGCATTACTGCCTTCTTTTGTGGTAGACATTTTCTTCTTTACCATTTTGATTCCTTTCTTATTTATTTTACTATTTGTATTTTTTAGTTATTGTCTTGGTAGTTGCCTGAGAATGACAATTGACATCCTATTTCATAACAATCTATTTTGAGTTAATACTAATTTCAATAGTACTTAACATTGCTCTTATATAGCTCTGTCCCCCACCCCCACACTGATGTTGTTATTGTCACAAGTTGCATCTTTATACATTCTGTGCCCATTGATATAGTACTTATAATTGTTGTTGTATGTAGTTGCTCTTTAAATTATATAGGAAAAAAGAGGAGTTACAAACTACAAATACCTTAATACTTTCTTTTATATTTATCTATGTAATTACCTTTACTAGTGTTTATTTCTTCTTACTGATGCAAGTTGCTATTTAGTGTTTTCTCATTTCAGCCTGAAGGATCTCCTTGAGCATTTCTTGTAGAGTAGATCTACAAGCAATAGATTCCCCATTTTTGTTTATATGAGAAAGTCTTAATTTCTCTTTGCCTTTTGAATTATAAGCTTCTTGGATATAGACTTCTTGGTTGACCATTTTATTCTTTTAGTTCTTTGAATATGTCATATCACCACCTTCTGGCCTGCATGGTTTCTGAGGAGAAATTAGCAGGTAATCTTATTGAGGATGACTTCTATGTGAAAAGTCATCTCTCTCGGTACTTGCGGAATTCTACCTTTAACTTTCATCAGTTTGATTATAATGTGTCTCAGTGAGGATCTTGAGTTTTATTAAGATTCTTGAATATGTATATTCATGTTTTGCATCAAATTTACAAAGTTTTGGCCATTATTCAAATATTTTTTCTGCTTATTTCTCTCCGATTTCCTTCTGGGACTCCCATTATACATATGTTGGTATATTTGATGGTATACCACAGGTCTCTTAGGCTCTGTTCATTTTTCTTTAGTTTTTTTTTTTTCAGCTCCTTAGACTGGAAATCTCAACTGACCTATTTTCAAGTTTGCTGATTCTTTCTTTTGCCTGTTCAAACATCCTGTTTATTCTCTTCCATGAATTTTTCATTTTAGTTCTTGTATTTTTCAGCTGCAAAATTTCTCTTTAGTTTCTCTTATAATTTCTATTTTTGTATTGATATTCTCTTCTGTTGACTCATGATTTCCTTTAGCTCTTTGAGGATATTTTATTTATTTGTTTTTTGGTTTTTAAATTTTGTTAATGTTTTACTTATTTCTGAGAGAGAGAGAGAGAGAGAGAGAGCATGAACAAGGGAGGGTCAGAGAGAGAGGGATAAACAGAATCTGAAGTAGGCTCCAGGCTCTGAGCTAGCTGTTAGCACAGAGCCCGATGTGGAGCTTGAGCCCACAATCTGTGAGATCATGACCTGAGCCGAAGTTGGACGCTCAACCGACTGAGCCATCCAGACACCCCTCTTTGAGGATATTTTAAATAGTTAATTTATAGACTTTTTAAAGTAAGGACAATGAATAGTGATACAAGGAAATGATGAACACCAATTGTAACTTTAGAAACACTTGCAGAAGTGGGTCCTGTGGCTGCTCCCACAAACCCTTTTGTGTTCTTTGTAGAAGATGTAACTGGTAACCACCTCAAAGAATAAATATCAACAAGGAGTGGAACTCAGTGTAGGGCATCAGTGGCCTACCAATACCTTTAGTGCAAGCTGCCCTGACTTTCATCTGCCAGATTCTGCATCTCTATCTGGAGGATTTCTCTGGCTCCTGCAGCCTGCTTTAATCACAAGCATGGACATCTGTAAGTACCAGAGTATAAATACCCTACCCCCAATAGCAGCCCTCAGATACTTCCCCTCTTGGGGTAGGATATCACAGAAGATATGAGGATGTCACTGTACTCTATGCTGGCTCCCGGACTTCCCAGTGGAATTAACCTCCAGTTGCTCACAGTGGTAACTTGTTGATATCACCTAGTTTATTGGCTCCTTCCCTCTCTATCTCAGTTCCTACTCCTGCAAGTGCTTCCTGGCATGAAATAAACTGCTTGCATTCAAATCCTTGGCTCAAGATCTGCTTCTTGGGGAACCCAGGCTAAGATACACCATGTCTGTCCTCCTTCCCTCAAGGAAGCTTAGTCTCTTTCTTCTGACTACTTTCCTTCCCTTTCAAGCATAAAAACAGTTGGCACTTAGATGGACATAATGTTTTGCTCATTGAGTGGCTGCCAATTGCCCTTGGAATAAAAAACCAAAACCAAAAGACTCTTTAACACAGTCCACACACAATCCCCACCACAATCTGACCTTAGCCTCCTTCTAGTCTCCCTTAGGCCCCTGTCCACCTCACTCACTGGACCCAGCCCCACAGGCCTTCTTCTAGTTTTAGAATATGCTGTGCCATATCCTACCTCAGAGCCTTTGCATGTGTTTTTCCACCTGCAATGATCTTTCCATCATTTGCTATTTGGTGAATCATTACTTATCCTTCAGATTTTAGCTTTAAAGCCACTTAAAAAAAAAAAAGGCTGCCTCCAAACCCCTAATATAAACTATTTCCTTCCATTATTCTTTTTCCGAGAGCATTTTGCCTTTCTATTTTCTGTTTATATTAAATTGTCTTCGTATATTTTTGGTGTACTTATCTGATTAATATCTTTCTTTTAACCAAAGCACACAGAACTGTTGAGATGGGCCAAAAAGTCTCCAAAGCAGATGGGTGGCAGTGATGAGGCCCTGAGTGTTCAGAAGGAGGGAGGAGGATCTGCCAGGGGAACACAGAGCTCTGGGGCATGGCCTTAACTCCTGGTGATGGGGACAGTGGGATGAGGGTAGGATCAGCTTTTCCCAGAACTTTGAGAGGTATCTTCTGTCTTGACCCTACAACCTCCTCTAGCTTGTACCTCATTTCTCTCATTTCTCTGCTCCTCTTGACAGAAAAAGTCTTCAAAATTATTCTCTTCCCCTCCTGTCTCTAATTGCTCTCCTGTCAGTTTCAAAATCAGGCTTTTGTACCCATTACTTCACTGAAAATGCCCATCAAGGCCAGCAATGACTTCCACATTGCTATATCCCATGGTCAGTGGTCACTCCTCATTCTTTCTTGACTGATCAGCAGCAGTGGACAATGTTGCTAACTTCCTCCTTCCTGAAGCACTCTCTTCCTCTTCCAGAGCACTCCTCCTTCTCTGACCATGCTTACTCCCTCCTCCTGCCTCTTGTAGGTTTAAAATGCTTCGTGTAGGGCACCTGGGTGGCTCAGTCAGTAAAGTGTCCAACTCTTGGCTTTGGCTCAGGTCATGTCTCATGGTTCGTGAGTTCAAGTCTTATATCGGGCTCTGTGCTGACAGCACCAAGCCTACTTGAGAGTCTCTCTCTGTCTCTCTCTCTCTCTGCCCCTCCCTGTTCATTCTCTCTTTCTCAAAATAAATAAATAAGCTAAAAAATATATATATAATACAATACAATACAATACAATACAACAATACAATACAACAATACAATGCTTCTTGTAGGTTGACAATGCACAAATCACTATCACTATCACTACCTTGGGGCTCTTCCCTGGACTCCACACTCCATATTTAGCTGCCTGCTTGCCATCCCACTTGGATAATTGTAGATATGTCAACTTCAACATGTCCCAAACCAAACTCCCAATTCTCTATCCCCCCTACCTGCTCATCCTGTATTTTCTCTACTTCAGCAGTGACAACCTCATCTGTCCACTAGCTAAGGCCAAATCCTCGGGGTGCCTCTTGATTTCTCCTTATATCCAGTCCCTCAGCGCTTAGAGTTGCTCCTGCTATTGCCTTCCTACAGTCTTCTCTCAACCTTGCAGCCTGAGTGACCTTTGAAAAGGTGAGTCCAGTCATGTCAGTTCTTTGCTCAAAAACTCCAGGTACTCCCATCTACTCAGAATAAACCCAAGGTCCAAATAAGAGTGTACAAGGCCCCACATGATCTACCCTCATCTCCTACCCCTCTTCATTTTTCTCCCTTGGCTACAGCCCCACTGGTTTCCCTGATGGTCCTAATATATAGCAAACACATTCCTACCTTAGGGGCTTTGCACTATTTCTTTCCTGTCTGCAGTCTTCCCCACAGATACTTCCAAGTCTTGCTCCTTTATTTCTTCAGATTTCTGCCCAAATGACACCTTCTCTGCAACACCTTCATCAACAACCCTATCTTGACAGCAACCCCATGTCCTCAGAATTTCTGATGCCTTTAATCTACTTTGGTTTTTTTTTTTTTAATTTTTTTTAATGTTTTATTTATTTCTAGGAGAGAGAGAGACAGCGTGAGCAGGGGAGGGTCAGAGAGAGAGGGAGTCACAGACTGAAACAGGCTCCAGACTCTGAGCTGGCAGTCAGCACAGAGCCTGACGCGGGGCTCGAACCCACGAACCGCGAGATCATGACTTGAGCGAAAGTCGGACTCTCAACCGACTAAGCCACCCGGGCGCCCCTAATCTACTTTGGTTTTTTAAGGCACTTATCACCATTTAACATTTTCTATATTCAACATTCTATTTTCTCTATATTCAATAAGTTCTAAGTTCTCTACATTCTATATTCCTGTTTATTTTCCATCCTCTTTATCGAGTAGAATAGGAGCTCCATGAAGATGGAAGCTAGATGTCTGGTTCACCTCTGTGGCCCTCTGGAACAGGGCCTGCAAAAGGAGTGAATGAGACTGCAAATTTTTATAGAGTAAATCAATGAGTAAGTGGATTTATCGTCATTTCTGTGTGGACCTCAGGAATATATTAAGGAACTCATCTAGTAATTAGAGTTGTGAACTGGGATTCTCTTTTTTATCATTTGTTTTGTAATGAAAATATTTTGTATTTCATATGTAGCAGAGCAGCTCCCTCACTCCGATCTATTGAAAGTCCTCCCTTGACACAAGGGTTTATAAAAGAAAGAGAAAGAGAGAGAAAGGAAAGAAGAAAGGAAGGAAGGAAGGAAAGAAGGATAGACAGAAGAAAGGAAAAGAGGAAGGAAGGAAAGGAGGAAGGAAGGAAGAAAAAGAGAAAAAAGAAAGAGAGAAAAAAGTTTTGTTACTCTAACTATGGGGATGTACAAACTTTTGTATATTTACTATTGCAGGTTGTTTTGGAGACAACTATGAAGTATGTGTGTGCCAAAATTAATTCTAAGTACACTTTTCCTTAGGCTTTTTATTTTACTTATTTTTGTTAAGTAAGAACATGGCTGTATCATGGTGCTGTGCTCCAGTTAAATTTTTATGTCTTATTACCTGAAAAAGAAATGATGTTTTCTTTAAGAGCTGAATTTTAAGCTAAATTTACAATGGCCTTCACAAAAATGTCAGACATCATACCTTGGGCAAAAAGAACTTGAAAGAATTGAATTTTAAAAAGCCAACATCATTGGAACCAAAGACTTTTCTATTTGAATCATTAATGCCAGTAATATAAAACTATCATCACGTAATAGTTCACAATGTTTCTTTTTTTTTAAAGAATTTTTTGAAAGTAATCCCTATATCTAATGTGGGACTCAAACTCACAACCCTGAGATCAAGAGTCATCCATTCCACGGACTGAGCCAGCCAAGCTTCCCACTGTGTTCTCATGGAACCAATAGCAATCATTGTCATTTTCTTTTTCATGTGTACAGACACCCTGAAACTGAAAATGGGTGACATTATTTTTAAAAATACAGACATTTGATGTAAATAAAAAGTCATGTTTCAACTGGGATTCTAAAGAAAGCTCATCTCTGGCTCCTTGCTTACCCCTTTATATGTTTAAAGGCAGAAAAGCAAAACATTCACATCCTTGAAGATTTTATTCCTCCTCAAAGCCTGGTCTTTACTGAAGAGGGCAAAGGGGCCCTTGTTTTTCTTGCAGACATGAGTCTCTGACACTGTCTCCCTGTAGAATCTTGTAGACAGGACAGCAAGTCCTGTCCACTTGCTACTGTCCATTTTCTCCCTCTGCAAAGCCTCCAAGGTCTCCCAGCTCTGGTGTTCTATGGTTTGTTTCCGCCTGGGAAGATGGCCATGGCACTGATATTTGACCTCACTGGGAAAATATGTCAGATAAGAAGGCCCTGCTATCTCAGCAACCTTCATCTTCACCTCCATTCCCTCACACAAACCCAATGCCAGAGTTTTGGGACAGCCTCCCTCATTGATAAAGTGTCCCAAAACTTCTCAATGAGCCCACACACTGTAACTGCAATGATAATGGGCTATATCTGGCTCACCCGGAATCATGCCCATGTTCCACAGAGTGCTATGGCTATCGGTTATCTGCTGTGCATGAATGACCAGAGGCAGAAAAAGCACAAGGAGCCTGTGCTGTCGAGAAGTGGAAGTGATTAATTTATGTCGCATGCCCCCTGGGCCGGTCTTAGCAAGTGTAAGCAGAATGTATGTTGACAGCTGCCTTGGAGTTCACACCACACCGTCAGCACTCTGCAGGAAACAGATGACTTTAGGACAGCTCTCAAGCTTGTTGACAGCTCAAGCTTTCTGATAAGGTTGTCAGAAAATGAAAAGGACAGTCCTAGGAAGTTGAGAGCTTCCTGGCCATGAATGGGATGCACCAAGTGGAGAGATGATGTCTGTCTTGTTCTCATGATGTCATCACAACCTAACACAGCACCTCTCCTCCCTGCTCAGGGATTTGAGGCCAAGGCTTATCTACAGGCATCAGTTAGGGCCACAGGAGGTAGTGGAACAAAGAGGAGATAGGAGAGCAGCAAGGCTAACCCTTAGAAGGAGAGCCAGGACCCAAGTGTCAGAGATGATCAGAAAGAGGGAGGAATTCAGGGCAGAGAGAGAAAAATTAACAAGAAGAGATAAGATAAAGTTAAAACAGGTCAAGATCAAGTAAGATTGGAGGACAGAGATACTAACTGGTCACTTTTATAAGGCTGACAATGTGATGCCTGGTGCATTAGCCTGGCTTTAAAAATGCCCAGAAATGGAGTGTTTTCTGTGTCTTGCTGTTCACACTGCACTATAGGCACCAGTGAGCACCTGCTTGGGAAGGCCCATTCAGAAAAACAGAGATGTTTAAGGGCCATGCTCCTCCCACCCCCACCACACTTATACTGAAAATTAAAATACCTCTGTTAACATCCATGAAAAAAAAATGAATATTCTCCTAACTTCAGTTACCTACTTTATACAACATCAGCTGGAAAATCAGAACTACTTTTAGCCGCTTTGATGTTGCTCTCTAGGCCCATTTGAGAAGAAGCCATAAAGTGTCGGCTCTCCAGTCTTTCATCTCAATATAGCCCAAGCAGTAAGCTGTATCAGGCCCATGTGGGCCTCCACATGATCCTGTCTCTCCCATAGAATTCAACTAGTTGAATTGCAGCAGTGGAGAAAGCCTTATAAACTGGCTGGTTGTATAAGAAGCCCACAACTCCAATATTGCCCACTCAGCTGGCATATTCTCTTGATGGCTCCACCCCTAATCTTTTGTACTTTGATTTGAATATAGTTTTCAGTCCAATCAGAAAGAGCACTAAAAGCTCTGTGTTCCCCAGTCTTCCCCATCCTGCCCCAAAGCTCGAGACCCATTGGGCTTTGGCATCTGTCTGAAAAGATCACGTTCTCTCTTTCTACCCAGAGCACAACACAAGAGGGAGCCTGACCTGGGTGGGGTGATTGGAGGAAACTGGATGACTTCCCAGCCTCTCATGAGTCAGGTGTTCATGGCCTCATTCTTTTGTTCAAAGTGAATTCCTGGAACATAACCCATTTTCTGATATCAATGCAAAAACACCTTCAGTGCCAAATGATGTCTTTTGGGGTCACATCCATGGACCCTCCAGCAGCCTGCTCTTCACAGTGGGAGAGGTGAGTGAGCAAAGGCAGCCAGGAGTCTGTTTCTGCAGGGCCTTCAGGGCAATGGTGAAGAGTTTTGATTCTGGGCAATGGGAAGTTATTTGTGAGTTTAAAGCAGTGACAGGCCCTGATCTGGACACTCATTTTTAAAAGGTGTTTCTGTCAGATGAGTGGCTAAGGGACTGGAGGGAATGCGCAGATGAGGGAACCTGGTGAGGAGGTGATTCATTCATTCTTTAAGTCTGTGCTGCACTCCAACTCTATGGGTGAAAGGCAGTGGGGATAAGGCTCTCTACCCTCCTGGAGCTCAAGGGGCAGAAGGAAAACAAACAAACAAAAGTAAGCACTCAAAGAAAAGAGATCAGCTCAAACTGGGATAAAAGCTGTGCAGAAAATAAAACCCGTGCTATGACAGAGTGACTGAGGGGGGAGATAATGGTCACGTTAGGAGGTTGAAGGGATGGCCTTTCTGAGGAAGTGTTTTTGCCGACACCTAAATAAGGGGAATGAGTGAGTCATGTGGAAATGTGAAGTGGGGATGGGGGAGGGGTGTTCTAGGTAGGGGAAACAATGAATGCAAAGGCCCATGTGCAACTGGGGGATGGTGAGTGAGGACTGGGGCCCAAATAAGGGTAGAGAGGTCAGTAGGGGCCATTCTTCTATGGGGATGAGGAGCCATTATAGACTTTCAAACAGAGGCACCAAGCTGCAACAAACTACAGTCCTGCGGGCCAAATCCAGGCTGGTGCCTGTTTTTTGTAAATAAAGTTTTATTGGAACCCAGTCTCACCCATTCATTTCCACATTGTCCATGGCTGCTTTCATGCTTCAAAGGCAGAGCTGTGTGTGGGGCAGAGACCACCTGGCCCACAAACCATAAAATACCTATTCTCTGGTCTTTTACAGACTAATTTGCTGACTCCTGTTCTAACTGATATTTTCAGAAGGTTATTCTGGCTGCCCTGTGAGGCACCACCATGGAGTAAGGTTATAAAATACTGCAGGACACAGAGGAAGGTGGGGCCTTTTCTTAGCATCCGTCCTTGTTGATTGATGTTTTCTCCGACATCAGAGAGAGGGAGGATGGTGGACTCATCTCTCTGGGCGTGCATTGCCCTAAAGACAGAGACGATGCATATGCAGAAAGTGCTGTCCGGAGTCCTCCGAACAGCCGAGCAGACTCTGCTTCGCCTGGTGAACCTTGGCAGGAGGAGTTAATCACTGCTTGTGGGGCCTCCACCCAAACCATAGCTGCCTGTCTTTTGTCTGCGGCACCTCGTCACCAATTTGGGGCTTAGAGACAGCGCAAGCCAAGCAGCTGTTTCCCATTACCTGCTTGTCCCATTTCAGCAGCCCGTCATGACTGCCAAGCATGCCCACACCACTCCCAATAGAGAGCAAGAGACACTGTGAGAAAGGGATCTCATTTCCAAATTTTAGGGCAGATTGGTTTTGTTTTATTTCTTGAGAAAAAACATCAAATAAGTAAAATAGTTGAGCATTGTGTTAAAAAACTAACCCCAAACATCTGGGTTCTTTGTACCATGGGAGCTTATTTTCATTCTTTTGGTTGTAACTGATAAATATTCACAGAATAATTGAGTTAGTACATTTTTTAGAAGGAAAACCATCCGTGTTATATAAAGAAATGGTGGAGAGGAAGGCAGGGACGAGAGAAGATTCTGGGTGACACAGCAGCAGTCTCTTGTAGCTCACTATGGGTGGGAGGTCAGAATGTACTTCAAATTTATTTTGACAAACATTTACTAATTTTTATGTTTTAAGTTTATTTATTTATTTTGAGAGAGGGGAGAGACCGCAGGAAGGGACAGGGCAGAGAAAGAGGGAGAGAGAATCCCAAGCAGGCTCCACACTGTCAGCATAGAGCACGATGCAGAGCTTAATGCCATAATGTGAGATCATGACCTGAGCTGATATCAACAGTTGGTTGCTCAACCGACTGAGTTACCCAGGTGCCCCTCAACAAGCATTTATTGAGCACCTATTCTTTGCCAACTGCTGCCAAGTGCTGGGGAATCTGAGTTAAATCAAATGAGGTTTCTGCTGTCTGGGGCCTCACAATCTGGCAACAAACAAAACAGTGGCAATATGATAACAAAAACGAAGCACTTACAATAGCCCTTTCATCCCTACAACATCCCTCTCACATGAGTATCATCATTCCAATTTTAAATTGAGATTTGAAGCATAAATGCTGGAGTTGGGATTTGAAACCATATCTGTCTGCCATTAGAGTCTTTTGCTGCCTCTCAGATTGGTAGGACTAGACCAGTCAGTGTAAGATCTGGAAAGGTAGGTTTCAGCTTAGAAACAAAAGGGGCTACTTTGGAAGGTGATGAGCTGTGTGTGAAGGGCAGTGTGCAAATAGAAGCATATGGAGGCATGGCTAGATCCAGAGCCTCAGAGGATATTGTCAGAAATTGGTCCTTCTCCACATTTTGTCTCCACTTTCCCCTAGTTTGGCTTCCATATACAGTAGGCCTTTCCCCATGGAGTGGCCAGGGTGCCCCTAGGAGCTCTATCTGCTTAGAAGCCTCAACAGAGAGAGGGCAATTTTTCCCAATAGTTCCAGAAAAAGTCCCAGGATGAACTCTGGCCTGGCACATGTCACATGCCCATCTCTGAGCCAATCCCTGCAGCCATGAATGTAGGGCTCTTACTAAGTAAACTTATCCAGTCATATGGACTGAGGGCAGTCCCAATCCCCAAATTCTGAGGTCCCCCATTGTAGCTCCTCCCAATGATACAAAGGTACTGGCTCTTTGGGACCTTCTGATGGGAGGTCATGGTTGTTCAACAGGCTTGGTTAGTCACTCACTGTGTGACTTTGAATAAATACCACCCACTCTTTGAGCCTCATCCATAGCTAGGTATTCATCACACCTTCCTTGCTGGCTGAAGGCATGCTCACCACAGTGCTTGGCCACGAAATGATGCTCAAAAAGCCCAGGGAGGGACTTATATGAGAAGAGATGGGGGGGAGAGTGGGTTGGAGCAGGATAATCTTAGGACCAGGATGCAGGGATGGGTAAGATATGGGTGGACGGCCAGTAATTTGGCCAAGCTGGCAGTCATTAGGCCAGGTCTGAATGCACGATAGATGCTGGGTTTCCATATTGAGCTCCTGGACTAGAAGCCACTCAGACAAGGGTTGTTTGTAAAGGCCAAGCCAAGCCTGTTTCCCTCTTTGGCTTCTCAAGCTCCAGCCAGATCATCAGAAAGCAGCATTCCCAGAATGAATTGGCCCAGCTCCTTACAGAAATGCTGCCAGAAAAGGACAATTAGCTACGGGCCTTTGGCTTTCATAGGGGTCTGCATTAGACACAGCTGGAGTGGGAAGACAGGCACACTCAGGGTCTGCTTTGTGGCCCCTTAGAGGGAAGGTGGGGCTGTGTGGCAGAGCAAGCATGAGACTGCAGCTAGCCTGTATGCTGGCTCTGCCCATCCAGCCTCTGCCCATCACAGGCCCTGTGACCCTGGGCAGGACCTAACTCTTCTCATCTGTAGTTCAAGGGAGATGACAATAAAAATTGTATCTGTCTCCAAGATTTGTTGTAAGGATCACACATATTAGTTCAAGCCATTTTTACAGGTCAAAAAATGTTGCTGTCAGCAATTTCATATGGTTCAGCCTAAAATTCTTGACCCAGATTATGTGTTAACCATTGACCTATTCCTAAAATTCTTGACCCAGAGCATGTGTTAACCATTGACCTATGCTATCCATGGCTCTCACAACCATCATATGGGGAGGGTACTGCCAGGCCTGCATTACAGGCCAGAGAGGGGAAGAGCAGCCTAGGCAGTGTCATGGGCACCATCATGAAGCCTGTGCTCCGTGCCAGCCAATAGGAAAATCGAATGTCAGAGAGGGAGCTCCCCCTCAGGAGTCATGCAGACA
Source organism: Proteles cristata cristata (assembly GCA_017311185.1). NCBI lineage: Eukaryota > Metazoa > Chordata > Mammalia > Carnivora > Hyaenidae > Proteles > Proteles cristata. The sequence goes on along the minus strand of JAESUZ010003628.1, from coordinate 342,667 downwards.
GAGCTGGGCCTACAACCCAGGGCCATCAAGTTTTCTTTCTTATACATTGCTGGCACCTGCAGCGGGATCGTTTCTAAAAGACAGGATCCTTCATTCTGACCAGCATCCCTTAGATGAGGATCTAGGTGACAAATGTCTCTCAGAAGTCAGTGCCAAGGAACACAAATCTGTCCCTTCTAATGAATCAGTATGCTTCCTTTAATCAGAGAAGCCTATGAGGACAGGGCAAGATAACAGGGTTGGGTTTCTGGAGCAGGTGAACTTTTATTATCTTTAGTGTGGGGTATGTATGTATTACTTAACATTGTATAAAATGCATCATGTGAACAACTCCCTTGCTACTCAAAATGTGGCCTGTGGACCAGCAGCAGTGGCATCCCCTGGGAGCGTGTCAGACATGTAGAATCTCCAGCTCCTCTTGAGACCTGCTGAGTCCAAATCTGCATTTTAACAAGATGGCCAGGTAACTCATAGGCACATTTCACACTGAGGTGTCCTGCACCTTGGCATTTAGCCTCCACCACATCCAGTGAGATAAAGATTCTTTTCCCAATTTTTAAGTAGTCAGTTTATCAAGGTGAAGCCACCTGACTCATGCCACACAGCTAGGGTTCTGACTGGGTCTGGAGCCTGCACTGTTACCACTGCCCAGCCCCTGGAAAGTAGGAAGAAATGTCGTGAGCAAAGGCCTAGGGCAAGAATGAAAACCTTGGGACAAACAGATTATCAACAGTGTTTCTTGGCCAACTTAAAGCTCTGGGCACCTTTCCTAGAGATTCAAGGAACTTAGACTCCTAGATGCCCAAGTTCAGATGACAGTCTGCAGCCTCAGAATCAAATGCTATTGTAGGGACAGGCTTTGGGGTCAAAGCAAAACCACCAGCTGAACATCTTCAAGCTGATATAAACTTGCTGAGCCTCAGTTTCCTCACTTGTAAGCAGGGTCAAGGGTATCCACTGTGTCAGATTCCTGGGAAGATAAAACAATCTCATGACATTAAATTCCTTCATCCAGTGCGTGACAAACACCATAATAAATGTTAACTAGAATTAATCAATGAACACACGTGCACACACACACACACACACACACACACACACACACACACACAAGGGAGCCCTCTTAATCATAGCGTGGAGTTACCAAACTAGTCACAAGTAATTTGAAACTGATGTAATGTGCTGAAATTTCTCCCATGAAATGGAAACTGGGCAGCCAAATGGTCAGGTGAAAAATATGACCCTGCTCTTGAGGTCACTTGGTGGACGGAGTCCAACCCCATGGGGTTCCTGCTCTTCCCAGGACATTTTTGACTGTCTTTGCCTGGTTTGGTATCAGGATCATAATAGCTTTTAAAAATGAATTGGGAAGAGTTCTCTCCTTTTGATGATCAGTTTTATGTGTTAGCCTGGCTAGGCTGCAGTACCTAGTTATTTGATCAAACACTAGATGTTGCTGTGAAGATATTTTTTAAAGTTTATTTATTTATTGTGGGGATGAGCACTGGGTGTTATATGGAAACCAACTTGACAATAAACTACTTGTAAAAAAAAAAAAAAGTTTATTTATTTATTTTGAGAGAAAGAGAGTTCAAGAGCCCAGGGGAGGGTTAAGGTAGAGAAAGAGAAAGAGAGAGAGAATCCTAAGAAGCCTCCACACCATCATCCCAGAGGTGGGTGTGGGGTTCGAACTCATGAACTGTGAGATCATGACTTGAGCTGAAGTCAAGAGTCGGATATTTAACCGGTCGATTCACCCGGGTGCCCCATGCTGTGAAAACATTTTGTAGATCTGATTAACATTCATAATCAGATGGTTTTAAAGAAAGGAGATTATCCTAGATCATCTTTGACATCAGTTGAAAGGCAGAGCTGAGGTTTCTTTGAAGGAGAAGAAACTCTGCCTGTGGACTGCAGCTTCAGTTTGTGCCCCAATCCTGACAGCCTGCCCTACAGATTCCAGATTTGCCTAGACAGCCTCTACAGACATGGAAGCCAATTCCCTGCAATAAATCCATATACATACAGAGAGACAGAAACATATGGTTCTGTTTCTCTGGTTGAAATCCTAACCGATACAAATTTTGGTACCAGAAGTAGTTCTGGGGGAATACAATCTGAAGAAAGAGTTATTTTCATTGGTTCTGGGTTTTCCAAAGTTGGTTCTCTAATGTGATTGTATTTAAGAACATGAACAACTGTTTTCAGTGGTAGAGGATACTGGTAGACCATGGTACGATGTGGCAATACAGATATGCAAAATATGACCATTGCATAATACAAGGAAAAGTATGTCTGGAATACAAGAGATCCATTAGGCTGTCTCTTAATAATACCACACCATGTGATTAAAGTAAATGGAAAAATGACAAAAATCCAATTCAGGTAGAATTACCAGTGGCCCAAACCATTCAGGAATGAAGGTTTGGGTCATCCCACTTATAAAGAACCATGACCAGCTAAGGGCAAATGGAATGCGGAATGTGTAGTAGAAGTAAATCATTATAAACACTAGCTACAATCAGCTGACCAGTTGTGAAAATGGGAGCTATAATAGTTATGAGTATTTCTTCATCATTTTGTTATGAATATGTTTGTGTAGATCTATTATGCAAATATTTTTGTTTTAGCTATGGGTCCACCTCCTTTATCCACTTACCATCTAACATAAGATGTATTAATAATGGTTAACTTTATATCACAGTATTTAGGTGACAGGAAATCAAGGGGGAAAGAACATCACTCAGTGACTTTGCATTGTCTTCTGGGGAAACAGTATATTTTCAGTTGTATACAGAACAGTTATATCGGGGCACCTGGTGGCTCTGTCCATTAAGTGTCTGACTCTTGGTTTCAGCTCAGAGCATGATCTCATGGTTGTGAGATTGAGTCCTGTGTTGGACTCCACACTGACAGCATGGAGCCTGCTTGGGATTCTCTCTCCCTCTCCCTGCCCCTCCCCAGCTCGTGTGTGCATGCTCTCTCTCTCAAAATAAATAAATAAACATTAAAAAAAGGAGTAGTTACAATACATTGTATGAAGCTATGATGTAGCTTTTTTTTTTTTTGTAGATTGTGTATGGTTTAAGGAAATGTGTATGGGTGCCTAGCTGACAGGGGGTGATTGTGATGATGGTCAGTCCATCTGTCAGCTCGGCTAGGCTTTAGTCCCCAGTTGCTCCTTTAAACACAAATCTAAGTGATGTCATGAAAGTGTTTTGTAGATTGATTATCATTCATAATTCATTCAGTTGACTTTAAGCAAAGGAGATTATTTTACATTATCTGGGTTGGCCTGATTCAATCAATAGAACTGTTATAGAAGCAATACTATGGTTTCCCTGAAATTTCCCTGAGACTCTGCCTGTGGACTACAGCTTCATGTCATAGCCAAGAGCTCCAGCCAGCCCTTACTGACTACCATGCTCTGGGTGTCAGAGTGCCTAGCCAGCCACCACAATAGCGTAAGCCAAGTCCTCGCAATAAATCCATACATTTATTGGATTCTATTTCACTGATTGAATTCTGGCTGATACACACCTCTTCTATTTTCAGGGAGATTGTGTAGAATTGGTATTGCTCCTTCTTTGAATGCTTAGTAGTTTCTCCAATAAAACTATCTGAGCCTGGAGTTTTCTTTTTTGAGTTTTTAAAATTATATATTTGATTTCCATATAGTTATAGGGCTATTGAAATTATTTCATATTGAATGAGTTGTGGTAGTTTGTGTTTTTCAAGGAATTGGTCCATTGTCTAATTTATGTATGTGGATTGCACTATTCACTTATTCTTTTGATGAGTGTGAGGAATGTAGTATTATCTTCTGTTTCCAAATGTTGATAATTTGTGTCTTTTTTTTCCTCTGTCAGTCTTGCTAGAGGCTTGGCAATTTTATTTATCTTGTTCATTTGTTTCATTGATTTTCTCTATTTTTAAATACCTCCCCCCGCTGAGTTTTATTGAGATATAATTGACATATAACATTATATCCGTTTAAAGTGTTCAACATAATGATATGATGTATAGATAGATGGTGAAATGACCCCCACGAGAAGTTTTGTTAATGCCTATCATCTCACATAGTTTTAATTGTTTTCTTGTGATGAGAACTTAAGATCTGCTCCCTTAGCAACTTTCAAATATACAATACAATAATGTTAGCTATAGTCACTATGCCATATATTACATCCCCAAAACTTATTGATCTTAGGACTGGAAGTTTGTACCTTTTGACCATCTTCACCCATTTCCCTACTCTGTACGCTGGCAACTACCAATGTGTTCTGTTTCTGTGGGTTTGGTTTTTTATAAGATTCCAAATTCCACATATAAGTGAAATCATATGATATTTTTCTCTCTCTCTCTGACTTATTTCACATAGTATAATGCCTTCAAGGTCCATCTATGTTGTTGTAAATGACAGTATTTCCTTCTTTTTTATAGCTAAACAATATTCCATTGTATGTGGGTATATATCACATTTTATACATATATATATGTACATATATCCTCTGTGTGTGTGTGTGTGTGTGTGTGTGTGTGTGTGTGTGTGTGTGTGTGTGTAAACCACATGTTCTTTATCCATTCATCCATTGACAGACACTTGGTTATTTCCATATCTTGGCTGTTGCATGTAATACTGTAATGAACATGGGAGTGGATATATTTCTTTGAGAGTGGTTTCATTTCTTTCAAATATATACTCAGAAGTGGAATTGCTGGATCATAGGGTAGTTCTATTTTTAATTTTTTGAAGAACCTCCATACTGTTTTCCACAGTGGCTGCACCAGTTGACATTCCCACCTATAGTGCATGAGGGTTCCCTTTTCTCCACATCCTCACCAACATTTGTTACTTCTTGTCTTTTTCATCCTAACCATTCTGACTAGTGTGAGGTGACATCTCATTGTGGTTTTAATTCACATTTCTCTGATCATTAGTGATGTTGAGCACCTTTTCATGTTGTCTGTTGGTCATTTGTATGTCTTCTTTGGAAAAATGTCTGTCTGTTGAGGTTCTCTGCCCATTATGAAGCCAGATTGGTTGTTTGCTATTGACTTGTATGAGTTCTTTGTTTATTTTTCTTATGAACCCCTTATCATATAACATGATTTGCAAATATTTTTTCCCATTTGATAGGTTGCCTTTTTACTTTTTGATGGTTTCTTGTGCTGTGCAGAAGCTTTTTAGTTTACAGTAGCTCTACTAGTTTATTTTTGCTTTTGGTGTCAAATATAAAACATCGTCAAGATTGATGCCAAGGAGCTTACCCCCTATTTTTTTTCCTATGAATTTTATAATTTCAGGTCTTACATTCAAGTCTTTAATTCATTTTGAGTTGAATTCTGTGTGTGATATAAAATAGGGGTCCTGTTTCACTCTTTTGCATATGGCTGTCCAGTTTTCCCATTTATAGAAGAAAGTGTCCTTTCCTCATTATATATTTTTGGCTTTGTCATAAATTAATTGACCATACATACATGGTAATTATTTCTTTGGCTCTCTATTCTGTTCCATTGATATATGTGTCTGTTTTTATGCTTACACCATACTATTTTGACACTATAATTTTGTAATATAGTTTGAAATCAAGAAGTGTGATATACATTTTCTCTATTTTTAATCTCTTTGATATCTGCTACTGATTAATTTATTCCTTCTTTTTGCTTTACTTTGTTCTTTTTCCTAAGTTCTTGATATGAAAGCTTAGATTATTGATTTGAGGTTTTTCCTCTTGTATAAATTGTTGCATTTAATTCTACAAATTTCCTTCTCAGCACTGTGTTAGCTCTTTCTCATAAATTTTGATATGTTGTGTTTTTGCATTCAGTTCAACGTACTTTTATTACCCTAGAGACTTCTTCTTTAACCTATGGATTGCCTGGAAATGTGATTTTAGTTTCCAAGTGCCTGGAGCTGGTCATGTTATTTTTCTGTTACAGATTTGTAGTCGATTCCATTGTGGTCAGGGAATATATTCTGTACGATGTCAGTTCTTTTAAATTTGTCGAGTTTATGGCCCAGGATATAATCTATCTTGATATACGTTGTATGGGCACTTGAAAATAATGTGTATTCTGCTACTGGTGGTGGAGCGTTGGTTGGAGTAACGTTCTTCTACATCCTTGCTGAGTTTCTGTTTAGCTGTCTAGCCATCATTGAAAAGGGGATGTTGAATACTCCAACTATGATTATGAACTTGTTTACTTCTCTTTTCAATTCTATCATTTTTTGCTTTACATATTTTGCAGCTCTCGTTTGGTACATACACATTTAGGGTTGCTGTGCCTTCTAGGTGGATTGATTCTTTTATCATATAATGTCCCACTCCACTTCTGGTAATTTCCTTTCTCTTGGAGTCTACTTTACAAGACATTAATGTAGACACTCATGCTTTGGTTTAAGTAATGTTTTCATGTTGTATCTTTTGCTTTCAACTTGTCTATATGATTATATTTGAAGTGAGTTTCTTACAGACAGCACAGCGTTGATTTCTGTTTTTTAATCTACTCTGTCAATCTCTTGTCTGTTAATTCATACAGTTAGGTCATTTAAATTTAATGTAAATGATGATATTATAGGCCTTAGGTCTGCCATTTTATTTTTTCTTTGCTTATTTATTTTCTGTTTTCAATTTATTTGTTTGCTCTTTTTGACCTGTCAGTGGCTTATTTAAACATTTTTTTAGAATTCCATTTTGATTTATCAATAGTGTTTCTGAGTGTATCCTTGTATAGATTTTTTATTGTTTGTTCTAAGTGTTGAACTGTACACACAAAACTTATCAGTCTATTGATGTCATCATTTTACTAGTTGAAATATAGAAACCTTAGTGCCCTTTATGTCTCTTCACCCTCATTTATTTATAATATATATAACATATATAATATAACTTTCTAAAATGTTTCTTATGTAGACATATAGAACCAGAGGAACGAGTGTAATAATTTATGCCTCAACCACCAGATATAATTTGAGAAACTCCAGAGAAGAAGGATAGACTATTTGATGTACTCATATTTTTGCTTACTGTGCTCTTTCTCTTTTTCCTGATGATTCAAAGTGATTTTTGTTATTATTTTTATTACCTTTCTGTTTAAAGGACTTCATTCAGCCATTCTTTTAGGGTAAATATGCAGGTGACAAATCTCTTAGTTTCCCTTCATCTGAGAATGACTTGATATCCTCTTCATTCCTAAAGAATACTATCACTGGTTATCAGATTATGTTTTCTTTCAGCTCTTGAAAAATACTACACTGCTTGTCTGACTTCCATTGTTTCTGATGAGAAATATGTGGTCTTCAAATTCCTCTTTCTTTATAGGTAAAGTATAATTTTCCTGTGATGGCTTTTAAGGTGTTTTTCTTTGTTTTTAGTTTTCGTAAGTTTGTGATGTGTCTTATTATGGATTTCTTTGGGTTTATCTTACTTGACATACCCTAAGCTTTTTAAATCTATAGGCTTACTTCTCTTGCCAAACTTGTGAAGTTTTCAGCTATTATTTCTTTTCTTTCCTTCCCACTTTATTTAGGCATAATTGGTATACAAAAACCCTGCACAAAATTAATGTGTATAATTTGGTGAGTTTGAACATATGTATACACTCACATTACCATCACCCTAATCAAGGTGATAAATATATTGATCACTTCTAAAAATTTCCTTCAGTACCTTTTTTGTCGATTTGTTTGTCTACCTACTTGTTTTGTGGTAGGAACACTTAGCATGAGACCTACCCTCTTAACAAATGTTTGAGTGCATAATGTCCCCTCATTTCTTCTAGTGCTTATTCAGCCCATGCCCATTGCCCACCCCTTCTGGAACTCTGATGACACAAATGTTGGATCTTTTGTAATAGTCCCACGGATCCCTGATGCTCTGTCCTCTTCTTTCCCTGTTTATTTTCTCTCTACTGTTCAAATTGAGTAATTTTTGTGGTTCTATCTTCCAGTTCACTGATTCTTTCCTCTGTCTCCTTCATTCTCTGCCAAGTCCACCTGAGCTTCTTATTTAGTTTATTTTGGGTTATTTTATTGTATTCAGGACTTAAATTTCTAAAATTTCCATTGGTTTTCCTTTATATTCTCTATTGCTTTGTCAAGGCTTTCTATTTATTCAGTTATTTCCAGTTTATTCATAATTGCTTGTTGAAGCATTTTTAATCATGGCTATTTTAAGACCTTTGTCAGATAATTCTAACATCTTGGTGCTGGCATCGACTAATTTTTTTTCATTCATTCAGTTTGAAATCATCCTGTTTCTCAGTATAAAGGGTGATTTTATTTTTGTATTTTTAAGTCTTCTGTTTAGCTGGATTTCTTTGACACCATTTCCACAGGAGAAGTGGGGGGCAAATCCTCATTACTGACAATAGGAGCTAGAAGTCCAGGTTTCCCACTCACTTCTATTGAAACCCAAAAGGGAGATTCCTCATTACTGCTGGGTTGAGATGAGAGTCCTGGCTCCCCATGGGTCTCTATTGACACTTTGTGGAAGTAGCCCCATTACTGCTGGAAGATGGTGAAAGCCTTGACTCCCCACTAGACCTCCTTTGACACCACCTCATTGGAGAGTGGGGGGAATACCTTATTAGTCCCAGATGGAGGTAGAATTCCAGGCTCCCTACTGCAGTGGCAGCAGGGAGGCATTAATGGCCAGCAGAGATGAAAGTCCCAGATCCCTCCATGGCCTTCTCTGACATCACCCCAGCAGGGATGTTGGGATGCCTTGTTACAGCCTCACAAATGTCAAAGTCTAGCTCCCTTTTACCCTTTTCTGGCATGGTTTCTGTGATGTTTAACTAAGGTAGAGCAGTAATTGTCTAAAAGTTTTCTGTCTCGCTAAGCTTCCTTTTCCCTGGTCATGGGTCTAGAAAGAGCAGGCTTTTTTGTTGGGGCTTTTTTGTTTGTCCCGATTGGTGTTTCCAAGTCACCAGCTTCTTCTGCTTTAAGTTTTTTTCTCGGACATTTTGATTCCTGTCTGAGCGTGGGTCATCTGTGCCCATGTCATAGCACAGCTATCTGTGCCCACACCATAGCAGCACTGTGAGGCCCCCTGGAAGACCACATGGGTGCTGTCTGCCCCAGGGGGCCTCCTGAACGTGGACAGAGATAACCATGGTTTACAGACAGGAACACAACATGGATAATGGGGGTGGGGAGGCAGGGGATGAGTCATTTGTACTTTCTTCAGGTGTGTTTTTGGTGTTTAAAAAGTGATTTTTTTCATCATGTGTCCAACCTTTATTATTTCTTTTGTTGTCATTATGAAGAGTTCACAACCATTCTATGAAAAATGAGAAACTAACATTGAGGAACAAGAAGAAATTAACCTAAATCTCACCACCAGAGAGAAGAACTATTAACTTTTTGGTTTATGTCTTGTGGTCATTTGTTTTGAATATATATACACATGTGTAAATATATGTGCATCTATTTCTAAAGTAAAATAGAATAACATTGAGCATAGTTTTTCAGTTTTGTATTTTATTTTTTAAATATTTCTTTATTTAGAGAGAGAGAGAGAGCATAAGCAGGGGAAGTGGCAGAGTGAGAGGAGAGAGAGAATCCCAAGCAGGTTCTGTGCTATCAGTGGGGAGCCTGACTCTGGCTAGAACCCACGAACCATGAGATCATGACGTGAGCCGAGATCCAGGGTTGAATGCTTAACTGACTGAGCCATCCAGGCACTCCCAGTTTTATATTTTAATTTCATACTAACAAAAAGTTGCATGAATAGTACAAGAAACTCCCATATTCCCTTCACCCACATTCATCAAATGTTTTCACTTTGCCCATTTCCTTCATCCCTCTTCTCTTTCTTCCAGTCCCTTTACTCTTTAGTGCTAAATATTTTAGTGTCTATTTTCTAAGAAAAAGAGCATTCTTTTGCATAACCACAGTACAATTAACATGGTTTCAATAATATTATCCAATCTACAAACAAATGTGCAGATAGTGCCAATTGTCCCAATAATATTTGTTTAGCATTTGTTTTTCTGGTCCAGTATTCATTCTGGAATCATACACTGTATTTAGTTTTCACATCTATTTAGCTTTCTTTAATCTGGAGCCACTCTTCAGCCTTTCTTTGTCTTTTCTGACTTCAACATTTTTAAACAGTACAGGCCAAGGTGTTTCACAAAATGTCCCCCAATCTGGGTTTGTCTGATCTTTCCTCCTGGTCAGACTCAGATAATGCCTTTTAACAGGAATATCACCAAAGTGATATTGTGTCCTTCTCTATGCATCTTATCAAGAGGCACTTAATGTTAGTTGGTTCTATTATTGGCAATGTTGACTTTTATCTCTTGGTTAAAATGGTGTGTTCCAGGTTTCTCTTCTGTAAAGTTACTATCTTCTCCTCTGTATTAGTAGATAATTTGTGATGTGATACTCTCAGATGATATAAATATCCTCCATCTCATCAAATATTCATCCATAAGTTTTATAATCCATTGCCTGAATCAGTTGCTACTGTGATGCTTGCAAAAAGGTTATTTTCTCATTTCAATACTGTATTTTACATTTATTAGTTGATATTCTATTATAAAGATGTGGTTTCTTTTTATGTACTTTTTTTCACTAAGAAATTTTAATGCCTGTTGGAATATCACAATGAATATCACAATGTATTAACTACCTAGAGTTATCACAGACTCTGCAGGTTAAGGGCACAACCTCCAACAAGACTGTCCTCACTTCAGATGGGTCCCCCCATCATCCATTATTTTGGCCAACTAACTGCAAATTTAGGAGGTTCACATGACCCCCCCAAGGTTTGATCATTTGCTAGGATGACTCCCAGAATTCCATAAAGTGCTATATTTATGACTATGGTTGTGTTATGAAGGCTGTAGATCAGGACCAGCCAAAGAAAGAGACACACAGAGTGAGATCTGGGAGCACTTCTTTCCTACAAGTCTTGATGTTATCTGCCTGGTGCCAAGTCTTTCGCTGAGTTAGGCGATAGAGGTACAAGTCAGATGTGAGGAGCAGACCTGCTGCTGGTCAATGAGAGGGAGGGAAGACCACCCAGGTAGAAGGAGTAGCATTGCAAAGATGCAGAGGCATGTGGTGGAATTCTTTGGCATGATCAGAACATCAGTTGGAACATTATATATAATGCTGGGTGAAAGTGTGATGAAGAATGAAGCTGTGCACTGAAGTTTGCACCTTGGTCTGTGGGCCAGAGAGGAGCAGAGTGTGTGAAAGAAAGCGAGCAGGGCAGTGACAGGATCATAGCTATGTGACATAATTAGCTCTCTGCACATCATGGAGGATGGACTGCAAGGAGAGGAGGCTCAGAGACCACCGCAGGTTTGACAATAAAAGGCTGGAGGTGATGAAAAGCACAAACTAAGGTGGGATCCATGGGCATGGAGAGAAGGGATGGGTCAAGGGGAGGGGAGGTGTTCCAGGAGGGGCATCAAGGAGACCACACTGGGGTGTGTGAGCTCTCCCCTGGTTCTGGATCCCTCTGGTTAGAAGCCTTCTCATTGGCATCCATCTTAGAAGCCAGCGTGCCTCCTCTTCCCATTTTACCTGCTTGATAATTTCCCCAAACAGAATAAGCCTAAAGAAACCTACACAGAGGCACATTGTAATTAAATTTCTGAAAACCAAAGATAAAAATCTAGAAACTAGGTCAGATGCAGTGTAGCTGATTTACAGAGTTAATAATAACTCTACAAGTGTGCACAGAGCAGCAAACTCTTCATTAATGTGCTATTTTTGCCAGGTTTTTGGTATCAAAGTTATGCTGGTTTCATAAAAGGAACTTGGAAGCTTTCCTTTTTTCTCTGTGCACTGAAATGCTTTAAATAGCACTGAAGTTATCATTTCTCTAAGGATTTGGTTGAGTTCACTTAGGGGGCTGGTAATTTTTTTTCTTTTTACATCTTTATTAATATGTGCCTATGAAACTGTCACCACGATCAACATGACCTTAGATCTTACCCAAGTGACTTGACCAAGATCATACATCAGGTGGGTGACATCCCTTCCCCAAATTTCCTTGTGCCCCTTTGTAATCCACTCCTCCTCCACTCTTGTCCCCAGGCAACACTGACCTGCTTTCTCCTGTTATAAACTCCTATTTCCAATATTATAAACATAGTTTGCATGTTCTAGAATTTATGTAAATGGAACCAAACAGTATGTACTCTTTCTCCATTTGGCTTCCTTCACTCAGCCTACTTATTTTGAAATACACCCATGTTATGTGTATCAATAGTTCATTCATTTTTATTGCTGAGTAGAACTGCATTGTATGAATACACCACGATTTGTGGTGTATTTACCAGGTGAGTGGCATTTGGGTTGTTTTCAGTTGGGTGCTATTATAGATACAGGTGCTCTAGACATTCATATAGAAGTCTTTGTGTGGGCATATGTAACTTAGGAGTATATTGGGTCACATGATAAGTGTATATTTAACTTTATTCTTTAGAAATTCTGTTGAATTCTGTTTTCTTAAGTTTATTTATTTATTTTGAGAGAGAGAATGAGCAGGGGAGGGGCAGAGAGAGAGGGAGAAAGTGAGAATCCCAAACAGGCTCTACACCATTAGTGCAGAGCCCAGTGCAGGACTTGAGCTCACAAACCATGATCTCATGACCTGAGCTGAAATTAAGAGTCAGATTCTTAACTGACTGAGCCACACAAGGTGCCTCATAGGTGTATATTTAGCTTTTTAAGAAACTGCCAAGCTGTTCCCAAGTGACTGTTCCACTTAGAACATTGTACAAGAGTCCAGCCACTCTGTATCCTCACCAACACCAATAATGAGTTTTGAGTGGTTGCGGTTTGGCAACTTTCTCAATTTCTTCTCTTTATCTAAGGTTTGTATTGCCTAGACAAATGTGATGGAGGCACAACTCAGGTACTGATGTTTCATTGCAGAGTAGGGGTGGGGAGTACAAATTGAGGAAAAACTGAAAGGGAACCAGGGAAGGAGAGAAAACAAACACAAGGGGGTACATTGCTAAGCTAGTCACAAGCACAAGAAGACACAGCAAGTCACTCAGCCATGTAGTGTCTCTGGAGAAGCCATATGGAACTGGAACATCTTGGAAGGGTATATGGTTAAGGAAGGAGAGGATGATTTTCCATCTCCTGTCTTTCTTGGTTCAAAGTTACCCCCATGGAGCCTTAACTCCCCTGAATATGTGGTATAACCTATTTAGCCTTTAGACAGCTGCTGGGGAAACCAGATCTGACACCCCACAGCATAAAATGGGCACCCTGGGGCACAGTGCTTCATCTGAGTCTAGAAACAAAAGCCTCTGAGTGTCCAGTCAGGCTGGACCAAGACATCTGTAGTGGAAGATGAGGGGAGGCTGTGCTAAGGCCTCAACAGGACCCTGTGGGAGGCTGAGCCCACAGCAGTCAGGAGGTGAACTGGCAGAGGGGCCAGGGCTCCACTGAGCAAGCCATAAGGCTGAAGTGGTGCTGCAGCCAATGCAAACCTGGAGACATCTGTCAGCTGGGTGGGTACAATCTTTTGAGAGAGTTTATAGCTGTTAGCTCCTCTGATCGCTGACATAGCCTGGGGATGTAGGCAGGGATTTATAGCCCTGCATTTCAGATGAAGAAAGTTAGGTCTTATGCACGCAACTTGCCCGGGATTGTGCATCAGGTGGGTGAGACACTTGGGCTTCTGTTTGGACACAGTGCTCTTTCCATGTGCTATAGAGATGCCCGGTATTCTAAGTTGTACATTTTGGAGACTGTGTCTGATTTGGGGAACCTTCCAGAAGACAGAGAAGCACATCCCAAATCCTGTGTTTGGGTGGGGGTTTTTTGTTGTTTTATTTTGGTTTTGGGGTGGGGTTTTTTTGGCCACTTTGGGAGAGTGAAGGAGCAGTAGGTCCAGATAATGAGGCTGTCAGGGGAAAGAGGTTTGGGAATCTGGGAATCTAGTCCTAATTTGTGTGACCTTGGGCTAATGATTGTTCCCCTTGGACCTCTAAGTCAGCAAACATTTGGTGAGAGGGTATGCACTGTGTGCTATACACCATGCCAGTTGTGGGGAATATCAAAGTGAGTACCCCTTGTCCTAATGAAATTTCTACTCTGGACCCTGCCCTACATTCATGCCTCCTGTCAAGTGGGGGAGTCTCTTTCTCCTTTCCCTTGAATCTGGGATGATAGGGGAATATTGATCTGGTCTGTGACTATAACTTCTTACGCTGGGACCTCACCACTGCCGCATGAAGATGCTCAAGCTTACCTAAAGAATGATGAGAGATATAGGTCAGGCCATTCCTATCAGCCCAGCTGGTAGTCAGCCAATCCCTAGAAGCAGAGCCAGCCTACTGGCCTGCAGTTACCCGCAGATACATGAGAGATCCAGTAAATACTAGAACTGCCTACCTGAGCCCACCCTATACTACCGACCCACAGAATTGTGAGCTAAATAAATTATTGTGGTACTAAGTCACTGATTTTAAGCTGTTTTATTATAAAGCAACAGCTATCCAATACAACAGGTAAAATGATTAGCACGATAATCACAGTTTAATTAATGGAGATGATGATGATGATGATGATGATGATGATGATGATGGAGGGGGTGGCAGTATCCATGCTCAGGCCACTATTGAGAATAGAAGAAAAGGTGGCTTCATGACTTCTGCCCCAAAGGAGCTTATGGCATGACATTATTCACAAGAAAAAAAAGCAACTTCCAACAAATTCCTACTCACTTATTTATTCTTCAAGGTCTTGACCAATTATAAAGACCTCAAGGCCTGCTTAGAAGATTTGACTTTATGTACACTATGAAGATCCACCAACAGATTCTAGGCTGGGAGTATGGGTTAAGGGCTATTTTAGAAAGATAGTGCAGTGATCAAAAAGGGTCAGGGAGAGATGGCCTGAGGGTGGGAAAAGGACAATGTCAACCTCCTCCTTCCGCCTTTTATAGCCCCCATGACCCTTAAAATAACTCTGACTTCTCAGACTCCACAGAGCCTGATGCAATTGACCCTCCATCTACTTGAATCTTTCTCCCCCAATTCTCACTTTGCTCCACCCACTGGTTTCTCTTAGCCCTTTGAACATACCCTAATTCATCCTTCCTCAGTGCCTTTACACATGCTATTCTGTTGTCTTCCCTTCTTTCCTGGGTCACTTGTGCTCATCCTTCAAATTTCTGTAACTCAGATGTCTCTGAACCCTTAATCTAAACCAGGTCACCCTGAAATACCCACCAAAAACACTATGCTTTTCTTCTGTGGTGGTTGCCATGGTTTATACTTGCATGTGTAATATATGAGTGATGATTTGATGGCTATCTGTCTCCTCCACCAGACCGTGAGCTCTTCTGGGTCTGTCTTGCTCATTGCTGTGCCCAGAGCCTGGCCCAATGCCTGGTGTGTACCAGGCAAGAACAAAATGAATATAAAATGAATGGATGCCCTTGAGTGAAAACCCCTTGGGGCAGAATATCCATGCTTACTTAGAATCTCTCTGTCCTAAAGTGACAAAGAGAAAGGAGAGAGAGGCCACAATCCTTAGAGCTCTTCTTGGGGACAAATTGGTCTTGTCCTGGAAGTGTCACTCAGGACTCTGGCTCCAGTTTTATAGCCAGAGGACACATTTAATCCAGACAATAAATAATCCAACCCACCAGCCCGTATGGCTGAGCGGAAGGTCCTTAAGGAAAGACCAACATTGATGTGGAACATTGAGTTCCCCAACCTCAAGGACACAGAATTCTCCTGCAGGGTTTTAATCATCTATTTGAACAAGGAATGTTTCCCCACGACTTGCTTCATAAACAAGTCTGTGATCAGAGGCAAACAAACAGCCCCTGTGTGGACATCTGACGTCTGGAGATTTCATCTGGGCAGCAGCAGAGAGACTTCACAGAGGAGCACACTGAGCTAAAAGCAATGAAAACCCTTGTGGCCATATCCCACTGTCCCCGAATAGGACAGTCACTGACATCTCTCCCCTTCCTTTTGGAGAGTTCTTCTTTGCAGTTGGAACTGCTGGCTTATACACAGCTATTTGTGGGTTTATGTGCCCCAATCTTCCCATTTCTCCCACTAGACCACAAGTTGTATGAGAGCAAAGGGCGAGGATTGATCTCATTCACCCATTGTTTCCCCACCCATATGATGCTCAACACTTGGCATAGGGCTGGCACCATGTTTGCTGATTCGATAAGCAATGGTGAAAGGGTGAGTTACAAGTGGGATGGAGAGAGGGCAAACAGTCTGAGAATGGGCTCATGTGTACAAAAAAGGTAAAGTTAAAAGCCTAGGGGAGAAATGGAGTGGAGGCTAATGAGATTGGGAGTCCCTAGATCAACCCATGCCCGCTTTGACCATCACTGGAATTTTCAGTCATTTGTGCCAGAATATTCCCTTTGTTGACTAATCCATGCCCACACAAAGACTTTATATAAACATTCATAACATCTGTATTCATAATAGTTAAAAACTAGAAATAATTGAGATGTCCATCAACAGGTGAATGAATAAACCAATTGAGATATAGCCATAGTTCATAGAACAGAATACTATTCAGCAACCTGGCAATAAAAGGAGTGAACTACTGATGCATACAATGATATAGGTGAATCTCATAGACATTATACTGCACCTGTTTAGCCAGATTCAAAGGACTACATACTGTGTGATTCTATTTAAAGGAATTTCTGGAATGGCTTAACAAAACTACAGTGAAATGATTCAGATGAGTAGTCGCCTTTGGCAAAGTGGGAATTGACTGGAAAGGGAGGTGAAGGAACTTTCTAAGGAACTGGAACTATTTTATATCTTGATCTGGCTGATAGTTACATGAATGCACATATATGTAAAAGCCATCAAGCTGTGCATTTTAGATGCATGTATTTTACTGTATGTAAAATATACCTAAAATTTTTTTAACAATTTTTAACAATTTTTTTAACAATTAGATTCTCTCTGAAGTCCTTCTAATTCTCTTGAGTTTAAGAATCCTGAAATAGCAGGGGCGCCTGGGTGGCTTAGTTGGTTAAGCTTCCGACTTTCGCTTAGGTCATGGTCTCGCGGTTCGTGGGTTCAAGCCCCGCATCGGGCTCTGTGCTGACTGCCAGCTCGGAGCCTGGAGCCTGTTTCAGTCTGTGATTCCCTCTCTCTCTGACCCTCCCCTGCTCGCACTGTCTCTCTCTCTCTCTCCTAGAAATAAATAAAACATTAAAAAAAAAAAAAAAGATTCCTGAAATAGCATATGGGTAGTTGTTCCCCGTTGAGTTCCTCTGGTGTCCTGTAGCTAGAAGGGCACTAGGATATGAGTCCAGAGATCTGGGCACTGGCCAGGCAGAGTCGTAGGGGAGCAGAGACTGAGTAAAAGCAGAGAAGTCAGCTGGTGGCAAGAAGAAGAAGCAGATGCACAAAAAGAAGGGAGAGAGACAATAAAAGAAATGAGAGACAGATAAAGGAAGACAGAGGGACTGGGAGAAGGGCAAGGAGACAGAGATCCAGAGAGTGAGACAGAGAGATAGGGTCAGAGAAAGACAGAGTGACAGAAGGAAACTGAGAGAAACTGAGAGACTAAGGAGAGCTAGAGAACCAGAAAGGGGGAAGGAAGAAGAGAGGAGGAGAAGGAAGAGAGAGAGAGAGAGAGGAGATACGGAGAGAGAGAGATCCAGGGGGAGATAAGGAAAGGAACTTAGATTATTGTAAGTAGCCCCAGTGAGGTAGCCATTGTGCTTTTTGCTGGATTTCACCACTCACGCCACATCCCTGTAGGAACCACTGGATGCCACACTTGTCCTTGAATCTCTCCAACCTCCAGCTGTTGGAAAAGAAGACCTGCTGCTTTTGTGCTGACTTCCTCGTGCAGCCCTGAAAGTGCCCCCAGAGCTGTATGGTTATTCTTTCTTTGTGTGTCAGCCTCACCTTACCCCAGGGATGGGAGTGTCCAGAGAGCAGAGACCACTTGCCATTAGGCTCATCCTGCAGTCTTCCACACCTGTGTCCAGCAGGCAATGGTCCACTGGGCATGTTGATACACCAGTTCATTTTTCTTACCAGGAAGCATTCAAGGGTGTTGCAAGATTCTTACAGCTTCCAGTCTTATTTGGGACAGTGGCCCAGTCCCTGAGCTAACCCCATTCAGGTTGTGTATGTGGTTGTGGGGCTGGAAGAAACTGGTAGGGACACTGTCCGCCCCCTGGGGAATTGTGCTGGGGTATAGGACAGAACGAATGGTGAAATCAGGAAGCCCAGGTCAGGAAGCAATAAAATGCTGGCCCAAGCACCTGGGTCCTAAACGGGAAAATCAGTCACACAGTAGGCTCAGAAGCATTCAGAGAGTGGAGCCTGTGGGACACCTGGGTGTCTCGGTCAGTTAGCGTCTGACTCCTGATTTCAGCTCAGGT
The DNA here is from genome assembly GCA_017311185.1 of Proteles cristata cristata. Taxonomy (NCBI): domain Eukaryota; kingdom Metazoa; phylum Chordata; class Mammalia; order Carnivora; family Hyaenidae; genus Proteles; species Proteles cristata. Next base: position 324,290 of record JAESUZ010003628.1, on the reverse strand, counting down.
CATGATCTCACGGTTGTGAGATGGAGCCCTGTGTTGGCCTCTGTGCTGACAGCATAGAACTTGCTTAGAATGCTCTCTCTCCTTCTCTTTCTGCCCCTCCCTTGGTCATGCTCTCTCTCTCTGTCTCAAAGTAAATAAATAAGCATTTAAAAAAGAAGAAAGAAAGTGGAGCTTGCTTGGGCAAGAGGTACAGGGCTAAGACTGAATTAAGCAAAAGTGTAGGAGGATCCCTTGAGGCTGATGTGCTGGAAAAGACCCATGGGCAGACATGGTGTGTGTCTGTTACACAATTTTCCAGTGGTCATTGAACTTGGGCCGAGCAACCAAGACCAAGATCCTCCTTCCTCCCCCTTCCTTCCATGCAGCCAGAAAGCCCAGGGTCTCCGCTGGTGGATTAACTACTAAATCATCACATAAGAAGCCCAATTTAAGACTTAGGGGATGGCACCAAGTCTGGATTTTGCTAGAACTTCTCTCATCCACTGCCAAGACAGTTTCCCTTGAGGATGGCCCTAACCACATGTTGGCCGTGCCTCACTTTGGTGTCAGGATGGCTGTGCCCACAGCCCCTTCTATGGACTGACACTTGCCTGAGAGTCCAGCTCTTAGATCTGGGATTTTCCATCATTTTGTTCCCAGATGGCCCCATCTGAGGCCCTAGACCTTTAGGAATGTATTTTGCCTGGGTCCCAGGGGTGACACTAATGAGTTCTGAGTTCCCTTCCGTTCTTTCTGGCTGGGATGTGGTTCTGAGTGTGGGTGGAGGAATTCTTGAGTGTGGTTCTTGTTTGCATCTTTGGAAATCCTTTGGAGGAAGGGAGGCCAGGACTCGTCTATTCTAACAGGAGCTGCATTGTGGGTTCTAGTCGACAGGGAGGTGGGTCTTTGAAGAACTGGGGAGGAAGAAGAGCTGTTTTTTATTTCTACTCCTACCCCTACTTTTGTTTCACTCATTGCCTCTCTTAGGGGTAGTTAAAATCTTATTTTCAAGCAGGTTCCTGGTCCACCACTCATTCGTTATGTGACCGGCGGCCACCCACTGTGCCATGGATACCTCACTTGGCTGTGCTTCTTCCAGTTTAGTGATTCAAGGCTTCTTGAAGCTCCAAACCTGTCAGTCTCTGAAAAGAAATCACAATTTTTCTTGCTTTCCAAAAACCAAGAAGAAGAACTGATATGCAACTGGTTATCCCTCTTCCCCACCAGTGAGCATGGTTTCTCAGCAGGCAGAATTAGCGTGGTGGTCTCCCAAGCTGTAGAGAGGAAGAAATACAGTAAGAAGCTTGAAAGGAATTTGCAAACTGAAATGAGCAATGCAAATATTTGCGCTAATATTTGCCCCAAACCTCTCCTAAGTATCATATGTTATATCTTTTTTTTATGGTTTTGCTCTGTGTGTGTGTTGGTGTGTGTATGTTGGTATATGTGCACACATGTTCAAACGGGTGAGGGGCAGAAAGAGAGGGAGAGAATGAATCTGGAGCAGGCTCCACACTGTCAGCACAGAGCCCAACACAGGGCACGAACTCAACGAACCACGAGATCATGACCTGAGCCAAAGTCAGACACTTAATGGACTGAGCCCCCAGGCACCCCAGTGTCCACTCTCCTGACTTCTGTCATTGTAGATTGGTTGTCCATGGTTCCAGATTTCACATAAACAGAGCCGTACAGTATACACTCTTCCATGTCTGGCTTCTTCAGTTCAGCATAGTGCCTATGACATCGATCCATGTTGTATTTATAGCAGCAGCTTTTTTCTTTTAACTTCCAGTGTCGTGTGGCATTGTGCAAACTTACCACCATGTGCACATCCATCCTCCCACTGATGGCCATCCGGTCAGTCTCCAGTTTGGGCTACAATGAGTAAAGCATCTGCAAGCAAGACTTTAGTAGACAGAAGCACTGACTTCAGTTGGGCATCTCCCCAGAAGAGAATTTCCCTCGGACATGGGGTATCTGCATCTTTGCTTTTAATAGATGCTGCCAAACAGTTTTCTGAAGTGCTTTTAAGGTACTCTCCAAACAGCAATAATCGAGAGTTCCAACTGCTTCCTATCCATCTACATCCTGGCTGTCACAATTGGCTTCTCCAGAGGCAGATGCTGTGATGAAGTCTGGGTTGCAAGGTATCTGTTAGGGGTCAACCCCTGTGGAGAGAAAGGGAGGGAGCAGAAATGGACAGAGGGAGAGAAGATGATCCTCCATGCAGTCCAACAGAGCCCCAGTCAACCCAGCAGGGAGTCCCTGGGTGAGCACTACCCACCCCAGTGACTACTTTGGTGGAAACACCAGACCTAGGAGCCTGCCTCGCTCAGTCCCTGATGTGGACTGCTCCAGGAGGGCCATGGCACCAGGCAAGATGGTTCTCCAGAGCAGAAGCAGGTGTTGAAGGAGCTGAGAGCTACCTGCTGACAGTATTCCCATGGCTGGTCCCCATACTCTTCCTCAAGGGGAGGTCTCTAGGTCCAGCACATACACACTAGTCATGGGGCTGTGGCGGGGTAGGGATAGTATCCCACTGAGATTTAAATCAGCATTTCAATGATGACTCATGTTGCTGTTGCACTTGTTGGTCTTTTGTATAGTGTTCATGCGAGTTTTTGCCCATTATAAAAATTGGGATGTTTACTTTTTCTTATTAATTTATAAAAGTTCTGGATATGAGTTGTTTTTCATATATATACTGCAAACATCTTCTCTCAACCTGTTTTGTTTAGGAAATCTTTTCCTATCCTAAGGTCGTGAAGATATTCCTATCTTTTTTTTCTAGAAGATTAATCATTTTATCTTAGATCTATGATCCATCTCAAATTCATATTTGTAAATGGTATGAGGTAGGTTTGTTTTTTTCCTCATACGGAAATCCAGTCGAGCTACTACTATTCAATGAAAAGATCCTCTTTCCCTCACCGAATTGTAGTACATCTTTACCATAAATCAGCTGATGGAATATGTGCTGATCTCTTTCTGGGCTCCTTATTCAGCCCATTTGACAGGATTATGCTATACCACACTGTCTTACCTCCTGTGGATTTATAAAAACTCTTAACATCTGGTAGTGTTAAGTCCCCCAACTTCTTTTTTTTTTTTTTGAGATTGGCCTTACCTATTCTAGGTTCTTTGAATCTCCATATAAATTTTAAAATCAATATGCCAGTTTCCTCAAAAATACCTGCTGAAATATTGATCTACATTGGGCCTACACTGAATGTACACTTCTATCTGGGGAGAATTGGTATCTTAATAATATTAAGTTGGTTAATTTGTGACTATGGTATAGTTCTCCATTTAGACCTTCTTTAGTTCCTCTGTGAAGTTTTGTAGTTTTTAGCATAGAGATCTTTTACCTCTTTCATTAGATTTATTCATAAATAGCAGATGATTTTTAATATTATTATAAATGATATTTAAAGTTCTTCATTTTCTGGTTATTGCTGGTGTATAGAAATTCAATTGATTTTTATATGTTGATTATATTCAGCAACCTTGCTAAATGTGATCATTTTAATACTTTGCAGATTATTTGGATTTTTCCATATACAACATTATCATCTGAAATAATGACAGTTTATATGTTTCCCTTCCAATCCTTATATGTTTTATTTTTATTTTTCTTGGCTCATTCAAATGACTGGGTCCTGCCCTGCAATGTTGGATAGAAATGTTAGTGGTGGACATCCTTTTCTTGATCCTATCTTTAGGAGAAAAGCATTTAATATTTCACCATTAATGATGATATTAGGTGTATGCATGTGTGTGTGTGTGTATGTGTGTCTGTCTGTCTGTCTGTCTCTGTGTGTGCCTGTCTGTCTCTGTGTGTGTCTGTATGTTTGGCAGACTCCCACTAAGGACATTCTATGTGATACTCAGATTTTCTGAGAGTTTTTATCATGAAAAGCATTGAATTTTAAGAACTATTTTTCTGTATTGATTTTAGCTCACATCTACAGCTGTAGCTCTCAGACACAGGAACGTGGTTTGTGACTGATGTCAGGCCAGAAGCTTTCTGAGGGAGCTGGGCCCTCGTGGGGGCTAGATGAGATGGTTGCAGGAGGGTATGAATGTGAGGAGGTACCCCGAAGAGATGAGTCAATGACACATGCGATCACCCATCTCAGCCCTAATGGACTCCTGCTCTGCTCATTCCCAGCAAGCGTGGCATTGTTTCTGAATGGAAACTAGACCCTATTATAGGATCCTGTGCCAGGTACTATGTGAGGCATCATGGGGGAACACATGACACAGGTGCTCCAGGGCCCTTGGGTTTTGCCGTGTGTCATGTCTTCCTGCAGCTCTTAGTAGGAACCAGATTTGGACTAGAACCAGGGGCCTGTGTCTCTCTCCTTTCTTCCACAGTATCTCCTTGCCAGACATGAAGGCTCTTGGAAGCAGCTGGATTGAGCACAAGCAGGGAAAGAGCAGTGGAAAATGCATCAGATGATCCCCACCCTCACCCGTTCCGTCCCCTGCTTGGTGTCTTGTGGATACTTGGCCTTCCCAGTGCGGTCTGGGAAAACTTAGAAAGTTTCCTTCCAGAGCCCCAGGAGGCCAAGAACGGGAGCTGCCCCAGGCCATTTCTGTCCCTGGGTCTCCTTTCAAAGGATTTCTGGATAGATGAGAGCGATTGTGGCTTGTGGGTAGTCAGGAGAAAAGGCCTATCGTTTCGGATTTCTGGCTTGGCTCAAGGACTCAAACTCTCTAATTCCCAGACTAAATGCCTCAGTCCACGGGAAGTAAAGGTCTTCCCTTCAAAGAATGGTCACCATATTGCTTCTGCTGTCTTTGCCCAGGTCCCTGCTTTCCATAGCAAGTCTCTCTCCCAGCCAGACTAGTGTGGAAATTAGGAATCTTTGGGTTACAAGAGACAGAAACAGATGTCAAACTAGCCTAACCCTCAAAAGAGGCAAAATATATTGGTTCACAGATCTGAAAAGTCTGGGGTGGGGTTGGGAGGAATCCAGGTGTTCAAACACGGTCACCAAGAATGGGACTCTCTCCATTTTTGGCTCTGGTTTCCCCTGCACGGTCTTTATTCTCAGGCAAATATGCATCCTACCAGCTTGGTAACTACACCGGAAATACAGCACCCCTTTTCAAGAGATGACAGCACCTAGGAAAGGCTCTCATTGGCCCAGGTTAATTCACACACCCGTACTGAGAATCAGCCCCACTGGAAACTCATGGTCTGAGAATGTGGGAAGGGTAGATCCTGAGAGGAAAAAATGCTTTGCAACTAGAATTAAATGTGCCAGGCAGGCACAATCACTTGGTGCCACCTACTCCAGCTGCCCCTGCCCACGTCCATGCCTTTGTTCACATATTTCCCTTTGTGGGAATGTTGTCCTCCTTCCTAGGCTTAATGTCCCTCCCTCCAATCCTCACCTCCCCTGGAAACCTTCCCCAGCCTTCCAGCCCACACAGATCTCCCCCTGCTTTGAACTCCCCGTGTGCCAGTGGTCTATATGTTCAGTTTTACTTTAAAACAAATATAACTTGATTGCTTTCTTCTGATTATATTGTACGAATACTTGTTCCCCAGGCAAATCAAATACACAGATGAAATCCCATTACCTGCAGAGGCTTCTCTGGGGAGCTGATGCTGTGCCCAGGTCTGAGCTTTGAGGAGAAGTGACGCAGGCATGGCTGGAACAGAGCCAGGAGGGTTTCAGGGTTGGGAGCCAACCCAGGCAAAGACTCTGGGGATTTAAGGAAGTGACAGTAGCTCTGGGAGCAGGAGTAAAGTGAGAGAGGTTAGGAGAGGAGACTGGCACGTGAGGGCCATGGCAAGGAGGTTGGCTTGTATTTTGTTGTGCATGAGGTGGGAAGCTGCTGGGGAATTGTGATCAGAGACAGGTGTTAATCAGAGACAGTTATTCAGAGACAGCTCTTTGACGACGGCATGGAGAAAGCAGCTGGACCAGTTTGGAACTGGGGAGGCCAATGTGGTCACCCACGCTAGAGATGATGCTGGTTCTGCCCAAGGTGTTTGCTTTGGAGACAGAGAGAAGTAGGCAGATTGGTGTGGGGATGGGGTTGAGTGATTTCTGGATTGCTGGCTTTAGCAGCTATGTGGATGGGGTTCATTTAGTGCCATGGGGAAGATGGGAAGTAACAGACAGTCTCTCTAAATGGACACCCAAAGCAGATGTATACTGACACTTTAAATAAGCTGCATGAAAGTGCTTTGGTTAGTTCTCTTTTCTCAACTGAACATCTTTTCCATATCAGTAATATCTCTTTATAGCATCCTCAGCACCATCCACATGCTACACTATATGACGTGTTATAATTCTTTTGAAGTCCCCCATGGAGAGGCACTTAAGTTGTCTCTGTGCTGCCTGTTTAGACCTTGATTAGCCATCAGATTGCTTTGTTTCTCAAGTGTCTGTCCTATTATCTCATCTGCAACCTTCCCAGGCCCACTCAGGGCTGGCACCCTCTGCTCCTTCCTTCAGTGTCTGGCATTTGGGCCACTAGATGGTGGTATTGCATAGTATCTCCTGGTGGATCCTGCCCACTCCCGGCTCCCTGCTAGGAGGAGGGACAAGGCCACCCAACCTCCCAACATGAGCAGTGGCTTCTGAAATGTGGTATAGAAATTGCTGATGGTGCCTGAGATGGTTCGAGGGGGTGCTGGTACCTACGTTACCAAAGCTTATTTGGTATGTTTTTGGGAAAACAGTACTTTGTCCTTCAAATGCACGATTTCACAGATATTGTTATTATTTAGAATAAGGTTAATTTAAAAGGAAACATTTTTAAATTTAATTTTTAAATTTAAAGAGAATTCGTACTGCAGGTAGCACATGGATAAGTCATTGACTTCATTACAAATCATGGATCTGGATGAGAAAGTATGATGGATTCATAAAATCTTAGAATGACTGAATTTTAAAACTTAGACCCTAAAGAACATCAAATCTTAAACTCTTGGAGCTTTGGAAGTTGAGTCTTTGAGCCGCAGTATTGATTGTATTTTCAAAAGTACTGTGGAAAGACAACGTTTAATAAAATAATCGTATGATTCTTAGAATCCATGAGAACTTGGGATCCTAGTGTCTTGGAAGATCACAATTAAGGGATCCTAGACTCCCAGAGTGTGAAGAGGTCTGCCTCAGGTCTCTTCTTTGGCAGAGGAGGAAATTGCAGCCCAATAAGAGAGACTAAGTGACTTGCAGGTGGCCCTCAAGGCTGTTACCTTCTTATTCTTGCCTTTGTCTCCCCTTCCCTGGTGACCTTAGATCTTCCTCTGTCCTGTGATGCTCAGAGCCAAATGTGGGGCTCCAACCAGCCGTTTTCACACCAGCTCTTTCTTTCCTCTTTATCAACACTTACTCATCCCAGGAGGTCCTTGTCTATGCTAGTGAATCTGATGGGTTCATTAATCCATTCTACCTCAGATTAATTGGCAAGGGAGTAATTTATGCAAACACATGTCCTTCCTCACAAGTAACGTGCTTCCTACAGACTGGTGCAATCTCTGGGGTGATACTGATGGTGGAATTTGAAGCAGTGTGGCCAACCAAAGAGAATTGTATCTTGAGGGTCTGGTGTCTTTGGGTGTCCTTCAAATCATCACCTACTTTGAGCCTCAATTTTTGCTCAACATTCCCACCCAAGAATGAAGAGACTGGATTTGGAACTACAGATTGGACACCCAGGGAAAACTCCTTGTTGTTATGTCCTTCCTGATCTTACTGTTCAGATACTCAATTGGAGATCATGCTTATTAGCTTCTAGAATCCTGAGCCTTTATAAATTCTTCCCATCCTTCAAGAATCAGCTCAGATGTCACCTCCTCTGGGAAGCCTTCTAGGATTATTCTCTCCATAGAGCTGAATATCTTCCAAGGGCTTCATATTGGTATGTCTCTCAAATATATACTCCTGTCTGTGTTCACATTAATCTCCATGAGTGATTGTTCCCCAATGCCCTTCTAATGTTTTAGAATTATAACCCACACTTTACCAACTCAAAGGTCCAGAGGGGTCAGTTCAGAGTGCTGGGGGCTGCAGAAAACACGAGATTTACCAGAGACTTCTCCTCACCCCAGCTAGCGAGGCCATTTGGGAATGAAGGCCCAGTGTTACCAAATTTTATGGTTTTTAAAGTAAACTATATCAATTAAAAATGTTGGTAATAAAGTTGAGTATCTTGAAGCCACATTACTGAAAGCATATTGCAGAAGTCACACGTGTCAGTTTAAAGCATGACACTCCTTCCATCAAGACACAAGGCATAACGTAGACTCTCCTTCTCCTTGAATTTGGACACTTTACTCATTTGACCAATAGAGTAAGGCAGAAGTGACACTGTGCCAGTTTCTGGGACACTGACTCTTGGAACCCAGCCACTCTGCTCCGATGAAGTGCAGGCAGCCCGTGAAGAGGCCCCTCAGACACCACCCCTCCCAAGCTGAGCTCAGCAGCCATGTATATGTCATCTTGGTAAAGGGTCTTCCAGTCTAGTGGCCCCAGCTGGCACCACATGGAGCAGAGATCAGCTCTCCCCTCTACGCCCTGCTCGAACTGCAAGTTCAAGAGCAAAATCATTTTTTTAAAGCTACTTGGTGTTGGTGTTGTTTATTAATTGGAACTGGGTTCAAGCCCTGGCTCCCTTGGTCACCAACTCTAGGATCTCACATCTTTTTCCTCCTTGGACCTCAGTTTCTTCATTTAAGAAGCGAGGCTTTGGTCTACCCTCAAGCATTAGTGAGGACATGAATCCCTAATGTGCAGCTGTAGCCTCATCACCTTGGAAAGCAGAAGGGCATCATCTAGGGAAGCCACGGTGCTCAGACCCCGTGCCCAGCCACTGTGCCCCCGGTTCAGCATTTGCACACAGGACCGCTGATTTGTGAGGGCAAACCATTGAAAACAGCCTAGCCTTCCATCAATAGGAGAAGGACTCATGAACCACTGTTTATTTAGACACTGTCAGTGAATGGATTAGAGCTCTGTGGAACAGTGTGGAACAACCTTGCTAACTTGAGGCTCAGTTAAACAGAGGCTGCAGAGTGTCTCATAGTATAGCCCCATTCATCTAACGTCTGACGATAAGCAGACACCAGGAATGTTTGCAGATGCAGATGCATGTGTGAAAACAAATGAGGGAAGGACACACTCCAGATTCAGGGGGTGATTTCTCGTGGGAGGAAGGGAGAGAAATGCAGTCCATGAGGGGTACCTGAGGGTTCCCACTGTATCTCTCACGTGGTCCTTGAAGATGGAGGAGGAGCAGGAGGAAGAAAAGGAGAAAGAGCGACATGCTAGAATTTCTCACAGCTGGAGAGGAATCCAGGGGCATTTGCTACATTATTTTCTGGACTTTTCCGTATGTTTGAAATATTTCATAATTTAAAAGAGCAGTATTCATAATGAGTGAAGGCTCTTTCAATTCTCAGAGTCACCCAGAAGCTTATGACAGTCATGGATGGGACATCTGTGTCCCCCACTCTGTCCGGCATGTGTTGGCTCTGTATTCCATCTCCCAACTCTAGAACTGAATAACTAGTAGGGGATTCCCAGCCATGGCCACTTCTAGAATGTGAGTGTGTGCGTGTGTGTGTGTTTACATGCCCCAGGGAGTTTCCGGTCCTTCCACCCACCTCCCGGTCACGAGGACCCCCCTTCCCTCTGCATGTTCCCTCTCAGCCCATGTGACAATACTGACTTGGTGGACTGAGGAGCCTGGGTCCCTGTGTGATTCCCTGGCCCCCTTGCCTAATTGCTGTGTGACCTTGGGTTTTGGATTCCTCATTTGCAAAGTAGGTATGGGGATGCAGCCATAATTCTTAAGTTTTCTTCTGGGCTCTGGCATCCTACTAATCTGTAAGCCTGAGACAGCCACTCCCATTAATGAGGTACTGACAACAGTTGCAGCCACTGTTTACTGAGCACCTGACATGTGGTTATCTCACTGCATCCCCATAATGGACCTCTGACAGCTCTGACATGAGGAAGCTGAAGGTCAAAGAGGCCCTGTACTCACCCTAGGGAATATAGGGCAGATGCAGTGGAGCTGGGACTTTTAGGAGTGGAGAACAGAGGGCTGCCTTTGCACTGGCCTCTGCCCACCAGCCTTCCAGGTGCCCTGACCACAGTTCTTCCCACTTGGCCCCCAGGCTCTCCGGAGGCCTGAATCATTCTCCAGGAAGTTTTGGCTGGATAGGGCCCTGGCCAGATGGACTTTGGCAGGCTAGGAGACCTAGAAGCAGGGCCTGGGGCAGCTGGGGACAGCCAGTAGAGGCCCTGAGGTTCCACACATGCCAGACCCCTCAGCATCAGGGCTGCCGGCAGTCTGGCCTCAGAGGCAGGGGCATTGAGTGGAAGAGGCTGCATGCTGCATAAATCACCTTGCCCATTTCCTCCCCGGTAACATGACAGTACAGCTCACATCTATCTGTTGGGTACCACGAGCCAGCACCCCTGTGGGAATCTTATGCATCATAATTATGCATCCTCTCGACATTTCTACCCGGTCAATTCCGTGTGGTTACCCCATTTGACAGATGAGCAAGTTGAGGCACAGATGAGCAAGTTGAGGTACAGAGGAGGTTAGGTAACTTCCACAGGCCATACAGCCTGGGAACAGCAGAAGCAGAACTTAATCCTAGGAATTCTGGTCTGAAGTCCACACCCTGAATCACAGGTTACAGCCCTGTCCTAACAGCAGCCTGGCCGGAAAGGCTGACCATCCTCCTGATGCACATGAAGAGGCTGAGGCAGCGAGTTTCTGCTTAAGGTTCTTGTCTCACTGCTGGTCATGAGTGGAGTCTAGACAGGAGGCCCAGCTGCTTAGAAGGTGCAGGGGAAGAAAAGGAGCAGCCAGAGGGCAGGGGTACTGGGGTAAAGGAGTGGTTCTGTCCCCTTGCGGAGCCCTCCCTCACTGCAGTGCTCCCCAGCCCCTCCTACCTGCCATCCCCACTCCCTCGGCAGTGAGTGGAGGGAGCCTGGAGGTGACAGCTAACCTGGGACCAGGCTGAGACATCTGTTTATAAAACCACTACTCCCCATAGGGCCCTACTCCAACACCCCAGCTCTTGCCTTGTCAGTCACTTTAAGGCAGAATGGCTCAGAAGAGAGAGAACTCAAATCCTGACCTCACCATGTGCTGACTGTGTGACCTTAGGCAAGCTGCCTGGCCTCTCTGAGCCCTAGTTCCTCCTTCATGAAGTAGAGCTGACCTCTCTGAGTCATTGGACCCAGCAGAAAGTCTTTTGAGATTGTCAGGGAAACAGCTGGCTAGATGGGGCTTTGCCTTATCTCAGCTGAGGCAGCAAAGCTGAGAATAACAGGAGACAAGCACCCCCACGTTCTAAGGAGAGGTGGGAGAGAACATTCTATAAAGTGGGCCATCCTCCACCTACAGTATCAGATCAAGGAGAGAGCTTGGAAGAGTAAGATTGGAGGCAGCAAATTGGAGCACCCCCTCATCTCATACCAAGCCGGCCAACATCCCCTGATTTCAGGATCTCCAGGGGAACAGGGGAGTAGAGATCTCCAGGAGAACACACCTAATTCCCCCCTGTGCATGAGGGACATGGGGCTGGAGCCCAGCCCCTGCCTGGACCAGTCCAAAGGCTACCAGCACAGGCAGAGTAGAGAGAGGCAGTTTGTAGGGAGGTGGGTTAAGAGGGGGCTGGGAATAGGCTCGGCTTTTCCTCAGGGACCCAGTTAAGAGAATTGGGATGAAGGGACATTAGCAGAAGTGGATTGTGTGGGGTGTCCAATAAAGGCAGGTGCCAAGGGGCCTCAGGAGTGCCCATGCTGACGGGGGGGGGAGTTCCTAAGAACACACAAAGCACCCCTAAGAGTGAACACTGATGTAGAGACAGTTGTCCCGGAGGGAGCCAGATGCCAGGTGACAGCAGCACTGGCTGATGGGCCTTTTCTGCCTGCCCCCTTTCAGGGGGAGTGGTGCCTACTTGTCCCTACCTACAAGGAGCCAGGTGGCCTCCAGGACTCACCATCAGGCCCCACCCAGCTGGGCAGTGACACAGGTCTCCATTTGGATACAAAATCCAAATATTGATTTAACTTTGACCAGCTGGGCTTCCTAACATACCTACGATGAGCCCTCTGATGAGCCCTGGAAGTGATCGCAAGGTCTGTCATTGAGGGGTGGGGAAGCACCTCTGTCACACCTCATTTGAAAGCCCTGAGGACAGAGAAGAAGAGCTTCAGCCCAGCCACCCTGCCTGTTGCCCAGTCTTCCTTCAGCTCCCTGGCCCATCACGTGAGGTCCCTGCCTGGCATCATGGTGCCCACTGTGAGCAGCAGGCTTCCCCCGACTTGCAGGAACCCTCACTCCCTGCCAAGGACTGTATGTGAGAAACTCGTGTCCCGCCCATTCCCACGGTGGCCTCCCAGGAAGTCATAAGAACATTGACACCTTCATACCCATGAGATGGGCTGCCTGTTGCCTCACCTTACCACACCCTCAGCAGACATAGGCACTGGTTACCTCCACTCACCAGGTGATGAGACCCAAGCCCAGGGAGTTCCATCTCAGGCCACCGCTTCAGCCCACTTAGAGGCCAGTCCACATTCCTTTGGTTTACGTACTTGCTTGTTTTTAACTGTGTGAAAATACACATCAAATTTACCACCATAACCATTTCTTTTCTTTTTTTTTTTTAGAAATGTTACATAATTTATTTAGGCTATGTGGGTTGGCTATTTATGTTGTTTCCAATGCTTATTTATAAACTGTGTTGTTATGAACATCCATGTTCATATTATCTTGTATACATCCCTGATTATTTCATTTGGAGAAATTGTCAAGTGTAGTTTAGACATAATAAGGATTTCTCATTTTTATTTTTTTTTAAGTTTATTTATTTATTTTGAGAGAGTGTGTGTGCACACACACAAGTGGGGAGGAGCAGAAGGAGAATCCTAAGGAAGCTCCGCATAACCATTTCTAAGTGTGTAGTGCAGGCGTAAGTACATTCACACTGTTGTGAAACCATCACCACTATCCATCTCCAGAACTTTCCATCCTCCCACACTGAAACTCTCCCCATTGAATACTAACTCCTCACTCCCCTCCCTCAGCCCCTGGCATCCACCATCCTACTTTCCATCGCCAGGCATTTGACTGCGCAAGTACCTCACATAAGTGGAATCTGCAAGCATTTGTCCTTATGTGACTGGCTTATTTCATTGAGCACTGTGTCCCCGGGGTTCATCCATGCTGCAGTGTGTGTCACAATTTCCTCCCTTTTTAAGGCTGAATGATATTCCATTGTATGCAATGCCACATTGTGTTGATCCATTCATCCGTCAGCGGACACTTGGGTCACTTCTACCTTTTGGCTACTGTGAAGCATGCCACCATGGAGAAGGGTGTACAACATCTCTGAGACGCTGCTTTCAACTCTCTTGGGCAACTACCTACAAGTGGAATTGCTGGGTCATATGGTAATTCTAGTTTTCGTTTCCTCAGGGACAGCCATAGCGTTTTCCACAGCAGCTGCCCCATTTTACACCATGCCAGCAGTGCACATGGCTTCTGATTCCACACCCTTTCAACACTTGTTTTGGTTTTGGTGGTAGCCATGCTCAGGGGTATGAAGTGGTATCTCACTATGGTTTTGATTTGCGCTTCCCTGATGATCAGTGATGTTGAGCATCTTTTCAAAACCTTCCTGGTCATTTGCACATCTTCTTTGGACACCTATCTACTTGCTTATTTTTTAATGTGGTTGGCTTTTATGGTAGTTGTTGTCGAGCTGTAGGAGTTCTTTCTGTATTCTGGATATTAATCCCCTATCATATGTGATTCACAAATACTTTCTCCCATTTTGTAAGTTGCCTTCCTTTAGTTGTGTGTTTTTTTTTAACAAACTTTTTTAATGAAAGTATAACATACATACAGGAAAATGCTCAAAACACAAGGGCACAGCTTGATGAGTTGTCACAAAATAAGCATACCTGTGTGACTAAAAGTCCCTTCCGTTCAGCCCCAGTCCCTTCCCTGCTCTCTTTCTCAGACCCCAGAGGTCACCATGATCCTGACTTCTAATGCCATAGAGTAGTTTTACTTATTTTTAAACACTAATGGGGACACCTGGGTGGCTCAGTTGGTTAAGTGTCTGACTTGGGCTCAGGTCATGATCTCACAGTTCCTGAGTTCGAGCCCTGCATCAGGCTCTGTGCCAACAGCTCAGAGCCTGGAACCTGCTTCAGATTCTGTGTCTCCCTCTCTCTGCTCCTCCCCAACTCATGCTCTGTCTCTTGTCTCTCTCTTTGAAAAATTATCATTTCAAAAATTTTTAAATAAATACTAAGAAATGGAATATTACAGCGTGCATTTTTTCCCCTTGGCTTCTTTTGCTCTTCACTCTCAGAGGTTTTTGTCACTGCACATAACTGTGATTTAGGCTCCTTCATTGCTATATAATTTTCTACAAATCACCCTTTCACCTGTTGATGGACATTGGGCTATAGAGCCAACTTTCTGGAGCTACTGACAATGAGGCACCATGTGCCCGTTGGTGCCTCCAAGTAGACTCTGGGAGGAAGGTGCAATTATGCTCCCCATTCGAGGGGAGGAAAAGGAGGGTGCAAGGAGAGACTAGGACCCAGGACTACGTGACCAGCCTGCCCCAGCTCACAGGCCGTCTTTCACGATTTCCTTTACCTCACATGCTGTCATCTGCCTGCCTTTTCCGGCGAGCTCCATGAGGCTGCCCAGTGCCTCACTGTGCTACCTGCCTGACTCCACACCACCTCCTTGTCTCTACCAGCCTGAGGCCTCCAGGCCGGGGGGCCTCCCTCTTCTGTGACCCTGGCCCAGCACAGGGCCTGGCCCACCATCTGCTGTTTGGGATTCTGGTCAGGAGATCCAAGGTGGAAATCAGTGTGGTTTGGGCAGGAAACTCCATGTGGGACGTTGGGCAAGTCACTTTGCCTCTGTGCCTCAGTTTCCTCCTTTGTACATTGATGTCATGAGGTTACTTGAGTTAGTCCCTGAGAAGTGCTCGGCTACGTGCCTGGGTAAGTGTCCACTGTCCTGCTGGCTCTGTTTATTACTTCTGGTCATTGTTGTCATGAAGATGAAGGAGAAGATGTCATCAATTCCGGGGCCCTGCCAACTAGAGCTGGGTGTCCCCCGTCAATTCTTCTTTTGTGTTTGTAGTCTTCCTGAGCTTAGTGAAACATTGCCTTCCTGATAAAATCTTCATCCCCAGGACGTGGCCCCTCTCCCTTCTGGACTGGCGCTTTGAGGATCTCTGAGCCAAACAGATGGTTTCCCTGTTTCCCCAGGGCCCCAGGTCCGACTCTTAGCTTTTAGAAAAATTAAATAAAATGTTTTAAAAGGTGATAGATGCCTTCATCATAGAATCTGAAAGTCTCAAGAAGAAAGCTAAAAACAATCAAGCTTTCTCTCTCTTTCTCTTACCCCTGTGCCCCTGCCACTCAGTCGCCTCCAATGTGGCTCCAATATTCTCAGTCCTTTGTGTGTGTTTCCAGGAATATTCTGTCAGAGACGGGAATTACTCCTGCATTTACATTTCACACAAGTGGGACTCTCATCACACGCATTCTTCACCTTGCTATTTTTTTTTTTTTACAGCAAATAAAAACAAAGCAGCCCCAAACCATTACTACATTTTACATTTTTATTTTGAAATAGTTTAAGACTCATAGAAGTTGCAAAAATAGTACATACAGTTCCCATGGACCTTTCACCCAGCTTCCCTCAGCTCCCCAGTGATAACATCTTACATAATCATAGTGCATTGTCAAAACGAGGAAACTGACCTTGGTACAATATTATTAACTCAAAATCAGACCTTATTTGGGGTTTACCAGTTTTTAGATGCATATGTTTTGTTTTCAGAGTTCTATGAAATATTATCACATGGATAGATTTTGTAACCATCAGGATACAGAACTGTTCCAGTCACCAAAAGAAACTCCCTTGTTCTAACACTTTATAATCATGCCTATCCCCTATCCCCAGCAACTGTTCTTTGGGACTGGCACTTTTTAGTTTGGCATAATCCCCTTATGATCAGTTTATTGTGTTTATCAGCAAACCATTCCTTTTTGTTGCTACATAGTATTCCATTTAATGGGTGCACCACTGTCTGTTTATCCATTTACCTGTGGAAAGACACTGGGTTGTTTTCATAGTAATTACAAATCAAGGTACTATGAATATTCACAGACAGGTTTTTGCATAAACCTGTCTTCATCTTTCTAGGGTGAGTACCCAGAATTACAATTGCTGACTTGTATGGTAAGCATATGCTTAACTGGATAAGAAACTGCCAAGCCCACCCTCCTACACTGTTGGTGGGAATGTAAACTGGTACAGCCCCTCTGGAAAACAGTGTGGAGGTTCCTAAGGAAACTAACAATAGAACTCCCCTATGACCCAGCAATAGCACTGCTAGGAATTTACCCAAGGGATACAGAAATGCTGATGCATAGGAGCACATGTACCCCAATGTTCATAGCAGCACTCTCCACAATAGCTAAAACCTGGAAAGAGCCTAAGTGTCCATCAACAGATGAATGGATCAAGAAGATGTGGTTTATCTATACCATGGAATACTACATCGCAATGAGAAAGAATGAAATCTGGCCATGTGTAGCAACATGGATGGACCTTGAGGGGGTTATGCTGAGCGAAATAAGTCAGGCAGAGAAAGACAAATATCATATGTGTGCACGTATAGGAGGATTAGGAGGAGCTTAACAGAGGACCAAGGGGGAGAATAAGGGCAGAAATGGTGGGGGAAAGGGGGAGAGGCAAACCATGAGAGACTCTTGAATGCTGACAAAAACTGAGGACTGGTGGATGTGGGGGGGAGGAAGGGTGGGCATGGAGGGGGACACTTGTGGGGATGAGCACTAGGTGTTATGTGGAAACTAATTTGACAATAAACTATTTGTAAAAAAAAAAAAAAAAAGAAAGAAACTGCCAAGCCATTTTCCAGAGTGGCTGTACCATTCTACATTCCCACCAGTGGTGTTTAAGAGTTTAAGAGTTACTGTATGTCCTCGTTAGGCCTTGATATTGTTAGCATTTTTATGTGAGTCATTTGAATAAGTTTGTAGTGCTATCTCCTCAGAGCTTTCTTCAGCATTTCCCCAAAGGCTAATGTTTCATGTGCCTACTTTCCATTCATGGATCCTGTTTGCTGAACATGGGTCTTCTGTTAAACTACCTGTTCAAATCTTTTGCCCTATTTCTTTTTTTTTAATTTTTAAATTATTATTTATTTATTTTTGAGAGAGAGATTGAGAAGGAGAGGAGCAGAGAGAGAGAAAGAGACACAATCTGAAGCAGGCTCTGTCAGCACAGAGCCTGATATAAGGTTCGAACCCACGAACTGTGAGATCATGACCTGAGCCGAAGTCAGACACTTAACTGACTGAGCCACCCAGACACCCCTCTTTTGTTCATTTTCTAGTGGAATTATTTGTTGTTGTTGTTTTTTTTACTATTGAGTTTATAGTATTCTTTATATATTCTAGATACAAGTCCTTCTTGGGATATTTTCTCCCACTCTGCAGCTTGTCTTTCCGTGCTGTTAGCAGTGCCTTTGCAGAGCAAACACTTTTGATTTTGATGAGGTCCAATCTATCCATTTCTCTTGTTATGGATCATGGCTTTGGCATCAGGCCTAGCTGCCTCGCCTTTTAATTTCATGTATCTTGTAGATAGTTCCCCATCAACATGTAAAGAGCTTCCTCATTGTGTTTTTGTGCCAACGTACAATAAAGCATCTATCTTATTTCACCAGTTCCCTGTCAGGGGACCTAACTGTTCAAACTTGTGTTACTATGCACCGTGCTGCAGTGAATAACCCTGAGCTTATGCTGTTCTCCCACTGATTTCACATGCCTGCGGGGTAAATTCCCACAAGTGGGGTTGCTGGTCAGAGGGTTCAGGCATTTGTAATATTGATAGTATCTTTCCCTGGCCCTCCCACAACAATGTTGGAGCAATTACTATTTCCCCCACCTCTCACCAAACACAGGGTTTTATCGGCTTGTTCAGTCTTTACCAATCTGAGACGGGAAGACTCATTTCTCCAGATGGGTCTAGTTTAGCTCATTCTTTATGTGTTCTCTTTCCTGTGAATGTTCAGTTCCTCTCTTGTGTGTACTTTCCTCTTAGGTTCCTGGCCTGATTGATTAAAAGAAGCTCACCCTTCCATTTCTGGATGGGGTGGGCTGTGGGACTCTCTCCCCGGCCAGTCCTCACTTGCTGATAGGGCTGAGACCTGGGTTCATGCTTTGCTCCTTACCTGATGCTGTGAGTCTCCTCCCGAGTGGGCTTGGTGTACCCATCTATGAAATGGGGACAAGAATAGCGCCTATAGGGGCTACCTGGGTGACTCAGTTGATTAAGTGCTTGACTTTTGATCTTGGCTCAGGTCATGATCTCACTGTTCATGAGTTCCAGCCCCATGTCAGGCTCTGTGGTGACAGTATGGAGCCTGCTTGGGATTCTCTCTCTCTCTCCCCCCCTCCGTCCATCTCTTTCCCCCTCCCCCACTCATGCTCACTCTGTCTCTCTCTCTTAAAAATAAATAAATAGACATTTAAAAAATAGACCAACACATAGGACTGTTAAGATTTCCTGAGTAAATCTGCACGAAAGCACTTAGAACAGTGGCTGGCACACAGTGAGTGCTGTAGAAGTGTTAGCTCCATAGTTAACTAGACTGGGTTGTGTATTTGAAAGTTGCCAAGAAAGTAGATCTTAAAAGTCCTCATCACAAGAAAAAAATTGTAGCTATATGTGGTGATGGGTGTTAATTAGACTTAGTAGTGATCACTTCCCAATATCTACACGACTTGAATCATTATGTTGTACACCTGGAGCTAATATAATGTTCTATGTCATCAATTATATCTCAGTGTTTTAAAAAGGCATGTAAGTTCTTTTTAACTGTAAAGAACATGACTTCCTACAGCCACTCAAAGTAGTCACCCAGCCCCTGCTGGGCCCTCCCGGTGTGTGGGGGCTCCTGCCTCCAACACAGGCGTGTTCCAATCAGAGGTATGTGAGCAGCCATGGGACAGCCCCACAGCGCCACGGACGCCCATGTGCAGGCTGCTCCCTAGTGCTGCTGGCAGGCTGTTACTTCCATGGTTCTACCCTTGAGTGAACTCCTGCCAGCATCTCCCTCCTGCGTGCCCGGCTCTGTGTCAGGGACAAGCCCGTCTGAAGCTTGATCCAGAACAGGGTAGGGACAGGACACTTTAGGGCAAAACTAGGGAGAGAAACTGTTTGGATGTGGTAACTCAGGTCCTGAGAGGGTCCCCAGGTGTGAGGGTAGTGGCCTGGGTGGCATCTCAGCAAGAGGATTGGGGGCCTCCCTACTGCCCTGACCTTTTTTGTTTGAGACCTTTGGACCCCTCATCCTCCCACAGAGGTTTAGGCATTTTGATTTGAATCCTGGCTCTTGGCTATATGACCTTCAGAGAATCACTTAACCTTTCTGAACTCCAGTTTCCCCATCTGAATGGGGCTGACAACAGCATTTGCATCCTAGAGTGGCTGTGAGGGTTAAATGAGATGGTGCCTGTGCCTGGAGCAGAATGCATTCCCTTAAGGGTGGTGGTGGTAGTTGTTGTTCCTGTTGTTGAGGAGAGGGGTTTTCGGGCCTTTGTAGCTTCTGTGCCCTCTGCTGGGGCACCTTCCTCATTCCTTCCACCTGTCTAATCCCATTCTATGTGGCACCGGGGTCCTGGGAACGCAGTGGGGAGCAGCACCCTGCCTCTCCCAGGGAGCGCTTTCTCCACTGCTCCTTACAGCTGAGTGGGGCCAGCCTGGTGGAATCAGAGCTCCACATCTTCTATTACCTTCCCGGGTACCTCAGGCAAGTCATTTCTCCCAGGCCTCAGTCTACACAACAAGGGGTCTAAGAAGACCCCCTGGAATCTTTCCTCCCTCCCCAAAGTCAGCACACAGGCCAGAGTGTGCACACATCCTCTTTCTCATGTGGCGTTGTTTGGCCAGAAGATCCCACACCCCCATGAGTGCCTGGGGGTACTCCAGTCTTCCTGGCATCTCCTCTCCACTCTGTCTCCCAGGGGTGTCATCAGGGACAGGCCGGGCCTCATCAGCTCACAGGGACATCTGCATCATTTCATTTGTGGGACATTCCTCACCGCCTCTTCACCAAGCAGTGGATTTCATGGGAAGCCATTGCTGTGGCCACATGTTTATCAAAGTGTGCCTTCGTTCCCAAGCATCATGGGACAGTCTCCTGTGTCTGAGGAGTCCTGCCCTGGGGACTTCCTGCCAGGCAGAGAGCAGTCCGGGTTTATGCCCCTGCTTCACTTTCACATTGCAGTGTGTTGAGTGACAGAAGACGCGACTCAAAGGATGGGGGGACTTACTGATTTCTGTAACTGGCAAGCCCTGGGGTTTCAGGGATGGCTGGAGCCAGCTGCCCAAATGATGTCACCAGTTGACAGGTGAA
The DNA here is from genome assembly GCA_017311185.1 of Proteles cristata cristata. Taxonomy (NCBI): domain Eukaryota; kingdom Metazoa; phylum Chordata; class Mammalia; order Carnivora; family Hyaenidae; genus Proteles; species Proteles cristata. The sequence goes on along the minus strand of JAESUZ010003628.1, from coordinate 303,829 downwards.
GAAATTGAAGAATAAAATTTGTCTGAGTGCATACCAAGGAAGTCCCTTCTCTGGACTCTGGGGTAGATAGCTGTCAACAGGCTGCCCTCAACCAGCAGAGAGAGAATGCCTATCTCCTCCAAGTGTCTCAGGAGAAGTCCCACAGAGGGCTGTCACTGACCATGCTTGGGACACCTGGCCATCCCTGAACAATGGGCCAGAGGATTGGGCTGCAAGTGATCACATGCAGAGCATCCATCCACTCACCCCTGATGCACAGCCCTCTGATGAAGACTACCCCCCAGAGGGCTGCAGTAGGGCTCAGACACATGAGGGCTTCCTCAGAAGCCATACTGGAAGCCGGAGTCCTCAGGCCAGCTATGCTGGACAGTAAGATGCCTAGGGGCATGGGGCAAGGACTCTGCTGGCCCCCTGGTTGGGTTAGGTGGGGACAGAGGGGAGGAGCTGGTCTCTTCCAGCTTCTCAGGGACACGCCAAGCCCACCCCATCCTCTCACACAAGTACACACAGCTACACCAAGTGGAGTGCAGTGCTTGGCACAGAGCAGACATTTTAACCACCATTTATTAGACACCTACTATGTTCTGGACACCTAATCAGGTGCCACACAGGCATTGTTTGGAATCCTTGCAACAGCTATTTGATGGATGGGAAAGTTGAGGCTCATAGAGCTGGTTTGCCCAAGGTACAGAATGGTCATGAGGGTGTAGAGCCAGACCTAAACATTGTAACTCAGTTTGCGCCAGGAACAGAATTGAAGCAGTTAAAATGTAGGGAGGGTTTGGGCACCTGGGTGGCTCAGTCAGTTAAGCATCTGACTTAGGCTCAGGTCATGATCTTACAGTTCCTAAGTTTAAGTCCCACATGGGGTAAGCATGAGCTGCATTCCAGACAAGCTTGAGCCCCGCTCAGGTAAATGCACAAGCCCTGCTTTGGGAACATGAGCCCTACCCCCCTCTCTGTCTCAAAAAAACTGTAGAAGGTTTGCAGAGGAGGTATGTCCGTGTGGCTGAGGCCTAGGGGTAAAGGGGATCAGGTGAAGTTTTCAAGAAGAGCACAGTGCTTCAGTACAATCTGGAAGGATTCCCACTGTAGTAAGGAGGTTGAAGTATGTGCTAAGTTGAGGATACAGAGTGAACAAAGACCCAGAGGTGTGAAACTGCACAAAATGTGTAGGGAACTAAGAGCTGCTGGGTATTTCTGGGGTAGAACACAGACAGCGGAGGGGAAAAGTTGATGCTGAGAAGAGGGAGATACCAGGTCAGAGAGTCCCTGGGCCTCAGATCCCCACAGGGGTGGCCTGTGGTAGCAGAACCTGCCAACCATCATAGACCAGTGGCAGGAGCAGTGGCATTGAACCCATTGCTAGGACAGGTAAGTCGAAGGACATAGAGATCCAGGACCCAAGAGCCTGCATGCGTGGGATTTCTAGACCACCTTCCTGGACTAGATGGGATGGGGAGGTCCAAGTTCCCTCAGTGAGTGGCCCTTGGTGAATGCCACAGCCACTGACTGAGCATCCACTCTGTGCCCCAGCACCCTCATTCCCCTGGCATTCTGAATACTCAGCAGAGACCCATAAGGGGGCAGGTAATTATCCACATTGTTTAGCGGGGAAGCTTGGGGTCAGAGAGGGAAGGCACTTGCCTTAGGGTACACAGTTGGAAAAAGGCAGAGTAGAACTCGAACCCATGACTCCCTGACTTTCTCCACTGGGCCACCCATTATTCCTGAGCAAGCCTTAGGCTATGCTTGCCTGTCGTCACTACACCTCTGGAACTATCTTAAGACTTTCATTGAAAATGTTTGCTCTGTTAGCTTTTTTTTATTTTAATGATAAGACCAAAAAGTGCTCATGGTAAAATATTAAAACAGTACAGAAGAATCTAAAGTAGGAAGTAAAAATTTCCTACCTCTCTGCCTCCCATAGCAGATACTATTGGTGCCCAGCTCAGATCCCCTTAGTGGGTCTGAGGCCACTCTCCTGGCTTCGGTGGCCTTGCTTCTAGGCACTTTGCCCACACCCATGACTTTCTCTAAAGGACTGTCCTTGAGCCACTGAAGACACTCTGCCCTGTGTGTGGAGAGGCAGAAGCAGCTGGGAGTTCGACTCCCACCCAACCCCACGTGGCCTTTAGCCAATGACTGGCTGACATGAGAGTCAGAATAAACCTGGAGGTTGTATCTCACTGTGTAAATAAGTGATGGGGATGTCATGTACAGCATGATGAATATAATACTGTACTAAATCTGCAGGGTGACAGATGGTTACTAGATTTGTGGCGACCATTTTGTAATGTATATAAACAGAGAATCGTTATGTATGATAGGGCTTCAGGCATGGCAGTACCAATATACCGTGTGTCAGTTGTACCCCAATCAACTTAAAAAAACAAAAAAGAATATTGACCAATTTTAGAAAAACAAAAAAATCCAGAACCCTCCTAGAGGATCAGCCTGAGGCAGCCACTTTGCCTCGTCAAACCCCACTTGGCTTCTCCTCCCCAGGTCAAACCCCACTTGGCTTCTCCTCCCCAGTCCTGTCTCTCCTCCTCACCACCAGTTGCCCCCAGGAGCACTGCCATACTAAGTCACTCATACACGGATCCTGGTCCCAGAGTAGGTCTTTGTAGAAGACACCACAGCAAGGTGCAAGCACAGCCTCAATACCCACACCCTTAGCTGGGCGGGGCCAGGGGACTTGCTTTGGCCAAAGGGACATTAGCAATCAAGATGCAAGCAGAGGCTTGGAAGTGTTTTTCTCAATTAGGCTTGCTTACCTTTGTGCCTCTGCTATTGCCATGACCTGTCCAGGCTAGCCCGCTGGAGGGTGAGACACATGACACCAAACTGAGCCACTCCAGTTGTTCTAGTCAAGGCCATCCTACGTCAGCCAGTAGCCATCAGACCCCAGACATCTGAGCAACCTCAGCCATGGCCAGCAGAGTGGCCTAGACCTACACCTAGAGTAGCTGGCTCCGGGCTAGTGAGCAATCCTTGCTTATTATCACGTGCCGTGGCGGGTTTGGGGTCTGTTTGTTACATGGCAACATTGTGGCAGTAGCTAACTGATACAGCAACCTCACTTTCCAATCCCTTGGGTATCTTTTTGGTTGTTGGGTTACACACACGTGAAAGCATAACTTCCATACTGTCCTGGCTGGAGGGTACTCTTCTACTTGGTATGGTCTTGGCATTCCTCCCCTTGGCACACATGGGTCCCTCTTATTCCTTTTAAGGTCTATATAGTCATCATTTACTACAGTGAGCCAGCTTATACCCAGTCCTTTCCTGATGGGCATTTGGGCCCTTACTGTATTTTCAGTGTAGTGAATGACTGCATGGAGATCCCTGTGGATTCATCTTTGAGCACTTATGTAAGAACATCTGCAAGATAAATTTCTCACTGTGAACGTGAAACTCAAAGGGTATCTATATTTCAAGGTTTGATAGATACCACTTAATTTGAAAGGCCAGACTTTAAAATCCCCAACTACTCTCCCGCATTGAATGCATCAAGGAAAAAGGACACAGAAAGCCTTGTGGCTTAGGGGGACTGGTGGAAGCACTGTGCAGAGATGAGGGTTCTAAGTGTTTATAGCATCTATCCATTCATCCACTTGTTCCTTCAATAAATATTTACCAAATCCCTGCTATGTGCCAGGTATGGTGCTGAGCACTGGGGGTGAATGACTAAAACAAACAAAAGTCCATGCTTTGACTAAGCTTACATTCTACTAGAGAGAATAGATTACACAAAACAAACAAGTAAATTATTTTTTTTCTTTTTTACAAAAAACTAAGTAAAACATATAGGATCTTAGTAGGTAATAATGCCACAGAGAAAAATAGGCAGGGAAATGGAATAGAGACCATTGAAGGGCAGATAAAAGGAAGAGTTGTAATCTCTAAAAATATGGCAAGGAAAGCATATTTGTTTGCCAGGCTCCTGTTACAAAGGACCACAGACTGGGTGGTATAAACAACAGAAACTTACTTTCTCGTAGTCCTGGAGACCAGGAGTCTGAGCTCAAGATGTCAGCAGAGTTGGCGTCTCCTGAGGCTCCTCTCCTTGGCTGATAGATGGCCATCTTCTCTTTGTAGCCTCACATCTGTCATCTCTCCACACATGTCTGTGTCCTAACCGCCTGTTCTGAAACAGGGCCTGCCCCAATGACCCCACTCTAACATAGCTACCTCTAGACAGACCCCATCTCCAATTATGGTCACACTGTGAGGTCCTGGGGGGTTAGGATTTTAAGAATTTTGTGGAGAGGCAGGAGAGATGCAATTCAGCCCATAACAGGAAGGCTTCACCGAGCCTGGGGGTAAGGAGTAGTGATGGGGCTGAGGGAATGAGGTCCTCCGTTCAGATGACCATTCCAGACAGAAGAGCAAGAGCAGAAACTATGAAGGAAAAGCCTGCCTGGTTGGTCTGAGAAAGAGCAAGGAGACCAGAGCAGAGAGAAACGAACAAGGGAAAGGGAGGAAGAAGTGAGTCCCAAGAGGTCCCAGGGAACAGATTGTCCTCGACCTTGTAGGTCATGCTAGGGACTCTGAAGCTTACTTGAGGGAGGCTGGAGCCACCGTGGGTGCAGAGCAGAGGAGGATGCGACCTGCCTTATGTTTTAACAGAATCCCTCCAGCTGCTGCAGTGGAGGGGACGCTGGGGGGTTGTGGTTGTCATTAGCACTGTCCACCAGGTGCGTTCAGTTCTTATCATAGTGCTGCTCTTCCTGGACTCTTTGGAGTCAGGCATGGCAGGCGACTTGCTGTGGTCAATGGAGCATGAGCAGTGATGTCATCACTTCTGGTGGAATAGTTGAGAGAGCCGTGCTCTCTTTCCCCTTCCGTGGTCACTGACAGTGTTCTAGGGTCGGGTTCTAGACTGGCTGCCCCACCAACCTGGGTCCCAGATGGTAGGTAGTGAGGACATGAAACAGAGCCTCTAATCAGAGGGACACAGAGCAGGAACATGAAATAAATCTTTGTGTTTACACCACTGAGATAAGAGAATCGTTCATTACCACAGCATAACCTAGCCTGCCCTGATAGAGGAACAAGACAGACCCAAAGACACAGTGAAGTCGTGAGCTGTCACTGCGAGAGATGATGGGGCTTCAGGCTTAGTGGTACCAACAGGTACGGTAAAACACAGTTGGACTCTGGACATGTGTAGAGGTGGAGTCAGGAGGATCTGCTGACAGAATGGATATGGATTATGAGAGAGAGTCAAGGACGACTGCAAGGTTTGTGCCCTGAATAGTAGAAGAGAATGGAGGAGTCCTCAACTGAAGTTGTACAGACCAAGGGAGGATTGAGCCGCATAGACTTGGAATTGGAGAGTTCTCTTTAACTCAGGCCTGGGAGAGAGAGAAGGGGGCTATTTGTTGAAATGTGAGGTTGTCTGTGGGGACCTGGGACCCCTCCCACCTCTAAATACGGGGCTTCTGAGGAGCTGGAGTTGGGCAAAAACCCTTGGACAAGAATGCCAGCAGCACAGGAGTGGCTGGCATTATGACACATTAATCACTGACAAGTGATTAGAGGCTCTAGCCTGCCCCCTTTCCCCTAATGGAAAACGTGGCTGATGGAGGCCCAGCATTGATGGGCAAATAGCCTGGCCTGCCCCGACAATGATGAGTTCTACTAAGTGCTGCCTGAGTTGGCCGTGAGAAACATGGCCACTCTCCATAGCCCCGCGGTGCTCAACAGCACCAGGGACTGCCCACAAGTTTCACACAGCCACTGGAGATGGCGTTATTGTTAGGCATCAGAGGAGGAAAACACTGAGGCCCCAAGTAGGGAAATGACTTGACCACCGGGGAGTAGAGTCTTGGGCTCCTGGCTCCACACCAGCTGTTCTCCCAGCATATTCTGTGTCTGGGAGGGTCTCATGCTTGGTTTCCACAAGTTCCAACCCTGAGAAGCACTGTGGTACATCTAGGTAGTTGGCAGACTCTGCGGTGGTGGTGGTGGTGGTAGTGGTAGGATGTGTTGTGTGTGCATGTATGCATGTGTGTGTGTGTGTGCGTGCATGTGTGTGTGTGTGTGTGTGTGTGTGTGTGTGTGTGTGTGTGTGTGTGTTTTAAAGCAGAAGTGCTCTGGGTAAAACTCAGATGGTGCCTACCCCACCCTCACCCTGTCTCTGCTGTTGCTGCTCCCAAGGGACCCTAGAGGACAAACTGAAGATTGTGGGCACAGTGGAGAGTTAGAAGACTTATAATCCACAGAAAGCAAAATGACCACCTCAGAGATACCTGTACCCCCATGTTCACTGCAGCGTTATTTACAATAGGCAAGGCACAGAAACAATCAAATGTCCATCAACAGATGAATGGATGAAAAGAATGTGGCGTGTGCACACACACATGAATACTATTCAGTCACACACGCACACAAAAAGAATGAGGGCCGGCTGGGTGGCTCAGTTGGTTCAGCATCTGACTTTACCTCAGGTCATGGTCTCGTGGTTGGTGAGTTCGAGCCCCACATCAGACTCACCAATGTCAGCGCAGAGCCCGCTTTGGATCCTCTGCTCCACCCTTCTCTCTCTACACCTCCCCCACTCTCTCCCTCTCTCTCAAAAATAAATATTTAACAAAAGAAAAATATTTTTACAAAATAAAATTTAAAAAAGAATGAAATCCTGCCATTTGTGACAACATGGATGCACTCTTAAGGGTATTATGCTAAAGCAAGTAAGTCAGACAAAGGAGAAAGACAGATCGTGTATGATCTCCCTCATATGTGGAATCTGGAAAGCAAAAGAACCCCAAAAATCAACCCCCCAACAAACAAACTCATTGAAAAGGAGCTCATATTTGTGATTACCCAAAGGCAGTGGAGAGGGGAGGAAGAATTGGATGAAGATGGTCTAAATGTTCAAACTTCCAGTTACAGGATAAGTACGCACGGAGGATGTAACGTATGGCACAGCGACTATTGTTAACACTGCCGTGTGCTATACTTGAAAGCTGCTAAGACAGTAAATCCTAAAATTTCTCATCTCAAGGAAAAAATATTTCTTCTCTTTTTGTAACTCTGCAGGGTAATAGATGTTAGCTAAACTCATTGTGGTGGTCGTTTCATAATACCCGTAAGTCAAGTCATTATATGCTGCACACCTTAAACTTCTACACTGCTCTATGTTAACTACATCTAAACTTTGGGAGGGGGTGTAATTTTCGTCTGACTCTACCATAACCTTGCTAAGTGAGCTTGGGAAAATCTCTACCCCTCTCAGTTTGGGGGGTTTTTATCCTGTGTCTGCACGTATCTCCTTGTGTTTAAGTGAGAGAAAAGGAACTCAAGTTGGCTTACATTGTTAAAAAGGAATTTATTGGTTGTTGTAATTGAACAACAACAACAACAACAAAAATCCAAGGCTAGTTTGGATTTTAGGTCCAGCTGGTTCCAGGCAATTAAAAACTCTGTCACCAGGAGTCTCTCTCTCTTCCTTTCTCAGCTCTTCTTTCCCAGGTAATGGCTTTGTGCTCAAGCTCTGCCTCTGATATGGCAAACTTAGCCCAGCAGTTGCAGAAGCTGTCCTCCTACCTTATGCAGTCCTCAGGGGAAGCGACGGCTTTTTTTCCTAAAAACTCAGCTAGGGCCTCTGCCAGCCCACATGATAGCTAGATGCAAACTAGAAAAAAATGAGTAGACACAGTCCCAAACCAGGCAAAGGGCTAAACAACGGATTTTGCCTTCCACTCACCTCAGCAGAGTGCACTTGCCCAGTGCACAACCTGGACAACTCTCCACAACAGCCCTGGCTCAAGCAAATGGCCTGGGAAGACTCTCATTGGCTAGGCTTAGGTCACATGCCCATGCTTGAGCCAATCACTGTGGTTCAGAGGATATGATATTCTGACTCGCTAGACTTAGGTCTCAAAGCTCCCTTGAATCTGGGAGTGAATTGAGCTATTAAACCATCATGGCCTGAGAGAGAATCCAATTCCTGGGAGGAAAGTGGGGGGTGAGTAGAGAGAACTAACCAGAGGAGGGTTCTGGGCAGGCAGAACCAACTGAGGTCCTCTAGTCTCTGAGGAGAAGAGGCCAGTGTCCCGAGCACCGATGTTGCAGCAAGGGCCCTGTGGCCAGCCCCAGGAGGGGGCTGGTGAATGAGCAGGAGCAGCTCAGTGAATGTGCATTGACTGAAGCAATGAGAGTCAGGACTTACAGGAGCTGCCTGGGACCTGACTGTGCTGTCCCCCTCACCCTTGAACCCTGGAGCCCTAGTTCCCACTTCAATCCTCACTCACCCCATCTCTTCCCACTACAGACCCTGATTCCCTGTATAACTGCTTTTGTTTCTCTGGGCCCAGTGAGGCCTGGCCTTGGGGTCCCTCCTTGCAGCTTCCCAGGCCCCCACCACTCACACGCCCCCAAGCTGCATCCACCTGGCCTTGGCCATGCCTGGATGGCATGAGAAAGAGCGTGTTGTAGACACTGAGAGCTGTGCTGGGGCAGGAGCACCCTGAGTAGGCCCATGGAGTGGGAAAGGCCACAGGGGTAGCTCCAGGGGAGGAAACGTCAGGGCTGCTCAGAGAAGGGCTGGCTGCCTGGGAGGCACTAGCCCCACACCCACTATGACCGAGAAGTGTGGACATAAGGGGAGTGTGCTGTGGAAGTGATTTTGGAGAAGTCCGAACATGATCAATCTGCCATGCATCACCTGGTGCCCTGGTTTAAATGCAGATTCCTGGGCCCCCAGAGATGCTAGCTCATTGGGCCTGGGAGGGGGCCTGGGAATCTGCATTTTAACCAGCAGTTCGGGAATTCCCATGGAAACCACTGGCCCTGGGAACATCTGGGAGTCTTTCCCAACTCCGAGGTTCTGGGAAACCATCTGTGCCTGGAGGTCAGGATCGGCCAAAGTTACCCAAGAACCATTTGGCCTTCCCCTTAAGGAGGGGCTCCCAGCGAAACCACGAAGATGGCGCACTATGGGAGGAAGATTTCCTGAACCTGCAGAAGGGCCTGAGGTGCAGGGGAGAAGCCCGGGTGGGTGGGTGGATTGAGGGTAGGCTCCCTCAATCCAGTGTTAGCAACCAGGGAGGAGTGGAGGCTGGTGGTGTGTGGGGGCCACAGAGATTACCAGGCCAGTCCTGCCTTCTAGGGACACATATTCTAAGTTTTGAGCCTGAGCAATGCGAAGGGAGATATAGGCACAAGGCAGGAGGGATGTCTCAACATGGAGTTTGCAGGCTTTTCTCAACCTGCATGGTTGAGATGGGGACGGGGAGTTCCCAGGTTCCTGTAGGGGAGCAGAGGCCCAAGGCTCTTGCTCTTGGACACAGACCTTTGTGTTAACTGCAGGTCAACACGTGTCTACTGAGCATCTACCGTGTTGCAACTGTCCATGCCTTTACCCAGTGTGGCTACTGATGGACTTACCAGCAGGCTGACGAGACACTGCAGGGAGTGTTTTGGTCCAGAGGGCTTTTTCCTGCCCTCTGACCCTGCCTGGACCCTAAGAGTCTGTGAGCTGTCCTTAGGGACCTCAGACTACTCTGCCCTTGGAACTAGGAGAAGGTCCAGATGTGTGAGTAAATTGCTTTGCAGAGAAATCTCAGGAGTGCTGGAGACCTCCAGCTAAGCCACTGGGTGGGTGGAGGCATGCTATCACGGGCCGGCCTTGCTGGGGAGGGTGGGGGTTACCTACAGAGCTGCAGTCTGGTGGGGGGAGGCTTGCCAGCAGAGCTCTTTAGAGAGATTGTCGATCCTGCCCCTTATTTAACAGAGAGAAGGGAGACCAGAGAGGCCAGGAGACCGTCTGAGGCCACACAGCCCTTGCTGGCAGCCTCCGACCTGGATCCCGGGCCTGGCTACTCTGAACTGCCGACTTTGCAGCAGGCAGCAGATTGCGGGGGGAGTAGGATTTGCCAGTTGGTCCCGCCGCCTCAGGCCCAGCCTCAGGTCCTCTAACACTTGCAGCTTTGGCCAGTGTTGCCCCCAGAGATGGAAACCATGGGCCATCCCTGCTTGACACCGAAAGCGCGACTCCTACATGTCCCCTCAGTGGCAGTGAATGGATGTGACAGATGCAAAAATGCAGGGGACGATGGAGCAACTGCTCATGGAGGTGGTGGTGGCATGGTTCTCACCAGTGTTCCCAGCTCATCCACCCTCCCTCTCCTGCCCCTTATCTGGGTTTCTGAGCCTTATCCCCCCTGCCTTCCCGAAGATTCTATGAGCCGCCTGACATCCTTCCTAATAGATTCCTTTTCACCCTAGCACGGCCAGGCTTGGCCTTGTTCCCTGCACGGGAAGCGGGTTACTTAACCTCTCCATGCCTCAGTGCCCTCATGTGAGATGCAGGAACAATGACAATAGTATCTCTTTCATAAGGACTGAACCAGAAGAATCCATGCGGAGAGCTCAGTACACTGCCTGGCACACAGCACACCTTCAGATGCTAGCTGTCATCGTTACACATACTCCAGCTGCCAGAGAGCTTAAGGGAAAAACAAATTAAGGTTCTTGAAGCCACATATGTCTTTATCTCCCTTAAAGATCCCTCAGGGGTGCCTGGCTGGCTCAGTCCGTGGAGCACGCGACTCTTGATCTTGAGATCGTGAGTTCAAGCCCCACCTTGGGTGTGGAGATTACTTAAAAAACAACAACAACAACAAGAAATTACCTCAGCACCCCAAAGGGCTACACCCACTTGCCACAGGGTGCTAGAAGTGATGGTGGTGATGATAAGGATCCCAGCTAATGCTTGGATGGTATGCTTTATTGCCAGGACCTGTTCTCAGTGCTTTGCAAACATCTAATTCTCGTAAGCACAGCATGAGGAAGGAACTGTTACTTCCCCCATTTGACAGATAAGAACACTAAGTAAGGCACAGAGAGGTGAAGCGACTTATCCAAGGTCACATGAATCATACCCAGTGGCACTGCAGTTTGACCACAGCAACCCGGCTCCAAAGTCTTGGGCAGCAGAATAAAGCTGTGGGGACCACAGTAGGCACCTCAGAGTGGTGCAGGGCAGCTGAGACATGGGGCACTTTCCCTGGTCCTGGTCCACCCCGGTGCCCATGAGAAGACCTGGCAGCCCTGGCTGCGTCACTGGCCTTGGGGCCCGGGAGGTTGGGGCCCTTGGTCAGAGCCAGCCAAGACAGCCAGCCATTGGCATGAGCAAGGACTATCTCTGCTGCTGCAGGTGTGGGGGCCCTGGCCTCCCTCCAGACAGAAATGCATCTCTCCCTCCCCTCAGCCTCCACGGGAAGGCACTCACCTGCCCCTGAACCCCTGGGCCTGGCTGTGCCACCAGCCACCATCTAGACACTGGGCTTTGTGCCAAGTCGCAGCTGGCAGCCAGATAGGACCAGTGGGGCCTCACAGCACTCAGTGCTGAGGCCAGGATTTGAACCCACATCTGCCAACTCCAGAGCCTCTGTGGCTGTAACCAAAGGAGCATGTGGCATCCATTAGCCTCACATCTGGCCAACAGTGGCTTGTTTTTGTGTCCTTTTATAACAAATGATAAAAAAAAAAAAAAAAAACCAACCCTAACCCTGACCTCACCAGAGTTTCTGGAAGTATCTCTAACTCAAGGCCAGCCCTAGTCCGGAGCCAGCTGTCAGCTAGGACTCAGTCCATGGGGACACCAGTGGGCAGGGCTGTCCTGAGTGCCACCTGTATGGTCAGCCCTCTGTCCTGCTGTCTGCAATAACTGTTTCTAGGCTTCAACTTCACTACACACCATTGCCCAGCTCCTGACATAACCCAAACACTGACATTTATGGAGTGTTAGTTACTGAGAGCCAAGCCATTACATGGGTGACATCATGTCATCTCCTCAGTTGCCCTCAAAAAGCAAGACCAATTTCAGCCCTATTTCCAGAGAACAAAACTGAGGCATAGGAAGGTGAAGTGACAGAGTGACCATTTGCTTTCCTTGCCTACCTAGCATTCTTGGCCTCTTCTTGTGGAAGAAGCACCCCAATTTCCCTTTGGGGAACCTTCCTTTTCTCAGCGTTGGCAATCTGGTCAACACTGCCAGTCAGGGTGCCCAGCTCTCCTCTGACTAAGGGTGGGCACATGATGCAGTCTTGGCCAGTGGGATACTCCCCACCAGGACTTTGACTCTTGAATCCTGTGACATGTCTTTTCCTTGAAGGCTGTCTGCTGGTCCTTGCTCCGAGGCCCCTCGTCAGAGCCTTGCTGATTTTGAGACTTTGATTGCAAGAGTGAGCTCCTATCTTGCCAATAAGGCCCACATATCTTTGGCAGAAGTCAGCTGAGCTCACTTCTATTGCTTGCAAGCCAGAAGCCTCGCCAATATGAGGGAGCTCCTGAAGTTCACACATAGAACAGAGGACTCAAGCCCTTCTTATCCACTGCCTGTGGTCAGACCTCTCAGGTGAAAGAGGAATAAACAATTCTGGGGCCTAGGGACCCTGCATAAAGTGGCTGTGAACTTTCCATTCTCTGCCACAATAAAACCGTATGGTTTTTGTAAGAGTAATGTCTTAAACTATTCAGAAATGGATTTTCATTGTCCTTAATCTCCAGGTTTCACAAACTCCACAAACTTCACAAACACAGTCCAGATCCTGGTACCCCAAGAGGCATATGCACCCCAGTTTGAGACACTCACCTGAACGACATTTGGCTCCTTCGCTGTGCCTTTGCTCAGAACCCATCTCTACTGCTCCGGAGTCATTGGCAGAGTTGGGGCCCACAGGACCGCGTTCAGGGTTTGGGGTGGGTGAGGTCCAGCCTGACAGTGCTTCTCAGAACCTGCTAGATCCACTTGCCCCTCTCTCCCAGCTCTGGCTATTCCCACCCCATCTCCACAGTTTCATTATAACCACATCCCTCCTGTCTTATCATTTTCTTAATATTCTGTGTTAAATTGACACATATTCATTTTTAAAGCCATTAAAAATTTAGAAGACTTCATTCACATACTGCTGGAAAGGATGCTAGTTAGCAACACCATGCATAAATAGAGTGCAACAATGCCCAGAAAACAAAGTGCATTACTGTCCAATCCCAGTCTGTGGCCCGCCCCGAGTCAGCCAGGGCTTTGCCAGGGGGTCTGCAGTGGGTAGCGAGGTGTTAAAGATGCCCAGTGCTGCACTGAGCCTTCTGCCCTGCTCATACTCAGAAAGAGAGGTCCAAAAGGAATCAGAGAAGAATCGCTTTCTCTGTATGTGAACTGCTGTTACTTAAGGCTATGTCGTGGGCCCCGTCCTTAACATTTCAGAAAACACCAGTCCTCATGGTACAGGTGAAAACAGAGAGGCAGACCATTGGCCAAGGCCACACAAAGCATCAGAGCAAGAGACTGGAAGGGGGCTATCCCACCCACATTCTAGTTCTTTCTGTACATTGCTTTTTCCCTTTAAAACCTTTCAGACGCCCTCAGCAACTCTTGAGGACCTGGGACTACATTCTAATCTCCAGCAGGCACTCCCCTTCCATCTGTCGTTTTGGGGCCCTCCTCCTCACACCCCACACCTCCACTGCACCCTCAGCACCAGTTGGTGTGGGCTCTGCAAATGAAAACTCATTTAAATGTCAGCTGGGGCAACACGGAGCTAGAAAGGCAAACAGGTGACAAAAATAGAAGTGACAATCACAGTATCCTAGACTGTCAGCAGGCATTTCCAGGCCCTCTTAACCCTTCCAGGGACAAGCAGCCCTTGAAGAATCATGATAAACTATGGACTCCATCCAGGGAAAATTCAGGCACACATATAATTGTTCACACAATTTTGGAGGGGTCACGGGCCCACCTCATCTCTATATCTCATGTTTCTTTTGTCTGTTCCATGGACTGGTGTTCCAAGAAAGAATTTGTTTGCAAAAAGTGACCTGATGCCAAGAATTTGGAAACAACTGGTCTTGGTGATTTCTCAGGCAGCTCCCAGTTAATGAGCCACGAGGAAAGGCTCAAGTCCACTCCAGAAGCAGGGGTTCAGGGTCCACCTTTTGAAACCAGAAACCTCACCCCTTGACTTATCTTTCTGGGAGGGGGAGCCCTGGGGATTATCTTAAAGGTGGGGGCACTTCTGTAGTGTCAGTAAAACTCCAGGCCACTTTGAAGAGGATCCAAGGTGGAACGTCGGCAGAGGAAGGGACACTGTCCTCCATTTCCAGCCCCCACAGCCATGGCCCCTGCCCACTGCCTGCACAATCCCAGGACACCATCTGCACAGAACACAGAGGCAGCCACGCCCTCGGGCTTATGCAACTCTGAGGTCCTAGCCAAGGTCCTGAGTGGTGTTAATGTGAGTGCCTTGCCTTTGTAGCTTCGATTCCCCAAAAGGAGAGAGTGGATGGTTAGGACTTGGACCAGCCCCACACCATGCCTTCCTTCTGGTTCTAGGACTTGGCATACATAAAACCTTGGCATGGCCCCATTAGAAATCTCTGTTCTCATGGTAGCTTTGCTTCTTAGTGAGAACTTGGGTAAACAGTGTCCTCCCCTGCCCCCCATAAAGAAGTGGTAGAGACAGAAGCTCAATGTTAGGGCTGGAGAGAGAGAGGCTTCTGTGACAGGAAGGACTGACGATGAGACAGGAGTGAGGGATTGTTGAGAAGTGTGTGCAGGAAGAAGAGTGCTGATGGTGTCTGGCCCTGCACCAGCAGTCTAAGAACTGGAGGGATGGGGGTGTCACATGATTGGGAAGGGGCAATTTCTACCTGCAACTGGAGGCTGCCATGAAACCCGATCGGATGGCATGGTGCTAATGGCCTCGGGGAGCTGGCAAGGTGCAGGTGAGGCTGAGAAGCCAGCTCCTGTGGCCTGCTGGACCAGGAAGCACGTCGCACCTGCTGGGCCCTCACCATGGCCCCTTTGCCCCCTCGAGTTTCCTGCATTGTATTTGCTATAGAATGTGCTCTCTAGACCAGCACAGGATCTGGGGAGGGCAGAGGGCCCATGTCCGGCGGCCTCAGTTTTCTCCTCCATGACATGGATACCTATCTCCAGTGAAGCTGGGAGTCAGAGGGGGGTGGTGGGTGTGGAGGCTCCATCCAGGGTCAGGGAGTGGCCCATGTGCCTCTTCCTCAGGACAGCCAGCAGACCCAGTAGATAACCTCCTTGAACCACCACACAGAGGTTGCCAGTCAGATGCCTGTGGCAGTTGAAAATGAGGGAACACTGCTGGCTCCTGGTTGCATATTCAGCCCCAGGACCATTCTTCCCCTTTATTAAGGGGCGGAATAGCCTCAGGACCATGAGCATAGACTTGGGAGCCAAATCTGGGTCCAAATCTTGGCTCTGTCCCTTACTGTGAACTCTGAATCTCAGTTCCCTCCTCTGTAAAGGGATTCATAAATGACAAGATACATCACTGGCAAATAGCACACCTTCTGCTCTCTTCTCCTGAACCAATGGCAGACATCACTAATCAATCAAGGCATGTATTTCCTCCTTTTGCACCAAGGAAAACGTTGTGAATTGATGAAGGTATGCTTTCTCACTGAACCTCAGAATTCTTCTGTGTGTCCAGAGCTCTGCAGCCAATCCCAAGAGGCAAGAGTTGGCATTTGAGATGAAACCATTTTTGCTATCTCTGTTATAATGCCTACAGAGCACGATTCCTGGCATGCAGCAGACCCTGTATAAATTTCAGTCACCATTCAGTCTCTGGTCAGTTCAGGGATCTACCCATTATCTCCAACTTCTTCTTACTCACCTCTAGTGACAGGGAGCTCACTATTTCTTCAGGCTGCATAGTTGTGATGATTAGAAAGTTCTCAAATTTCCCTTCCTGAACCTCTTTTTTCCCGCTCAGACAGTCTGTAACTCTATGGCAAAATGCTCCTTTTTTCCTGGAGTAGCTGTCATTACGGATTGAGGTGATTTATTTTTAGGTGACAAATTTAAACCACCTGATGAGTAAAAGCTTCTCTCAGCTTGCATGTATTTGATCCCAGACTAGCTAAGCAGCTTCAGCATTTGATGGACATGTTTGAGGGAGTGTGGTGTGTGTGTGTGTGTGTGTGTGTGTGTGTGTGTGTGTGTGTGTGTGTGTGTGTGTGTTAGAATGTGTGGGTGAGGGGGAGATTGAGAGACGCAGGAAAGGGAGAGAGAGAATGTATTTTAAAGCCTCATAATACACCAGGCCAATGGCACTCCTTATATAAGCCTAATAGCTTCTCTGAGGATTGGGGCTGCATTCAGGGCCTCATCATTAGCTGATTAAGGCTGATTATTCCAAGGGGAGGGACAGTGAAGAGGGACATGAAGTTACATAACTCTCCATTTATGTGGATTTAATCCATGCTTCTAAATTTAGGAGCTGGAAGACTTCAAAGATGAGCCCCCATCAGCTGGAGGTGGCCACACAGGGGAAGTGGATCCAGTGAGTGCTGGAGCCCCATGGTATCCAGGTAGGAATGAGAGGTTCTTTGCAGGAGGACATTTCAGGAACCTCATCTCACAGTGCTGAGAGAATTTGTGTGGGGAGCCAGTGCTGCCCAGGACATTTCACACCCCAGAGTGTGTGCAATGGCAGTGGGGATCGGGGCAGGGGAGTGGTGGCATGGGGTGGACAGCATGGTGGATGAGGCTGTGAACTGGACCCCAATGTCCAGTTGGGGAGTTCTAGGAAAACCTGGACCTTCGTGGTCACCCGCAGGGCACAGCTGGTGTTCACACGTGGTTCAGTGTGGCCTCTTCCAAACAGATCTCCTTTTTGCTGGGGCTCATAGCTTCGCCATTGTATAAATTGTATTTAGGACACAATTGCCACATCTTTCAGGCTGTGCCATGCACGAGGGCACAGCATCCTAGCGAGCACCTCTCACATCAAAGACAGCATAGATTCACAGGAGGATAATATTTTTACAGAGAGCCTCAAAGAATGCCCTAACAGCATCACTATGATGATAATTTTCAGGAGGCTGGAAGTCAGGTGTCTTGAGTAAAGGGAGCCTTTCTCTGATTTGCGCAAAGACGCTCTTCGGGCTAGCAGCAACCTGGCGCTGGCTGGATCCAACTATGAGTTTGAGTCACAGTCATCCTTTTCGGGGAGAAGCAGCTGAAAACTGACAGAGAGCAGCTGCAGAGCTGTGACTACTCTTTCAAGGTCTGGGAGACATTTCCCAGGCCATTGCAGAGAGGTGATAACACTCCGTAATAGCACATGAGATAAGGTGCAGATAAAAGCACTTTATTAACTTTAAAGAATCCACACCCATTTTAGGAAGTGCTATGAAGTTGTGTTATAGTAGAACACGAGCCAGACCTGGGCTCAGCCACTTTCTAGCTCTGTGACATGGGATGAATCACTTCATCTTTCTGGGCTTCTGTTGGATCAGGTGTTTCCACTACCATTTAAGAATCAAATAGAGGGGCACCTGGGTGGCTTAGTCGGTTAAGCATCCAACTTTCGCTTAGGTCATGATCTCGCGGTTTGTGGGTTCGAGCCCCGCATCGGGCTCTGTGCTGACTGCCAGCTCAGAGCCTGGAGCCTGTTTCAGAGTCTGTCACTCCCTCTCTCTCTGACCCACCCCTGCTCACGCTGTCTCTCTCTCTCTCTCTCTCCTAGAAATAAAATAAAAAAAAAACATTTAAAAAAAAAAAAAGAATCAAATAGAAAATGGCTATGAAAGGCCCTGTCCCAGAGCCTAGCTCGCAGTGGGGGCACTAATAAAGGCTTGATTTCTCTCTTTATAGTATCCAGGCCACTTGAACCTTAGAATGTGGTATTTTCTTTGAAACCCTACATACTTAGAACAAAATTCAGATTCAATATCCTGATTTTTTAAATTTTGCACATGTCTTCCTGCCCACCAGTCTCATCTTGGCCCATGCCACTCTCCCCTAGCTTACTCCACTCCTTGCTGTTCTTTGAACAGGCTACCTCAGAGCCTTTGGACTTGCTGTTCCTCTGCCTGGAATACTCTTCCCCCATCTTCCCATGACTGGCTCCTTCTAACTTGTCAAGACTCAGCACAAATATCACCTCCTCAAGTTAAGTAGCCCCTGGAGCTTTCTACCACCTAACCTTGGCTTAATTTTCTGCATTATCGTTTATAAATTTCCCTCACTTTATTCCTTGGCTCACTTGTTTATTTTCTGTCTCCATGAAATCTAAGTTGTGCGAGAGCGGAGATTTTTGTCTGTCTTGCTTCCTTCTTTATCCCAAGGCACAGGTAAATGTCTGTTGTTGCACGTACAACGTTTGGAATGAGAGTGAAGAGATGCCAACTCCTTCTAAGCTCACTGAGCCCATCTCCACCTCATCCTCCCCTGCTCTCTTGCTGTCTCTTCTCCATGGCTCCCTAGCTCTTTCTGTGGGATCCCTTCTTCTTTTGTCCATGTGTGTCTCTCCTCTTCTACTGCCTGTGTGCTCTTTCTTTCTTTTTTATTTTTGAGAGAGAGAAAACACAAGCAGGGAAGGGACAGGGAGTGGGGAATAGAGGATCAGAAATGGACTCTGTGCTGACAGCAGAGAGCCCTATGCGGGGCTGGAATGCACCAACTGTTGAGATCATGACCTGAGCCGAACGCTTATCCACCCAGGCGCCTATGCTCTTTCTTGATCCCCTGGCTTGTCCTACAGAGAGCTTAGAGCATCTTGTTCCTTTCTGTTTTCAAGATTAGGGTGACTTTAACCTTCCATCTTTATCTTTCCAAATATCTGCCTATCGATCAGGATCCTCTTCTCTTTGACTGGGGAATGGGGCGCTTGGAGCCAGTGTGAGAGTCATGGGTGGGAGGAGGTTTTAGATGGAGAAGGAGCCTGCTGCCTCCAGAGGCACTGAAATCCTCATCCCTGGGACCGTGAATGGAGGCTGAATAGACACTTGAGATGCTCCTAACTCCACCCTTTGGGGAGAGCCCAGCCCCAGGTACTGCTGCTGCAGGCACACTTACTGATCTTCTTAAAACCAGACTTTTACAAATCTGCTAAGCAAGGGCTTCAATGCATTGGTTTGACTCCTATCAACTGTTACCTGGACTAAAGAATTCGAATGGCAGTTACTTTACAGGTCACTCATTCAGTGAATGTTTAAGAAGTACCTGCTGTGTGTCAGGAAGGGTTCCAGTGCTTTTCATATAATAATTTATTCATAAAGCAGATACTCTGATTATCATTATCCCCGTTTCACAGATGAGGAAGCTGTGGTCCAGCATTGGGTTTACTATAAAGCTCAGTGTCTTAGTCTGTTCCAGCCACTATAACAAAATACCACAGGCTGGGTAGCTTATCAATAGCAAAACGTAGAGCTCACCGTTCTGGGGGCTCGAAGTCAGAGATCAAATTGCCAGCATGGTGGGGTGAGGGCCGCCTTCTGGGTTTGGGACTCACCTAGGTCTCCTCATGTATTGTAAGGGGCTAGGGAGCTCTGGGATCTGTTTTATAGGAGCAGGAATCCCATTCATGAGGGCTTCACCCTCATGACCTAATCATCTTCCAACGGCACCACCTCCTAATAGCAGCATCTTTGGGCATTAGGATTCAACATACGAATGGGGGGGCGCTAATATTCAGGCCACAGCACTCAGAAAACAAGTTTTCAGGATCTCTCCCATGCACAGTCTCCTTCCTTTTTCTTAGGTGGGGACCCAGCCCTGTGTTCATATGTGAAAAATTTGCAAAAAGTAATACATTTCACTACCAAGCAGCTAGGACTGTTGTCTCTTCCCTCTGTGAATCTCATCTGTCCCTCCCTCATTGTGAGTGATGCTGGAATGGCTGTGGGCAATCTGAGGGTCCAGCTTAGGGGAAACTAGGTTGGAGACACATTTGAGTTTGCTGAGATAAGCATATGTGCTTCAGAGTCATTTCACGATTAAGTTATTGCCAGCTGTCTGAATGTAGAAGACCGCTCCTGAGGACACCCTACATCTCCCCCTTGCCCACTTGCCTGGATGGTGATTCAAAGGCACTGGTCAAAGTTCATATTCCCATATGAATATGCTCTATATCACCCAGCACAGAGAGTATACAGAAAGTGAAGGAAAATTGGGCCTGGAATGTGAGAAGCCAAAAGCTATTCTATAGAAACTTCCTCTTCCCATCAGACATGTAAAATGTGAATGGAGGATTTGCTTCTCAGTGCTGTGTCATTGATGCCTGGTCCAAACCAAAGTTCTCTCCCCCAGGAATAGACTGGATAGTGCCATGTATACAATCAAAAGCACAATCCTTCCTTCTCCTCCTCCTTCCTCTTCCTCTTCTTCTCCTTCTACACAAAATGCAATTTATCAGAATTTCTATTTATAGGGCACAAACTTACTGCTGTACCAAAAACAATGAAGATGTCTAGAATAGGTCATATAGGAAAAAGCTTCATGGAGGTTATTACAAATTGAACAAATTGTGCTAAAATGCGAGTGTATTTATATAAAACATTTCCAGGTACGTGTTGTGACACTGAGAGAAACACCCCAAACTGTCTACTCAGCAGTCCACCCAAGAGGGAAGACTGTGTGAATGATAGGGCAAAGCTGTGGCCATAGAACGGCAACCAGTGGAATGTCAGGGGGAAGAGACGGTAAAGCTACGTCAGAAAGCTGGTTAATAAAAATGGCATGTGATTTTTTTCTAGAGTTGGTGATGTTTGTGGCAGTTGTTAGCTTTCTGGTATCTCTTATCGTCTATGACTCCTTTTCTCATTGTTTTTAATGTTTATTTATTTTTGAGAGAGAGAGAGAGACAGTGCAAGTGGGGAAGGAGCAGAGAGAGAGTGAGCTACGAAACACAGAATCTGAAAACAGGCTCCAGGCTCTGAGCTGTCAGCACAGTCTGACAGGAGGCTCCATGGGGGGGAGGGGCGGCTGGAACCCATGATCAGGGAGATCATGACCGGAGCTGAAGTCCACCAACTGAGATCCTCAGGGGCCTCCTTTTCTCATTCTTAATCCCATCTTTGTACCCCATTTTCCATTCTTTCCTTAGGGGCCCCCCAACTCTATAGGCTTTGGGCTCCACCTTAGGGTTGAGGTTAGGGCATGGTTTATCAGGCGGGCAGGCTTCCTTACACAAACACAAGCCCATACAATCCGTATTCTTCTTTTTCCTCTCTTTTTCGCACAAAGGGTAGCTCACAATCACAATGGCAGTGGCACGGTGTCACAGGACATGGGGGAGAGGGGATGCTACCGCAGCAGTCTGGGAGAGAAGGTGGTGACCGGAGCCCTGGGGGCCTGGCTGGGGGGAAGCGCAGGGGTTGCACTCGGTTCTGAGAGTCAACAGGAGGTGCTGCCGAAGCAGGGAGGCAGAGACGCTGAGGCCCGTTTCGCAGCTTGAGCCTGCCATGCCCCTGGTCCCTCGGAGGCGATGACAGGAGCCAGGGCTCCGGGAAGGCTGCCGCGGGTGGCGGGGAGAAGCTCCCGGCCCCGATCCGGGCAGGCTGGCCAGCGCCCGCGCTCCCGCAGCGCCCGCCCCGGGGCCGGCGCCCACGCAGGGCCCAGAGCCGCCCGGGACGCGCGCCCGCGGCCCGGCGCCAGCGGCCCGCCCGATCCGCCCCCTGCGCCGACCCTCCTGCGCGGGCGGGCGGCCGGCGTGGGCGGACACGTGCGGCCCCGCGTGCGCCCCGGCCGGGCCTCCCTGCCCGCGGGGCCCGGCTGCCGCCAGCTCCGGAGGACAGACGCCGGCAGAAGGGCCGGGGCGGGGAAGGGCTGGGGCACCCGAGCAGGCCCGGCCGCTTGCACCCAACCTCCTGGCTTCTGCCACCTGCGCCGCCCTGCTCCCATTTCAGGCCCAAGAAGGCGTCCTTCCTGGAGGAAGATACTGTGTTGTTGAGCTTTTCCAGGGCTAAGAAGATGAAAACAGTAATAATAATAGTGCCGAGTATTTGCTGAGTCCTGACTCCCGTGCCAGGGACTGTTTCCAGCACGCTATTCATACAATCCCTGCTTGCAAACCTGTAATATTCGCTCTTTGCCGCCGTTTTACAGCTGAGGAAAGGAAAGTAGCAAGAGAGGTGCTCATCTGCGGGTTATTACTACTAATAATCATAAAACAGTGGCTTAGCAACAGCAGTGATACCGATGAGGCTATGGCTTTAGAAAGGCTTGCCCTGTACCAGCAATGGACACACAAGGTCGCCTTGAATCCCTATAAATCCTCCCCTTTTTCAGGAGGAGACTGAGTCTCAGCAAAGCCAGTCACTTGTCCACAAGTACACGGTTGGTCAAGGGGCCGCAGCTGGGACTGGGAACCACAAATGGCTGAACAAACTCAGCCATGATCTTGCTGGCCATTCCCGAAGGAGCCTCTCACCTGTAATTTGGCATCACTTCACCTTGTCCCTGTCGCTTAATTGGGTAGGCAGTTATGGCCGGTTACCGCAGGGTGCCCATTTCCAAGCTCTGCTCCCTGGCTGATTTGCCCGAGGGCGCTCAGCAGTGCAAACAGAGAGAGAGACTGAAAGTGGGGTTTGGGACTCACCCACTTAGCACACACGGTCTTGAGCCTGTTTCCTATCTCCGAGCTCAGGTGAAGGAGCCCAGAAAAGCCACCTCTTGGAAATATTCTCCTCTTGTAGATTTTAGAAGGGCCACCCTTCCATCCTTCCAGAAGACACGTGTGTTCCTGCCTGGTGGCTGGTGGTCTGTCTTGCCATCTCCCCCTGATCCGTTGGCCCTGCCCTTCACACACCCTAGAGTCTGGAACACTTCTGAGGGGTGGATGTCTCCCAGTCTTGGCTCCATTCCACCCTGGAAAACCCCGCTTCACTCCCATGCCATGCAGACCCCTGGCCCCAGGCCCAGCCTAGTGAGCCCCCTGGGCTTATCAGAAACCTGGGTCATCTGAATCTGATGGGGCAAGTAGTTAGGGACCACACAAGTTGACACAGCAACCAAGGGGCTGAGGCCACTGTCTACCACCTGGAAGGGACTGGATGTGGGGCTCCTGATCACCCTACTCTGAAAGCTGGCCAGGAGCCTCTTAGTGTTGCCCAGCCTCTGGCTGCTGGGACATGATTAAGGACCAACAGGGAGGTCAGCAGGGGGCCCTTAGGGACTGGCCTGGGGATGGCTGGGGCCCTCTGCACACAGATGTCTTCCTTCTCCCACCATGGCCTTGACCTGAGAGACGTCTTTCCTTGCCAAGGATGGAAGGCAGTAGGTCTTCTTCCTACATGAGGGGTTGGCCCAGGAACCCCTGAATGTGGAAGAGGCAGTGTGGTTGGTGAGGGAGCCTGGGCCAGGCAACAAAGGCCCCGTACGTTATCAGTACTGGCCAAGTGCCAGGCACCCAGCGGGCCAGAGACAGAAAGGCCTGGAACTCAAACTCAGGCCTCTGCCTCCTGCTAAGGTTGCTCTTCCCTCACTGTCCCACACCATGAACTTATTTCCCAGGCCTCAGGGACTGTCTGTGTGACAGACACATTTGCCCCCGTGCGCTTCAGCCGGTTTATTCATTTTTTTTTAAATAGACTATTTTTTAGAGCTGTTTTAGGTTTGACAAAACTGAGAGGAGCACACAGAGATTTCCCATCCCCCAGCCCCCACCCGTGCACAGTCCTGTCCCACAGAATGATAGGTCGTTATCACCCAGAGTCTGTAGTTTCTGCAGAGGTTCACTCTAGGTCTCGTACATTCTGTGTGTGTGGACAAGTGTGTAAGAACATGTGTCCACCATTGGGTGTCATACAGAGTGGTTTCACTGCCCTAAAAATCCTCTCTGCCCCGCCTTTTCTTTCCTTTTTGTTTAACTGTGTTTCTCCATTTACAGAATGCAATGACTTCACTGGGGTTTCTGCCAACTCTACAATCATGGAGTTCCCTTCTTTACGATGCCCTCCCATCCCCGGGGTCACCAAAGCTAAGGACCAAAAGCTAAGGGCTGTGCATTTGGTGTCTGCGTAAACATGACCACTGTGTGATTATGAGGGTGGAGTGCATGAGGGGTCTCAAGAGCCAGTGCCAGAGGCTAGCATTGACTGAGAGCCCACTGTGTGCCTGACCTCACTGCACATTCAGTCCTCACAGCTACCTTGTGACGTATCTCCATTTCACAGATGACAACACCGAGGCCCATGGGTCCCAGGGATAGTAAGTGTCAGAACTGGGATTGCAGCCCAGGTCTCTCTGACTGAGCAGACATCTCTGCACTTTGAAAAGCAGAAAGCATGTTGATCTGTGAGGAATTCCTCTCTTGCATCCTGGCCCTGGGGATGGAGACTCTGAGCCAGCATGGAATAAGCCTGAAGAAACAAACAGTTTGCCTCATGACCAAGTCCCTAAAGGTGGAGTGTGAGACCACAGCAGCCTGAAGTGCAGCCCCTTCTATTCTTAGGCGTGGCTCTTAGAAGATCCAGGAGCCTGAGCCTGGGAGGGGAAGGAGGGTTGTCCCGTCTCCCCAGCTCATGTCCACAGGACATATGTCAGCAGAAAGCACACCCCCACTCAGAGGAATGTACTGTCGAATAATACACACTCATATATGCAAACCCTTACCCTCATGACATTCAAAGCTCTCTCCTGACTATTATCCTATTTAGGCCTCCTACAGTTGCCCACGCTGTGCACTGCACAATCGTTAGAGGCACCAGTCACATGGACCGTGATGTGAACAGCACCCCCTGGAGTAGTCTAACACAGTGGCCCTGTTCACAGTAACCTGGGAGTGAGCCAAGGAGACTTGGCCCATTTTATAGCTAGTGGAAACTGAAGCTCGGAGACAGCCAGTGACTTACCCATGGGTCAAAGAGTGAGTCAGTGGTTGGAACAAAATCTATGTCATCCTTTGTCTCCCTTCCCCCAGGCATTTCACAAAGAATTCTTCTTTCTTTCTATAACTTTGATTTACTTTCAAAAACAAATCATTTTAAAATTTCTATCTATTTTTGAAGAGGAGCCATACTCACATGATACACAATCTTAAAGGAACGAAAGGGGATGAAGAGAAAGCCATTCCCCACCCACCCTGACCCCAGACAGCTGCTGCTGCTGTCCTGTGCACCCTTCCAGAGAGAGTCTATGCCCCTTGCACTCAAATGGGCACCTGCAATGCTCTCTACACACCTTACTGGTTTCACTTTATCTGTCCTGCAATATTATCAGAACATTTCAGGTTGTCTAATTCTTTGTTTTGCCTGTGAACAGAATTCCATTATGTGGAGGCCTTGACAACTCTTTAAGCAGGACCCACTGGTGTTTACACAGGATGCTTCCAATCTCTCCCTAGAGCAAACATTGCTAGGTGACCCCCCCACCCCACCCCAGCACATGTGTCATTTCTTAAATCTGAAAACACACCCAAAGAATACATTCTGTATTTCTTGAAGATCAAACTATTCCATTTTTTGAAACAAAATTAAAACACCATGAAAGGATGATAAACTATAGGAGACAATCCAGGAGCCCCTGGGGGGCTAATAAGTTAAGCATCGGACTCTTGCTTTTGAATTGGCCTATGATCTTAGGGTCATAATCTTGAGGTCATGGGATCAAGCCTTGGGTCAGGCTCTGCACTGAGCTTAGAACTTACTTAGGATTCTCTCTCTCCTCTCCCTCTGCCTCTCTCCCTGCTCATGCTCTCTCTCTCTCTCCCCCTCTCTCTAAAATAAGTAAAATAATAAATAAATAAATAAATAAATAAATAATAAATAAATAAATAAATAAATAAATAAATAAAAGTAAAAAAAATACAGGAGACGATCCAAATGGCCCACCCCTGCTGCTTCTACTTCCTAGAAGTGACCAGTATCTCATATCATTTCACAGATTGCTTGTGTGTCCTAATATATATGATTGGTTGCAAAACTAGCCACAATCCCTCATACCCTCTTTTCTCTGTGCACTTTCTAATGTGACTTTGCAGCTCCTCCCACTAAGAGTCCAGTCTATTTCTCCCCACTTTGGATCTAGGCTTGGTCCTAAGCCACGCTTAGGCTGTTAGAATATGGATGTGATGGTGTGTGCCAGTTCAAGGCCTAGTCCTCAAGAAGTTTTGGTGCTTCTAACTCTCAGAGGCTTGCTGCCCCTTGGGGCTAGGCCCAGGTGAGCCTGCTGAAAGATGAGAGACACAGGAGCAGGGTGTAGAGTCAACCCCATTGTTCCAGTCTAAGCCCCAGAGAGCAGCTCCTTGAAATCTAACCTGACATATCAACTCCAACCCTTCCCTCTACTCCGTGCCAGCATCCTCAGCAAAATCACAGCCTTCCATATACATGAGGGACTGAGTACAAGGACCTAGGGGACTCTACAGAGGTGAGGGGAACAGGGCTTAGAGGAAGCTATATCCCTGCTCAATTTGTGTGCCAGAGAGCAGAGCCCTTTCCAAATATGTCTCTGGGAGAAGAGTTGGACGATGGTCACCAGAGACTGCTCCTCATCACCTCCCACCTGCTCCACTTCGTCTTTCATTCGCTCAACACACTTTCACTGAGCACCTACTACATACTAGGTACCAAGTATACAGCCATGAGCAAAACTGACATGTTCTCTGCAAGCAAGCTACATGCTAAATGAAATGAAAGAAAGGAGTGAGCCCTGCAGACAAGGGGAGGGGCATTCTAGGCAGAGGGCACAGCACATGCAAAGGCCCAGAGGCAGCAGTGAGTGTTCAGAGATGCTGGAGGGACAGGCAGGAGGCAGGGGGGCTGGAGCAGAGTGAGCAAGGGGTGCAGGGAGTGGGGAACAAGAATTGGAGTGTTTCCCACTCCAATCCTCAACACCACCTCCATCTGCAAACTGACCTCTGCATCCTTTGTCTTCTTTTTTTTTTTTTAAAGTTGGGTTTTTTTTAATGTTTTATTTACTTCTAGGAGAGAGAGAGACAGCGTGAGCAGGGGAGGGTCAGAGAGAGAGGGAGTCACAGACTCTGAAACAGGCTCCAGGCTCTGAGCTGGCAGTCAGCACAGAGCCCGACGCGGGGCTCGAACCCACGGACCGCGAGATCATGACCTGAGCGAAAGTCGGACGCTTAACCGACTAAGCCACCCAGACGCCCCTTCATCCTTTGTCTTCTTGTACAAGACTGGTCCCTTCCACCAGGCTCTGGATCCCATTTAGCCCCTCCAGCCTCCTCAGATGCCTCACTCCAACCTGAGAGTCTTAGTACACATCGTTCCCTCTTCCTCCAAGTCCTCCCCATCCCTTTTCACCTGACTGTGCATCTTTTCAGGTCCCTGTATTCCCTGAAGACTTCTCTGGTGCCCTGGGCTGGGGTCAGGGGCTCCCTGGGCTCCTGCAGCTGTCTGAGTCTCCCCAAGTGGATCTGACTCGCTGGCAAGGTCATGAGCTCCCAGGGCCTAGAGAATGTCTGATTTCCCAGCTCTGAGCTCAGGTTTGGCCAAGTGTACAGATGACACTCCTATGGCTTCAGGCTAAGATCTCTGGCTCCCCAGACCTCCTTTCATACCCTGTCTCCCTTGCCTGTCCCCCTAACGTGGGACAGTTTGGTCTCCACCACCCTGACCTACTTGCAGCTCACTAATCCGATCTGGTGCTTCCTGTTCACCCCCACCATAATATGCCAATGCCATCCCTGTCTTCTTAGCCCAAATCGCCTCCATCAAAACCCCCTGGGGCCTGTTTTGACTGGAGCAGCACAAAGCACACCAGACTCAAGAAACAGCCGGAAGATGTGCTGTGTGACATCTGCCTGGCCCTCAGCTTTCTCACCCATTGCCTGGGGTTGCAGTGGTACCCAGAGCAGAGGGCAGGGATGGGAAGTGGGTGCTTTGTGCCTGTCCTTTCTCCTCACCTTGGCCTTGGGCTCCCTGAGGTGTTGGATTTCTCTGGACCCCTCTCAGTGCCCAGAATGTAATAGCTTCTCAGCAAATATATATGAAAATAGAGAAAGAGGCCATACTTTATGGTTTACATTGCACAAGCATTATTGTGTTCTGTCCTCACAACATATTTTTTAAGTTTATGTATTTATTTTGAGAGTGAGAGAGAGAACGTGCAGGAGAGCAGTAGAGTAGAGCAGCAGAGCAGTGGAGAACGTGTAGAAGAGAGAGAATCCCAAGCAGCTTCCCCGCTGTCAGCACAGAGCCTGATGCAGGGCTCACTCTCATGAACTGTGAGATCATGACCTGAGCTGAAATTAAGAGTCGGACCCCCACCTGACTGAGCCCCCCAGGCACCACCTTCCTCACAGCAATTCTTACCAGCCTCCCTTCATTCCACATGAGGACACTGAGCTGCTGAGCCATGAAGACTCAGTTGGGAGCGGCTTGGGCATCAGCTTTGACTTGCCCTACCAGACATTCAGACATTGTGGGAACCACCCAAGGCCAGCCCTTGCACCCCGATATGCAGATTCCAGCTCAAAACCCTTGCACATCCCTAAGTCCTCACTATGACACTGCGAGGTGAGCAATGATATCATGCCCATTTTACAGCTCAGAAAACTGAGCCACAGCTAGTGAGTAGCAGAGAGAGGACTTGACACCAAGACTGGAGACTATCTCTGTGTTCCTCACACATATCCATACATCTGCTGATTGATAATAAAAAAGGGAAGTTTTCTTCTTTCCTTCTCTTTCTTTCGGCCTTTCCCCCATTTTTGAGGACTTACGGTAGCTGTGCTGGAAAGAACAGGGCATGCAGTGCCCAGCAGGGAATGCCTGGCACCGGCCTGAGGTGGGAGGTGGGAGCTGTAATTCAAATTATCTGGATTGTGGAATTGTCAAATTGTTGGCCCCAGTGAGTCTGGAGCAAGCCTCTGAGTGTGGCTCCACTGTTCTGCTGTTTAAAGACCTGGGAAGGTGGGGTGCCTCACCTCCTGGAGGTGGGGTGTAACTCCAGGCACTGTTTACAAATGGAAAGTGGCTGGAGCCCCAGAAGGGAAAATAATTGTCCTGTTCCTATCTCATTGTCTGTCTTTCATGTCCCCAGGCCACAGGAGTTGGTTAGGGCTTATAAAGGCAGAGACAGTCTTAGGGTTTGGTTATTTTTTGGCACCAGGGGGTAGATCATAGGCTTCATTCAGCCTTTAGCTGTCATTCATAACCAATGCCAAAATTATGGTCTTCTGCCTGGGAATGTTACCTGGACACACAGTAACACGCACACGCACACACACACACACACACACACACACACACACACGTGTCTGGGAAGCCCCAAAGCTGAGCAAATTCTGCAGCTTTGGAAGCATTTAGCCAGCACCACCTAGTCTATACCAGGCATGTACTGACTGCAGCACTGGCTAGGGGTGTTGCGGGTGACCTTGGCAAGCCCCTTAACCTTCCAGAGCCTCGGCTGCCTCAGGTGCTTCCATTTGCTGGAAGGTGGAGGTGATGATACTACTGGCCTCGCAATCCTGTAGACAAGGGGCAGGGCTGTCCTCCAAAGGCTTAGGGGGCCTGTCCTAACTGCCAAAGTGTGGGTCAGGAACTGAAGCCCAAATAGCTATGTGAAAATTAAATGATTTGGCTCCTCCAAATCTTAGGAGATTTTTATCATTTTCATGTCATGGACTGGATGGCATTGGAACTGAAGTCCACATGGCTTTTGAATGAAATACATGTAGGAAAGAGGAAAGAATAAAAATAATTCATGCTGATTACTCATAATAGCTAAGATATGGAAACAACCTGTGTTCTTCGAAGGGTGAATGGATAAAGACATGGCATATACATATAATGGAATATTATGCAGCCATGAGAAAGAAGGAAATCTGCCACTTGCTACAACCTGGATGAAACTTGAAGACATTAAGTTAAGTGAGATAACACAGAGAAAAACAAATGCTGTATGATCTCACTTGTATGTGGAATCTAAAAAATTCAAACTCAGAGAAATAGAGTAGAGTGGTCATTACCAGGGACTGGGGGTATGGCAAATGGGGAGATATTGGTCAAAGGTACCAACTTCCAGTCCTGAGATAAATAGTTCCGAGGATCTAATATACAGCATGTATTATAGCTAACAATACTGTATCATATGCTTAAACATTCTCACCACTAAGCACCTTAAATTCACGCAATGTTATGTGTATGACAATTTTATCTTAAGCTGGAGGAAAAAAAACTAACAGAAAAAAAGAATGCATGCTGAAGTACATAGTAAGCCATCAAGGAAATGATAAGCCAAAATTGAAGGCATAAACAAAATATTTCCTCCTAGCCCAGGCTTGCCCTTTGACTATCTTAAGGGTGTCTTTTGATGGAGAAAAGTTGTGAACTTTAATCAAGACAACGTATATATTTCTTTTTTTCTAGTTAAGATGCCTTGTCTCCTGTTAAAAAAAAAAAAAAAAATCCTAGCCTCCCAAAGGCCATGAAAACTGTCTGCAATGCTCCACACTCTGGTCCATCATCCACCAGGATCATTGCTCTGCACAGAGTACGGTAGAAAGTCAAGGGCTGTGGTTCTTCATAGAATGTTCAGTCATTCCAGGACAAGGTGTCGAGAATCAGTCCTTCCCCCACTGAATTGCTGTGGTGCTTTTGGGTCTGGAACCCTACCCAACAGCAAACACGAGTTGCTGTCTCACACAACAGCGTGGGTGAAGTCTGTAGATTTTATGGTGAACGAGAGAAGCCGGACGCAAGGGAATGTGCTGCAAGATTCCATTTATGGGACCTTCCAGAGAGGCCTTGTCATGGGGTGTCACCCAGGAGGGGGCATAAGAGATCCTTCTGGGGTGTGGAAATGCTCTCTACCTCTACCTGGGTGGTGGCTCCACAGCTGTCTGCAAATGAAAACAAAATCGATGAGCTGCGCCATTAAGAGAATATTCTCTTAAATTAGTGTGCAAACAGCCACTGTTTGTATGCTATATGCTAATTTTAAAGAACGTTCTTGGAGCATGGGGGAGGAATTCTGCATTCAGATGGAAAGTGTTCCCTGAGGAAACAGTGAGGAGTGATGGAGAAAGAAGAAAGAGAAGCAGCCTCGGGAAGCTGTCCTGTGGGACACAAACAGGCTCACAAAACCCCAGCCTCAGCAGAGGTCCCTCTGGGACAATGAGAGAGCCAGACACAGCAAGCCCACTTCACCACTGTGTCTCAGCATAGACAAAGCTGGGGCCACCCACAGGCCAGCAAGCACCTTCTCTAACTGGGCCTCTCATTCTGCTAAAATAAATAGATCTTTACCAATGATCGCCTTTCTCATCACCAGCGGCATTTTGGCCTCTCCTCTCCGTAGATGAGATTTACTGAGATCCTCAGTCACAGAATAGCCTCTGTGTTCTGGCACCATTCAATCCACTGAAACTCTTCTACCTGGATTCTTCCCCTAAATCACCCAGCCAAAGACCAAATCCTGTGACAGGTTCTTTCTAGCACTCTCTACCAAGAGCCCACAGTCCCCATGGGTGTGTTCTCCCTCGCTACAGTGAGTAGCAAACCCACCTTGTTTAACCACCAGTGGCTGCAGGTAGTCTGGCTGGAGGGCATCTGCCAGGCGGTTGACCAAAGTCCTGAATAAGAAAGAATAAGCAGGTATTTGCCACGCAGAGAAGGAGGGAAAAGTGATCCCAACAAAAGGCATAGATGAGCAAACACGTTTCCAGAAGGCGGAGGGACTCTGTTTGTCTATAGGGCTGGGGTGGGGGGATACAGTGGAGATGGGTTGGGGCCAGAGCATGAGTGTTGAATGCCAAGCTATAGAATAGGGCCAAGACCAGGGTGAAGGGCGTGAGGCCTGACCCTGAAAGCAAGGACCTCCAGACACCTCACTCCCTTCACCCTAACCCTGACCTCACCAGAGTTTCTGGAAGTATCTCTAACTCAAGGCCAGCCCTAGTCCGGAGCCAGCTGTCAGCTAGGACTCAGTCCATGGGGACACCAGTGGGCAGGGCTGTCCTGAGTGCCACCTGTATGGTCAGCCCTCTGTCCTGCTGTCTGCAATAACTGTTTCTAGGCTTCAACTTCACTACACACCGTTGCCCAGCTCCTGACATAAGCCATCAGCCTCCCCATCCCTGTTGCCAGCTCCCAGTGTTTCTGGCCTCTGCCCTCCTTCTCTCCTCCAGACCCCTCTTGTCATCCCAGGGCTTGATTTGTGTCCCCTCCGACCTCCAGCATCCAGAGGTAGGCTTCTCCTTTGGTGTCTGGCCACACCTGCCTGGCTCTCCTCAACCCCTGGGGCCTCTACTTGGCTGACCCTGACTGGTGAGCCTTGAATGCTGGGGCTCAGAGTGGTTGTTCTCAGCCTTACGATTTCCTTGGGTGACCTTACCTCCTCTGCTGGTTCCTACGACCTTGATATACCCCGCCCCTCGGATCTCTCTCCCAGTCTCCAGACCACTGAATCCTACCATAAGATAGATGCTCCCACTTGGGCCGCCAGAACTTCAAACACCCATCTCAAGCTGGGTAGTCTGTGTCAGTGCTCCAGAGATGGGATGGGAAGAACTCCCTGGAGAATCTGGTAAGGGCACCGGGGAAACAAGATCTGGAAGGGGAGAAGCTGAGAAAGGACCCCACAGAGGACAGTTCTGGCCCAATTCCTCATGAGCTCTGGAAGATAGGTCACCCCGTATGCCTGCCAGGACTGGAAGCAAGGTGTTCGGGCTTGCATACACACTTGTGTGCCCGTAGTCAGGGCTTACCCAGCACATGTCTACTCCCAGCCACAGTAGCATTCAGGAGTCTTCCTGAAGAGATGCCGGAGCAGGGCTGGCCAGGGGCCAAATCCCATCTAAGCAGGTGGAAAGTACCAATGGACAGGAGGAGACAACATCCATTGTCCCTGGAGGCCCCTCCCACTTTGGGATTTGCACTTAACAAAGTCTGGGACCCAGGCTCAAGGGCAAGAACCAGCTCCAGCCCAGTTCAGGTTGGTTCACGCATCTAGGCCAGCTCCCACTCTGTGCTCTGTGCTGGGAGGTGGCACAGAGAAGGCCTCATCCGGGAACCCCTGATCTATGAGGAGTCCCCAATACCAACAAATGACAGAAGGAAAGAGCTGCCATCCCTCCTGAGCAGCCATCCATCGAGAGATGGAAAGGATGATTTGGGCAGGAGGCAGGGGCAGGATGCAGCCTGGGTTATGCAGGAACAACACTGGTCTCCCCAAGAATTCCCACGACTTTATCCACATACTACCTGCACTGTTTTTGACCTAACAATTTTCTCTAAAGGACTCTTATTTTTTTAAACTTCCATAAATTTATTTCAAAAGGATCTCTCCTATTATGACTTCAAGTAGAAAGAGAATGCCACCTCACTAAAAAAACAAAAACAAAAACAAAACAGACAGAGGGGCTTGTCCAGGAACCAGACACATGGGTCTGGAGCCCTGGGGTGGGAGGTGGAAGGATCTGGACAGGAGATGCACATTTGGGGTGATCAGCATGTAGACTGAGGAGGCTGCCAAGGACTGAGCCCCAGGATGTCTCAGCAAGCTAGGGAGCTGAAAAAACCAGGGAGAGGTCACAGAGCTACATGAAATAGCAGGGCAGGGCCATTCGTCAGCCCAGTTTTCCTGTCGTAGAAGGTGTAGGGAGCCGAGGGTGAGGGGCTGCCAAGGAGGGTGGTCCCCTCCCCGGGAGCCCCCTGGAGCACCTACAGAAGAGCATAGGGTCAGCTGTGGATTACGGAAGTCCAGATATCAGATGCCTCCTTTAGAAACACAGATCTCAACATTTTGCTATAAAATACTTTTCCTACCTCTCCCTTAAATGTAAACTTTCCTATTAAAAAAAAATAATTTTTTCACGAGAAAAACAAATGATGATTGATATCTCTCCAAGGGATTAAGTAACTAAAAACCAGCTTTTACTTGATGCATAAGCTGATATCTTCAGCACATCCCTTTCCAAAAATAACAATAGCCAAAAAAAACAAAAAAAAACAAAACCCAACAAAACACAAACAGGGGATGTTGGACACCAAAGTAGGGAAATTTCCAGAAAAATTTAAAAAAATTTGTCTAAGGTTTTAACGACCAAACTGACACCCCCTTCTGCTCCCCCACCCCCACCCCCTCCACCCCCCGGCTTCCAGACTGTAATCAGAGCTGAACAGTGGAGTGAAGACAAGCCTGTTTACCCCGAGGTGCAGGCCCGTTTCAGCAGATTCATCAGCGGGGTGTCTGATCCTGTCCAGCTTCGTGCTTCTGAGCTGATGCGCAAAGCAATTTGCCTAGTTGGTTTCCTGGTTTGAGTTTGGAGCATCTGTGCTGCCCTCCCACCCCCCCGCCCCCCGCCACAGTAGACATCCCCCTTTTCCAGCAGACCCCAGGTTTGACTACAAGGGGCCTGTCTCAGTGGACTTTGGCGGAGAACTCCTTGGACTGGCATTCAAGGCTCTTCCCAGCTTCCAAGACTCCCTTCCCTCAGGCCTTGGCCCTTCCCTGCAAGCATCTGGTGGTTTCCCACCTCTCAGCCTTAGCAGTTGCTGGTCCCTCCATCTGACACACTCTTACTGCCACTCACCCCCAATCCCTGCATATTCAAATTCTTGCCATCTCTTAAGACCAAGGCGAACACAGAATCCAACTGAGTGGCCATAGTCCTGGTTTATACCTTTTGTCTGGGTGTAATTATTAACAAAGCCCCCTTTCACTCTCAAAAATACGTATCCTGGTTCAGACAACAGATGCTGACTAGCTCAAATGCCTCCTCTGGGAAGCCACCCCTGATTTCTTTTTCACCTTGAATTGCATGGCCCCAAGTCCCCCTCTCCTGAGTATATCACACACACCCTTGTAATGACCCTCCTCTGCATGCAAGCCTCTCTTCTCTGCTAGGTGGATACAATCTCTTTATTAAAAGCATTTACAAACATAATATTTCAGGTTAGATTGTGTCCCCCACAAAGATACATTGAAGTCTTCACCCCTGATACCTGTGAATGTGACCTTATTTGGAAATTGCCTTTACAGATTTCACCAGGATAGGACCAGGTCATTGGGGTGGGCCCTAATCCGGTATGACTGTGACCTTACAGAAAGGGGAACTCTGGACAGAGAGACAGAGACAGGGAGAGGACTACCATGGGACTGGAGTCACGTGTACACCAGCCAGGGACGCCGAGGGCTGTGGGCAAACACCAGAAGCTGGAAGAGGCAAGGAAAGATCTTCCCCTAGAGCCATCAGAGGGAGGGTGACACTACTGACGCCCTGATTTGGCACTTCTAGCCCCCAGACCTAGAGGTTTCTGAGGTTTAAAGCCACCCAGTTTTGGGTACTTTGTTACAGCAACCTTAGGAAACAAGTAAATACAGTAAGTACTCTTTTAAGTAATTGCTTCATTGAGACCCAATCGGTATGCTGGAAAATTCTCCCTTTCAAGGTGTACAGTCCCATGGTCTTTGGTGTATTCACAGAGTTGTGTAGCCACAACTACTTAATTTTAGAACATTTTGTCACCCAAAAGAAACCCAATACTTGTTAGCAGTCGCTCCTTATTCCTCCTCGTTCCTCAGGTAGCCATTAATCTGCTTTCTGTGTCCCTATGGCTTTGTGTGTCCCTCTGGATATTTCATACAACATATGTCATTTGTGTTTGGCTTCTATCACTTGGCATGTTTTAAAGTCCATCCATGCTGAGCATGTATCAGTACTTCATTCCTTTTCGTGGCTGAATAGTATTCTGGTGTGTGGACAGACCACATTTTATTTACCCATTCATCAGGCGATGGACGCTTAGGTTGTTTTGGCGCTTATGAACGGCTACAACGATCATTTGTGTACACATTTTTGCATGACGTGTATCTTTGATTCCCTTGGATAAGTAACTTTTTTCAATGAAAAGATAATGCTTGCACGTGATAAACAAAACTGCCAGAGGTTTAAAAAAAAAAAAGTATATACAGTTAAAAGCCAGACTCCTTCTCTCCCCAGGTAGAGTTTCCCTCCTGAGAGACCACCCATCCATTCCGTTTCATTCCTGTCCTTCAAGAAATGTTATCTGCACATTCACACCCAGGTAAGTGAATGTGTTTACTCAGCAAGAATACCAGCACACCACTGCTGTGTCCTTGTTCTTCTAACATATCAGTACCTCTGGATCCCTTCTGCATCAGGGCATAGGGCCACACTTTATTCTTTCAGTCACTGCCTTGCTCAGTGGTGTGAATATGCCCTTGGTTTTTTAATTGTTTGAAGGACATTTGGGCTGCTCCTAGTTTTTCGTCGCTGCAAATATACTGACCTGAACATGCTTGCAAAAATCTCTTAGGGGAAGACCAGAAGGCCCAGGGGTGGACTTGCTGGGACACAGAGTGTGAGCTTCTCTGGTTTGAATAAAGAGATGGCCCTGAGTTTCTTGATAGGGTGGCTGAGTCTTGGTCACCCTGACCCTCCACAAAGACTTGTGCCCAACACAGACTTGTGCCCCATGGGGAGATGGGTGGAGCTTGCCCTGTTCTATTCCATCCCTTGACCTTGTGTGTTTTGAGCCCCGCAGGGCTAGGGGGATACATGCTGCACTGTACCTGCTGATCCACCAGCCAGTTGGTGACCTCGTGTAGATGTTAGGGCCCAGACAGAGAAACTAGATCCTGAGCTAACCCATTTCCATAAATGTTAAGAACCAAACTCAAATATTCTTTTGAAAAATAACAATTCTCTATGAGTGGGAAACCTGCAACTTTAAAACCAGCCAGATTAACATAAATAATCTTTCTGAATGATAAACTTGGTATTATGGTACAGAAAGTCTTTTTTTTCCACCTTGCTGACACAAAGACCGGCTTTGAGAACAATCTTCATTCACTTTGTACCCATTGTTTTCCAAGCGGACAAAGGTTTTTTGACAGATCAATTTTATTGTACAGTGTGCCTTAAAAGTTGAGAATCAGGTGAGGGCAACTGTACCCAGCCCTGACTCCGAATTAGCCTGGTGACCTTGAGAATGCTTGTTATCTTCACTAAGGTTGCAGTTTGCTTAACAACAAAGGGTGGGGTTAGATAAGGCTGAGAGCCCAAGATCTTCAGCTTCTAGATCAAGCTAATCTCTGTGCTTGATGGTGCCTACATGCCTGCTGGTGGATAGGGATTCCTCTCTTCCGGTCTAAAACCTTAACCTCAGAGGAGGGGTAAATATCAGATTTACTATCTAAACCTTGTTTGAACGTGAAGGGCAGACAAAGGGTTAACGTCATCCTTAACCATCCAGTTGGCCCTTTCAGGACCTTATTTGCCTAGATAAACTCAGAACCAAGCTTTTTACCTTGTAGAGGTACCTTGGCAGAAGTTTCCCGGTGGAGATGGGGTTTGGGAGTGGCTCAGGGATTACAGATGAATTAGCATTTCTTCCCCTGGCTCATTACCGGCAGATAAAGGCGCCTCCTGCAGCTCCCAGCAGGTTGGAAGCAGGAAGTTGGGTGGTTTGGACAGAAGGAATCTGGCTCCACAAAAGCCGCTGAAAAGCCATTGTTCCAGGGCTTAACAGGGCCTTTTTGTTGGCAGCTCCTTTCAGGTCTCAACTGGAGCCAAGGTCTTCACCCAGACACTGATAAACAACACAGTCGTGCCAGAATAAGCTTCATCCACTCCTCTGCGAGCTGGTCACTCCCCTGCTCAAGAACCCTCAATGACTCCCTGTTGTCCACCCACTCTCAGCTAGGTGCTCCAAGCTAACCACAGTCCAGACCACTTACCTGGCTAATCCTAATGCCCACTACTGATCAGTGTTCTGTTTGAACCAACATCCCTCCAGCAGCCAGTCTGAGCCAGCCCCTGGGCCAGGGGCTATGCGAGCATTATCTTGTTTCATCATGATGAGCATTCTTAAAGAAGGTCTTGTCCCCATTGCATAGATGATGAAACTGAGCCCACAGTGGTTGCTACAGCCTGCCGAATGCCTCACACCCAAGAAGCCAAGAGCCAGTGCAATCCCCAGTTGAGATGTTCCTGCTGCCTGAGGTTGGGGCCATGTACCAAGCACTGGTGTGGGCACAAATGGAGGGCTTCTGAGGCAGTGATGCTAAATGGTGAGAGGGAGCAAGCTGGGTGATGAGCGGGGAAGAACATTCCAGAGGGATCAGCATAGACAGCCTTTCTCTGGTCCTCTGTTTTCTTCATCTGTCAAAACGTGTGTGTGTGTGAGAGAGAGAGAGAGAGTGTGTGTGAATGTGTGTGGGTGTGGGTGTGTGGAAGATGTTATTTTCTGGTTCTGTGATTCTACTTACACCCTAAGACATCTGAAATTTGTCTGAATCTCCACCTCTGCCCCGCCTAGAATCAGTGAGTGAGTAGTGGGTGCTTCTTTAAATGTCGTGCCCTAGGAACCTTCCTTGTCTCTCCTCTGGACACGTCAGGCTGCTGGCTACAATCACCCTGGAACCTGATTCAGGAAATAAATAAACAGCCTGGCTGAGATTGGCGCGCTGGGAGTGGAGAG
Organism: Proteles cristata cristata; assembly: GCA_017311185.1. Lineage (NCBI taxonomy): Eukaryota > Metazoa > Chordata > Mammalia > Carnivora > Hyaenidae > Proteles > Proteles cristata. Next base: position 265,642 of record JAESUZ010003628.1, on the reverse strand, counting down.
GACTGCAGTGGTCTCTTCTGGCAAACGTCAGCTGGACTTGAGCATGGGCTGCTCCCTTCAGACAAGGCACCAGATCCGTTACTCCTTACTGATAAATCCGCTCTTATGCATTTGTATCCCCTGCAAGGCGGGGAGTTTGCAACTCCTAGGCAGCACAGTTCACAAGGCAAGTAAGGGCCCCTACTCGATTTCTATTCTACTGAACACAATTTGGCAACTATGTTCCATCTCATTTGCTAATTTTCATTACTTATTTCTTACTTTCTTGCCCTATCGTCTCCTGTCTCCTTTTCTTTCCCTCTACCGTCTTCTCAGTCCTCACCACATCTCCCTCTCACCTTTACTTATTTCTCTGTCACATGGTGTCTCAATATGCTCTGACATAGGGGCACCCGGGTGGCTAAGCTGTTTAAGCGTTCGACTTTTGATTTCAGCTCACTCACAGTTGTGGGTTCGAGCCTCACATGGGACTCTGTGCTGACAGTGGGGAGCCTGCTTGGGATTCTCTCTCTCCCTCTCTCTCTCTGCCCCTCCTCTTCTCACACTCAAGCTGTCTCTCTTTCTCAAAAATAAATGAATAAACATTAAAAAATAAATATGCTTTGACATAAGAAGTCTGTCAGGCATCAGGACAGGCTTCAGTGAGACGGTAACACTTGAGCGGAACTTTGAGGGGTGAACAGGAGTTTGTCAAAGACAGAAGGAAGGAAGGGGCAAGAGACCCACACACTTAAATGAAGGAGCTGGATTCTTAGGCCAAGAATTGAATCCTGGCTTCTCTAATCTCAAGCTCTGTTATCTGGGTCAAACTATATCACATCATCAAGCCTCAGTTACCTCATCAGCATGATGGGAATTTCCCTAGCACTTCCTGAAGGACTGAACTCAGCCTTCAGTGAGGAAACTTCTCCTCACAGGCCTGGTTGCCTGACTTACAGAAGGCACTCGGTAGGCATTTGTTGACCGAATGCGTAGGTACTCCAAGTGGACAGGTGGTTTCAAGAAAGGTCTGGAGATGAGACCAAGCACAGCATGTCTGGGAAATTGCCTCACTGCCAGAATCTGTGGCAGAGCTTGGTCTCCTGGTTCCTGAGACCCAGTCACGTGCGTATCTTTCCAACTCTGCATTCGGTGATGTCACTTGGTAGCTTGGACTCTACCATGGAGGAAGCGTTCACACTGAGGAAATTGGCCAACACCTTGGTCAGAGCTTCCCACTCCCCTCCGATGAGCCAGTTTCCCAGTACACCACCCCCTGTAAGCTAGGAAGACGGGCCAGGGTTAGATTTCGAGGGGCCTTGCATTTCAAGGGCCTGGTGACATTCCATGCACTCTGTTGTGGGACTTCTGAGAGACCAGTTTGACCTCACTTGACCTGAGAAAGATGTGTTTTTCAAAACCAAAGAAGCTCAGAATTTGAGTTCCTAAAGAAATCACAGACCTATAATCATTTCATATTCATATAACTCTAAAAAAAGATCCCCAGTTTAATGATTAAAAAGACCATTTATTCTTTAATTATTAAAAAAAAGAACATTTATTGCTATTGAATTGGCAAAACTTGAATTAGAAAAAATCACTTCTTCCCAAGCTTAAAAATCAAATGTTTTAAAAGAAATTATTCATTTTTTTAGTTTATTTATTTATTTTGTGTGTGAGAGAGAAATAGCAAGGGAGAGAGAGAATCCCAAGCAGGCTTTGTGCTGTCAGCACAGAGCCCAACATGGGGCTCGATCCCACAAATGGCAAGATCATGACCTGAGCCCTATTTAAGAGTCGGATGCTCACCGAACTGAGCTACCCAGATGCCCTAAAACATCAGATTTTTAACTAGGAGAAATGAGTGTGGGAGGCCTGGTGTGAGAGGGTGACAACAGCCAGACCATGCCTGATTTTGTGGGAAAGGATATTGGCTTTGATCCTAATAGCAGAGGGAACTCATTGGAGGGTTTGAAGCAAATTAATGAGATGATCGGCTTCTGGTCTTGTAAAAGAGCCTTCCCACTCCTCAGTGGAGAGCCTGGTGGGGGCCAATATGGATTCAGGGAGACCAGGCAAGAGATGGCCAGTTGCAGATAAGCATGTTTCTGAAGACACAAGACCACATGCTCACCTCACTTCCTTTTCCTCCATAACACTCAGCTGGACTGCATTTCCTCTTCTGAAGTTAGGAGGGGTCATGTGATTTAGTTCTAGCCAATAGAGTATGGGAGGAAGGGATGTAAGCCACTTCCCCTTCCTGGACAAGTGTTCGGGTTGTTTCTCTTCCCCTCACACCTTATGCCAAGGATCCAGTGGAGGACTCCAAGGCCTGGGGGATGGCAGGGCCATAAGCTGGAAGGAGGCTGGGTCACCGAGTGGCCACATGGGGTAGAGCCCCACCGTCTCCCTGCATTGGACTGCCCTGAGAAGAACGAAGCTTCATTGTGTTGAGGCAGGACATCTGAGTCTGTTTGTTATAAGCAGCTGACCTGAGCTCTATAGGGGATGGAAGCACAGACAGGTATACATACCTGACAGTTTTTCAGGGGTAAAATCGTGGGACTTGTGATCGGTTGGAAATGGAATGAGGGAAGACGAGGCATTGCAAGCCACAGTTCTTCCTGCATGGATGTGTCTTTAGAGAAAGCACCTTGGGGAGACCATCAGGTACATTTGAGACCCCAGAGTGCAGACATCAAGAGACTCCTCTTTCAGCCTCTGCAACCCAAGAAAGTCTGGTAACTCCTCTGGGAGCACATCATGGTCGCAGAGGCCACCTGTCACTCATGGGGGACAGAACACAGGGAACGTCTGTCTGTGGAGCTATCAGGCTGCCCTTGACCAGAGCCTACCCATGAGGCTGGTGGGAATACTGCTTCCTTCCCACTGCAACTCACACCCCACCATGTCCAGACTGGGCTCTGAGCTATAGCAAGGCTAATGTTGGGACATAATTTATTTCTTTTTTTTCCCCTTTCAACAAATCTCCTGACTACCCTACTATAATAATAATGTTAAAACTATCATTTATTGAGCACTTAGCATTATGCCAACACCTTATGCCAAGTACTTTACTATATGACTTCATTTATCTTCAATCAACAGAGATAAGAATTATGGCCCCATTTGACAGGGGGGGAAACGGAGGCTCCGAGAGGTCACAGCCCTTGAACCCAGGTCATCAAATTCTTGACTCCACCATTGCAGACATGGGGCCAGCCCTGCCCTGGGCACTGAGATTGACACAGTCTCTCAGAGCTGAGTGTGTCCCCATCTCCTGAGTTCTCCTAGTGAGGGCCCTTTCAGTCCCTCATGGTCTTGTCCCTCTTATGGCTGCCTTCTGCCACCCAACACATTGGCACACTCTAGCTCCCCCTTCCGTTGTCTTCAGGAAATCTAGGGCCAAGACTCCATGTTTCATTTCCTTCCCCCAGAGGGCGCCATCATGGTGCCAGGTCCTGGAGCCAAAATTACTGGTCCCACCACTGTTGTTATCATAACAAGATCATATGGCCCAAATTATGGCCCCAAGGGGCACAGATTCCCAGGCAGTCACTGTCCTCAGAAGGGGGCCACGGCTTAGTATCTAGAGTGGCCCCTAGGGTAATCTGGAAAGCCATCTGAACCAGCTGAGCCCAAAAGTAGGGTTTAAGGCATCACAGAATCCAAGGGAGGGTTTAACCAAAACCTAGAAGCAGGCGCCCAGATGCCACTATAGGGCTCTCCCCATCTCCTGTCTCTACTTCTTGAGGACTGTCACAGGGCAGAAGTGAACGTTGCCCACCCAGCATCACTTTTCATTTAAAGAGCCCTGATTTTGTTCAGCAATGCACTCAGCTAAGTATTCTTGCCCAGCTTCCTTTGCTGTAGCCATGAGACATAGTTTTGGTCAATGAGATGTAAGCGAGTAACTGCTGTGGGTGTTTGTTTTTATCTGTTTTTGTTTTGTTTTTGATGAAAGGCATCAAACACAGTTGGCCTAACTCTTTTCTACTTCATCCTTCCATGAATGCGTGTATGATGGCTGGAGCAGGAGCCACCACTTTACAGCCATGAGGGAAAAGCAAAAGAAAAATCACAAAATTCTGGCTCTGACATCATTGAGTGACTAAACCGATGCCTATCACCTCCTTCTAGATTTCTTATCATATAAGAGAAATATGATTTTATTTATTAAGTCATTGATGCCCAGATTTGTTTTGACTTGCAAGTGAAAGTCATCCTGATGGAGACAATTGTGTCATTTTCACTGTGGCTGCATAAATGGAAACGTAATTGCCCCCAGCCCCTGAGTTGCACATTTTACAGTGTCAGCTCAACCTTCTGAGTCCCAAGTTTGAAAAAACATTCCTGGATAAGGACTCACAGGCCCAGTTTAGATTGCTTATGCCTGGGCCAATCACTGTCGGCTGAGGAGGGCAGACTGTGACTGGTCCAGTTGGTGCCAACCCTTAGGCCAATCAACTACAGGAGTGGGAAGGGTTCCACTTGAACATGACAATCAAGAAAGCTCTGGGCAGCTTAACCTATCAGTGTCTGTTCTGGTCACCCAGCCAAGGCGACTGACCAGGTCATCTCCATTTACCCCCTCCATCTTTCATTCATTCCATCATGTTTATGATATATTCTCTGAGTGCTGCATGGTGCTGGGGCCCATGGTCACAGCTCGATCCCAACGACTGCTTGGCTTTCTGTCGTCTTTGGACTCACTTAATAGGGTTCAAACGACCATTTCCTACCTTGCTCTATTTCCTCATCTGCAGCAGGTTGGGACACCCTACTAATCCTCTCCTGGCTTCAGAGAGCTTCAGGGCCAGCGGACTAGATTCTATCCCCACCTTGCCCCTTCCTGCCTGTGTGACCTCAGGACAGCTGCCTCACTTCTCTGTGTGTGATCTCCCTGTCTGTAAACTGAGGGGATAATCCTGACCTCCCAGGCTGTTAGGCTAGAAGATTCATGGGATAACTCTGGTCACACAGGAGGTGCTCAGTAAAATCCTAAAAATAAAAATTTAATGGTCCCAAGGGAATGTGTGAGGAGTCAGTAGGCAGAAGTTCCCGAGGCTGGGAGGACAGTGGGCCTTGGGGGCTCCAGCTGCCCAGCCCCCAGCCCGGAGGTCCCACAGGAGCAGGCAGACAGGGCAGACAAAGGGTCTCCCAGACCCTGACTCAGGCCTGCCTAAGCTCATGGGACCGGTTGGCAGATGTGGGTCAGTGGTGCATGCCAGTCCCCAGGGTGAGGGAAGCAGAAAGCTGTTCCTGTCCATCTGGGGGCTGGCAGCCACCAAGGCCACATTGGAGAGAGAAACCAAGGGCAGCACTTGGGTCCTTCAATGACAGCTGCTGGCCACAGAAGAGAGGCTGACCTTCTCTCTGTACCCTGGGAGCAGAGCAGGGCTGGATGGGTAGACGGCGGCTCCAATCCAGACATTTAGGCAGCCTTCCCACACACACTTCGAAGGGCCTGGTCAGCCCAAGGGCTGTGAGGAGAACAAAGCTTCCTGTCCGTGCCAGGCACCTACCACCACCTTCCTGGCCAGGCGCTGGGCCAGAGCTGCCCAGAAGGGCTCACTGTGGGCTTGGGACCCTCACTGACTGATGGGATAGAAATTACAGATTGAATTGGAACAGCTCTCTTTATTAAGGATCTGCTGAATGTCAGGCACTGTGGCATGTTCATGAACACATCATTATTGCTCACCATGACCTTGAGAAAGAGGACCTTTCATTATACCTGTCGTTATCTCCATTTTACAGAAAAGGAAACTGAGGCTGGGAGTTGTGAGAGATGAGCTAGCTTGCCCAGGGTCATACAGCCAGTAAGTAGAAATGGGATTCCAGACCAAGTCTGTCCAACCCTAACGAGTGTTTTCTTTCTCCTGTGTGACAGTCTCCAGGAAGCAGGCAAAGAGTCAAATGGCATCATGGTGTCATGGGAAGCAGTTAGACTGGTCATCAGAGAACTACCCCTTGTTCTCCCCAAATCCCCACGGCCAAGCCTAGCTCTCTGCCTGAACCACCTCTCTTCCCTCTCCTCAACTTAGCTTTTCTGCCACATCCTGCCTCCTTTTAGATGCTGCTTCCTCTGGGAAGTCCCCTTTGATTTCCCCCAGGTTGTGACTCCTTTTCTGAGCTCCCATAGTCCCCTCTGTCTGAACCCATCAGTCTGCCTTAGGAAAATTTAAACTCCAGAGGACAAGACTATTTCTGTCAAATCCCCCATAATGTCTTCAGGGTATAGCAGGGGGCCTGGCACATAGTAGGCTCTCAGTAAACATGTGGAATAAATGACTTTGACCAACAAGAGTAGAGACCCTTAGGTGGAGCAGCTAGAGACTGCATCTCTGAACCAAGGGGAGCAGGACAGAACAGACCCCAGGAATCCCAGGGATCCCAGGGACTGCCACTCAAGACCCTGTCCCCCACTCTGGGTGACATGTGTCCCCAGAGCCCATCCCATTGAATTTTTTCCTGCCGACTCACTCTGTGATTCATTCTCAGCCCCTGGCATGCCTGGGTCTACCCAGAAGCCACAGGCCCCGGTGCTAAGTTTAGTGACTGCAAAATGTCCCCGTGAAATTCCAGGCAGAGCCAGGGGGCTGGTGGCACATTCCACAGGGCTTCCTTGGGCTGAAGAGGAACCAAGTGTCCTTCCAGTGAACAGCCTGGAAAGTCAGAGTCCTCATCTCAGGGCTTTGACCAGAGGCCACAGAGCTCAAGGACAAAAGCATCTTTTAATGTCAGAGGAGCTTAGTGTGGAGAGATGGGAGCCTGGGGAGCTTTCAAATGACATATAACAACGGAGAGAGGCTTGTCAAGATTCAGGGCAAGCCCCTTTCCCTGCAAATCCTATTGACATATTGCTTTTTTGCTGAGGGCTGAGGTCTGCCTCCCTGTGCCTACCTAGGAGACAGAAATGTACCAGCTCTACCTTTTGGGATTCAGACTCACCTGTCTATTGCCCTTCACAAGACAGAACCCCTAGTCCTCTCCCTGCTCTGTGGCCCCCTCCACAGTTTTTCTGTCTGTTCTGTCCCTTCCCCTGAGATGGACGGAAAACCCTCAAACAGGATTGAGTAGAGGAGAAGGTATGGGACACATGTGAGACCCTGGTCAAACCCCCCACAGTCTTTTCCCGTCTTCTGTGCACAGTATAAACTATATATATGCCATGAAGGTAGTCAAGGAGATCTTAAATTACCTTAACTTATTGACCTGGATTGAGCTTGTGGTCCATTGAGACCTTCAGACCTGGTTCACATGCACATGTTCCCTGGGAAGGCATCCCCCAGGCCTGCATTTGGGCAATTGGTTTCAATCAATTCTCCCTCCATTTGGTTCTTTCTAAATGGAAGAAACCACATCTCCCTCAGGAAGCCTCAGTCTTATTGTTAGACAATCAGCTCAACGGGGATGAGAAAGAGCTGTCGGATCATGACACTCTCCCCAGCACCAAGCACAATAGCGCTGTCTGAGGCACTGAGATGGAGGCCTTCTCTAAATCTGAAATATAGACATTTATATACAAAAGAGAATCATAACAGTTTAAAGAATAACAATTTTAAAATGTTTTAAATCTTTTATTTATTTTTGAGAGAAAAAGAGAGCAGGGGAGAAACAGAGAGAGAGGGAGACACAGAATCCAAAGCAGGCTCCAGGCTCTGAACTGTCAGCATAGAGCCTGATGCAGGACTCGAACCCACAAGCTATGAGATCATGGCCCGAGCCGAAGTCAGACTCTTAAACGACTGAGCCACCCAGGCACCCCAAGAATAATAATTTTAAAATAATAAACCAAAGCATTGAATCAACTCAATGGGGAAAGAAAAGTACTTTTAACAAATGGAAAAAATAGGATATCAGGGCAAAAAAATAATCTCAACTGCTAACTCACTCCATACACAAAAATCAATTTGGAAATAATAATAATAATAGGGGCAGGGGCAAACTTTGGGGGGAGATGATGGATATGTCTATGGCTTTGATGGTGGTTTCATGGGTGTATTCTCACCTCAAACTTGTTGAGTTGTATACATTAAATACATATGGCTTTTTACATATGTAAAATGTGAAATGGATCATAGACCTAAATGTAAAAAGCAGAACCAAAATTCCAGAGGACACAGATACGGATATTTTGCTACATTAGGGAGGCAAAGCACTACCCTAAAACAAAACAGAACAAAAAAATCGTAAAAATTGGACTTCATCCAAATTCAAATTTTCTCCTCATTAAAAGACACCATTAACAAAACTAATAGGCAATACAAAGACTGGGAAAAAATAGCCAGTGAGTGTGTGTGTGTGTGTGTGTGTGTGTGTGTGTGTGTGTGTGTGTGAACTAACAAAGGACTTAATCCCAGAAAATATAAATAACTATAAATCAATAGTAACCAAATGCACAATCCAAGTATAAAAGGATGGCAGAAGACTTGAACAGTTATTACAAAAGGAGGTATGTGAATGGTTAGTAAGGTAAACAGAGCTTCACACCAAGGATCTACAAAATATCAGAATTGAGATTAAAATCGCACACCATCTCATACCACCCAGAATGGCTAGAAGTCTGTAAAGCTTACAACACAGAGCACTGTGCTGTGGACATGGACCAACTGGAATCTCTGGCTCTGCTGGGGGAAATACAAAATAGACAGATACTTGGGAAGGCAGTTGGGCAGGGAAGGAGGTTTTCAAGTTACCTTAAGTGAAGCACACATCCATGGCATGACTCAGTCATTCCGCCCCTAGCTATTATTTACTCAGAGAAATGAAAACACAAGCCTGCACGGAGACTTGTGTGAAAATGCTCACAGCAGTTTTCTTCACGTTAACCAAGAATGGAAACAAGCCAGATGTCTATTACCAGGAAAGTGGAGAAATAAGCTGGAACATCTGTACAGTGGAATACTACTCAGCAATAAAGACACATGGACCACTGATAACAAGGATACATCTCCAGCATCCCAGGCGGGGGGGAAGAAACCCGACCCAAAGAGTGCAGCTTGTGCAAATCCATGGGTGTGAACCCCTAGGGTAGGCAAAACCAACCCATGGTGAAGGATACCTGCGAAGCTGTTTTCTCTGGGGGACAACGGGTGACTGCAAAGGAGTACGAGGTAGGTTTCCAGGGAGCTGGAAACATTCCGTATCAAGCTCAAGTGATAACCACGACAGTGAATACGAGTGTAAAAACACATTGGGGTGAACACTTAACATACATGCAATTTATTCTATCCTGATTATATTTGCTTTCAGCAAGATGTTTTTTAAATAAAAAAATTAAATAAATGATAGCTATAATAATTTTTTTAAGATTTAATTATTAAGTGATCTCTACACCAGGGACACCTGGGTGGCTCAGTCGGTTAGGTGGCCAACTTTGGCTCAGGTCACAATCTCGTGGTTTGTGGGTTTGAGCCCTGCATCAGACTCTGTGCTGACAGCTCAGAGCCTGGAGCCTGCTTCAGACTCTGTGTTTCCTCTCTCTCTGGCCTTTCCTGACTCACGCTCTGTCTCTCTCTCTCAAACATAAACATTAAAAAAAATTTTTTTTAAGTAGTCTCTACATCCAACATGGGGCTTGAACCTACAGCCCCTAGATCAAGAGTCACAGGCTCTATGGGCTGAGCTACCCAGGTGCTCCAATAATAATTTTTAACTAATAATCATATAACAAACTGTACACTTCCACTACCCAGCTTAAGAAATGGAACATTAGCACTATCTAAGAACCTTTGCATTTTCCTCCCTCCCTCAGGGGTGAGTACTAGCTGGAAGTTTGTGTTCATTATTCTTTGGCTTTTCCTCTTAATTGTAACACCTCTGCCGATTCCTTAAATAGTTTGTTGTATAGTGTGTCGGCTTGGGGACACCATATATTTTGTTCCATCTGCAATCTTCTGAAACTTGCGTTTTTCACTTACATCGTGTCTCTGACACTTGTTCCTGTGGTCTGGAGCTGGAACTCGCTCATTATCATTACTGGATAGTGTTCTGGTGTGGGGCTGTAGGGCAACTGGTCTGTCATTCTCCTGTTGATGGACACTGATTCATTTCCAGCCTGGAGCAAACAGAACTTGTGCGTGCCCTCTGACACACACAAGGGCACGTGCTCTCCTAAGGTATAAACCCAGGACAGGAATTGCTGGGTGGTGGTAAAAGTATGTCTTCAGTTTACAAAGTGATTCTGATTTTACCAGAAATCATTGGCTAGTTTCCAAAGTGACCCTAGGCAATTCTTTCTAAGTTACCCCGCCACCACAGAGGATAAAAATTCCAGTTGCTCCACTCTCTCATCAAACCTTGGAATTATTGGACTTTTATTATTATAGTAAAACCTTGGTTTGCAAGCATCATTTGTTCTGGAAACATGCTTGTCATCCAAAGCACTCATATACCAAAGTGAATTTCAAGAACCATTGACTCAGTTGTGATCATGTGACGTTTGGCGACTTGTACCACTCGTATTGCAAGAGATGGCTTGTTAATTAAATTAAAATTTATCAGAGATGTTTGCTGGTCTTGCAGAACACCCACAGAACAAGTTACTCACAATCCAAGGTTTTATTGTTGTCTTTATTTTAGAGAGAGAGTGTGTGCATAGGAGAGAGGGGAAGAGAGAGAGAGAGAGAGAGAGAGAGAGAATCTTAAGCAGGCTCCACACTCACTGTAGAGCCTGATGCAGGTTCAATCCCATGACCTGAGCAGAAATCAAGAGTAGGACGCTCAACCAACTGAGCCCCACAGGTGACGCTGGACTTTTATGTGTTTGAAAACAGGATAGAAATCACAGTTCAGATGCCTTGGGAGCTACTAAAGTAACCAGTTATTGGGTTGGGGGCACAGTAAGAGAGGTGGGGACTATGGAAAATTGGAACACAAGCATCCTGTCTGAAAGAGGTGGCTTTGGCTTTGCTACCTGACTGTGGTTGGGAGGGCGTGTAGAACCCAGGGATGCCAGGGTTCTGGAAAATTCCAAAGAAGCTAGAAATCCAGACTTACATGAAATCGGATTTTTAAATGTCAGCAACTGTTTCAGGTTTGTTTAAAACACTGTATTGTTCCAAGTACATCTGTGTACCAAACCCTAACTATTCTAATAGATTTCATTAAAATTCAATTCACTTTAATTTATAGCTATTGGAACTTTGGCAAGTGACCTCAGCTCTCCATGGCTTAAGTGCTTATGTGCTTTATAGATTGTCACTCCTTATGGGCACGAGCTCACCATTCTTCCTTCTGATTTATTATTCAGAAAGCTCAGATTTCCACAATCCCACTGTCTCAAAAAAACCAGGATAGGAAAGTGCTATTCTAGTCTGCTGTTAAGTTAAACTTTATCCATTTCAAGCTACTGGAAGAAATCGTTCTCTTCTTCATTACTACAACCTTCCTGTATCTTGTTTTCCACTCAGCATCCAGATGGATTCTTACAGAATATAAATCAGACAATGCTGCTTCCCTTGCCTGAGTCCTTCAGTCCAATGCTGTCATCCTCATAAACAGTCCAAACTCTCGGCCAAGGGCCCTTTATTGTGTCTTTGCCGCACACTCTGCTTCCCCGCTTCCCCCTCAACCCATCCAGCTCCCAAGCTCAGTCTCCACTCAAGTGTTTGCACATGCTGTTCCCGTTCATGACCTCCCTTCCCTCTGATTTTCCAAGCTTGGTTCTTTCTCAGCCTCCAAGTCTGGCATAAATGTCACCTTCTCAGAAAGGCCTCCTCTGACCACTTGCCTAATAGCAAACCACTGCCTCCCTCATGGCCCCCCATGGCTGTCATCTGCACTCCACCATCTGCGTTCATCTTACGCCTTGGTGTTAATAGTGCTGACTACCTCTCCTACCATGGGGTCAGCTCCTGTCCTCTGCCCCTGGGGTAGGGCCTGGCATATAAGGAGGTTTTGAATGAATGGATGTGTATGTGCAGGACCCATGTACCGGGGGCATAGTGAGACTGAGCATCACTGTGGCCCAGGCCTCAGGAAGACAAGACGAAGGAGAGGAGGCCAAACCATCCATAAAGAGCCACAGTGCGAGGCAGGAAATGCTGTACAAGGTGCAAGGCAGGGGTGCAGCCCAAGTGTCCTATATGGCCAAGTAAGCCGTGTGAAGCTAGCATCTGTTCCCAGAGCTTGCTTAGGCCCTGCCAGCTCTTCAGTATTCTCATTTTCTCCCCTACATAGAGCTAGCAGTGAGAGCAAAGCCTAGCAGGGCAGAAATGACTTCGGGGCAGATGAGCACTGGGCTCAGGGTCAGAAGCCCAGCCCTGTGGTCAAGTCTCCGCGTGGATGAAGGATGGACACCCCTGTCTTGGGAGTCAGGGGGAAGCCAGCACCATCCTATGTGTGAAGGAAGTGGCCCAATGTCATGATGCATTGGTGACGAGTCCTGCTAGGTGCTGCAGGGCCAGGAGGTTAGAGTGTAGTCTGGAGGACTTGGTAGTGTAGGGAGTTGGGACATCTTCCTGGCAGGTGGAAAGGAGTGAGCAGGGGACAGGTAAGCAGGTGGGGGTGGGGACTGAGACGCAGGAAGGCACCAGGGTACCCAGGCCTCACTCAGGCCTCATTATGTCCCCATCTGCCCTTGACAGCACCAGGATTTCATTTAAATGCCCACCTCTAGGTACCTGGGGGGCTTCCACTCTGAGCCTGAGATGCTACCACACTCACTTAGCACTTAGACCATGATTACTCCATGCCCGGCACTGGCCTGAATGCTTTGTTCACCTCTTCAGCCCTCACAGCCACCCGTCCAGATATATGCTATCCCTTCCCTGCCATTTACAAGCCAGGAAACTGAGGGAAAAGAGGGTAAGTCTTGGAGCCCAGGTCCGTCTGACTCGTGAGCCTGGACTAGCCAGCTGGTGGTGCAGCCCCCCGCGTTCTGAAGCAGCTACCACAGACTCGTTCCGTTGTCCCGGAGGCAGCACCAAGGCCACTCTGAGAGGTGACTGGCCTCCGCCTCTGGGGGTATGCAAGCCGAGGAAGTTGAGGATGCTGTGGGATGGGGGTGGGTGGGCTGTGCCCCCTGCAGGAAAGCATTGTGGATGCCGTGTGAGGGGCCATGTCCATGCCACCTAACCCACCTGATCCCCAGCCGGTGGCTCCGTGGTCCAGGTGAGCAGGTGGGTACTGGCAGGCGCACAGTGGGACTGCTTGGCCCAGAATGTGTCAGCCACCTTAGAGGTCAGCCCCCCAAGCTGGGCTGAGAGCCCCGAATCCTGGAGGCTCCACAGGGCCTAGTCCTGCCCTGCCCTTGCCTTTGGAAGGCAGGGCCCTCCCCTGAGCCAGGGCTGGGCACACCAAGAAGCTGCCTGGCAGCCAGCAAAGCGGAAAGCATTGCTCTAATTAGTCTAATATGTGTGCTATGTGCAGCGTGCATCTGGAACAGCCCCAAATACTGCAGGTTCCTGTCCCACAGGGGCCCAGCTGGGCCTGCCTGTATGTTGGGAAGTCTGGGGCCTGCCAGGCCGGAGTCCACGGTGGGACCTCCTTCCTTCCTTCTTCCCCACCTTAGACATTTATTGAGCACCTCTTGTTTGCCACGTACTCTGCCTCAGGTCCCAAACATTGGCATTCATACCTTATTTCCTGGGATGGGGACTGCCTCCTCTCTTCCAATCTGCCGTGTTGAAGAGAAGGGCTCTGACAGCCCTGGGTTTGAATTCAGGAACTGCCATTTGCTCACTGTGTAACCTCACGTCAGCTGCTTCCTACTCTGTAAAATGGGCTGATAACTCAGCCTGTGCAGGGTGTGGCCTGTGGGCCTCAGGGCCCCTCCTGAGGTGGGTTCAAGTCTCACCTCCCTCAGGAAGTCCTCTTGGACTTATGGGTCTTGAATCCCAAATAACTTCTCCCTGCTGGACTCTGGCAGTGAGTGCCGTGACCACACACTGGGAGCCAGCAGGGTGGAAAGGCAAGAAGTGACCCTGGGGCTCCCCCTTCCCTCTGCAGGTTGTCCAGAGGAAATGAGACCCTCTCTGGGGACTGGGTGAAGAGCCAGGGGTGAAGAGCCCAGCCTGGAAATCACACGAACCTGAGTCTGAATCCCAACTTCCCCACTTAACAGCTAAGGGGCCTGCAGCCACTAGTTTACATATCGCTGGACCTCAGTGACTGCATCTGTAAATGGGAATGATAGTTATGTTATTGTTAGAATGCCTGTTGCAGCAGCCCTTGGAGGAAGCCCAGGTATGAGACTCACTGGCTCCCTCTGAACCTTGGCTGTGAAGAGATACTCCGCCTTCTGGAAAGCCAGAGGTGAGGTCAGCCACGGTGAGCGTGGGAAAGGGCATGGGCTCTGGAGACGTGCTGGCTCAAAGCCTGGCTTTAGTCCTTCTCAGCTGTGTGGCTTTGGGCAAATTACTGAGCCCCTCTGGGCCTCAGTTCCCCATCAGCTAAAACAAAGTTAGTGTAGAAGCTCTCTTCACTGAGGCTGAAATGAGTTAGTATTTGTGAAATCCTTGGAGCAGTACATAGAAGCAGGGCTTACAGGGTGAGTCAAATGCAAGGCCCACCTTGGGTCCCTTCCCCTGATCAGTACACTGTTGGGGGGTCTAACGCCTCCTTCCCAGAGGGCTCATGAGTCTATGGCAGAGCCCGCAGGATGGGGGGTCTGGGAGATTGGCCCTGACCCGGCCCCCCAGCCGTCTCTTGCGGGGAGAGTCACCTCTGGGCTGGGTGGGGGGTGTCGGAGTATTGGTCACTGGGTGAGCCAAGAAAAGATTAGAATGTGTCTACTCGGATCCTTTTAAACATTCCATTCGAGGGGCGCCTGGGTGGCTTAGTCGGTTAAGCGTCCGACTTTCGCTTAGGTCATGATCTCGCGGTTCGTGGGTTCGAGCCCCGCGTCGGGCTCCGTGCTGACTGCCATCTCAGAGCCTGGAGCCTGTTTCAGAGTCTGTGACTACCTCTCTCTCTGACCCTCCCCTGCTCACGCTGTCTCTCTCTCTCTCCTAGAAATAAATAAAACATTTAAAAAAAAAAAAAACCACATTCCATTCAAGTCCGTGCTTTATAGCATATATAATATGCTAGTTCAGTGACATATCTATACTTCATAAATAAATGTCTGTCTGTCTATAGGGGCTGTGTGCTCATTCGAGCTTGAGAACATTTGACCTAAATTAATAACAGTCCTTGCCAGGAGCCAGACGCTGCGTTAAGCCCCTCAAGTACAGTCACTCATCTGATCCTGTGATGACCGTAGGAGGTGAGTGCTGTTATTGTCCCCACCTTCCAGGTGAGGCAAGGGAAAAATCAAGGTGGTTCTTCCAGAGCAGGAAGCTGGAGGCAACCCAGGGTTCACACTCTCACAGGCTGGTCCCAGCATCTGGGACCACTGGGCCGTGCTGCTGATTTTTACCTAAAAGTCTAAAGTGAAAGAATCAATCACCTTCATGAGGATTAATTTTCTTCCTGTATTCCCCAAAATGCATGTGTGCGCATACGCACACACACACACACACACCCCACCATGAACACCACCACCACTACCACCAGCCACTTGTATTCCTTCTGGCTTCTTAGAAACCTTGATGTTCCTTCTACCAGCATAACTGCGGCCTCATTTCCTGCGAACACAGACCCCAGCCTCCTGCTGCAACGTCTAGATCTCCAGTCACATCTCCTCTCGGTTCACAAGGTGTCACTGAGCCCACTCTTGGGGTGGAAGGGGATGTCTGCTGCGGCAGGACTGGCAGACAGTACAAAGCAGCCGAGCCTGGAGCTGGCACACAGTAGGCCTGTTTATCTGTCTGTGGGTGCAGTTCATTCCCCTTTCTGCTCTAGGCTAGTGGAGCCCATCTGACTTTTGTGGTCGCACTCAGGAAGTGCCAGCAAATACTCCCTGCAAGAAGGAATGTAAGAGTAAGTCCTGGGAGGGTCCTCCTCTGTGAAAATAAAAATTCCAGGGGCGCCTGGGTGGCTCAGTCATTGAGCGTCCGACTGCAGCTCAGGTCATGATCTTGCGGTTCATGGGTTCAAGCCCCATGTCCGGCTCTGTGCTTACAGCTCAGAACCTGGAGCCTGGTTCGGATTCTGTGTCTCCCTCTCCTTGCCCCTCCCCCACTTGTGCTCTGACTCTCTCTCTCTCTCTCTCTCTCTCTCTCAAAAATAAACATTAAAATATTTTAAAAACAAAACAAAGCAAAACAAAAGTCCAGTCCAGTCCCCAGAAAGCCAGCCAGGTGGTAGTTTGGGTCCCACCATCATCTGAGTTCAGAATTAAGCTCCTAACAGATTCTTAGGACATGAGAGGAAACCAAAGACACTGGGAGAGGCCAGTGCCCCTCACCACTCAACCACATTTTACAGAAGGGGAACTGAGGCCCAGAGAGACGCTACAAGTTGGGCAGAGTCTCTGGCAAGCCTGGGGCACGGTCTGGGTCGTTGGATGAAGGAGCGAGTGCACAGCTAGAGCCAGCCCCTTGCTGTGGGCCAAACCCTAACCATGCAGACCCCTCCCCAGGGACACGACAGGAGGAGGTCAGTGGCCTTGGGCCTCAGCAGGGGCCAGCTGAGGCCAGGTCTTACTTTACTCACCCACCGTGGGGTGGGGGTGGGGGTGCTGGGGTGGTAGTATCTTCCCTGTGGTCTCAAGAAGGAGGCATAGCCCAGTGGTAAAGATGAGGTGCTGGGGGTGACACATGTGCCCTGGCCCTGACTGCAGCTCTGCGACGTGGCCCTTGACAGATGGACTCCCCTCTACAAGCCTCAGTTTCTCCATCTGTATATCAGGAATGATCACAAAGTCACAGCCCCACTAGTAAAACAGTGGCCACCCTTCACTGCTCACCTGCTGAGCACCATGCCTCACCTGGCCAGTCCTCAGGTGGCACTGGGTACGAGGACCGTCATTGTCCTTATTTACAGAGATAAGTTGGAGGCTTCTTTTCTTTTTTTATTCTTTGGGCAACATGCCCAGCTATGAGCTGCCCAGTGTGTTGGGCATAGGTTGTCAATCTCCAAACTCATGCCTTTAAATTTGTTTTAATACTTATTTATTTTTGAGAGAGACAGAGAGAGAGCATGGATGCACAAGCGCAAGAAAGCACACAGCCAGGGGAGGGGCAGAGAGAGAGAGGGACAAAGAATCCCAAGCAGGTTCCACGCTGACAGCATCAAGCCCAATGTGGGGCTCAAACTCATGAATTGTGAGATCATGACCTGAGCCTGAGTCAGACACTCAACCGACTGAGCCCCCCAGGTGCCCTCAGACTCATGCCTTTATATACTGTGTTGTGTTACCAGTTGCCTTGTGCCCACACAAACAAATGAACCAACAGATGTGCAAAAGGGCAGGGTCACGCCTGGCCCACAGAAGCACTGAGGAGAGGGTGGCATTAGTATTAGCTCTATAGCTGTTGCCATGACCCGTGTTTACTGCTCAAACACTGCACAGAAATGCCCTGAGCCAGAGGCAGAGGCATCGGGCAAGAAAGTGTGGCCTGGACGTAGAATCTCTCTCTCTCTCTCTCTCTCCCTCTCCCCCCCACCCCTCTCTCTCTTTTAGGTTGCAACTGTCAGTCCCTTTAGAATCCGATGCCTCAGATGAAAACATTTTTGCCATTGGGCTCCAGGGCCCATCCATCGTTGGCCTGTGCCGGCCCCCCTCATGCTTGTTTCACTATCTCCTCCTCTCGGTTTTCATTTGTCACCATCTGCAGTGTGGACGACCGTCCCCCAGCGTGCATTGTCTGCCCCTTTGTGTGTGTTCTTGCAAAGTGCGTACACTTCTGGTCTCTGGTTCGCCCGTTCAGAGGAAGTCATTCATATAGAGAAGGGCAGAAATGACACGTGGAGAGCTTCATGAATTTTCACAACTGAACACACCTGTGTCACCCAGATTAGGGAGCAGGGTCCAATGAGTGTGTCATAGAAGTTCCCACGTGCCCCCCCCACATTCTCCCCCAAAGAAGGGCTGCTTTCCTTACTTCTAACACCCTAGAGTCGATTTGGCTGTGTTTGACCTTCATAC
The DNA here is from genome assembly GCA_017311185.1 of Proteles cristata cristata. NCBI lineage: Eukaryota > Metazoa > Chordata > Mammalia > Carnivora > Hyaenidae > Proteles > Proteles cristata. The sequence goes on along the minus strand of JAESUZ010003628.1, from coordinate 247,683 downwards.
TGATGGGATCACGCACTGCTTACCCTCCGCTTCTTTTGCTCAATAGCACGTCGGTGAGATTCTCCCAGGTTGCTGGAGAGTTGGTCCCAGATAATCTGTTCTCTAGTTGTCTGTCATTCTCCAAGAGCGCCATTCTCCTGTTGTTGGGTGCCTGGAGGGTTTCCGGTGCACAGCTGTTCCAAACACTGCTATGCATTCCTGAACAAGGTCTTCGGCGACTGTAGTGCATGTCTCTGTTGGGTAAATGACTCAGGGTGGAATTGCCGGGTCCCATGGACATGTACGCTCAGCTTCCAGAGGCTTTGCCAAAGTTTTCCAAACGCCTGCACCATTTTACGCTCCTACGAGCCGTGCAGTAGAGTGCTGGCCGCCCCACAGCCTCACCAACTTGCTGCTTCCTGTCTCATCATCAGGGCCTCTACGCTGGGCGCACCTGGATTTGTAATTTATGTAAACGTGGTGCTTCAGGGTTCTCATTTCGTTTTACTTTCTGCCCCCCATACAGGCCCTGCAACTTTCCTAATAGCTGGAAGCAACAGCTCCCGTGTGCTCAACACTTTATACACCAGCCTTTAGAGCTTAGTTCTGTCTGTTACTTCACATAAGCCTCAAAGACACCCAATGAGGGAAGTCCCATTGCACAGATGGCAAAACTGAGGCACAGAGAGGGAAGACCCCTCCCTGACACAGCTGATCACTTCAGTCAGTAGGAGAAGCGGTCAAAATGAAAATCTTCAGCATGACTTAGGGGTGCTCTGACCCAACCTCTCCTTTGCCTGAATCCTAGTCCTTCCCCAGCCTCAGTCTTTCCACCTGTTAAATGACCGTGTCCAGCACCAGGCACAAAGACACACATTTGCTCCATTAAGTGATGACTGACATCGAGACCCTACCGCACACCAGTGGCCTTCCCATATTATCTCCCTTGATTCTCACACAATCCCTTCAAACTGTATAGGAAATCTCCTCGTCACGGCCATGGACACTGAGGTCCAGAGAGGTGGACACACTTGGGCAGAGTCAGACAGCAGGTGATAATGCTGGGATTTGAACTCATGTGACTCACCGACATGCCCGATCCCCTCGAGATTCCCCCATTCGGGACTTAGCTTGAGCTTTGTGGAAGCTACAGAACTGCTTAGGCATTGGAATGTATATTTAAACTGTTAAAGAAAGATATTATTCATTTTCGGGGCACCTGAGTGGCTCAGAGGTAAAACGTCCGACTCTTGATTTCAGCTCAGGTCAGGATCCCAGGGTCGTGGGATGAGCCCTGTGTCGCACTCCGCACTGAGCGTGGAGCCTGCTCGGGATTCGCTCTCTCTGTCTCTCTCTCTCTCCCTCTGTTCCTCTCCCCAACTTGGGCATGCATGCATGTGCTCTCTCTCTCTCTCTTAAAAAAAAAATATATATTATTCATTTTTACCCTAAATTAAGAGGAAACAAGATATTAACCATAGAGCTACTGTATGTATTCCATTCCTAGGCTTATACTCAACAAAAATGAAGACATACATCCACATATCAGTATTCATAGCAGCATTATTTGTAGTAGCTAAAAGGTAGTTAAAAAATCAAATGCCCATGAATTGATTAATGGATAAACAAACTTCAGCACAGCCACACAATGGACTGGTCGTCAGCAATAAAAAGGACCATGGTACTAGTGAGCCTGGATAGCTCAGTCAGTTAAGTGTCTGACTCTTGGTTTCAGCTCAGGTCATGAGCTCACAGTTCATGAGTTTGAGCCCCACATTGGGCTCCACACTGAGAGCTCGGAGTCTGCTTGGGATCCTCTCTCTCCCTCTCTCTCTGCCCCTGCCCCACCTGTGCTCTCTCTCTCTTTCCCAAAATAAATAAATAAACTTGAGGGGAAAAACAAGGAATATAGTCCTGACACATGTCACAGCATAGATGAACTGAGCAGATGGTGCTGAGTGAAAGATGCCAGTCACAAAAGGCCACACAGTGTATGATTCTATTTATATAAAAACATGCAGAATAGGTCTATCAGAGAAAGTAGATTAGTGATTGCCTAGAGTTGGCAGTGGGGAGGTAGGGATAGGGAGTGAGTGCTAACGGATGCGGAATTTCTTTTTTGGAGGGATGCAAATGTTCTAAAATTAGATGGTGGTAATAGTTGCACAATTCTGTAACTATACTAAAAAACCCCGAATCACATATTTTAAGTGGATGGATTTTATGGCATATGATTATATCTCAATAAAGCTGTTATTTTAAAAACTAAAGTAAGTGGTTGAACATGATGCATGCTGGACTGGACATGCGCTGGGGGCTTTCTCCAAGCTTGTTGCCGCCCTCACCCCCCACTGCTTGCCTCTTTGAGCTGGGCAACTCGGCCCTTGCCACTCTGTGCTGCCAATTGTCCTGAATGCATGACAAAGGGTTATTGGAACGAATTTTGTATCCAGGCTTTGCTAAGAGCAACCTCGTTTGTAGGAAAAATCCTTGGCCGTCTTCTTTGTTGTTGGTCTTTCTAGGCCCCTGAACTATCTTTTCTGGTTCATTCATTCATTTTGTTTAGTCATCAGGCGTTTGTTGAGCACCTACTGTGTACTAGGTTCTGTGCTGGTCGTGAGATTCAATCCAGTCCCTGACCTCCAAGAGTAAACATTTTGTCATGGAAACAGACTCAAAAAGGGAAACATGGGCTCTGATACGATATATCTGGACATGTATTTGATGACTACTTATTGAGTACCTACTACATACTGGAACTGTGTTAGGGGCTGGGGACACCATGGTGCGGGAGGAGCAGCATAGCCCTGACTCGAGCACCCCAGACCACAGCTGCACTGCCTGAGTTCAGGTCCTGGCTCTGCCACTGACCGGCTACATGACCCTCCTGTAAAGTGGGGATGAAAATAGAGTCTATGTTCTAAGACTAGTATATGTGAAGTGTCTGGAACAGCGCCTGGTCCCTAGGGACCATCAGCTATCACTACGACTGTCCTTTTAGTTCTGCTACATGTGGACAGTCTGGAGGAAGCAGGGGCGTCGCAGCCTGTCAGGTGATGGTGGGCAAAGGATGTAGCAGGCAGAGGGGATGGCTTGGCCAGGAGCTTGGGGGCAGGGCGACTGTAGGGCAGAATGCACAGAAGTTGTGAGGGCAAGAGAGCAGATGGGCTCTGTGGAGCTGTGGAGCTCCTGGTTTTCTCTGCACTGGCCCTGTCTCTACTCAGGGGATGGGGGGCCTGTCCCTTCAGGCCCCCAAGCATCCTTATGGCCTTGAAGTCAGCGGAGTCCTCTGGAGCAGCCCAGGGGGAAGGGCCATTGCACATGGATAGACAGAAGTCGGGGACAGAGTTGGCTGCCAGCCCCTAGGGGTCCAAAGGGGCAGGAGGAACTGGCTTCATGGATTCCCTTTATGAAGTTGGCATGTCATTCTCCCCACTTTACAGAAGAGAGATCGGAGGCTCAGAGGAAGGAATCACCTGGCCAAGGTCACAAAGCCAGTGAGGGGAGGTGCTGAGATTCGAGCCCACTTGGATTTCTCCAAACCCTACATCCTCAGCCACAAAACCGGGGAGGAGGGCGGCAGTTGCAGAGGCTGGAGACTTGTGTTAGGATCAGAGTTAAGTTTTGCATTAGACTGGAATCAGACTTACTATGAGCCCCAGAAATTCCTGCCCCTCCCTGGGCCTCAGCTTCCTTCTCTGCAAAATGGATGCAGCAATACCACACTCACCTACCAGGTGGCCTCAGAAGGCTTTGAAAGGCCAAGCATTTGATGGTCGAGCACCATCCAAGTATCTGGGATGGACACTATCTGTCTATGTGACTTCAAGCAAAGCCTTCTGCATTCTAGGCCTCAGGTCACTGATGGGAAATGTGATTTCTGAGTTACTTTGGTGCAAGGTTTCCTGAAAATGTTCACCTGGGCTTCAATTCCGAGGGCACTTAAGTTAGTTGCAGGGTTACCATCTGGAGGTGAGGCATGTAGGCTGAGTGGGAATACGGTTGCCAGATTTAGCAAATAAATACACAGGGCACCCACTTAAATTTGAATTTCATATAAATGACAAATCCTTGTTTATTGGAAGTAGGGCCCCATGTAACACTCGGGATATACTTATACTAAAAATATGTCATTGTTTTTCTGGAACTCTAATTTAATTGGGCGCCCTGTGTTTCCTCCCACAGGCTTAGTAGGGGTACGTTGAATGTCTGCCCGAGAGACGCTGGGCAGAAAAACACAGTTCCCAGAAGCCAGAGGCTTTGTGGGAGGGGGTAGGAAAGCCAGAGGGAAAACACACCTCCCCCTCTAGCGTCCTTTCTTCTTCTTGTTCTGAACTCACCCCTGCTGTTGGCTAAGCGCCAGCTGCCTCAGCACTGGGAGCCTGAAGAGATATGATGTAAGACAGCCTTTATCTGATGGGAAAGTTCAGAATGGCAGTTTGGGTGCTTGGGACCAGGGGACGGGTGGGTGGGGCAGGCAGCCCCGGGAACTGGCAGGCTTCAGACCTCAAGTTATTTGTGCCACCCCCTCCTGCCTGCCACTCCCCCTCATCACTGGAACCCAAAGAACACAGGGTTTCAGGACCGCCCTGCCTCCCGGGGTGCGCCACGCCCTGGGAGCAGGTCTGCAGCTTGAGTGGGGTCTCAGAGCTCTTCACAGGGACGAGGCCCTTCTCTCTGGGCCCTGTTTCCTCACCTGGGAAATCGGGTTTAATCTCTGACCCCTGCAGCCAGGGGAGGACAGTGCTCTAAGCCCTTCAAGCATGTGCAGTGGTCGGCCCCCTGTCTGATTCCCTCTGTCCAGCCACGCTGCCCGCCCTGAGTTCCTCGAATGTGCCCTGTCCCAGGGCTGGCTGCATAATTTGGAGCCCCTCACCCCCGTTCAAAAGACAGGAATAAAGTATCATTAAAGGGATTAAGAGAAAACTTCTTCCATTCTTCCGTCGTCTTTCTTCTTCCAGTCTTTGTTCTCTTTCTCTCCCTCTCTGTCATGGTATTTTGTATTTGCCATTTAACGTCACACTCCCTTGAGTACAGAGATGCCCACGGGGTCTCACACCTGCACCTGGGCTTTGCCCCCCAACTCCTGCACCCACTGACTTCTGGGTTGCCCCTCCCACAGGCTCCTGACCCATGCCGTGTGCCCCAGGCAGGGGTGGTGACCAAGCCAGACATCGCCCCTTCCTGGGCCTGTCACCCCAACCCACTGTGTGCGGCAACCCACAAGGTGTTGTGCCCAGCTTGCTGGGGCAATGTCCTTCTGTACGAGGTACCTACATCCCCCTGCAGCAGTCCAGAGATGCCTCCTGGTGCTGCCAGCTTGGGTCAAGAATTCCCATTGCTTTGTTCTTCTCTGAGGTGCTGTGGACGTGTGACCCTGACCCTCTCTCTGCCAGCACCCAGCGCCTGCTGGAAGACATGTCAGTCACTGGCAGGCCCTGGGGTGCTGGGGGGTGAGGTCCTGGATGGGACCTTTAATGTCCTGGAGTGGTGGCAGGAAGTAGGACCACATGAGAGCAGGCCAGCTGAGGCTCCAAATCCCTGGTACACAAATTCAAAGATAAAATTATTATGAATTTCGAGGCAGCAACAGGGAGCTTTAAACCCCAAGTGTGGGGCCCTTCTGAGCCTGTGACACTGGTGACACACAGGTGAAGGTAGCCTTGTCCTGCTCCCTCCTACTTCATGGACTTTGCACAGGCTGTTCCCTCTGCTTGGAATGCTCTTCCCTCCCTTCCTTCCCTAATTCATTCGTACACACTCAGTGCCTGCTCAGGTACCCCTTCCCCAGGGAATCCTGCATCAATCCCTCCTCCTGGACTGGCTCGTGAGAGCAGGAAACAGATTTTAGCTATTCATCCTCACAGACACAGGGCCTGTCACAGAGAAGGGCTCGGCAGTGTGGAGTGAGTTAGTAATTGAATGGGGGGGGGGGAGCGGGGAGAAAATGGGGGAGGCCTGCCCCAGGCAGGGGAGACAGTGAGGCAGCTGTGCGGAAGCAAGATGAGCCTGATATGTTTGGGAGAATGCTATTCCCTGGGTCAGAAGGCATGCGAAGGGCTGGTGGGAAATGAGGCACAATATCAAGCTGCGGTCAGACTGTCAAGAGCCTCGAATGCCAGGCTAAGGATTCAGATTGTATCCTGGAGAGAGCAGAGTTCTCAGAGGGAACTCTGGCATTGGCATGCTGTGACCACAGCTGGGCTGCAGGCTGATTGGAGAAGGGGAGACTGGAGGCAGGGAGCCTGGTGGAGGCTGGTACAATTGTCCGGGTAGCGAGTGAGGAGCAAGAGCAGAGCCGTTGAGCCGCTGCCCCCTGTGCTGGGTCCCACATAGCCCAATCCCTTTCTCTGGCACGTTAGAATGAGGTGCTTAAATGTCATGTGACAGCTGGGCCCGGTGCTAGGAGATTATTGTACCCTCATGAACTCGGGGCCCGAGGAGGGACACACACCCCTCTGCAGCCACCGCTGAAGCTCGTTGCTGCCACGCAGCTTCTCATACCTGATCGAGGGTCCAGATGAGCTCTGATTCTGAAAGCCCAGTCCTAGAACGAGAACACTGCAGATGTCAACCAAGGAGAGTAAGCAATGACTCCAGGAGTTGTGCAGGTGCTGAGTCCCGGCCCAGTGTGAAGGGTCGCCCTTAGAACTGGGTGACACTGGACCTCGGAGATGCTGTGGGTGGGGACGGAGTCAATAGAAGGGGTGTGAGCGCCAGGCGAGGATGGTAGGCAGTGGATCAAAGATCTCTGAGCTTATCCAACCCCCTCAGTTCTGAGTGACTTCCTGGTTTAGGAAGAGACCCTGACCACAGGAGAGCTTCTGGGCTGGGCTGGAGAGCCTGGGCTAGACCATCCTGGTGCCGACCCCAGCCGGGGCACAGCTGACCAGCCTGTGCCCATGAGGAACTGGGCAGTAAAGTGCCAGGTCCCGGTGGAAGCATGAGGTCATCACTAACAGAGAGCTCATTAAATGAGTTAGTTTAATGAGCGTGTGCTTCAGAACTGCCCGGCACCACTGTGACACCCAGAAGGGCTGGGCAGTCAGACACTGCCTCTGCCCTCAAAGAGCTTCGGGTCTTGGTGGGGGGAGCTCCTGAGTGACTTACTGGGGCCTCAGCCCCAGGGTCCTCTCCCACGCTGGGGCTGAGCAAGTGTCCCCAGCCCTGACGGCGCATGAGAATCCCAGGGGCTTGTGACATACCCTTCACTGGGCCCCACCCCCAGAGTGTCTGATTCTGTAGGTCTGAGAGGATGGGCCAGGAAGGTGCATTTCTAACAAGTTCCAGAAGCTGCTACTGGTAGTCTAGGGACCCCACCTTGAGAACCAGCAGACTCGAGCAAGGGCTTTCAGACATCACTGTACAGGGCATAGCCTGTCTTGTGAATTCCTACCAGAAGCTCTGGAAGAGAGGTGCACGGGCGGGGTGGGGGTACGACACCACCATCCACGGAGGTGACGCGTTACCCGCTCCTCTTTGTGCTCAGCAGCCCTGAGCTAGGCCCTAGGGACATCAGCGGGGTTCAGACAAGGTTTGCTGCTGACAAGGTGACCTTGGGTGAAGACCCTGTGTGCCCTCTCTGGCCCTCGGTTTCCTCCTCTGTGAAATGGATCATCATAGGAGTGAGCAAGGCATGAGGCTGCTGCCGTGGGCGGTCTGGTCAGCATTTCTGCTGTTGGGGCTTCTCCCTAACATCCCTGGGCGCCTGTGTTGTCTTCTGGCGTTCACAGCCAAGAATCCAGGAAGATTTGGCCCCCAACATCCCAGACCACAGGCATGCGCCGCCCCCACTGGAGAAGAGCAGGCCAGGGTTCGTCTGGCCCCCAGGAGCCCCCAGCTTCTGGCCTCAGGGCAGGCGGAATGTCTCCAATTACAGAGCCTCCCAGAGCAGCGGCTGTCTCAGGTCTGCTTCTATCTCTGCCCACCCCTTGCAAAGCCCCTCAGGCAGAGGCTGTCACGGGGGCTGTTGTTCGGTATTTTGTTACCAAATTCTTCTTCTCAAGAAAGAAAGAACCCACTGTGTCGGGCAAGGCCTGGAGGCTGGCAGGGCGAGAGGGTCAGCCCCCTTCCCTCTCCATCCAGGCTGCTTGCTGAGGGTAGAGAGAGTTCCAGGGGCTTGGGTTTCTTCTCCCAGGCTCTCCTTCCTCCAGGGAGCAGTTTCCAAAAAGTCATCACAGTTCCTAATGCCCACGTCTTGTGCTTGGCATTCAAGGCCCCTGGAAGCCAATCCCTCTTCTTCCCTCCCTCTCCTCCCTTCTCCCCAGACCCGGCAGGGCTTCCACAAGCCAAACCATCCATATCTTCCACTCACAAACTTTCATTCCCACCCCCAGCCTTTGCCGGGGCCGAGCCTCTCACCTGCCTTGCCCTCCCCTCATTCAAGAATGATCAACAGACCCAAGGTGCCCACGACTGAGGTTGCCAGGGTACATGGCTGCCAGGCTCAGGCTGGGACTGTCCCGGACTAATGGGATGAGTTGGTTGCTCTAATTCACTGTACGCACCACATCAAGGCACCATGTGTCCCCAGCAGGGCAGGGACGCAGACACAGAATGGAGTGGCATTTCAGAGTCAGCCCAGTGCAGGTAGACCTGGGCCCAGGTTCTTGGTCCACAGTTACATAGCTTCCTCCTAGGGACAGGCTCTGTCCTCTGCTGCCCAAAACCTTTTCATGGAGGCTGGGATCTGCTTTATGGAGCAAGTAGCAAGTGTTAGGGAGGCCATGGAGGCAGAGACTGAGCCGGAGAGGCAGCCAAGGGTGTGGTCAAAGTGTGGATTTTCAGTCTCTTCCTCTTGCTGCTGTGTGGCCTTGGACAAGCCACTTTCCTTTCTGAGCCCATTTTGCCCGACTGTAAAAACAGCCTTTTGATACTATCTTTAGTGGTATCAATAAATGGAGATCATATTATAATAAAGTTTAACCAGCAGCCTGCAGCAGATAGGGGCTCCAAAATCTTGCAGTCCAGTACCCCGTGTTCCTCGCATATTTGAGATGTGACTCTCTGGCCCCAGAATAGAGAAGGCACTGAGGCCACACAGGGAGTGAAGGTATCACAGGGATGGACTGACCTAATGCTTCCTGGGATGGTCAGGAGAGGCCTCCTTGAGAAAACTACCTTTGGGCCGAGACACAAAGAAAGGGAGTAACCAAAATCTGGGGGAAGAACATTCCATGTAGAAGAAACCTGGAAAGGCCCTGAGGTAAGATCTAGCTGGATGTGTCTGTGGCTAATAGGGCCAGGGTAGGAGACGAGACCAGGGAGCCCAGTGTGGATCAGGTCATGCAGATGTACGAGTGCAGCAGATGTGAGTCTAGAGAGATCATTTGACCCACCTGGGGTCACACGTCAAGCTCAGGAGTACAAGACTGAGGTGAGAGTCATGAGGGGTTCGGAGTGGGCCCTCGGAGCTGCCCTCAGAGCCCAGCAGCCTGGGCCCAGCAGAGGGTGCTGCTTTTCTAGTGCTCACGAGCCAGAGAATGCTGGGGCCCTGCACCCCACACTGCCAGGGCAGGCCCCTAGACCTGACCCACCTCAGCCTCGGGGTGGTGGTCTGACCGAGGAGCCTGTACCAGACCCCCTAGAACAACAGGACAGAAGGCATGGAAGGGCCAGCTGCACGTCTGGTCCTGAGCACTGAGTTCCAGAGGTTCTGGATAACACACGACACGTCAGCAAGACCTGAGAGCAAGGCCCTGCCTCCAGGGCCTCTGCCATCCCTGGAGGTTGTATGTGACCCTCTGTCCACCATCCACTTGTTCATTCATTCATCCTTTTACTCATTCATTTCACTCACTCACTCATTCATTCACTCAAAAAACTTTACTGAAGAGCCAGGCTCTGAATCAGAGCTTATTTATAGCGACAGAGACTCAGATCCCAAGACTCTCACCAAAAAAAAAAAAAAAAAATCCCAAGAGGGACGTGTCCCTGGGAAAGGATCCCCAGAGGTGAGGACGTTTGTCCTAAGGCCGCAGAAGTTCTGTCAGAGAGGAAAAGGCATCTCGGCCTTCAGGTACTGACTACAAGGACACAGAGCTGTGAACTTGCATGGCTTTTAGTGGCTAGAGCCAGGGCCACTCGGGCACAATTGCATCACAGAGTGCAGGGACTTGTGGGAGAGTAGGAGGGGACAAGTGGGTGTGAACAGGGCCGGGGGGGCTAATGCCATGGACGCCGGGAGCCACGAAGGGAACCACATCATGGGCTCCATACCTCCAGGCCATGTCCAAGCAGGTCCCAGGACCCCAGCACCCTGGCTTCCTTTGGCAGCTCAGCCACCTCTGCCTCTCCCTCCCGCCCTCCTAGGAGCTCCAAGGCAGGACTCATGTGTGTCTTTTCTCCTCCCATAGCCAATCCCCACAAATCCACCCTGTTCATCCTGGAGTTATTTTTTCACTGTGGAGATATAACCTTGCACATGCTTGGCCTGGAGCCACCCATTTGCTGGAAGGAGATATCAAGGCTCATATTGCTCAGGGCCCTGCTAGCCTATCCTGCCCTACCAATGCTGGGAAGGGCAACTAAGCTGGGAACATTCCTATACTTCGGTCATTAAATATGTACGGAACAAGGGGCTGGACCCACTGAGGGGCTCAATGTCCACTGATGGCGTTAAGAGACTAAGTCAAGGGCTCATCCTCTTCCCCAGCTTACAGTTCACGGGAGGTGAAGAAGGTCCTCAGAGGGCTTCTGCCATTCAAATAGACACTGAACCTTTAATGTCTTCGCATTTCCTTCCTAAGCCCCCCACTTTCCTTTCCCAGTTTAGCAGGGTCTTATCCTGGCTGAAGTAACAAGGGTATTAATGTCCACTAAAGCATTAGCTGAAAAAGAGGATGGTGGGTGATAATGGACGTGATAACTGAGAAGTAAGGTGTTTAGCTGAAAACAAAGACGTTAGTTGCTAACTAGTGAAAAAAAAAAGGAGTTTGGAGAGCTTGGGTGGCTCAGTCAGTTGAGTGTCCAACTCTTGATTTCGGCTAAGATTGCATTCTCATGGTCATGGGATTGAGCCCCTTGTCAGGCTCTCTGTTGAGCATGGAGCTTACTTAAGATTCTTTCTTTCTCTCTCCCTCTGCCCAACTCCCCAGTTCACACACACACACACACACACACTCTCTCTCTCTCTCTCTCTCTCTCTCTCTCTCTCAAATTAAAAATAAAAAATTTTAAAAACAAACAAACAAAAAAAAGAGTTAACTGATCGCCAAGGTGTGAGCTCATCTTTCAGATCTTGGCTAAAAATTAGGGACAGTGAATAACTCAAGTGTTAGTCGGTAACTAAGATGCTGGGTGAAATACTGAGCAGTCAACCATGTCTAAGGTGAAATTGAAATGTTGATTTAGAACTAAGGTTTTCCTAACTCAAGAATGAAATGATTACCCAATTGTTGAGGCAGAAACTCCAAGAGATGTTTGTACACCAACATTCATCTCAGCATTAGTCACAATAGCAAAAATACGTCCGTCAATGGATAAATGGATAAACACAATGTGGTGTGTGCACACAATGGAATATTCAGCCTTAAAAAGGAAGGAAATTCTGACACGCACTATAACATGGACAAAACTTAAGGACATTATGCTCAGTGAAATAAATAAGCCAGTCACAAAAGGACAAATCCTGTATCATTTCACTTATATGAGGTCTTTAGAGTAGTCAAATTCATAGAGACCAAAAGTAAGATGGTGGTTGTCAGGGCTGGGGTTGGGGAATGGAAAGTTAGTGTTTATTGGGAACAGAGTTTCAGTTTGCGAAGATGAAAAAGTTCTGGAGGGGCACCTGGGTGGCTTGGTTCTTAACATTTGACTCTTGATTTCAGCTCAGTCATGATCTCCCGGTTCATGAGTTTGAGCCCCACATCGGGCTCTGTGCTGACGTTTCAGAGCCCACTTGGGATTCTCTCTCTCTCCCTCACTCTCTACCCCTCCCCAGCTTACTGGCTCGCTCTCTCTCTCTCTCTCTCTTAAATAAATAAACTTAAAAAAAAAAAAAAGACAAAAGGGAGCCAACTACTCACATGCACAGCACAAATGAACCCTGAAATAATTTTGCTGAGGGTGGAAAACAAGACTCCAAATAATGCACACTGAATGATCCCATTTATGTTAAAGTCTAGAAGGGATAATTGAATTGATAGTGACTTGAGGGATAGAGGTGGGAATTGTCTGCAAAGGGGCAGAAGGGTAATATTTTGGGGGATGATGGATACATTTTGCATCTTGATTGTACCATTTACTTCATGGGTGTATAAACCTTTGTCAACATTCAGCAGAGTGTAAACTCAAAAGGGATATGTATTGTGTGTCCCCCCCACCAAGTTCATATGTTGTACTCCTGACCCTCAGCCCCTCAGAATGTGACTATATTTGGAGGGAGGGCCTTCAAGGAGGTGATTAAGTTAAAATGAGGTCTGAACAGACATTCTTCCAAAGAAGACATGCAGATGGCCAACAGGGACATGAAAAAGTGCTCAACATCACTCATCATCAGGGAAAAGCAAATCAAAACCGCAATGGGATATTACCTCACACATGTTAGAATGGCTACCATCAAGAAGACAAGAGAACACTAGAGTTGGCAAAAATGTAGAGAAAAGGGAACGTGTGTACACTGCTGGTGGAAATGTCAACTGGTGCCGCCACAGCAGAAAACAGTATGGAGGTTCCTCAAAAAATTAAAAATAGAATGATCATATGAGCCAGCAATCCCACTTCTGGGTGTATATCCGAAGGAAATGAAATCACTACCTCAAAGAGACATCTGCACCCTCATATTCACTGCAGCCTTATTTACAAGAGTCAAGGCACGGGAACAATCTTAAGTTTCCTTTGGCGGATGAATGGACAAAGAAAATGTGGTGTATAAATACAGTAGAATAATATTCAGCCACAAAAAAGGAAACCCTGCCATTTGTAACAATATGGATGGACCCAGAGGATATTATGCAAACTGAAATAATTTAGAGAAAGGCAAATACCGCCTGGTCTCACTTACATGTGCGGTTTTAAGGAGTCGGGCCCACAGAACCAGAGAGTAAAGAGTGGATACCAGGGGCCAGAGGGTCGAGGATAGGCGAGATAGCAGTCAAGGGCACAAACGTTTTGTTGTAAGAGGAGTACGTTCAAAGGATCTAATGTGTAGCATGGTGACTATAGTTAACAATCTCGTATTGTATACTTGAGATTTGCTAAGGCGGTACATCTTAAATGTTCTCACAACGCAAAAATAAAGGTAACTGTGTGAGGTGCTGGATGTGTTCACTGACTTGATTGTAGTGATCACTGTACAACATGTACACATATCAAATCATCATGTCGTATACCTTAGACTTGTATGGTTTTGTCAGTTACACCTCAGTAAAGCTGGGAGGGGGGGTAAAATGAGGTTGCATGCATGGGCCCTAATCTAATAGGACTGCAGTCCTTGTAAGAAGAGATCGGAACACAGACACACAGACAGAGGGATGACCATATGAGCACATGGTGAGAAGAACAGAAGCCTGAGAAGAAGCCAATGCTGCCAACGCCTTGGTCTTGAACTTGCCAGCCTCCAAAATTGTGAGAAAATAAATTTCCATTGTTTAAGTCTCCCCATCCCAGGTCATGTCCTGGCAGCCCCAGGACATGAGTATGTTTTACTCTATGAAAATTATAGCTCTAGAAAGTAGAATTAAAGGAGAAGGAAAAGATGAGCAAAGTTGCATGACAACTGGATTATATGGCAACTCTTCAGGGCTCGTGCACCCCCGCACTCAGGTCTGCTCATAGTGAGCCTTCTGTAAAGTCCTGGCTGCCACCAAAAGTATGAAGTGATCAACAGGTGCTCCCTGCCTTTTTCTGGGAGATTCTGGAACTTATAAAAGCCTCTCCAACAGAGACAGAAAGTAGGCTGGTGGCTGCCAGGGGCTGGAGGGGAGGGGGGAACAGGGAGGTAGTGTTTACCGGGTACAGAGTTTCAGTTCGGCAAGACAAAAAGAATTATGGAGACGGATGGCGGTGATGATTGCAAACAACATTATGACCGTGTTTAATACCACAGAACTATGCACTTAAAAATGGCAAGGATGGGGGGCGCCTAGGTGGCTCAGTTAGTTAAGTGTCTGACTTCAGCTCAGGTTATGATCTCATGGTTCATGGGTTCAAGCCCCGTGTCAGGCTCTGTGCTGACAGCCAGCTCAGAGCCTGGAGCCTGCTTCAGATTCTGTGTGTGTCTCTCTCTCTGACCCTCCCCTGCTCACTCTCTCTCTCTCTCTCTCTCTCAGAAATAAATAAAACATTTAAAAAATTTTTTTAAATGGAGAAGATGGCACATTTTATGTTACATGTGTTTTACCACAGGTTTAAATATTGAAGAAACAAAAAAGGTGTCTCCAGTCCAGAGCAATACCTATTACATGCCAGACTAAATATGTAATAGTGGTCAAAGAATGCAGTGGCTTTCCAACACTGTGAGGCCATTATTTTTACCTTTATTGGACAGGTGGGGTTTCTGAGGCTCAAAGAGAGGCAGCGACTTGCCCAAAGTCACCCGTGAGTTGGTGGCCATTTCAATGGCCCCATGAAAGCTGTTGTTGCTGCACAGGTGGGTCATTTTCCACGGGCTCACTAGCTCCCTGGACAAGCATGGGCACTTGCAGGAGAGGTAAGCTCCTCCACACCTAGTTAGTAGGGCTCAGGATGCTTAAGGCAGGCATTTTCCTTCAGGGCTCTCAGCTTCCTTCACTTGCAGGAGGCCGAACGCAGACACTGGTACCAGGGAGGCCAGGGAAGTGGCCTGCAAGGTGGGCTGGACTGTCCCGCCCCACCGAGCGGGCGAGCTGGTTAGCGACTGGAAGCCCAGGAGGTGTCCCCTGGTTGATGGGGGGCATATGTCCCCCGCAGGGACCTCAGTCCCCAAGACTCACAGAGACATGGCCGCAGTGGAGAAAGCTGTGGTGGTGTGGTGGGGGCGGCTGCCGCAACTGGCTGTGACCTTGGGCATTTCTCTCTGATGCCTTTTCCTTATTTTACTTCATGTCTTCTGGTGGGCAGGTGGTCCTAACCCCAGCACATCGAGGGCGCCTCTGGCTCCCGCAGTCCACTGGCTGCTCACACCTACTTGCAACTGCCCTTGGACCTTTGTCCTCCCCCCAGACCATGAGCGGCCTGCACCTGCCTTCCCACGGAGCCCCTGTGCCAGCCACACGCAAAGGGAGCAAACACACAAGCTGGCGTCACACCTGCATTCAACTCCCAGCTCACCCACCTACCTGCCACAGGACCCTAACAAGTCACCACATGCCTTTGAGCCTCAGTTTCCACTTCTGTCAAAGGGGGCCACTGAGGACTCTCTTACGTCTCTAACTGCAGATGACATGGCATGGTTCAGAGGCTCTGAGGCTCAACCCTGGGACTCTCTTCCTCAAGAATCCCACAGCAGATGGGGAAGATGGGCCAGGACAGCCTCTGCCCAGGGGTGGGATTCTGCTGGAGAAAATCCCAGCAGGCTTCAGGGAGGAGGACACTCCTTGAGCAGGACCTTGAAGGACACCACTGGGCACAGTCGTACTAAGAATCATCATAAAGACAGTAATGGCAGACATTTCCTGAAGACATACCCTGTGCCCGGTGTTGTTCTAAGAGCTCTTCACAAATTTGCTCATCTGAACCTCAGAATAGCTCTTACATGTGGTAACTCTCCTTAGCCCCCTTTTACAGAGAAGAAGACCAAGGCACAGAGAATAACTTCTCTGGCACAAGGCATAACTTACCCAAGTAGGAGGTGGCCAAACTAGGGCTTAGCAAGTAGAAGGGAACAGCCTGGAGGAGGGCTCAGAGACAGGAAACAGACTGTGCATGGGGAGCCGGTGGTAGGTCGGCACACTCGTGGTTCCCATGAGTCACACCTCCCTGGTTTTTTGCCCCTGTGTAGCCCCCACCCACACTGGCTCCTGGCTTCGCCAGGCACCTCGACTTAGCCAATGGAACATCGGCAAACGTGATGTAAGCAGACATTTAGAAAGAGGGTTGCCCAAGGCACACTCAGCCTTGCTCTGGGAAAGCCACGTCCAACAGAGAAGGCCGGGCTGGCCTCCTGGAGACATGGGGCTCGGCCAACAGCCACCATGCCAGGCCTCAGAGATGTCATCCTCCACCATCCGGCCCCAAGGTGTCTGCAGCTGCCCAAGTGAGTCCAAACAAAACCACAGAAGTGCCCAGCTGCGCCCAGATCAGATGGCAGGGCTAATGAAGTGGGTGCTATTTTAAGCCACTAAGTTTGGGGATGGTTTTGATGCATCAATAGATCATTAAGACAAACTTCTGAGTGTTGGTGCCTAAATGGAAAGAGACAGGCAATATCGTACAACATGACATAGCAGAGGACTGTAAAGTAGCCTGTCCTGGGGAGCATTGTGGGAAGAACAGACTTTTTAAAGGGGGGATTCTGGGGCTCTGGCTTGCTGACCTGTGCAGCCCCTAAGGCGTTAGCAGGGGTTTGTACCCTCCTCTGAATTCCGGACCCTGGAAAGAACCCTAGTCTCACCTCCCACATCACTATTTCCAAAGCACCCAAATATCCTCAAAGGCTGTCCTGTCTAGAACCTAGCATGAGCCCAGGCACACAGTAGGTGCTTTAGAAATAGTCACATGATAGAGGCTGCATGGGTCCTCATGCCCCCACCCTGTACTCTGAACCACTGTGGGAACTCTAGATTTCAGCCGCCTTGTTATCCAGGGTGTGTCCACCCCGACAACATATGAAGTGTTCTCGTCCCTCTGGTGTCTGTTCTGCCCCCCTCCCAGGTTAGGCGGCATCCACACCTCCTCATGGAGCGAATGGGGGGTGTGGCTCTCCTTGGAAAGGATGAGTATTATCTGCCTCCCCATGTAGATCATGGGGAATGGGGCGCCTTGGTGGCTGGGTTGATGGGCGTCCAACTTTGGCTCAGGTCGTGATCTCACAGCTCATGAGTTCGAGTCCCACTTTGGGCTCCGTGCTGACAGCTCAGAGCCTGGAGCCTGCTTCAGATTCTGTGTCTCCCTCTCTCTCTATCCCTCCCCCCGGCTCATACTCTGTGTCTCTAAAAACTAAATAAACAAACAAACAAAAAAAGTTAAATCACAGGGAATGTCCACCTACTCCCTTACACTGGATAGGAGTAGTCCACCTCCCATTTGGAACTGGGAGCTCCTTGAAGGTAGGTAGGGTGCCCACTTCATCCACCCCATAGCCCCACTCCTAACATAGGACCTGGCCCCAAGGCTCTGCGGCATAGAGCCTCTGTTTTCAGGGAGGGCCCCAGCCTCCACTGCTTGATCTTTCAGTGTCTGTTTAGAGCCTGGACTCCATGTGTGATGGTCAGGAAGAGGGTCTGACACACAGCCTGCTTCCATTTTCACTGGTTTTCTCTTCCTCATCTCTCCCTCCTCCCCAACATGTTTCTTGTACCCATTTCACAGAACATGAAACTGAGACCCACAAGTGATGATGGGTGTGCTCAAGTCCCCGACAGGCAGGGTGTGGGGGAGCCAGGACTCAAACTCAGGTCCACCTGGCTGCAGGCCCAGCATCCCTGAGGAGCACACCAAGCGCCACTGTGCAGGAGGCTCTTGGGAGCCTGTGCTGTTTACAAGGGTTCCTGTGTGAAGCTCAGGAGTCAATCTTGACACGCTGCCTGGAGAGGGCCCTTCTGGGCAGGCTGTGCACCTGGGCAGGGCCTCCAAGGATCACCTGTGGAGGGCTGCAGGGATCGCTCTGGACCCACAAGGACTCACAGGCCCTGCAAAGAGCACTGGACCAGGAGTCACACACATTAGAAGCCAGTCTTGACTCTACAGCTAACTAGCCACTTTGCCTCAGTTTCCTCGTCCATACAATGGGGATAGTAAATACCCACCTGAGAGCAAGGTGCTAAGTGCCTGACCCCATAGTAAGTGCTCAGTAAACATGAGTCCTCTGCCTCATGGAGCTCCCATTTCACCTTGGTCTCCCTGCCTCCTCATTCTCACAGGTGCCCCCCATTTCCTGGGCCAAATGCCAGCCACAAATGTCTTCCTCCTTTGACTTACCCAAGACAAGCTGGAGTTGGCCATAAAATAGAACTAAATACCTGCAAGGGGGGAAAAAACCCTCAGAATAAAAGGCCCCCAACGCTGAATGCCTCTGAGTGACATGTGAGGTGGGGTCACTTGGACCGCCCTGACCATCCAGGGGCTGCCCACCCTCACTCCAGCCTTCAGGGCTCCAGAGGACTGGGGGCCACCCCAGGGCTCTGGAGCTGCCAGCCCTGTTCTTCATCCACTTTTCGGTCAGTATATGAGCTTCAGAGACCAGTGCCACCTCTCTGTGCCTCACTCTCCCAATCTGTGAAATGGGCAGAGAAATAGCAGCACTTTTCTGCCTGATAATCTTCTTTGCCTGTTCAATGTCCCGATGAAGGTCAAGCATCTAGCACAGCATGAGGGCGAGTCAGGCTTTTCAAGAGGCTGCTGTTGGCATTCTTCCATGACAGGTGGACACCATGGGGAATTTAGTGCTGCCGTAGACTGTGCGCCCCCCAGCCCACAGCCCCTTCATACTCCACAGGGGCTGTAAGCACAACCCAAAGATGGGGGCAGCCTCCCTTCATCCCCCAAAAGCCTGCCCGAGCCCTACACCCACTAGGTCCTTTGCCAGTCATGGCATTTCAGCTCTGGAAGTTCATCTAACCCAGTGGTGTTGAACTTTTTTTGTGATAGGAATTTTTAGCCTCAGATCTGTTTCTTCAAATGCATTCTTACAGAGTAGCCCTTTGGATAAAAAAGAGCACAAGGGCCCAAGTTCTGTCAGCCTGCTCCTCCTCCCCCTGCCTCCATCCACCCCCAGACACCACCATGAACCATCGTGTGTTAATCCCTGCTAGAGTGCAGTAGTAACAACACCTGCCTGAGTTAATAGTGCTCCCGCTGTGTGTCCCGCACTGCCCGAACACAGTTGAAGAACTGGCACATCATCATATTCCCTCACCCATACCCAATTCGTATGGGGTGGATGAGATTCGCAGCGAGGCCTGCTGTGAACCCCTTCTACTGCCCCACGTGAGGCATGGAGAAACTGAGGCCCTGATGGGGGGAGAGAGCAGTGACTTCCTGAGGCCATACCCAAATCTACTGAACCTGGGTCACAACCGGTGTGATCAGGGTGACGTCTAGGCCGGTCATATGTGCTGCAGCCAGAAACTGCCTGTGGGTCCCTGGGTGGGGAGAATTTTCTAGACTAGGATTTATCCAAGTCCTGGACTCAGCCTTTCAGTAGATTTATGTCCAGAGCAGCTGAGCTTTACAGTGTCTGGGACTGAATGCTGCCATTGCTTTTCACCCTGAAACCCAGCTCCAAGGCATGTGAGGGTGGCTCGAATGGAGGGATTATCGTGTCTAACCCTATTGCTTACAGATAGGGAAATTGAGTCCCGGCCTTCCAATGGGCATTCTTGGTCACCATTATTTTATATGTAACACAAGTGACTGCATCCTCCCAACAACCCCAGCAGTCAAGGAAGGGACAGCATTTATTAAGTGCTAACTCTATGCCTATCCTGATTAGCGTTAGTTTCTATTATGGAAGTATGGTTGACATACAATGTTATATTAGTGCTCAACATAGTGACTCTGTATGTTGACAATTCTATATGTTACGTAACTCTCACCACCACAAACGTGGTCATCTTCTGTCACCATACAACTTTACCACAACGTCATTGTCTCTGCTCTCTAGGCTGTGCTTTTCATCTCTGTGACTTCTTTGTTCTAAACTGGAAGGTTTTACATCTTAATCCCCTTCACCCACTGCCACCTCTTTCCCCTGGCAATCCCCAGTTTGTTCTCTGTATTTAGGAGTCTGTTTCTGTTTTCTTGTTTGTTTTGGTTTTTTCCTAGATTCCACATATAAATGAAATCATATGGTATCTGTCTTTCTCTGACTTAGTTCACTTAGCAGAATATCCTCTAGGTCCATCCATGTTGTTGCAAATGGCAAGATGTCATTCCTTTTTATGGCAGAGTAATATTCTTTTATATATATATATATTATATATATACATTCATAAATATATATCATGATATATGATATTATACATGCATACATACACACCACATCTTTATCCATTCATCCATCAGTGGACACTTGGGTTGCTTCCATATCTTGTCTATTGTAAATAATGCTGCAATGAACACATATCTTTTTGAATTAGTATTTTCATTTTCTTTGGGTCAATACCCAGTAGTGGAATTACTGAATTGCATGGTATTTCTATGTTTAAATTTGAGGGACCTTCATGCTGTTTTCCACAGTGGTTGCACCAGTCTACATTCCCACCATCAGGGCACAAGGGTTCCTTTTCCTCCACAACCTCACCAACACTTACTTCTTGTCTTTTTGGTACTAGCCATTCTGACTAGTGTGTAGGGATGTTTTCAACCATCATCTCCTTTGCTCTGCACGGCTGCCCTTCTGGTAGAAGGGGGAACTGAGGGTCTGAGAGGTGACTTGCACCTTCCCAATGCCACAGGAACTCATGATAGGTGCAGCGGTGTGCAGAAGAGGGAGGGGTAATTTATTATTCTAGGGACAGCCACTAAGAAGCTCTTCTCCCCCCACCAAAAACAATGTGGACTCTTCCACACACAATACATGCCTACGGACCTGGGGGGGGGGAGGGTGAATGGATGGATGAGTCTCAGTAGGGCCCTTGAATGGCTCCAGGCCACTGACCCTAGAGAGGAGGGTCTGCTCCCATGCCCCCAATGCCACACCCCCAATTCTTTCCCATTCTTATTCCTCTAGGGGACCCCCCCCCACCCACCTCCATTTCTCCTTTGAAAGTAATTGTTTCTGCTCCCCTCTGTCTCTTGCCTCTCAAAACGAGTTCCGTAATGCATTCCTTCAAGGACAACTCTTGACAGGACTGAGCACTGACGGGCTGTCTTGGCTCCTTTCTAGGGTCAAAGTTTATACTTCGGAAGGGATAGTCTTGAGACAATTGAATCTGAGGGCTTGGAGTGGTCTGGCAGCATGCAGGGTTGGGGCTCAGCCTGTAGCTGGACTTGGGACTCAGTGTGTAACCAGGGGAAGGGCTTAACCAGGACAGTGGGTCATCCAGGGATGAGGTTAGGGCTCAGTCTACAACTAGGAGCAGGGCTCAGTCTTTAACCAGAGTCAAGGCTCAGTTAGGAGCTGGAGTTAATCAGAGCTGAAGACTCAGTCTATAATTTGGGTTAAGATTCAGCTGGGTTAATGTTTGGGATGAGATAAGGATAAAGATCAGGTTTGAGTGTATAGTCATGATCAGAGCTTAGTTCATTCCATGAATCAGGATTAGGGATCAGTTAGCATCAGACCTCCATGTAAAACCAGGATCAGGCATAATTCTATGGCCAGAACTAGGACACAATCTAAGACCCAAAACCCAGTTCTGTCTATGACCAGAGTCAAGACCCATGTTATGACCAGGAAGTGCTCAGCTTGGAACTAAAGTCAGGGCACAGTCTATTTGTAGGGTCAGGGCCCAGGCTGTGATCAGGGTCAGGCTTCAGTCTGTGACCAGCATCAAAAGTAAATCTATGAACAGAACTAGGGCTTGTTGGAGGGAGAAATTCAGACCTTAGGCTGTAGCTAGGATGGGGGTCCAGTCTGGAACCAGGGCCAGAGCCAGAGCTCAATCTCTGACCAGGTTATGAAAAGGATCAGGTCTCAGTTTATGTATGAGGCTATGTTTATAACCAGACTATGACTGGGGTGAGGAGTCCATCTGAGACTATGACCAGGGCTCAGCCTACATCTAAGTGCAGAAGCTCCTCCATGGATTTCTAATGCCATAAAGGAATGAACACAGCTTCCAAAACCACTTAGCTCCCTCCCAAAATTTGGACCCCCCTGGAGCCAACTGAACTTTTCTTCCATTCCCTAAAAACCTAGCTTCTGCCTAGCGGGCTCTGCCCTGGTCCTTCCACACCACCAGGGGAGCTGTCTCAATGCGTCCACCCAGACCCTGTCTCCTCCATCCCTGCCAAGGAGCCTCCTGGCTCCAGGGTTATTAAGGGAGGAATCTGTGGGAAGAAGAGGGTAAACAAAATCTGTCACGCGGGGCCGGGGCAGGCGCCCGATCCTACCGTGGCTTCACCGACTCCGAGGGAAACAGCAGCACTGAGCCAGTGATGTTGACAGGAGACTTAATGAAATCCAGAGGGAGGGGACCTGGCAGGACCCACCTGGAAGGAGGCCCGAGATGGTAATTAAATTAATTCTGGTATATGTCCCAACAAGCGCAGAAGCTAGAGCTGGGGCCAGGGTCCGTTCGCCCAAGGCTCCAGGAGTTTGTCATAATTACAGGGAAAAATAAGTTTCAGAACTTACGTAACTCCACTGCTTGGGCCCCAAGGGTTAGGCCCAAATTGTTTTTCTTTTCCAGGAAATACATATATGACAAAGCTGCACCTGCACTCCGGGGTCACCTCTGTGGGTCACAGGAGATGAAAGAGCCCAGAACGAGAACTTAGTGCTTACCCCCCCTTCTCAGATGAAGCAAAATGAGGCTTGCAAAAGCCTCTTGTCAAAGTTATGTGATCAGGGCATAGGACTAGCATCAAGCCCCAGAACCAGGTTTTGTTGCCCCCAAATCTCTCTACTGTGGAACTGTGGACAACCAGGGGAGGGCAGACCCGTTTTGCCTGAGAGAAAGGGGTAGTTCTGGAAGAGAGAGGAAGGGACGGCTCTGGGAGAGGAAGGGGCGGCTCTGGAAGGAGGCCTTCCTTTAAGGATGAGTTGACCAGGCTGAGAAAAGGAAATGCGTACAAGGCAGAGGAAACAGCATATACAAAGGTGCAGTGGCTGGAAAGAGCACAGCATGATGGGAGGAAGAGGTCACATCAGGCTGAGTGCCGGCTCCAGGGCAGGGTTGGAAGAGGAAGCTGAGGCTGGGCAGGTGGCAAAGACCCCCAGATGCAGGAAGAGCCACAGAAAGTTCTCCCGCCGCTTATCTTATTTAATCTCACAATGGCCCCATGAGCTAGATGCTTTCATTCCCATCTCACAGATGAGTAAACTGAGGCTCAGGTGATTTGAGACATCTGTCCAAAACAACACAGCCAGAAAATGGCACAGCTGGGATTAGAACCCACACCTGTCAGGCTCAAAACTGCTTCCTTAAATGCATTTTTTTCCTGCTTCACCCACCCCCCCGGCCCCATGCTTTCTCAGCTTCCCAGCGCAGCTCAGCCTGGGTATCATGCCATGGAGATGCCCCAGGCCAGGGTGGAGGACCAGCAGGACCTCCAGGAAATGGGGAGGAACAATGAGAGCACCAGCCCAGGAGCAGGACAGCAGCAGGGAGCTGGGGGCTGACCCCAGACCTCTGGGGGCTGTCTGCAGGGTGAGGAAGCGGAGGGGAGGGGTGGTTCTTGAGAAGCCAGTCCCATCCAGGAAGATACATAGGCCAGGCACGGGCTCAGCAGCAGGAGAAGCATCTCTGAATTGGCCCCTCCCGAATCTGCACATTGAGTGCTCAGGGGCCCCCACTTCTCCTGGAAAACGCCATCCATCCCTGGTGGTTGGCAGTGGAGATGCCATTACATGCCACTCCTAGAAGAGGCTAGGCCTGCCCGAGGGGTCCATTTGCTTGCAGGGGGTTTCCCGCTGCAGATGCTTCTAACACCTTGCAAACAGCACCTGAACAGAACCTGAAAAAAAGTCTTTAGCTTGTGGGGACCTCTCTGCAGCGTTCTGTGTCCTCCCTCAGCTGGAGGCAATAGACTCAGTAGCACAGAGATGAGCAGTGACTGACTGGCCATCACACAGCATGGTCAAGGTGGGCCCCCTGGAGAAGGGATGTGACCTGGCTCAACGCCCAAGACGAGGCTGTCTCACTGGGGTCAGAGGGTCCTTGATGTTGTCCTTAATCAGGAATAAGAGTGTTTGTTTTCAGCTGAATATTTCCCCAACCGCAGACGAGACGGGACTGCACATTCCAGATTCCTGGCAGCTTGGGAAACTGTACTGTGGGTCCTGCCTGGTCACTTCTCCTCCTCCTGGTGGCCTTGTGCCCACCCTCAAGGCCTTGGGGTCTGGCTGGCAGCTTGGATGAGAACACGACTTGTGGCACAAGGAGCCGGCAATATCTTACTGTCTCTCCTTTCCTTGTCCTTCCAGACTCCTCTGTTCCCTCCCCTCAGATCTCATCTCCATAAATGCTAACTTGGGCCATTGGTGTTTCACCAGACACAGTAAGAATAAGCATCTCAGGCAGGGAACAGTATGTGTGGCAGCCTAGAGGCAGGACAGTGGTGCAGCCTCCTAGGAGAAGGCGGGTGAGTGCGGTGGCTAAAGCACGGCTCCTGCTCAGCGAGGGGTGGGTGATGGAATGGGGCTGGCTTGCTGAGGGCCCAGAGCACTAAGGACCTGTGTTATCTAACAGCATCAGGGAGCCATAGAAGTTAAGCCGGAGAGTGCCAAGGTCAGAAACATACCCCAAAAAACACCTTTTGGCGGGGGTCAGTGGGGGAGGGTTGCACAGGTGAGTGTGTGGAATCCAGGAAACCAAGGGAGGGAGCCAGAGGGGAGGTCCCAGCCTGAGCTGGGTGCAAGACCCTCCGAAAGATGAAACGGGTGGAGCCATGTCATCAATGGATATGGGGTCGACAGACGTGCATGTTAAGGCCCCCGTTTTACAAAAGAGAAAACTGAGGATCAGAAAACAGTGACTTACCCAAGGTCACTTAGCCAGGGAGTGAGGGAGCACAGTAGACTCCAAACCCCTCACTGCTTCTCTCTCCTATGGCTTCCTTTGCCACCCATGTCTGGGATGTCTGAGGTGATTTGCACCTGCCAAGACCCTGGTCGGAGAGGCACATCTCCTCCCTCCCTTCGCTCCCACTGGCCCTGAAGTGAGCTCTACTCTTCTGTGGGGTTCACTTTGGGAAGTTCAGAAGTCAGCCTTCTTGCTTTGACCCAACTTAAATCTGCCCCTTCCTCTCCAGCACCCTGTCCACCACTCACCTGTACACCTGAGCAATTTCCTCCCCAAGCAATGCCTCCTATCGATCCCATGTCCTCTACCATCTTAGTGACACCAAACTGTGGGATGTCACCAAAATCCACAGTTTTTTGTGGCACCAAAAGTGTGTGCACTTTCACACGGCATGGATGCAGGCCTAGGTCCGCTCCTCATGAGCTCCTATTCATCCCTTGTTACCCAACTGAAAACCACCTCCTCAGAGTTTGCCCTCTCAGACTGCCACAGATGGAATCGGTCTCTTTCTTCCCCAAATCCTAGGGAGGTGGCTTGTTTGCCTGCTCCACCACCAGGGAAGGCCTTGGGGACAGAGCACCTGTCTCACCTCTGCCTCCTCAGCGTCCTGAACAAGGCAAGGTATACAGTAGGTACTCAATAACTGCTTACTGTAGCTGATTAGAGGGAGAGAGAGATGAATGAATGCACAAGTGAGTGAATGAAGGAATGACTCTGTGCTCACACCCCAGGAGCACAGACGGCCAAAAACAGGTTTGCAAGCCAGGTCCAACGTTTTGCTGGCTGGGTGGCCATGTGGCTTTGGCCCCCCGAACCTCAATTTCCTCCGTGTAGAGTGTTGGCAATCATCTTTGCCGTGCAGCCCGAAGAACAAGTCAGCTCACACACTGGTAACAGACCCAGCACAGTGGCGCCTTGAAAACACGCTCCGCGAAGACAGCTGGCCTGTTTGCCTCTGGCACTTACCAGCTGTGTGAGTTTTGACAAATTACTTGACTGCTCTGTGCCTCGGTCTCCCCATTTGCAAAATGGAGACCAGTAGTGCCAACGGCAGTGGGCCATTTGGAGGATCAAAAGAGGAAACACACGTAACATGCTTACAACAGAATGTGGCAAGTGATAAGTGCCAGGTACATGCTTGTTTCATAAACTCGTATGTGAAGCGCCTCACACTTGGTGTGTGTTTGAACCCACCTCTGCCCTGCAGCCCGGGAACCGGAGGGTCTGAGTAGTCATCACAGACACAGCGATGCAGTGAGTCAAGCGCTGCAGGACCCGCTGTTTCTCCAAACAGAAATCCCACACAGGCATCGAGTTAACCGCCCATGTCAACAATACCGGCATTCGCTCCGGAACCTTCCATGGGGGAGGCAAATGCAAAGCAAGTCACGCTGAGAGGGGACTTGAGCTTAATGGGCCTCACCCTCTGAGCCCTGCTCCAGAAGCATCTTTTGAACATGCTTCTTTTAAGTCCCAAATCAAAGTGTCCCCTGTGAGTATGATTATTTTAGTTACTTTTTCTTTTTCTTTTCTTTTCTTTTTTTTTTTTTTTTGTGCTCTAAGTACCAGCTGGTTTGCTCAAATGATGATTTAATCCCTTTAGCTCATGATAAGAATATCATTCCCAATGGAAGGAGAAAGAGGCAGCTGCTCAGAGAGGTTGCCGCATGAGCCCTAGTTCATCCAGCGTGGAAGTGGAGGCGGTGTCTGACTCTGAAGGCAGTGCTCTTCACATCAGTACTCAGCACTGACTGTACTTTGGAATCAACAGGGGTGCTTTGAAAATACTGACTCTGGGGTGCAGCCCAGGCATCAGATTTCAGGAAGCTCCCTGGGAATTCCCCCCAATCACTAGGTTGGCAGGAGAGGTCCAGGGGACAGAGTAGAGGTCCAGGGGAGACACACGGGATGTGTACAATCCCTGCGGCTCTGAACCTTGCCCCCAGCAAGGGTGGCCTGACCATTTGTGCCTTGGTAAGCCAGCTCCCCCAGCCTCCCAGTGACAATTTAATCACTAAAGACCAGACTCCAGCCAGACACAGGCCTGGAGCTTCCAGAAAGCTGCAACTCTGCAAGAATCAGCTAGAAACCAGGAGCCTCTGCTGCCCCCCAGACTGTCGCCTGGACTGGGGGGCTCAGCGTGTCCCCTTGATCTGGCTTCGGTGCCTGCCTCCCCTGATGGTTCAGCTCAGGCCTGGCTTTATGACTTCTCATTCCTTTATTAGCATGGGGTCATTTCTTCAAAGAAAATCTCAGGGATTTGGTTTCCCCAGACTTTGACTCAGTCCCATTCATTTTGACATTCCAGTGAAATATTTCTAAGCCGGTCCTCATTGCTCATCCAGCTTCCTGGAGGCTGGCAGATTCCATAGCCCCTGCAAGAATTTAAGTTCTAATTCTGGTTCTGCTACCTTTGAACTCAGTGGCCTTGGGCTGGTCATTTAACTTCTCTGAGTCTCAGTGTTATTGCCTGTAAAATGGTCACTTACCCCATACTCATACAAAGACTACTGAGGGCGTGCTCGGGGCCTCAGGCGGTTAGATGTCCGACCTTGTCTCAGGTCACGATTTCACAGTTTGTGAGTTCGAGCCCCGCATTGGGCTCTCTGTTGTCAGCACAGAGTAGATTCTCTGGTCTCCCCTCTTTCTTCTCTTCCTTTCCCCTCTCAAAAATAAGTAAACATTAAAAAAAAAAAAAAAAGACTACTGAGATTAGATGAGATAAGAATGTAACATTCTTAGCCAGTGCCTGGCATGCAGGAAGCACTCCATAAAGACAGATTAGT
This sequence comes from Proteles cristata cristata, assembly GCA_017311185.1. Lineage (NCBI taxonomy): Eukaryota > Metazoa > Chordata > Mammalia > Carnivora > Hyaenidae > Proteles > Proteles cristata. The sequence continues at coordinate 220,151 of JAESUZ010003628.1, read as the reverse complement.
AGCCTGATTGTAGTCAGAGAGAGATAGCAAACCCACAGCCCCAAAGCCTCCGTGCCAGGCCTCAGGGATTCATATACTATGTGACCCAAAGTCATGGTCCTGCAGCCAGAGATGGATCCCAAGTGGTCATCCTCTGCGTCAGAGGCTGGCACATGTACTGGTACCCTGCCTGCCTCCCCTCTGCACCGGCCATAATAATGAATACAATGATCTGGAGCCCCGAGAAACCCGCTGGGTGCCTAACACCATCTCCAAGGCTCTGTCGTTCCATCCCCACTGCCACCAACCTAGTTCAGGCCCCCATTGGTGCTCATGTCCTTACTCCCATCCTGCTTCTAGGCTCAGCCCACAGTGGTTTCTCTACCCTGCTGAAGCCACGTAAATCATTTCATTTTATTATTTTTTTAATATTTATTTTTGAGAAAGAGAGATAGAGTGCAAGTGGGGGGGGTGGGGGGGAGAACAGAGAGAAAGGGAGACACAGAATCTGAAACAGGCTCCAGGCTTTGAGCTGTCAGCACAGAGCCCGACAGAGGGCTCCAATTCATGAACCATGACATGATGAACCAAAGTCGGACACTCAACCAACTGAGCCACCCAGGCGCCGCCTACATAAATCATTTTAAAACACTGTGATCATCTGGCTACAATCTTCCTTGGCTCCCTAGTCCTTCCATCTAGAAGTCACGTAGCATCATTCTGTCTTTGTTGCTGGCCCACCCAGACTCAAGGGGAGAGAATACATGGGCCTCACCTCTCCAAGTAAAGAGGGTCAAAGTCACATCCTGAGAAAAGCCTGTACAGTGGGAGCTGGTTACAGCCATTCTCAGAAAACACAAAATGCCCCAGGAAGGGAGGAGGGAGGGGAAGGTAACTGTAACAACTATATAAGCACAGCAGCTGGGGACACTCAGTTCGGGGACAGATGTCCATGACCTTCGCTGTCTAACGTCTCATGCCTCAGTGGCTGATACGGGCCTGACTCGGTCAGGAAAGCTCAGCTCTTAGTCCTGTCTGTAACACACAGGAAACGTGGGAAGATGTCTGTGCTGGAAACATCGGCCACGTAACAGGTTTTGAATTTGAAAGCTCTAAAGCTTAATGGTCTTAAAAATTCCCCTGTGATACTGAAAATGTAAGATGGGCCACAAGTGATTTCAAAGAGGTTTGGGGCAGGAAAGACAGGAAGTTTTCCAACTCGGCACAGCCAGCTAAGGCTCACGTCCTCCAGAGGTTATCAGGAGAAAAGGATCTACCCGGCATCTACCCTTCCAAACACAGAAAGGACCTGGAATGTTCTGGGCAGATGTTCCAATGGGACTGGGTGTGCACACAACCTTACGTGCAGAGGTTACAGAAGGGAATTACAGGGTGGGGGTAGGGACTGCATGGGCAGGGCCAGCCCAGATGCCTCTCTTCTTTTTCACCCTGGGCCTTGCTTCCTCTTTCCTGTCACCATTTGAGCCCAAATAAAGCAGATTTCCAGATTGTGGGGATTCTTCAGATCCCATGGTTTAGTCACTGATCCTTATTTTGGCCGTTTTCTGTGCACAGCCCCGCTCACCTCCAGGCTTTGGTTGGACCGTATGGATATCTCAGGCCTCCAGCATTGACATCTGTCTCCTTGCCCAAGAGAGGAAGTCCGTGCCACATGGTCCATGTCCCCTCACCTCTCTGAGTCACTCCTGGTAGCAACCTCTGAGCTGCTAGTCTCATGGGACAGTTAGGAAACAACAACACAAAAGTGCTTTCTAAAGGAATAGTAATAGACTATGCAGTTCACATTCAATGGTAATAATGCTCCATGCATCATTATTATTAATGTTCCCCGAGAGTGTGGGAAGAGAAAGGATTTTAGGGTCAGAAAGCATGAGTTCTTTTGATTCTGAGTGTGGGCGAAACTTTAGCTGAGCATTTATCGAGCACCGATGGTATTCCAGGCCCCAGGCAATGCTGTGGAGACAATGACACACGATGTGGCCCTTGCACTTGAGGGCTCACAGTCTGATCTGGACTGTTCCAGAAACATGGGGGAAGAGGCTAAGCAAATCTGAAAGATGAAGAAGAATTAGCCAGACAGAGAGGCAGAGTGGGGGGAAGTATTGTCTTCCTGATAGAGGGAACAGCATGTATGAGGGCCCTGGAGTCAGGGAGCACAGAAATTTCTGGAGCATAGAGCCTGAGCCTAGAGGCAGAGCTGGAGGGGGAATAAATAATACAAAAGACAAATAAAGAAAATACACAGCATGTTAACAAATGGTAATTGCAAAAAGAAAAGTAAAGCAGGAAAGGGACTGAGCATGTTGGGGTGGGGGCAGGCACTGGCATTTTATTTTATTTTTATTTTTATTTTAATGTTTTATTTACTTCTAGGAGAGAGGAAGACAGTGTGAACAGGGGAGGGTCAGAGAGAGAGGGAGTCACAGACTGAAACAAGCTCCAGGCTCTGAGCTGGCAGTCAGCACAGAGCCCGACGCGGGGCTCGAACCCACGAACCGTGAGATCATGCCCCAAGCGAAAGTCAGACGCTTAACCGACTAAGCCACCCAGGCGCCCCAGGCACTGGCATTTTAAACAGGGGAAAGGTTTCAATGACAAGAGGCCAAAAAAGTGAGACAGAGTCATGTGTATTTGGGGAAAGAGTATTCCAGGCTGGGGAATAAGTGCAAAGGTCCTGAGGCAAGGGTGTTCCTATACTTCGGAGGAATAGCCAGGAGGCCAGTGCAGCTGGAGCACAGATGAGGGGAGGGGGTCTCAGACGGGGCTCAGACAGAACAGGCTTTGTGGAGCACTGTGAGGACTTCGGCTTTTACCCCATGGGACAAAAGAAGGAACAGAGAAACAGAGGAAGGTGAAGATTGACTCGTTTAGAACAGGACCCCTCTGGGCATAGGAGAGGAGGCTGTAGAGCAAGAGAGAGAGAGCTTACGGTGGCTGGACCAGGTGACAGCAGTGGCTATGGTAAGAAGGGACAGGTTTCTGGATGTGTTGTGAAAGTGAGGTCATTAGAAATTGGAGAGACAGAAGACAAGATGGAGAGGAGAGAGGCAGACCCCTGGCGCGCACCTGTCTGTCCTCCTGGGCTCCTGACAAACATCATTCACTGTGACCCGCTGGCCCTTCTGGCTCCTCCGCACCCCAGAGCTCTAAGCTATAGCTCCCCCTAATCAGAGGTGAACACCCAGTGAGCTTGGAAGGCAGTCTAGGCTCCCATGACAACGGGAACCATTATTCATGAGTACCTACCACGTGTCTAGCACTGGCTAGTTGCTTTTTTTAAAAAGCAATATATTTTTTTAAAAAGTAATGTATAAAAAAGTAATGGCATTAGCTTCCCCATTCACAGATGAGGAAACTGAGGCTCTGTGAGGTCCAGAGACTTACCCAGAACTTCCCTGTTAGCAAGTTTAGAATCAGAATTCAAGTACAGCAGTCATTTCTTCCCAGGGCACCCCCAACTCCCCACGGGAGACCACCTCCCCCCCAGGCTCAAGCCCCACTCCCCGCACCTGGGGCTCCTGGCCCGGCCAGGGCCCTACATTCCAGGCTGGTAGAGGCAGATGTGGGCAAAGCACACCTGGAGGCTGAGAACGCCACCTGCCAACCCTCAGGCCCAACAGGATGGTGTGAAAGGGTGCCTGCTCCAATGTGGGGGGCAAGTTGCTGGCTGGGGGCTGGCCTGGCCCGTCCCAGGGGCTAAGGGCAGAGCGTGGCCAAAGTCGTCAGTTTCTTCCCTTCTCTGACACATGTAGCAGTTCAGAGCCAAGGGTTATTAAGGAAAAGTATAACTCAGGACATGACATCGTCTGTGCCTAGAGACGGGGCTGGCCCCTGTCACCTGGGCCACACACCCCCTACTGGGCCATCTTCCATGTAATTAGAGGGCTGATGTGTCCGTGGTCTGTCCATCCTGAGGGACTGGGCTGTGTCTAAGAGCCTGGTATGACTTAGGAGGCTCACGATGCCACAGGGGGCTCCAGACCTGAGCTAGGACACCGCTCTGTCACTTACCTGTTGTGGGGCCTTGGGCCAGTCACTTTACCTCTCTGGGCCTCTTTCCATGTAAGAAGGAAATAGTATCTACCGTATAAGGTCTTTGCGGGTGTTGTGAATAGTAATATACATAAAACATTTAGGACATTATTGTTGTTGTTGTTGTTGTTTTTGTTATTCATCCCTGAGACTTGAGCAGGTACCCGGTTGATCTGTGGAGAAACAGTGCAGCCAGCCTCCTTGAGGTGGTACTGGGGTGGGAGTCATGAAGAAGGAAAGGGAAGGAGGGAGCCGGGGTCACCCCCTTGTCGTGTGACCTTGGAAAGTCTAGTGCCCTCTCTGGACCTCCATCACTCTCTAGTAAGTGTGCCCGACATGTATTGACAACACTCTCCTTTGGCAACTCTGTGATGAGACTTTTTTGGCCCCTGTTGTGGGCCCAGCCCAGGGCCAGGTGCTTGCTGAGGCCTTGCTATCAGAGTCAGAGGGGGCTTGGGGTCCCTCCCCGTCCCTTGGAAGGGTGCTTGTTTTCTAGGGAGGGGACTGGTCTTGTTGCTGGGTTTCTTCCCCTGTGCACGTCCTTCCCACCTCCGTTCATCTATAAGGTCCAGGGGGGACCACACTCTCTCAGTGCTCTGCCAAGTAGAGCACCATCATGAGATGGCCAAGCATGGGGTCTGCCTCCCTACCAGACAGGTATACTGGCAGGTGGGGGCCCTGCGTCACCTGTTGCTGTGTCCTTGGGCACTTGGTCCTGGCCACAGCAGGCTGGGGGAGTCCTTGACGAATGATGGAGGAATGACTGGAGGCCACCTGAGGCTCCAGCCTCAGAAGGAAGGGACGTTTGATGCTGTCTGCCTGTCAGAATGGGGCTGCACTGAGAAATGGGCAGAGAATGAGGAGCCACGTGGATTTGGGTGTAAATCCTGGCTCTGCTCTGTGCCATCTGAGCAGACTCCCTCACTCTGAGCCTCAGTTTCCTTATCTGCCCAAAGTGGCCAGTTCTCACTGCCTCTCAGGTGGGCCCACGTGGAAAGCTGGTACACCAACGTGCTTGGAGACAGCATGGGTATGGTACTGAAGGGTCCGTGCTGGGTGACTTTCCATGTGTGTGTCCCCGCCTGGTCGCGGGCCCCCCCCAGAACCCACCCTGCCTCACTGGCTTCTTGCAGTAGGAGCACCTCTGCCTCGCACACCCAGGGCTCGACTCCCGAGTCGAGCAAGGAGTGGTGGCCCTGTGGGGGGCGGTGGCAAGGGCAGCTACTGACGGTGCATCTGCTCACAAGAGTCTACGCAGAAATCCGGGCAGGCTGGGCAATCTACAGGCAGTGACCAAATCCTCGGAGCCTCCATCATCTGTTAAGTGGGGATGCTCAGCATCATCTCAAAGATGAGAAGAGTTGTAGACACAGAGCCCAGACTGGCTCTAAGGACAAGAGACTCGCCTGGGAGAGAAGGTTCCCCTCTGCTAATGCCATCAGCCCCCTGGGGACATGGAGCGGGACGAGGGGTCCCTGTGCCTCCCTGGCCACTTGGTACTCTGTCTTTTTAGCAAACCAGACGCAGGTCTCTGGATATGAACCCTCCCAGGTCACAGCATCTAGAGAAAATTATGAGGCCACGTGCTGTCTTTCGTTATATTTGTCCTTCTAGTACCTTCTGTTTACAACAGCCATTTCTCAGACGTGACGTGGCCATTTCTTTTTAAATATGCTGACCTCAGCAATCGTGTCAAGTGGCAGCGAGGTGTCCCAGAGACTCCAGGGCCAGGTGGTCCCGGTTCCCACCCCAGCTCTGTGTCCCCGTTGCTGGGAACCTTCAGGTAGTTCTTGCCTCTGTCTCCTCACCTGTACGGATGAGGAGAGCACTGGGACCCCCACCTGGCCTGAGGGCTGTGATGGGTGTCAAACACAAAGCACTTAGAGCTGGGCCCAGGGCACAGCCGGAGCAGACTTTGTGCAGAGGGAGTCGGGCCGAGCAAGCATGTTGGACAGACCCGGTGACTTGCAGAAATTACGGCCTGGGAAATGCTGGCCCAGACCGCCTGCCCTGACTGTCCCAGGAGAGCCTGCTGCTACCTGCCGCCCGGGTAAGCCCCCTGGCAGCAGCAGCGCCTTTAATCTCCAGGCTGGTAAACATGCGATCGGGTTTCCCAGGCTTTGTCCTGCTACTTGGAGCAGTTCTCAGGCCCGGCACCCTCCTCTCACCACCCTTCCCATCGCCCTGACTCCAAAAGCCCCAGATTCCCTCTGCCCCTGAGCCACGCCTCAGTCTCTTCATCTGCAAAATGGGTGATGACACTTAAGCCTCACCCGTGCAATGGGCAGAACACTGTTCTCGCCTCCTAAGCCAGGATGAGATGCAGAGCTGAATGTCGTTGCTCACTGGCTGGCTCAACCCAGGCGCTTAAGCGGTGCCCTGTGCCCCCCACCACCCACTCTCACCTCTCAGCCCCATCCTGAGCTGGGAGTGTCATCCTGATGTCCTTCCATTCTTTTCCATGCATCTTCCCTTCCACTCTGAGCATCCCACAGTGTGGGAACCCCAGGCATGGCCTGCCGCCTGGCCGGTGGGCTGGGCAGACAGACCACTCAGACCTCGGGGACCAGCTTCATAGGCTTGGGAAGGGCACTCAGCTCCCCGTGCCCGTCTCTGCATCTATAAAACGGGCACGTTAACAGTTGCTTCCTCGGGAGGTCATCACAGTGACTTTGCTAGCTCAGCCTGCCGCAGCTGCGTTCGCTGGCATCCTAATCGGTGTGAGTGGAAACAAGGAGGGAGGCCTGCCTCCCGTGGGGTGGTTTTCGGTACTGTCTTTGCCCTTAGCACATATGGGAAAACTCACCCAATCGCACACTCTCCACACATGGCCACCTTGGCAGGCTGGCTGGTGCCTCTCACCCACCCATCGCCACGGCCCCCACCTGTGGCCCCGGCTTCCAGACCCCACGTGTGGCCAGCTCCTTCCCTGCTCGAAGCCTCTCATGGCACCTCACTGTCCTCACCTCCTCCCAGCCATTCTTCTGCCTCCACCGGTGCCCTAGCCAGCCCTCCTGACGTATGATTCCCCAGAGAGGCCGCGTGCTTTCCCAGCTGGGCCTCCAGCCCAGAGGGCTCTTGGGCCAGCCCTGTCCTGTCACCTGCTGAAATCTCACTCATAGTTCAAGGCCTCAGGCTTGCCACCTTCCTGGACAGAGCTTGGGGCCCCGGGTCAGCCAGGCCTGCGCCTGAATCAAGCCTTCACCTTGGATCTGTTGCTCCATCCTGGTTAAGTTCCCTTTCTTCCTAAAGCCTCGGTTTCTCTGACTGGAAAGTGGGATTATGCTGGAGACTCAGAATAACACAATTTATCAAGTGGTTCTGGTGCTTCAGGCACCTAGCCAAATATTTCACCAGCACAATTTCATTTTCTCTTTCCAACTGCACTGTGGCATAGATAACGACTAACATTTATGAGCAATGACTCTACTAAGCTGTTCCCAGCAATATATATATATTCATTCATTTAATCTGCAAAACGATGCCAGAGTCTCTCTGTTTTACATGTGAGGAAACTAAGGCACGGGATGGTGAGGTGACCAATGGAGCCAGGCAGTCTTGCTCCAGACTTAACGCTTTAGTGATGTGGTATCTCAATATACCCATGTCAGATGAGGAAACAGACCTAGAGAGGGAAAGTGAGTTGTCCAAGTCAAAACAGCAGAACTGAGTCTGAGGTTGGGTCATTCCAAAACCCACACTCACTGCCCTGTTCTGTGCCTGGCACAAAGCCGGGTACACAGGAGCACCTCTCCAGAAAGGATTGAGTGGGACTGCCACTGACTAAGGGACTGTTGCTCTCCCTAGGAATCTGCACGGTCCTCTTTGGGACTCCTGGATCTTTCTGCCTGAGGAGGAAGTGAGATATGAACAAAGGTACCTCTCCTACCCACCTGGGGGCTCCTTGATGATAAGGGCTTTGACTCATTCATCCCTCCACCTAGCCGCCCATTCATCCTTCCACCCAGCCACACACACTCCCACTCATCCATCCACACCTACTCACCCCTCCATCCATCCACACCACCACCTACTCATCCATCCATTCATCTACCACCCATCTATCCACCTATCTATACAACCATCCACCAGTCCATCCATTCATCCATCCATCCATCCATCCATCCATCCACCCACCCACCCATCCATCCATCCATCCACCCATCCATCCATCTATCCACCTATTTACCCATGCATCCATCTATCCATCCACGCATCCATCCACCTACCCATCACTCTACTTTCCATCCATCTGCCCCTCTATCCACCCATTTTCCCACTCTCCCTCCCTCTTCCTTCCTTCTCTCTTTCTTACTTTCCTCCCTTTAATCCTGCATCCATCCATCCATCCATCCATCCATCCATCCCATCCATCTTCCATCAATCCAGCCAGTCAGCCAACATCTCTTCTGTGCCAGACCCTGTGCTGGGCTGTGCTGAGGGCTTGGTCAGTTGTCCCTGGTCCCTAACATTTAAGATTCACCCCCCAGTAAGAGAGACCAATTTGTAATTTAGTGGCACATAATGTGACAAATGCTATGCAACTGAGGCAGCATGAAGACCAGAGAAGGTGGAGGATTCTACCTCAGAGTCAAGGAAGGAGGTGCCTTTTGAAGGACATCTGTATTGGTCAGGGCTCTGCAAAGAAAGAGAACCAATAGAAAGTATATATGAAAGAGATTTATTTTAAATTTAAATTTAAATTTAAAAAAATTTAAATATTTTAAATAAATGTATGATTATAGAAGCTGAAAAGTCCAAAATCTGCAGAGCGGGGCAACAGTTTGAAGGCACAGTAACAGCTGATATTGCAGTTTAAGTTGGTCTGAAAACCAACTGCTCAGAGGAGGTCAGTTTTTGTGTTCTATTCAGGCCTTCACCTGATTAAATGAGGCCCACCCACATTTGGAGGACAATCTGCTTTACTCAAAGCCCACCTTTTGAAATATTAATCTCATCCCCAGACCCCCTCACAGAAATATCTAGAATAATGTTTGGCCATATTTTGGGGCAGTATGACCCAGCCAAGCTGACACAGAAAATTAACTATGACAGCATCTTACACAAGAAAAGGAACAGGGGCTTAGAACATTCAAGGCAGTAGAAACAACCTTTTCATTGGTCCAGAGGCGGGATGTGGCTGTGGACCAATGAGCAATCTACTAAGGACAGAGCATGTGGGCAGGAAGGGGGGCAGAGAGGCATGAGTAGGTGACTCTGTCTGACACACAGCAGGGAATATTTGCCGAATTCTAGCTGCTCAGACAGATGTGGTGGAGCTGTGCGGGTTCACAGCTGACGGTGCCCGTCCGTTGCCCTCCCCCCACCTCGAGGGCGATGCCAGGTCCGAGCCGGATGTGGCGGGCAGGGAAGAGGGCCTGGCAGGCCACTGTGCTCCAGCTGCTCCATCCAGCTGCCCCTGCGTTAGGACCCCTGTCCCTGCCAACAGGGAGGGGCAGGCCTGGCTGTGTTTCCTTGTGATCACCACCCCCTCACTCTGATCCTTCCCACCTGCACCCTTATGTCTCTGTTTGCCTTCGCTGCTATCTGCACTTTTGTCTCCAGCTGTATCTGCTTCTCCCACACCACCACCTCTCTTGCTATTTTGTTCTCTCTCTACTTGTGTGCTACCTGCTGTCTGTGTGGGTCTCTCACCAACTCTCAATGAGGCACGTCTCAATGGCTCTGCACCCAGGCATTCAAGCATCCCCAAACAGAGACTATCTCTGGAAGTATCCCAGAGACCACCTTGCCCACCAGCTGGGATAATCGAGGCCTTTTAGTCTTGCCCAACATCAGTCAGCAGGTAAAAGGGGGTAAGATGTGCCTTCCACCTTCACTGACTCAAAAGTGAGCCACCTCAGGTCACCATCTTGAGGTTGTGGGTTCAAGCCCTGGGTCGGGCTCTGCTCTGACAGTGTGGAGTCTGCTTGGAATTCTCCATCTCCCTCTCTCTCTGCTGCTCCCCTGGTCTCTCTCTCTCAAAAATGAGTAAACTTTAAAAAAAAAATCTTAAAAAAAAAAAAAAGTGGGCCATCCATGGGGCTTCAGGGTCTGGGACCCTTTTTCTCTTTGTCTGCAATTCCTAGGACAGCTAAGCCCTCAAAATAGCAGCAGAACCTCAAAGCAGCAGTTACACCCACCTCGGGGGGGGAAGGGGTGGGAGGGACAGTTGCTAAGGGCAGAGGACACTGCTTGCTGAAGAAAAAGTCCCAGTGCCTCAGAAGTTTCAGGGCAGCTGAATGTCACTGGACATCCAGGAAGAGGGGGCTGGGGAGGCCGATGGCGCAAGTGTGCCTCCGTTTCTCCACCTGTCTCTCTCCACCTCTATGATGCCTCCAGTCCTCGGAGGCTGGGGGCCTCATTTGGGGATTTCCACAGGTCCAGGTCCCTCCCTGGCCTGCACACCCTCGCAGCCAGCCCGCATTTCCTGCTCTTCAGCCTCTCTGGGAACATGGCCTTGGGCAAGTCAAGCCCCCACTGTAAAAATGGGGCTAAGCATCCTCCTCTGGGGCAGGGCTCTGGTGACAACCAGGTGTCAAGTTCCTGGCATTCATCTCCCTGTGCCTCACTTTTCCCACCTATCGAATAGGGATAATAGCACCTGCTTCTCAGAGCTACTGTGAAAGATGAATTCGTTCATTTTTAAGTGCCTAGGATGGTGCCTGGCTCAGAGTGGGTACCGTGATCCCCTCCTCCTCTCGCTTGCTAGTGGGGTTATGACTGCCACTGCAAGAAGTGGCTTAAGCCTCTTGTTTCTCTGAAAAGAAGCCAAATCTATTGCATTCACTCTGGAGAAAGAGCTTAAGGAATTCTGGCCCGCTGATGCTGTGATGTTGCTAACAACTCCATCCAAAGGGCGTAGGGTCTAGACCCTCACCCACCACTGCTGGGGGGTCACAGGCAAGTCCTGTGCCTCAGTTTCCCTAATGGGAAGTAATTTTACCCCAAAACCCTTCCAGCTCTGACATGATTCAAATCTGGAAAATTTTGGCAAAAATCTCAGCCCAGCTATTTAGCGTGAAGTGCCCCAAGGAAGAAAGAAGTAGCCTGAGCTCCTGGTGGGGGACACAGGGGCCCAGATGCCAGGACTCTTCCCAAGTGACCTCCGTGCTGGCACGGAGGGACACCCAACTGGCAGGACTCCTCACCTTTGTGTTCTTGGTTGGATCAACCTCTCATTGGTCCCTCTCCAGGCCCTCAAATCTAACTCTTTTGCAGGCACCCCCTAGGCTCGGCTCAAATGCCTCTTCTTCCATGAAGTCTTCCGGGCTCTGCACCCCAATGGCTGTCATCGCATCTCCTTGTCCCTCCCGCCTTCCTCTCTCTCTGGTTCTCTTTCTCATTCCCTCCCTCTCTGTTCTCTGGCTCCTTCTCTTTGCTGCTCCCTCAGGCACTTACAGCCATGCTAACCTCGGCACCCAGCCTTCCTGACCCTCCCTTCACTGGCTTTCAGCATTTGCCCTGAAGTCATGCATGTGAGCACCTCCCACCCCCCATCCTGACGAAGGGCTGAGACCCACTCACCTCTTCTTCCCAGCCCCTATGCAGCCCCTGCCTCCTCTGTCATTCCATCAGATCCCACATCAGGGCTTGCCCAGGGCACATGGCATGCCCAGAGGTCACACAGCCTGAGAGTGGCAGTGCCAAGATCAGACCCAGGCTGTCTGACCCAATTTCCAAGCTCCTGAATCAACTTGCCCTATCTCCCTCCAGGGTGGAGCCCTGTTCAGCCACAATCAACTCACCAGGGGGCCTTCTGAAGCGGGGGCGTCGGACATGGGAGGCAGAAAAGATGGAGGCTGAAAGAGTTAAACCAACAGGGGTGGGGATGGAAAGGGCCAACGGGGCCCTGGGTGCTTGGCGACACCCAGAGATTTCCCAGCAAGGGCCCGCCTGAGCCCTGAGCTGTCTCTGAGGGTGACCTGAATTGGCTCTTCCTGCCAGGTTCACGTTTGTGTCAAGCCAGTGCCTCGTGCCTGAGTGAAGACGTGAGGGTGGGCAGGCTCCCCTGGCAGCAGTCGCCCCTGGCAGGATGGGCGGGGCCCTGTGCCAGGTGCCAAGGGTTGATGGTCTCTGGTGGGTAGGCAGACAGGGGCAGCTGTGGAAACTCTGACAGACGCCAGTGCCCTGGGGGGGTCGGTGAGAAGGGGAGAGTGAAGGGGACAAGAGGACGGGGGTTTTCCTCTGGCCCCCGTCCTTGGGGTGACGTGCCTGCATGTCTGGGCCATGAGCTGACTGACTGATTGTGTCCACAGCCACATCCTAGAGCCTGCCTAGCAGGGGGCGGTGCCAGCAGCCAGCAGCTCCGGGCTCCGGGATGCTCACTAGTGGCCCTTGCAGGCTCGCTTTGGAGGCAGTGCTCTGCTCAGGTCAGGGAGGGGAGACAGGACTTGCCTCCCTGTAGCCTGGTGAGGGTCTGGGCATCTCCCGAAGCCCATTCCACAGAATCACGGAGAGGGCAGTGCGGTCCATGCCCATCTGCAACTAGATAGACCACACCTACCACAGCAGTGTCCTCTGCTCCATCCCGATTCCTAGTCTCCATCCCTGTCGGATTCTCAGTGCTCTTAATGCTTGGCCATGACACATGTCCAGCGCACGCTTGCTGATTGAATGAATGAATGAATGAATGAATCTGAGCAAAATAGCAATTAGTAGAACCATGATATTGTTAAATTTCAGATGTTCCTGAACAACACTCAAGCCTGTCTCTGAGCAGGTACGACAGTTATGCCCAAGTCACAGATGAGGAAACTGAGGCCTAGAGTCGAGTCTGGCTCTCTTATTCAGCATCCCTGGCAGGAGGTGCCTAATGGAGGACAGTCTACCCTGGGATTTGTATGTACCTCCTGTGCAGTGGACAGAGGCTCCAGACAGATTTGGGCTGGGGCGGTCTGTCCCCACTGCACCTTCCCAATCAATGCCATTTCAAGGCCCTTCTCCCGCCTCCCCACCCCCACCGGGGAGGTGACATAGCCCTAGGTCTAGCCCAGCTGCATTGTCTCTTCCCCTTTTTGTTCACAAAACCAAAGATAAAGGAGTATGTGAGCCACCTTATTCAGTGTTCAATAGGGTTTTTTCCCGCCACTTAGAAGCTGGCTAATCCCAGATAAACTCTTTACCCTCTGGGAGCCTGCTTTCCCGTCTATAATATGGGAACCAAAATCATACCCACCTGGACCAGTGGGAGTAAAATCAGGAACAAAGGGCAGGAGCCTTTCCAGGGAGTACTACAGAGCAGTGAAAAATATACGAGCATGAGTTACATGTACTGACTCAGTGAATACTGCACAGGGAGAAAAGGCAAGTTCAAGAGGAGCTCTTGGTGTTGAACTTATCTGAGACACAGTTGTGTTAAAATATAACATTTACGAACATCATCTGTCTAATCTGCATCGTCCAGGTCAGTGATAAAGGTGGACAGGACAGGTTTGGTGGCAAAGGAGGGGCAGATTCGACTGGTATTTTGAAAGTATATTTTGCCAGGTCCTGCTTTGGGGTTGGATCTGTATTTGGGGCAACTGATGTGACCTCACGGAGCTCAGGCTCCTTGTCTGTGAAAGGGGGAACATCTGTGCATGAAGTGCTGGGTGGGGCAGTAATGTCTAGCACAATACTTGGCTCCCTCGGACACTCTTTCAGAGATGGATGGCGTAACTACTAGCATGGGGGCGGAGGTGGAAGGGGGAGAAGCAGCATGGGGGCTCCAGGACTTTGTCCCTAAGCTAGGGCAGCCCCCCACAGGCCCACCAGCAGTTCAGGGCCTCTGCCGTCCCCACCCCCAGCCACCGCCCCGGGGCAGGAGATCAGGCCCGGAGACACTTTGCTTCACGGCAATCCCTACAAATCCCTCCCCACGCGGCTCATGGGCCCCACTAATCGGTCATATGGTTGACCCGGAGCACAGAGGCTGAGCCACACAACTCAGTGCCGCCTTTCTCCCACTGTTGTGAAGCCCTAGGCTGGCATGGAGCCCCCCACCCCCCCAACCAGTGGGAAAGAGAAGCCAGCTCCTGCAGCCCAGAGCATTCCAGAGGGCAGACAGGGCTAGAGCACCAGCATCTGTGTGCGCTCCCAGCACCCACTTATAAAAGCCTGGGGTTAGGCTTGGCTCTAGAGCGTGGCCGGTCCGTCCAGCTGTGAGACTCTCCTCTCATCCATCAAATGGGGCTATGACAGTGCCCACCACAATCGGATGATGACTGTACATTGCTTGGCTGAAGTGGAGATAGCATTATTGTTAGTATCCATCTCAATGTTATCTCCAGGCCCTGTTCCTGACACAGGACTGTAGTTTAAGCACCAGAAGGTCTGTTTCATCCACTGCTGAATCCCAGTGGCCAGCACAGGCCATGACAATACAGAGTGTGATTAATTGCTTTGTGTCACATAAACGTTGAGCTCTCAGGAGGTCCCTGTCATGGGCCTGAGCCCCATATCTGATTTGACCTCTCGGTGACACTATCCCCCATCTTCTTGTTCCCCTGGACATCCAAACTTCTCAAATGCTGCCTCCTCCTGGGCTTCCCTGATTGCTTCCAGGCCCAGGAGCTTTCTCTCTCCTTCTAGGTGCTGCTGCTGTTTGCCCCAGGGCTCCTGGCATATCCAGCCACATAGTTGAGGCTCTGGGTGGAGTGTGATGCCCTTGCTAAAGACAGTCCAGCAGGTTCAGTGGCTTTGTTTGTCCCTGTGTGGCCCACAGGGCTCTGCTCCACTAACGAATCCACTGAACGGATGGATGGAGTTCTTCCTCTGCTTAACTGCGGCCAGGCCCACTGACTTCCTGCCTGCAGGCCTGAGGTCAGGCATGGAGTCTGGCACAGAGGATGACCTGAGCTCAGGCAAGCAGACTATAAGGCTGGTGCTATGCCTCCCTGCTTACTGCCCATGCGCCTCCCAGTGGGGTCCAGTGATTCTTTCCTCTGGGTAGGCTCACCCTTGCAGGGTCCCTTCCCCCCCTCCTCCACCAAATATGGCCAACCTGCATAACCCATAGGATATTGCAGAAAGGACGGTGTGTGACTTCTGAGGTTAAGTCATAGGGTATTGCAACTTCCGCCCTCCTCTAGGACCACTTCCTCTGGGGGAAGGCAGCCACCACTGGCCAGAAACCTGTGCAGAGGAACCAAGGCCTCCCACCAACAGCCAGCACCTGCCAGCCCTATGAGTGGGCGACCTTGAGATCAGAGCCTCCAGCCACAGTCAGGCTTTCTCACAACGGTAAGTCAGCTGACCCCTTGGCAGTGACCTCATAAGAGACCATTGCTCTCTCTGCAAGCCAGAGGTACCCAGCTAAGCCACTCTGGAATTCCCAGCCCACAGAAAACATGAGACATAACCAACGTTGATTGTTTTTTGGGGCGATTTGTAATGCAGTGATGGACAATGGATGCAGGCAACCTAGGCTCCTGCCGTATTCCTTGGGGCAAGCAGAATTTCAGACGGGAGCCGCCCCAGGTGCTGGGGGACAGTCTGCCAGGTGCAGGGACCTGATCCTCACACCTGGGCACCTGCCTCGGGGATGAAGAGAGAGCTCTCTGACCTAGGCTCCAAGCTGGGAACTTTCTGTCCTTGGGAGGCAGACCTGACTGTCCTCAACACTGTCACTCTGGGCCTTTGTGAGTGGTGCTCCCTGAAGGCAGAAGGGCATCCTTGGTGATTCATGATGCTCAGGGAGGAAGGCGGAGCATGTTATTAACCAGAAACTGCTGCAAGGGCTGCTGGGAAACCAGGTCAGGGTCTTATTCTGTTTTTGTTGTTGTTGTTGTTGTTGTTGTTTTTATTGCAGCATCAAACCCCAAAACTCACAGGATCCCTGAATTCAGGCACACCCAGGGGAGACAGAGACATTCTCTCTGCCAGATCCCAAGCTGGGCACACAGAGGTGAGCCAGCCATGGCCTCTGCCTTCTCGAAACTCAGCGCAGGCAATGACCCTTGATCAAGCACCTCCACACATAGGTGCTGAGGCTCAAATCCAAATCAAACCTACTCAGAGTCCGCTTGTCACCACCTCCACTGCTGCCATGCCGTCACTCGCCTGGACTGTAACCTCCTCAATGGCCTCCCTGATTCTGCCCATGACCCCCTGTGGTCTGTTCTCCAAACGGAACTCAAAGTGGTCTTGACAAAAGGTCAATCAGGTCCCATCACTCCCCTGCTCAAACTCCTTCACTGACCCTGACATAAAAGCTAAAACTTACCTTAGGAGTGGAAAGATCTGAGGTTACCCCCTGACTGATCAGAAATCACTAACAGAAAGACCACCTGACACTTCGGGCCTTTTTGTAAGATGTGTTAGGAGGAGCACACACAGCCCCACCCGTGAAGTCTTGACTTGGCTTCTCCAGGGCATTTCAGTTCATATAAAATCAGAGGACAGAGGGACAGGTTAAGCCGGGCCACAGGGAAATCAGCAGACATCACAACTGTCCCAGACTCTTCACGCGAGTCAATGTCTTATTCATTACTGCCAGCGCACTCCAAATAGCCCTTGACGAGACAACAGAAAAGTGTGGTTCATTCACAGCAACACGATGACTCTCTCAGATGTCATGCTCAGGAAAAGCCTTACCCAAAGCACCTGCTGTATGGGACTATCTATAGGAAGTTCTAAGACACCCTAAGCCAATCTGGAATGATAACTGTTAGAATTGTTCTTGCCTCAGGCGGGGGTGGGGACTGCCTGGAAAAAGCTCATGGGAAACTTCTGGGAGGATGGAAATATTTTATATCTTGATGGAATATTCTACATCTTGATCTGGGTGGTGATTATCTATGTGCAAACTCACCAAGCTGCAGACTTAGGACTCATTCACTGGATGGATGACATACCTCCATTTAATAAAGTAACCAAATGAATAAAATTGTAAAAAGTCAGTGTCAGGGGAAACAGGTGAGAGACTGCTCTAGTTTAAAAGAACTTGACATAGCCATCAAGTATAGCACATAAACTTTCATTAGATCCCAGCTCCAGGAAAGGAGAGGAAGGAAGGAAGACCCAGCTATGTAACACATTTGTGGGACAACTGGAATGTAAATTAAGTGTCAGAGAACTATTTTAATTTTCTCTGGTTATCACTGTCATGTGCCTAGGTAGAGGGACATCCTTGCTCTTAGGAGTTAGGAGTCGTGAAGTTTTCAATGTACCATCAAACACTATCAGCCAAACAAAAACAAAAACAAAACACACATATGTATCTAAAAATAAGGCAAAAATGCCAAAATATTCACAGTGGCTGAACCCAGATGGAAAACATGAGTGTTCTTTCTATATTCTTTCCAATTGTTCCATGTTTTAGGACATTTTTATAATAAAAAGCTGGGGGTACAATGAATAGAATCTCAAGTTCTATGAGGTTCTAAGTCATCCAGCCCCTGCCACTCTGACCTCATCTTCTGTACACACCTCCTCTCCCCGCACGCGTGTGCATGCACACACCACATCCTCCCTGGTACTGGAGCACACCCAGCTCCTTCCTGCCTGGGGCCATGGCACTTGCTGTTCCCTCCACCTGGAGCAGCCTCTCCCTAGATTGCCACATGGCTGGCTCTTGTCATGCAAGTCTCAGCTCTGGCCCTAGGGGACTTGGTAGCTCAGTGCTGACCCAGGGGACCACAGCACTTTCTGACTTTCCACAAAGCCATCCTCAGCATGTCAGCGACACCTCCCCTTGTGGACACTGATGGTGGACAGGACATCAGGTGCCCTTGGCAATGAGGTGTCCCTTTCTTTTCTCCAGGAGGAGAAACCTTCTGTTAAAACCCCTAGCAGAATTTTTCTTATGTCTCCTTGGTCACATGGCCACTTCCGACCTGTCACTGGCTATGGGAATGGGGTGGCTGAACTGAGCATCCCACTCAAGGTGGACCAACCCAGGAGACATGTTACTCCTTCCTGAAGTCAGAGTTCTCTTGGCCAGGACGAAGGGGATGCCTATTGGGGAGACAGTGTCACGGGAATCCTTGTACGTTTTTGGAACTGGGAGATAATATGATTCCTTATCTCTTTGTACCTTCTTTTAAGCCTTCCCAGGGGCTTGGGGAGCAGCTGGTGATCTCAAAGGGGACCCATTTCACAGATGGGCAAATGGAGGATAAGGGAGGCAGGACTTACCTAGCCCTGGCTGGACCAATCCCAGATTCTCTGTAAATGGAAAGACTACAAGGACTTCACGGGCAAAATGTCATGGAGGTGCAGGAGGGGAGAGTGTCCATCATACCGGGAAATAGAGCCAGACTTCAAGGACAGTGTAGCACTCGGTGATGCCTGGAGTGCAAGGGATTTCAACAGAGGCTGGACAGCATGTCAGGGGGAGGGAGGCAAGTGAGCAAGGGCAAGGAAGCGTGGGGTACACCACATATCGGGGCAGTGAGAATGGAGGAGGGCAGCAGAAAAGGAGGATACGGTCAGAGTTCAAGGCCACCTGGAGTGTCCAAGGAGGGCCTGCTGGCAGCCAGGAGCCCCTGAAGGTCCTGGTGGGCAGGAGTACTGCAGAGTGAGCTGAGAGAGAGCTACACGGGCGAGATGGGGACCAGGACCATGGAGCAGGCTGGCGCAGTGGCAGGGAGCTGCAGAGAAGACCCAGAGGCAGCTCAGGGGCCCAGGGGCTGACAGGGCCATTTCTTTGGCGGAGAAAACCTCTACTTCCTGGGTGATTGGGCCTTCCCTGTGAGATAGCAGTAGCAATGCCACCTCATGAGAGTCTTGTAAGGACTAAATTTCTTAGCACAGCACCTGTCCCTCAGGGGTCCTCCCCTCCCCTCCCGCCTTCTGGGGCACAGCCATTTGCTGCCTGTGTCAGCCCACTTCCTACGTCGCAGCCCTGTGCTGAGGACCACACTGAATTCCTGCAGCCACTTGAGGGGACCACATGGTGAAAGGCCCTGTCCCTGGCACACAGCTGAGGAAGGGTCTGGCCCTGGTGTCCTGGAGATTGGGGGCCTGTGCACGGGCTGTTGTGTGGCCAGCCCAGCTCTAGGGCTCCCAGGACCCGCAGTGGCCTGCGTCAGATGACGCCATCATGTGTCTGGCCCATTCCCAAGCTGCCTCCTGCACCCCCCCCATCTCTGCCTCTGCCCCGGCACAGCTTCATCTCCCAGACCCCGGCTTCCCTCTAACCCCTTCATCCCCCAGCCTTCCCCGCCCCCCCCTCCCCCCCCCCACTGCTGGCTTGGCCTCCTGGAGGCCAATGCTAGGTGCCTGCAGCCAACTCCCTGGGGCAGAGCTGAGAGGCGGGCCTGGTTTTGTCTCAAGGAAACCCCACAGCCTAGAAGAGGCACTGAGAGTTCTCCTGAGGGGAACTGGGAAGGTCCGTGGTGACAGGAGATCAGCTGGAAAGAAAGCATTAGGGACCCTGAGGGTGGGGCTGAGGGGTCTCATCCCTTCGGAGACAATAGGGAGCCACCAAAGATTCTGTAGGGAGAGTGACCTGTGAGTCAGCTTTTCCCCAGGGACCCAGGTGGTGGCAGAGCCGGTGAGGAGGGCTCTGTTAGGGGTGAGGCAGAGAGGCAGAGCCACAGTCAGGGGCAGGGTCATTGGCTCCCCATTAGCTAAGAGTCCCCTAGGCTGCCAGGGGGCAGGAGTGGCTCAGGGCTGACCAGGTGGGACACTGAAGCCCCAGTGAGGAGCAGGAAGAGGCTGTGAGAGAGGAGCTTCTGGGTTGCTCAAGAGAGCAGGACTCAGCCCTTTATTGCACAGGAGGGCTCACTGAGGCCCAAAGAGGGTCTGGGCCCCAAGCCCAGGTGTAGCTCCTGACCCCGGGCTCTGTCTACCTGGCCAGGTACCCCCTTCCCTGCCTGCTCCAAAGTCATCAGGACCCTGGTCCTGCTCCCGCTCCCCAGGGTCTGCCCCAGTGGGGAGATGGCTCCACTTCTCTGTAGGCAAAGTGGGGACGACAACGGCCCAGAGAGGCTTCCGTGAGGAGTAAAACAGATTGAGGGGGTGCCAGAGCTGGGGTCAGGGGCTGGCACACAGGAGCATCCCTGTGCCCACTGTCCCCTCCGTGTCCCTTCCTCCCCTCTCTTCCTTCCTGCCCTCACTCCCACACACAACCCTATCCCCTATTTTGTTTTCCTCTTCCAGATAATACAGGCACCCATCTGGTCAGGTGTGTTTTATGAAAACAAAGAAGATCAAACCCACCGCTCCCTGGGAGACTTGCCAAGCAAGGGGAGCCTCTCATGACCCCACCACTCTCCACAGAGCTCCCCCTCCCCATAGGATTGTGCTGCTGGCTCTCACAGCTCCAAGGTATGGGTGAAGATGCAGAAGCCCAGAGATGTAAGGTCGCTGGCCCAAGGTCACACAGCTTGCAATGATGAGTGCTGGGGGTGTCTACTCCAGATTCTCTGTGCGCTGGGCCCCAGTGCTGTGTTGGAGGCAAGGGCTGGCCCTCCGGGGCATTGTATCTAAGGAGATTTCACTCACGCACGTGCTCATTTATGCGTTCACCTGCCATCTCTGTGTTTCAGCGTGGATCTCACATGTCTCAGACTCAGACAGTTGTGTTTACTTCTGAATCCCCCAGTCCTAGGAGCATAAGAGGAGCCCCTAGACGGAAGTGGAAGAGATACACACATGAGAGAATATTTTGGAACACGTCCACATTCCATGCCTCTGTTCATCTAGCTTTCTCCTGGAGCCTTGGGTTCCGACGTCCTAACCTTGTGCTTTGTGAACTGCATCTTGCCAGTGCCACACAGCTCGTATTTGTGTGGACACATCCGATGGCCCCTCGCCAGTCCTCTTTCACTGAGCTTCCTTTCATCCCACTAAGCCCTCCTTCACGCCTCCCATGCCTTCCCTTGGCCCATGAGACATGCCCTCTTCTGGTGTCCTTCAACTTCCTGCCCTTCTTCTTCAGGCCCCTTTATGAGTTCTTCTTCTGAAACCCCCTCCTTCAAGGTTAGGGTTCTCTTCTCTCTGAACATACTCTCCCTATATGTGCTCTCATTAATTCCCTGGACTTGAAAATGCTCATAAGGATGGCTCTCATGAAGGGCACCTAACCCCAAACCACCAACAGGAGCCCCTCTGTAACTAAGGCATGAAGAAGGGAGCGAATCTCAGGTAAAATAAGATTACTGGGAAAATCACCAAACTCACAAGACACTTCACCTTGTTTCTTTTACCTTTGACCACTTAAGAAGTAGTTCACCAGGAGAACATTGGCATTTAGTGGGCATTCTCTCTGTGGTATAGGCACTGACCACCGTGCTTACTCCTCACCAGCCCAGAGAGGATTGGAGTGGAAGGTATGGTTAGCATCCACTGTTTAACAAATACCCCAAAACTAAGGGTCTTAGAACAATAAGGATGTGTTTGGCTCACAGTTCTGTGGGTTGGTGGTTTGGACTTGGCTTGGCCAGTTGTTCTTCTGCGGGCCTGGCTGGGCTCCGTCATGGTGTCCTCACAGCATCTCCTCGGCCAGCAGGCCACCCTGACTTTCACCACCTGACAGCAGAAGCAAGGCTTCTCGAAGCCCAGGCTTCAAACTGGCACAGCGTGGCTCCCGGCATGTTGATTAGCCCGAGCAAGTCAAGGGCCAGCCTTGAATCAGGGGCAGCAGGAGCAGACCCACCTCTTAGTGGGGAGGGCTATAAAGTGTCACGGCCATTTCCCAATCCACCACATGGTATTCTTCATTTTCTTAAAACATGTTTACTTCTTTATTTTGAGTGAGAGAGAGCATGCGCACATGTGAGAGTCGGGGAGGAGCAGAGAGAGAGAGGGAGGGAGAATCACAACCAGGCTCCACGCTAACAGTGTGGAGCCAGGCTCAGGGCTCAGTCTCATGTGCCAGGCGATCTTGACCTGAGGTGAAACCAGAGGTCGGACACTCAACCGACTGAGCCACCCAGAAGCCCCGAACGGTCTTCATTTTATGAAGGAGGCTGGTGGGGACAAAGGGGCTGTCTACACTGCAGGTCCAGTGCCTCTCCCACAAACCCAGACCCGTGTGCCTTCGAGCGCAGAAAGGCAGGCCTCACCAAAGAGGCTGCTCTGAGGGGTCCCAGGCAGGCCGGTGACAAGTAGGGGCTTGACTCAAGAGGAGGATTAAGGACACTAAATCCCTCCCTCGGGTTTGAAGCCTGGCCAAACCGGCAGGGCACCGTTCCAAGCACAGGCCTCTGAGGGACGAGCACAGCGCCTCCCCACCAGGCCGCTGGGCTCCAGCTTGGCCAGTCTGTCCCGCCGGGACGCCGAGCACCTGTGCTGGGCCTGGGGGCCTGCTGGCTGACCGCGGTCCTTGCCCACGCTATCAGGACACAAACTCAAAGCCCTCAGGAACTTTTCTCCCGTAGATGTCCTTAGGGCTGGGGCTCCTGCACCTGCCTGCGTAGGACCCCGACCTTCCTGCGTGCTGGGTGGGCGTGCAGCCGTGGGCATGTCACAGCCTCGGTTTCCTCCTCTGTAAAAGGGGATTGAAGATTGCGTTCCTCACAGGGACCGGCTGATGAGGTTTAGGGAAGACAGTATGTCAAGGACATCTCTCTGGGCCGGAGCGAGGTGACATTGGCTAGAGAGGACACCCAGCATCAGTTACAGCGTAGGGTCCAAAGTCCTCTCCACAAAGTCCAAATGTGATTGAGATCACACCTGTACCTCATATCACATATCACCCCGTAGGGTCCAGAGCTGCCCCTCCCGGCAGCCCACCGTATGTCTGTGGTGAAGTCTAGGACTAGTGGTGTACGCGCTAAATAAAGTTTCTAGATAGCTCTGTAGAATTCTAGTTTCACCCCCAGATTCGCTTTTAGATTTTTGTTGTTCAAAAAATTGCTGGCTGTGGAAATTACGGTTAAGTGGATCATTATAATTATGAGTTGTGATTCTCAGCCATGGCTGCATATTAGAATGAGCTGGGGAAGGGCGCCTGGGGGGCTCAGTCGGTTGCGAGTCCAACTTCGGCTCAGGTCATGATCTCACAGTTTGTGGGTTTGAGCCCCGCATCGGGCTCTGTGCTGATAGCTCACAGCCTGGAGCCTGCTTCAATTCTGTCTCTCTCTCTCTCTCTGCCCCTCCCCTGCTCATGCTCTGTCTTTGTCTCTCTCTCAAAAATAAATAAACATTAAAAAACTTTAAAAGAATGAACCAAGGAGCTGGTTAAAATGCAAGTTCTTGGCCTCACACCAGATGAAAGGACTCAGAAGCTCAGGAGATGGGCCCTGGGGTACAGGCATTTTATTTTTAAGTAATCTCTACACCGAACATGAAGCTCAAGTTCACAACCTAGAGATCAAGAATCACCCACTTCAGGGTGCCTGGGTGGTTCAGATGGTTAAGCATACAGCTTTGGCTTAGGTAATGATCTCATGGGTCATGGGTTCAAGCCCCACATGGAGCTCTGCACTGACCGTGCCTGGAATTCTCTTTCTCCCTGCCCTTCTCCCATATTGCGGTGTACATGCTTGTGTGCGTTCTCTTTCTCTCTCTCTGTTTCTCTCTCTCTCTCTCTCCCCCTCTCTCTCTCAAAAGTAAATAAGTGAACCTTAAAAAAAAATTAAAAAAGAGTAGCCTGCTTCGCCGATCAAACCAGCCACGTGCTCTAGAATGGGTATTTTTTAAAAAGCTGCCAAGCTGAGTGTGACATAGAGCCAGGGATGAACCATACCCTAGAGATTATAAGCCAACGGTGGTGTCGGGAGGGGCTTCACTAGTCTAGGAAGACAAGGGAAGATTTCCCGGAGGGCGGGACCAAGCTTGAGCAGAGCAGACAGGTGAAGAGGGAGAAGAATCTCATCAGCAGAGGGAACAGTATGCTCAAACTCCCTGTGGCAGGAAGACTGTCGGCTGTAAATTACACATTGTAGGAACTGAAGGGTCCCTAGGGTGGCTGGAGCCTGTGAGGGAAGAGCCCCAAGGCTGAGCGGCCTTCTCCGCTTCCTGTCTGGTGGGATTCAGGGGGGAGCTAAGAGATGGGGGTCTTCCCTGAGCACAAAATCTGTGCAGATAGACACGCTGTTCCCAGAGAAAAGCGAGTGGGTGCAAGGAGGTGCTCGGACTCAATAACCCCGTGGTATTAAAGTGTTTTCAGTGCTCGCCTGGGTGGCATGTACACTGAAGGGGAAAGACACAGAGATGATTAGCCTGTGGCCCCTGCAGGAGGGGACATGCAAATCCGTGAAGCATCCCCTATTTTAAAAATGTATAAATTACTAAAGTGTTCTTATTTTTGTAAGTAATTTTAGTACCTTTTTGTCAAACGAGAGACTTTCCCACTGTCCCAATAATGGTTGGGGGCAAAATGGTGGTAAAACTGGGGGAGGGGGGTCTGGAGTCCTGCCCTCTCTCTGAGCTCCCCCAGGGCTCCCCAGGTTCCTCTGGGACTCTGAGGGGCCCAGCGGGAAAACTCCAGGGAACCAAGGCTCAGAGAGGGGACACTGGGATTACCCAAGGTGTTCCTGTTCGTGAGGGCAAGGCTGGGGCGGGGTTCCAGCCCCCTGACTCCCTTTCCCATGCTCTTCTGGCCTGGGCAGAGTTCCCAAACCTTTATCCATTAGGTCCCTCTGTACAAGGGTTTCCTTTACAACGCTTAGGTTAGGTCTGGGCTGAACAGTGTCCCCACCCCACCCCCAAAGAAAAATATGTTGACGTCCTACCTCCCAGCACCTGTGAATGTGACTTTATTTGGAAATAGGGTCTTTGAAGATGCAATCAACTTAAGATGAGGTCATTAGGGTGGCCCTAATCCAATACAACTGACCCTTGTAAGAAGAGGGGATTTAGGTTCTTGGTGGCTGGCTCCTGAGGATGTGGGGTCCTGCAGGGTGAAGATTTAAATCCCAAGGTCATTGCAAAAACGTCTGAAGTTCATTGCCAGGCCTGTGATGGTACAGGAGGAGCCCTACACAGAATCCTCACCATGGATGGGCTTATTGAGGACATCAAGGGACAGCACTACTATGAAAAGCCTTGTGCTGTGAAACCTGCTGGCAGATCTACAACATGGAATGACTCAAAAAACCAACTTGATGAGACCAATTGGGCAGATCAGTGGCAGGGCTGCTGAGGCCTGTGGATAGTAGGCCCAGTGTGAAAATCCCTATCCACTGTCTCCTTTCTTTCTCCAGCCCCATTCTCTCTTACCTTTCTTACAATAAACTCGATCACATATATGCAAGACAGCCTGCATATATCGAAGCAATCCTACAGTTAGCAGTGGACCCTCACCTTTATTACATGAAAGAGAAATTGAGTCAAAAAGTAGTCTAGGGAGGGCACCTGGGTGACTCAGTCGGTTAAGGTCCTGACTTTTGCTCAGGTTGTAATCTTGCAGTTCATGCGTTTGAGCCCTGAATCGGGCTCTGTGCAGAGCACGGAACCTGCTTGGGATTCTCTCTCTCTCAATCTCTCTCTCTCTCTCTCTCTTTCCACCTTTCTCTCTGTCCCTCCCCTGCTCACACACTCTCTCTCACTGAAAATATATGAACATTAAAATAAATACTTTAGGGGCACCTGGGTGGCTCAATCGGTTAAGTGTCCAACTTCGGCTCAGGTCATGATCTAGAGGTTCATGAGTTCAAGCCCCACATCGGGCTCTGTGCTGACAGCTCAGAGCGTGGAGCCTGCCTCAGATTCTGTCTCCTTCTTTCTTTCCGCCCCTCCCCTACTTGTGCTCTGTCTCTAAAATGAAGGCCCTGCCGCCCTGCTGATACCTTCATCTCCAGCCTGTGGCCTCCAGGAGTGTGAGAGAACAGGTTTCTGCTGCTTGAAGCCTGCAGTTTGTGGCCGCTGGTAAAGGCAGCCCTAGGAAGCTGATATGCCTTCCTAAATCACTGCTTGCTTCATTTTTTCCTTCAAACAGACCCATTTTCAAACAACGTGCATACATTTTGCTAAAAGTAAACCTCCCATCACTGCTATAAATGGAAGACCACAATCCTTTCTATAAATAGAAGGCATCTTAAAAATAAAGACAATGAGGGGCGCCTGGGTGGCTCAGTCGGTTAAGTGCCCGACTTCAGCTCAGGTCATGATCTCACGAGTTTGTGAGTTTGAGCCCTACATCGGGCTCTGTGCTGACAGTTCAGACGGAGCCTGGAGCCTGCTTTGGATTCTGTGTCTCCCTCTCTCTCTGCCCCTCCCCCTCTCACATTCTGTCTGTCTCTCAAAAACAAATAAACACTAAAAAAAGAAAAGAAAAGAAAAAGGACATGAGCAAGTGACAAAGGGTGCTGAAGATACACAGGCACCTCGCTGAGACTTCTTGACTTATCCGAGGGATAAAAAGAGAATTGAAAAGAGAAAAGCTGATTTTACCCAAAAATGTTCTCATTCTGAGATATGTCTAATAATGATAGGGGTGGTCATTTCCCCTCCTGCCATCTCCCCTTTATGTTTGAGGAAACCGAGCCCAGGAAATTTCAGTGATTTGTCCAAGATTGCACAGCATTGATGGCCAAGTCTGGATTTGGGCTGCACTCCTATGTTCTTTCCAGGAAAGGACTCCCCAGTCCCATAGAGCAACCCCGGGTCATGTCTGGAGGGCCAGGAGCTGAGCACATGGATGCAAGGCAGGGGGAGTAAACTCTCAAAGACCAGCAAATAGACACTGCCTATGTGTGTTCCAATCCCACAGAAGTTATAGCCAAGTCCAGTCTGTGCGGGATTATTATTTCGAGCTTCGAGTAACTGGACCTGGGCAAAAATTGGCTCACACCAAGGGTTATAACCCAAGTGATGGTCACAAAATTTTTTTCTTCTTGTTCCATTGGACCATGTAGATCAAAAATCAGGGTCCATGCAGGCAGCTGTCCCACACCTCATCACATATGGTCACATGCTAAGCAACTGAGGTCATGGGGCACATCTCCAAAACCAAGCACCTCCTTCACCCTTTTCTGACCCTGATGTCATCTTCTTCCTCCTCCCTCTGCTGCTCTCTCTTCTCTTAGCTTTGGCCTATGGAAGGGAGCAGGGCTCATAGCTTAGAGTCCAATATGCTCAGGTTCAAATCCTAGCTCCACTGTGTGGCCTCAAGCCAGTGGCTCATCGTCTCTGAGATTCAGTGTTCTCATCTGTGAAATGGGTTCCCTCCTCCCTGGTTACTGGAAAGGGTCAAAAAGATCATGCTTGTGAGCCTGGGAGCTCAGAAAATGTTCATTCTCTCCCCCTGCCAGGCTGCAAGAGATCAGTAAGGGCTTCTCGCACTGTTGTGTATCCTGGGGCCAGTCACTCACCCTTTCTGAGCCTCCACTTCCCCGGGGAAGTGGCCTCAGAGGGTGCCTATGGCCATTCAGAGATAAGGGATTCTGGGATTCCAGGAGTAGAGCCGGGGTGGCCTGAGAGCTGGGGCCCACCCTGCCTGGCTCAGATGACCAGTCCCGAGGGCCCAATCAGTCCAGCCTTGGATCAGGCCATAAGTGGGAACAAAACAGTCAGGGAGCTCGCCTCTCTGGCTTTGTTTATTGTCTGGGAGCTGGGAATATTTTGAATTGTTGTGTTTGGGGAGGGAGGGAAAAATAACCAAATATAAGAAGGCAGCCAGTGAGAGGCCCGGGCAGGAATGCAGAGGAATTAGGCCTGCCTGAGTATGTCTGGGAGATGGTGATGCTCCCAGAGGCCCCAGCACCCGCTACGTCAAGGATTCTCATCTCTGATGAACCACTCAAACTGCCTGGAGAACTTAGTTTTTTTTAAGAGCCCCATGCCTAATTACATTAGGATTTCTGAGGGTGGGACTCGGACAGCAGGACTTTGTAAGCTTTCTGGGTGACTGTAGCCAATGTGGCGAACGAGTGCTCCCAACAACCATGTATCAGGAGCCCCCGAAGGGCTTGTGAAGCATGATTGCTGGGCCCCCAACCCAGAGTTCCTGAATCAGGAGGTCCAGGCTCTGCCTAGGACCATGCATTTCTCACAGGTGCTGCTGCTGCTGGCCTGGGGGCACAGTCTGAGAACCTCTCCTGCACTTTAGTGACTCAGAGGTGTTGCCTGTGGCCTACCGGTGTCTGAGACAGGAATCTTGGGCCCCTCCCCAGACCATGCCGTGGAATCTGCATGTGAACAACACCCCCGGGTGACTCTAAGCACTTTGTAGTGTGTGTGCACACAGGCGCAGGACGGAGCTGGTGATCCCTTATGTGGATGTAGATACAGCACCTGTAGATAGCTAAAGTGCCATTCATTCATTCAGCAAACATTCCTGGGTACCTACCACGGGCCAGACACTGTTCTAGGCCCTGAGAATGTGATGCTGGACCTGACTGATTCAGCCCTGCCCATGTCAAGGGGGCAACCTTGATAGACAGAAATAGGCCAATAGATACACGAGCAAGGTACATTCATGCTGTTATCCAAGTTAGGATGAAAATAAAACCAGGCCACGGTGCAGCGCTGGGGGGAGGGGCAGATGGTTAGATGAGACACAGTGGTCAGGGAAGGTCTTTGGGAAGGCGACACCGGTGCGGCTGGCACCGAGGGCTAAAGAATGGGAAGGGAAGTCTTCGGGGTGGGGGAGCTGCCACAGCAAAGGCGGAGCAACAGAAGGAGCTTAGGTTGGAGGGAAAGCCAGGAAACCAGTGTGTCGGGAGGGGGTGAAGGAGAGGTGTGCTGGAGATGGGAGGGGCCGGTCTCAGAGGAGCACGGGCTTCCGTGAGCACAGTGAGAGCTGTGGCGTGGCTTAAAGCCGGAAGGACAATGGAGTGGGTCTGAGGACCTTTGCCCTGAGGTGTACATTGCAGTGAGTGAAATGCACATATCTAAAGTATACAGGGCACAGGTGTTCACTGTATAGGTATACCTGTGCTCAGGATAAAGCCCCCTTCGAACCCTCAGGAAGGTCTCTCCAGGTCCTTCCAGCCACCCCCTCCCCCATCCCCAGAGGTGATCCCTGCTCCAAACCCTAAGTTCACTTGGCCGAATTGAGAAGTCCACATGGTCTGTGGTGTGTTTTGGAGACAGCACCCCCACCCCCGCCTTGGTTTTGTACATCTCAGAGTCCTTCATCTGTTTGTCTGTTTTTCCATTCTCCTGTGGGCGTTACGCAACCAGGATTATTTCCGTGTTTTTTTGCCTATTGTGAATAGTGCTGCCGTTCACATTCTTACACAAGTCTTTGTGTGGACGTATGTTTTCATTTCTCTTTGGTCAATGTCTAGGCATAGAATGGCTGGCTGTAGGCTAAGTGAATGTTTAACCTTATAAGAAATTGCTGAACTGTTTTCCACAGTGGCTGTGCCATTCCATGCCCCCACAAACCAGCCATGGAGGAGAGTCCCGGCATCCCTCTGGCTCCTACGTGGAGATGGGCTGGTGGGCAGGAGAGGAAGCCAAGAAGCCAGGAAGCAGGCCTCTGGGACGGCCAAGGGGCTGGATCTGCAGCACTGTATTAGTAGATGAATAAATATGTACGTGTAACCCCCTCCCCTGAATGTCTGTTCCCTGCCTTGACACCTCTCATCCCTGGGACAGATTTGCCACATTCCTGTCAAAGGAGAGGAGGAAATGAGTCCTTGGAGGCTTGCCACCCACAGGCGACGTCCAACAAGCATTTCCTGGGATCTTCTGTGCTCTGGGCCCCATACTAGGGACCCCCGATTTATGGGTGCTCCCGGTCTGGGCCCCCAAGTTTGGCTGAGGCCCAGGTTCCAGCGAGGGGTGGGGGTGGGGGCAATGAGCAAAGTGCTTTGGGGAAGGGAA
The DNA here is from genome assembly GCA_017311185.1 of Proteles cristata cristata. Classification (NCBI taxonomy): domain Eukaryota; kingdom Metazoa; phylum Chordata; class Mammalia; order Carnivora; family Hyaenidae; genus Proteles; species Proteles cristata. The sequence goes on along the minus strand of JAESUZ010003628.1, from coordinate 190,472 downwards.
CCGCGTGGAGGAAAGCCAGAAGGTGGAAAATCTCAGGGCATGCATGTGAAAAGGCCAGTGAGCGCTGTTTACCCCAACATTAGACTGTGTGCCCAGCACTAAGCTCAGTGCTTTGCACAAATCCCCTCCACTTAGTTTTCACAACAACCTGGGGCAGAGAGGTTATGATTAATTAGCCTAGCTTAACAAATTGGGAAACTGAGGCACAGAGATTCCAATGATTCGATCTAGGTCACACAGCCCCAGACACATGATGCTAGGATGTGCAAGCAGGCAAGAGGAGATTGGGTAAGTGGGAAGCAGGTTCCTGAAGGTTCCGATGCTCTGATAAAGCCTCCATAGTTCAGGGGTCCACCCATACACACCCAGCAGGGTGGACACAGGGGGTATGTCCAGGAGGAAATGTCCAGGATGGGGACCATTCCACAGTTTCATGAGTGCCCCTTTGTCTCTTCAGGGAATGCCGTTCTGAGAGGCTGACCCCATGACCCTTGGCAGGGCTGGTACAGACGGGCGCCCTGCGCTGCCAGAGGGCCCAGCATGGCTGGACCTCCAGCGAGAGTTCCAACAGTTCCGGTTAGTCGTTGGTCACCTGACAGAGGAGACAAATTATTCTCTGGCAAAGGACTAAAGGTTTTGTTCCAAGTCCTGGATCAATTTTATTTTATTATTGCCAGTTGCTGAAAAAAAGCACGATCAGGAACCTTTTCTAAATTGCATTCACTGCTATTAAGTTAAGGGCAGTGCACGGAAGCCTGAAACTTGGCCACCTTTCCCCCCATACCCTTCACGAGCTCTTCCGGCAATCGATTTTCATTCTCAAAACAGTCCCAACGGAATTTCAGGCTAGAATGTGGCTTTTGAAGGAAACCTCTGCCTGGGTTTCCTTGAAGCTCCCTCCTCTCTGCCAGCGCTTTGGCTCTCTCGGTGCTCCCTGTCTCTCCCTGGAGTTTCCGGCTGCCACCCCCTGGCAAGGCGCAGGCGGCCGGTGCACAGAGGACACCAGGCTTCTCTTGGACTGCTCTTTGCAGGGCCGGCTGGGTGGCATAAATGAGAGAACTAGCCGGGTGGGGACTGTGGCACCCTGAGGACCCCCTGTCCCCCTGCAAGCAGCTGGCTGATACTACTCGGCTCCAAGGAACGGTGGACAGGCAGCTAACGGCTCGTGGTGGCTCCGCCTTGCCATTTTCTAATGTGAAATCTTTCCACCAGACATTCAGAATTCTAATATGTGAAAACCTCCAAGGTTCCCTTCATGGCAATTAACTCAAAATATTTTAAAGCCAAAAAAGCCCATCTGGGAGCTAGAATCTGCGCAAGGCCCCCCAGTTTGAGAACTTTTGTCACCGCAGCTCAGTGAAGCAGGACTCATTGTCCTGTATCAAGGATGAAGAAACTGATGCCCAGAGTGGTCGTGCAGACTCCAGTCACACAGCTGGACAGCAGCAGAGGGGGAAATGTGAACTGGGGGTTGCTGGCCTCCACCAGGAGCTCTCTCCACCCCACCCTGTATTTTCCCCAAGTCCCCCCATTTCACCACCCTTCTCTGCCTCTTATGCCACCTTCCCTTGGGGTTGAAGTTAGAACACTTCCTGGCTTCTCTTCTCCTTCTCCTCCTCCTTCTCCTTCGGCCCTTCTCCTTCCTGACTTGAGTGTAAATTCCAGCTCTACTACTTACCAGCTGACCAACTTTGGACAAGCTATTTAATTCCTCTGTGGCTCAGTTGTCCTTTCTGTAAATGGGGGAGATTAATAGCATGTACTTCATAGGGTGGTTGTGATATACAAATGCATTGAACAGTGCCTGCCATGCAACTAGGTGTTACCTATATGGTTTGCTAAACGGAATGAGGGCAACATACGTTTATCAGGTATCTATTGTGTGCCAAGCCCTATGATGGACCCCAGGACGCAATGAGGGCCCAAAGGACATGGTCCCAACCTCATGGAACTTATGGTCTACAGGAGGAAGGTACATGATTGGACAAGCCTCATCTGTGTGTCCTAAGCTGGCACCATCTGCACTATACCCACCTGCCTGAAGCTTGTATGATCCAACAGGCTCTCCACTGGGCCTGCCTCGGCCCCGGCCCCCCAGTCCTCCTATGGCCTCCACTGCCTTCGCTCATTCTCCGTGACCCTTAGCTGGCCCATATCACCTTGGCTTAGGGCCCAGCCACTCTTGCCAACAAGCTTTTCCACAGCAGCTTCCTCTGCTCCCCCCTCCCTTCCCCTCAACCCTTTGGCTTAGTCAAAGCCTCCTCTCCAGAGTCACTTAACCATACTATGACCTTCCACTTTGTGCTGTGTGCAGTGACACACGCAGGGAGGCTGACGAGTTCTTGGTTGCCGTCTGCTCCTTCAGCTCACGGGGAAGCCTCACTCACATAGGGAGGGAGGGGACACATGTGAGGACTCAGCTGCCCTCTCCCCCAGCTTTGTTTTCCTCACCTGTAAGGGGTGGAATCACCATGAACTCAGAGGACCGAGCTGAGGAGCTGGGAAGTGGATGCCACCTGCGGTGGCTGGAGGAAGGGACAGCTGGGGACAGCAGAGAAGGGCATGGGAGGCACTGGAGGAAGCCGGGGGAGGGCATGTCTGCTCATCTGCAGCTGGGGGAGAAGGTGGCCCCCTAGAAGGCCAAGATGGAGGCAGACAGCAGGGGGCCTCAATGAGAAAACCAGGCAGAGAAGAAGCCATGTTCTCCAATCCTGCTCCTCAGCCTCCCTGGTCTGCCTTCTGGGGCTGTTCTGGAAGCGGGTGTTATGAAGCTCTTCCAGGCAGTGGCTCCAGGCTGGGCCACGTATGACGTGGGGGGTGGCTCTCTGTGGAGCCTCTATGTCTTCTTTTATCCTCTGTCGAAAAGCTGGAAGGATCCAAGTGTTCTGCACACAGCCTCCCAGGTGCAGAGAGGGAGCGAGTGAGAGGAGAAACTGGAGAGCTTTCGGAGAGGGAAAGGCCTTGCCAGAGGTCACACAGCACTCCTCCTCATGCCCACACAGGGCAGGAGTGTGGAAAATGGTCTCAGAGGAGCCACTCGTGCAAATAAGGACAAGAATAATGGCACATTCCCCATTTTCATTTAAAAATAGTCACAGTAGCTGACACTTGCTTGGCACTTTCTAAGTGCCGATGCCTTTCCGAACTTTTTACACTGTTAACCTTGGATCTTCATAGCAGTTGGAGGAGATAGACTCTATTATATTTATTTCCATTTTACAGATGAGGAAACTGAGGCTTAGAGAGCTCCAGTAATCCCCCCACCCCAACAAAGTGACCCAACAGGGGCACAGCCAAGAATCAGAGGGCTGCCGGGGCGCCTGGGTGGCTTAGTCGGTTAAGCGTCCGACTTTCGCTTAGGTCATGATCTCGCGGTTCTTGGGTTCGAGCCCCGCGTTGGGCTCTGTGCTGACTGCCAGCTCAGAGCCTGGAGCCTGTTTCAGTCTGTGACTCCCTCTCTCTCTGACCCTCCCCTGCTCACGCTGTCTCTCCTAGAAATAAATAAAAATATTAAAAAAAAAAAAAAAGAATCAGAGGGCTGCTGACTGCTTCATAATCACAGTCTCAGGTCACTCTCATGCCTCTGGGGAGGCAGCGAGGGTGGGGTTACTGTGCCCATTTTTCAGAGGAGCTAACTGAGGTTTCGAGAACCTGGATGACGGCCCAACAAAAGGAGCAGTGGAGTGGTTTGGGACCTGGCCACTCAATGAGCCGCAGACCCCTCTTTTGAGCCTAAGTGGATGGGCGAGTGGTGGTGGTTGGTGTTAGGGGAGGGGCGGGTCGGGGCAGGGGGCTCCCTAGCTCTTCTTGCATAAGCAGCAGGAGGCTGAGGATCTGCTCTTGCAAGGAATGGGTTTCGTTGAAGAGTGCGCTCTAACGGGAAAAGCGGTGGACCACACGTTCGCCGCGCTGCAGGAGGGTGCGTGCGCGCGCGCTCGGCGAGCCCGGGCTCTTTGTCCGAGCCCGTGCGCGCGTGCGTGTGTGGTGTGTGCGCGTGTATGTGTGCGCGCGTGTGTGTATGTGTGCGTCCGCGTGGGGGCGGGGCTAGGCTCCCGACCCCGCCCCCGGCCCCGCCCCCGGCCCGGCCAAGCTGGTATTTTTCCACCCAGCAGGATGGGTGATGCTGAGAGCTGCCTGCTCAGACAACAGACACGCGAGGTCAGGAAGAAGCCGCTTATAAATTACCGCTTCCTCCGCGCCGCCGCCAGCGCAGAGCTCCGGGCCCTGGCCGCAGCCCCGCTCGCTTGCCAGCACCGAGCCCCGAGGACCGCGAGCCCAGAGACCGAGCCAAGCCGAGAGGGAGAGCGGAGCGCCGAGCCCGCGGGCCAGAGAAGGAGCGGGAGGGCAGCCCCCGGCCAGTGGAACCGAGTGCAGCCGAGCGCGGCGCCGCGGCTACCCCAGGTACCCGAGGGAGACGGCGCCGGGCGCGCGGAGCCCCCTCCCTATTCCTGCGCTCCAGCCCGCCCGACCTCCCCGCCGAGGGCCCCCCATTCCGGCGCCCCTTTCGCCACCGAGGGAGGGACGGAAGGTCGCCTCTCCGACCCGCTGGCGGGGCTGTTATTGTTTCGCCAGCCAAAGGGCTTGGGCTTTTCGTGCAGGCGGCAGGTGTGTGTGTGTGTGTCTGTCTGTGTCGGTGTCTCTGTGTCACCAGGTGTCTGTGTGTATCTCCATGTCCCTGTGTGTGTGTGTGTGTGTGTGTGTGTGTGCGCTTCTGAGGGGGGCTGTTGCTCCATTTCTCCAGCAATATGCACAAGTGTGTCTCAGGGTACGCCTGCTATTCTGTGTCTTGGGTTGTGCGCGTCTGTGTGTTCTGGGGTGGCTGTGATACCTGAGTGTGGTAGTGGCGGTTTATCTCGGATGTGTGCACTTGTGTGTCCCGGTGTGTGTCTGGGGTGAACCTGCTTCTGTGTGACTGTGTCTCCCAGTACCTGGCTGTGCACGTGTGTATCCCAGAGTGTGGCCGTGCCTCCGCGCCCCTGGTTGCAGGCACTTGTGTGTCCCCTCGGCAGTACCTGAGGGAGTGTCCCCAGTGCCTAGGGGGCGGAACAGCCGAGCTGATTCTCCAGGGCAGGCGCCGAGTCGGGAGAGGTGATAGGGGGGCATGGCTCCAAGGGTGCTGCCCGGGTGCCGCGTGCAGGTGACAGTGCCAACATCCAGCCGTCTTGAGTGGCAGGACGGAGGCCCCGAGGGACAGCTGGGGGCCAAATGGGCAGCAGCAGGGACAGCAGGACACATCCTCCTCTAGCCTTTTCTTCTTCCTTCTGAGGGTTCCTCTTTTGAGCAAGAGATTCTCGTCCCCCTCCCACCAGCGAAGCCAGATAGAGAATCTCCCGGACCTCCTCTGACAGCCCCAAAGCTTCAGCCTGTACTGCAGGGGGGGACCTGTGGGCCATCCTCCCCGGCCTTCAGAGGGAGGTGTGTGCTGGGCAGGGCCACCAGCCTGGCTATTTTGGTCGCTGCCTAGCCTCTGCCAGATCCTGGCGTCCCCTAGGACCAGCCCCAAAGGCTTGGGAGGCAGCCCGAGCCCCCATTTCCTGCCTGGAGAAATAAATCAGCTCAGTAACTGCCCAGACACTTGAACGGAGGGTCTTTGGGCTGAGGTTTAGTGGCGCGTGGCTGGCTCCATTCGGACTTCGGTAAATTGGCCCACACTTTGGCACTGCTGGCGTTCAAATAAATGTCAGGGAGAAGTCTTTTTAAATTTTCTTTTTAATTTTTTTCTTGGCTAGAAGGGAGGGGATCTCATCCAGAGCCTCCCAGCCAGAAGGAGTTTATTTTTGTGAGAAAGAGCGGGTGAGTGCTTAGCAACAGCCTGCCTCCCTCTCGACCAGGGTGTCATCCTGAAGAGTGTGGGGTGGGCATGAGAAGGTATGGGGGTGGCGTGGGGGAAGGAATTTAATCAGGATGGTGTGTGGGGGGAAATTAGAGGGATGCCTGAGGGCACTGGCAGAGAACCCACCACAGAATGAGATTGGCAGAACAGCTAGAGTTCTTGGGCCTGGCTCAGCCCCTAGTTGACCTTGTGCAATATTTTCTTGGCCTCAGTTTCCACATCTGTAAAATGGGTGGAGTAGACTGGTTGTGGAGTAAACCGGGACTGAGAGGCGGGAGCATGTCCCCAGGGAGCTGAATTCAGTTACTGAGCCTCAATTACTGTGTCTTAGTCAGTGGGTGACCTTGGGAGAGTCTCTTGGCCTCTTTGAACCTCAGCTTGGCAGCAAGGACGGCCAATGCCGGCCTCGCTGTGTCCTTGAGGGGATTGAGGGAGATGAGGATGAATAAGCCTGTGGTAAGCTGTAAAGCCGGGCTCGGCTTCGTGGCTGCCGATTAGAGGGTGTCACGAGGTCTCAGGTCACTGTGGTATGTGGCAGGGCCAAGGTGGACTCTTGAGCTTTTGTCCTTCAGGGATACCCTTGTGCTGGTCCAGGATACAGCTGCAGTCAGCCTCCTCTGCCCCGTTCCTCTCCTTCGTCCCCTTGCCCTGCAGTGACTGGGTTACCTCTGCTTTGCAGAGTCGGGAGGCCCGAGTGAGAAGGGCCCATTTTAGAGATCAGCAAACTGAGAGCTGCCCAGAGGACTTTGCCTTGATTGCATAGTGGCAAGAGAGGGCTTCAAAGGCCTTCCCTTGGCCAGCCGTGACTTTTGGCCCCATGGAATTTTAGTCACTGATGTGCTGAAGTGGCAAACGTGGACCCCAGCCGGGACCTGGGGAAAAGATGGGACAAAGATGTTCCAGGCCTCAGGGCTGGAGGGTGAGTGTGGACTCACCTCAGTTCTGTCCCTCGTTATACATTCTCCCTTTTTTGTGCCTTCTGGGAGAGCCCTGCCACTCTTCCTGAACAAGAGTCAGTCCTCAGGAGGCAGTTGGGGCTCTGTGATGGTGTTTTCGACTCTCCCAACTTCGAAAACCTGTCATCTGTCAAAGGACCTGGGAGCTGTACTCTGAAAGTCTTTGCAAAGTCCCTGAAATGATTAAGACCCCTGTAAATCATTGAACACCTTCCTGTTTATAGGAAAGAGTTAACAAATAAAGTTCAAGGGCGCACCAGGATGCACAGCAGGGGGGCAGTTATGTGTGGGAATAGGGCTGATCTCAGAACCCCAGGGTCACCCCTACAGGTGCAGGCTGGCCACTCACCTCTGCAGAAAGTCGTAAGCAAGAATCAGATTCTTTGGGGCTACATGTCACTCCTTCGGGTTGGCCAATTTATCTTGGCCCAAGTGTTTGTTTGAATTTATGGGTTCTGGGGAGGTGCTGTGGATGTGGACATGCCCAGGGTGGCCTTCAAGTGTAAAAGAGAGCTCGTTTATTTGTTTTGCTTGTTGTTTTGAGAGAGAGAGAAAGCGGGGGAGGGACAGAGGGAGAGAGAGACAATCCCAAGCAGGCTCCGTGATGCCAGCACAGAGCCCGGAGTGGGGCTCGATCACAAGCCATCAGATCGTGGCCTAAGCCGAAATCAAGAGTCGGATGCTTAACCAGCTGAGCTACCAGGGACCCCAAAGAGAGCTTTTTTAATGTGCCTCTTCTAGTTGCTTAAGAAACCTAGCTAGGGTCAGTCCTGGCTAGGCACTGGATTTGGGGTAGAATATTGGCTTTCGAGGTGCTCGTAGCCCAGAGGGAGAGAGGACAGTGACCATGGCATCCATGGCATGCTGCGAAGACTCAAGTGACTGGGTGTACATTGATGGCAAGGTCGTAGGCGGAAGGCACTTCATCTTCTTAGAGGAGGTGAGGTCATCTTCTATGACTGGAAGGACAGTATGGACTGGCATTCTGGGCAGAGGGTATAGCAGGTGCAAAGGCACAGTGGCATGAAATAGCCAAGCGTGATAAGCCTCGCAGGGTCCCTGCTGGCGAGAGCAGGAGCCAGGTGGTAGAGGGGCACGAACGCTGGGTACACGGGCTTGAGCTTTACTCAGAGAGCAGCAGGGATAGAAACAGCATCAGCAGTGGAGAAGCCAGTTCAGCCCAGCAGCCCAGAAGACCCCTGATGGTAGGCGACAAACCAGGCTGGGGTCCAGGAGACTGAAGGTGGTCAGGCCCCTGCTGGTCAGGGCACAAAGCATTTTCTGTGCCAGTGACCCTTGCCCTGAGCTCTTTTCGTAAACACAGGGTGAAGGCCTGGACATACAGTTTAATAGATACACAGACCATTAACTTGCTGGCTTTGACCTCCCTGGGACATGGAGCCCAGGACTCTTTAGGCTAAACGATGTCTGTCCCCTGGATGGGGCTTGGGCATTTCCCTTCCCACCTCACCTGGTCACAGCCTTCGTTTGGAAACCTGAGCTGAGGGGCCGGGGGTTGGGGTGGCCAGGAGAGGGCAGAAAGAAAAGAAATTGCTGTCCTGTTGCTAGAGCCCTGTGAGTCAGCCCACTCCCTTGTAAAAACCAATATACCCAACAAAAACATCACCCAAAACAATAAAAGGGAAGGGGAGTAGTGTAGGGGGCAGGGTTGGGCAGCGTTAACTCTAATTAAGCGTAGAATGACCCGAGTCATTTTTTACAAATTCAGATTCCCAGGTCCAGCATGGACACACTGAACTGATGCCCGTGAGGAATCTGTACTTTAAATATTTTCCTATGATTGAAAAAAAATCTTTTTTAATTGAGATATAAGTTACATGCAGTGAAATGCAAAGATTCTGTTACAGTTTGATGCATTTTGACAGATTTATTTGCCTGTGTAAGTACCACCCTGACCAAGGTAATAAATAGACTGTTCCCAGCTCCCTAGAAAGTTAGTCGTCTCATGCCCTTCCCTCCCAAAGGCAGCTAGTCTCTGAGTTTTGGCACCACAAATTAGTCTTACTAAGTGTAGAACTTTGTATAAATGGACTTGTGTGGTCTGTATGCTTTTGTGCATGGCTTTTTTCTGCTTGATGTCTTTGAGATCCATCCAGGCTGTTGAGCATATCAATAGCTCCTTCCTTTTATTGGTGAGTAGAATTCCATGGTATGGACTGACCCGATTTTATCCATTCACCTGTTGATGGACATTTGGGAGTTTCCAGTTTGGGACGATCACAAATAAAGCTGCTATGAGCATTTCTGCACAGGTCTTCTAGTGGGCTTATCTTTTCTGTTGCTCTAGGAGTGAGACTGGGTCACAGGGTAGATAAATGTTAACCTTGTGAGAAACTTTCAAAGGATTCTTTTAGTTACAAAGGTAATACACCTCAAGCTGTATAAAACTGTATTAACTGAAAGTGATTTTTTAAAAAATTTAACATTTATTCATTTTTGAGAGAGACAGGGAGGCAGAACATGAGCGGGGAAGGGGCAGAGAGAGAGGGAGTCACAGAATCCGAAGCAGGTTCCAGACCCTGAGCCGTCAGCACAGAGCCCAACGTGGGGCCTGAACCCACAAACTGCTAGATCATGACCTGATGAAGTCAGACGCTTAACCGACTGAGCCACCCAAGCGCACCTACTGAAAGTGATTTTTAAAGATAATTAAAAAAAAAAAAACAGTGCACTGTAACCGCTCCATTTATTTGTTTCTTTCTCTAATAACAATAAAGGCTGGTAAGATTACACATTTTCCTCTGCATACAGCTTTACCTGTATCCCTCGGATATTTACATGGACATATATATTCCTGTTTCTTACTTTCTAGGTCAGTTTTCTCTTCAGTTTTGATTTCCTCTTTGATCTGGGGCTATTTAGGACGTGTCCAGCAAGCTGGCTGTCATTCTGTGGTGTTGTTATCAAAAATGGCGTCATACTGTTCTTGGTTCTGCCACTCACTCTTCAAACAATGGACCATTGTGGGACCGCTGCTCATCAGAACGTACAGGGCTGCCAGGCCACCCTGAACAGCTAGCTGCCTTTGGGAATCACTGACCTAGTCGGGCCTATCTTCATCACTGCAAGTGCTGCCAGCTCCGTGAATAAAAAGTGCCCACCTGATGACTTTGAACTTAAGCAGGCCGAGGTGAGAAGGGGCTGACCCTTACTGAGCACCCACAATGCCTTTCTGCATTTAAGCCCTGTGCCTGACTTGGAGGTTCTTCCCTTCACCTTTTAGATGAGTTCATCCAGTCTCAGGAAGGTGACTTGCTGTAGCTCACACAGCCAGGAAGTAGGAAGGGAGACAGGGTCCATCCTTATTCTGCAGGCGGCCCTGCAGAGGTTTACTGAGCACCTATTGGGTATCAGGCTGAGTGCCAAGGCCAGTAGGGCAGGGATAAGTAAATAAAACAGTCCCTGTGCTCAAGTGGCTCAGTCTCACAGGAGGGGAGAAGATCTGTATCAGGAAGAGGTTAATGAGCAATTCCAGGAGGCTCATGCCAAGGGCAGGCAAAAGTCCAGGTCCAGGCAGGGAAAAGCATGGAAGGTCTGAGGCAGAGTGGTCCACTGGCAAGGAAAAATGTGGGGACTTCGAGATCTTTGAGTTAAGCCGCTCATCCATTCTCTGGATCTGGAGAGTGAGGTCTGAGCGAGGCAGATAAGCTATCAAAAGGGCCATTGTTCCCAAACTTGCCGCCCTACACCCCCAGGCTCTATTCAGTGATTATGTTAAACAGGTAAATTTAAGGGCAGTGTTTTTACCTTTGTTTCAAACTCTTGATGGCCACATTGTACTTCAGCTCCTGATTTGATCTCAGCTAGTGGGGAAGGAGGTGAGAGGACGAAGCCATACTGATCCAAAATATTAATTAGTGTCTGCTCAGGAGACCCCTGTAGAATCCAGAACGGGGCTTCCTGGAAAGCAGGACCGCCTGGCTCCTGTGTGCAGCTCTGGCCACTGGCTGTACTGTGAGATGGTATCAAGGCAATCGCAAGAGGCCTAGAGGGCTGGGGCTGAGTTCTGGTTTTGCTCACTTGGATCCTCCCTCGTCTCTTCGAGCTTTAGCCTCCCCATAAGCGGAGGCTGGGACCACATCTCTGAGGGGAGCCCTAGAGGGGACGTTCTGAGAGCCCTGCCCTTCCCACGGCTCTTTGAACACAGTAAACGTGCCAAGCCCCTCACCGCCATGTTCCACCGCCCCCTTTCTGGCAGAAAGTCTCTAAGCCAAGCCATGATGCCCGTTGCCCGGTGGAGGGTGGAGGGGTGAAGTGAATTTCAGCAGAGACCTGCTTGGTGGGTGAAGGGCACCAGAAGGTGGTGATCGTGAGGGCTCTGCCCTCTTGTCCTGTAGCCTGTCTGCACCTCGAGATGATGGCCACCAAGTTAGGCCTCATGGAAGACGCAGGCCATGATTTCAATGACATTCATGCTCTCACCATGTGGCACTTCGTGTCTCTTCTCTGGGTGGATATCCCTACGGCTTGAGACAACAAGCTTCTTGCCAGCCTCCATTCCTCCTAGGCACCTCTCTGTGGGGGCATGCCACTCTCCTTCTCAGAGGCCTTCAATGGCTCCCTAGTGCTCTATGAAATCAGGTCCTCACTCCTTAGCCTGGAGTGCCTCGAGGCCCTGCAGGATCTGGCTCCTGGTCTGTGTTTACCCTCATCTGCTACCATTTCTCCCCTCTCCTCGTGATTTGGCTGTTTTCTGCTCTGAAAATGAGCCTGGGGCTCTCTTGGCACAGCCCTGCCTCAGCCCACAAGGCCCTTCCTCCTCCCCCCCCTTTTTTTTTTTGAAAGTAGGCTTCACACCCAACATGAGGCTTGAATTCAAGACCCTGAGTTCAAGAGTCCCATGCTCTGCAGATTGAGCCAGCCAGGTGCCCCGCTCTCTTCTCTTCTTATTCCCCCTCTTCGTGGGCCAGCTTCTTCGTGCCTGCTTCACGAAGCTTTCCTTCAGCCCCTTCACTGTGCTGGATACATAGTAGGCACTCAAAAAGGATTAGATGAGACTGAGCACATAATCTAACCTTGCTCAGAGCAAGATCTTTGTGGTCCTGCCTTTTATCCATGCATCTGACTGAGGTCACATCAGGGGAGGGAGGGATAGATGCTCCTGCATCCAGAAGAGGGTATAGTACACAGTAGGTGCTCAGCGCATAAGTAAAGACTGTCTGATTCCCTCTGCTCTGAAATGGGAGCCTATAGTTTAAACAACTGAGTGGGCCCAGGCTTGGAAATTATATTCACCCATCACCATCCATATTTATTGGTTCTGGGCCCTAGAGACATGGCAGGGAACCATTCAGACCAAATCCTGTCCCTCATGGAGCTGACCATAAAATATTTAATGAATTATCGCAGTGGCGTGGAGCACCGGAGTCTGGTGCCAGATTAAGTCCTGGGCCTGGAAAAACAGTACCAGTTGCTGCAGAATGGTTCCCCGGGGCCAGCTCTGGACCACAGGCACGTTTTGCGTGGTCCGCACAGAGCTGGATCGTTCAAGACGTGTTTTCAGCACAGGATTTATTTATTTTGCAGCCGCAGCTGGACGTTGTCTAGCATCTCTGAAGACGCTACCATCCCACCTGGCCACCCCCCTCAGCATGTGCCCCTGGCCCCCAGGTTGCTTCCTCAGGTCTGGCCTGGCCCCAGAGGCATGGCAGTGTGGTACCCACAGATCCCTGGGAGGTAGAGGCATTCTGCTCTGCTCATCCAACTGGGAGACAGTGAATTATGAAGGCGGGCTTCGTGTTTACAGCCCTGCTGCGGAGACCTTGGTGTGTTAAGGGGGGGCCATTTGAGGCTGGTGCCGGGGGAACCCGTGGCACACCCCTACGCCAGGCAAAGGCACGCGCCATCCCAGGCAGCCCCGCGTGGTCAGCCTCTGCTTGAATACAAGAGGCAGCCTTCTGCAGAGAGACTGCTGGAAGCCCTCTGTCTGCGACCTGCAATGCTGTTAGGGCATCTTGTTACCTTGGCCGAGCCCGTGAGTGAAGTCTGATGATCAGTACCTATTCGTTTAGTCCCATTGCAGGGTACAGCTGCCCCCACCCCTCCCCGAGCCATGGAGGGGCTTATCATTAGTGGAGGGGCTGAGAGGCATGGGAGAAGTTTCCTTCCCTCTCCAGCCCTTCCTTCCCTCTGGCCCGTGCTTGCAGCTCCCCCAAGACTGGGTTGTTGGGACCTCTTGGCTGTGTCCTGGGGATGGCAACAGCACAGCAGTGCTTCTCAGACCTTAAAGCAGTAGCGGTCCCCTGAGAGCTTAGGATACCCCTTCCCATGCAGGAGGGCTGAGCCGAGAGCCTGAGGTTCTGCATTTTTAACTCACTTGCAGGCAGGGTCCTTGCTGCTGGTCTGGAGAGCATGCTTCGAATAAAGGGGGTCAGTTACAGCTCCTGGGCGCCTGGTCTACTTCCTCAACCAGCCCATGTGCCCTGTAAGCATCATCTCCCAAACCATCATAAGAGATACCATGATTTCCATTTTGCATGTGGAAAGTTGAAGCCCCAGAGACAGCAGGTAATTTGCCCAAGGTCACACAGCTGGGAGGCAGCTGAGCCAGGCCAGGCCTTCTGGGCCAGCGCCACCTTGGAAAGGATGCTGGTGGGGAAGCCGTTTTCTACTGAACGGGTGTCCACAGTCCAAAAGCCACAGGAGGCTTTTCAAGGCAGCCAAGTCGGATGTAAATCAGGGAGAGCCCGGGGCCAGCCAGGCGCGCTGACAGCAGGGCAGCCTGAGGCAGTGTGTCAGGATCAGGTCTGGAGTGGGGCTTGGGGCTGGCTTGCTGCCTGGCGTGAGGAGCTGTGGAGGGATGCTCCCAGCTCCTGGACGGCCAGCGTGGGGGCTGCTGGAACCCAATGAGGCTTCTCATCAGTCGTACAGCCTCATTATTTAGATGAATCCCAGGGTGGAGGGCTGGCCGGAAACGGAGGCAATGGAAGGGCTGTGAGTTGGGACCTGGTTCGTCATTGTTTAAATACAGGTTCATCCTTGCAACCGGGGATCTGATGAAGGGCTGAGGTTGCTGAGATCTCCTGCATGGTCGGAGCTTTATTTTTGTGCTGGGCACCTGCCCCAGGTGGTTGGGAAGAGAACAGATTTGGAGTTTGGGTCCTCAAAATGTGGTCAAATGGTGCACAGTCACGTTGTCACCTGGGAATTTGTTAGAAGGTAGAATCTTGAGCCCCACCCCATACCTGCTGACTCAGACCCTGGGGTCAGGGAGGGTCAGTCCTAACCTTTGCTACAGGTTCTTGGCAGCCAGAGTACCAGGGTTGCAGGGGGACCTCAGATTCATTCTATGCCCCACTTTTCTGATGGCCTGCATGTCAAGTAAAAGGGCATGTATAAAGTTATACAGCACATCCAAGGCAGGAAGCAGGTCTGGATTCTTAGAGTTGCAAGTTGCAGAAATCACTTCAAACTAACTTTAAAAAAGAAGAAAGAATGAAAAAGAAAAAGAACATTTATCAAGGCTGGATCCAGGTGCTGAGATAGGTCATCTGAGCTCCATCTCTTTCTCTCCATTTCTAGGCTTCTCTGTTGGCCTCATTCTCCTTGAGCTACCCTCAGCTGCATAGGATACCTCCCCTCCCAGCATAGCCATCTCAGCCTAGAAAGGGCCTTTCCCCCCACCTCTCTCTCTCTCTTTTTTTTTTTTTTAAGACAACGTGGGAAGAGAGGAAAGGGGCAGAGGGAGAGAATCTTCAGCAGACTCCATACTCAGCATGGAGTCCGACGCAGGGCTTGATCCCACAACCCTGGGATCATGACTTGAACTGAAATGAAGAGTCAGACACTCAACTGACTGGGCCACCCAGGGGCCCCCAAAGAGCCTTCTTTTTTCATGATGGTTTTAGCACAAGCCCCTGTTGTCACTCTCACTGTCCAGACTTGGTCAAGTGCTCATCCTTGAGCCATTTGTCGCAGCCAACTCACACGCTGGCTAGCCCTGGCTCACACACCCACCAAGAACCCCTCGGGCTGAGAGCAGGGGTGCATGGGCCTCCAGGGAGAGATGGGAGGCTGTCCCCAGAAGAAGGGGCATGGGTGCCCGCGGGCTGTCCCCATGGGAACTAAGTGCCACTCTCCTCCTCCTCCTGAGCTGGGCTGCCCTCAAGCAGCTGCTCAGGCCTCACACCGGACAGAATTAGACTCCTTTTTCTGGTTCCCTTAACATTATGCTTATAACTGTGCATTACACACACCACCTTCATCTTTCCCCTTTTCCCTCTTCTCTTGCTGTCAGGACAGCAGGTTACCGTGCCACAGCGCTGACCCCTGCTGCAGGCATTACCCATCTGCCCCAGCCTTCACAATGCCGTGTGAGCGTCTGAGGCAGTGTGTCACATGGGGATCTGGGCCCCAAGACAGGGCTGTCTTGTTCGTTGCTGTGTTCCCAGTGCTTAAAGCAGTGCCTGGCACATAGTAGGTGCTCCATGATTTTTAAAAATCTATCTTATTTTTAAGTAATCTCTATGCAACATGGGGCTCGAACTTAAAACTCTGAGATCAAGAGTTGCACACTCTACTGACTGAGGCAGACTTAGTAAATTATTGACTGACTATTCCTACCCCCACAGGGCCTTGGGCACAGTGGGCACTCATGTGCGCCCACAGGACCCCCGACATGGCAATGAAGTTGTCCAGTTTGGGGGACCAGGAATGCTGTAGACTGCTGGGGTCAAGGTTCTGTCAGAGAGGGGCCCCCTCAGGTCCTGGGAGGAAAGACTGGCCCGCCCTTCCCTTCGGGGCTCTTTCTCCCTCCCATCGCCGTCCCCTTCCTTCTCTGCTATTCCATTTACATGTTCATTGAAATGTGAGATCTTAGTTGATAAGGAGCCATTTCCTGGGTTTCTGCATTTTTATATTCTAGGAAACTAGGGGAGCTTTCCAGAACAGCTCTGCTGGTGGTGTGAGAGGCAGGAGTGGTCTTCCCTTGCCTGCATTTTTCGTAAGCTCAGTTCCAGAGAAGAGGAGGTGTTCTAGTTTAAAAAAAAAAAAGGCTTCTGGGGTCAGTCACCTCTGGGGACCATGTGGCTCAGCAGAGTTAGGCAAATTTCCTTGGCTCGATGATTCTCTGAGCCTCTAACCAGTCAATGAGGTACCTTGTTCTCCAAGAATCTGGGGCCCCCAGGGCCTCCCTCAGCCCCTCTGTCTTGCCTTAGTGTGTGAGCACAGGGAACAGTTATTGACAGACTCAGGCCCAGGACTAGGCTGGTGTGGGGCTCCCAGGGATGCGTCAGGACAGGGTGGCGGCCTAACATTTGTAGCCCCCAGTCCAGGCTCTTGATGCTGACAGTTTCAGGGGCACTGCACCCAGGAGACCGGTGTGCGTGTGTGCGTTTGCGTGTGTGCCCGCGCCTGTGTGTGTGAGCATGTGTGTGTATGCAGGAGCACCTGAGCACCCTGACTTTCCCGGCCCTGGTCCCACTAGGAGTTGCTTTGGCCCCTGCCAGCGTGTGGGAGTCGGACAGTCTCACGTGGAAGGAGAGTCGGGGTCCTGTGTAAGCCACAACCTGACCAGATCTCTTCTTTCCTTCTTTGCTTTTTCTGGTAATAGGTCCAGAACAACAGCCCTTTCTGAGGAGCCTCCAAAACGTAAGTGGTATTGGTGTGTCCCCGATTTGGGGCACTCAGGAATGGGGAATTGTGAGGACCAGGGTCAGACACACGCACCTGGGAGAGCCGCTCGACTCCCAGCACGGCTAGGATGCTCCAGGACTCGGGGCTGCTGACCCAGCTGTCTCTTCTTTAAACTTTTTAGTTTTACAAAATTGAAAACCTTCAGAAAAGTTGCTAGGATAGTATAGTGACCTCGTGTATACCTTTCACTCAGATTGTCCCATTGTTAAGATTTGCTATGTTGGCTTCATGTCTATATATGTGCTATAAAATAGTCACATTAATATTCTGTTTTTTTCCTGCTGACTCATTAGGGAGTAAATTGCAGGCCTGATGCCCCTTTACCCCTAATACTTCATAATGTATTTCGTAAGAGCAAGGCTACTTGTTCTCTTATATAAGCACATGCTATTATCAACCAGGACATTTAACATTGACACAATTCTGTTATCTAATCTACAGACCTTAATGACATTTTGCTGACTGTCTCATATTTACAGAAGCTTCCTCCCCCTCTCCCCCCAGTTCAGTATCACAGTGTTTTTACAAGGGGGTTAATGGGGCAGGAATCAGACTTTTCTACAGATGACTTATTTACCTGGGTTTAGAACATCCTTACTATTGGGGCTTTCAAAGTTTCTTCATTATGACGTTCAGTAAGAAATAGATTTACGACAGGATGCCACCGGTGTGCTCCCACGTACACACACACACACACACACACACACACACACACACACACACGAAAGTGAAACCAGCTTCACGGATAACTCCCATCCTCACCATCTTTAGTGCTCTGTTGTATCATTTTTATGAAGGTGATAGCCCTGACCCTTTAAGTTGATTTCATGGCCCATTAGTAAACTCTGCTGTGGAATTTGAACACTCTGCCTTCTTGGGCAGAAACTTCTCCCAGGGAGGGGGGTTTAGGGGTAGGTAATGTCCTGACCAAGCTCCCACTGGTCCTGAGATGGAGTTTGGTGGATTTGGGGTTACCTGGGAAGCTAGGACTAGGAGAAAGGCCCTGAAGACCCTGGCCATGTCTTCAAGCCATGGTTGCCCATGGTGGACCTGCTCCCATCCCTATAATCTACTCCTCACCCCCCCTCCGGGCCACCTCAGCCCCCTGGAGACCTGTTCTTTATGCTGTGATGTCAGAAATGGAAAATCAGGCAGGTGTATCCCTGGGGGCTTGGGACACCTCCCTGGCCAGCTGCTGAGTGGGAACGGAGACATTCCGGTCCATGTCAGCCTCCAGAGTCACTGCCATAGTTGTCACAAATGTCAGTATTGGACTGTAATGGCATTCCCGATATGGCCCTGAGAGGTTCAAAGTACAGGAGCACACTTTCCCCTACATCAGTCTTAAGATGTGGATATTGCTGTTATTTGTTTAAAAATGACAGATACATTTGCTGAGCACATACTCTGTATCAGGTACTGCTAGGCACTTTACAGACTCCTGCAGTCTTTTTTTTTTTTAATTGTTTTTAATGTTTTATTTATTTCTGAGAGAGAGAGAGAGGGAGAGAGAGAGAGACAGCGTGAGCAGGGAAGGGTCAGAGAGAGAGGGAGTCACAGACTCTGAAACAGGCTCCAGGTTCTGAGCTGGCAGTCAGCACAGAGCCCGATGCGGGGCTAGAACCCACTAACCGCGAGATCATGACCTAAGCGAAAGTCGGACGCTTAACCGACTAAGCCACCCAGGTGCCCCCAGACTCCTGCAGTCTTGAGAGTAGCCGATCTGAGTTAGATATGGATATTAGCTCCACTGAATAGGTGGGGAAACTGAGGCGAGAGAGTTGAATTGACTCCCCCCAAGGTCACCCAGCTGGGAAGGATTTGAACTCCAGGTTTTTGACCCTGGTGTCCACACCATCCAGCACTGCTCTCCCCACCCCTTTCCCCACCCCCCCACCCCCAGCCCAGACTCCCCTGCCGGTCCCTTCCCAAGGCCTTGCACTGGTTAATGAGTAGCCCGGGGCAGCCTGGAAGCCAGAGGCCTGTGGCCAAAGCTGGAGTCTAAGTTCTGCTTCCAGATAAAGAGTCTTGTGCAAGGGGCCCAGCCCCCATCTGGTCTGCTGGCTTCATAGGCATCAACGAGTCCCCGGTTCTCTCCTCCGAGATTTGCTGATCCATCCCCACTTGGTGGGAACCCATTTCACAGGTGAGCCAGTGGAGGTGGAGAAGCGGGTTTGCTCTCAGGCCTGTATGACGCCTCCTCCACGCAGCCCTTTAAGTTTATTTTTTCTGAGAACAGAAGCTGTCCCCTCTGTTCGGGCATGCAGGTGTGGTGTGGCCCTCCTCCCTGAGCCCTCCAGGTTCCCATCTGAGAAATGGGATGCTAGTTGCTACTCACTGCCCCCCTTCCCCCCACACACACCGGGCGTGCACAGCGGGAGGTGATGGAGGGACAGCTGGTTTCAGTTGTTTCTCAGACTGCGCTGTCAAGGAAATGGCCCAAACAATCATTCCTGACATGCACAACCCTTCTAGTGGAAAGTCCGGGGAGCTGGAGGGGCAGATAGTCCTGGGTTCAGATTCCGTCTCTGTCCTTTGCCAGCTGTGTGACCTCAAGGGGAGAGTCCCTGAACTCCTCGGAGCCTCAGTTTCCCCACCTGTAAGATGGAGCAATAAATGCACCCGGGAGGACTGGAAAGACTGCCCGTGTGGTGCCAGGGGTCATGGTCTTTTTGTCGTCATGGTGGAGGTGTGGAGCACTTGACAGGCCTCACAAAATCAGCCCAAGAATCCCTGCATGTTCTAATTTCAGCTCCCTGGCCGGAACCTCCCTGGGCTTGCCAAAAGAATTCCTGGGGACCTGTGTCCCCTCATCACCCCGCCCTAAAGGAGCCCAGGCAGTGAGAAAATGGTATTTACTGTTTGTTTGCCCTGATCATAAAATTGAACATTTTTTAAAAAATTTAAATATATGTGACACAATATTATGTCAGGTTTTTTTAGACAGTTCTTTTTCTTTTTTAATGTTTATTTATTTTTGAGAGAGAGGGACAGAGACAGAGCATGAGCAGGGGAGAGGCAGAGACAGAGGGAGACACAGAATCTAAAGCAGGCTCCAGGCTCTGAGCTGTCAGCACAGAGCCCAACACGGGGCTCAAACTCACGACTGTGAGATCATGAACTGAGTTGAAGTTGGAGACTTAAGGGACTGAGCCTCCAAGGTGCCCCACAACATTGTATAAGTTTAAGGTGTTACACATTTTAATTTGATACATTTATACAGTGCCATGGTGTCACTATAGCCTTAGCTAACACTGCTATTGGGCCACGTCATTATTATTTCTTTTAGTGTTGAGAGGTAATGTGTTGTATTTTATTTATTTATTTATTGAGAGAGAAAGTGAGCACACAAGCAGGGCTGAGGGGCAGAGAGAGAGTGAATTTTGTTTTTTTAATTTTTTTTTTAACTTTGAGAGAGAGCACATAGAGGAGAGAAGCAGAGGCGGGGAGAGAGAGAGAATCTTTTTTGAGAGAGAAAGTGTGTGTGTGTGTGTGTGTGTGTGTGTGTGTGTGCATGGGGGTGGGGCAGAGAGAGAGAGGGACAGAGGATCTGAAGCAGGCTCTACACTGACAGTAGTAAGCCCGATGTGGAGCTTGAACTCAGAAACTGTGAGATCATGACCTTAGCGAAAGTCAGATGCTGAACCGACCGAGCCACCCAGGTGAGCCAATTTTTTATTTTTATTTTTAAAAAAAAAATTTTGAGAGATAGAAAGAGAGACCATGAGCAGGGGAGGGGCAGAGAGAGAGGGAGACACAGAATCCAAAACCGGCACCAGGCACTGAGCATCCGCACAGAGCCCAATGTGGGGCTTGAACCCACGAACTGTGAGATCATGACCAGAGCTGAAGTTGGCTGCTCAACTAACTGAGCCACCTAAGCACCCCCCCTTTTTTTTCTATTTGAGAGAGAGAGAGAGCTTGTGAGTGGGGGTGAGAGGCAGAGGGAGAGAGAGTGAGAGAGAGAGAGAGAGAGAGAGAGAGAGAGAGAACCTTAAACAGGCTTCACGCCCATCAGGGAACCTGACTCTGGGGGCTCAATCTCAAGTTCTTGAACTGAAATCAAGAGTCAGATGCTTAACCGACTGAGCCACCCAGGCGCCTCAGTAATATATTTTTAATACAGAAAATTTGGAGAGCACAGAGAAATCAAAAGAAGAAAATGTAATTTATCTCTGTTCCAGCCATCCAAACATAACCATCTAACAGTGCATTTATAAACGTGTGGGCAAATATACATTATTTAAATGTTTCCTTTTCAAGTTGAATTCACAGTGTAGCCATGTTTGGGAGCCAACTTCCCGCCCCCACCCCCTAACATATTTCTAAGCGTTTTTCTGGGTTTTTGGTCTTCTAAGTCAGGGTCAGCAAGTTTTTTAAAGGGTTAGATCGGATGTATTTTGGGCTTAGGGGCCATGTGGTTTTGCCTCCACTGATCTCAGTGGGGTTTGTCCTGCCTCTGCGGTTGTAGCCAGAACGCAGTCTTAGACAATATGCAAATGAGCAGGTGTAGTTTCATGCCAATAAAACTTTATTTATAAAAACTAACCTGCTAGATTTGGCCCGGGGGCTGAGGTTTGCTGATCCCCGCCCTTTCTTAATTTGTTTAGATTTGTTTGAGTAAACCATCATTTATTTAATTAATCCTATAGTGATGAGAGATCGGCCGTTTGTAGTTTCTCTTTCATGTAAACCACTCTACTGTGAACATCTTTTTTTTCTTTCTATTTTTAATTGTGGTAAAATATACATAACATAAAATTAACCATCTTAACCATTTTTACGTCTACAGTATAATAGTGTTCAGTGTATCCACATTGTCGGGCAACCAATCTCCAGAACTTTTTCATCTTGCCAAACCGAAGCAGTGAGCATCTCTGAGTGGGCATCTTTACACATTGGTCTGTTTCAGAAAATTGGAATTGCTATCCTAAGTAGGGGGTGCGTTTTTATAGTGCTGAGCACATGCTGCCGAGTCACTGGTGCTCGGAGATGGCCCCAATTTAAGCCTTTGCCTACCAGCAGTGACAGTGTAGACGCATCAAGAGGGAGAGATGCCCCCTCCCTGGGGAGGGAACAGCAGTTAGGGAGCAGTGGACTTAAAACAACTCCTCCCAGATGGAGTGCCTGGCGTCTGACTTTGGCTCAGGTCATCGTCTCATGGTGTGTGAGTTCAAGCCCCATGTCAGGCTCCGTGCTGACAGCTCAGAGCCTGGAGCCTGCTTCAGATTCTGTGTCTCCCTCTCTCTCTGCCCCATCCCTGCTTGCGCTGTGTCTCTCTGTCTCTCAAAAAGGAGTAAACACTTAAAAAAAAAAAAAACTCATCCTAGAGAAGCAGCTCCCAGGCTGCTAGCCTTCCTCTGTTGGCAAAGAAGAGAACAATTCAGTAAACCAGATACACTATGAATACCCAACCAGATTCAGGGGTTTGAAAAATATACCCTTTAGAGAGAGGGGATGTGTGGTTAAGACCTCAGCTCATGTGTCCAGATGACATTGGCCAATGACATCTGGGTGTCAGTGTCATTTGGCCTTGGCCTTGACCTTGCTGTGTGGACCAGGGCATGTCACTTAACATCTCTGGGACCTAGAGTCCTCTCAAAATAGACCTGATGTAGAATGATTTAGAGTCTGTCCTCTGGTTGGAGGATCATGGAAGAGAAACTCTGAAAGTTCTTAGCACAGCGACTGCATGCAGCCCTCGCTCGTTACACAGTGGTGATAATTACCATTCTTACTATCCTGGTGTCCATTGCTTCTAGCACCTCTGTCAGGGCTGTCTGCATAAATGGACAATAATAGCATGTGTGGCCCTTTGCAGTTAGTTCTCAGAAAGGTTTTCCATCTGTAATACTCACATAATCTTATAGTGTAGTTATTACTGTCCCCATGTGACAGGTGAGAATTTGAGGCTCCAGAGGCAGTGGCCGACCCCGGGTCAGCCGTGTGTCTTTGCTGGTGGTCGGTTCCACACAGCAGCTACTGGGAGCTGGGGCCTCTGGACGACCAGGGCGAGCAGGAGCCTCCTCCTCTGGCCTCACCAATGTGGGAAAGCTTGGGCAGTCAGGTGGGGGGAGAGAAGATTTCCTAGCTTATTTTCCTGTCTTGGCTCTTGGTCCATCGGATGGGGTTTTTTTTTCAAGGAGAAATGTTATGATTCTAACGAGGGGGTTTTCCCTCTACACCACCAAGCAATTCTCCAGCACTGCTGGAAGTCTTACCTTCTAACTCGCTTCTGACACTATCTACCTGGAGATAGCGTCAGATTCTTCAGGTTAATGATTCAGTGGCCTCTCGCCACCCCAACTCCCACCTATACCTGTGCTTTTGCCAACTGGCTATAAATTGGAGGTTCCCACAATCTCCTCCTTGGGTTTGATTAATTTGCTCACAGAATTCAGAGAAACATTTCATTGACCAGATTAGCGGTCTGTTTATTAAAGGGCATAACTCAGCACCAACCAAACAGCCACATGGAGGAGACGCATAGGGCGAGGTACAGGGACGGGGGCCCAGAGTTTCTCTGGTGCCTCTCTCCCCAACTCCATGTGTTCATCAGTCTGGAAGCTCTCTGAAACCCGTCCTTTTAAATTTTTATGGAGGCTTCAAAGAATAAAATAAAATAAAATAAATTTTTATGGAGACTTCATTACTTAAGCGCGATTGATTAAATCCTTGGCTGTGGGTGATTTAACTCCGTCTCCCATTCCTCTCCTTTCCCTCTCCTTTCGGTGGAGGTCAGAGGGTGGGGACTGAAACTTCCAACCCCCTAGCCACCAGCCCCCATCCTTAGGTACTTTCTAGAATCCCTCGTTAACATGACAAAAGGCACCTTTGTCACTCTCCTCACTTAGGCAATGACAAGAATTTTTGGAGCTCTGCCAGCTTTAGGGCCAAGACCATATAGATACATAGATAAATATATATATATTTATTTATTATAAATCACAATATCACAGTTTTTTGATTGTTTGTATTTTTCCAGAAGCTGGTGGGGCATTTCAGAGACCAGAGTTGTCCACCGACGTGAAACCTGGCTGGGGTTTCCGGGACATGTTCCCATCTGTCAGTCTGTTCTCAGCCTGCAGATAAGTCCAGAAACCCAGGCCTGGATTTCTGGATTCCTAAGGCTGCAGACAGCTCTGGGTTTGGAGGGGCTGGCTGCCCGGAGCACCCCTGAGTCAGTCTTCCGACCTAGTCTCCCAAAGGGGCCCCCATGGCGCCATCTTTATCTACCCACTTCCCCACCAACTTCCTGGAGGACCTTGGACACGTCACTTGCCTTCCCTGGGCCCTTGTTTTCCTCCTGTGTAAAACCAGGGTCTGGAATCATTTTTCCGGGGAGCTCCTGGGTAGCAGTGCCCAGCTTTGGATGCGAGCCTCAGCTCTGCCCTTTAGGAGCTTGCTGTGATGGTCCCCTTCCCTAGGCTCAGTGTTCTCTATAAAGCAGACATCAGTGCACGTGCCCCATAGGGTCTTTCGTGTGCTTCAGGGCTGCTTGGTAGCACACCCTCTGTCGTGGCTCCTCGCAATAGATTTTTACTCCTGTGCCTTATGCCTTCATCCCGAGGAGTAGCCAGAGGCAGGTTTTTTTTTTTTAATGTTTATTTTATTGAAAGATAGAGCACACTTGTGTGGGGGAGGGGCAGAGAGGGCACAGGAGTGGGGGAGGGGGAGAGAAGGGGACAGCAGGATCTGAAGCAGGGGAGGGGCAGAGGGGGGAGGGGCAGCGAGATGGAGAGACAGGATCTGAAGGGAGCTCTTGCACTGACAGTAGAGAGCCTGATGCTCAACTCAGGAACCCTGAGATCACAACCTGAGCCCCCCACGGCACCCCTGCCAAAGGCAGTTTTTAATGGCTCCTCTGCTCTTCATCCCCAGCCGAGCTTAGTTCCCACATTACCTTGCACGCGAGTAGGGATTTGTGTTTTCAGGTCGAGTTCTACTGTCTCTTTCTGTTTGATTCCTTTCTAGTCTTTTCTGGGTGTCCTGCCTGTCCTGACCATGCCTGCAACATGAGAGCTTTCTTTCTTTTTTTGTTTTTTTAATTTTCATTTTTTTAAATTTTAGACAGAGGGTATACGATTGGGAGAGAGGGGTAAAAGGAGAGAGAGAAAGAGAATTTTTTTTTAAGTTTATTTATTTTGAGAAGGAGCATTGGAGGGGGAGTGAAAGAATCCCAAGCAGGCTCCATGCTAATAGTGCAGAGCCTGACATGGGGCTCCAACCTACGAACCTCGAGATCATGACCCGAACCAAAATCAAGTCAGATGCTCAATGGACTGAGCCATCCAAGCGCTCCATGAGAGCTTTCTCTTGTCTATCAGGTTACTGAGGCCCAGAGAGAGACCATGTTTGTTTGTTTGTTTGTTTTTAATTTTTTTAATGTTTATTTTCGAGAGAGAGACCGGGCGTGAGCTGGAGCAGGGCAGAGAGGGAGACACAGAATCGGAAGTAGGCTCCAGGCTCTGAGCTGTCAGCACAGAACCTGACACAGGGCTCAAACCCCCAGGCTGTGAGATCATGACTTGAACCAAAGTCGGTCACTTAACCAGCTGAGCCCCCCAGCCAGCCACGCCCCGAGATCATGTTTTAATAAGGACTCTAGGCTGGCTTCTGACCCGTGGGAAGGATGT
Organism: Proteles cristata cristata; assembly: GCA_017311185.1. Lineage (NCBI taxonomy): Eukaryota > Metazoa > Chordata > Mammalia > Carnivora > Hyaenidae > Proteles > Proteles cristata. The sequence continues at coordinate 165,393 of JAESUZ010003628.1, read as the reverse complement.
CGTGATCAATTAGCAATGTCTGTCAGGGGCAGGATGGGTGGATATGGCATTCGGGGCATGTGAGGTGAGAACTATAGGACATCCTTGGGATTGGATCCCTGCTCAGGTGAGAAGCTTCCTCTGGGTGGGAAGAAAGAAAGGAGCACACCTGCAGCAGAGTGCAACCCTTCCATCCCAGGGTATTTGTTTCATTTGCACTCAGGTTGAAGTTTTCAGACCAGACGGCCAAAGTATTTGATCCCTTTTATCTCCTGGGTGTCATATTTTATGCTGGATTCCGAGGGCGGGCGGGGGACAGTGACAACAGGGATCCCCCAGACACTCTGAGTGAGGTTGCTAGATAAAATACTGGGCATCCAGTTCAGTTAGAATCTCAGCTCTACGGTGAGTCCCTGTGCAGTATTTGTCAGTCTGGCTGGCTTACCTTGCAACCTCCCTGATCCAGGCCATTCCTACAAACTGGGCTGAACCGCTGCTTGAGCGAGGTTGTGGACGGTCCCCAGGAGCCGTGCCTCATCCAGCCATGGCCCTCCTTGCGGGGAGACTCTGAGATGTGGCCTCCTCGGGCATCGGGGCCCTCATCCGGGCACCCGAAGGGTCTGCCCAGTTGACTCACAAGGTCTGGTTCTGACACGGAGATGCCTATTGACCCCAGTGACACCTCAGACTTTACAGTTGCTTCTCAGCTGAGCCATGAGACAGGCCTGTGACAAAGGTCTGATGTTCTCTGTGTCACGGGTGAAAAAGCCAGCCTCAGAGAGGTGCCTGGCAGCACTGCTGCAGCCACGCAGAGAATGTGGGAGATGGGACTGGGGCGCTCTGTTCCGGGCCCAGGCTCCCCACCCTGCCCTCCTTCCACAGGGTGCTGCTCTTTTCTAGATTATTCCCTCCAGACTTTCTCCCATCCTGTGAGGATCTCACAGCTGAATGAACAGAATCACTTAGGTAGCATTCCTTTGTTCATTCACTCACATGGTGAGCATTTGTGGAACACCTGCTGTATACCAGGCCCAGTGCTGGGAAGTGGGCACAGAATGAGGAACAAGGCCAGAAGGAAGAGATGTCACAGACGGTCACAAAAACCACTGTTCGGTTGCAGAGTGGAATGGGGGTTCCAGTCCATGTGCATAACCAGGTCTTGTCTCTGGGTGGAGGGGAGAAGCAGTCTGGGAACATGAGCTGCTTCTCTGAGCCCGTCTGCCTCCATCCTTCCTCGTGGTGAGCTTTCTGTGGCTCAGAGAAGTGCTGTGACAAGCCCAAGGTCACATGGCACCTTGAGACCTAGGGCTTCCACTCCTCCCATAACCACCCAGGGCTGTCGAGAGAATAGTCTATGCATGCTCTGCTGCTTCCTGGCTGTGTGACCCCTGGCCTGTCCCATCTCCTGCCTGGGTTTCGGGTGCCCCATTTGTAAAAGGGGGACTGTGGTGCCCACCAGGCTAACTGGCAGCAAGTAGGAGAAAGCAGTTTGATGTATTCAAAAGCTTGATGCAAATATTTCTTATTAAGGTGTCTTAGTAAGTATAAATGGTTGTATTAAAGTACTTTCTGGGGTGATTGAGTCACATTACATAGTCCAGACATCCAGGACTACTTTCAGGGATGATTGAGTCACATTACATAGTCCAGACATCCAGGAACTTCTCATCTGAAAAGAAACAAAATTAGAAAAGCTGCAGCAGCTCTGGAAGGCCCCTGGGGCCCAGGTGGCTTCTGGGTACTGGTTCCCATCCTTCTCTAGCCTTGTCTGGGATCCCAGCGGATCCCCACGTGGCCAGGCCTGGATGCAGGCTTCTGGGGAGACAAGCCACCCCCATTTTCCTTAAAAAATTAATTTTATGGGGCACTGGGTGGCTCAGTCGGTTAAGTGTCTGACTTCGGCTCAGGTCATGATCTCGTGGTTTGCAAGTTGGAGCCCTGCACTGGGGCTCTGTTCTGTCAGCTCAGAACCCGCTTCAGATCCTCTGTCCCCCACCCCCACTCCTCCCTTACTTATGCTCCCTCCCTCTTGCTCTCTTTCAAAAATAAACATTCAAAAATGAATTGTATTTTATATTCATAAACTATGTGACGGGTGTTAGTGACACAAATATAAATAAGACACAGCCTCCATTTTTTAGGATCTTACAATCTAGTGAGATACATGCGAAGCTATAAATTACATGAAAATTGAGTGTGAGCTTTCTTTTCCTGTCTTACTGCGGAGCGGTTGGCATACATCACTGTACCAGGCCTGCGGCCTGATGGCTTGCTTCACAGGACACTGGGACATGATCATCATGGGCTCTCTTGCTCTGTGTCATCTCAGATAAATCCAGTGGCCCCATAAGGTCATGGTGGGGCATACCTTTCATTTTCCCTTTGGCCTTTATGGTCCATTTGAGAAGTTCGTATGTTTTCAACCCCTTCCAGCCCTGTTGAGTCGGGGAAATGCCCAGACAAGAATCTCTGATGTCAGGGGAAGTTTGGGGAAAACCTGTAAGCATCTGAAACCCGAGAGTTGAAAGTCTGTTCCTTCAGTCATCAGAGAGGTGCTGCAGGCCCTGGCCGTGCCCTGGGGACCCAGAGCCAACCTTACCATGCCCAGCCCAGGAGCTGCTGGGCCGGCGAAGACGCAGGTCACTGCAGTCGGTAGGGTCTCCTGAAGACACTGTGGGCAACAGGGTGCAAAAAACTTTCCCAGAGGCCTCAGAATGACAAAAGCATGGCAGGCAGACGCTAGACAGGAAGGGCAGTACCGGGAGAGGGAAGCAGCCCTGAAAAGGGAAAGCCGAAAGCCTCAGGGAAATCCGCCCCAGATGCTACAAGTGGTGTGGCTTGGCTGTGGCTTGGCTGCCATGTCTGGTTCTGGGGCAGAGGGCAGGGGAGAGGAGCCGGGTGGGAGGTCTCAGCTGGCGACCCTGAATGCCCTGCCGAGTGCTTGGTCCCGATCCACTCTGGGGAGGCAGCCTGGAACCAGAAGTCCTCATGTGAGGCTTCCAGGTCCCCCCTTCAAAGGCACTGACTGTTCAGTTGTTTTGACCACAGGCTTCTGTTCAGGAAGACAGACAGCCCAGGCCAGCCCTCACCCAGACAGGGCTGCAGCAGCACGCACGAAGTGCCTTGGGAAGGCTGCTCGTTCATTTGACACAGGACAGCGGACCGGGGAACTGTTTATTTCGTATTTGCTCCCGGGTGCTTGTTTCCGCCTCTCCCCGCAGCACTTAGTTGCCGGGTGATAAGGAGGGGCGGAGTCAGTGTTATTGATGAACAGCGTGAAATGTGAAACGAAAGGTAGCCTTTCTTCCCCATCCTGGGGCGGACCCTTTCTCCTGAGAGCAAATCCAATCGCGTATTGCACTTCCTCCTGCCGGCCCTTGTGTAATTCGAGAGGGCCCATTTTACAGATGATGCAACTGAGGCCTCAAGGGGAAGTGACATTCCTGAGGTCACTGCTTGCAGCTGACAATTGACAGACTTAGGTTCCAACTAAAATCTTTTAAGGTGACGCAGCACGGGCAAAAGTGGAACTAGGTAGAGCGTATTTGGGGAACGGGCCCTCGCAAGGGGCAGTGCCTACTGGGGAATTCAGAGAGCAAAGCTGGAGAAGCCAGGAGGGTCCCTCCTCTCCACAGACAGCATCGGGGAGGAATTATGTAGCCATTTAGGGGTCGGCAGGAACAGACTGACCAAATAAATAGATGAGTCAATTAAAAAGGACGGATTTCGGGGCGCCTGTGTGGCTTAGTCGGTTAAGCGTCCGACTTTCGCTTAGGTCATGCTCTCGCGGTTCGTGGGTTCGGGCCCCGTGTCGGGCTCTGTGCTGACTGCCAGCTCAGAGCCTGGAGCCTGTTTCAGTCTGTGACTCCCTCTCTCTCTGACCCTCCCCTGCTCATGCTGTCTCTTTCTATCTCTCCTAGAAATAAAAACATTAAAAAAAAAAAAAAAAAGGACGGATTTCTTGACTATTTATAGGTGTGGCCTAAATCTCAGGTATCCTTGCCCCCAAGGAATAAAAGGAGACTTTTTCTGATCAGCCAGGCTCTCTAAAGGGTGAATAAGCTGATTACGTCCTGGGCTGCTGCAGGGGATGGGACTTCCCCAGAGGGGCAGGGTGAGAGGAGCTCCCAGGAGGTGGGGCAGGGACGCTGTTCCTTGGACTCCTCCCTTTCCTTTATAGGTTCATTATTAGCCACACCCTAGACTTTAGCCACATTATTAGCCATTAGCTACCTAATTGCTCTCTCGGTGGTATGAATTGCAATAGTTAACAGTTCTTCCTGGCCTGAAGGGCCAGTATTTAGTCACCCCAGCACATATACATAATTAAATGGAAAGGTCCTTGTAAAGCATGTAGCACAAAGCCTCAGCAAGGTGGATGTTTTTGTTACTGCCATTTTTATTTTATTTTTATTTTTATTTATTTATTTTTTTAAAATATTTTTATTTACTTCTAGGAGAGAAAGAGAGAGAGACAGCTGAGCAGGGGAGGGTCAGAGACAGAGGGAGACACAGACTGAAACAGGCTCCAGGCTCTGAGCTGGCAGTCAGCACAGAGCCCGACGCGGGGCTCGAACCCGTGAACCGCGAGATCATGACCCGGGCGAAAGTCGGACGCTTAACCGACTAAGCCACCCAGGCGCCCCTATTTTTATTTATTTTTTTAATTTTTTAATGTTTTACTTCCTAGGAGAGAGAGAGAGAGAGACAGTGTGAGCAGGGGGAGGGTCAGAGAGAGGGAGTCACAGACTGAGGGCTCCAGGCTCTGAGCTGGCAGTCACACAGAGCCCGACGCGGCTCAACCCATGAACCGCGAGATCATGACCCAAGCGAAAGTCGGACGCTTAACCGACTAAGCCACCCAGGCGCCCCTGTTACTACCATTTTTAAAAAATTTATTCAGAGAGAGAGAGAGAGCACGCACACGCGCGAGCAGGGCAGGGTCAGAGAGAGGGGAAAAGAGAATCCCAAGCAGGCTCTGCACTGTCAGCATGGAGCCTGATGTGGGGCTCAAACTCACGAACTGTGAGATCATGACTTGAGCTGAAGTCAAGAGTTGGATGCTTAGCCTCCTGAGCCCCCCAGGCATCCCTTTTACTGCTGTTTTATAATTGAGGCTGGCCCAGTCAGTACCTGTGATATGGGCCCAGTCCAGAGACCTGGACTCTAATCCTAGCTGGTTAATTTGCAAAATAACATCCCTACCTCCTGCTGGCCTCAGTTTCCTCCCGCGTCAGGTGCAGAGGGGGCCCTCCTGGTGTCAGAGGTCATAGGAGATGCCCCCGAACCCAGTGGTTGAGGACCCAGGATTCCACAACCCTGCCTGTGCAACTTTGGTCAAGTCACTCAACCTCTGAGCCTCAGATGGGGTAAGATTCCTCATCCACAGGGTGGTTGGTAAGGACTGGGTGAAAATACCTCACCCAAGTGCCAGGTGCAGAGCCGGACGTGCATGGCCACTCAACCCAGGGAGCTGATGTTTCCGTCTGGAGCTGGAGCTATGCAGTTGGAGGATTGTCCATTCTTTAAAGGCATTTAGAGTGTGCTTTTTGTTCTATGAGAGTCTGAAAATGTTATAAAGTCTTGTTACCTTTGTACTGATTATAGGAAGAAAGCAAGCAGCAATAATCTGTGAAAAGTGATCTAAACTTTTAAATTTTTAAAATAATTAATATTTTTTTAATAATAAAAATATCTAACATGATTAAAAAATTACTACCAACTTGGGGCACTTAGTAGCATCCGACTTCAGCTCAGGTCATGATCCCTCAGTCTGTGAGGTCGAGCCCTGAATTGGGCTCCACGGTGGTGATGGGGAGCCTGCCTCTGTCTCTCTGCCCTTCTCTGTGTGCGCTCTCTCTCTTTCTCTCCCTCTCAAAAATAAACTTAAAAAAAACTTAAACAAAAAATAAAAAATTACTACCAGCTAGAATTATAGCAAATGCCCAATGTAGTGCCAGACACATAATGTTAGCTGTAACTATTTTTTGTTTCCAGGATGTGAGAACAGTTGGAATTGGAATGAGAGGTTGCTATGGCGATGATACACCAGGGTCCTCCTCATTGGCTGCCTCCAGCGAGGAGGCCCACCCTCTGCCCTAGAGCATCCTTTGACTGTGGGAGGAAGGAACTAGGATTACAGTTGAGGACTGAGCAATTTGTTTTGCTGGGAGATGGACAGGGGATGGTTAGGGAAGCCTTCCTGGAGGAAGTATCATTTGAGGATAGAGAAGAGCAGGGATATGCATTCCAGGGTCTGAAATGGCCTACAAAAATGCACCGAGATGTAAGAGCCTTGGGCCTTCCAGGCACTGATGTATAGAGGCAGTATGACAAACCTCCTCTGGCTTTGATTCTAAGGGACGTTCCTAATCGATGGCATTTTTGGGGAGTATGCAGTCTCTGGGTACCTGGCTGGGTTGGAAGGGGCATTGTGACCTCATGAGCAGATATTCTGAGACCCATAGCCAGGGTACTGGGCATCTCTTATACCCTCTCGGGCTTCACGAGAAGCCCAGTTTCCCAGTGTCTGGGGTAAGTCATGTTTGCATGTCCACCTGCGTTCCTATCTGCTGACAGGGCCTCTGTCCCCTTACAGATCCTTACTGAGCTGCCTTCTGTGGTTCAAGCCTGTGAGGTCCCCAACAGCTGCAGTTGCCTAGGAAACAGTGTCCAGGGAGAGCACCCAGGAGGGGGAACAGGGGACAAATGTGGGAGCTCTTCACTGCTCTGACCTCAGTGGTCCTGCAGGGGGCCTGGCAGGACTGAGGTCTTTCCCAGAGGCATCCAGCTTGGTGTGGGCCATGGGTCCCCTGGCTGAGAACTACTCCCCCACGCTCCCCACCCCAGATCACCAGTGGGACCCTCTGTTTACCCCCTGCCTCAGTCCAGATCCTCACTTGAAGGAGCCTCTCGGCCCCTGAGCTGACTGGAGGTAGGTTGCCGAGTAAACAGGCAGGGCCTTTGTGGGATTTGTGCATGCCCAGAGTCTGAGAAAGAGCTCTCCCAATAAGCTGGTCCTAGGCTTCCAAATAGTAGGAGTGGGCAAGGCAACCAAAAACCTAGACCCTCAGTTGAAACACTAGAGACTGAAGCTCTTGTGCCGGGCCTCAGTTTCCCCACCTGTAAAAGGGGCACATTAGACCAGCTGATGGGATTGAATTTCATGAACTAGTATACATCCAAAAGACAATTGGGCAGCATTTGCGGCACAAGTTCTGTCTGCTCTCAAGGTCAGGACATGGGCCCTGTGACTTACATCTCCCCAGCTTGGCGGGCACCACCACCCGCGGGCTGAGGGGCCCCGACACCTCGTGTGCCAGGCCGCCAGCTCCTCTGAGCATCTTCTGCCCATCTGTGGGCAGCTGCCCAAGCTGCTCTCCTGAGCTGACCCCGAGGCTAGGGACAGGAGGTGACAGGAGGCTCCCGCACCTGTGCTCAGATCCCCAGGGGGACAGCGGCCCACACCTGCATCATCCTAGCCAGCAAGTGTACTGAGAGCGCCCCGCAGAGGCACTGGTCTCCCCCACTGTGGGAGAGGAAAGAAAGAGGAGATGAGGTGTTTAGCATGATGCCCCGCATCTCAGAACTGGCTGACCTGCCCCTGAACCCCGGTCCTGGCTCTGTGAGGTGATCTGTCAGGTGCCATGCCCAGCAGGGCCTTAGCTGTGCGTCCAGGCCGTCACTGGTCTCAGGGAGACTGTGCCTCAATTTGGTCATCATCCTGATAGCTCCCGTTTTCTTCTGTTCAGAGTCAGCTATATGTATTAGCTCATTTAATGTCTCAGCAACCCGAAGAGGTGGGTACTATTCCTGTCCTCGTTCTATATTTGAGAAAGCTGAGGTGCTGACAGATGTATCTGTGGTGTGTATTTTCTTCTGGGGGAGATGCTGCCTTTGTGGAAGGAGAGGTGGCTGTGTGTGTGTGTGTGTCGCACATGCAGCTGTGTGTGGGATGGACAGCTGGTGGAAACCACAGCCCAGAGAGGGCAGGGTTTGCCTTGGTCCAGCAGTGGTCACTGGGAGAGCTTGGGCCTCCCCAGAGCCTCCTGGGTCCTTGCCTGGGCCGTTCCTTGGGTTTGGGGCTCTGGCATGGTAGGGACAGGTGCTTTTCTTGTTGGGAAGGGCCCACCCGCCGCCTCCACTTTAGGGAAAAAGTGACCCCCTGTGCCAGGGTGACAGGTGGGGGGAGGGGTTCCCAAGTCCCAAGTGATGTGCCCTACCCTCTACGTCTTTGGAGATGCTGCCTGAGGCCTGCTGTGCCAGATTTTGCCCCCTGGGTAGGTCTCTGATGTTTGTCCCCCCAGATCCCTGCTCCACCCAGCTCCCTGGCCCAGATAACTCACCTGGCAGCCCCAACCTTTATTTCTCAAACTCCTTTTAACTTAAGAAGCCAATAGAGGGAGTTTTGCCTTGTCCGGGGTTCAATTTCTGTCACGTGCTCACTGGGTAACCTTGGCTCCGTCACATTTCTCTCTGAGCCTCAGTTTTACTTATCTGTAAAATGGGGGCAAAAGTGCCTGGCCCCTAGGAATACTGTAAGGAGCAGTGGCAAAAGGGAATAGGAGAGCCTCTGGGCACATGGTTATGGGGGTAGTCCCTGGACTCGCTGGGGCTGGCGGAAGTGGGAGCCAGCCAGGCCCAGCGCCCAGACAGATGCTCATAGTCTGGCAGGGGAGATGGGCTGTCTATGGGCACACACATGCACACAGCTCTGCATGCTCACATGCACTCCCATCAGCCAGGAAGAGTCTCTTTCATCGGTTGACTTTGTTTTCCATGCTACCAAGCCCCTCCCAGTTTGTTAGCACCACTGTTCCCAACCTCACCTCATTCTAAGATACCCTTGGGGGGGCAGTTGGTCTAATAACCTCAAAGATTCAGTTAGGGGAGCTGGGGTGGGTCCAGGCATCTGCAGTTTCAGCCAGAGCCCCAGCCCATGCTGAGGGTCAGGCACCCGTGGTCATCTGGGAGCTCTGCCCAAGAGCCCAGAGGCCTCAGTGAGGGCTGGTTGTACAGATGAGGGGCCCACTTTACAGATGAGCAGACTGAGCTTTCAAAGGAGAACTTGGAACTCTGTCCAGGGTTTCACAGTCTGAGCAGAGCCCATAACCAGGTGCATGGGGCGGTGACATGAGTCAGAGGAGGCAAGGGGAAAGAATGGGGTGGGCAGGAAGGGCTTCCTGAAGGAGGTGACTCTTGGGCCAGGTCTTCAGGATGGGAGGGATCTACCTAAACATAAGAGAACCCACAGGTTCTCAAGGCACAGGATTGAATCGGACAATGATGGAGAAAACAAGGAGGTCCCGGGATCAGGGAGGACCAGAGGAGAGTTCAGATGGCAGAGAAGGGCAACATCAAGTATAACGAGCTTTGGATTCCAGATGGGGAAATGTAGAGCTTATTCTCCAAGCAGCTGGGAGCCACCAGTAATAGTCCTTGCACTGAAGGCAATGTGGTAGGCGGCAGGGTTTGCTAGAAACAGGCTTGGCAGAACTAGTGGGCACGCCTCTAGGGAGTTTCCAGTGGATGAGGTGGCCTCATTTTGTGTCACTGCATGGGTGGCCGGCAGTGAGGAGGCAGCACCACAGCCCCTACACCACGCTCTCGGCGAACACGGTCGGCGCACTAACTGAATCGCAGGGAATGGTTGAGAGGGTTGGAGGGTGCCTGGGGGTTGCCCTGGAAGATGGGCTGCATAACTGAGAAATGTGTATCCTCCCTTGAGCCCCTCCACCACTGATATGGATTTTCATGCTGAATTTTTCTTCTAGCCAAGTAATAGCTGCTCTGGGCACCATCTTGTAGCCCTGGAAGTTGCCACAGCTGCTGCACCAACAGCCACCAACCTCACGGAGGTAGATCTGATGCAGTCCACCTGGGTTTGGAATAAGAGCTTTACTTTCAGCCTATGGCACCCACCATATGCCACCAGCTTGGGGGATCCCACCGCCTTCCCGCCTCACTTTCCCCTGTGAAACGAGGTCCCTTTCTTTAGCTCTGATGGCTCACCTGCGAAAGAGGCTGGTGGCTCTTGTTATCTACTATATGTCTGAGGCCTCAGTTTGCCCATCTTGAAAGTGGGCTTGCACGTGCATGTGCCCCTATTCTAAGGCCCCGTTTTGAGCCTTCCAGTTTTTGTGCAGGAGCCACTAGGATCCTGTAGTACCTGCAAACCTTTAGGAGACCCAGGAGAATTCGCTCCAGAGTCCATTTTGGAAGATGCTCAGGGAAAACGTTGTTTAATGAAAAGTGATTTCCTAGGGGCGCCTGGGTGGCTTAGTCGGTTAAGCGTCCGACTTTCGCTTAGGTCATGATCTCGCGGTTCGTGGGTTCGAGCCCAGCGTCGGGCTCTGTGCTGACTGCCAGCTCAGAGCCTGGAGCCTGTTTCAGTCTGTGACTCCCTCTCTCTCTGACCCTCCCCTGCTCACGCTGTCTCTCTCTCTCTCCTAGAAATAAATAAAAAAAACATTTAAAAAAAAAAAAAAAGAAAAGTGATTTCCTAAAGATTTTGGGCTCGTCTATCAAAAGAGGGTGAAGTTCTGTAGAGTTGTGACCATTTTGGGGGAATTGTGCTCAGATGCCGGGAACACACCCCATCTGTCTAGCAGAGGGTGTGCACAGCTAGTTCTTCCTCTGTCGACAGCCCTGCCCGGGTCCTAAATATCTGCTGTTGTTCTTTTTTCTCTCACCCTAGTTGGGGACCTCCCCTCCCCAACAGCTACATGGTAGAAGATATTTACTCCTATGCGGAGTGTTTCCAGAGTTGTGAGTCCTAAAGTTCCATCCAACAAATATTTATAGTGCTGGGCCTTATACCAGGTATCAGGAAGCAGGCCCTGGGTGACAGTAAGCAGACTATTAAGATATGGGCTGGTGAGCATGGGGACAGAGGTGGTGTGACCCACACAGCCCATGGGAGGCACTAGAGAGTCCTCATGGCCATTGTCCTGAGGAGTGGCCCAAGGATTACCCGTGCGATACTCGGGAAACAGAATGAGCCAAGGCATGGAGGTGTGAGAAAGCCTAGGATATGTGTGGTTCAGGAGCCCCTGGGGATCTCAGGTGGGCTTTGGGTGGTAGAGAAAATTCCAGGCAACAAGCTCCTTTGCTCTGAGAGAGCACAGGCATCAGGGCACTGGCAGCAGACATTGCTAGTTGATCACCATGTCTGTATCGCTAAATCTCAAGCTGTTTTGTTCCAAAGGCACCAAACTCTCCTCAAGCTAAGTTTCTAAGCGAGGGTGAGGTATGGGTGCCGCTAGGAAGGAAGAAGGTCCTTCCTCATTACGTAGAGACGTGTTTAAAAGAGGAACAGGGACCTTGTTTACAAACATTTACTGACCTAGGAGCCTTCACACACTGTAGGTGGGATATTATACCCATCTTACAGACGGTAACACTGAGGCTTAGAGAGGTGACTTCCCATGTCCTTTCAGCAACGCGTGCTTTGACTGTTTCCATGAAGATGTGACTTCTTGCAGAGCCCTGTATGAGGGAGTTGGTGACTGGCTCTGAGTGGGTGTTGGGCCATAGACATGCCCTTAGCTGGCCTTGCCACTGAGAGCCTGTCTCTCTCCTGTTTCTATAGAGCTAGGGAGGGGCTGCCTTGTTTGCTTTTCACAGCCAGTGAGAGGAGGGTGGCTTTAGGGTTCTTAGAGCTTAAAGGGGAAGTTTGCGGAAATGGAAACTGAGCTTTTCTTTTCTCTCATGTCTCTTTTTTTGTGGGCTCCAGAAATAATCCTGGGTTCTACAGAGCCCGCCTCAGGATCATGGTAGACCCACCCCACCCCCACTTCCGGCAAAACTGGGCTGAGGGCTGGGGTGGTAGCGAAGCGGACGGGAGAGTGACAGGCTGTGGCTGGTGAGTCAGTGCCAGGCGACCGTTGCCTGCTGACTCACTGCCCTGGGCACCAAAACAAGCCCTGAGCGCCCCCATTAGACATCATGGCGGCCCTCCTCCATCTTCCCACTTCCTCTCCTTTAGCCAAGCTTCAGTTGTGGCGGTGTACGCTCAGAATCGGCCCGAGTGGCCCTGGGGTCTGAGCCTGCTCAGACAGAATCCATGAGATGGGACTGTTCGCAGATGTCCGCCTTCTCCCAGGAGCCTGGGTCCCGCCAGCCTGCGGGGCCTAGCCCGGAGGGCGTCCCAGGGATCTGCTCCTTGAAGCTCCCCTCATTCACCCTCCACCAGAAGCATACCTCCTGTTCTCCTTGTAATGTTTGTGTTACTTGGACAAGAAGAGTCCCTTCCCTCTGTTTCTGGACATTAGCACCCTGAGGGCAGGGAGATGACCTTGTCCAGCAGTGGCCCTGGGCCAGCAGCTTAAGTAGGTGCTCAGTTATCATGGGACATTTGAGGCTTTCGCGCCCCACTGTCACAGGTAGGTGCCTGCATGGCACGGGGAAGTCACTTGTCTCAGATTATAGCATCAGAGGCTGACCCTGTTCTTTCCAAACCCATGGGTTTTACCCATGGAGAGGTCCGGACTCCATGTACAACAACATTTTCTTCTCTGTGACACTGGTGTTGGGCCCCTTGGCCAAGGGGAAGGAGTTCTGGCCACCCATCCTTCGGGGATCCCTCTTCATAAAGAACAGCGGTCGCCTTCAGCCAGTCCTGCAGGTACTGGCACATGATGAGGGGGCTGGGTGGCTCCGGGGTGTCAGGGGTAAAGGACTCAGGTTCTCTAGGTCCCCACTACCAGTAGCTGACAGGGAAGCTGGAAGGGAAAAGCCCAGCGGGAGCCCTTGAATTCCCTCCCCGAGTGGAAGGGAGGGCTTGTCGGGCCGACAGGGACAGGCAGGGGCTGTGTAGTTGAGTCCTCACTGAGCACAAAATACTCCAGGTGCCCCCACCAGCCTCTGGATAAATCCAGCTTTTAACCCTGGCCTCCAGACATGGCTTCCTCTCGGTCACCCTATCCCCCATTTCCCTGTGCTCTCTGTCTCACACTGGCCATTCCCTGCTCTGAGAACACCATTCCCCCAGATGTTTGCACGCAGACCTCAGTTTTAGTGTACTTGAAAGCGTGGACCCCGAAGCCCATTGTTTGGGTTCGGATCCCGGCTTGTGTGACTTTATGTAAGTGATGTCACTCCTCTGGGCCTCACTGCTTCATCCAGGCTGCTGAGAGTACCTGAAAGGGTGTAACTCAGGGCCTGCCCAAGGCCAGTCCTCAACGAGCGTCTGGTGTCATGAAACCTTGCCTCCTCAGAGGGGCCTCACCAACTCCTGTGTCCCTGTCCCCTACACCTCATTCTGCTTGGCTGTCTTCTACATGCTGGTCTTGCTTGTAAATATTGATCTTTCCTTCCGGAAGGTCGGCTCCTAGGGGCTCATGCCCCCAGTCCCTAGAGCAGTGCCCGGCACTTAGTAGGGTTAGGGTCTCAGGAAGTGCTTACGCAGCAGTCACAGCTTGCCAGGGCAACCCTCACTCTGTTCTGTCCCTGGACTTCCCAGATGCACAGGGGCAGGGCTTGGCCCTCATGACCCAGTGGAGCCAGATCTAGACCCAGCCTTTTGACCCCTAGTTCATTGCCCTTTCCCCTGACTCAGTGGGCTGCTTGCCCCATGCCTGGGGCGTCTTCGTTGTGGGTGTGTGTGTGGTGGGTGCCCTGCTTGCCCTCATCCTGGGGGCCGGACCGGCCATCCTGCCCCTACACCTCTACCCTCCCCCTGGCCCCGCCTGCTGCCCCCCCAGAACCCTCCCCCTCACTCCCATGCAGCTTGCTTGCCGTCTTTTTTGTTTCTTCTCTGTTCGCTGCCTGTGGCTCTCTGGGCTTTGGGTCAGTGCTTGCCACCTCCAATGAGATAAGAAAAATATTTGGACCCAGTCCCTGGACCTTTCACCTGTAAACATTTTTGTGAGGACAGGAGGACAAGGTGGCTGTGCATTGGGCCCACATCCTGCCCGCCACCCGTGTTGTCCCAGAGGCCAATGCTCTGCAAAACTTGTTCACTCTCACCTACTTTTCTGCAAATCACAGAGCAAGAGGTAGGACTTGTCCTGGTAGGACCCTGTCCAGAGGCCACCTTGTCTCTTGGTGTGGAGTCAGGATCCGGGTTCAAATCCTGACCTTCGGCCTCATGGCTGTGTGACCTGGACCCTTCCCTAAGCTTCAGCATCCCGTTCTGTGACAAGGGGAGCATCTGCAAAGCTTGGGGAGAGGTAGACACCTAACGCAGTTGAGGGTTAATAATGAGCCAGGCGAGGCTCTCCCAGCAGCAATGAGGGGTCTTTGAGGGTGGACCTGAGTTTTAGTGGGGTGGGGGGTGATCCAGTTAGATCAGGGGAGGGAAAGAACCTGAACCCCAGACGCTGAGCCCCAGGTAGGCAACAAACCCCCTCCCCAGAGATGTCGCGCTAAAACCAATTCCCCAAGCGGCATTCACTTTCACTAGGACCAGAATGTGGTCGCTCATTGTTCAGCATTGTTCCGGGCGAAACAATGCCAGGCTTCCTGGATGACCTCACTGGGGGAACCAGTGGGCCTGCAGGGCCCGGCTGCTCTGCATCCCCAGGCAAGTCTGCCCTGTCCTTTGCTGCGGCCACCTCGAGTGACCTGGGGTAATGGAGTAACCGGGGCCACAAGATGTTTTAGAAATGAGAAAACATATATGCAGCAGCTGGAGCTGAGGAGGGCTGCCTATGGCTGGAGCCCCGCCTCCGGTTTGCCGCAGGCCCTACTCCTCCCCGAGGCCTCCCCGCCTCCCCACTGCACACTGTCTTTTGTGGCCAGGCCCTGGTAGGCCGTTGAGATAGTCATGCATGCGTTTTCCCGAGATACAGACAGATAAACACGACAGAAGGATACAACCACGTGGTTCAATCAGACGATTACATCTTTTAAAGGTGTACCTTCTGAAAAACAAAAATAAAAACCTTTCTTTGAGTAACTTCGACTTCCTCTTCAGAAACAGCTACTCCTAGGGTGTAGGGTGAATTCGTACTCTTGGCACACCTCGTGTTTTTGTTTGGTTGGTGTGGGGATGCTTAATTTTTTTTTAATGTTTATTTATTGATTTTGAGAGAGAGAGAAGAGAGAGAGCAAGGGAGGAAAGGAGAGAGAGGGAGTAAGAGAGAATCCCAAGCAGAGTCTGTGCTCTTTGCTCAGAGCCCGATGCAGGGCTTGATCCCATGGACCATGAGATCATGACCTGAATTGAAACAGAGTCAGCTGTTTAACCGACTGAGCCACCAAGGTGCCCTGTTTCTGGTTGATTTTTTGTTTTTGTGGGTTTTCTGTGCATAGTTTTTCAATGCTTCCTAGGGCCAGGATGGGACCTAAGGAGCATGGCCATGGCAGACATAACTAACTGACCCCAGCCCTCCTACTCACTGAGCCTGTCCTTTGCCTGAGGTCTGTGGACACCGTGCTTCAAAGGAGCCCCTTCAGATTTATCAGAGAAGTCTGGGAGGCTCTCCTTGCCTGCTGGAGGAAGCCTCTGGTCCAGAGTGCTGTGTGTCCTGGCCACCAACGCCATTTCATCAACCTGTCCAGCCCTTCCCTACGGCCCCGGGCCCAGGCAGTGACGACTCCCCAGGTCCCCAGGCCCCACCCCATCTGTGCTCTGCGGCTCCTCACTTCCCCGTTTGCCCTCACATACTTCCCCAATGTGTCTGGTCCAGCGGCATGAAGTGGACTTAAAGGCACAGGCCTGATTTCACTTGGTCACCTTGCAGGTGATCCACAATGGCCGAGTGCTTGAGAGTGTGTGACAGAGGCTGAAACAGAACTGCGAGCCGTTTGAAGCGTCCACGGCCTTTTACTTGCTATGTGATTCTGGACGGGTGACTTCACCTCTCCAGGCCTTGTCAGCAAAATAGGGACTGGAATGGCTCCCATACAGGGTTAACTGAGAAAATGCTTGCAAAGCACTTAGCACTCTGCTAACTAAATGCGTGTGTAGTCAATGCTTAATAAACACAGCTTGCTTGTTTTCGTCTTTCTAAAACACTCAGGATATGATGCCTGCCACACAGTATTAATAAAATTCCAATGGGGTCAGCTGTTTTCTTCAATAATAGCTGATTTTTTTAGTCACTTAGCATGTAAAAGACCCTGTGCTGAGCATTTTACAGGCATCATCCCACTTAATCCCTATGAGGGGAGTTCGTATAACCAACGAGGTACAGAGATGTTGTTACCTGCTCAGCGTCACACAGCTGGATCGTAGCCTCAGTGAGCCCAGAACGCAGGCTCTGGAGTGGACAGTGGGAACAAAAGGAGAGGATACGGCCCTGCCCTGGAATACTTAATTCCACAGTGAGCCCAACAGGACGTTGCCATTTGGGTCTCAGGTTTTTCCACCTCTAAGATGGGTGCGTCATTCAGGTCTCCTCTGGGAGTCTAGGTGCCACTTGCCTAACCCCCAGAGACTTGCTGAGAAACACTTACTGTCCATTGAGGCCCAGAGATGGAACTCAGAGGCTGACTGTGTGCTATTGTGTATACCTTTAGGGGCGGAGGGATTCTAAAGAGGAAACGGCCAAGTATACCTGCCCTTTTATTTTGAAAACCTGGTAGATCCTTGTTGACTGGTTATGTCCATGACAACGAGACTGAGGTCCTCATTCTCTTCCAGAGTCTTGTGTGTTGTGTTTATTTGTTTGTTTGTTTGTTTGTTTGTTTAATGGGAGAAACTTCAAGTTCTGCCGGGGAGTCTGAGAACTTCTCAGGCAAGGGCTTGCTTTCACCACAGCCTTGGATGCAGCCACTGCAGTCTCTGCAGCTTAATTCAAGGTCCAGCCAGCTGGCATCTGGGCACCTGGGGCCAGAGTGATTGGGAGGGCCTGGGAGGTGGGCAGGACACCCCGTCCCTGCTCTGTACTGTGGTACCTCTAGCCTTTTCCCTCTGGCCTCACCCTCTTCATCTGCTAACAGTGCAGAGGTTGCCTCCTTTCTAGCTATGCTCCAGTGCCTTCGGCGTTGGGCAGGTCAAGGTGGGAATTCCAGCTTCAGTCCACTGTGTGCATAGCCCCAGGCATGCCACTCACTTCCTTACTCGAGCTTCAACTTCCTTCGTGGGTAAAACAGTGCTAAAAACCTCTTCCACAATAAAGCCGTTTGAGGGGTCAATAGACCACTATTGACAACTCAGCACAACATGTAAGTACCCCACTTCTAGTAGTTTTAAGTTGGGGAGAAACAAAGGAACGTCTGATAAATCCACGGCGTTGCTGGCACCAAATCCAGTCTGTCTGTGGGCGTGCCAGAGCTGACCGGGTGATCTGTAAGTTGGTCTTCAGGCACAGCCAGTTGTGGCCTTGACCCCTGGAACGGAGACCAGGAGAATTTCAGCTGGGCAAGGAGGGAGCCTTAATCCTGGAGCCTCTGTATCAGAGCCGATTCTAATGCCGCTTCTAATCGCTCGTAGCTGTAATAACCAAAGAGGAAGCTCTTAAAATGGGGAATTATGTATCAGGGCTACAAAATAGCCCTGGGCCTGGCGCCAAGGAAAACAGCTCTTGGCGGCCAGCGGGCTGCTGGAATGCCTAGGAGGGGGCTTGTTCCGAAGTGCTCACTGCACCGTGGGGTGGGCCGTTGTGGGGTGGTGACAGGTGGGAATGAGTGGGCCTCCTCACGAGTCTGCAGAGATGGATGGAAGTAGTCCAGGGAAGGTGTTGTCCGAGATTGGGCTGGGCTGGCCGAGGGATAGTTGGCAAGGCTGAAAATTCGGCACACGCATGACGGTGACTGTCACTACCAGGTGTATGACCTCAGGAGTGCCACTCGGCCTCCCTGAGTCTTGCCAGTCTCACCCTAAGTAGAACCAGGGCCTTGCATAACCCAAGGTCAAGGTGGACCCGATAAGAATTATGACAGTAACAGCAGCAATACAGCAGCTACTATATAAGGAGTACTTGCTACTTGCCACACACTGTTCTAAGTACTTTCCAGGTGTTCTCGCCCCCCCTGTTCAGCCCTCACAATATCCCCGTGAGGCGGGCGTGATTATCCCATGTCACAAGGGAGGACACGAGAGACTGGAGAGGTTGAATAGCTTGCCCGAGGACACCCAGCCAGGAAATGGCTGTCAGCCTCTAGGCCAGGACTCCCCCTCCAGTTCCTGCGGGGGGTCAGGTGCCACCAGAGGGTTTGGCACAGCCGTGTAAGGAGCCTGAAGCTGAGGCGTGGGAGGAGCAAAAAAAAGCAGTTCTGTGGGGGCAGTGTCGCCAGGAGAAGGGAGAATGGAGAGGTTGTGTCTCCTTCTCCGAGCAATGGAGGGCTGGAGTGGGGGGCGCATTCTGGTCTGCTGCGCCCTCTGCGTTGCCCTCCGCTGCTGCACCGAGAAGTTTGGGGAGCTGGGATGTAGCAGCAGGGAGACCTGGGAGGAGGCTGTCGCAGATGCCCAGGCAGGAGCTATCAGGGCCCCCGAGCCCGCGGTTGCCATGGCGATGGAGAGATGTGGGTGGATTCCACAAATGTACAGGAGGCGGAAGCCTAGGGTCTTGGTGCAGCTGGCTTTTACAGTCATGGGGCTGGTCAGGCACCACAGACGGGCTTAGAATGAGCCCCCTGATCCCAAGGCGGGCTGCCTGCGCCCAGACCTGGCCTCACTGGGGTGTGGGTGAGTCCTGGGTGAGGTCATGGACCGTGGCCTGACAGCAGGGAACCAGAGGCAGGGCCACTGGCTGTGTGCTCCTGAAGGGCACGTGGGATTGTATTCGTGGCAGCCATGGTGAGACCAATGACGTGACAGAAGAACACATCCCTGGATGCGCTTGGGATGAGGAGAGGGGAAACCCCCATAGCGCCAGAGGCATGACAAGCCCCAGCTGTGCCTCATTCAAGTCCTAGCCCACATCCTGGCTCAGTCACGGGCGTTGGGAAGACGTGGTCCTGAGTGGAGAGGGGGCTGGAGGTCTCGCCTCGTGGGAAACAGGAGCCTGGAGCAGAGGCTCTCAGGAAACATGTTGCTGCCCCCCACCCCTGCGATTCTGCTGGGTTCTTTGAGTGCCAGCCTGGCAGGTGGTTTGGGGGCCCGGAGGGCAGAGCCAGGACTCAGGGTAGCCATGCAGAAGCAGCCCCCGGCTCTAGTGTCCTGCTGGCGGAGAACTTCCACCATCCCCAGCTGCCTGTGTGAGCCGAAGCTGGCCGCCTCCCCCCTCTGCCCAGCTGACCTTGTCAAGTGCCTTGCAGCCCCAAGATCCAAGGAGAGCCTGAAAGGGCGGAACCGACCCTCTTGGTGAGGAGGTTCAGGGGTCATTCCCTGAAAAACATCTTCACTAGGAGGGACTTGAGTCCCACATCCTTCAATTATGCTCCCAGCCAGCCAGCCCACAATGGGCTGCTCAGATAACCATCGGGGGCTGCACACATCAACGCTAGAACAATGCTGGCCGCTGGGGCTATTTTTACAGTAGCCGTACGCCTGGCCGAACCCCCACGTCGCCCCGAGGGAGCAGGGCAAAGAAAGGCTGCGCGGATGCCGCCGCCAGTCTGCACTCCAGGGGACAGAGGAAGGGCTCAGTGAGCGCCCGGCGGCTCCAGGAAGCCTTTTCTTGGTCTGCTCATGGCCAGATAGCGAAACAATCGGGGTCCCCCACCCCGAGCCGGGGAGAGGAAGGAGGCGTGGGGGAAATGGGGGTTCTGTTGTGCTTTTGTGCCTCTGCCTTTCAGAGCACGGCCCCTGTGGGTCTGTCGGCTGGAACCAGGCAGTGCACCCTCTCTGCACACCCCAGGTTCTCAGGCAGTCCCCACCTCACCCTGCCTGGACTGCCTTCCGCACCAGGCAAGGTGCACAGACTGAGACCCCCGCTGGCATCCGGGCTAGGAAGTGACAGCAGCTGCTTGCAGGCCCCACCCTGGGCACCATTTGCACGTCAGTTCTTACCTGCCGACCGCCTACACTCCAGGTTCTGGACCCCGCAGTAAATAAGACAGGTCTTCGTCACCACGGAGCCTCTGTTCTTGGCAAGGTGGAGACTATTAACAGGGAAGCCAGGACGTGGACAAGACAGTGTCATGTAGTGCTCAGCACCTCGACGTCTCCCACTGGAGACATTCTGTGAGCTGGGTGGCAAGCCAACCAGGGTGCACTTGGGCGATAGGGCCACGTCTGGTCCAGCTGATGGTTCCCTTGAGGGATGTGAACCCCAAGTGGGCTGATGACCTTCATGTGTTTTCAGAAAACCTAGAAATCTTGACTTCTCTCTGTTATTTCCATGTTGGCCACCAGTTTGGATCATGGAGACAAATATCATCCTAGGCTATTTGGCTATGAGTTTGTCCCACTTTTTATTCTGCAGATAATGAAATGGCGGCTCAGGGAGGGGTGGGTAGGCCCCCTAAATCTGGCTTCCCCAGTGTAGCTGTCTTCCCTGGCCCTCCGCCTTGTGGGGGTAAACCCTCAGAGGCACATTCTCCCCCTGGGCTGGGGACTCACGGTGCTCTAACCTCAAAGCCAAGCTAGCACAGGGGTTAGGACCCAGGGACCTGAGAACTAGAGAGAGAAGGTGTTGTTCTGCCCTGGCTGGTGGCAGACTCTGCCTCTAGAATGGTGCCCAAGCCGGGGTGCACTGAGCATGATTCTGAACAGCTCCTGGGGACTTGGAGATTTGACCTCTTCTGGGGCCTTCCATTGCTGAACCCAACAGGGAGTCAAAGAGTATGGGAGCCTGGGTGACACAGGGGTTAGGGCAAGCCAGAGAGTGGCTAGGGAGGGATGGACAAATCGAGATTAACCTCTATTCTTCCATTAGCCTCACAGTGGGCCTCAGAGATGTGACTGGCTAATGAATTGCAAATATTTCATACACATCTGTTTTCTGTAGTTTGATGGAAACCTCATTTTTCAATACTGTGTCCATTCCAGCTTGAAACCCCATTCCTTATTCATTTATGTTTAATCTTTCTATTTCTTTCTTTCTTTCTTTCTTTCTCTCTCTCTCTCTCTCTCTCTTTTTCCTTCTCTCTCTCTCTCTCTCTCTCACCTATTTTTTTAAAGCTGGGAACGAACACCTCCTGTGGCCACGCACTATGCTGAGTCTCGAATGAAATGGGGGCCATCATTGTCTAGGCAAATCTGAAATTTGAGACCATATCTGTGCACTTCTAGAAAATCCAGGCAGGCTGTTATTGGGAAGTTACCTTAGAATTGCCTGAGGTGTGTCATATTTTTGTAGAGGTGATGCCAGCGTTGGGGTGGTCTCATGCTTCTCTGCCTCCAAGTGCAGAATAAGGTGTGACATTTGGAAACTACAAACACGGGGTCCCCGTGCCTGGGGGAAAGGAACCTGTCAATTCCTGAGTCTTGAGTTCCCCGATCACCTAGAGGGGTCCACGTCTCCCAGGACATTGTCAGAGCAGTAGATAGGCAGGGGCTGGCAGGCTCTGCCACAGGTCTGGGCACATGAGAGCCAGCTTGTGGCTGAGAAAGGAGACAGACCAACCGTTCCTCACTGAGCACACTCTGTCTTCTGTTTTGTCCCCCGTAGAAAGCGAGGAGGATATGGCCACCAAGGAGAAGCTGCAGTGTTTGAAGGACTTTCACAAAGACATCTTGAAGCCATCCCCAGGGAAGAGCCCAGGCACGCGGCCTGAAGATGAGGCAGAGGGGAAGCCCCCTCAGAGGGAGAAGTGGTCCAGCAAGATCGACTTTGTGCTCTCTGTGGCTGGCGGCTTTGTCGGTTTGGGCAACGTCTGGCGCTTCCCGTACCTCTGCTACAAAAACGGTGGAGGTAAGCCTGGACTGGGCGGAGAGTGACATTGGAGGAGTGTGGGGCTGGACCTCCGGGTTCCCTCAGTGCGTGCCCCGCTTCCCCAGGCCCCCGCCCAGACCTCCCCCGGGTCGGCCTGCTCCCTCCCACCCTATCTCAGAGGCGAGAAATGAGCACAACTGTGAGTCAGGTGAGGTTCCATCAGGGTCTTGCTGTACAACCTCAAGGAGGTCCTTTAGCGTCTCTCAAGAGAGGCATTGAGGCCAGGCCCATGTGTCCCAGGCCTCAGGCATATATATGGCCCCTTCATAATTCCCCCAGATCTACCTGCATATTCTTTTTTTTTTTCTTTAAGTTTACTTATTTATTTTAAGAGAGAGAGAGAAAGAATCCCAAGCAGGCTCTGTGCTGTCAGCATGGAGTCCGATGTGGGGCTTGAACCCACAAACTGTGAGATCATCACCTGAGCTAAAGTCAGATGCTTAATCGACGGAGCTCCCCACAGGCCCCTGCTTTGGCTTTTCCTAACTTCTTCCAAATGTACTTCAAAAGCAGGCTTTGTTCCCACCCCCACAAATGGAAAACCAGTATCATTTGCCGTGATTGAAAGGTATCTAGGAAAAAACATACTGTGAAGATATTTTTAGTTCTTCCTTTTGAATTAAAAATTTTGCTCCCATTTCCTTGAGATATAATTTACATCTAACATTTATTAGCTTAAATGTGTACAACGTAACGCGGTGATACGTGTGTGTGTGTGTGTGTGTGTGTGTGTGTGTGTGTGTTGCTACATGATCCCACAGTAAGTCCAGTTAGCATCCATCACCTCACATAGTTAGACATTTTTTCCTTGGGATGAGAACTTCAGATTTCTTCTCGCAGCGACTTTGAAGTACGCAGTACGGGACTATGAACTATCATTGTCATGCTGTACGTTATGTCCCCAGAGCGTAGACCTTGAATCTATATCTTCGACCACCTTTGAAGATAATTTTTTTTAAATGTAAATGGGTGCGTGGCTAGTTGGCTGGTTTAGGTGTTTTGGTTCAGGGTTTTGGTGTTTTGTTTTGTTTTTGTTTGTTTATTTCCACCTGCTGAAGGCTCTGAGCTAGAACCCTCTCTTGTCTGAGGTACCACAGTCGGGCAGCATGTGCCAGAGACCTTCTCCCTGGTGCAAGGAGAGGGCTTATAGAATCCCTGGCCAGTGCTCAACCCCCATGACGATGGCCCGCAACCAGAGGCTTAGGCTTGGCAGCAAATGGCATGCTATGTGCCGCCCTAGTTAGGAGAAGCACCTTTTGGGAAATTCTGCCTTCGAGCCTGGTTTCTTAACCTTTTTGTAGGTCTCAGGCACCTTTGGGGCTCTGATGAGTGCCCTAGATGCTCCCCAGAGCAAAGCACATACACATAGTCCCAAGTTGCCCACAGTTTCAAAGGGTTTATGGACCCACTGAAGCCATTAGTGGACACCAGGTAGGAACCCCTGCCCTGGCTCTTTGCCCTCCTCCTCCCCTGGCTCTCACCCCCAGCTGGAGCCTCTCACTTCTTGCTTCTCATCACTGCACCTTCCCAGCCAGTTCTTGGCATCCTGCCCCCGGCGGGCCTGGGGAAGGCTGGGCACAGGCTTCAATGAGGAGGTCGTATTTGCAGTGGACAGATGTGGCGAAGGCAGGCAGGTAGCTGGCACAGCTGAAGCAAAGGCTTAGAGGCTTCACAAAGCACCTGTGGGCTTGAAGAAGGTGAGAAGGCACGCTGGATAGGTGATGCCCGCTGACAGGTGGGCAAGGCCCCCCAGAGAATTTTCAGCCAGGTGCAAGAGTTTGGCCTTTATCCCTCACATCATTCTTTTGGATTCCACTGGCCGGGAGGGCTTGGGAGGGGCCCCGGTGGCAGCCCCAGGCTGTCTCTTACCCCACTCTGCTCTCTCTACAGGTGCGTTTCTCATACCGTATTTTATTTTCCTGTTTGGTGGTGGCCTGCCTGTGTTTTTCCTGGAGGTAATCATAGGCCAGTACACCTCTGAAGGGGGCATCACCTGCTGGGAAAAGATCTGCCCCTTGTTCTCTGGTGAGTGTGGGACAAAGGTCACCTGGGGCCTGGTGTACATCGGTTCAGCAAAGTTTTATTGAACACCTATTGTTTGCCAGGTACATTGGAGCCTCATGCAAGTCCACTTGGCACTGTGCCTGCCACAGGGTAGCAGGCAGTTGGGGCGTCAGTCCTGTGGTGCCGTGGCTCACGGTAGCTACCCAGTACACACTCTCGCTGCTCCTGCCTCCCTGTGCTGTCGGAGCATCGCTGTGTAGCAGCTGCTCAGCCGTACAGGGCAGAAGACAAGCACTCAGATTCAGGAGTCTGCATGGTTTCACGTCCTACGTCCTCCCCTTGCTTGAACCCTTGTGACTCAGGGAAAGTCCCTTAATCTCCTTGTGCCTCAGTCTCCCCATCTATAAAATGGAAATAGTGTGCTTACTTCAGAGGGTTGCTATGGAGACAAAATGACTTTGCTATGTAAAAGTGCCTTGTCTACATGCTGAGCGCCAAGTTAATGGTAATTTTATTTTTATTATTATTATTATAACATTTACTCCTATGCCTAATACCTAGTGTGCACTCATAAAATAATCAGTGTTAGGATTATAATTGGCAGGGGTGGGAGGGTGCATGAGTCTGTTCATTCATTCATCTGTATAAACCTATCCATCCATGCAGTAAACTTTCTTCAGTTAGTCAGTTAGACCAGCCAGCCATCTGTCCATCTACCCATCCACTCAGTCATCCATCCATTCATCCACCATCCATACATAAATCCAACATATTGACTATCCATCCATCAACTCAAGATCTATCCATTCAGCTGTCTGTCCAACCAAACATCCATCCATCTACTCAGCTATCCATCTCCCCATATATTCATTGTTCTATCTGACCCCTTATACGTCCTTCCCTTCATCCAGCTTATCAGACCATCCATTCTTTCACCCATCCATCCATCGGCCATCCATTCATTCATCCTATAAATACCTGCTGGTCATTATTTTTAAAAATTTTCTTTAATGTTTTTTATTTATTTTTGAGAGAGAGACAGAGTGAGTGGGGGAGGGAACAGAGAGAGAGAGGGAGACACAATCTGAAGCAGGCTCCAGACTCTGAGCTGTCAGCACTGAGCCCAACACACAGCTCGAACTCAGATTGGGAGATCATGACCTGAGCTGAAGACAGACACTTAACCGACTGAGCCACCCAGGCACCCCTATTTGCTGGTCATTATTGAAGGGCCCCGTCTTACCCCAGCCCTGGGGATTCTGGGGTTGAATATGTGGCCATGGTGGGTCTGGCCTCCCTCCTGATGCTCTTCTTGCTTGCCCACCCCCATAGGCATCGGCTATGCCTCCATCGTGATCGTCTCCCTCCTGAACATATACTACGTCATCATCCTGGCCTGGGCCACGTACTACCTGTTCCAGTCCTTCCAGTCAGAGCTGCCCTGGGCCCACTGCAACCACAGCTGGAATACGCCCCAGTGTATGGAAGACACTATGCGCAAGAACAAGAGCCTGTGGGCCACTCTCAACACCAACAACTTCACCTCACCCGTCACCGAGTTCTGGGAGTAAGGCCATCTCACTGAAGGCAGGAGGGAGGAGGGCCTGGGTGGGGGCCCGAGAAGACAGCCCATTCCCTCATCTTCTCCCCAGGGATGTAGCAGCCACTATCTTGGGGTGGATGGAGGGGAAGGAGGGTGCGGATTTGGAGATCAATCCATGCCTTTGGTCTCAGACAGGCCTGGAACCGAATCCCAGTTCTGCCATTTTACTGGCCGTTTGACCTTCGGCAAGTCACTGCCCCTTTCTGAGCCTCAGTTTCTTTAACTGTCAAATGAGGGGAATGAATCGTTCCTACACCTGTATGCAGGTATATGTACTTCTGTTGTCTGACACTGATGTAGTTGTCTTAATGTATTTTAGAAAAAATATATAGTTAACACATCAAACCTGTGTTGCACAGAGAAAAATGCATATATGAAGCTGAAGTAGTTATTCAAGTGAAAAGGTGAGTAGATAGAGTGAGGACATATGTCTCAGTTAGCTTTTGCTGTATAACAAGCACCCCCAAACTTGGTGGCTTTAAACAACAACCATTTATTTGGCACATGGTTCTGCTGATCGGCAGTTCGGGCTGAGCTTGGCTGGGCAGTTCTTCCGGTCTTTGCTGGGCTCCTTCATGGGCAGGTCAGCTGTAGGATCTCAGGATAGCTCTTCTGGGGATTAGCTGGCTATTGGCTGGGGTGCCGGGCACAACTGGTCCATATGGGCCCATCACGTAGCCAGCTAGCCTGAGCCAGGGGCCTGTTTACAGGAGGCTCAGCATTCCCAAAACAATGGATGGGAAAGCCCCAGCACAGGACCTCTTTTCAAGCCTCTGTTCCATTTTCATTAATGTCCCATTGGCCAAAGAAAACCACAGGCTAGCCCAGATTCAAGAGGTGGAAGATAGGTTCTGCATCTTTAGGAGAGGCGTGGAGAGCTGTGGGCGTTTTTATGGTTTACCACAATGTAGTCAGCACCTACAGGCACATAGACAGAGACAGACAGCAGAAAGGCAGAATGTGGAAACCATCAGCTCTTAGCTGATGTCTGAGGGAGTCCTTTGTTGTTGTTGTTGTTGTTGTTTTTATTTTTTTAATGTCTTTATTTTATTTTGAGAGACAGAGACAGAGGGAGTGAGTGGGGAGGGACAGAGAGAGAGGGAGACACAGAATCTGAAGCAGGCTCCAGGCTCTGAGCTGTCAGCACAGAGCCGGACACGGGACTCGAACCCATGGACTGTGAGATCATGACCTGAGCCAAAGTCGGACGCTTAACCGACTGAGCCACCCAGGTGCCCCCAGGAGTCCTTTGAACACAGTGCTTGGAGGCCAACCAAAAACATCCTCGGGCATCAGTTTCCGCTGCTCTTCATGAGCTGTTAAACTTGGGGTTCAGCACCTGGGTATGACCCCGATGGTCCTGAATATGACTGAGATAAGTCCTTGCCTGGATGGTGAGAGCCAGGGGCAGGAGACACTAGTAAGGAAGGGGGTGGTCCCCCATCATCATGAGATGATACTCCTCTTTGTGGGTGGCTTTGGGGTTTCCAAGGGTCTTCCCCCCTCTTAGAGGCTGGCCCAGGAACAGGCCCACAGGAGAGGGGGTTGCCTGCTGACCAGCCCCAGCTGTGCGTTAAGGCCGGGGCCAGAAATCATGGGCAAGATAGGGTCCAGTGGCCCACTCTCAGGAGATCCATGTCGCTGCTGTGACATGCAAGCCTTCGGTCTCTGCTCACAAGGCCCTAGGCCTACTTGCACAGGGGCTCTCTCTCTCTCTCTACATATTTTCCACTCACAGACACGAGGGCATTACAAGCCTATTTGTCACCCACTCCATGCCACCCCCTCTGGGCAGCTGCGTTTACAGACAAAGAAATGCAGGCACCACGTACTTCTCACTTGAGTGGGGCCCAAAACCACAGCTTCTGTGCTCTCGGCTGTTCCTGGCACCGCCTAATCACACGCGGTCCACCCCCTACCCCCCAGGAAATGGGCACCCAACCATCCACTTGGGTGTCTGCTGGGACCACATTACCTAGGGCATTGGTTGGCCACCTGGGTCCGAACCCTCGGTCTGCTGCCCCTAGCAGGTGCTGTTTCCTCTCTGGGCCCTGATGTTCTCCTCTGTACGTGGGGGGATCATAGCACTGCCCTTCCAGGGATGTAGGGCTGCCCTTCCTGAATGAGACGGGCAGCCCTGAGAAGCTGCGTGAGAAATGGGGGCCGTTTGAACTTATTTGAGTGCTCTCATAGTGGGTAAAACTGCCCTCTAGGGACATTTGGGGCTCAAGTGATCTGCCCTTCAGAGGGACTAAGAATGGCCCCTTCTCAAATGCCCCCCCACCATCAAAATTGGTTCCCCTTCCCCCTCTCTGCTAGCATCTCACATGAGCGATGAGGTCCTCAGGGTGTCTCCCCATGCCTTCTCACCTGCCTGTCCCCCACACTCAGCCCTCCCTGGGGCCTCTAGGGCTCCAGCCTTCTAGCATCCCTATCCTGAGTGCCCAAGCTGCCCTTCCTGGCCTGGAAGCCATGAAGACAGGATTTATCTTTGGAAATGTCCGGAGCCCGCAGGCGGCTTCCGAAGGCTCACATGGCCTGGATGCTCACCCACAGCACCCATAGATCTCTGGCTACCTGCCCGGTGCTCACCTTCCGCTCTAGCCTTTGGGTCCTAGCAGAGCTTGGTGAGCCCACCTGAGCATTCCCAAATGGCTTACCCTCTTTCTGGAACTCTGAGGAAGACTGGGGTCCGCACAGTAGGAGTGCGGAATGTAGGCTTATTTGAGAAGACCAGGCGGGCCACCTGCATGAGCAGAGGCTGGGGCCAGTGAGTGGGGTGGGGCTTCAGCACAGTGCAGCCCTGGGCCAGGTGTTACAGACGACAAGGGCCTGGCCCCTGGCCTTTCAGAGCCTTTCCTTCTCCTACATGTGAAAGAGGGGAAAGGAGGGAGAACTAATGGCTCCCACGAGTGCTATGCGGGACTTGTCCCTTTCTTTGCATTTCATCTTTGGAGAGGCGCCTCAAGTAGGAAAGTCCAGGATTCATCCCAAATTCCTTCCCCTCACAGCTCACACCCAGCCACAGGTGCCCTTGGCTTTCCCTTTCAAGTGTATCCATGTCTGACCCCCCTCCCCACTCGCACTTCCCCCACCCTCCATGGGAGCCCCATCATCACTCTCCCAGACCCCAGTGCTGGACTCTCGTCTCCCTGCCTTACCCTTGTATCTCTGCAGTCAACTGTGAACCCAAATGTGGCATTTCTCAGCCCAGAACCCTCTCCTGGCTTTTCCCATACTATGATCTCACTCAGCCAGAGGGGATTAAGTGAGGGTGTTTCAACTCAGTGAGTGCTCACCGATTCTTCTTACTGATTCCATGTCTGTATCCATTTAGCTTTGTAGCCAAGAGCAGCAAGTTAACTCCCCCTCTCTGGCTTATTTTCCTCCTCTGCAAATGGAAGGGCCATATGAACTGGGCTTTGAGGCATGAATAGGAGTTCACAAGGCTGAAAAGGAAGAAGAGACATTCTGGGTGGAAGGAACAGCCCATGAAAAGAGGCATGGCATTCTGAACACATACAAGTGTTTGGGAACAGTAAAGTCACCAGTCTGGCTGGAGCATAGGATGCATGGGGCCAGGAGAAGGTTTGAGGCCTTGAATGTTAGCCTGGTAAGTTTGAGCTTTGTTCTCTAGGAGGGGGAACCATAGAAAGTATATGAAGGGGAGTGACATGAGTGAATCTATATTTTGGATACTGCTCAAGGAACACAGTAGTGGCAGAGAGACTAGGGTATATATTAAACACCAACTATATACAGGGCCTCACGGGGTTCAGGCATCAGTGGGTCTGAGTTCCCTTTGGGGTAAACATAGCTTCTATGATTTCCCTTGAAAATAGTCACCAGCCCTACAGTGACTAGCTCTGGGGCTTCCGTTAGGAGAGGCTTGCTGGGACATTATTGAGGTATCACTGACCGGTACCATTACTCTCAAAAGGCTGGTTGCCATGTCCCTCAAGCCAGAGCCCAGCCCCAGCCATCGTTTCCCTCCACGTCTCTTACCTGCACCAGATGTATAGGTCTTCGAGGTGTCCCTGCCCTCAGCAAACGATGCCTGATGGGAGCACTCCAAGAATCGAGATAACAGGCACTGTGAAAGTGGGACTTCCTTATGGCCCTGGACAGGGAAGGACCTTGCTGATCATCCCTGCAAGCCGCCCCACCCCCTCCAGTCTCACTAGAGGAGGCAGTCGGGAACAGGGGTCATGTTCCCATCCCTCAGAGCAGGGAGGCCGACTCTGGCCACCATGGATCCCAGCTGCAGGACCTCAGGCCAGTGACTTCACCTCTCTAAACCTCGGCAATGGACAGCAAGGTTCCAGCACCTTCACAGTCTGCCTCTGTAAAGAGCTAAGACAAGGGACATGCTAAGGACAGGGCCTCTAGTCACAGCTTGTTGGGCATGACATTGAGGACCAGAGAGGTTAAGTGGCTTGCCCAAGGTAACACAGGCAGCTAGACAGGCAGCAGGGCTCCCGGACCTCACTTCTGACACCAGACACCACCTCCAGTGTCTGTGTCCCCACCAGTTGCAAGTCCATGGTCACAGGTAAAGTTGTGCCGTGTGCGTGTGTGACCCACGCGTGGGGTCTTCTGTGGGCCTGGAGCCCCCGTGCTCACCCTGTCTGCAATGCTAAAGCACCATTCTCAGCAGGAGCTGGGGAGATGTGTCCTTCGAGGTCCCCATGAAAGCCGCCTGGGCCCCTGAGACAGTCATTTCATGCTGGCTTTATAATTGGACTCTGAGTTGCTGCTGTGTGATGAAAAACAGCTTCTGCCCCCGGATAACCTCTCCTGCTGGTCTCTGCTCTGGGGTCCTCTCCTCTCTGTCCCGAGGGTCCTGCTTCACCCCAGCCCTGACAGACAGGCGGGGCCAGATCTGGCTCAATGCCCTCCATCAGGCCGGAGCCGTGCCTTCCTCCCTCGTTCCCCCTGGGAGCTCAGCACGTATCATTAGACTTTATTAGAATCAAAGAAATGAGTCATATTTGCAAACAAGCCATGCTCAGCCAATCTTCCCCTGCAGCTGTCGGAAGGAGGAGGCGGTGGAGAGAGCCTTGTGTGGCCCCATGCTCGGTGAGGAAGGGCTCTTTTATAATTGTTGCCTCCGCCAGTCTCCAGGGAAGAGCTCTGGCCAATAAATGGCTGGCCGGCAGTCAAAAGGAAACGATTTGGCCCACTCAGAGGACGTATTTACATCTCTGAGTGCCGGCTGGACGGCAGCGGGGCGGCCGACTCAAAACAGACGTCCAGCGATTCTTTTTTGGATCCCACCCTGGAATGAATCATTACTATTCTTGGACAAGAATGCAGCTCACCTCTGGGCCTCCTCCCTCTGTATAAGAGATGCAGGGAAGCCTGGGGTGCTGCGGGCCCTCTCAGGGGCCAGCGGAGGACTTGGCACACAGTGGGTTCGTCCCCGGGGCAGCATCAGAAAAGGGGAACCGGGCCCAGGGTTGATTTTTATCTGGGTGATTTCAGGTGAATTCCTGAACCTCTCTGAGCCTCAGTTCCCCCATCAACCAAATGGGTACAAGTAACTTACTCGGTTAATGTCTGTTGAACATGTACGATGTGCCAGGCACTGCTCTGGACCCAGCAGTGAGCAGACACATGCCATGCCTCCAAGGACATGTCACGGCAGTAAGATAAATAGACATTACACAGATAACACAAATATAATTGTAATATAGGAGTGATGATCCATGATGAAAAATAAATCCAGAGCAGGGGAAGGAAAGCGACCAGGGATGCTATTATCACACGAAGGCCAAGAGAGTCTGCCCTGGTGAAGTAGTATTTGAACAGAAACCTGAAGCAGGGAGGGCATTGGCCTGTCTTGTAACACATGGCTGGGGAAACAACCAGTTCAAAGGTTCTGAGGTGGGAATGTGCTCAATCTATTCAGGGATCATGGTGGCTGAAGGGGCCATATGGAGGATGAGGTTCGAGCTGGAACCACCATACGTAAGCTTGTCCTGGACACTTGACACGTCCCCGTGTCTACCTGTGGTCCCAATGTCATTATTAATAGGTCTGAATGACAAGACTATTTGGTCACCTTATTCAAGGCAAGAAGAGATGCAGGCAGCTTGGGAGGGCCTCGTTAGCCAGGTAGGTAGGAGCCACGGGAGGATGTGGAGCAGAGGAGGGGTGTGACCTGACGGGTACGGACACATTCTCCCTTAATGAGAACAGACTTGGGGGGAGGGTGACGGTGGAGTCGGGAAGGCGAGTGGGAAGTCTGCTGAAATAGCTCTGGGAAGCAGGGGGGGCCCAGACAGGAGGGGTGGCAGTGCTGGGGCCATCAGGCTAAAGTTTGGGGTAACGTGCAATCTCCTGGGGTAGTTAGGAGGCACAGCTGAGGGGCAGTGTGCCACAACTGTCCCCCTGGAGCGCAGCACTCTACAGTTTCCTGAGCCCTCCAATGCCCCAGGAGTCCCACAGGGAAGGGACTTGGCGGTGGCCCCTCACACTTGGGTCCCTTCAGAAAGAGATGCAGACGGATGCACACGCTCTGGCCTCCACGGCTACCCAAAGATATCCTTGGAGAGGATGTCGGTCGTTTTGGCCCTGAGCCCACATTGGGCTCTGTTCTGACAACCCCTGACAGATGAGACACACTCATTCTATTCCTAGAACGTCTGCACGGCCCATTACAAACATTTTCAAGAATTTTAAATAATTTTTTTAAACGTGCTATTAAAGACATGGAGTCAGTCCTCTAAAAACATCAAACATTCAGATAGAAAAGCATTCAAATTGGAAACATGGGGAAAAATGATACTCAGTGCCAAGTGGGTCCCCCTCCCTCATGTCCCCACCACCAGGTCCCCCTCCCCACAGGCAGCAAGTGCACCCAGCGTCTGGTGTGTCCAGCCAAAAATAGTCTGTGCGTCCTCAGGCACAAATGATCATCCACCCCCTTCCCTTTTTTAACACAATAGGGGGCACGCCGTAGCACTGCTCACCTCTGCCTACTCATTTCATCTCCAGGATGTAGTTCTTTATCTGCACCCAGGGAGCCTTCCCGTTGTCTTGTGGGCCGCAGCGCGCTCCGCCGGGTGTCTTCCCTGCGTCTGCCCAGCCCCTCTCGATGGCCGTTTGGGTGCTTCCCAGTCTTTGGCTCCTACAGACAGTGCTGTGATGAGTAGCTTGGGGTGGACCCTGTCGCCGGCCACACGGCTCTCACATTCAAGAGTAATTCCAGGAGGAGTCTTAGGAATGGAATATTGCTGGATCAAAGAATACGTGTCTTTGACAGTGTCGCTGCAGGCATCGTGAGCTCCTTAAGGGAACTCGATACTAGCATCAGAGGGAGACTGTTTCCTTGCTGTGGCTTCCGTAGCTGGTCAGCTGCCCAGAGTGAGCCTCTTGTCTGTCATGGGGACCAGGGATTTACCCAGCACAGGATTGGGAGAAGGTTGAAAGGGTTAGGTTGAAAGAGTTCAACCCTAACCCATGAACTGACTGGGCGTGGTGTCATCAGATTCTGAGCTCTGGGGTTTCAAGCTTGCCCTCAGGAGAGAAGAAAAGGCTGGGCACCTCCTCTGCGTTAGCTAAGCACCTACTGTGTACCTGCCTGTGAGATCCTTGTCCCTGGGATGTTTGCAATCGGGTAGGCAAGACAGACCTTTCACCCGTGGGTGACACACAGTTTGAGTGGACAGCCCACAAGACCGCGGGGCCTCTGGTGGCCTGTGGAGCAGCAGGGAAGGCTTCTCCGGAGGACGCGGGGCTGGCGTTGCCAAGGGTGCACAGGTGTGGAGGTGGAAAGGCACCCTCCCTGTGACACTGCCCATTCACAAGGAAGCCTTGGGCTGCTGCCCAGCGTGCCTGGAGCTTTCACTGAAGGCCCTGAGCTCTGGAGCCTTCGGGAAGGGCTTTTTATTCTCAAGCAGCTACCGCTGCCAGATCCCTGTGCTTGGCAGGGCCCCAGCTGGGATGCGGTTGGTGGACAGCCTGCCTCACAGGCCAGAGGCCTGAGGCTTCAGGTGACCCTGGCCTGTGGCAGGGACTGGACAGCTGCTTTTTAAAGTGTAGGCTCTGTTCTGTTTATTGGAGGAGTAGCGTGAGGGAGTCCACAGGCTTTTGGAGTCAGACAGGCTTGAGCAAGGGTGGTAGCCCTGCTACCTGCTGGCTGCATGTCTGGACAGTTGGAGCTTTCATGCCTTGGTGTTCCCCATCTGTAAAATGGGGCCAATGACCTCTAGTCCTTGAATCAGCTGAGATAAGTTGAAAAGGCCTTGTGGATATTATGAGCACACCATCATGGGTGACAGAGGGGAGGCCTTTGGGTGTCAGGATTCTCATCAAGAAAAGGACAGAGGAAAACTGCCTCCTTTTACAGTTTGTTAATGGAAATATTGCATGGATTGGTCCAGAGTACCATGTGAACTTGGCAGTTACCTCAGTTGAGTCCTTGATTCATTCATGCAACAGGTATTTATTGAGGCTGTACTATGTGCCACATGTTCTTCTAGGTGCTGGGACCATGGCAGTGACCCAAAGAAAGGTCTCAGTTGAATGCCAGTTGAGATGGGGATCTTGAATTTATTCGAGGTCCTCACATTGAAGTTTCTCTGGAAGAAAGAAGGAAAAGCAATGACGTGTCTGCCCCAGTCGGCATTCCAAGACCCAGAACCCTGACCACAGGGGACATCCCACAGACTGGCTAATAGCTAGGGAATGGTCTGGAATGCTTTGCCTGGCAGCAGGATGGGGGCAGGAACTGCATCTGCGTTTTACAGAAGAGAGCCTGGGGTGCAAAGTCGCACTCCCTCTCTGCCCCTCTTGCTTGAGTGTGGCCTTGAAACCAGGAGCGAACTTTGGTTAGAACAGGAGAGAACCAGGTTTTTCCCAGGGGAGCACGAGCTCCCTGTCCCCCATGGTCAGCAGCCCGGGGACTCAGCGGGCAGACAGGGACCCTGGTGGGCAGGGCTGATGTCCCTGGGTTTGGGGTGCCTGCCCTTGGTCACTGCTGCAGGGTCCTGGGACAGTGGGGACAGTTTCTTGGCATTAAGATGTGCCCTTCCCTGACTTCAGATGGCATCTGCCCCTCAGGGATGCGTCTGAGTAGGTGTTTCTATGCATCTTCCGCAGGTCAGTGAGGCTCCCCGACTCCCAAAGACCAGCCTCTGCTGTGTGATGCCAGGCAGGGACGGTGGGAACTCTGTGCAGATTAGCCTCCAGACCATCTACCTGTCCTCTCATGAGACCTTTATAACCCTGCAGGGAGTCCAGAGGACACCAGCACTGCTTAGGCACCAGTAGCTGCTCTAGGCGTCTCAAGGCCAGGGCGGAAACAGACACCTGAGACCCTATAGTTACTGCTTGGGGTGGGGTTTCCTTTAACGCCGATCCCTATAAATACGTGGGGTTAGGTCCTGTGCAGCCGCATAGAGAAGCCTCCTGAGGCTTACATTTTAGGGGAGATCCAGATAAGGAATAGGAGTGAATAGAGTAAGAGGGATGGGACAGAGAGTGTTGGAGGAGAGTAGTTATTCCCATTTCACAAATGAGACAGGAGTTTGGGGTAACTAGCCCAGTGATTACGCTGTAGAGCCAAGTTTGAACCCAATGTTTGGCTGTCAGTGAGCACTGAAACAGGGTCTACTGAGATTCGATCCCACAGGGATTAGTGCCCATTTTACAGATGAGGAAACTGAGGCTTGGAGGTTTACTTAACTTGCCTGAGGCCAGACTGGATTGAACCCAGGTTCTCCTGATGTAGGAGTCCAAATCTATTTCCTTGTTGACTTCTTCACAACCCTGGGGCCTGGGTGGGAGCTGCTTCCGAGGCACATGGTGATTCCAGGGCTTGGAGAGGTGAGAGGCCTTGTGGAAACATGGCACCCAGCCAGGGTCTCACCCCCAGCCTGTTGGAACCCTGACCTCGGTGCTCTCTGCCCCAGGGCCGTCCCCACTGACTTGTGGCTCTGTTTGCTTGAAGGCGCAATGTGCTGAGCTTGTCCTCTGGAATCGATGACCCCGGCTCCTTGAAGTGGGACCTTGCTCTCTGCCTTCTCCTCGTCTGGCTGGTCTGTTTCTTCTGCATCTGGAAGGGCGTCAAGTCTACGGGAAAAGTGAGTGATGCTTCTGTCTCTCCCCTGCCTCAGCCCAGGAAATCTTCCACCTCCCCTTCCCAGGCCCTCCTGCTTGGAGTCAGCCCAGACCAGCCCTGTGTGCCAAAAGAGCAGTCCTCTGAAAGAAGATAGGGCTCCGCTTTGTGGCCTTTGCCCACCTCGTGGTGGAATTGCTCCCAGGGCTTAACAACCAGCAAACACAATTCCTGAAAGTCAGACGGTGGGCTCTGTGGAGACTGTACAGTCTCCCACCTCCAAGTGCAGCCGTTAGCAGATAACAGACATTGGCTTTGTAACTGTTAAGTTAGCTGCGAGCAAGGTGAGCGGGCAACTTGATTGTTACTTCTCAGCGAGCCATGAACCGCATGGGCCCCGTCTCTGCAAAGTACGCCCTGACAGACAGCATCCGCTGCAAACTTGCTAGAAATATAGACCCATGGGCTTGCCCCACACCCACGGAATCAGGACCCACATTTCAACAGTATCCCCAGGTAATCCAAATGCTCGCTGAGGGTGTGAGAAGGGCTGACTTGGAGTTTTGCTGTTAAGTCCGAAGAACTAAATTACCTTACCACTAACATTTCAGCCAGAAGCTGAGCTGTTAGTTATTAAGGAAAGCTTTCCCCAATGATTAAGTCATTTTCTCATAACCGAGATGTTAGCGGTTAACCAGAATGTTAGCCATCACTGAAATATTCGTTGCTGATTTAATATGTTACACGATGACCAGAGCATTAGGTATTAACAGAGGTGGTAGGTGATCATTAAAACGTTAACTTATAATTAAGGTTTTAGGTATAGGCTGGTGTATTGGCAATAATGAAAATGTTAGCCTATAACTAAAATGTTACCTGTTAAGTTAGAGCTAAACCGTTACCCAATCACCAAGACGCTGACCAGTATCATGGTCATTGCCATGCCAGGTCGGTGTGGAAGGCTCTGTTGGGATGAGAGCTGTGTGCCTGCCCCCTCGGCCAGGCTCTAGGCCACAGTGAAGATGTTGGGTGATCTGCTTTACATGTCCTCCACATACCACTTCCCTCCTATCTTGCTGGGAGAAAAATCTCTTTAAGGTCTAAAAGCCCCCAAAGGTCAAAAGGTGGCATTTTAGGTACAGCAATGTGCAGTGGCTGGTGAAGTCGTTTGTAGAAGGGGCCTGTGTGGAACCAGAAATCAAAGACCATGTTGTCCCTGGATCAAGAGCCCCCTAATCATGGATCTGAAGGGACCCCAGCATTGCCTTCAGGGCAAGATCTGGGTGCCCAAGATAGCAGAGGCGGAGCGGGAAGGATTCTGGAGCGGACGCCCCCCTGCCCACATGCCCTCCCTCCTGTTTCTGCGGTCAGAGCCATCCTGCGATTCTAAAATCCCATCTAGAAAGGAAGCAGGCCAGGCCTCAGGAATGTCCACACGCAGCACCAGGACAGACAGGTAGAGGGCCCCTCGTGCCCCGGGGTGCCCGTACCCTACCCCCTCCTCTGCCTGGTGTGCAAGCGCTTTGCTCACCACCTTTCTTCAGACGATGTGGGAACAAAGCTGGGAAAGGTCAGGTGGCTTGTTCGAGGACACCTCCTCACCATGAAGCCCCGTTTCCTCATCTACAGAATGGGTGGAAGTGAGGGTGCCTCACTAACCAGAAGTGTTAGGCACCAGTACAATGCTCGGCTCAGATGGTACAGTAAATACCAGTGTTTTCACTGTGCCTCCGTTTCCCCACACGGAGAGTTTATCAGGAAGTTTCTGTGGAGCAGTGTTCTTGAGCAATGCTGGAGACATGATCATTTCCTTATGCATTCATATATTTTGTGCCTCTACTATCTATCAGGTCCTATGGTCGGAATAGGGCCCGGGGGCATGCAGGGGTCAACAAGACAGACAGAAATCTCTATGGTCCAGGAGCCAACACATTTGACAGTTGTGACGAGGTGAATGTGTAAAATATATAGGAGGTGGTGACTAATGGTGATTAAAGAACAACGTGTGAAGGAGAATAGGAAATGTTGGGGTATACTTTTAAATAGGATGGGCAGCCAGGCTCACCAAGAAGGTGACTTTGGGGGCACAGATCTGAAGGAAAGGAGAGGTAAGCCATGTGGTTATTTGGAAGGAAAAAATTCTAGAGAGAGAGAGTAGCCAGTGCAAAGGCCCTGAGGTATATCTGATCCAGACCTATGGGGAGCCCCCAGTCTGATGGAGGAATGATGTTTCCCAGGAGCAATGAGCAGCATTTGAGATATAATGGAGGGAGCGAGAGAATAGAATCAGAGAGAAAAGCAGAGGGTACCAGGCTGCAACTGTGGCCAGTTGAAGACGTGACTTGACAGAGGTCCCCTACCCCACCCCACCCCTAGAGACAACCTCCTCCTCACACGGCTCCAGGCCCCTGAGGGGCGGGCATGGCTTCCAGAACAATAGCAGGGCCTGGGCCAGCCCAGAGAAGCCAAGACAAACACAGTAAGGCTCTGTGGACTTCCTTGAGCTCTACAGCCTGCCTGCCCGCCCGCCGCCCGCCGCCAGCCATGGCTTTCAGCCCTGGCCACAGACCAGGTTCATGGCCGCTGTGGGGGCTGGGCCCGTGGGCAGCAAGGGGGTCCTCATCCTGGCATGGCTCTGTTTCAGTGGCTGATGCTGGTCCCATAGGAGGTGGATGCAGGGAGGGCCTTGGCAGCTCAAGATCCAAGTTCAAGTCACTTTGCCTCTCTGAGCCTCAGTTCCCTTTTCTGTAAATTGTCAGCCTTCCAAGGGTCTAAACCTTGGCCCAGGATATGTTGGGGCTTAATTCATTCAACAGACAGTGATAATGGCAGCAAACGCCATGTAACACACAGCACCAGGCAGTGTTCTCAGTGCTGTTTATTAGCTCATTTCATCCTCCTCATGTTCTGAGGAGTCTGAGGCCAAGCTGGGATTTGGACCCAGACAGCCCAGCTGCCGAGCTTGACACTCTGCATTCTTCTCCCTCCTAATCGTCACCTGCTGCCTGCCCTAGCCCCTGGGCTAGCCCGACGGAGCGGCAGGGCATGAGATGGGCGTCACGTCTAGGGAGGTGACGGAAGTCTAGACTGCACACAGGAAGTCCAGCACTCTGGACCCAAAGGGGAGCACGTTCGCGGGTGGACAGGAGCACGGGCATGGGCTGAGGCCGCACCCTTCTGTCGCCTGCTCTTCGTCTAGCGTTTGGAAACCTAGGGGCGGCAGTCGGGGCAGACGTGGTTTGGGGTCTCAGCTTTTCTCCCACAAGATGCATGACTTGGGGGACGTCCCCTTCCGCTCGTGTGAGAGGAGTTTGTGGTGCTGCCTTCGTGCACGCAGGGGTGCTATGCCTCAGGGCCGCCTGGGTGCTGGGCTCAGGTCCGTGGTCCCACCTCTTGGACCCTCTGCCTCTGGGCTGAGGGACCCCAGCTGTCCAGGCCTTTCCCTCCTAGTGAACTTCAGGGCAGTGGGAGACTAGCCTGTCTCCTTCCTGCGTTGCACGTCACCTCCTCTCCACTGTCCCTAGGGGAGTGAGGAAGAGTTGTCCTCGCAAGTTTCCAGGGCTGTTGGGCCACAGGGCTTTTGGATCAAGGGCTCAGAGGAACCACGGGCTTGCCAGCAAGAGTGGAAAAATACCACGTCCCGTGGCAAGGCCTGCTGGGCCACCACTAGAGGCCCAGTGGCGGCGGCTGGCACCAGCCTCTCCCGCAAGGATCCTAGGGGACTCATGGATAAATTGAGAGAATGGGTCTCAGGGGCTTGTCCTCAGAGCTGCAAATTTGCAAAACAAGGGTGGCTTTTCCAAAAAGGCAGATGAAGTGGTGTGACCAGGTGGTGCTGTGACTATGTGGCGCTGTGACCAGGTGGGGCTGTGATCAGGTGGCGCTGTGACCAGGTGGCGCTGTGACCAGGTGGGGCTGTCCAGCTCTGGACTGGGGGCAGCAATAACGTGCATGTACACAAAAGGCATGGATGGGACTCCAAAGCCCGCTGGCCTAGATCAAATCCCACCTCTGCCACCTCCCAGCTCTGTGACCCCAGGCCCCTGACACCAACCTCTCTGGGCCAGTTTTCTCATCGAGAAAATGCAGGTAATACAAGTACCAAGCCCTTCGGGCCGTCCTTAGGATTTAGTAATGGGCATAAAACTTCATAGAGTGCCTGGCACATAGAAAGTGCTACTTAAGTGCTTGTTAAACAAATGTAATATGTGACAACAAGGGAAGTCACCCCCATCCCTGGGTAGTTTCCTGTGTCCCTGACACAAAGCCCTCTGGCCAGAGCCTCACTGGTGGGGCCCAGCTGCTTTGAAGTGGCCGCCCTCCGGGGACAGTGTCTGTCAGCAGCTGTTGGTTCCCCACCCCCGGGTGTGGCCCACAGCACGGCCCAGACTTGGTAACAGGCCAGGGGCCAGTCTGCAGGAAGGGGAGAGCAGCCCAGAGGGGGTGACATGCTGGGGTTCTTTCTTTCACCTCTTCTGTGGCTCCCTAGCCTGCCTCTGCCTTCTGGTCCTTGGGAAATTGTGAGGGTTCTCTGCTGGGGAAACTGAGGCCCAGAGGGAGCAAAAGCATCCAGGGAGGGAGCGTCAGAGACAGGTGTAGGGCCCGCCCTTCACCTCTGGGGTCACCAGGATGGCTGCCGGGGTTCCTTGAGTGTGGCAAGTGAGGTAAACGCCCTTACCTTCCTCCTCATACAGATAGAAGCTGAGGCCAGACCACCCAGCTGGGACGCAGGGTGCGGTGCAAACCCTGCCCCGGTGGCCCAGACTACTCCACCCTTCCCCTGGGGCCACAGGGCTGGAGGGGACTTCAGAGCTCCTCTGGTCCAAGCCTCCCACTTCAGCTGGTGGGGAAATGTAGGACAGAGAGGGACAGTAGCTTGCTTAAGGTCTTATAGCAAGCCGGTCACTGACCTTGAATTTCAACCTATGCCCTTGGGGAGTCCAGCCTTCCTCAAGTCTTTGGAGGGATTAAGCTACCTGACTTGGAAGGGCTTTTTTTTTTTGAGAGAGAGAGAGAGAGAGAAAGAGCAAGTGCCAACAGGGGAGGCTCAGAGAGAAAGAGAATTTTAAACAGGCTCCATACTGGGTGTGAAGCCCGATTCAGGGCTGGATCTCACAACTGTGAGATGACCTGAGTGGAAATCAGAGTGGGACACTTAACTGACAGCATTTTACTACTCTGTCATTGTCATTCGGAGGCAGGCTCTGGGGCACGTTTCCACTCTGCCACTTAAGTGCTGTGTGGCCTGTGTGGGCAAGCAGTGGACTCTGGGCTTTGGTTCCTCACCTTCACGATGAAGATAATGGGGCTCCTGGGTGGCTCAGTCGGTTAAGCGTCCTGACTTTGGCTCAGATCGTGATTTCACAGCTTGTGGGTTCAAGACAGCTAGGAGCCTGGAGCCTGCTTCGGATTCTCCCTCCCTCTCTCTGTGCCCCTCCCCTGCTCATACTCTGTGTCTCTCCCTCTCTCTCTCAAAAATAAAAAAATAAACTTTCCTTTTAAGAAAAAGATGAAAACATTACTGAAACCTCCCTCAAAGGGTTAGGGTAGGACAGGACCAACTAAGTATAGAAGTCACTGCACTTGGAATAGTACCAGGCATACAGTAAGCACTCAATAAATGCTGGTTGGTGGTACTGGCTGAGGGCAGCTGAGCCAGGTAGGCCCTGAGAGTTTTCTTCTTGCCCTTTTCCAAAGTCCCTTTCTAGTTATTTCTACTCAAAGTGATGTGGCTATCCAAGAACTGTGCTCCAGATTGGTGGGGTTCAGGACTCTGTCCCCCCTGCATTTGTTTCTGTTGCCCACTGGGGCCCCAGAAGTGCCCTGCAGTAACCTGGCACTGCCCCTGCCTCCCAGCACTACAGATACATTCATCCTGCTCTCTGGGTATCAGTTTCCTCACCTGTAAAATGGGTGCATTGGCTAAATAGTGGTTCCTTTCTGAGGTCCCCAGGGCGTCAGGGGCTCTGAGACCCAATCTTAGCATTTCAGGTGCTCAACATGACCTTTCTGTATGTGCTGTGCTGGCGAAGCCAACTACCTGATGCCTTTGCTCAGAGCAAGGTGGTTAATCTCTACGGGGCCTGGGTGCAGGTCCTGAGCCCTGTAGGTGACCTGGGCATCTTACAGCCCTGCTGAGCCTCGGTTCCTCCTCTGTCACACGGTGTGGTGAGCACGACGTGGGCTCGTGCCTTGGGAGGCCTGGCTCAGCCAGTGCTCTGCTGGAAAGACCAGGAGTTCGCTGTCTGTTTGGAGCCGCGCACCTCTGAGCCCCTCCCGGGCATAAACCCTGCCTGGAAACTTCTCTTGTAGAAGGGAGAGATTGGGAAATCCATCCAAGAGAACTGAGGCCACGGGTGTATGAAGACCAGCGCTTTCAGGACAGAGGAGAGGATGTAGGGCAGGCATCTAGCAATGGCCCAGCACAGCCTCGGTCATCTCGGGCCCCACCTCCAGTTGACCCGGGGTGGCCTGCACTGTTCTGTATGACCCCGGGAAGGCTGTGGGCCTCCCACGGCCCCAGGGGAGTGGAGGCCCTTCTCCGTCTCCTGACCAAGGGCCTTTAGAGGCCTTACTTCCTCCTAGAAGTTCTCATGTTCTTCCTACAAAATCAGTGTCAACGACAGACCCCATTTCTTGAGTACCTAAGTGCCAGGCACGGTTCTGATGGTGTTACCAATATCTTATTGCATCCTCACCTCACCTCTTGATGGAGGTCTTTTATGATTGTTGTCTCCATTTACACATTGTAACAGACCCAGAAAGGTTAAGCATCATGCCCTAGGTCACACAGCAAGTGAGGGGACAGAGCTGGGATTTGAACCCACATTAACTGATTCTGAGCCATCAGTCATACTAACAGTTGCAGTGTTAGCTAATGTGTACCGAGTGTCATGTACCAACCACTGGGTAAGCCACATATACACTTGATAGTTTACACTCAGCATTTTGCATATCCTTCTTCACTTACTGGAGTATTTGTTCACAAGGGCAGGAATTTGCTTGATGTCATATCCACCACTACATATCCAGAGCCTAGATATTCAGTACATATTTATAGGATCATTTGCATTGAATCGCAGTAAGTCTATGAGGTGAGTACTTGTATTATACCCAGGTTACAGGTGAGGCAACTGAGGCCCAGAGAGGTTAAGCAGTAAGTGCAAGGTCACACAGCAGGTGAACCAGCAGGCTCGGCTCCTGACCCTCAGCTTCGGAGAGAATGTTTAAATTTGACAGCAGCAGGTGATGCCATGGACCCTCCTGAATCCGTCTCGTCCCTCATAGGTCGTCTACTTCACAGCCACCTTCCCCTTCGCCATGCTCCTGGTGCTGCTGGTCCGTGGACTGACACTGCCCGGCGCAGGCGCAGGCATCAAGTTTTATCTGTACCCCGACATCAGCCGCCTCGAGGACCCTCAGGTACACGAGGAGGCAGCCCGTCCTCCCTCCCACCCAGGGCCAGGCCGGGCAAGGTGCGGGGAAGCGAAGCTGGTGGTGCAGTGTCCTCGGTTCCTGGGCGCACACATCCGGTTGGGCCATCCGCCTCTGGTACTTTTCCGCTGGGCTGCGGCAGGTTGTTCGCCGTGCCCGTGGGCCCTTCCTGCTGTGTGTGTATTTTTGCATGTCTAGACTCCTGAGGCCAGGCCCTGTGCCAGGTAAGGGGGGGAGAAGTCTTATGAGCTCGTCTCCTCCTTGGCCCTGGCCTCTGCCCGCTGTGGCCGAGGGGGCTGCGCCATGGGGATGGGAAGGTCGGCCCACGAGTGCGGCAGCCAGCTTCCTTGCTGAGGCTGGAATTCAGAGTTGGTGATGAGCTCTCAGAAGGTCAAGGGGCAAATACTGAACACCTGCTCCCTGGCACTCAGCCATGTGGCCGCAGGGGGTTAGAGAAAACTCTCCTCCCCACTGCCTTCTTGCCCTGTCATAGATGAGAGAGGGCTTGGCCAACATCAGGGCACAGCTGGGGGGGCAGTTTTGTGTCCACTGGGAGCTGCTGGATGAAGGTTTGGGAGAGTAGCTTTGCCTGCATAATCCGTTAGGGAATTCCTCCCCATTCCAATGGGGGTGGTGGGGAGTGGTCCCCAGACAATAGCAGTTATAATAATGATAATGGCCTTGACTTAACGGTCTTACCACATGTCTGCACTGGACTAAATCTTTTTTATTAGAATAGGCAGAAGAGTGCTGTGGGTCAGGGCAGTGGAGCCCATTTCACAGATGTGAAAACTAAGGCTCCCGGCAGGAGTTCTATTGCCCAGAGTCATTTCATGGTTGGAATTCAGATCTGCCTGCTTCAAAAGCCCATCCTCTCACTCCTGCTGCTCAGTAACTGGGGGGTTTCTTTGACTTCTGGGCTTCCTTGCAGCTCAGTATTGCCTCGAAAGACACCTTGGGTCATCGCACAAATGCTCTAATTGCAGCCAAGAATCTGCACCTTTTGAGGTGCCGTCCTCCAGGGGTCCAAGAGCCTGCATGGCCTCCTCCAGGAAGCTGGTTCTAACGGCCCCTTCTCTCTCTCCTTACCCCCCGCACCCTCACCCCCTAGGTGTGGATTGATGCTGGGACCCAAATATTCTTCTCCTATGCCATCTGTCTGGGGGCCATGACCTCTCTGGGGAGCTACAACAAGTACAAGTACAACTCGTACAGGCAAGTGTCGCGCCAGCGGGCCTGGTAAACCTTAGAAATGATGTTTAAAGAATAAAGAGAAGAAGTAGGGAGCGTGACTTCCTTGTGTTGTGAATTAACTTGCTCCCTGACATATGTGTAACTTAGGGACTGTATGCTGCTGGGATGCCTGAACAGTGGTACCAGTTTTGTGTCTGGCTTCGCAATTTTTTCCATCCTGGGCTTCATGGCACAAGAGCAAGGGGTGGACATTGCTGATGTGGCTGAGTCAGGTATGGTGGTATTGGTGGCAGTGGTGGTGGGCACTGCCACCTAGTGTGTAAGCCAAGTACTGCAGGCATGAAGCCAGACCCCAGGGGGCTTTGGGGGGGGACGAGCCTGGTTTCTGAAACGGACCCCCCCCACCAAGATGTCCCCCAAGCAATCAAAGAGTACAAAAGCTAAATTTTAAGCACTTTGCAATTTGGCCCAAGGGGCTCGCAGAAACATGGGGGTTGGTTAAAGTTGGGGGAATACTTAGCTACTTTTGTGTGGTCTTCCCTCCCTCTCCTTCCCCAGCAAGCTCCTGGTTTCAGCAACAGAAACCACTTTCCTAACTCAGGCCCAAGCCAGCCACCAGTCGGCATTCCATCACCACCTTCTCAGCTTTG
This sequence comes from Proteles cristata cristata, assembly GCA_017311185.1. NCBI lineage: Eukaryota > Metazoa > Chordata > Mammalia > Carnivora > Hyaenidae > Proteles > Proteles cristata. The sequence goes on along the minus strand of JAESUZ010003628.1, from coordinate 120,759 downwards.
GTTTCTGTATTTTGCACTTTGCTCCCAGCGCGCTCCTCTAGCAAAACCCATTCATTCATTCCACCGATGCTACTGATTTATGGGGTCTGCCCTGTGTCAGGCACCACCGTAGGCAGCGGGTGGGGTAGATACGGTGGGCACAGCGGCCACCCTCTGGGACCATGACGGACCCAATTTGGGGATACGTTGTGGGGACAGGGTCACCCCCTCCAGGCATGGGCCCTGTTGGTGTGGTACTCCTTCTGGAAGTAGAGGAAGGTCTTAGAGTCGTGAACTCTGCAAAGCCTGGGATCCAAGGCTGGGATCCTGGAGCTCCAGCAAGGAAGGTGTGGAACCTGGAAATGACAAGGTGGTCAGTTGCTAGAACCTTAGAGCCTCAGAACCACAGTATTCTGCGACCTGCCCCTGGATGTCCCACGTCCTGGAATTGCAGGATGGCAGTGGCTTGGCTACAGGCACAGGAACCCCAGGCTCCCAGGTTCCCTGAGGACTATCTTTATGGCTTCTCCACCTCCCTCCTGTCCTGCCTGTTCACTGGGTGGGCGCTCATCAGCTGTCTGGAAGGTTTGGTTATTTTGTACACGCCTCTGGTGCACCCGACCTCCTGATTTCTCATGGCCTCTTCAGGCCCACATGGAGACAGGCAGGGGTCCTGGGCTGAGGCCCCTCTCGGGTCCAGTGCTCACTCCAGGGACCACCACAGACCAAAGCCAGGCATAGCTGAAGCCCTGGCCGTGGCATTGTCCTTGCCGTTTTTGAAACAGGGCAGTGTCCTGGGTCCTCAGCCACAGAACCCTACTGTTGGGGGTCAGGGGTACCTCAGCATTGTGCATGTAGACGTCTGTTCTGTAGATGGGGAGACCAGTGGCTTGAGAGCAGGGGCCTTGCTCGGGATGATCAGGACCTGAGTTGGGGTCTCCTGGACAGGCCCCTCTGATACGAGGACATCCCCTGTCCCCGCCCCTCCCGCCCACTTTTGACACACCTGACAATTCTGGTCTTCCCTGGGTGAGAATGCATCTGAGCTCCTCTGACTTTCTCTGACCTCAGAGCCTGGAGACCCTGCTTTCGTCCTTGCTTGGCAAAGATGCTCTCTGCCACCTGGACCCCCTCTCCCCCCGCCCCCCACAGTGTTGCAGGACATGTGTGGCAAACCCATGCATGTCTCAGCCCCACGCATCTCTCTGCTGCTCCCCAGTCCCAGGTCGGACCGTCAGACATAGATTTCCTTCCCCAAGGGCCCCAAGAAGCAGGCCAGAGACTGAGGACACAGAAAGTTAATTCCAGAATGATCCACACTGGCTTGGGAGGTTGGCAGGTCCTGTGATGAGGGGGAGGCCCTTTGCAGCTTCTTTGCAGTGGCTTTTTTCAGTCGAGGGCTTGCCAAACAGTTATGATTGCCCAGAGCATGGAGTGAGTTGGTGGTGGGACATATGTACATATATATGTATGTATATGTATGTATCTCTCAATACCTGGAATAGAGCTTTCTCTGCGGACGACTAGGTGTTTTCATATATGTACATATCTTCACCCGAAGTTGTTTTCCTCCTCCTGTCCACTTCCAAGACCTTGTTGTTTATTCCCCACGGTGATGTCTGAACAGCTGACACCTCAAGGGTGATTATTTCTCTAATAAGCTTATAACAAGCACCATATTGAGCGAAGTGCATTTGAACGAGATAATTATTTGGCCGAATGGAGGGCACACGGTACATGCAGCAGCGCGTTCTCTGCTCACGGAGGGGCGTGCACGGGTGCTCAGTGTGGCTGCGCGACTTCACATGGACTTCTCTCTCTATAGTTCCCCGTGCGCTTTTAGAGAAAGATGCTCAGACCCTCTCCCAGAGGCTGGCTTGAGAAAGGCAAAACTGAAATACAGAAACGAGCGTGTTGAGATCCTCCACCAGGCCCCGGTGGGCGGCAGGCAGGGGGCAGCAGGGGGCAGGTGGGGGGCGGGGGCCCCATTTTACATCTGTCTCGCAGTCGGCTGGACTTGAATCCACATGCAGTGACACTTACCAGGCGGGCCAGAGCTCACGTGTAGGGGGACCAGGGGGGCCGAGGGCACATGTGGCTCTGTTCCAGCTTGGACTTTGGGGTTGGTAGGAGTGCCCCGTCCACCACTCCTTGTGGGATTCTCTGCCATCGCCGCCTGAGGACACCCGAGTAGGCTCTGGACAGTACAAGGACTTGCCCTTGCCTGCCACATTTGTGGTTAGCGCCCTACCGTGTGGTTTCTGGCTCCCATTTATTTTAAAGTTGGTTTTTTGTTTTTTGGGGGGTTTTTTGGTGTTCTTTTGTTTTGTTTTTTTGTTGTTGTTGTTTTTGTTTTCTTTCATTCTTAAGCTAGTCATTTGGTTTCTGATACGTGCTCTAAATATCCTGGCCTCTACCCCTTTTTGTTTTCACATTTCTTGATGTTTTTTTATTATTTTCATTTTACTTTTTTTAAGTTGTGGGTCTTACTTTATTTTTTCAGCCCAGGCCCTTGCAGATCTCCTTTCTTTTGCTGCTTCCTACCGCCTCTTAGAACCACGGGTCTTCATCACTGGCTCAGTTCTTAACCCCTGGCTTCTCCCCTCAGACCCGCCGGAGACAGGAGGAGACATTTCTCTATGTCCCCTGGAATGTTTTGAGGCAGAAAGGTGCCGCCTGAGCTGGCGGGGCTCCTGTCTCCCACACCCAGCCTCCAGATTCTGGCAGAGTCCGCTTCTCAGAAACCAGAAGCCCAAGTCTAGGGCAGTGGCGTCAGCAGCTGAGGCTCTGGGCGCAAGAAGGCTCCTTGAGAGTCTTTTCCGGGATCCTGCCCCTGGCTTCTCACGTGGGGGAGCAGGCTCCTGCAGGGCACGTGGGGACAGAAAGAGGAGGTGGTGGAACGAGACTCGAATGGAGGTCATGGGTCTCCGAGCCCAGGGTCTCGCCCTGCACACACCTCCCTTTAGTTTTGGGCCTTGGCTCTGACGTTGCTGGGGATGGGGGGGTGCGCAGATGCACCCCTGAAGCAAGGTTTGCCCTGCAGGGCATGGTTCTGTGTTCTTTCATGACGTTTTCGTCATTAACTCAGGAGTAGGAACCTTTTCTTTGCAAACTGGGACTTCGGTAGTCAGATAACCAGACCTTTCCCCCTTTGCTTCCTTCCAGCAAAATGTTGGCCTGCTTGCCCTGGTTTGGCGGGCCCTCCTTTTCCAAGCCAGCAGCCTGAGTCCCAGGCTCCGTCCCGCTTCCTGTCCCCAGATGACCAGGTCTGCCGGACTCTGGTGTGTGAGGCCACTTGTGCTGCTGCTTAGGAGACAGATGCTAAAACGGGGCCCCGCCTGAGCCCCAGTGCACCCCATCCGAAAGGGTGGCGGGCCTGGGCTCTTCCCCCAGGCAGGAATTCCGACCTGGGGTTTGGGACTCCGCCTCAGTCCCGAGTGTCTTTGTGTGAGCTCCAGTGCTCCGGGTGGCTAGGTCACTGATGTTCCTCCCCCTCTGCCCCTCCCCATTTTCTCTTCCCTTTAGGTCCCGGCCTGGCCTTCATTGCCTACCCAAAAGCTGTGACAATGATGCCTCTGCCCACGTTTTGGTCCATTCTCTTTTTTATTATGCTTCTCTTGCTTGGACTGGATAGCCAGGTATGTCCGTGTCAAGGGGACGCCGGATGGAGGGAGCGCCCAGGGGGAGTATGGCTCTGGGAGGCCCCTTCATCGCCCTGTGTGTGACTGTCACTCCCTTCCCACCCTCACCTCAGACTTGCACGGGCTTTCAGCCAGCGAGGGCTCCTCCAGGACCCCAGGGGTGGAAAAGGCCTCAGGGCACCAGGAGTGGGACCTCTGCCCCAAAGCTCAAGTCTTTGTCCCCAGCACGGGGAAATGGATACTTGAGGTGTGGGGTTAAAATGAAGTCGTAGATGGGAAATAGAAGGTCAAGACCAAGTGGCGATGATGTATTCCCACAGAGGGAGGGTCCATACGGGGCCCAGGAGTGACATGGCAGGCAGTTGAGGGAAGGGAGTGACAGCTGATTGTCCTAGTGTAGCTGGAGAGGCCTAGCCCACGCATGGTGTCCTGTGATTCCTGGTACCTGTGAGCAGGGCTACACACAGCCACACCGTGACCTCCAGCATTGGGGAGCCTCCCTCAGACCACCCTGTCCTCCAGCCACACCCCAGCTTCTGCCTTCCCAAGGCACTATACTTTCCTGCACTTCTTAACCCCTGTATCCCACGCTCTGGGGCTCAGACATCCATGGGGTGCATCAGTGGGAGCCAGCCAGAGGCTGAGACTAGCTTTGGAATAACAGTCCCAAGCCCCCATGCTGCTCTGTGACATCGAGCATATTTTCTTCCCTCTCTGTGACTCCGTTTTCTCATCTGGTAAATGGGTGTGATTATACCCACTTTGCCTTGTGTGAAGTACTAGCCAGGCATGGTGCCTAATACAGAGCATCACGTAGTGCTTGGAGAACAGCTAGAGTTCCTCTGGTGAGGGTGCACGTTTTCCTTGGGGTTGCCTCAAGATGACAGGTGAGAGCCCAGGTGCGATCCAGGGGTGGGGAGGGAGGATGTGCAGGGTGGGCTGGTGGTGTGCCCAGACCAGAACCCTGTGCACAGTGCTGCCACCCAGGGGCCAGCATCTGAGGCCCATCACTGAAAGGCAAGCACTTTGCAGCCTCCTATGTGGTCTGGATCTCGGGCTGCCGCAGGGGAAGTCTTTGGTCCGCTGGGACCCTGTGAGAGGTGAGGCCTGCTGCCCGCGAGGACTTCGCCACCCACCCCAGGGGCAGAGGCCTCAAAGCCAGCGCCCAGGGTCCATCCCTGTGGACTCAGAACCAGATAAGAGGAGTGTCTTAGAAGGTCAGGCAGAGGAGAGGAGGCCGTCTGCCAGCAAGGTCAAGAACAGAGCAAAGGATTTGGCAGGAAGGGGACCAGGATTAGCAGAGAAGGCGGACTGGAAACATTTGGGAGACTGACAACAAAATACTTGTGTAGTTGTTGGTGGGCTTGAGCTGTATAAACAGCAAGAGGACTCCATTAATCATCTCTCGTTAATGAGTTTGGCCTTCGGAGGCCCTAAGCAAATGGCTTTTATAACTTCTTCCCCAGCTCTAAGCGAAAGCAAAAAAACAAAAACAGAGAGCAGTTAATAAATGACAAAGCATGACATCTCCATGGGCCCGAAATGGGCCTCTTGGGTCCTGGAGGCAGCTTCCTGAGGGAGCGGAGGTGGTTTATATCAGGATTTCTCCCCAGGGGGCAGGTGGGGCCCGGTTGGGAAGGTGCACCTCTGAGCCAGGCCTCATGGTGGCCCACAGGCTCAGAGAATCTCGGTGAGCCCTCCAGGGCAGCCTCGGAGGGAACTCAGAATATGCAGCTTGGGGCTCAGAGCCCTTCAGGGAGCTGCCTGATCAATAGCCCAAGAAGGGCACGAGTGGGATTGGAACTCCAGGAGCTAATGGTGTCTCAGGAATCTGACGGCATAGGTTGGAATGCCTCCTTTGCTCCATTTGCTAAATGTGAGCTCGGGGCTGGGGGTTGGGGGCTTTGCAGACCCTGGTGACCGCCTCCCGCCCCACCAGCACCATGATACGGTCAGAGCACTGTTGTGCAAGGTGTTCCTGCGAGCAGGTCTTCACGCGGGCTTTTTATGAATGTGTGCGGCAAAATACACAACATGAAATCAGCTGTTGGAACCGTGCCACCATCAGGGCCACCCATCCCCGGAACTTTTGTCTTCCTAAAATGAAGCTCTGTTCCCATTAAATACCACCCCTCCATCCTGGGCCCCTTCCCCCACTCTGTTTATATATATATATATAATGTAAGTCCCTTAACCTGTAGCATCTCCGTGGCTGGGTATACCTTGCCCTGTAGAGCCAAGAAAACTGAAGCTGAGTGAGAACAGGGCTTGGCCGAGGCCACTCACAGCTGGTTTAAGGGCTGGTTTAAGGGATGGGCTTGATTCTGGGCCCTGCCCCCGTTCCCTGACCTGCTGGTTCATCCCCCCCGCCTTATCTTGGAGTCCCCCCCAAATAGCTTCCTCTCGTGGGAGTGCCGACCTTAGGAAGAGACCTCTCGCTGATGGAGTATGGACGCCGAGGAAATGCGCCCCCAGGGTCCCTGGCGTCTGCAGGGGTTCAGGGAGCCATGGGACCACTGCATATTTCCTGGTGAAATGGAGTAGGGGTGGCATGGTCGTGGAGGCTGATGTTTGCAGCGCGGGCGAGGAGAGAGCTGGCCCCTCTCTCTCCCGAGCTCCCTCAGCCCCTGACATGAGTTTGCAGCAATCACCCAGGTAACCAGTTTACACTCCTAAATTCAGATCTTTCTCAACACCCCTGCTGAGTAGGCAAGATCTTCCCATTTTACAGGGCAGACAGATGGACATTTCGAGAAATCAGGGTCACAGCCTTCAAGTGAGGGAGGTCTGAAGAGGCCGGTGGAGCAGAGCTGAGGACTGGGTCTGGCATTCTCCAGAAATGCAGGGAGCTTGGAAGTGACGGCCGTGTGCTGGTCTTGACCCTGCCTCACAGTGACAGCAGATCTTCCTGTCTTTAATTTCCCCGTCTCAGAAAGGAAAGAACCTTTGTCTTTAACTCCTTTTGAAGCTTCATGTTTGGGCCGCAGTTTTGCTGTAATTCAGTGGTAATTTAGGTTCAAAAACTGTTGGCTGACACATCAATCCAAGGTCCGAACATCAGCCCCTCCTCTTTGGCCACCTTTCAAGAGCCTCTTGCTCCTCTTATCCCTGAATTCCTGGCAACAAAAGACCATTTCTCCAGCCCCTCTTGGCCATGAAAAGGATTCGCTCCTTGTTTGTATCCCTTGATCCTCCTGTGATGCGTCCCAGAGGAGCAAGTGGTTGGATCTCTCTTGTAAGAAGGCTGGCGAAACATCCTTCCCAAACGTGTATCGCAGATGAAAGAACGGAAGGGTCAAGGTTTTAACTTTTCAGTGTTTAAAGGAGTCAGGCTGGCCTCGGAGGGCGCGTTGGCTGGCAGACCAGTTTGGCGGTTGTCACCCAAGTGTAAAATGCGTCTGCGTGCCCTTAGCTTCAATTCTAGATTATGCCCCAAAGATAGAGGTAGAGCAAGAGTCCTTGCCCAGATCAGTGGCTGCAGAAGGGTGGACCCTGTCCATCGGGCGCTGATTAGATCCATGACAGTAAGTGTCCACAGGACAGAGTTTCCTGCCACATTTCAACACAGAAGAAGCTCTCTGTGTAATGATACGGATCTGTCTCCAAGTTACACTGTTAGTTGGAAAGATTTAGAAAGCTTGAGAATCATCCTAGCACGTTACCCAAGGAAAGGCCTCTTCAAATGGGCTCCTATACCTTTGGGAGCCCAGGGATGGGTTCCTGGGGTCACAGTTAGCACGTGGCTCACACACCTGGGCACTTAGGTGTGCAGGATTTCCTCATGGGTCCACGTTCCCCACAGAACTGAAGCCACTGTGCGAATCTGATGGGGAAATGGGGGTCCAGACTTGCCCTGAGTTACCCATTCATTCTTCATGTGTCTGCTGACCAGCCATGTATGCCTGGCCCAGCTGGGCACTCCAGGCCCAGGAACGCACCGCCCTTGGCATCAGAAGGGACCAAGGCCAAGACAGGGGGAGGTGTTGTGCCAACAGGTGTGAGAAGGTGAGGGTCAGCACTGGCTTCAGAGAAGTCATTCTTGAGCAGGGTCCTGAACAATGAGAGAAGGGCGTTCTGGACCAAAGACACGGATGTGTGCGGTACTTGGAGGACTGTGTGTGGCACACTGTGGCCCCAGGCAGAGCTCAGGAGATTGGGTTCACATGCTCGTGCGGACTTGACCCCCCGTAGGCTACTCTGAGTGCCGGGAGTCTCCTCTCCCAGCAGAGGGGAGGTGCTGGGCATCTGGGACTCAATCACTCTTTTCTCCTCCACAGTTTGTTGAAGTCGAAGGACAGATCACGTCCTTGGTTGACCTTTACCCATCCTTCCTAAGGAAGGGTTTCCGTCGGGAAATCTTCATCGCCTTCATATGTAGCATCAGCTACTTGCTGGGGCTGGCGATGGTGACGGAGGTAGGTGATAAGGGACCTCCTCTTGCCGGGCTCTTGGTAGCCTACATCGGCGTCAAAGATTGGTTCCAGGCTGTAGCGCCCCTCCCACTGCCAGTAGAGGCAGTGGCTAGGCTGTAGGACCCAGGTGGGTGAGCTCCCGGCCCCACCCTGTTCAGGCATCCCCCCTGCACAAGGGACAGGCCTACATTGCCTGCGGGCAGCAGGAGACCGCTCAGGACCCAGCAGCTGACCCAAACTTCCCAACCCTTTCTGCTGTTACCATGGCAACACCATGGCCACCCCCTGCCCTCTGTCCCTCCCAGGAAGCCTGGGGGAGAGGTGCTTCGCTGAAATCCATTTTCATAGCAGCTCTTTTCACCCACGACTGTGCAACAGCCCTTCTCAGGCCTGGAGGGGAGGTGGAGATGTTCAGCAGGGCAAGTGCAGGCCTTTGGTAGATACTGCAGGCAGTGCTGGGTCGTGTGGTTGAAAGGGAGTGTGCACTGCTCAGAGGGTGGGCTGGGGCCCTGAGGAGGCCCCAGCTAAAAGGGGAAAAGGATGCAGAAAGGGAGCACAGTGTCTAAGGTAGCAGTGGGTCAGCTGTCCAAGAAAAGGCAGGCCAGAAAAGAAAGATTCTTGCACCACATAATCTAAGTATGGAAGCCTGGCATAGGCCTACCTGCTTCTTATGCCCCCTCCCCACCTGCCACCCCTCATTCTCCGGCAAATCACTGCATTTGCCCCCAGACTCAGTTCAGGTGTCCCATCACCACTTTTTCCTACTGGAAATATAAATGAATGTTTCTCTAGAACTGTCTTTAGGACACACACACACACACACACACACACACACACACACACACCAAAGGCAGATCACAGGCCCACACCGAACAAGCAGTTGGCTGTCACTGAAGTAGTCCCCGTTAGTTTTCAGCACCTGCTTCAGGAAACCCATCATTTTTGCTGAGGAAAACATCTTTTGCTTTCATTTTTCTGTATGTATTTGTGTGCATTTTAAGGTTTTTATTTTCTTAAGTAAGCTCTACACCCAGCACGGAGCTTGAACTCACAACCCCTAGATCAAGAGTCGCATGCTCTACTGATGGAGGCAGCCAGCGCCCCTGCATGTGCATGTGCGCGTGTTTTAATTTAATCTGTCAAACATGAAGTTGAGCATCTTTTTACACATGTATCTAGTCATCATAGTCCGTGCCCATTTTTCTCTTGGGTTTTCTATTTCTTATTGACATGTCAAAACCATTTATATATGAAGGGAATTAGATAGCAAATAACAAGCCAAACTTTTCTGGTTTTCTCTTCATAGGGTGGCATGTATGTGTTTCAACTCTTTGACTACTATGCAGCTAGCGGTGTATGCCTTTTGTGGGTTGCATTCTTTGAATGTTTTGTTATTGCCTGGATATATGGTGAGTACAGACTTTGGCATATACTCTCTCAAGTCTCTTCTTTGAGTTTCTGCACTTAGAAGCTTCCAAAACAGAGAGTTCTAAGGGGAATTCATTCTGATTTGAACACCAAGGCCTTCCCTACTTGGCATTTTCCCCTCAAGGCTGCCCCTTCTCTATTGAAATGATATCATTGTGGCCACACAACACATTCTCCCCATGCTAAAGGTGCAGGGTGTGACTGTATGTTTTGAGAAACACAGAATTTGGCTGTGTAAGACTCTATCTGTGATTTACTGCTCTGGGATCCAGGCATGGTCTATTTCAATCCTCTCGAGACCTGGGATTGGCCACACCAGGATCTGGGGGCTGCCTAAGTTTGCCTAAAAAAATATAAGGTGTCCAATTATATTTGAGTTTCACATAATTGCAGATGAACATCTGCCACTCTTGGGTCTATGTGGTGTGGAGCAGCAGGGACCTGGAGCCAACCCCGGAGTCCCCTCGTGGCCCTTGAGCCCCTGCCGTGCAATTCCCAGGGCAGATGCTGGCGTTGGACGTCATGTCACCCTCTGTCTCCCTCTGTCTCTCCTAGGCAGCGATAACCTTTATGACGGTATTGAGGACATGATTGGCTACCGGCCTGGGCCCTGGATGAAGTACAGCTGGGCCGTGGTCACTCCAGTTCTCTGTGTTGTGAGTTTGCCCCGCCTGGTCTGTGGGTGTCAGCCTTCCGTCCATGGGGCTTGACCTTCTCACCTGCTAAACCACCTTTAGCTCAGCACCTGCCAAGCACTGGCCTGTAATGAGCCCAGTGACGCCTCTGCCTGGGAGAGGTGGGGCAGGCAGATCCTGAAAGTTACCTTGAGATGAGTTTTAAAGGATAAGTAAGAGCTTGTCAGAAGAGAAAATAGGAAAGGCATTCCTGGCAGAGGAAGCAGCCTGTGCTGTGCAAAGGCAAGGCCTTCCAGAAGACGAAGGTGTGTCAGGGCATGCTGAGAAACTCGGGGGGCCCACCACAAAGCACACAGCCTTTCCCCAAGCCCTTCTGGGGCTCGGAGCTCAGTTCGGGTCACTGATTACAGTGAGGGGCCTTTGGGATGTCAAAGCCAGAGAGGTCATAGACACTGGAAACATGGTGTTTCCATGGCAGGGTGAGGGCTGTGTCCGGAAAGGGGAGGTCCCAGCACAGAGATGCTCTGGGCTCTCCCAAGAACGAGGGAGCCTAATACCCACCCAGGACCCAAGGGCAGTGATGAACCACATTCTTCTTCCCATCCGGGTCCCTTGCCCGCCATCTTGGAATGTGGCTTAGAGCATTCTCAGACACCCCACTTCAAACTTGCGCTCAGAGGCCCCGGCAGCAGGGAAGTCCTCTTCTTCCCTGTCGTTATTTGAAACCATTAGTGAGCTCCAGAGCTAATTGCAGGGGAAGAAGACATCTGCTAGGCCATTCTCGTCTCAGGCCATTAGGAGCACAGATGGCAGAAATGTTCCTTGCATTTAGGGACAGGGTGCTGAGGGACGAATGGGCCGTCCCCTCAGTGACCCCCCTCCCAGGACAGAATCAATCAACACCGCCGTAACCTTGCAGAGTGCAAGTCCCTTCCGTCTCAGGGCCCCTGGGCCCCTGTTGTAATGGCAAGGAGACTCTGCAGAGGGAGGGAGGGGCGTGGCAGCCGACGACCCTAGGTTGTTACTGCTGTCATTTAGCATGGCTGTGGCTTTCTCATCTGAGGTGCATGTTTTCCCCACAAAATGCAGTAGCCACACCACCTGGTGAGTTTATCGTGGGGGATGCATTTAGTTGGGCTCAGAGCCCGTGTTCTTGTCCTCACTTGACAGTGGCTTGTGAGCAACTCTCATCACCACTCCGTCCCTCCCTGAGACGAGGGAGGGACATATCAGAGGGGCGCTGTGTCCCCAGGTGGTAGGATGAGGTCACCCCGGCGGAGAGAGGACTGTGAAGGGGCAGCTACCAAGCTTCCTCGTGCTGGGAGGGCCCAGAGCAGCCCTCTCCTGGGCCCCCTCCCCATGTAAGCTACACCCCACCTCTAGGGACGGAAGCAACAACAGGGCCAGGCAAACAGTAATTGCCCAGGGGAAAGTACCTGCAGCCTAACACCCTCACTTCTCCCATCACCAGTTCTGACTTAGGTAGATTTGTCTTCCAGTCAAACCCCAGTTATTATTAGATAATGAAGATTTAAGTCCTTTTTACGTTGCAGATCCATCCAAGGCAATCCTGGGTTATACATGAGATGCTATAATTTTGACCAGAACAGAAGCCCTGGGCCCTCACAGCCAGGGAAATGCAGACTTTGCACAGAGTTTGGGGCTCAGAGCTCACCGCACCCTACCATTCATGGATACTGATGGCCACTGGCCATTGGCATGGGCTTGGGGCTCTACACACCCCACAGGGCAAGGCCCAGGTCCACACTCGGTCAGGGATGGAGATGGGTGAGTGGGAGAATTGAGGAAATGCTTTCACCCATTCAGCTACTATTTATTATGCACCTGCTGTGTGTACCTGGAACTTCACCAGATGTTAGAGAAACAGGGGAACAAGAGAGACACCCCGCCTACCTTCACCTATTCAGTTAGGCTAGGGGAGCATATGTTGAAGAAGTAATTATAACCATATGCTTTCTGGGAAGGAATGGCATGGGCACCTGATGGAATCTGGGGAGGGCCTGGACAAGTAAGACAGAAACAGGCCCATTTGAGCTAAATTAGAATGACAAGACAGAGGGTAAAGGGCTCCAGTCAAGAGAACAGCCTGTTCTAAGGCCCCAGGGCAAGTGGCTAAGGAGCTGGAAGGATCTCAGGAGAGCTGGAGCATGGACATGGAGGAAGGGACAGGGGGAGGTGAGGGGTGACGTGGCATGGCTCTTGGCTAACGCTGCTGGCCAGACTGAGGAGTTTGGACTAGATTCTGAAGGCACTGGGGAGCCACAGAAGGATCTTGAACAGGGAAGCGACTTGGTCAGATTTGCCCCAGGGGAAGTCCTGTGAGGCCCCTTGAGTGGACCATGCCCTGGTCCCAGAAGCCCCTGACCCTGATGCCAGGGGACCCTCTGACTGCCCCATCTCTCCACAGGGATGTTTTATCTTCTCTCTCGTCAAGTATGTACCCCTGACCTACAACAAAGTCTACGTGTACCCCACCTGGGCCATCGGGCTGGGCTGGAGCCTGGCCCTGTCCTCCATGATGTGTGTCCCCTTGGTCATGGCCATCCGCCTCTGCCAGACGGAAGGGCCATTCCTCGTGGTGAGCACGTGCGGCTGAGGCTGGATGTGGGGGGATGCGGGAGGGCGAGAAGGGAGAGGGTGAAAGCCAGCCACTGGCTTTTGGCTATCCATTTTGCTGTGTGAACTTGGGCACATTGCTTGCCCTCTCTGGGTCCTAGATCCATTGCCTGCCCTGTGGAGGGGTTGAGGTTGTCAGCAGGCATGTGGGGAAATGGGAACAAAGAGCGGTTCACACGGATGAAGGCTCTGTGGACATTCGGAGTAGGGCCGTGGCAGGAGGAGGAATTTGCCAAGCAGAGAATGAGAAATGGAAGGGTGTGATGCTTCTTGTATTCACAGGGAAGGACACGTGACAGTAGTTGGGCAGCAGTGACATGTCTTCGGCGGGGGGGGGGGGGTTGTGACAGTAGCTTTGCATGTCAGGCTAGGAGGTAGGGCTCTATCCTGGGAGCAGTGGGGACTGGGTTGCTGAAACAGTTAAGACAGGAAGCAAGGAAGGCTGAGCCCCACCCAGAAGCTTCTCTTACCCTGGAGCCATGTTCTGGAGAAGCCCAGCCCACGCTGGTGTTCCCCTTCCCCCATCTGTGGCCGAGACTGAGCCCCAGGCCTCCAAGCCTCTGTGCCTACCAGTCTCCCACCCTGAGGGTCCCTCCTTACCACCAACCCCTCAGAAATCTCTGCAACAATTCTGCAGACTCCAGGCTGTGGCAAAAGCTGGGGCTCTTTCCAAGAAATCCTTTTCTTAGAATCTCCCTTAACCTTTGGGTTTGGGCCAGCTCCAAGACGACACTGTTTTGTTCTGGGCTCTTTTTATTGTTCTTCTCTTAAAAATCCCGAGCCAGGATGTCCTGGGGCCCTGGCTCCTCCTTGGGCTGGGCCTGTTTCCTTGTGGACAGGGGAATGGCCTGGAGGTGGGGTGGGGGGCAGGGATGGCTGGGGCAGCAGGGACCAGCCTTCCCTAGACAGAGGAAGCAGGCCAGGGTGTGTCTGCGAGGAAGACATGAAGCCACAAAGCGAAATGGGGTCTGTCTGAGCCGGGATAGCCCTCGGGCCCCTGGGGTGTTCCTACAGCATCAGACCCATTGTAATTTCTCAGTGCATGCAGGGAAGGCCCCCAGTGCTCAGCCACAATGCTGATAGGGCCTGTCATTTGTGAAAATCCTGAAATACGGGGTCTGGGGACAGTACTGTGATTGTATGGCCCTGAGCTTTCCACATATCCCCCCTCAACCATCTACCTCCTGCAAACTCAGCCCTTCTCCCTGGGAATATTCAGAATGTCCCTACTACCCAGAAACTAAAGGGTTAATCGGGGCCGAGCAGACAGTCTAGTGTCTTGGATGTTTGTTCCAATTGGTCAGTTCCCACAGCAACCACATATTTCAACCACGGTGGGCGGGGCGGGGGGAGGCAGGTGGAGGGGACACCTAACACTAACTTGTGTCACTTCAAAACCCAATTTTAAAATATTTGTTCTATCCCACATTTGGAGGTTTGGTGAGAATGGAGCTTACATGGGGGTGGGGCAGAGACGGAGGGTGTGGGTGAGGCCTCTTCCCAAACTTGCACCTCACTGTCACCTCCAAACCGGTTGGATAGCCCAAGTCCCCTCCTCTGAAGGCACTTGAGCCACCATTCATTTGCCAAGTGCCCCTTGACCTCCCATCTGTGCTCCCAGCCACGAGCTTCTCCCCGAGCCCCGTTTGCAAACCAAGAGCTCTGTCCTGGGGTGACTCCAGGTCTGTCCGCACCTCCCAGGGGGCCGCCTGGTGGTGCCAGCCTCTTGTCCCACCTTCTGGGCTCGCGGCTATGCAGGGAGGCATCATGACGGGAGGGAGCCAAGCCTGCTCTCCCCCTGGTCCTCCATCCCCTATCCTTTCCCTGGGGCCTCCAGGCCAGCTCCCCTAGGACCAGACAGGGAACCCGGATAAGGGAAGGACTCACTCGGGGCCAGGGGTACCTGGAGAAGGAGATCCAAAGTTGCAGCAGGCAGCCATGCACTCTGCTCTGGCCTGTCGTGACCAGTTGTCAGATCTTGCAAGGTTTTAAGAGCAGATGGATTTTGCAAGTGAAATATGGTAGCTTTTAATAAGCAGCTTAAAAATTGTAATATACTTACATTGAATGTCCATGTCTAAAGAGAGGGTTTCTGATTCACGGCTCCTATACAAGCCTCTGAGCAGACACTTGGCAAGAAGAAGCTGGGAGTCAGGAGCACTGAGCTCCAGGCCCACATCCGCTGTTGGTCTCCTGGGTGTCCCAGGAAGGGCTCTGTCCCTCCCTGACCTCGCCCTGCCCCACACTGATGGGATGGCTCTCATGCAGGCCAGCCTCAGGCCCCTCTGTGTCAGAGGTGCAGGCCCCCAGCAGTGGTCTCTGGGCCCCCAGCAGGGAGCACCAGCTACCTGCAGGAGAAGCAGGGGGGAGGGGGGAGGGCTACAAGGAGGCAAGAAATGCAGTTTACAGGCAGCGAAGGAGGGGGAAGGTAGGAAGCCGGGGGAGCTCATAACAGTTACCCAGTCTTGGGCATACAAATTGCAGAAATGGGGCAAATCCGAGAAATCTGGGGATGGGGATTACAAGGAGGCAGATTTCAGCTCCACCGGAGAAAAGAAGTCAGCCGAGCGGTGGGAGTCTGTCCGCTGTCCCCAGGGTGTGCCAACAGGGGCTGGCCAAAGAAATCACTGACAGGAATTCTGCCCTGATTCGGGGCCGACAGGGACCTTAGAAGAAGCACCTTAGTTCAGCTCCTTCATTTGTCAGTGGATGACATGGGCTGTCCAGAGAGGGGAGTAGTTTGCCACAGGCCAAAGGGCGCACTGGCAGGGCCCAGAGGGAGCGCGCAGACGGGGTCAGGGTGAGGAGGGGATGGGCCTCCTGACTTTCCCCTCTGCCCCCACCCTCTTCCTTCTCCAGAGACTCAAGTACCTGCTGACCCCGAGGGAACCCAACCGCTGGGCCGTGGAGCGCGAGGGAGCGATGCCCTATAGCTCCCGCCTGGCCGTGAACGGCGCTCTCATGAAACCGACCCACATCATAGTAGAGACCATGATGTGAGCTCTGGGGTGGACGGGCTGTTTCCCTGCTGTTTACTAACATTAGATTCTCATAGGACCAGGTTTACAGAGCTTACTATTTGCACTAGGATTGTTTTTTTTAATTGTCACAGAAAATGTTACTCTGTGTGCGTGTGTGTGTGTGTGTGTGTGCGTGGTATTGTGTGTATGTGTTTTTGTTTTGATTTGGGGATATTTTATACAAAAAAGAAAACCGACCGGCAGATGTCCGGGGTGAGGCAGAGCTTTCATATTGAATTAGATGTATTTTATGGGAACTTGGTAAATTTTTCTTTGTATTTTTTTTTTACATATAACTATATATACATTTAGAGATTGTCATACACTTTTACCACTTGAATCAATCTTGCCAGCACAGATCTCGTTTTCAAAAGCAATTCTTCGGTGCTTGTATAAGCTGGCAGAAAGTTCTGCCCCCAAAAACGCAGGGTGGAATTTTCCTGGACAGGAGACCCATTTTAAAGGTGTAGTACCTTCCCAACCTGGTTCAAGCAGAAGCCCCACCAGCTGATCCGACCCAGAGGGGCTAGACAGAGGGCCATGAGGAGAGGCTTCGTCACACGTGTCTTAGCCAGGAAGAGAGATGCTAAAATAGCAGATCAACCCCTCCAGGCAAGGGACTGACTGAAAGCTGACCAGTGAGGCCCTACAGCCAAAGGCCAATTCTCTAGAAACTGTCTTACCAAGAGCAAAATCCCACCTGTTACACCTGTTAGCTTGAGATGGATAGTCAGAAGGACCGTCAGACAGGTTGTCAGGACCATTCATCGGAGGGGGAGCGGCAAGAGTCCCCAGGGGGGCTGGTGAGGAGGGAGCCCCAACATTCAGGAGACCACAGTCCCAGGGTGCCCCAGGTAGAGGTCCGAGGCCGACGTGCGGGAGCCAGCCAACCTATGAGAGGCTCCGACCCTCACATAGATGGGTCCGTTGCATTTTAACGGGGTTCTATCAGATTCTGGCCGTTCCCCAGCTGACCTCTCTCGCAGCTGCGTGTAGGAGACCAGCATGATGTATTTGGTGAGGGACGAGGGGTGAGCCAGAGGACCAAAGGGAGTGGGCCCAGGTGTTCAGAGAGGCCTGGGGCCAGGGAGGGGTGCCTTTCTTTCCTCCTCTCCCCACCCTCAGCTCTGTCCTCATCTCCCAGGGCCTGGGAAGCTCCTGGCACACTCCCGGCCCAGGGCTGCCCCAGCTCCTAGCTGGGAGTGCCAAGAGTGGAGGCTCCCTGAATCTTTGACTTGGGCTAAGTGCTCCCAAACCCTCCTCCCCATTCAGGCACAAGAGCAGCCCTTGGTGGTGACTTCGGAGATGGTGAAACTCATCACAGCTCCTGCAGTAGCTGGTGTGGGGACCGAGGATGAGGAAAGGCAGTGAGGGCATGTTCTAGAAAGGTGGGATAGTCAGGGGGCTGGCACCCCAGAACTGGCTCACCCACGAGCCTGTCTTCTCTGAACCAGGAGGGAAGGTACTCCACCTCTAAAACCCCGAGACGGACAAGTCTCCATGCAAGCCCCCATCTGGACCTAAACTGTGCCATGTAAACTGTCACTTCCAAGTTCAGAGTCTAAACTAGATATGAAACGTTGTCACGCACAGACGACAGTGATGGCTCCGTGCGGTGTCGAGAGTGGTTTTCAGAGCAGGGGCCGCTCTGAATCCTGGAACCCTCTCCCCAGATGCGGAAGGGGAGGAGCCTCTGGGGTCCGAAAGGCAGAGGCATCCGGAACCCCTCTTCTTCGGCGAGCACTCACATTTCACTGTTTCCAAAATGTATACTCTGCCAAACAATACCCCGTCCTATTCCAAACCGTTAACAGTTCTGTGTTCCTGTTTTTCTATGTATTTATGGTTGCCGCTGTGTCTGATTTGATTTGATTTTGTCGTTTTTTTCCCCCCTAATTTTACTGAGTAGCAATGTGACCTGTTTTCCTTTGTCTCATGGAACTTAGTAAACAAACCACTGTCAGCGATTGGGGACAGGTGGCATGTAGGGTCAAGGGGGGCTTGGCACGCAGTGGCTGCCTGGGCATTTGTGGTCATTTCAGGCTACAATACCTCCCCTCTGGTGAAAGGCCACAGTATTTTGGGTTGGTAGGCAAATTGCAACATTCTGGAAATGGCCTGGGAAAGGCCTCCTCTTATAAGATTCGCAGACCAAATTCTAGACCAAAGATGCATGCAGACCAAGTCCCCAGGCCCCGCCTGGAAGGAAGGTCAGCCACTTTCCCCAAGCCCGTCCCGTGACAGTCTCCTTGTGCACCTGTCTCCAATTGGACCCTCTTGTCTACTCCCCTCGCCCTTGTGTTTCCGTAGAACTTGGCTCTGTGAGTACAAGGTGTAACGGTGCATGACTTTTCTGTCTCCACATAAAGGAAACCTGTCATTGGAGCTCATGACTCTGGTCCTCCTCTCTCTGGAGAACAGGGAGTCTGCCCACTCTCTGCCCTGGGATGGGTCAGAATGTCCGGTACCCACACATAGCCCAGTCGGCCAGCTCTGGAAGGGAAGTGAGGGAGACAGTTAAAGAACTTTCTTTAGGGTGCAGAGATGGGTAAGGGCCTCAGGATAAATCTCACCCAGGGAGATGCTTCGCTGGACCTGGCATGGACCGTGTCGGTCCCCGCGGAGGGCAGTCTTGCCCGGTCAGTGCCTCTCCAGTCAGCACCCTTATAAAATGGGGAAACTGAGACCTGGTGTGAGGAAGAGACTGGGCGCAGCGAGCTGGGACTGGACCCTGGCTGTCCTGAGTCTGTCCCAGTGCAGGTTCTCCAAGGGGTGTGTGGTGCGTGGCGCGTGCAGCTCCCCGAGCTTCTCCCTGAAGACCAAAGATGGGCATCTATGAAACAGGAAGCACCCCGTCCCACAGCGTTCAGGGATGAGGAGAGCAGCACCCCCCACGCTCTCACCATCTTCGGGCCAACTGGACCTGAAGCTGTGGCTCAGTGGGACCGGTGACCGGCCTCCCTCCAGTGGGAGAGGCGGCACCTATTCGCCCTGCGCCCAGCAGCCCTCTGTGAACTGGGAACTGACATCCCGATTGCATGTGAGGAAAACTCAGGCCCGGTGAAGCCGGCTGTGTGCAAGAGGCAGGCTCCCTAAGACAGGATTTAGCCTGAGGCCGTGTGGGACATTCTCAGGCAGTGAGAAGTGAGTGGCCTTGGATGATTCCTGGGTGACACAGCTCCCTCTCCATTCCTCTGCTCCCTCATTCTTACCTCGGACCCCAAGCACGCCCCTAGAGAAGGCTGCGAAGCCCAAGGGGAGGGAACCACCCTCAGCGCAGCACGGGCGACCTTGTCTGGTGCTGCTACACAGCCGGCCAGGGCCCAGCCAGCATCTCCCCAGCATGGCCCTCTGGACGAGGAAAGGCTCTGGGCAGCCAGCGCTAAAGGCAGAGGTGCCTCCCTTCTCCCCAAGCCTCATGCACTGGCCAGGAAGAGACCCAGGAGGAACCCTGAGGCAGCTAGAGGTCCCAGTGTCAGGCAGCCCTAGGCTGCGCTGTCCACATGGATGATGGACATAACCCGGTGCAAAAACCCAGCAAGCACAAACCCAACAAAATCCCAGATTATGAAAATGCAGAGAGGGGTGTGGACCACCTGGAAGCCAGAGAACAGCATTTCCCTCGTTCCCCACTACCCCCACGCCCTGTTACCGACTGGCCCTCAGAATGCCCTCGTTTAAATAGGAAGCTGTTTCATTGTTCTCTCGGTTGGTGTCACAACAGACGGGTTTTGACACTTCTCTGAGGGACAGAGCATCTTGTCATAGATTTGACTTCGGACTGAGATGTTGGCTCCATTTCTTTCTTTCTCCCTGCTCCCCCTCCCCACTTTTTTTTAACCCAATTTTCAAATCCCTTGCAACTGTGACTCTGTATTTAGCACAAGAGAAAGCTGAGAACGTGGGTCTTGCCTCCTTCCAGAAATATGTCTGGCTCATCAGGACTTTTTTTTAAAACTTCAAAATATTTTTAAGATATTTTAAACTTTTGTAAGAAAAAAAAACCAACCAACGAGAGACTCTTCTGAGGAGGAACATTTGTATTTGAATAAGATCCTTGGTGTGTAATTCAGTCTTGCAGTAGACAAGCTTTTGTGTATAAATGTTTTATGATATGAAGCCCTGTATTTTGCAGGGCTTTTCTTTTCCTCCTTTGCTTTTTAGATAAATATGTATATCGATATTTTAAATTCATCTTTGCTTTTTTTTAGAGGAGTTTGTAATCACCTTATAACATGAAAATAAACATTTCCTTTTTAAAATCCAACACGTGTTGGTTCTGTTTGTTTGTTTGTTTGTTTTGAGAGAAAGAGAGAGAGAGGGAATATCTCAAGCAGGTTCCACGCTCAGCCCAGAGCCTGACTCGGGACTCATTCCCTGGACCCTACGATAATGACCTGAGCTGAATTCAAGAGTTGGACACTAAGTGCCTGAGCTTCCCAGACGCCCCTGGTTCTGTTTTGATGAGGCTGCTTTTACTCACACTTGGCAAGCACCTTACAGTTTACAAAGGGCTTTCAGTTCTTTTAAAAAAAATTTTTTTTAATGTTTTATTTATTTCTGAGAGAGAGCGAGAACGTGAGCAGGGGAGGGTCAGACAGAGAGGGAGACACAGAATCTGAAGCAGGTTCCAGGCTCTGAGCCATCAACACAGAGCCCTACGTAGGGCTCGAACCCACAGACCATGAGATCATGACCTCAGCTGAAGTCAGAGGCTTAACCAACTGAGCCCCACAGGTGCCCCCAAAGGGCTTTCAGTTCTGCCCTAGGATGTTCCTCAAATGTGGGTATTGTAGGGCGCCCGGGGGGCTCAGTCAGTTAAGCGTCCAACTTCAGCTCGGGTCATGATCTCACAGTCTTGGAGCCTGGAGCTGCTTCGGATTCTCTCTCCTCTCCTGCTTCTGTTCTATCTACCAAAAATAAACATTAAAAAAAAAAAAAGGTGGGTATTGTCATATAGGATTGGAGACACTGAGGCAGAGGCTCAGAGAGTGGGTACAGCTAACTCAGGGGCATGCAGCAAGTCTGTGAAGGAACAGTCCTGGGTCCGTTCTGGGCCAGTTCCACCAATGCCCACCTGCTGCGCACCCAGACCTCACATCAGTCTCCTGGGCCTCGGTTTCCCCACTGGAATAAACCACTGCCCCTCCCGAGGCTTCAGGCTGATTAGAGAAGATGCACCAAATCACCAAAAGAGGCAGTCCAACTTCCCAGACCAAATAAACATCTCCCAGTAACTCATTTTTTAACATTTATTTTGAGAGAGCAAGTATGTGCAAGTGGGGGAGGGATGGAGAAAGAGAAGAAACGCCAAGCAGGCTCCGTGCTGTCAGCACAGAGCCCAGTGTGGGGCTTAATCCCATGGAGCTCGAGATCATGACCCGAGCCAAAACCAAGAGCCGGACGCTCAGCCAAACTGAGCCACCCAGACGCCCCTCAGTAATATGATTATTATTGACAGATGATGTTAGAATATAATGCCACTCCCCCAGCTCTTCTGGTTGCTGGCCTTTCTGGTGGCCTCTGTCCACCTCCCTCCTCCCTTTGTGTCTTGACCATATGACTTGTCTTCAAATCCTTGAATTCCATCCTTTACTATTTGTGTGACTTAGGGGAGGTTACTTAACCTCTCTGTGCCTCTCCTCCTCACCTGTGACATTGGGGTAACAGAACCATCTCTGAAGGCTATAGGAGAGAATATAACCCAGAGAATTCTTGCAAAGCACCCTGAGTGGTGCCTGCACGAAGCCCGTCTGTGTCCACACCCTCTTCCCAGTTGCAGAAAGGCCCTGAGCCTGCCGCCCAGTGCTAGTTAGGGCAGAGTTACCCATGCCCAATCAGGCCTTGGGCTCCTCTGGCCCAGGCATGTAATGGCACCAACGTGGTCCAGCCATGCTAACATGCCTCCAGAGATGGGGTGCTCACTCCCTCATGCACACGGAGCTGCGGTCCCCTAGGGAGGCCTGATTATGCCCTCTGGGCTCATCCTGGCCTGAATGGCCAGTGGGGACTCAGGACATCAGTGAGCTCCCACCCAGAATCAAGGGGCTCCCTACAGTGGACCCACCACTTACCTGCCTCAGTGGCTTTCTCCTGCAGACAGAACAGAATCCATAGTCCCTCTCCAAGCCCTCACTACTTGGCCCTGCACCCTCCAACCTGGTCTCCCCACTCCGCTTTGGGCCTTCCTTTCTCTTCCTTGACCCACCCAGTTCATTCCCACCTCGGAGCCTTTACACCTGCCGGGCCCTCTGCCTGGGACACTTCCCCATCTCCACAGGGTTGAAGGTGTCGGCACAAATACCACCTCTTCAGAGGAAGAGGAAGGACTTCTTCCTGACCCCAGAGCTAAAGCTCTCACCCTTCCCTGTATCCCCATGACCATCTATTTTTTCATTCTGAAATCTTTATACTTTACTCCTTGTTCATGGTCTGTTTTCCACTAGAATGTAAGCCCCACGTGGACAAGACCTCCTCTGTCTTGTTCGTGTTGTTTTTCCAGGGGCTAGAATGACACATAGTCCAACAAGACTTTTTGAATGAATGAATGAATGAATGAAAAGCAGGTAAGATGCCATAAGATCCAAACAGAAGCTATTGCCAGCCTGTGACCAAAAAATAAAAAATAACACACCCCAGTCCAGTTGCATTTAAATAATTTTATTTAAAAAATCATCCCAATGGCACCCCCACCCCCAGCCCCCATGTCCCTGCAGCCCCTGGCAGAACAGATTTACACACGGGCCCCAGGGAGGCCCCAATGGCCTTTGCTACACAGCCCTAAGAGAGCTTCCCGAGAGCCCTAAGAAAACCCCATGTAGAAAAATACTTTACAAGGAATATGCTCTAATCTCAGCCAGAGAAAAATACAGCTTTGGGGGAGGGGGGGAGGGGCGTGTCACAGGAGCTGTACCCAAAATGCATAGGCAGGCAGGATGCTCACTGGGGACAGGGGTTGGGGCATGTCAAGTCTGGGATCGGTGATCCCCACAAGAAGCCGGAAGAAATATTGCATATGAGAAGGCCGGCCACGGCCAGGGTCCACCTGCCGGGCCTGGTTGCATACGTCTGGGGGAAATGGCAGAGGCCTCAGCTCGAGGAGACAGGGAGCACTGGATGCGTCAGAATGCATCTTCCTTCACCTGCAGCCATGCGCAGCTTTCCCAAGCTGAGAGGCCCTGGGGGTGTGTCCTGTCCAGCCTTGTCACTTGACAGAGGCCCAGAGAGGCTGGGCAACTTGCCTAAGTTCACACAGCTGTGGCTGCCAGCGGCCATGTCTCTGCTGTGTCACCCCCTACACCCCCAGGCTGAGGGCTCTTGGCTTTTGCTCGGTGCCCGGGATGGGTGGGCGGTGCCCTTTCACCCTGGGGCAGATGTTTACACAGGAATCCAAGGCAGCAGAGACACTGGACGTCCAGCCGTGGCACGGAGGGTCTCTGGGGAAGGCAGGAAGGGGCAGGGTATGGGGAAGTGGAGGGAGGAGAGGAAAGCAGGGCCCCAGGGAAAGTGTGGGCAGGGTGCCCAGGGGGCCTGGCTCTGGCTGTGACAGGGAGGCCCGTACCTGCTCAGAGACTGTCCACCCCTTGATTGCCCAGAGAGGGCCAGACCTGGAAGGGGGTCACAGAGCAACCAAGCAGCAGCCCAGGATGGAAAGCACAGGCCTCCTAAGTCCCCATCTTGTCCCTTGAGTGGAAGCATGTGCTGGGGGGGCCTTCACGGGAGGGAAGATGCAGACGGCAGTGTGCGCCCCGTTTTCCTGAGATCCCATTAAGAGCAAAGCAAATCCCCACACCTGACTGAATCCTGCCTGCCCGCCTCCCTCCCTAGGGTCCCGGCCCAGATCGCCAGGTGAAGGACTCTGCCCTTTGCGAAATCAAAAGGGTTTCTGGTCTATGGAAAGTGAGGGCAATGATTTTAAGGGACACTGGTGTCCAGATTTCTAGCGGGAATAAACTTTCTTGGATGACCACCTTGGACACTGTCGCCTTTGGGCATGAGAGAGGATGGCCCATCTCTCTCCTGCCTGCTTCTCTGTCTCTGTGCCTCCCTCTCCTTGTCTCTCTTTCACTAATTTGGACATATTGAAGATATACGTATTCTATTTCTATGGTTTTCCCACATCCCCTGAAATGGCAGGTGAATGGGAACTCCTGGGTCTTCTGTCCCAAATGACACAGTGAGGGGCCTGGCCTGAGAGGGGTGGATTCATATGGGTCTGTGCCTGTGGACCCTACAGAAGCAGCAGGAGGGGCTGAGAGCCCAACGCCACACTCAGCTCTTACCCAAAGGGCCCAGCACTGCGGTCTCAAGTCCCAGAGGCTTCAGACCAGAGATGCCGAAATCAAAGAACCACTCACTTTCAGAGTCAAAATACGATGTTTCCTGGGATTCAGCCACCCCAGCTCAGAGTCTCTCAAGTGGGGTTGCCAGTGCACCCCAAACACCAGAATGCTGGAGAAGGGAAGGGGCGAGGCTCCCACCCTGAGTGGCATCTTTCTTGGTGGCGATAAAGTGGTCCCCAAGCCACACCCTAAATGCTCTCCCCCTGTTGGGAAACTGACTACCTGAGCCTGTGTGAACCCACTGCCCAGATGCTTCATACCTCAGTTCATGACTGCACTGGGGGTATCCAGCTCCCACTTGCTCACTGCCTGTGATGGGGAGCTCACTCCTCCCTAGCAGCTCCACAGCCCTGCTGGGAGAAAGTACTCCCTGAACAGAGCTGGGCTCCCCAGCCCTCAGGCCCCTGATCTCCCAGCTGAGAAGCTGGTCTCAGCCCCACCTGAGTGGGGCTCCTCTAGGCATCTTGGAGACCCAACATGGAGAAAGACCTAAGTCCCTCCAGCTGGGACAGGGACATCACTGCCTGGGACTCCAGGAACCATGGAACCAGAGAATAGAGACAGTCCGGTCCGTGGCTCAGAACCTGCCAGATGGACAGATGCATGAGTGGGCGGCCACTTCTCCAGCCCAGCTACAAGGCTGGGGGGTCAGGGTTTCCTTGGGTGGCCCCCTGGGTGTCCAGACCACACGCTGACTTCAGAGCATCCGGGGGCTGCTGGGGCCTGGCACTCGTGGGGCTCGGCTGCTCTGCACCAGCGGGTTGCGGCTGATGACCAGCGCCAGGACATCGCCAGCCTCAGCCAAGAGTGGCACCGCCAGGCAGCAGTCGAAGTCCCGTGTGCGGACGTGGTTGACCTGCACAGTACACAGCCACGGAGACAGACCGGCATCAGCTGAGCCTGGGCTGGAGCGGGTGGGAATCGTCCTAAAGCGTGGGCCCTGCCCCAGCCCAGGTATGGGTAAATCTAGACTACTCCCAGGGAGGAAGTCCTCCTTCATTTAGCTCTCTTTCAGTCCTTCTGGTGAGGTTTTATAAAAGAGAAACCCCAAAGGGGGTGCCAGTACATGCTTCCCACTCCATGAACACCCACTTCTCTTCCTTTTTTTTTTTAAACATAAAAGAGCAGACCACACACTCTGCTTCCTGCCTAGAATTCTGTGACATTGCTTTGTTTCAGTTGTATTTTTATTTTACATTGATCTTTTATGTCAAGCAAGGGGTGTTGGGTTTTCATTCCGAATTGGCATGAAAAGTTTCCTTTCAAAATAAATTTCAGTTGAGAAAAATTGGCCAATTTAAAAGAAGTATATTTAGTAAATGTAGCACTAATATAGCACAAATCACATCATGGGAACGAAAGCAGTCCAGGCCTGGGAAAGGCAGTGCGGGGTGGCTGGGCCAGGCC
Source organism: Proteles cristata cristata (assembly GCA_017311185.1). Classification (NCBI taxonomy): domain Eukaryota; kingdom Metazoa; phylum Chordata; class Mammalia; order Carnivora; family Hyaenidae; genus Proteles; species Proteles cristata. The sequence continues at coordinate 95,258 of JAESUZ010003628.1, read as the reverse complement.
TGTCCCCACACGTTAGATCGGCTCACCCATATTTCCCAGGCTCCCTTGCTGTTAGCAAGGTCACATGACTGGTTCTGGCCAATAGGCTGTGAAGGGGAGTAGCCGGTGTTCTGGTGAAGGCAAGAAAAAACCCACGTGTGCTGTTCCTCTCTTTTCCTAAGTCATGTGATCTAAGGCATTTACAAGGGGGCAGAACCCCCATCAGCCTGGATGGATTAGCCTATGCCTGCCCACAGCAGACAAGTACACGTTCACGTGTGTTAAGCTACTGAGATCGGGGTTGTTACTGCAACATAACTGAACCTAACCTGACTACAGGACTGGCCCTGTCATTCCCCTTGCACGATGAGGCACCAGGGGCTCAGAGAGGGGAGGTGACCTGCCTGAGGCCTCTCAGCCAGGGTGGAAATAGGGCTCTTCTTCCACCAGGAGGCAAGGAAAGGCCACACTATCCATGGTGCCTCCCAGCCCAGCATTACCTGAAGGACCCTGTCAAATGGCCGGAGGCCCCCACGTTGGGCTGGCCCATCAGGGCGCACAGTGTGCACATAGACGCCCTTCTCCAGAAGGCCGTCGGAGACGCTAAAACCAAAGTCATTCCGCAAAGGGTCCTTGTGCAATGTCACCTGGGAGAGAGAGGAGGAGGAGGTCCCTGGAGTTTTGCCCTTTGTCCCCAGCCCCCCCAGCAGCCCGAATCCCTTGTTGTGGGACAGGCACGCAGCCTGCCGCCCAGCTGTGCCAGCCCGCCTCGGTGCCTGTCACTCAGCGCCCCCTTGCTCCTCTCCCAATTTACCAAGAGGCTCTGCTCTGAGGCTACCAGCTGAGAGGTTTCTCCCCTGTTTGCTTTTCTATATAGTAACCTCCAGACGGCAAGGGAGGCTGGCTTCTCCTTTAAGGGAGTGATACACAGAGATACAAACATACAACTACACATCTATGTATAATACATCAGTGCCTTTGGATCTTATACACACACTAACGTAAGTGGGGAAAAGGTGAGTCTGTGGGTATCACAGGGGTGTGTGTGTGTGTGTGTGTGTGTGTGTGTGTGTGTGTGTGTGTCCCAAATGATGAGAATCTTGGAAAACTCAGTCTAATACAAAATTGTGTTTGGTGGAGGAGAATGAAGCCCAGAGTGCGGCGGGGCCCATTGGGAGCCCCTCCCCCAGCCGTGAGTCCTTGAGGCCCGCCCCCACACACGCCCATCCCGGCTTCCCATGCCCAGCACCCCCCTTCCCCCGCCCTGCATGCGCGCCCACCTTGTGCATCTCTAAAGGTGTCGGCAGCAGCAGCTCCTGCATCTCTTCCGGGGACGCTCGTACCTCCTGGCTCCTCCGCCAGGGCCGGGGGCCAGGCCTGCCCTCAAGGGCCACGCTCGGCACTGTGCCCGTCATGATGGATGCCTGAGGACACACAGAGCTTCCCTCAGATGCTTGTTTGCTCATGGTTTGCAGTTAGCATCTATGGATGTCCACTGTGTGCCAGCCTTCAAGGTCACAACAGTGAGCAGCAGAGTCGTGGTCCCTGGCCTCCTGCGGCTCTCAGCCTGACCGGGGGGGTGGGGGGGTGTTGGGGGGTTGGTGGGGTCGGGGGTCCTTGACCACACCAGCAATCAGAACACTAATTGTTGGCGCCGAGTGATTAGCACTTACTCGCGCTGAGCTCAAATCTATGTTATGTACACATACAACTCATTGCGTTCTCTACCATCCTATGAGACAGGCAAATACCACTCTACCATGCCTTTGTCCATTTTACAAGTGAGGAAACGGAGGCTAAGAGAAATCAAGATCTCAACTCAGAGTCTGGCTGCAAAGTCAAAGGCTTTAACCACTCTACTACCCTGCTATCTTAAAAATAAATAAGCTAAAAATCACACACAAAACCAAAAAGAGTTTCAAGATTCTCACCAAAAGATCCTAAAAGATGAACTCAGAAGGAAAACGTGGAATGCAGGAAGCAATGGTATGCAGAGAAATTACCAGTAACACTAAAGTGTATTGACAAAAACTCCACATTAACTAACTTTGAGCCATTCATAAACAAGCAGGGAGAGGAGGAGAGAGATTGGAGGAAAATGGAAGCATTCTGCAGGGCCTGAATCTGCAGGGAGGCATTATTTAGACTTTGGTTTTTTTTTTTTTTTTTAAAAGCAAGGTGTTAAAAACATTTTTAAAAATAAAAGTAAAACAGGAGTGCCTAAGTGGCTCAGTCAGTTGAGCATCTAACTCTTGATCTCAGCTCACATCACGATCCCAGGGTCATGGGATCAAGCCCTGCATCAGGCTCTATGCTGAGCATGGAGCCTGCTTAAGAGTGTCTCTCTCTCTCTCTCTCTCGTTCTCTCTCTCACTTTTCTCTTCCTTCCTCTACCCCTCTCCCCTGCTCACTCTCTCTCTTTCTAAAACTAAAAAAAAAAAAAAAAAGTGAACTAAGGATAATCACTAAAAGGATAAAAATTATAAAAATTTCCTTTTTGGTGGTAGAAAGAGTGTAGGAATAAGGAATTCATCAATACAAGAAAAGGAGAGATAGTAGATCGGAAGTATGGGAAAAGTAGGATACATAGAAAGTATAAATCCTTTGCTAGAAATAACTTTAATTATATTAGTAATCACAATAAGTATAAATGAACTAAACTTGCCTTTAAAAAAAGACCCTTGGATTGTGGGGGGACAATCAGCTATATATAGTATACAACAGATACACTTAAAATGAGAAATGTACAACTTAGTAGCATAGTAAGTTTGAAAATAAATAAATTGGAAAAAAGACAGGAAACATTATTAAAATAAAGCTGCTGGAGCCATATTATTATGGGAAAAATGGAATTTAAAGTTGAAAGCATATAGGGACAGAGGTACTGATTAATGATAAAAAGAAAAATTCACCAAGAAGTTATAGCCATCATAAACTTATATGAAACCAACAATAGAAGCTCAAAGGATAAGAAACAAAAATTGACAGGTCAAGAATTTGCTAAATCTCTGTACTCGTGATGTGATTTTATCATACAACAACAACAAAAAACACCCCATGAAGATAAATAAAGCATATGACATTTCATCAAGATGCAGATTTGAACAGGTTTATGAACAATCTTGATCTGCAGAGAACCCTACACCTAACAAAAGGGAATTCACATTGTTTTGCAGGCATACACAAAACATTTACTAGAACTGATCACATACTAAGCCACAAAGAAAGAAGTCTTAGCAAACTACAAAGAATTCATAGCCAATTGGACACATTTTCTGGCCACATTACATACAAATTAAAAGCAAAAATGAATTGGTTTTAAAATTTGGGTTAAAAGAAAAACTCTCCACTTCTGTATTATTCAACGGTCTAACTAAAATCGTACTAGAACTTTTTTTAATATTTGGGACTGAATTATCAATAAAAGCAACACAAATCAAAACCTTTGGGGTGCAGCCAAAGCAGTGCTTATGGGTAAAATCATAGCTTAAGATGCACTATGATAGAAAACAAGGAAAACTGAAAATTAAGGAGCTAAGAAACTAGGAGAAGTATCATTGTTTAAACACAAAAAAGTTAAACACAGAAATGAATATGATAGAAAACAATGAAACACAAGAGAGAACTAACAAAGTCAAAAATTAGTTCTCTGAAGAGAATAGTGATTAGCAAGACTGATGGAGGGGGGAAAAATGGCCCTAGTCAACATTAAGGGCAAAAGCACAGATAAAGCAGAAGTTTAAAGTATTGATCTCAGAATACAAAGGAGCTTCTGAAATGACCCAGTTGGATCCTTCCCAGACCTTCTGGGCACCTGTTCCGTGCTGGGCATTGCTGACCTCACACAAAGCCATAGTCACTTCTCAGCTCCCCTGACCCCTCATGCCCTGTGCAGTCACTGAGGTTGACATCCACATGCTTCCACAGGGCATGTTCACAGCCACAGCCACACACTGCACATGCACACAAACAGACAACAAAACTGCCCCTGTGTATCCAAGCATGCACACTCAGACACACCTGTTCTGAAAACACACTCACCACATGTGCATGCATGTGCATGCCCACATGCATGCTCCCAATGCACACAGGATGATACCAGACACGTTCACACGTGCACACGCCACAATGCTCTTGGTCACACGTGTATGTGTCCACACACAGTCTGCACATGCAAAGAAAGCTTTACATGGAGGGTGCCAGGTGAGTGCATGAAACACACCACACAGAAGCAGGATCCCATCAACATTGTGGCTCCTCCGGGCATGCCCGTCAGCATGTCCATGCACAGGTGTCCCCAGGAAGATCCGCAGGGCAGGGGACCCTACCTCCAGTTCCCTCAGCAGCTCTGACTGACCACATGACTCCAGGTCTTCGAGGGCTTCCCCGAACACACGCCAGAAGCCCTCCTCACGGGCAGGGCCAGGGGCTGGGCTGTAACGTAGGAACCAGAGAGTGTCAACTCCTGGTGGGCAGGTGGGCGGGCGGGCGGGCGGGCTGGGACCTGAGGAGTCTTCGGGGCCCCAGGGCCCTGCGATGGGCTCAAGGGGCCAGAGGGTGGGCGGGCAGGCAGGCGGGCGTCCTCGGTGGCAGTGCTGGGGCCCCGGGGCAGTGGTTGGTGACACGGAATGGGGGGAAGACGCAGTTAGGGGCGACCAGGACTGTCGGTGGCCAGTTAGAACAGGGGCAGATGAGACGGGGTGGAGAGCGGTGACACAGGACGCCTGGGAAGAGAGACAGACGGACGGACAGACAGACAGACAGAGAGGAGATCCATGGTGTAGCCCCAGAAGACAGCCCCTGGCCCCACCCAGACACATGGCACCATAGCACAGTGACAGGGACAGAGCTGGAGGCAGCAAGGACACAGATGGATGGAGAGGATGGTGTGTCTGTGCCGGGGAAGGGCCCGGGACCCCCAACGGCTTCCGTCACAGGGTATAGGAGCCCACTGTCAGCTCTAAACTTGAGGCTCGTGAGAATAATACCAAGTCACACTTGCACGCTTCACAGTTCCCAAGGCTACTTGCCGCCTACAGAGTCCTAGCCACTCAGAAAGTATGATTTGCAAAGCACTTTCTTATAAAGGGGCCTCCAGCTGTTCTCTCTTAGGGAGACTCTGGGAGGCTGATGCATGATGCTTGCCTCCTGCCCTTCTCATTTTAAAGATGAGAAGACTGAGGCTGAAGGACATTCTCTCCATTCAAATCATTTCTACAAATATTTCGAGCCAGGGCTCCGACCACAGGGCTTCGGGCTTCGGAGGTGAATGAAGTATAGCCAGGAGCTGGTGATTCATTCACAAAGTGTGCAGGAGAGCCTCCTGGGTGCCAGGCACTTAGCACAAGGGACCTCAGCCAGGGAACTAATCAGGTGGATACGAGGCGGCCAGTGCCATGAGGAGGCTCACATGCCTTCCCGGAGGCAGGTGGTTTGCCCTGGCTTTTGAAGGCTAAGTAGGCCTTGGCCAGGAGGGAGAGGGAAAGGTGTTGGAGGCAGAAGGAAGTGCCTGCTCAACAGCACGGATGGGGGAGGGGTGGCTAGGGCGGGATGAGGAGCAACCATGGGGCCTGCTCCAGGGGTGACAAGGTGTCCTTCAAAGCCAACACTACAAACCCCACCACAACTATAGTCCAGGGCTAGTGCCTGTGACCCCAGGGCCCTTGCAGGGGGTCATCAAGGAGTCTAGGCTAAGTTGAGAGTATCGGGTTCAAGTTCTGAGTCTGCTTCCTTTCTTCTGAGAGCGAGAGATTAGCAGACCTCAGAAAGGCCAACACCTTCTGCGCCTTTGGCATGGCTGTGCCCTCTGCCCAGCACACCAGCATCCCCATCTCAGCCTGGCTGGGGTGGCTCTGACGCACACTTCCTCCTCTCTCTGGGAAGCGCCCTCCTTGGGAGCCAGACGAGACTCCTCCACTGCCTCCCCCCCACCCCTATTGTAGCACAGGTACCCTCACCCGTCCTAGCCAGGAGACCGTGACTGCCTCCTCCCTCATGCCATTCCCACCACAGACCTAGTTGGTGGCTCCCAGTCCTCCTCCTCCTCCTCCTCAAGGAAGCTCTCATCTGTGGAGGCCGGGGTGTAGCTCATCCTCCGGGGCTCGGTGGGTGGGGGGCTGCTTCTCAGCCGGTTGGGCCGCCACTCCTGGGGGGTCACACTCCGAGCCACCGCCTGTGGAGTGTGGGAGCCTGGCAGGTGGAGAGGGGGCATCTGTATCTTCTCTGTGCCTTTAGCTCACCCTCCTCTCTGCCCCTTCTCCAGCTGTGCTAGGTGACCCTGGGTAGTAGGTCTTTGCCCACTCTGGGCCTGCAGGACTAAGCTTAGAGGTACTGATCAAGTACTTGAGATGGGGAGCTGAGACCCAGGGAAGGCAGATAGACAGTGAGGGCCAGAGCTGGGAGTCTCCCCCCCCCCCCCAGCTATGGCTCTTAGAAGCCTCTGTCCACTAGTTCTCTGAGCTCGGCCTTGGGGAGCCGCTGTGGCTGTGTTGCAGAGGCCAGAAGTCTGGCTGCTGCATTCAAATGCACCCAACCCCCGAGGCTACCATGGGTCTCAACCGGCTCGTGTCCTAAGAGGGTGGCTGGAGGCATCCACTCTATGGCTAGGTCTTGGGAGATGGGGTGGGAAGGGGCGTTCTGCCTTCCCATCTTCAGCCGGATGCAACAAACACTGATTGGGCACCTGCTGTGTGCAGGGCACTTGGGATAGGAGTGAGAAAGACAGGAGTAAGGCCGGCTTGGTCCCTAACCTCAAGGTGGCAGACTCTGACTAGTTGGCCAGGGCGCTACGGATGCCTGAGAAGATGTGTGAAGGCCTGGGGTCCATGCTCTGAGTACTGAGGGCCCTGGGAATGGCTGACGTGGCCCAGGTGGGTCTGCCTCCAGGAAGGGTTCCTGAGGATGGAACCGGGAGGAGGAAGAAGGGTTAGGCAGAGGGAGCAGCCCCTACAAAGGCCTGGCGGCTGGGTGGCCAGAGAGAGCAAATTGCCTACAGGCCACGAGCTGTTACCTGGGCCCCCAAACCCCCCCTCTGTGGCCGAGCTGTCCCAGGACTCCACGGCGCTGTCCATGCTGGGCACGGCAGGGGAGAACCGGGCAGCCAGCAAGCCCCCTTTGAGAGCCTCCGGCGGGTCCTCATCTGCATCGCTGGCCTCGCTGAGGCTGCCCGACTTACGGTGTGGAAGGGGGCCTGGGATGAAAAGGGGGTGTCACTGGCACTGGCCTCTGACCTCAGAGCCAGAGACACTCAGTCAGCCTCAGTTTTCCCACTTCAGTCTGGTTTGAGAACTCACACGCAGAGCCCTCCCACCACCCCCTCCTCAAGGCTGCTGCTGGAACACCTGGTGTGAGGGAAGTGTCACACTGGTCGGCAAACCCATTTCACAGACAGGAAAACTGAGGCTGAGTTCTCTGAGCCTGGCCTTGGGGGGCCCCCATGGCCCTGCACCTGTACAACATGCTCAAGGTCGCACAGTAAGCAACAGTGGAGCCCAGATCAGAAGGAAGACCCTAAAGGTCAGGGTCCTTCCACTGTAGGCAGTGGCCTCCCTACCAAGGCACAGGGTACAAATCAGGGGAAACTGAGGAATGTACAAGTATGGCCTGAGGGCAGAACAATCAGCTTCATGAAGACGGTGGGCAGGTCAGACCCAGACTCTGCCCCACACGAGCTGTGACCTTAGGACCACCACTCCCCTTTCTGTCTTGTCTCCTCAGATGTCCCAGGTGCTTTCCCACAAGCCTGGCACAGAGGCATAGAGGGGTTCCAAAATGGGCTGAGGGCCCCCAGGTGGTGGGGTGAGGCTCACGGTCTAGCTGCTTCTTGATCTTCAGTGTGACTGTCTCGCCAGCCACCTGCAGCAGGTGGATGGCCTCACTCAGAGGCCGGCCCTTGAGGCTAACGCTGTTGATGGCCAGGATCCGATCCCCAACGTGGATAGCGCCAGTCCTTGGGAGGGGACACGGGTCAGGGAATGAGAGACAGTCAAGGCTTCAGAGTGGGGGTCTGCCCTCAGGGAACTCGGGAACCCCAAGGCACAGGCCTGACTGACCTCAGTTGAACCCAGCTGCAACAAAAACCAAGTGTGATCTCTGGTGCCATTAATAGAGATATCAAGTCTAGAATTCAGGAGGCCTGCCTGACTCTAAAGGTAGTTTCTGGAACCAGTGTCTGGCATGAATTCTGAGCATGTTTTGAATCCTGTCTAGCAGCTGTCAAATACTAGCTACATGATCCGTGGCCTGTATATGGGAATGATAAACTTACTTTACCTACTTCTAATTAAAAGATGGGTGGTGGAAGGGATTCAGGCTTCTCTCCAGCAGAAACCCAGGAATAGCCTTTCCCTCTCCCTGGGCCTCAGTTTCCTCACCTAGCGCATGAGCATAGGGTGCCCAGGTGACTTCACAAGGGGATGCAACGGGCTGATAAGGCCAGGCAGGAGCACTGCTCTGGCCCAGTGGGTTTCTGCCTATACATCATGAGAATGACCTGAGGACCTTTTCTAAAAATGCAGATGGCAGGAACCCACCCATGGCCAATTAAATGGTACTCCTGGCGATCGGGCTGGGGAGAGCGACTGTGAGGAACAGCCAGGACTGAGAGCAGCAAGAAAGCTGCAGTGGATGCTGAGAAAGCACCTGACCTGGGTGGGGCTGGGGGGGTGGGGTGGAGGACAAGGCAGGGGATGCCCAAATGCAGATGCTGCCCCCAGGAGGGGGTTCACCAGGGGTCAAGCCCCAGTGTGCCCTCAGGTCCAGCACTGCCCACCAAGGTCCCCAGGAGCCCAGGGGACTGAGTAAGTTGGGGGGTGGTGTGCTGAGTGAGGGGGGTCAGAGTTGTCAGTCCTGTTTGACAGACACCAGCTGCCTGTGGCTCTGGGGCTCCGAAACGTGGCTTTCCCACACTGAGATGCCTTGACTATGAAAAATACACACCAGATTCTGAAGACACAATTTTTAAAAAAGAATGTAAAATATCTCGTTACTAATTTCTGTATTGATTACGTGCTGAAATAAATACATTTTGTCTGTTTCTATTTTTCTAACATAGCTACTTGGAAAGTTGATAATTAAATGTGTGGCTCACATTGCACTGCAATTGGACAGCCCTCAGCTAGATCAGCCCGGTAAGGACACGGGGGACTGTCTGTTGCATCCCCGATGCCCAGAATGAGCTGGCACACAGGAGGTACCCAGTAAACGTGGGGGTAGGTGAACACACTTAAGGTGGGAATTGTCCACAGGAGTCTCTGCGATGGGCCAGCAGGGGGCGCTCCAGGAGCAGGGACACCCACAGGGAGCCATCCCCTGACCCCAGGCCCCCTCCACCCCACTGCCACCTCTCATCACCATCGGTTCCTCTGCTCTTCACCCTCCTCCAGGGGCCCAGCCTGCCCCCTCCAGGCTGAACCGGTCTCTCCCTCTCAGTGTCTGGAGAAAAGCTGCATCTCACCCAGACTGGGATCGCCTCCCTGGGACCCCTGTGGGGCCTTGTCCCACTTCTGGGCGCCAGATTCACCTGCTCCCTGCAGTCTGGACAGCCTGGGCAACACCGTCTTTCTGGCACCTTCCCCAGAGAAGAGGACCGCAGGGGGGCCCCTAATGCTGACGGAAAAGCCCCACGCTGTGCCAGGATTGAAGGTACACAGCAGGTGCTCCAAAAAGGCTCACAATACTGAGTTTCCAGAAATCTCCAGGAATCTCCAGGTTGGGAGAGAGAAGAGAGTTGGCACACATTTATCTGGCACTTATCTGAAGCCAGAAAGGTCGGCCAGGGGGGCTGGTCTGCCTCTGTGGAGCCGAGGCTCAGACAGGGAAGGGAAAGGCCTGATGTCCGCCAGAACGTCAGCATTGGAACCAAGGTCAGAATCCACTTCAGCTGTTTCCAAAGCCCAGCTCCTGCCCCGTGAGGGTCCCAGGGCCCGCCCCATGTGTCCCCCTGGAACGCCAGCTCACCTCTCAGCCAGACCACGCTTGGTGAGGCCTGAGATGACAATAGGGTCAAAAGGCTCCTCTGTGCCCGAGATGGTGATACCCAGGGGGCCCCCATAACGTTTCAGTTCCACCGTGTAGCTGATGGCACCCGTGGTCTCCTGCTCGTCTGCAAAGGCGGCACCCATCAGGCCAGGGTGCAGTGGGGCAGGCCCCAGGAGCTGGACACCCCCAGTCCCCAACACTTGGTGTCCTCACTCTCTCCCACTCCCTCCTTCCTTAATTCACCCATTCACTCCTGCTGTGACCTTGAGTGGGTGCCTTCCTGCACCCAAACACCATGAACCCCACACTCTAAACTACAGATCCCACACATGACACAAAATAACTACAATGAGGATACAAAGAAACCAGATTTCCAGCTCTTTTTAAAAGAGGAAAATTAGAAGAAGGTGTTTTGCATACAAGAGGCTGTCCTTCCCAGGGTAGGAGTTGCCTCTCTGAATAAGGAATAAGGGGTTGGCTCTCCAGGGACCACAAGCCTCACCCCTCCCTACTGCCCCCCCCCCACCCCCCGCAGCCTGCATACATTTTTCTTACCTTCTGTCCAGTTCACTCGCTTCTGTCACCTGTGTGGCCCCAGAGGTGTCAGAGTTCACAGCCTTTACTTGGTCACACACACACACACACACACACACACACACACACACACACACCCCTGGTGAGGGCGCATCCCTGCCCCGCCCACTCATCTGCTCACTGCTGCCCCCTGGGGGTCCCCTTTGTGCTGGGCATGGAGGATCCATCCAGCTTTTCCCGCTGTGCTGGGGCCCCTCCCTGCACCTGTTCATTCAAGGCACCTCCACCAGCACCCTCCTCAGCCAGCGGGAGCCCCACACTGCAAGTGGGGAACCCGTCGTCCAGCGGGCAGACCCAGAGGCGGCGGGGCCGGGCCGGGGCCGTACCGGAGTTGTCCTCGTCCTTCCGGATCTTCAGCTTCACCAGGTCCTCGCACTGCTGCAGGATCTGCACGGCGTCCTCCATGGGGCAGTTGTCCAAGCGGACGTTGTCGATGGCCAGAAGCTTGTCACCCGGCTCCAGGGTGCCAGTCCTGCAGGAGCAGGCGTCAGGGACAGGAAGAGGCTGGCACATGCTACTCTGCCTGGACCGCTCCCCCTGCCCTGTGCCCAGGGCCAGCCCTACCTGTGTGCCACGCTGCCCTTCTTGATGTCCGAGATGATCAGGGGCTCTCCTCGCTTCCTGCTGGCCGCTGGCGGGGAAAGGAGCCACGAGTCTGACCTTTGACCCCCTCAGCCTCAGGGGGCTTGGAGGGGCCAGGAGTAAGAGCATGTCCTGCTCCTACTGCCTCCTGTCCGGGTGACCATGAGCAAATCAGCCTCAGTTTCCCCTCCGTAAGATGGAGATGATGCCACTGAACTCACAGAGATGTCATGAGATTGAAGTAGACAAGGCAAAGCCTAACATGGATCCTGGCACACAGCAGGCGCTCAATCCACGTCAGCCCCTTTCCCTCCTGCTCAGCCCCTCCCCCTGCAAGCCGTGAGCTCCTTCAGGGCCTGGCACCCCCACCGGGCACAGGGCCGGGACCCAGGGACTGGGTGAGCCTTCCACACGGAGTCCTGCCTTCTCTCATCTGCAGGGAGTGCTGGCTGAATGGCCCACGGGGCTCCCTCTCTGGGAACTGCCTTTGGCCAAGAGAACAGCCTCATCCAAGTATGTTTGGCTCCTGGGTGCAGCCTGTTCCAACAGAGGTGCAAAGGCCTGGCTCCCAGCCTCACTGAGGACACTGTCAAAGACTCCCTGGCCCTAGAGCTCTCCATGGATTGGCTGAGCCACCTACTGCGGCTACATCACAACCCAGCTCCTCCAGCTGCCCAGTCCCATACCCTTCACCATGCACAGGTGTTGACTCCAACACCCCTCTCAGTAAACTCTGTCTAAGCAGCTCTTTCTAGGGGGATGCAACCTAAGACAATGGGTGTTGCGTGAAGAGCTCAGTTTTCTTGCAGAAAGAATTCATCTGGGCTAATGGGTTTTCCCTAGGTGGTATGAGCCCCTTCTAACCCATGTGGCATCTTTGCAGATGACACAAAAGCACCCCTTCAAATTGATGTAATAAAATTATAAGTCTACCTCAAATTGGTATCCTTGTGTCATGTACAACTTGTGCAACTGTCTCTGGCAACCCTGCCCAGAGGTTCCTGGGCTACAAGCAGCTTTTCCCCTCCCAGAGTGCTTCAGCTCTCAGCTCCATTGACTGTGGAGTCAGGGAGGAAGGAGCTACAGTCACCCTCCATCGAGCCCAGGGTGGGGACTGAGGATCATTTCCCATGAGGGCTGCAGTCCTGCTCTTCTGTTCTCTGGGGCTCCCTGAACCTCCCTGGGGAATGATGTGGGAGCACCCCTTGCCTGACCGGGGGTCAGCCCACCCATGTGTGTGCTGCCCTGGCCAGCGTGGACACCCGCCAGGAGGTTACCTCAGCAGGGCAGAGGGGACAGCCATGCTACGGCCAGGTGGACGTGTCTCCACCCCCCGGCTGGGAGGAGCGGTGTGTTCAAGGATCAGGCAGGAGGCCAGTAGTGGCCGGAGGGGCATGATGGAGGGATGGCGGGACATGAAGCCACAGATCACAAGGACCAGATCGCAAAGGCCCTCATCTACCCTGAGGACTTCAGCTTCCACTCCGAGCGAGATAGAGCCATGGGAGTATGTCCACCCACGTTGGCTCCTCTGACAAACACAAATGCGGCTCCTACTGTGTTCTAGGTCTCTTCGGGGGCCCTGGGCACATGGAGGCAAAACAACCTGGCCCAGGTGTTTGGTGCCTCACCAGCCACTCAATCCCACCCAGAGACCCAGACGGCCAGGAAACCCCCATTGTGCAAAGTGGGAAACTGATGCTTCCAGTAGCTGGGGAGTCTCCCCAGGACACACAGCTGAGCCCCAGCCAGCCCCCCGGGAGCACCCCCTCTCCCAGGTTGGGGGTGCGTGCTTTCCTTTGCAGGTTCGGGGCAGGGAGGGACTCACAGCCAATGGTGATGCCCAGCTCCACTCCACGCCGCTTGGGCAGCTTCACGTGGAAAGTGCCGCTGCTCGGGATGACGGACTCTGCGTGCAAACACACAAGGACTCACGTCAGGCCTGAGGGAGAAGACTCAGGAGCCCCAGGCCCCAACCCGTTCTAGGCCAGCTGGGAGCTACTGCAAAAATGCCCCGTCCCAGCCCCACCCTGCTTCTCCCACCTGACAGATGAGGAAACCAAGGTGTGGCAAGCTGGCATTTGCCCAAGACAACCCATCTGGTCAGAGCAGATTCGGGGTCGGCACCCGGGCCCCATGACTGCCAGTCAAAGGGTTCCCTACAGCCTAACCCAGCCCAGTTCAGACCCAGCAGCAATTCACCAAGCACCTGCTAGGCGCCAGGCCTTAAAGTTTCCATGCAATTTGTCTCATCTAACTCAACAATATTCACTGTAGTAGGACCCTATTCACTACTTCACAGTTGGGGAAACTGAGGATGGGTGGTGGAAGGGAGGGTCTGAAGTCACAGAAGGTCAAAATCACCAGGCCAGCATGTCTATCTGAGTTTTTGTTTGGGGTTCTTTGCCCAAGCTCCGCAGAGGGGCATGGAATATTTTTAGCACCCCCCCCCTTCTGTGGTCCTGTTTTGGTTACAAAAATCCCCCATCCACCCTCACACTGGTGTGTGAAATTCCTGCCTCCCTGGCCAGAGCCTTCCTGGTTCTGGTGCTCAGGTACATGCAGCAAATGTCCAGGGAGCAGGATCCCTGCAAGGGGGCCGGGGGGGGGGGAGGTGAAGGGTGGAAGAGCATGTGCACCAGCAAGAGCTGGATACAGAGAGGAAGGAACACACGGTCCCACAGGGTGAGGAGGAAGGCAGGGACACCCACTCACCTGCCACATCAAACTCGACCTCCAACACGACCTTGTGGGCCAGCGCTGCGTCCCGCAGCAGCTGGTTGGCTTCCTCCATCGTCCCGTCCTCAGTGGCGATGCCATTGATGGACAGGACACGGTCACCCACCTGCAGCAGCCCACACCTGAGTCCCGGGTGGCCACGCAGAGAGAAGAAACTGTGTTACCATCACGGGGGACAGGCACGCCATGCAGGGGCGGGCGTGGGGCGTGACTCACAGCTCTGCCCTGTACCAGCTATAGATCCTCAGGCCATTTACCATGTGACTCTGGCTAAGGGAGTGAGCTTGCCAGGCCTCAGCTTTTCTGCCCCAGGTCTGCCCCAGGGGATGAGGCCGTGCCTTAGGAGATGTGCAGACAGAGGACTCTGACTTCAGACAGACATGGGTTCAAGTCCCAGGTCACTCACAAGCTGCATGACCCTGGGCCAATGAATCACCTTATCTGTGCCTCGGTTTCCTCATCTGTAAAGTGGGGCTGATGATGCAGCGGATGGGATGGTGAAGTGAGATACACTTGTGAAGCCAGGCTCGGCGTGTGACTCAGTTTCCCCGGCTGTCTGTAAGCCCCGAGTTGGAGAGCGGTGGGCCCAGTGGGGTGGGGGAAGCTGGCTCACCTCTCTGCCGGGCTGTCGGGCTCAATGAAGCGCACCAGGGGAGGGGAGGACAGGGTCTCGGTGGCAAAGATGCCACCCTGGAGCTGGAGACCGAAGCCGGTGAGGGGCCCTCCGCAGAGCACGACCTCCGTGGTTTCCGTGTGCACGATCTGCCCCCCTGGCCCCACCGTGCTGGAGGCCAGTGACACTGCAAGGCAGGGGGCATGGCTGTTGGGTGAGCAGTCCCAGAGAGCCCTTCTGGCCAGAACCAACCCATCCCTGGGCTCAGGGACCTGGATCAGCCAGGCAAGTGAGTGGGCCAGGGCATCGCAGCCCATTCTGGGCAGCAGTCGTCTCATCTGAACATGGGGGGTTCCCATCCAGCAGGGTCATGACCAGGATTAGGGAGACCACTCCCAGGACTGCTGTGTCGCAAAACAGAGGTTCCAAGGACATCAATGCTGTTCCAATGCTGTTATCACACCACAGTACATAGTATGCTATTTTTGGTAACGGCTTTATTGAGATACTATTCACCTACCATAGTATTTCAATTTCAAGCATACCACATAGTGTGTTTTCGTATATTAACAAAGTGGTACAACCATCAGCACAATCAATCATAGAACCCTTTCATCACCTCAGAAGGAAACCCCGTTCCCTTCAGCCAGTGCTCCAAATCCTTCCATCTCTCCGGCCCTCAGCAGCCCCCGATCTATCTTCTTCTCTGTGGACTCACCTATTCTGCACACTCCCCGTAAATGCAATCCTATGTGGTCTTTTGTATCTGCTTTCTTGCACTAAGTGCCATGTTGTCAAAGTTCTCCTTTCTAAGGCTCACCAACATCCCACAGAATGAATATGCATATTTTCTTTCACCATTCGTCTTTTTTTCTTTTTTCTTTTTTTTTTTTTGAGAGAGAGAGAGAGAGAGAGCGTGCAAGCAAGAGAAGGGCACAGGTGGAGGGAGAGAGAATCGCAAGCAGGCTCCATGCTCAGCAAGGAGTCCAGTGCAGGGCTTGATCCCACGACCCTGGGATCACTATCTGAGCCAAAATCGAAAGTTGGCCGCTCAACCAACTGAGCCCTTATCCACTCATCTCTTGATGGACATCTGGGTTGTTTCCATCTTTTGGCCAAAATGAATACTATTGCTATGAATATTTGTGTATAAGTTTTTGGGTGGACGTTACATATATTTTCATTTCTCTTGGGCATATACTAATGTGGGATTGCTGGGTCATATGAAAATGTTATATCTGTTTGATATATTATGTTACTTAATATATTTTGTTTTATATTCCATATATAAAATATACCTGTATTACTAATAGGGATATTGGATATCATTTATTAAATATAACTTAATATATTTAATTCTATTATGACTTCTATTATGCTACTGTCTATTACTATTTTGTTATATTTTATATCACACATTACAATATGTGTCATATATTGTATTGTTGCATATGTTTTATTACTATATTTATTTTATTCTCATAGTTATGTCCCTAATTATAAGAATGGTGCTTGTTACATAGGAAGTGTTCAAAATGTTTAACTAATTAATTGTTATCATCAATAATAATAATAACAATACTTTATTAGTCGTCTATCTTAGGAAAGGGACAGGTAAAGGGGTCCCAAGAGCCCTCAGCCTCCACACGCCCCTGCCTATGAACAGCATTTCTGAACCTTTTTACCTACACGCCTTCAGCTTTGTTGGTTGACAAAGATGTATTTTATCTCTCATCTGACTCTGAAATCTGTTTCCATTTTCACCTTGGCTTCCAGGAAGCTCATAGCCATATTTAGATTCTTTCCACGGGACTTGTATTCCTCTTTTCCCTCACCTGGTTCAATTCCAAATGGCCCAGTTTAACCTTCAGTCCTTCCTGGAGGCCTCTGCAACTCACAGAGCAGAAGGCTAGATAAACTCTCTGCATCAACAAAGGAACGACTTTTCCCAGGAAAGACTTCAAAATTCTTGGCCTTCTCGTGACTTTTGCTACTTCCACATGTCTCCTGCATGATCATTCACTACTACCTGTCTTTACATTTATTCACTTTTTAAAATACTTACACCTACATTTCAAAAGGGAACTACATATACAGTGATTGTAAACAGAAGTTCCTATGAACAAAAGATAAGTAGAAATATATACGTGTGTGTATATACATGTGTATGTCTATATGTCTACATATATACCAAATGTGAAAATTATCTCATACTGGATGGCTAGTCTCGAGCCTTCATGTCTTTATCTCAGGGGATATACAAAATGTCAGAGAAGCGGTAAAGAAGTAGCCACACCACACTCACACTTTCTGCTCGAATGGATCAGAATGAATCCAGAATGAAAGAAAGTGAAAGGGAGTTACTGCAAGACCTCTGTGCAAATCTGAAAAGGTAGCCTTTCCTCAAGGCACTTTGAGGTGAGGTGTCTCTTTGATGGTGAGTCCCATCACCTGCTGGGAATTTTCCCTAACACAAATACAAGACTACAATGTACAAAGTAACTGGCACTCGTCAGGTGCGTCCTTGTACACTGCACAACCATCCAAGGCAGCCTGGCATACCACTCATGCTATTTAACGACCCCACAGACACACAACTGGGGCCCTGCCCCAAATACCCTCATCCTGCAACAAATCTCTCAGGATCAGGTGTACAAGTTGCCCGGAGAGGAGGGAAGAGACCATGGCTTACTTACATGAGCTCTTGTGTTCCCTTCTTCGCTGCCTCCTCCGCCCCATCGTGGTCCGGGGGCTCATGGGGTGGGATCCATGGGGAAGGGTGCTGGAGTTGGTGCAGGGAAAGGCATGATTCATGGTCGGCGAGGAAAAGGGAGTCGAGGACAAGGCTGGGGAGATGAGAGCACAGCCCCGTGAATCCCAGAAGGGCCCTCTCCTGACACACACTGGGTACCAGACAGCCACCCCAGCACAGGAAGATGGGGGACGCATTCCCCCTTTCACCTCAACCACCGGCTGTGTGACCTCAGGCAAGGCTCTCCCACTCTGGGCCTCAAAGACCGCAGGGTTTTCCCGGAGCTGGTGAAACCCAGCTGCTAGGAAGAGATAGAGCTCATCTCGTCACTAATGTGCTAGGTAACGGCAGGCAGACCCCTCATTTCTCCGAGTCTTGGCTTCCTCCCCTATGAAACATGCACAAGCCACAGTAAATTGGCACATTACATCGGCTCTGGTCCTGGCCAGCAGGCGTGGCCCAGGTGGGCGTCCTGCAGTGGCCGGGCCGCGGGCTGTGGCAGGAGAGCACGCAGGGGTCCCAGCGATGTGGCTGCTCGCTCCTCTGCACCTTCACTGTGACCCAAGGAAGAGGAGAGAGAGGTGTGGGTGTTAGGGACTGAGTGGGTCTGGACTCACCATGCCCCTTTGGAGGCCAGGCTCCCACGTGCAAGATAAGTGAGGAAAGCAGGACCAGACAGCCCGAGTTTCCGCGGAGCCAAGCCAGGCACTCAGACTACGCTCATGCGTCCTGAACAACCCCACTACGTGCCTGGTATTGTGCTCAGTGCTCAGCCAGGCAGCAGTGAGGATGGGAGGCCTCACTGCCCATCAGCTTTGAGCGGTGCGGCGGGCAGACACCGCGGGGCCCCTGTGCCTTTGGGATCTGCCACGGTGCTGTGGCCCGGGAGGCCCTGGCCAGGGGCTGAGCACACGGGGGCACTAGGGCTGGGCTGTTTCCACCCCGCGCTGGGCTCTCAGAGGCAGCCTATGCTGCAGGGCCGAGGAGCTGGCCAAGGTTTGCTCACACCTGCATTGCAGCCTGACACTGCTCTGGGTGGCTTGCCCCCCAGCCAAACTTCCACAGGCTCCTCTGCCCCCCCACCCCACCACCTGCCAGATGAATTCTTTGTATTCTTCAGCTGCTTCCTACAGGCCTCCAGGGATCCTGCCTCCCCCCTACCCCTGCCCCACCTGATCTTCCAAACCCACTGCCCCAGGTCCTGCCTTGGCTCCTCCTTCTGCTAGGGGGCATTGGGAATCCAGCCTCTGGTGCAACGTGTCTGTGTCCATGGTTGGATGAGTGACAACCTGGCCAACCCAGCCCAGTGACTCCACCCCCTATGCAGCACCTCCCTCCCCACACTGGGAGGGCACACAGGGCCTGAAACCTCACTTCTCTTGAGCCTCAACTACCACTGGGAAGTGGGGCAGCAGCAATACCGAGCTCAGGGACTTGTCCTGGAGATGAAATGGGGGCCCCTGTGGGAACCCCCAACCCATAACAGGTGCTCCCTCCATGATGTGAGAAAGGGTGACTGCAGTTCAAGCCCCAAAGCCTCCTGGATCAGGCCCTGGCTGGGGCTTGATGAGGTCTTTTCAGACCCTGGCAGAGACCACAGAGATGGACCCTCCCCAATGGCTCACTCCCCACATTTCATTTGGGGGATTTTTCTTTCTCTCCCAGGTGGTCAGTCGGGCGTGCAAAGGATGGGGTGGCCCAACTCCATCCTTGCCCACACTGTGTCCTGAGGGCTGGAATTCACACCCCAGGGCTGTACTCCATGCTCGACCTCGTTTAACCTCTCCTAAGCCTGTGCACCCAGGGTCCCCACTCCCATTTACAGATGAGGCAACCGAGGCCAAGAGATGCAAAACACCTGTTTGGCTGGGGCAGTGCTGGCATCTTAACCCAAAGCCCAAGGTCCGGAATGCTAGAGGCACTTGCTGGCCCTGAGCTGGAAGCAGCCTCCTCCTGGCCACCCTGCACCAAGCTCAGCTCTGCTCTCCAGCCTCTTGGATCACCCGTCTCCTCTGCTCTTGGACTGCCTAGCACCAGCCTCCTGCTCTCTGGGACCCCCTGACTGACTGGCTGCCTCCTCTGGTCCTGCTGAGGACACTGAACTGAGCCCCAGATCTAAGCTCTGAGGAGCACAGATGGACTGTCCCCTCCTTTGCTCTAGCCTTTATATTTCTATTAATACAAAGAGTGACAGAAATCGCTTTGGGATACCCATCCCAGCAGACTGTCAACTCAAACATTCCCTTTGTCTCTCTGCCCAACCGGCCCAGTGTCGGATGCTGTGCTGGAACAGATGTTTGTTCCAGGAAATGTTAGCCTGCCCAGGGCTTCAGTCCCAGGCCTCTGGGACCCTGTGCGATCCTCCCCATCAGCCCTCGGTTTGGGTCCTCAGACCCCCCCAAGGGGACCCACCTGCCTCTGATGCTTTCAGGGGCCGCCGACTCTGGGGAGCAGGCAAGATCTCTAGCCGCACTTTCTCCGACACGTTGGCCAGGAGCTTGGTGGCCTCCAGCAGGGAGCAGTGTTCCGTGCTGGTGCCGTCTATGGACAGGATGTGGTCTCCAGCATGCAGGGCTCCGCTCCTGGCCGGATGGGAGAAGGACAAGGGAGGCTGGTGATCCAGAGAGAGCTCCGGGCGGCCTCCCCTCTGCACTCCCAGCCTCTACGGTGGCACACCCAGCGTGCCTCACCTGTCCACCACACTGGCTGGCTTGATGCGGTCAATAGTGATGACTGGCTTGTTCCGGTGGGAGCCGGTGGTGAGTGAGATCCCCAGGGTGGACCCAGGCGTCTTGGTTATTTCCACGATCAGGGGCCCCGAAGCATTGGCCACTGTATCTGGCACATGAGAGAAGAGAAGAGTATGAAATGCAAATATGGAGCGCTTGCCTCCCCAGCCTCACTCTGCTATCTCCACTTAACCCTCACTGCTGGGGAGGGATGACAGTACCCCTTTTACAGATGGGGAAACGGAGACGTGTGGAGGTAAAGGCCTTGTCCAAGTTCACACAAGCACTTGGCGGTGGAGGAGGGTCAGGAACTCAGCTCTGTGGGTTCTGACTCCAGGGCTCTGCTGGACGACACTGTGCTCACATGTGTGGACAGCCTGACACTTACCAGCACCACAGTGCGTGTTCACTACAACCTTCGCCCATCGCAGAAAATGGCACCCCCATTAACCCCACCAGTGGCTTAAAAATGAAACCTTGCCCCTTGTGCTCTCGGCCTCCCCTCCCCCGGATCCATGCCACCATGTCCAAATGTCAGCAAATCAGACCGAACTGACCTTCACCATATTTCTGTTTTTGTTTTTGTTTTTTTATGGCAAGATTGCATTCTTTTTTTTTATACAGTTTATTGTCAAGTTGGTTTCCATATAACACCCAGTGCTCATCCCCACAAGTGCCCTCCTGCATGCCCATCTCCCCCCTTCCCCCCTACACCCATCAATCCTAAGTTTGTTCTCAGCATTCAGGAGTCTCTCATGGTTTGCCTCCCTCCCTCTCCCCCACTATTTCCCCCCTTCTTCTCCTCCTTGGTCCTCCGTTAAGTTCCTCCTAATCCTCCTATACGTGCAAACATGATATTTGTCCTTCTCTTCCTGACTTATTTCGCTCAGCATAACACCCTCAAGGTCCATCCATGTTGCTACACATGGCCAGATTTTATTCTTTCTCATTGCCATGTAGTATTCCATGGTATAGATAAACCAGATCTTCTTGATCCATTCGTCCGTTAATGGACACGTAGGCTCTTTCCATGTTTTGGCTATTGTTGAGAGTGCTGCTATAAACATCGGGGTACATGTGCCCCTGTGCATCAGCATTTCTGTATCCCTTGGGTAAATTCCTAGCAGTGCTATTGCTGGGTCATAGGGGAGTTCTATTGTTAATTTTTTGAGGAACTTCCACACCGTTTTCCAGAGGGTTGCACCAGTTTACATTCCCACCAACAGTGTAGGAGGGTGCCTGTTTCTCCACATCCTCGCCAGCATCTAGAGTTCTCTGATTTGCTCATTTTAGCCACTCTGGCTGGTGTGAGGTGGTACCTAAGTGTGGTTTTGATTTGTATTTCCCTGATGAGGAGGGATGCTGTTTCATGTGTCTGTTGGCCATCTGGATGTCCTCTTTGGAGAAGTGTCTGTTCATATCTTCTGGCTATATCTTCACTGGGTTGTTTGTTTTTAGGGTGTGGAGTTTGGTGAGTTCCTTATAGATTTTGGATATTAACCCTTTATCTGATATGTCATTTGCAGCTATCTTTTCCCATTCCGTCGGTTGTCTATGGATTGTTTCCTTTGCCATGCAGAAGCTTTTAATCTTGATGAGGTCCCAATAGTTTATTTTTGCTCTTGATTCTTTTGCTTTTGGGGATGTGTCAAGTAAGAAATTGCTGCATCTTCACCATATTTCCTGAATGCAACCCAGGCCTGGGCACCCAGCCTGGCCTGGCAACCATCACCTCTCTCCCCTAGGCTTTCCCAACCTCTCCCTGATTTTTTTCTGTAATGCCACTTACTGCTATCTGACACCTTCTGTATTTGATTCATGCTGTTTACTGTCCATCTCTCCCCACCAGGAAGTGAGCTCCGTGAGAACAGAGACCTTGTCTGTACTGCTCTCACCTGGATCTCCAGCACCTCAAGCAATGCCTGGCACACAGTGTTTATTGCCCAGAGAGGCTCAGAGAGGCTAGGTGACCAGCCCAAGGTCACAGAGCCTTTGCAGTGGTGAGGATTTGTGTCTGCTACCCACCCGCCTATAAGCCCTGGGCCTCTTTCTGCCCTAACCTTAGTCCTCAGACTAAGGGTCCTCAGACCCACAACTCACCTGGGATGGTCACGTCATACTCCACTCGGAAGAGTGCCTCATGGCTGCACTGCCACAGCGTGGCCACGGCAGCGGCGTGGCTGGCCCCGTGCAGTGGAATCCCATCAACACTGAGCAGCCTGTCACCCACCTTCAAGGAACCTTCCCTGCAGAGAAGGGTCTGGTTAGCCAGCCCGGCCTCACACGAGCACCGGGCACAGCCCTGCCGAGAGGGCACTAGGAAAGGTTGGGGCACAGGGGACACAGAGGGGCAGGCAGTGGGTGAAGGAGAAAGGGAGGGAACAGGGAGTGCAGGAATGTAGAAAGGAGTCTATGGGAATCACTGAGGCGGGCAGGGAAAGGCAGCTGGCACCAGCAACCAGCTCTGACATCTCCCCACTTTCTTGGTGCTTAATAAATCCACAGCCCCGGCTCAACCCTAGAATGTCTGAGTTAGGGCTGCCCCGGGGATGCAGGAGAATGCCAGGGTCCAGAAAGGACACCAGCCGTGTCAGGGCCACACAGCATCGGGGCAGGGCCTCTGCGGGCCTCATGCTGCCCGTCATGAGGCCCCCTCTCCTCTCCCTGCCCCCACTCTGGCTTCTCAGCCATGATTCTGGCCTGGTGACAAAAGCGCCTCGGAAGAAATTCAGCAGGCGCCCCAGGAGAGGGCCTGAGTGGGGGTTCACCTCAGTTTGGGTCAAATCTCCACCCTGGAATGCTTGCCCCAACAGGTGGCCAAAGCTATTCTGGGAGGTTCTATGAATAGCTCCTCACAGCCAATGTCCCAAGAATGGGTTTAGATTTCTGACAAGGCCATTCCAGGCTTCTCTTAAAATGGCCAAGACTCTCCCACCGGGGAGGTCAGGGGGCCGGGGGCCGGGAACTGGATGTGTTCCTCTCCCACATTTTCATCTCCCTGCCCTGCCTGCTTGGCCTTCTGGGCTGTGCTGAGGCCGAGCCAGGCAGGGTGGCACAGCAGGACTCCAGACGCTGCCGTTACCGAGACCACAGTGGCGCTGCTAACAGTGCCCTAAGATCTCACAGCAACTCGTAGGGGCTGCAGTATGGGCCCATTCCACAGATGGGAACTCTAATGCCAGGGAAGGGAAGAAGAACATAATGAAAAGGCTTGCTTCCCTCCCCACCCCTGAGACAGGAGGATGTTGGGGAGGAAAGAGCTTGGGGTCTCTCCTGTTTGGAATTGAGTCCCACTCCACCAACAAGTCCAAGTGCCTCTGAACAAGGGGTGTCCTCTCTTTAAGCCTCAGTTTGCTCATCTGGAGAATGGGCACAATGGTTTCCAGTCTGCCTTCTTCACAGGGGAGCTGGAGGTAGTCAGGGCAGGGGAAGGCTGTATGGTTTCTTCTGGTTCAGGCTCACCTGTCTGCAGGGCCGCCAGGCCGGACGTAGGTCAGGACAAGTGGGCGGGTCTTATGTACATCTTCATGGGCACCCCCTGGACAGAACTCGACAAGAGTCATCAGTCATCTACCCACTCTTTTCCTGACACCCAGAGGCCCTGACTCAACCCCTAGGCAGGCTCCCTCAACTATTCTAGGACCTGTCCTTGCTATTCACAGGCCCTCTTAAACATACCAACCGTAAATCTCAAGCTGGGACAAAACATAGGGAACATGATCGAAATCCTCTCTTAAATGACTTGCTTCCCCTCCTATGATCTAATCCTATTTCCCTTTTTGCCCTGGTTGCTAGGCAGCTCCAGACTTTGTTCTCAACCTTACTCCCAGCAATCATGCACACTTCATTGCTTGGTAAATTTTTCCATTTAACATTTGACTTTAATGGTCCTGAGTTCTTTAAAGCCAGAAGCAAGAAGTGATCTATCTATCCATATACTATAGATCTAGATCTATAATCTCACTAAAGCAAAATATGTGCTCACACATGCAATTAGCATTAGCCTCCTTCCCACCCCTTGGCCCCAAGTGTGATTCTTACACTGACCTCTGAGGACAAAGCCAAAGCCATTGCCCTCCTTGTACAGGGAGACGTCCACTGTCTTTGTGATGATCCCCGGGTTGTTCTCAGGGGCTGGGGAGAGATAGAGGGCTCCTTTGAGTACCTCAGTCACACCACCAGGCCACAGACATCCCCAAAGCTCATTCTGGGAGAAGTGGGTGACCAGTCACAGAGATTATAGGGAAGGCAAACCTCCCCCAGCCCCAATTTACAAGGGATCCTTCACCCTAATTCCCACTTTATCCCCCACTTAGACAGAGGTTGGCCCATCATGGCTAAGGGCTCAGGCCAGGGTTGAATTCCAGCCATTCAAATCTCACGACTTTAGACCAGCTTTGAAAATTCAGAGCTGGGCTAAGCCCTTGCCCACTGTACTCAGTGCAAGCTGCGAGGGTAAAGACACCAGTAGGGCAGGGAATAATGTTTTCAGCCCCCATTCCCCAAACCCTTCCCATCTTAAATGAAAAGCAATTGGATGCTAAATATAAAACATGACAACGGGTTATAAGCAGGGCCCTGCACCCTCCCTGCAGGTGCAGGTGAAGTCCCTGGTGCGACGTAGGCATTTGGGGCCAGTCTTCAGGTCCCGCCCACCCAGCCAGTCCCCACCTCCCAGGTGCTGGTGGGAGGGAGCTGTATCTACCCACGACTAAGGCAGTGGAGAGAGTTCCCCGTCCAAGGGCACCCACCGGGCGGGGGCAGCTCATACTCCACCTCCAGCACCACGCGCTCGCCCACGTTCTTGAGCAGAGTGATGATCTCATCATGGCGGAGCCTGGTCAGGTGGATCCCATTCACTGACCGAATGTAGTCGCCCACGTTCAACAGGTCACTCCTGGGGGCAAGGAAGCCAGAGCACATGCGTGGGGACAGGCGCCAACATTCACACCCGCTCTTCTGTTCAATCCTTGTGATGTCTGCATCCCCGTTTCACAGATGGGGAAGCTGTGGCTCAGAGAGGCCCGACATCACCCAGGGTCACACAGCGAGTTAGTGAGAGAGTGTGGGTTCTAACCTGGACCAGGCCTGGCATTTCCCCCAACGCCGGCCCGCCAGCTTTTCCTCCTGTTGCCCTCAGAGTTAAGGCCCTGACCGGCCCAGAGGGGCCTGCAGAGTAGCTAGATCATCTCCTCCTTTGCTATTTACTAGACCTCTCCCTGGATCCTCACCACCACTCTTCAGTTCACTGGATGCTTACCGACGCCTGCCCCGTGTGAGGCCCAGAGAGGCCACAGCGGAGTGGCTCCCCCCTCTCCCCAGTCTCATGGAACTAGTGATCCAAGGGGGCCGTACAGGTCAGGGGACAGGGAAATCCAGAGCAGTGTGTCCAGAAGTGGCTGCAGGGCCGTGTGAGCAGAGCAGAGCAGCCACCTGGGCCTGGGGTCCCAGAGCCAGTGTGGACGCATGAGCAGGAGTCTGCCGGTGGGGACAGGCCTCCTGGGGAGTTAGCTGCGCGTGTGAAAGCAGGGAGGGCCTGGTCAGATGGGACGCTGTCCTTCGTCAGCCCCTCATGTGAAGGGGAAGAGACGAGCCTGGGGCCTGGGATTACAGCCACCACCGGAGGCTTCCCTCCGAGGAGTGCTCGGGTGCTCCCAGACACAACTGGTCATTTCCCACCGGCCCCCGCCCCCTTCCTGCCGCGCCCCCCAAGCCCACTCCTCACCTGGCTGCAAGACCCCCTGGTCTCAGGTTGGAGACCCTGGGCTTCCCGTCCTTGTCGGTGCCCCCTGAGATGGTCAGGCCCAGTGTGCTACCTTCCTTCTTGGTCAGCTCCACCACGGTGACCCCACGGAACTCCTCTGTCAACAGATGGTGGGGGAGCGGTGAGTGGGCAGTGCGGTGCGATTCCAGGCCCCCAGCTCTGATACGAGTGAGACCGACAGGGCACCTTGCTGCAAAATGCTGGTAAGATGATCACCTTTCTATACAAAGAGGATCAGAGAAGTTAAGTGACTGACCAAAGGTCACAGAGCAAGTTATCGACTGACCCCCAACTCTGAGCCATCTATGCCTCCAGGACAGAGTAAGGAGAAGGAGAAGGAGAAGAGAGGCTCCTTACCCGGGATGCTCTGTCTGCGGCATGCCAGGGCCACATCGGTCCCTCCTGCATCCTTACCCCCTTTGGAGTAAGGTCCGTCATCTGCAGACAAGAAAGAGAAAAGGCCCTGAGTTCCATTTCCATGCAGGTGAAACCTTTCTGCCTTGGGACTCTTCCGCTTCATGGGTGTGACCTGTAAAAGGGCTCCTTCCTGCCACCAGCTCCGACTGGGGGCGTCCTCCCGGTCTCTCCCCACAAAGGAAGCTCCATCTCTGCTCTTGGGTGGAAATAACCTTCTGAACACCCACCATACACTGGGAGCTTCACAGCCATCCCACAAGTAACCATCTCCACAACACACTCCACTGTACAGACAGGGAAGCTGAGGCTCCACGGGGGACAGCTCAGGCCACAGTCACACAGCTGGGGAGTCGTGCCATCTGGATCAGGACACCCCCCCGGGGGCTGTGCTTGCACAGTCGCCAGGACTGGCAGCTCTCTCCCAAGCAGACCCCTACACATACGAGGCAGGGCTGACCACGAGCCGACTCCAGCATGAACAGACCCACTTAGTGCTCCTTCCTGAAGACTGCGCTCGATCATTCACAGTTCATATTTTCAGACATTCTACACAGCCAGAGAGAAGTTGGCCTCCTTTAGCTTTACTTCTAGAAAACATTCTCCTACTATTTCCTCAAGTGTTGTTTCCTTCCCCTGTCTCTTACGACATGCCTACTGGATATTCTGTGGGACTTCCATTCCATCTCCCATGACCTGTCACCCATCTACCACATTTCCTAGTTCTGTATCTCTCTGGGATGTGTCTCATCTGTAGTAATGCCATTTTGCTTTTTTAATGCTTTAAGAAGCTTTTCACAGATTTCAAACACAATGAAAACAGAATTAGTCCAATGCAGAGGTTTTCAAAGCATGGTCCCCAGTCCAGCAGTACCAGGGTCCCCTGGGAACCTGTCAAAAATGCAGATTCTCAGGCCCCCACCCCGAAGATGCGGTAAAGCAGAAACTTTGAGGATGGGGGGGTTCAGCAATCTGCATTTGTACCTGTTTTAGTAGATTACCATAGCTTATATTTTCATCTATTTTTAAAATTTTATGAACATTAAAATTCTTTGTGGTATGCTCATCTCTGGGTTTTGAGAAATGTGTCCTGACCACCACGACCAAAATTTGGAATACTTCCATCACCCCCAAAATTCTCCTTTGCTGCCCCTTTGTAACTGGTTCCTGCCCAAGCGTCATCCCCCAACTACCACTGATCTGTTTTCTCTCTATATAATTTTGGCTCCCTAGAATTCCATATAAATAGAACCATACAGTATGTGGGCCGTAAGTCTACTTTCTTTTACTTAGCATAATCATTTTGGATTCACTCCCATTTTTCCATGCATCAGTTCCTCTTATTTTTTAATTAAAATTTTTTTTTAATGTTTATT
Source organism: Proteles cristata cristata (assembly GCA_017311185.1). Lineage (NCBI taxonomy): Eukaryota > Metazoa > Chordata > Mammalia > Carnivora > Hyaenidae > Proteles > Proteles cristata. The sequence continues at coordinate 67,738 of JAESUZ010003628.1, read as the reverse complement.
TTTGAGAGAGAGAGAGAGACAGACAGAGTGTAAGCAGGGAAGGGTCAGAGAGAGAGGGAGACACAGAATCCGAAGCAGGACCCAGGCTCTGAGTTTGCTGTTAACACAGACCCTGGTGGGGCTCAAACTCATGAACCATGAGATCATAACCTGAGATGAAGTCGGATGCTTAACCAGCTGAGCCACCCCAGGTGCCCATTTGTTCCTCTTTATTGCTGACCGATGTTTCACTGCAGGGCAGTACCTGTTTGCTTAGCCATTCACCTGTTGAAATACATTTCCACTCTTCCCAGTCTGGTGCAATTTCATAGGGAGCCATAATAAATATGTGCATATGGAGTTTTGTTTGAACATAACTTTGTGATCCGCTTGGGTAAACACTCAGGAATAGGGATTCTGGGGCATATGGTAAGGATGGGGTTAACTTTGCATGAAACTCTGCCAAGCTGGTTTTCAGAGTGGCTGCACCAGTCTGCGGGTCCATCAGTAACGAAAGAGGGGTCTGGTTGCTTTCACCATTGTTTGGCAATGCCAGCAATCCCAGGGTTGGTTTTGTTTGTTTGCTTGTTTGAGTTTTAGTCATTCTAACAGATATATAGAGGTTTCTTACTGTGTGTGTGTGTGTTTTTTTAAAGACTTTATTTTTAAGTAAACTACACCCAACAGGGCGCTCAAACTTACAATCCTGAGATCAAGAGTCAGGTGCTCTCCCTGACTGAGCCAGCAGGTGTCCTTCTTATTGTGATTTAATGCACACCTCCCTAAAGATGTGGTACCCTTTGCCTTATCTGCCATCCATATACATCTTCATTAGCGAAATATCTATCCAAACCTTTGCTCATTTTTAAATTGGGTTGTTTTCTTGTTACCAATTTTTTTAGGTACTCTGGGTTCCTTTGTCAGATGCAATAACTTGTGTTTTGCAAAGGTGACTCTCTGTCACACTGAAGTCTGAGAACCACTGGTATCATGAATCATCTTTCCCCAAAATCTAGCTTTAACAATTATTAACACATTGTCATATTTATTCTGTGTATTTTTATCTATGTTGAAATGTTTTAAAACAAACTCCAGACATGATGAAATTATGCCTCTATTTCAGTATGCATTAAAAAAATGGGAATATATTTCTTAAAAAGCAAAAATACCATTATCACACCTTACAAAATTAAAATAATTCCTGGGGCATCTGGGTGGCTCAGTCAGTTGAGTGACCGACTTTAGCTCAGGTCCTAATCTTACGTTTCGTGAGTTCAAGCCCTACATCAAGCTCACTGCTATCAGCCTGTCAGCACAAAGCCTGCTTTGGATCCTCTGTCCCCCTCTCTCTGCCCTCCCCCACTTGTGCTCCACCCAAAATAAATAAATATTTTCTTAAAAATTCCTTAATTACCAAATTACTAATTAAAATATGCTCCATATTCCAATTCTCCCAATTCCAATAAGTTTTTAATTTCAATGAATACAATTTTGGTTTTGGAAAGCTGTGTTTGGTTCGTTTGCCTATATCCTTGTCATATGTTGTTCTTTCCTGATCTATTGCACCTTATAGGTCTCTAATAATTTTAAATCTTTCAATGTTCATCTATTACTGAATTTTCTATTATCTCAGATACTTGAAAGGTGTTTCTGCTGTCTGGGAGGTCTGATGACTCATGGTGAACTACTTCCTTGTGTGTTCAGTAATTGTTGGATTGTGAGCTCATCTCTCAAAGGGTTTGATCTGTGGGAATTCTATGCAGCCTGGTGGAGGGCAGGTCCCTCCAGGGTCCAGAGAGAATTTGCAATTCCTTCCCCTCAGTGCCTGCCAAGGCACTATTTATAGAGATGTTGGCTCAAGAATTCTGGAACAGGGGAGTTGTGTGAATTACAACCTTCAGCAGATACAAGGGGCACATCTTGGAAACCCAAATCTCAAGACCTAGTTGAGACAGACATGCTATCTCCTTGGTAGATAAGTCCCCACTTTCTCTGAGGGTATATCTTTTTAAAGGTTCTGGCTTTATGCTGGGGTGTGAGCTCCAACTAGGCAAGGTATAGGGGCATCATCTCCTGTATCCTTAAGCTACTAAAACCCAAGCCTTGGGTACCAGACCAGCAAGCACCTTCATTCCTACTGCTACCCCAATAAGGAAGCTTATCAGCCTACACACATTCTGCTGGTTGTCAGTTTTCTCTTCATTTTTTTTTATTAGAAATGTGCTGAATTTACAGATCAGTTTGTGGACAGTTGACATCTTTACAATAACAGGTCTTCCAATCAATGAGCATGGTCTGGTCTATTCTTTATTTTTGTCTTCTTTAATCTCTCCCAAGAATATTGTGTACTTCCATGGACAAGGACCATGTACCTCTTTCATTAAATATATTCCTAAGGGTACCTGGGTGGCTCAGTCAGTTAAGCATCCTACTCTGGCTCAGGTCATGATCTAACAGTTTGGGAGTTCAAGCCCCACATCGACCTCTGTGCTGTCAGCTCAGAGCCTGAAGCCTTCTTCACATTCTGTGTCTCCCTCTCTCTCTGCCCCTCCCCCACTTGTAATCTGTCTCTCTCGGTCTCTCAAAAATAAATGTAAAAACTATATATTAAATAAATGTAAAATATATGTATATTTTCCTATATATTACAATATGCATATATATTCCTAGATAATATGTTTTAATGCTATTGTAAATTGGATTGTTGTTCAAATTTAATTTTCTAATCATTTGTTGCAGACACAGAATAACAGAGTTGATTTTGTATACTGATCTTTAAAATTCACGTATTAATTCTAATAGTTTATCTGTAGATTCTCTGGGCTTTTCGGTCATCTGTGAAAAATGACAGTTGATTTCTCGCTTTCTAAATTCCATACTTTTTATTTCATTTGCCTTTTTGCACTGGCCAGACTTCCAGTGCAACATCAACAGAAGTGGTTACAAAGGCTGTCCTTACCTCCTCTTCAATATACCCCCTTCATTTCCTAGGAGTTTATCTGTGCATCTCAAAGGAGTTGGAAGCTGGAAGGTCTCAGGTTACCTGCTCTGTGATAATGCCAGGAGCCCTAGCTCCCCTCAGTGCCTTCTTGACTCAGACACTCTCCTCTATGCCCTGACAGGAGAGGGGAAGGGGGCTCACGCATCAGGCACCAACCATCCACACCATACCCTGTATCTCATTCGCTTCTTACGGTAGGTGTTCTTACGGAGGTAGGTGTTACCATCACTTTCACTCGACAGATGAGAAAACCTGAGACTCAGAGGGGCAAAGTCCTTGGCCAAGGAAGCCTTTGCAAAAAGTCAGGACCTGACCCCAGGTCCTTGCCTATGTCACCCCACATTCCAGGCCCCCTTGACCACGTCATTTTTTTCACACTGCTTCACCAGGTCCTTCCTCAGCACCAGACTGGGATTGGCAAAGACAACTGGCAAACCATGAGGCTGGCAGGCTCTCTCGTGGTGACTCAGGGGCCACCCCTCCAGCACCAGACATGCCCCATGGGTGATGTCTCAAGTCTCAGGCCTCACGTGAGCCTGCACACACGCCCACCTGCCTTTGAAGAGCCCTCCTGCTGCCCTCATTCAGGCAGCTCCAGCCTGGACCCGTGGTAAGGGTTCAGCCCAGCCTGAGCACAGACTCTGGCTTGGCCATTCATCAGCCGTGGAACGGCCACTCCTCTCCCTGAGCCTCTGGCCATGGCAAGACTTGACTCACAGCACCCATCTTCCCTTCTCCCTCCTCTGTGGAGGTAGAGAAAGCAGAGTGGAAGAGGGATTAGCCCCCCGCAAGGGACAGAAGCTGGTATCCCATCCCAGCTGGGTCCTTTTCAGATCATGGTTTAGCACAGGGTAGAGTCAGGCTGGGTCAAGTTCAGCGCTCAGTTAGAATCCGTCAAACCACAGCAGGTTTCTCAACCTCTGTACTGTTGACATTGTTTCTGCTGGATAATTCCACAGGGTGGGGGGTTCCCTTCTGCACCATGTTTAGCAGCGTCCCTGCCCTCTAGCCACTAGATGACAGTAGCACCCCACCCCTACTCATGACAACAAAAAATGACTCCAGACATTGCCAAATGTCCCCTAAGGGGGCAGAAGTGTCCCACCAAACCATCACTGCTCTAGAGTCAGTGTGGGGCTCAGGCTGGGGCTCGTTTGGATTAGCATGAGGTCAGGGTCGGAGCACAGTCAGGACCTCAGGAAGGTGAAACCCTTCACCACCTGCAGTTCTAGCCACTGAGAAACTACCCAGCTCCCCCATCACTCTCCTTTTCCAGACCAAGGCTAGGTTCCCTTTGCTTGCCAGAAGGTGGAAAATAACAAATCAGATAGTAGTTATGCCCAAAACCATTCCCAGGGCCCCTGGAGTTGGACCCCCAGCAGCTCTGCTCACTCCCCACCCCCCTTGTTCACACCAGCCACCACCAACTGAGGCAACACACCATTAAGTATAATGCCTCCCATAACGGCTCCCTAATTTGCTCTTCATTTAGATTCAACAAGATGTTTCTGAGCTAATAAAATTAAAAAGACTGGGTTCTATCAACTCTGTGACAGTGAACATGTCTGGCATTTCATGTGGGCAATTCTGTAATTAAAATTCGTCTGTTCTCCCGCAAATGAGATTCTGTCACTGGAAAATCCCTCTCTCCTGGGCTGTCCTGGAAGGACCAGAGATTTGCTCCCTGGCTCCAGGTTTGATCCCAGGGAGGGAGCTGGGGGGAGGGGAGAGATCATCTCTTAAGGAAAGGACTGGAAAAGCAAAGGGTCAAGTTCACCTAATTCAATGCAGTAGGATCCCAAAGATTAGAGCAGGAAACAAGGGTGGGTTAAAGGTGGCATTCTGAGCCCTGATATTAAAAACAACGTATCTAGACACCTCGAGTGAGGAACGGTGGGAGCCCCAAATGCTGGGTGCTGAAGCAGAGGTTGCAGGATGCTGGCCCGAACGAGAACACCCATGTCCTGGGTTGTCTCTGTGGTGTTCTCCATGTGTGCCTTCCACACGGCCACACCCTGATATTCAGATTTTGCTCCACTCAACTATGCAGGGCCAAATCGGCCTACAATGACCCATCGCTTGGGCCAGAGGTGTGGGGTCCACCTGTCTCAACACTGAGTAACCCAAATTCCCTCCTTTCTACAATTTTTTGTTGGTGTTGGGCTCACGCTGTGAGCACCTCTTTCCTGGCTGCCAGGTGTGCTGCAAACTGAAATCCGTACAACTGTGTGCCAAGAGCCAGTGGGCTTGAGAGGGGGCTTGAGAGGCTCTTTTCTAGAAGAGGGGTGTGTATTTTACGGCATGGCCTGGTGACCTCTCTCGGAGACTGAGGCCACTCAGGACAGCCAAGTGCAAGATAGAGTCTCCTAGGTATCCAAGGCCCCCTACCATATTCAGGAAAGCACCAATGAGAAAGACTGATGTCTGCTCAGCCACAGTGCCCCCACTTTCATGAGCATCCCGGGATGGGGGGAAACTGAGGCAGCATTCAAACCAAGAATCAAGGCAGGGCCAGAATTTTCAGTTGGCTGTGTGACTCGAGTCTCTATTTCTCCATCCATAAAATGGGGGTGTATCCCCCCACTGCTGGCTCTAGCCAAGCCAAGCCAGCTTGAGAATTTGAGGGAATTATTTATAGAAAATTCTGTGGGGGTTCAGACCCCAGCCCTCCTCCCTAACAGAACTTGCTCACTCTCTCCCGGTCTGTCTTTTTTTTTTTTTCTTTTTTTTTTGTTCTGGGACTTGGTAATTATATGCTTAGAGATGAAGGCTTTTCAAAAACATCTTTCCCACCAATTTTCAGCTGGAAACGTGCATAAAAACAGAGATATTTTTATCCGCGTGTTTCTTTTTTCCTGTCTCCTCCTTCCAGCAATGGGCAATTATGAGCTTTTGCCTTCAGTCAATCCATCGGGTAAGAACTCGCTTCAGAGGGAAATGCATTTCCGCAGTGAAGCTAGCCTGTCCCGGCAGATGCGGGCTGGCCCACTGGGAGCAGAAGGGAGCGAGGACGCGAGGACACGCAGTGCCCAGCGAAGCCTGTACACCTGGTCCCTGGCCCCACCAGGGTGGGTGGGGGGGTTTCTTTTTTATTTTATTTCTCTTGAAAGCTTTGCTAATTTGCCTTCATTATCCCCGGCTCTCTGGGGCTCTCTGGGGCTCCGGGAGCTATTGAGCTTTGACAAAGGGAAAAGGAAGTCTGCCCCTGGCTAGACTGCCTGTGCCAGGATCCCGCCTAAGCAAGAAAGAGGCACGGGAGGGCGGGGCTGCAGAGTCAGCCCACTGAGGCTGGTTCTGTGGGTCTCCAGGAGGGAGCATTCAGCATGTGAGGGGGGCCACTGAGAAAACAAATGCTGAGAGGCTCAATCTGTGGGGACCAGGAAATGACTGTGTGACAGCTAGCCCCCAACAGGGCCAGCCCAGCCCCACACTGATGAGAAGGGGGCCCCCACTTTCCCCAGGGTCCAACCTTGACCGTACTCAAGTACAGTACTCAGTGGCCCATTGCCGGCCCTGGGGCAGCAGCCGCTCGCTACTCCAGCAGGTCACCAAGGGATCCACCAGTCCCAGCTCCACTGTCCCCACCTCTGCAGGCATTGCTGGTCCAGTGGAAAAAGGAAAGACGGACTTTGGAGTTAGGCAACTTCAGATCCTGACTCTAAACCTTGCTGCCGGCTGGCTAGGGATCTGGGACAAGCCACTTCTCCTCTCTGAGCCTCAGGCTCCTACTCTGCACGGTGGGGGTGCGAGGGCCCGCCTCCTAGGCTGGTGTGAGGAATCAGAGTGTGGGGTACACAGAAGCCATGAAACGCGGGAGTTCTTTCCCTGCCCCCATTCCTGACCTTGTTAGAAAAGTTTTCTTAGATTGATAATGATAACAACTCATTTTGATTTAGTGCTGTGTGTTTTGCTATGCACTTTATAAGCATGATCTCATGTAATCCTCACTACCCTCTGAGATGGTATGATCACTATTCCCGTTTTACAAAGGGGGAAACTGAGACACAGAGAGGTTAACTGACTTCCAAGGGTAAGAAGCAGGGTCAAGATTTGAACACAAGCCGTGTTCTATGAACTTTAAAATGATTACCACTTTACAGGCACCTGGGGAGGGCTCAGTCTTGTTAAACATCCTACTCTTGGTTTTCAGTTCAGGTCATGTCTCATGGTTTGTGAGTTCGAGCCCTGCATTGGGCTCTGTGCTGACAGAGGAGTCTGCTTGGGATTCTCTCCATCTCTCTCTCTGCCCCTCCCCTGCTTCTACGCCCTCTCTCTCTCTCTCTCTCTCTCTCTCTCTTTCTCAAAATAAATAAATAAACTTTTAAAAATTATTACTTTATCCTCATGATAATCCTATGTGGTAGGTGCCATGATCATTCCCATGTTAAAGATGAGGAAAAGGAGGCCCAGAGAGGTTATGGGAACTGCCCAGGGTTACACAGCTCCTAAGGGGCATGGCTGTGGGCCCCCTCCAGCCTTCTCCTCCCACCCCATTACAGTCTTGGGGAGACTCAGGGGTAATGCCTGAGGCCCCGAGGCCACTCAGCTCCAGGCAGCAACCCCAGCTCCTTTGGGCTCTACTCACAGAACGATGCCCCTCCAACCATCCCGGGCTGGACCAGGTCAGATTGCTGGAGGGAGGTGGGTGCATCGGTCACAGGCTGACCCCAAACCCCGGAGACGATGAGCCTCTGCAGAGGCTGGCCTCCCACAGAGAGAGAAGCATGGGAAGATCAGCTTGGCCACAGGGTGACCCCTCGGTCTGTTCAATGAACATTTTTAAGGGAAACCAGAAATATGCCAGCAGATTTTAAAAGTAGGTGCCAATTCACTTGCTGCCAAGAACTGAATAAAAAGAACACGAGAGAGAAGTACTAGGCCTGCACTTTACTTGCACTAGCTGAACTCTCTGGAGAGCGTCGGGAAAGAGGCTCCCCGACCACCTCATTTCACAGGTGAGGAGACGGAGGCCCAGAGAGGCCACTCAGCTGGTGAGCTGAGGAGGAAAGACTGAGTCCAGGTCTTTCTGGCCTCTCAGCAGGCCACATCCTTAACCCTCGGCTCTGCTCTCTCCCTGTAAACCCAAGGCTGAAAGACTGCAAAGGAGCAGCACCCGAGAAGCCAGCGCCAGGCTCCAGGGAGCCCCAAGTTAGCCCCACAATGTCCCCTCCGTGAGGGGTGTAGGACCCCCGGCACTGGGCCCTGGAGCCAGGCTCAGGCTGCCATCCCTGCTGTGGCCATGGTACCCCTGACATCATGGGCAAGCTCATGTCAGGCCTCGGTCCTCTGCCTTCTGGGCCTAAGCTCTTGTCCCTCACCCTGAAACCAGCAGTATTGAGGAGCATGACTCTCACACTGAGTCACCAATGAAACTGTTTTATTTCCCGACAGTGGCTGCCTAGAGCAGTAAACACTCAAAATTCACTCCGTGAAGAGTAAAAGCAAACGTTCTTGCCACAAGTGATAGTCACTTGGCCTCCCTGATTTTGCCACATGATACTTGTCCCTCTGCCAGCTCCCTCCACTCCAGGTCATGGGTCTTCTTGCTGTTCCACACACCAGATGCTGTTCCATACACCAGATGCTGTTCCACACACCAGACTCTGTTCCATACCAGATGCTGTTCCATACACCACTGTTCCACATACCAGATGCTGTTCCACACACCAGACTCCATTCTACACACCACTGTTTCACACACCAGATGCTGTTCCACACACCAGATGCTGTTCCACACATGACTGTTCCACACACCAGACGCTGTTCCACACACCACTGTTCCACACACCAGACGCTGTTCCACATACCACTGTTCCACACACCAGATGCTGTTCCACATACCAGACTCTGTTCTACACACCAGACGCTGTTCCACACACCAGATGCTGTTCCACACGCCAGACTCATGCCCACCCCACAGCCTTTGCATCAACTGTTCCTTCTGCCCAGAATACACTTACCCAGACATCCACAAAACCCCCTCCCTCACCCCCATCAGGAACTTGTGGGAGTGTCATCCTCTCAGGAAGGTCTTCCCCAGTCAGCCTGTTTGAACTTACCCTGCACCCCCCACACCTCCCGCACCTTCCATACTCTGTATCTTCTTCTGCACTCAACAGACCTCACTGTTTTAAAACCTTAGTGATCTCATCTTCCTATCTCATCCTTACTTTCTCCCTCTGCCCACTGGGATGTCCGCTCCAGAGGGCTGGGGTGTTGGGTTCTGTGTCCAGCAAGGAAAGCATGGCATATAGTAAGTGCTCAGTAAATAATCTGCAATTCAATTCTCACTTCCAGAGTAGGAGAAGAGGGATCAAAGAAGTGGAATGAATTGTTCAAAGTCACAGAACCAGGAAGAGGCAGAGCCAGGGTGCAAATCCAGGCCTCCCTGGCTCCATGCTGTGGCCTCTGTGGTGGAGGGCCTAGGGCTGCCCCGTGGAGGAGGAGGTGAGGCCTGCTGAGGCCCAGGCAGTTATGGTGAGAGCCCCTCAGAGGAGTGGGCAGCCTAGGCCACAGCAGGACGACCCTCCCCAGCCTCCATGACATGCGTGCTACCCTGCCTGAGGCTTCCCAAGTCCTGGTAGGACAGCCAGTGCTCACTGTGGCCCAGCAGGCCCTGGGAACAAAGATCACTCTGTGGTCAGGAGTCGGAGTGGGGTGAACGCTGGGAGGTTGGGGGTGGGGCTTCCTTCTAAAGTCCCCATCCAGGCCTCCAGTATACCCAGACCTGGTCACATCCCTTTCCGCAAGGGCTTAGGGTTAGCGGGTGGCAAACAGGGCTCCCAGCACATGTGCAGGCCAGAGTCCATCGGGGGCCGAGAAAGGGCCCTGGGCAGTGCATTCCACAGACGGCGACCCCAAGCCTGGCTTTCGCCAAGGAGCTCTGCAAGTGGCCTGACTTTTTACAGCCTCAGCCTCCCCTGGAAATGTGCAGGAGGGGCCACCTGTTGGCTATCCTGGTCTCCCCTGCTCCTGGGGAGGCTACATGCCCAGGCCTGGCTGGCCAATCAGAGGCCTAGTGATTGTGCAAGGGCGAGCATCTGATCCAGGCTGGGCCCACAAGAGCTGGCCCCGAGACGTTTGCTGGAAATATCAAAAACAAGTTCTCTTTCCTCAGGGATGACTGATCTAGTCGACCTTAAGCTCAAAGGTTATGGGGCCCTCTAGGCACCTCAAGGAGAGGTGAGAGTCTGCCTGGAAATGAAACTTGCCTAAACCAAAGCAGAGACACAGGGTCCTAATGATGGTAACTGAACACCTGGATCCCGCCACGCCTAAGCACCATCTTTGGACTTTTCTTAAAAAAGAAAAATAAAGCCTTAGTGTTAACATCAACTTGGCAGATGTACTGGAGAGGAGACTAGGGTTGGCGTTGCAGTAGTGAAGATGGGAATCCAATAAGTCAACAGAGGGAGAAAAAGCCAGGTAGATCAAGAAGGGCCTTGAATGCCAAGATAAGGAGCTGTGATCAGATTTGAGTTTTAGCAGGCTCCCTCCCTGGGCAGGATGGGAAAGTGGGCTGGAGGCTAGAAGGCCAAGGAATAGACTGTGGCAAAGGTCCAGGCAGGCAATGCTGAGGCCTGAGCCCTGGTGGAGGTCACAGGCCCATGAGGCCCATGAGGTGAGGGAAGACACCTTCCTCCAGGGGAGGTCTCCAGGGCACTGCTGCCTCTGTGGCTCTGACCACTGGAGGACAAGGTGACCCCCCTCACCTGGGCCTTAGGTGGGGAGGACAGATATACCCAGGCCAGGAAGGCAATGCCTCCATTTACAGTGCAGTCACTGGGAGGGAGCCAGGGCAGACCACATGGGGTCTCATCCCAGCTTTGCTACTTCTGGCTGTGTAGCCTTAGACAAGTCATTTAACACCTCCATGCCTCAGTTTCCCCACCTGTAAAATGGAGAGAAAAACAGTACCAAACTCACCGTACTGTGAAAAGTAAATGAGAAAATGCAGAGAAAGAGCTTAGCACAGAGCCTGGCACTGAGTAAGATCTCAACAGCGGTTAGCTACATTATTCATGTTGGTATCTGGGGTCTGGGGGTGACCCTGTCCCTTCCCCTTGCCATGGGCAGGGGGTGGGAGCCGAAGTTCACCGCTATAAAGTCCTCCTGGCTTGGCCACTGCATGTAGCTGTGGGGCCCTGGGTGGGCCACCACCCCTCTCTGAGCCTGTTTCTTCACTGGTCCATTAGGACCACAGCCCCTACCCTCAAAATGGTTTCAGGGAGGTACCATCAAGAGTATGTGGAGTGTGGGAAGGGATTGACAGGGGTAGTCCCTGGGCACTGAGCAAAGGATGACCAGATCCCAGCTCTTGACAAGCTCAGGTTGGGGCCGGGGTGTGTGTGGTTAGGGCAGGAGCAGGGAGAGGAAAGCAGCCGGCAGGGGAGACAGGCAGGCGGGCGGACGGACGGGGGAACCCTTCCCACGGTGCCCGTCCTGGGCCCACTGAGGAACTCGGCAGCTGTGTGACACCTGCCCCGCTGCATCCCCAGAGCCCTGGGGCTTCCCAGCCAGACCCTGGGCCAGGATTTCTACCCGCCGCCATGAGGTGCAGCCTCCTTCCTGCTATAGAAGCTCCCTCCACACCACGCTGAGCTCAGCCTTTGCTCTCACATCTCTGGGTGGGGAGCTCATGCCCACCAGCTGATGCCCATGCAGAGGCAGGACGCACCTCCCCGGGGCACCTGTGGGTGCTGAGCGCTGCCCTCTGGAACTCCAGCCTGCCTGCTGCCCCCGCCGTGTGGGACAGGGGACAGCCCAGTGGCTTCAGTCCCCTGCGGCAGGACAGCAGCCCTCTCTGGGCCCACCAGGGGCCAGGTGTCCCAGCCCTGCACTCTCTCTAGGCTCTGGGTTTCCAGGGGGTGGCCATCCCACTCTCTTCTCAGGGCAGCCGTTCCGGAGGGCAGAGGGTCCAGCCCCAGCACTCTGCTGACGGGTCCCCATCACTCACCCGCCTCTCTGGGGGTCTCCCGGCTGAGCCCACACAGCATGTCTGCTATTGTCTCCTCGGCTGCCCACCAACTCCCTCAGGAGCCACACTGCTCGGCCCTCCCTCACCCTCCCCAGGGAGGGGCTGTGGGAGGGAGGCTCACGGCTCCCACTGGCTGGGCACGGAGTCCACCCACCGCAGCGGGCGGCTCTCTGCTTAAAGGGGACACGGCTACCGTATAGCTGCCTCTGAGATGTGGTTCTATACACCCCCCTCTGGAGGCCCACAGTCTGAGCCTGGGTCCCCCACTGGGTCCCCAAGCAGAGGGACCCCTGGAGCCAGTGCTGCTCCTAACTTGCCCTAAGACTTTGGTAAGTGGCTGTCTCCCCAGACTTCAGTTTTTCCATCTAGAAAAGAGGAACAGTGACTCCCAAACTTTTTTTTTTAAAGTAGCAGATTCCAACAGAATCTTGCACAGAATCCCAGGACAGAAGCCAGATACAGTGTAGCCATGTGCCAGAGAGCAGCTGTGGGTCTCGGGTTAGAAATCGGTGGAGCTCAGAGTCCCCTGGGGCTCTTCTACAGATTCTAACTACATCCTCCTGGCCTCAGTTTCCTTTTCTGTAAGGTAGGGCCTGGGGGTGCTGAGCCCAGCAGCCTGCCCCGTGGAGCATTCACCCAGCCTTTGGGGAAGACAGAATGAGATGGGCAGAAGGCCCGCCCGCCTTGGGCTTGATGGGCAGGGGCAGCTGGTCACAGTCCCTGCCATGGCTCAGCCTCAGCCCCGCACACTCCGCCATTCCTCCTCGTTGCCTCAGGACTAACTCTGCCAACCCTGACGGATGCACAAGGCCCCTCCTCCCAGCTGCTTCCACACTTCATCCCACCATGGGAAGAAGGGTGGGTGACAGCGACACAGGGCATCGACAGCCTGTATGCCTAAGTGCACGTTGCATCCTGCTGAATGCAGAAGAGAGGAAGACAGAGGAGGTCCCAGCTCCCATGGGGAGTTTCTTGGGTACGTGGAAAGAAACGGGGCTCATATTTGTTCTGTGGCCTGCAGTAAATGAAAACATCCAGTACCATGGTTAGGGACTGGGGGCTTCTTCTAGGTTCCCTCCCATTGCCCACTTCTTAAGGTTGCCTTCCTCTTAGGGTGACTCCACAAAGATCCCAGGGAGTAGCGTCCAGGTTCCAGGTCAAGTTCATTGGGCCAGATGTGAGGCCAAGATCTCAGCCATGGAAGGGGTAGTGAGCACTGGGTCAGAGGGGGTGGGGGTCTGAATTGGGAGGAATTTGCTGGGAGAATCAAGCCAGGGAAGGGGGGGTGGGTACAGGCTCTCAGGGGGGTGCATAGTACCCAGCAGAGGTCAGGACAAGGCTCTCAATGACCACCAGCAGGACGATAAGGGCCACCTTGGGGTAGCCCCAGCTCTGTACCAGACAGGAAGGGGGACATGGCCCTTCTCCTCATGTGAACTGCCCTTAACAGACACTCACCCTCTTCCCTCATCCCCTATTTCCAGCTCTCTCAGTACAGCCGGCTCATGGTGCACAAGCCTTTACAGCTACATCTGTCCCCTCTCATAAGAAAATATTTGCTTGCCGCATAGATGCATTTAAATGAGCGATTAAGACTGGTGATCTCTCTTCCTGTTCCTTTGGAATTTACTTTTGTGGATGAGAAGCTCCTGGAAAGGTCGGGCCGTGGGTTTTGAGAGAGCTTCTGTGTATTTCTTTGAATGCTTGCTGTGCCAGGCACTGGGGACCAGGCACCAGGAGATGCATGGGAAATAGTGTCCGCCTTCTGCCCTCCATCCCTGTCATCCCACCGAGCCCATTTTCCACTTGATTTTATCCCAGAGCGGGTTTGGAAGCAAGTGGTCCATTTTGCAACAAGGCAGGGTTTAAATAAGTATCTGGCAGTTGCCCGAGGGGGCGGAGCCAGGTTCACACCTAGGAGGCCTCTTTCAAGAGGCACTGCCCTGGGATGCCTGGGGGGCTCAGTTGGTTAAGCCTCTGACTCTTGGTTTTGGCTCAGGTCATGATCTCACATTTTCGTGGGTTCGAACCCTGCATGGGGCTCTGCACTGGGATTCTCTCTTTCTGTCTCTGCACCCCCGACCTGAGCTGTCTCTGTCTCTCTCAACATAAATAGATACACTTTTTAAAAAAATTTAAAAAAAAGTAAAAGGCACTGCTCTCTGCCTCTCAGGACTTCAGGGGCCAGTCAAGGGGTCTAGAAGTGTGGATGAGGAGCAGTTAGTCCTGTCAGGGGTCCACCGAGGAAGTGTTCTGAGCCTGACTTCGGAAGGTGAGAGGGAAAGTGCCCAAGAAGGGAAAAGTCATCGCAGGTGTGTGTGCGGGAACGCAATCCTGTGTGAGAAGTGAGGAGACCGGACAGGAAGGGCACACGGGGCCAGGCCGGGAAGCGTCTAGTAAGGCCTTGCTCTTCCAAATGTGGTCGACAGCCAGTGCATTCCGGAGCGGCTCCTCAGCCCTGCAGACCCACCTGACCCACGGAATTGGAATCTGCACTAAGTGCTCTGTTAAGAGTTTGGCTTTCATCCTGCAGGCAATGGGAGCCAAGGATGGTTCTAGAGCAAGGAGGTGAGACAGCTCTGTAAGGACCTCAGACATGCAGCACCACCTGAGGCACAAGGGAGAGGGGCCTCGCAATGAGCAGCAAGGGTCCCTCGTGGGAGCTGAGTGCAGGTGAAGCTGCCATTGGTCCTGCTCCAGACGACCCCCCTCTCATCCAGCGAGCGCTGCCAAACTGGAGAGAAGCAGAGGAAAAGGGAGACAGCTTGCTGGGTGTGTGAGGTGGCTGGGAGCCAGGCCTGCTAGGGATCCGGGCCGGCAGCAGCTCCCAGTCATGTTTCCAATGCTGTGAATGGGCTGGGAGGGAGACCAGACAACCTAGGGGAGGGGGCAGGGCCACCAAGCTGGCAGGAAAAGCTGGTGGCCAGAGCTGGTGGCCACCAGCCCCGTGGTCAGCAGAGGCCCTGACACCTCCATGTCCTCAGGTTTTGTGAGACAACCAGAGGATGGACTGCTGTGTGACCTGGGGCATGCATCCAAACCTCTCTGGACCTCAGCTTCCTCACTGTGCAATGGAATAATAATAGTAAAAGCACCCACCCCCCGGAGTAGGGAGACCACATATTAATAAGTCAGAAAAGCACTTATCCATCCACTTTCCTGCCGAGGCTCTCCTACCAACGCTGTGAAACAGACCAGAGAGGAAGACCTTTGAGGTCACTGAGCACACACGTCAGGTGCACCTAGGTCCACGTTCCAGATCTGCCACCCTTAAACTATGTGATTCTGGGCAAGTCCCTTCTGTGTGAGGCTCCACTTCCCATCCATGAAGAGATGGAAGGGCTTTCCAGACTGTCACTGTCCAGCACACACTCAGGGCCTTCTTAGCGTCTCTTAACAGGTGCCACAGGCATCATGCTCTCTGTGTGCCAGGTCGTCCCTGCGGGACACGCATCAGGACTCCTGGCATCTCTGGACCCTGCCCACCCAGGGTGACTGCCGCACTTGGGCACCAACCCACCCCACACTGCCTAGACGGGAAAGCAGAGACCCGGATGGGGCCGTGTCTGGGGACTCCCAGCAGCATGGAGTGGGGGCCTGGACCCCAGCCTCCGCCCTCCCTCTCAGACTCCGGGACTGAGTTCATCATAACCACAGGGGAGTGTACCCGGCCTCCCTGACTGATGGCCGGAAATGAAGTCTGGGTGGGAACAAGGCAGAGATGGTGATCTGAAGACCAGACAGATAAACCCTTTATTGCTGTTCTGTTGCTTTTTCCTCCCTCTCTCCTCACACCACCCCAGAGGCCAGGCCAGGCCAATCGCAGCCCCTGCCTGGTCGGTAAACATTTCCACAAGGCGGTGCCCCATTTTACAGCCGGGGAAAGTGAGACCCGGCATGCGATTCCAGCGGCCATGAGGCGCGAGCGACCCCCTCTTAGGTGCTGTTTGGCCGTAGCCCCCACTCCAGCCAAGCTGCTCCACACACCCCCCCACACACACACACTGTCCCTCGGCTGCTCCAGGGCGGGCTGGGAGGAGCTTCAGGGCAGTGCCACTTCAGTGGGCTGCTTCCAGGCTGTGGCCCCAGACACCTGCCGGTTCCCAGCACCCTCCCCCCAGCCTTCCCCAGCCCTGGAGGCCACAGGGACTCCGGTGACAGGCTGAATGCACAGCCAGGGAAGGGGAAGGCTCCGGGGCGGGAAAGGAACCACCGCGGACAGTCCTTCAGAACCAGGTGGCGCAGAGACTTCGTGTGCCCAGCCTTTCAACACTTTACACATCTTCCCTCCTTTCATCCCACAACACCCCCACTTCTCAGACGGAAAGTAGGGGCCCAGAGAGGTGAAGCCACCTGCTCTTAGTTACACAGAGGGTGAAGGATGAACTGGGACTTGAACCCAGGTACCCCTGATACCATCTACACTAACACCCCAACCCCAAGGCCCCTGAGAAAGGCACACTCGGAAGCCTTCTCACAGCCCACACAGATACAGGGGACGAAGGACTATGGGGGAGGGGAGGGGGGAGAGCCACGCCGCTGCTCCTGGGGAGTCTCTGGGAACCTTCTAACTGCACAGGGTCAAGAGGCACCAGCCCAGGCCCAGCTATAATTAGGGCATCTCCCTAAGGCCCCCTCCTGCCCCCTCTATTTCCCTGACACCTGTAATGGCTTCCCTCCTGGAAGAGGACATGAGGCCACAACCATGCAGGGGGCCTCTCTGAGCCTCAGATTCCTCCTCTAAAGTATTGATGATGAGATTGTCCATTCAAAGGATTACTGCTGAGAAACTCGGTAAATAAACAAAACACACAGAAAGCTGTCAATTGCGGGGTACCTAGAGGTAGCTTACCAGCTAGAAACGAAGCTTGGCCTGAGCTGTCTGTAGTGAACAAAACGGAAGTAGAGCCTACCTCTCTGGCAACCAGTTCAGGGGAGGGACAGAGGTCAAAGGACAAAAACACACAAATACAGATAAGTAATGAGATGGTGCTGAGGGAAGCCAGGACAGCACAAGGCAGGGGGGTCAGGGAGCCTCTTGGGGCCGGTGGTGCTCAGGCAGAGGTGAAGGGTGGGCAGAGGAGCTGTCGGGGCCAGTGCAGCTGAGGCTGGTGGGTGGGAGAGGAGTCAAGATTCTGCTTTGGGCATGACAGGAGCCACTGAAGGGTTTTTAGCAGGGTCCTGCGTGCTCTTTCTTCCAAATGGTGACTATGAGCTACGGGGTCAGGATGGCATGGGGTGGGGACAAGAGCGGAGGAAAGAGGAAAGGAAGAGGCAGGAAGCCTGGAACCCAGTGTCTTTCCTGAGGACACTAGGGAGCCATGGAGGAGTTAGAGGGAGACAGGGATAATTGCCTTAGGACACTAACTTGACTGGGTGCTAAGAGAGTCACTGCATGGGGTGAGGGCCTCAGCTGACCTCAGCCCACCCTCAGTCATGCTCCTCCCCACGGAGCCTGCACTGACTCTGCCCACCTGCCCTCGACCCAGCTTTCAGACAAAAAGAGCAAAACGTGGGGCCTCTGGGTGACTCAGTCGGTTAAGTGTCTGACTCTTGGTGTCGGCTCAGGTCATGAATTCATGGTTTGTGGGTCCGAGCCCCAAGTCGAACTCTGCGCTGACAGCACAGGGCCTGCTTGGGATTCTCTCCCTCTCTTTCTGCCCGTCTCTCTGGGTCTCTCTCTCAAAATAAATAAATAAGCTAAAAAAGAAAAAAAGCTTTACAAAGAGCAAAAACATAAAAATAAATGGGCAAGTTGTCAGGGCTCAGCCCTGGGAAAGAGGACTCTTGTGCGTCCCCATCTCAGATGTCGATGCTCCTCCCTGCCCTGCCCCAGAGGGAACCCTGGGCTGGGTGTCAAAAGACCAGGTTCAAGGCCCAGCAACTGCTCACGCGGGACCGACTCCGTGCCAAGAACGTCACATATGATGTCAGAAGATCAGCATATTTGCAGAAGGAGCTATACCCAAAGCAGATCTGCTGGAAGCCTAAACATAGCAAAGGGGGCCAAACAGTCAGGGCGGCTCAGAGGAGGAGTCAGGGAAAGCTGCCTGGGAGAGGCAGTGTCCGAGCCAAGCCTGGAGGAACAAAGGAACCAGACACTCAAACATGAGGCAGGAATGGCATTCCAGGCAGAGGGGACAGCCTAGGCAAAGGGTGGGAGGTGGAAAGGTGCACAGTATGTGCAGGGAAAGGCAGCAACCAGCATGGCTGGGGTCAGAGGACCCCAAAGAGCAGGTGGTTGGACCGGCAAGTGGGGCCGGGTTGCAGGGACACAGAGACCTGCTTTGGAGGACGGAATGCGCTGAATGGGGCACTCCTGGCACAGTGGGCACCGCACGCATGCCATTTAGGGAGGAATGGGCTCTCTTACACCCCCTCCAATGAGATGCTGGTGGGGAGGATGGGCACACAGAGGGACCAAGCTGTCAGGAGCGGCAGCGGGAGCCTCTGCACACTGGAGTCTGATTACAGCGACACCCCCTCAGAGCTGGCAGTTGATGAGGTTTTGGGAAGGGCAGGCACGGCCCTCAACCTGTGCCCTCGAGTGACGAGTGGAACAGGAGCAGAAACGCTTTCTAATGTTTGATGTAGTTAGTATGCTTCCACGAATGGGGAGCTCACAACCTCATAAGCAGACACTCAATTCCTGAATAGTGAAAAGATGAAGTCACTCCATTATCCTGAGCTGGAGCCTGCCTCTGGGGCTCTCTGGGGCTCCTTGGGGTCCCTGGACCCCCTGCCCCAGGACTGCCCTGCATGGAGTCAGGGGCTGTGTCTGGACCCAGGCCATAGCCTCTGAGCCCTGGCAGAAGAGGCCACAGCTCAGGATCTAGATGTGGCTTCCACCACAGGGTCCGGCCCGGCTCCCCTGGGTGTGTGGCTGGAACGAGTGGGCAGGGCCATGCTCACACTGTGTCTTCAACCCCTAGGGCTTTCGGCAAGCCTTTCCCTGCAGTGTGTCTGTGCCAGGCCCACGAGGCCGAGAGGAGCATCATCTCTTTTTGCGGATGGGGACACTAGAGTCCAGAGGGGCAAGAGACTGAGGAAAGCAGGTGTCTGGCTCCAGAGCCTTAGTCACAGTTGGGTAGACACACATTCTCCAAAGGGCTTAGTGTGAGAGCCTCGTTTTATTTTGTGGCCTCCTGGGGGACATAAATATTGACAGAGAACCCTGGAGTCTGGGGCTGATGGAGCACCTCAGGCAGGGTGATCATTTGGGGAAGGTCCACCCAAGGGTCCTGCACGGTTCATGAATATACTGTGAAATCTGGGCAGCAGGTCTCCTACTGGTGGGGCTGTGGGGTGGGGATGGGGATGCCCCGCAGGGTTGAGAGTGGGCCACCTGTTTGAGAACAAGGCTTGACCCTGAGATTCCTGGGCCACTGCCTGCTGCCTGCCAGAGAAGCCTCCCTCGGCCACGGCCCTTGGCGCTGTGGAGGAAGAACCCTGGGGAGGGCGCCAAATGGTGTCCTGTGTTGCCATCCCCACCACCACACACCCCGAGCCACTCCCACCTCCCAGCCTTCACACTCATGGGCCCTCAGGACGCCCCCCACCCTCACCCCTTGCCTGCCTGGCCACATGCCGGAAGTCCCCTAAGGCTGCCCGCTGTCCCTTCCTCCAGGAAGCCTTCCCTGATCCTCCAGCTGCTGATGTCTCATCTGGGTCCCTAATGCCCTCAGGCACCTTTCGGTCCCACTTCTGTCCACTCACCAGATGTCCCACCCTCTTTGCCCATCTACCCCGCCCCCCAAGCCTGATGCCAAAGTGGTGAGGAACATTCTAGACTGCCCTCCCAGCCTGTTGGCATCCCTCCTCCAGCAGTAGTGCCATGGGAGCCTTAGCAGAGCCATGGGTTCAAGTCCTGACCCCCTCTGACTGGCTGGGTGACCTTCAGCAAAAGTGGCCTCAACCCTCTCATGTGTAAAATAGGGGTACGTGTGTGGGCTGGAGCCGGAGTGGGACCTGTGTCTCCGGGCGCTAGTTCAGCTCCGACCTCAGCCAGCCTGGGACCCCTTCCCCTCAGTCTCTGCCTGAGGCTCTAAATGAATGATCCCCAACCTTTTCCAAACCTCAAACAAACCTTCCTCGATAGACCCTTTCTGCAAATGGGGTGCCAAGACTCAGAGGGTGGCAAAGACCCTCTCCAAGGTCACCCGCAGGGACCCAGCTGCCACAGTTGTGCAGCCGTGAGAGGTTGCTGCGTGTGTGCCCCCCCGGCCCGCCCACCTGCCCACATATCTGCTTATGAGTCACCGTCACCTCAGCCAAGACAGCAAAATGTGGGGGCCGGAGAGAGAAGGTCAGCCCAAGGGGAGCAAATGGCTGGATGGGGGGAAGGCAGCGAGGGGGCTTCCAGCCACTGGAGAGGACAGCAGAGGGCACAGAAGGGAAACTGAGGCCAGGAAGAGCAAGCACCCGCTGAAGGACCACAGAAAGGGAGTCGGCCTCAGTCTCCTGTCTAACGGGTGTTCCTTCCGCTCCATCAGGCCATCTCCCCAGGGAGGGAGACAGGGCCCACGGCTTTCACAATTATCCGGGCAATTAAGACAGGCAGCTGGTCCCGCTGGACCGAGCATTCAAGCTGACACATGGAGACGATGCTGGGACACTGACTGACAAGATCGGCACTAATTCTGGTGGGTGACATGGTCAAGGTGGATGTGCTGTCAGGCAGCTCGCCGCCGAATCAGGAAGGGGCCCAGCTATTCTGCCCACGACCCTGGGCTCAACTCCGGGCTCTGCCCTGCGAGAGGGACACACACAGCTGGGGTATGGACGGAGATGGCGACCAGGTGGGGAGGGCTGGGAGACCCTGAGAAACGGGGCTACTGAGCCTGGAGGGGCAGTCAGGGGAGGCGCCATTGCTGACTCTGCAGGGCAGAGGGAGCAGAGGGAGGGCAGAGAACCTGGAGGGAGCCTGGGGACGACAGACCAGCAGCCACATGCTGGGAATGCAACAGAGGGGGCCCCTTCTTGCTGCCAGGATGGCCACGTAACTGACCGCTGAGAAGGGCCCCTGTGGTGAGACATTTAGGCTTGGAAGTCAGACTGCCTGGGGGACAGGGGCAGGGCCTGGATCCCAGCATTTCCTTCCTAGCTGTGTGACCTTGGAAAGTCACTTCTTCTTTGCACCTCAGTTTCCTTACCTGCAAAATGGGATGATTTAGTTCACAACTCACAGGGCTGTTGTGAAAGTAAGAAAGGACACGTGACGTACTTAGCATAGCCCTTGGCATATAGTAAGTGCTCAATAAATGCTTGGGGAACAAAGAACAGGTCCAGAGGTTTGCACTTGATTTCTGCCTTCTTGGTAAAAAAGGAAACCTGTGGTCTCTGAGACACTGTAGTTGAGGTGAACTCCTGGTGGGCTCCCCAATCCCGGAGCAGAGGAGGGCAGAGGCCTAGGGGCCGGGTGCTGCTCAGGCACTGGGGGACGGGCTGGCTTCCACACTGGGAGTCAGATGCGAGACCTCAATGCAGCTGCTGCTCTGTGAGAAATGCCAGGAGCCGGATGTGGAGGCGAGAAGGAGAGCCTCATTACAGAGGGGAAGGAAGGAGTAAATAATTCATCACAGATGTGCACCACGGAGGGGGCACAGGCCAACAAAGCTCGGGGGGCGGGGGGAGGCCTGGTCCCTCCCTGTGCCCAGGAAGCACCATGTAGCCAACAAGAGGGATCTCTATCCTTAACCTTGGGATAACCTTGCTATCCCTAAAACTGCCCACTGCTGCTCCATTACATTCGCTCTCCTCGCCCAGGCCTGGGAGGCCAGATGATAGCGCCCTTGCCCAGAACCTCTCAAAGCCCAGGTGCTCCATCCTTGTCCTTCAGCCCCTCTGCTCTAGCCTTGCCAGCCTGGGAACAACCAACATGTTCATACCTCAGGACCTTTGCACTGGCTGCGGCCTCTGCCAGCCATATTCTTCCCCTGGGGAGCCACGTGGCCTCCCTCACCTCCATAAAGGCTTTGCTTTAACATCACCTTCTCGGTGTGGCCTTCCCTGAACACACCACTAAAACCCGCACACCACTACCCACATACCCCATCCCCTCGTTCTGCTTTATTTTTCTCCACAGCATGTATCGCAGCCATGCATTTTCCTTCCTCCCCCCTGGCTACAATGTCAGTTCCACGGGGGCCCGGATTTAGGTGGGTCTTGTTCCCTACTGCATGTACCCCAGGGCCTAGAACACTTTTCGGGACACAACAGGTGCAAACAGATACCCGCTGAAATACTGAAAGGCAAAGGATAGTCTACTGCCTCCACAACCATCAATTCTGCCCACCCTGGGGCCCCAGCTCCCCACCTCTCACCTGGACCTGCATCCTCACCTGGAGTCTGCACAGTAGCCAGAGCCTGTGTTAACATCAAAGGCTGTCCTCCCCTCTCTCTTGCTCAGGGACCTTCCATGGCTCCCACTGACTCCTGGACAGAGTCTAAGCCCCATAACTTCCTTCCTCATCTACCCCGGTTCCCTTCTCCTTACACTCTTCATAAAGTTCCCTGAGGCAGATCTTCAAAGCTTCAGATATTTGTACAAACTAGTCCCTTTGCCTGCCAAACTCCTACTCATCCTTAAAAATGCCACTTGGGGGGATTTCCTTGACCTCCCTCAAGCAAAAGCATTCCTTTCTTCTCCGGATACCAAGTGGACCCATCCACCCCAGCCCCCACCCCAGCCCTGGAAATGCAATCATCACCTACACATCATTTCCCCCTCCCCCAAGCCCTCTGGGTCAGGAACTGCAAGTGACCTCCTTCTGGGGCCCTGACACCTAGCACTAGGAAACATTCATCTCTGCTGTCCTTGCAGCGGCCCAGTGAGGAAGGCTCTAATATTAACTCTGTTTTACAGACGGGAAAACTGAGGCCCACTGGCCCCCGTTGCATAGCTGGGATTTATGCCTGGCCGTGGGCTCCAGGGCCTGTGCTCTGTGTATCCTTCCTCCCTCACATCTACACACAGCAATCCAAACTTCTCACTCTTTGAATCAAACGTGACCATTTTAGGCCCCTGAAGGCCCAAGCACAGCCCTATAGGAAACCTTGCTGATCTGATGGCCCAGAATCCTCCGGGGCGGTGCCGTCACTATGCCCAGGCTAAGAAAGGAGGCACAGTGGCCCGGGAGAGTCCAAGTCCTCTGCAGGCACTGGCGTCCAGCACATGCATGTTGGAGTCGGGCCAGCACCGCAGGCCCCTCCCCACGCCCCAGGCCTCTGTCTCCTCACTGCCCAGATGTGGGCAGCAAGTACACTGTCAGGGCTGTGAGACGGAGCAGGGCCGTGTTCCCATGTGTGCACGCACGTTAGGTGTTCCCTCTCCCCTCGGACCCCGGACAGAAACGGGGGTGGGGGGTGGCGCTGAGTCAGCACTGAACCCCTCCTCGTCTCCGGTCGCAGCCCGGACAGGGAGTACAGCTCACAAATTTGAGCAAAGCCTCAAATCCCAGTCTGAGGGACACAGGAGGGGTCTCATCTGGCCACATGGCCCAGAGACCCCCACCCTTAAGCAATCACAGGGTAAAGAACTTAACGGTCTTACCCAGAAAAGACGGGAGGCAGAAAGGCCTATTCGAAAATACTGGCTGGAAGTGGGAAGACGCGTCCTTAGGCACTTAAAAAAATACTTTGGAAACATAAACTGAAGAAACACCTCCCCTTCCCCCAATCTCTTAAATCCTTCTCCCTTGAGCTTTTACGTTTTCACAACTAGATGCAGATGAGTTCCCTGTGCCTCCAGTAAACCCCCCACCCCTCAAAGAAGTGGAGAGACATCAGACAGGAGCCTGGCACCCGCAAGCACACAGTGTGCCCCCAATTGGGGTGTGCGCCCCTCTGTTCTACTAGAGGTCTGCTGGTCCCGGGCACTACCACCCTGGGGTCAGGGATGTGCAGACGGCTGTGGGTGGGAGTAGGAAGCAAGTGGCTTGGCCTCTGATGGGAAGATGGAATTCGGAACTGCCAGGTGTCTCCTGTGTGCCAGGCAGACCCTAGTCTTACCCCGTCATCACCTCAGTCTCAGACGGTGGCTTCTCTTGAGCCCATCTTACAGAAGAGGAGACTGAGGTTCTGAGTGGACCACACAGGAAGTAAGACCGGGGTAGGATTTGAATCCAGGTCTGCTGTGGATATACAAGTCCTTCCTCCATCTCCAAGGGGGCAGAGCATGATCTACTGTATTTAGTTGGCTGCTCTCCAAAACTGGAGGACAGCCCTGGATGTATCTCTCTATCCCTCCAGCCTAGGAGGATCCCACCAGGTTCTCAGGGTCTGTGGATCGGAAGAGAAGGACAACAGCCTTGATGGGGGAGGCGGTCCCAACCCTGGAGTCCCTGGAAAGCCCCAAGGGAAGCATTGGTCCTGAGACTCTGCAAGTTTCGGCTGCTCTGTTGTATGGAAGAGGCTTACAAAGACCTCCAGGTGTCAGGCCAGCAGCAGCCTGTGGGTGAGTACAGAGCCTAGAGTCCCTCTGATACCCCAAGACCCTGTTACCCCTTGTCCACTCCCCCCTCCCTCTGTAGGCTTCTCGGAGTCTAGAAAGCGTTCACGGCAGTTATGAGAGCTGGCTTGAGAGAGCACCTGTGTGTGTTGCCTGTGTAGCCTGGAGCAACTTACTTAACCTTCCTGTGCCTGTGTCCCCATCTACACCACCAGGATGAGAACGTCGTGAGGAATTAAGACGTTAGTGTATCGCCTGGCACACAGGCAGCACTGAATTAATGTCAGGGACGTTCTTATTAACAGCACGATTATTATTAGTTCCAAGGCCCGCAGCATAAAAACTGTGAACCCACCGTCTCCCACCTCCCCTCCATGTTGTAGACGGACAGATGGCAGCACAGGGAAGCCACAGATGAAGCCCAGGGTCACACAGCTGGGGCAGCTGGACTCCCAGCTCAACGCTACTCCGACCCCAGCTCCCCTCTCAGGCTCTCCCCCATCCGGAGCCCCCTCCTGGAGCCACCTGTGCATGGGGGGGGGGACTCCGCACACAGTGGGGCTCAGCATACACTCCATGTCACCCAGGGTCAAGTCCTGCCTTCATCCACGCCCCTCCTGTTCTGAATGCCCGCACCCAGCCCCTGGCCCTTACACACGCATGTGCGTGTGCACACACACACACACACACACACGCAGCAATCCTGCTGGCCCAGCTCGACCAAGACAACTTCACACCTCAAACATAAGAGGAAATAAAGGCCATCAGGGACACGCCATGTGAGGGTGACAATGAAAGGGACTGTGACACAGGAAAGCAGAGAGGAAGACAGACAGTCAGACACAGAGAGGGACCATGAGAGAGACACAGAGAGAGAGATAGACAGACAATAGCAAGACAGAAGAGGAGAGAAAGACAAGAAAAAAACAGGTTGGGGCAGAGAGAACCAAACATGAGAGAGAATCAGACAAAGAGAGAGACAGTAAGAGACAGAGAAAAGAGACAGAGGCAGAGAGGAAGATGGAGAGACAGAGGACAACAATTTGAAAACAATACCTCTAGTGTCAGGCCAGCGGCATGATTAATTGTTAGATTAACAATTTGAAAAAAAACTGTTATTTGTTTTTGTTAATTAACAAAAAATTGTTAATTGTTAGATTAACAATTTGAAAAAAAAAAAAAGATGGACAGAGAGACAGAGAGACTCAGCCAGACAAAGAGATGGGGTTGGGGAGGCGCGGGGACAAAGCACAGTGAGATGGAGAGATGAAGGCAACGGAGTCGGCTGGGCAGAGAAACAAGACACACACACAGATTCACAAAGAGACCCAGAATGGAAGCAAAACCCAAACAGTGCCAGGAGAGACCGGGTGGAGGCAGAGACGGGGCGGGGAAGGAGCCCCAGGCCCCCAGGAGCCCCCAGGTCCTCTCAGCCTCCGCCTTCCAACCGGATCGGGTCCAGCCGCCCAGCCCCTGGGCAGGCAGCAGGGCTGCCCCCCGTCCCCCTCCTCACTCAGTACCTTTGGGACGCCGCCTCACCACGCCCAGCCGCCACTTGAGCGACACCGCCAGCATCGGCTTCTGGGGGCCCTGGGGGCGCAGGGCCAGGGCCACTACTCGCCCAAGTCTCCCTGCACTCCTGGAGCCCGGTGCTCCTCTGTGCGCTGCGCTCCGGAGCCGCCTGTGCTAACTGGCAGAGGCTGGGCACTCCCAGCCTCCACCCTCCCGAGTTGCTAAAATAGATAATCCTCCTCAGAGCCAGCAGCGGTGGCATCGGCAGTGGCGTCTGTGGCAGCAAGTCCCTTCCTCCACCACAGCCCCAGGCTAGGGAATGGAGCAGGGTGTTCTGAACCCCAGGGCACACCTTCACAGGGTACCCACCCCGAACCCGCAGTCTTTTCTCCCAAAGCGGTTGCCTCACCCACCCCTTCTTTTGCCAAAGTCTGCCAACGCCCCTCCTCTGCCTTCCCTAGGCGGTGTGATCTGATGCCCCCAGGCCTTTGCACCTGCAGGACCCTCGGTCCTCCACCTGAAACACCTGTTCTGTCTGGCTTGGCTCCATTGAACTCGTCTGCCTGGGAAGGTCCTGCTCAGACTTCAGAGGCCCCTGACAGCTGGAAACCCTTGCCTACTGGGTCTCAATAATGCTTTCTTTTCATACTAGGTTGAGGTTGTCTATCCACCCCGAAACCGGAAGCTCCCAGAAACAAGGATAGGGTCCACTTGTCCCATGTCCCCTACTGAGTGTAAGGGACACAAGCTTTCGATGGGGTCATCGGTGCATAATGATGAGACCTAGGCCCTGCCGCTTCAGTCCTTATTTCAACAATGACTCTCGTTGGTATCACAGAGAATCCACCTAGCTGGAGCAGAGTGAAAGGGAGTAACTAGGAATGCTCTGGGTATTCAGCAAGAACTCAATAAATGCCTCTGGCGTCCCTTCCCCTTGCTGAACTGAAAAGCTCTGACCTAGCAAACAGAGAGTGAGGGGAGGAATCAGAGGTCATAAGTCTTTGGAGACGGGCGGACCTGAGTTTGAATCCTGCCTCTGTGTGCCCCCATGAGGCCTGTTTTCTCATCTGACTGATGGGGTAATAGTTCCTGCCCCTCCTACGGCGGGGCCTCTATGATCCTGCACACAGAGCATGTAGTTGAGTCCCGGCATGCAGCAGATGCTTGATAAATAATAAATAACAACTACTGATACTGTGATTATTCTTCATGAGGTCCAACACCTGTGTGTGAGCAGAGACAGGAAATCTATCAAGGTACGGCCTGGCTGAGGTCAGACAAGAAAGTCATGAATCCAGTGCTTTCCATGAACATCTCAGTTAAGCCTTATAGGGCACCAGGGTGGTTCTAGGATCATCCTCCTTTCCCTAATGAGGAAACTGAGGCTCAGAGAAGCACACGACAGACCCAGGCCCACACAGCGTGTGAGTGGAGAAGCTGAGTCTCACACCAGCAGCCAGACTATGCCACCACCACAGCCAGGCCGTGAGGAAGCTCTTGTTAGACCCCTACTGTGTGCCAGGCCTGTGCTGAGCACCCTGCTGGCCTCACCCAGAGAGGAGAGACCACCCGCCCCCAGCAATGCAGACTGTTAAGTAGCAGGGTGGGGGTGGGAGCCCAGCCAGTCCGAGTCCGGAGCAGGAACTGTGGCCAAGAGCAAAGCTGCTCCCCACCTCTGCTGCTACCTTTGGTGAGAAGATAAGTGGCCCCAGGGTCCCCGGTGCCTGTTGAAATGGACACGTGGAAAGTCCAACAATGAAGAAGGATGCACACTGGTCCCCGGGCCAGATCCACACATGGATGGAGAGGTGGGTCTGCTCAGCTGGAAGGGCCCCGGCTGGAGCATTGAGACTGGGGTCACACACACGCACCAGGGTCAGAACCTGGCTTGGAAACTGTGCCTGTGTGGCCTTGGGTAAGTATCCCTTGGTTTTCTCAGCTGCAAAATGGGCACGGTGACCTCGCCTCACCTGCCTCTAGGATTATCATAGGTCAGATGAAGGAAGGAAGTTCTCAGGGCAAGGTGGGGCTGTCCCTAACACTGGCTCACGGAGCCTAAGGATGCTAAATGGCCTGGAATGCAGTCACAGGGCTGTGTAAGGACAGGGACTGTTGAAGCCAGTCCCCTGGGTTCAAATCACAGTTCTACCACTTCCAAGCTGCATGACTGGGTGGGTTACTTAACCTCTCTGAGCCTCAGTGTCCTCACCTGTAAAGCAGCGATAATAATAGTATGTACTTCATATGTTGTGAGGATGAAATAAGATAGAATAAACATAGGGGCACCTGGGTGGCTCAGTGGTAAAGCGTCCGACTTCGGCTCAGGTCATGATCTTGCAGTTCAAGCCCCGCATCGGGCTCTGTGCTGACAGCTCAGAGCCTGGAGCCTGTTTTGGATTCTGTGTCTCCCTCTCCCTGCCCCTCTCCTGTTCTCTATTTCTCTCTCTCCCCCTCTCCTGTTCTTTCTCTATTTCTCTCTCTCCCAAAATAGAATGTGGCACACAGTAAGCACTCAATAAATACTACATTTAGTATTATCATTGAGAGGACTGTTGGTAGGTGTAGCAGAGGCCCAAAACTTCAGTTTAAGTGGAGTTCATGTTTAAGAGACAGACTTTGGTGCCCCAGGCAAATTAGCAAGGCAGGTAAGTGGCCATGGAGGCCCGGGAAAGAATTTATCCTAAAGAAAAGGAGTCAAGAAAGATAAACACAATGCAAGAGTCCCTACAAGTGGGCCCCTGCACATTGCAGTGGACCCTGGAGGGAGGACGGTGGGAAGGAGCAAGTTTATCTCCCCGTCTCTTCCCAAGTTCAAGGCCTCATCTAGAAGACACAGGATACACCCAGAAATCACTCTGGCCCAGCCACTCAGAGCTGATCTGGGAGGTGGCTCCTTAGGTCCCAGAAGACCCGAGTCCCACTGAGAAGATCGCTGGTGCTGTGCCGGGTGCTGGACCAGAAGCAGAGCCGAGGAGGACATGGTCCCTGCACACTCAGGGCTCCCGACCGAAGGTGCTACTTCTCCCTGAGTCTCCTTCCCACCTGAACGCAGGGGACAGGAATGAGCACCTCCTGGGGCCACAGGGAGGAAACAATGGGTCTACGTATCAGAGCATCTGTATGCAGTAGGTGCTGGATAAACACCTCCTTTCCCCAGATGCAGGCCAGCATCTCCACGTGGTGGGCGCTCTGATGGCTGGCATCTGCAGGGACCCCTGGGCTCTGCCTCCTGCTTCTCTTCCTCCGGCAGTATCGCCCATTTTCCCAGGGGAGCCCCCCCCCACAGTCTGAGTAGAGCTGGTGCCTGCCCCCCACCAGGATCCCTTGACCCAGACCCTGCTATGGCACACTCCCACCCCACCCACGGTGACTGGCTCAGGGGTGAGCACAAGACCCAAGTCAATCCAATGAGAGATTATTCTAGGACTCAGGAGGGAACTACTCAGAGAGGGAAATTCCTTCCCCTCTGAGGGGGTCGGGAGTACAGAAAACAGTGTCAGTCTGGAGCCGCTGGTGGCAGAGAGGAAGAGGAGGGAAGACTGAGGCTGATCACCCCCAATGATGCAGTCCTCTCAGCACCTGGAACCCATCACACCTTAAGTCGGCGATGTCCCTTTAGCCAATAAATTCCTTTCTGTGCTTAAGCCATTCAGGTTGGGTTTTCATAACTTGGACCCAAAGAGTCATGGCAGTCCACTGCCCTCCTCCTGAGTCCCAGGTTCCAGCATAGGCCAGGGACTCGGCCAACGTGCAACGAAGGAATGATGAACAGAACATGGATTGATATGCTCTCCAAGCTGCCTTCAGGGCCGGGCAGGGAGGCAGTCAGAGGCCTCCACTGGGTGATGGGTTCCCCGCCTCTGGTGCGCAGTGGTCTGGCCGACAGCAGAGTCTGCAGTCGGGAATGGAGATCTGGGCTTCTGGTTTCCAGGTGCTTCACGCTTGTCCGTTATCTCAGCCACACCTGTAAGGTGCCCTCCCCCTGTGGCCCCCAGATTTTCACAGGGCTCACTTTGCAGAAATGGCAGCCCCTGGGACAGCGTGGGAGAGCACAGGACCTCTTAAAGGGGAGGAAACCAGGGGTGACGGCAGATAAGCCGAAGGGGAGAGTGAAGCTGGCCGTGGACATCTGACTCTCTCAAAAATGAGCTGCACTGAGAAGAGGACACCAATCACAGAGGGATGCAGACCAGCCTCTACCCCTCAGATTCTGCATTTTCCATTCCTGCCTCAGCCTCACATAGCCCCAGAGGCTGGGGCCGCTGCCATCCCCACCTGCTACCAGAAACAAATTAGTATCTCATCAGACATGCCTTTAATTTTTTTTTAAAATTTTTTAATGGTTTTTTATTTATTTCTAGGAGAGAGAGAGAGACAGCATGAGCAGGGGAGGGTCAGAGAGAGAGGGAGTCACAGACTGAAACAGGCTCCAGGCTCTGAGCTGGCTGTCAGCACAGAGCCCAACGCGGGGCTCGAACCCACGAACCGCGAGATCATGACCTAAGCGAAAGTCGGATGCTTAACTGACTAAGCCACCCAGGCGCCCCTCATCAGACATGCCTTTAATCTTCTCTGGGGGGCCCTTTCTCCCCCACAGGCCAAGTGGTGACATTTCTGCCTCCCAGCTCTACTCATCTTAGTAAGAAGGAGGGCCCCAGGCTCTGTAAGCAGGGGAGGGGGGGCAGACCCCTCTTCACCACTCCTCCAGTCTGGGGGAGGGAGAGGACAAGGGCCATCTATCCATCCATCCAAACATTTCTAAGGACCTTCTGTGTGTCAGGCCCAGAGGTACAGCTATGGGCAAAATCAAGCCTTCTTGGATATTCTAGTGGGGGCAGGGGCCAGAGAAGAAATGACAAGTGTAATAATGAAGTAAATTTGCAGTATGTTAGAGCCGAAACACGCTAGAAATAAAGAGAGAGGGGTGAGGGGTGTCGGGGACACAGATGGAAACTGGTTCTGGCAGTATCCCCAGAACCCAGACTATGGTCTCTAAATGCCTTTTCTCTAAATGCCCCCAACGGGCCCCTCGGAGAAGTGGCTGATTTCAGGACAGGAATCAAGATGGGCCTCGAGTAAGATGAGCCTTGAATGCCTTCTGGCACCAGAAAGTAAGGAAACTCTTCCAGTCTGATGGGGACAGGCAGACAGGACACAGAAGCCAGCTTGAGGGGGCACCCACCAGCTGAACCTGGGTCACTCTCAGCATCAGAAAGAATAACGACTGCAAAACTGTCAACATTCATGTGCGTGTGATTCTCAGAAGAAAAAAACAATCTCAACGGTCCCTTTGGAGATAGCTAAGGCACCGGTTCATTATTCTATAAACTGAAAATGAAGGTGAAAAATGAAGCACTTACCCTGTCTTCCTGTGTGAATGGTATTTGGGGAGAACCTAATAAGGGCAGGTCATTCTTTGCAGAAAAACCACAGCAAATAAGTGCAGAGGAAATAACAGAATTGGAAGACCACTTCTCTGCAGTCCTAACGTAAGAAAGGGTGTGACACTGACCATCAGTGGAAGGCTGAAAGAGACCCTAGGACAGAGAGACCAGAAGACAGCACTCAGACCAATCTTAGAATCACCAAAAGTGGAACATTCTGGCATCATGTACCTCCTGATAGGAGATGGAAGGAAGACCACGGCACCACCGGTGACATATTCCTGCCTATGAAATCAGACCTGAACCAAATACAGCTTTGGACTCGAATACCAGCTGACAGTGAGTACAGGGGACAGAAGAAGGAAGGAAATGACCCCACGAGGCATTTCCACAAGACAAACAACCTAGTTTTCCTAACAAATAATTACAGTGAAAAAACCTGGGATGGGGGGGATGATTGTTACAGATTAAGAGAGAATGGAGACCCATCAACCAAATACAATCTGGGGACTTTAACTGGACTCTGATTTGCATAAACCGAGTGTGACGGTACATTTGGGAGCCAACAGGGCACCTGCACAAGGACGGAGTATCAGC
Organism: Proteles cristata cristata; assembly: GCA_017311185.1. NCBI lineage: Eukaryota > Metazoa > Chordata > Mammalia > Carnivora > Hyaenidae > Proteles > Proteles cristata. The sequence goes on along the minus strand of JAESUZ010003628.1, from coordinate 35,840 downwards.
TGATGTGGAGAGATTCTGCTTAATTCGGTTGGGTTAATGCGGTTCTCATAATTATACTTGGGAAAAAGTCTATCAAAGATACATATGGAACAAAAAAAATCTTGAGATTTTGCCTTTAAAATGCCCGCAGGGATATGCCTGTGTTTTTTGCTCCATTTAGAAGTAAATAAAAATTTCAGGGGTGCCTGGGTGGCTCAGTCGGTTAAGCATCCAACTTCGGTTCAGGTCACAATCTCACAGTTCGTGGGTTCAGCCCCACACTGGGCTCTGTGCTGACAGCTCAGAGCCTGGAGCCTAATTCGGATTCTGTGTCTCCCTCTCTCTCTCTCTCTCTCTGCCCCTCCCCTGCTCACGCTCTGTGTTTCTCATTCTCTCTCTTTCTCTCAAAAAATAAACATTAAGTTTTTTTTAAAAAAATAAAATTTTCAAAAAATAAAAATAAAAATAAATGGAGAGGGAGGTCATAAAGGGCCTCACTAAGAAGTTGCCATTTGAAAAAAGGCTGAAAAGAGGGAAGCAGCCATGGGAGGGCGGGAGCTGCTCCAGGAGGGAGGGGGCAGGGGTAGGAAGGGGGTATGCAAGGGGAGGGGGAGGGGTGTGATGCAGGGCCTCCTAAGGACTCTGGCTTTCCTCTCAGGGAGGTGGGAGCCATTGCAGTATTTGGAGCAGAGGAGGGACATGGTCTGGCCATGATTTAGGACCATCCAATGGCTGCTGGGGGGGCCAAGGAGGTGGAGGCAAGGATGAGGCCCTACTGGAGGCCAGGGAGCACTGATGGCCACTGGACCGGGGTGGGGACAGAAGCAGTGATGACATGGGCGGAATCTGGTTGCTTCCAAAGGTCCAGCCACTTTCCTCTGGGCTTCTGCCAGGGTTAAATGTTCACAGAACAGCAGACAGGACTTTCTTTGGGTCGGGATCAAGAGCTCTGGGGTCGAGAAAGCCTGGGCTAGTTAAGATGGAGCCCCCGCTCTCTGGTGTGGTCCCTTCCCCACTCTGGGTCTCAGTTTCCCCACTGGTGAAATGAAGACTGGTGAGTGATCAAGAACTCAGACAATCATTATGCTGCTCTACGGAGACAGTGGAGGTAAGAATGTCCTACGAACTGGAAGGGCTGGGCTTATGTCACAAGAAGGGAGCAGCCTTTATTGGGCACCACTACATGCCAGGCACAGAGCTCAGGGCTCTACAGGTATCACCCTATCACCCTATCACCGGTGAGATCACCTGGGGAGCTTAAAACAACTAAGCTTGAATCAGAAACTTTCTGGGTACCAGGGCGCAGAATCAGTGCCTCCTTGCTGGCCTGTAACTTAGATGGGGCTCTGACACACAGAGAGGGAAAGCGACTGCTCGGGCACCACACAGCTTCCAAAGGGCGAGGAGGGATTACCTTTTCCAGACCCCCCTCCAAGGCCACGAGCCAGGATCAAACCCCACACAGGGCTCAAACCCAGCCAGGGGAAGCAGCTCATCTATGTGATGGCTTAGAGACATTTCCGAGCCAAGAAATAAAATGCCACCAAGCATTTTCGGCATGGGCCAGGGCGGCTGTCTAACAGGTGCACCAACAGGGCCACCTGCCAGGAAACAGGTGGCACTCCTGTTAATATTCCTGGCTCTGCCTTCACGGCGCAATAATTAGGAGCAAACGCTCAGGCAGGCACCATTAACGAGCACGCAGATTAAATTGCAGGGCCCTTGGGCAGAGGTGACTGAAATGCTGCAGTTACGGCCCTGTAGGGGCCCCACATGCCAGGCCAGGCCCGTGCCCTTTCCCACCTGACTCTGGGACTCTGGGCCTCACCCCCCACACCTGCCTACCTAGCCCTGGGTAGAGGACAGCCTGGTGGGGAGGTTTAGAATCCAACAGTGCTGGGTTCAAATCCTGCACTGTTAGGCCCGGGCACTTTCTGTGTCCATAAAGGGGGCACAACACCCCCCGGGAACCTGGTGGTTGTGACAGCTTCATGAAATAATGCAGGTCTGAGGCCTTTAAGGGCTTTGGGAACAAGACCTATCTTCTAATTATGCACCAGGCATTTGCTTTCAGATTGCAGTTTCCTGTCTGAAAAATGGGGATAAAAATAACCAACGGGTATTAAGTATTACTCTGCGGTAGACACTGTTCCAGCTTATGCACACAATGACCCTCTCTGTCACCCCACGAGGTGGGGACTATGATTAGCCTCATTTTATGAATATGAAGACCAAGGCACACAGAGCAGGGGGAAGGGCCAAGGTCACACGGCTCTGAGCCTGAACCTGGCAGGCTGGCCCCAAGCCCACCCTAGTGCCTGCTCTGCTGTTCTTTCTAAACACAGACGCCTCCGTTACGGTCTCCGGGTGGGCCTGTGGGTGGGTGTGATTAAATATGGCAAACGTGACAAAGTGAGCACTGGGGGCACACGCAGCCCATGGCCAGGCTCCACGGCGCTTCCGGCAGCGCTGGTCTGTGCACCCCCTTATCTTGTTTCCTACCGCATGGCCTCCCTGCAGGCCAGACGGCCAAGGTGTCTGGACTGAGAGGTAAATGGGGTGGGGCCCCCCCTGACCCAGCTCCTCTCGCCATCCACACCGTGGGGGCATCCACCTGGCATATCAGGTATCACGTCCACACTCTCCTTGTGGCACCAGCCAGTGAGAAACTGAGGCGAGAATCAAAGGGAGGGGCAGGGACTAGGTCCATCCTTGGAGAGGCATGGTGTCCATGTGAGGGGGCCTTGTCTCCGTTTTGCAGGTGAGGAAATTGAGGCCCAGAGAGGGGAAGGGACAACTTCAAGGCCACAGAATCCATGGACAGCAGTCAGAACTCCAACCCAAGGTGCTGGGCTCCCAGTAGGGCTGCCGTTCCCACTGAGCAGATGCGCCCACCTGGGCTGGTGACTTGGGCAGGGCTGGGAATCCTTGCTGACCAGGGCCTTCTCAGAAGGTCCTCACTTACCGGCCGCCGGGGCGGCTCCGTCAGTTAAGTGTCTGACTCTTGGTCTCGGCTCGGGTCATGATCTTATAGTTGGTGAGACCGAGCCCTGCATCGGGCTCTGTGCTGCCAGCACGAAGCCTGCTTGGGATTCTCTCTCCCCGTCTCTCTGCCTCTCCCCCTGCTTGCGTGCCTGCACGTGCGCACGCACACACACACACACACACACACACACACACACACACTCACTCACTCTCTCAATAAATAAACTTAAAAACAAAAGGTCCTCGGGGTGCCTGGGTGGCTCAGTCGGTTAAGCGTCCAGCTTCGGCTCAGGTCGTGATCTCACAGTTCGTGGGTTTGAGCCCTGTGTCAGGCCCTGTGCTGACAGCTAGCTCAGAGCCTGGAGCTGCTTCAGAATCTGTGTATCCCTCTATCTGACCCTCCCCTGCTCGTGCTGTCTCTCTCTCTGTCTCTCTGTCTCTCTCTCAGAAATAAATAAAACATTAAAAATTGAAAAAACAAGAACAAAAACAAAAGGTCTGCACTTAGAACAGGCAGGAAAGACCACTGTCTCTACACGGTAACCAAGTGGCCACTCAGGGACTGGCCTGAGGACCTGCTTGCTCCCTTCCCCCCTAAGAGGTGGATCCCCTGCCCCAAGTTCCCACAGGCCTGGAAAGGCAGGAGAGAAGCCCCCACTCAGAAGGGACTGTGTCACGCTTAGCTGCCTGGGGCCTCACATCCTGGGCTGTGAGGGGACAACATGACAGCGCCACCCGGGGCAGCAGGCGGCTGTGAGGCCCTGCAGGGAGCGGTGTCCAAGCATCACCCTGCCCCCTCTAGCTGCGGTCGGCTGTGCGTGTCCCCACCCTGGTGTGCCAGGGCCCGTCCTCGTCCACCTCATCACCAGCACAGCTCTTACCATGTCATGCACTTCTCCCGCAAACCCCCAACCTCAAGCACAGAGAAAGGAGGGGACCTGAGGTCACACAGCAACTATAGATTCACTGTTCGTGTCCTCCCAAAATTCCTACATTGAAAACCTCATGCCTGAGGTGACGGTATCAGGAGGTGGGGCCTCTGGGCAGTGATTAGGTCGTGAGGGCAGAGCCTCCACGGATGGGATTCGTGCCCTGACAAGAGAGGCCCCAGAGCGCCCCTCTGCCCCGTCCACCTCATCTTCCCTGGGACTGTGGACGCTTCATGCAGACCCCACTCCTCAGCACCCCCATCCCCTTCCTCGCTGCATTTTCCCCTCAGCACTGATGGTCTGACAAACCACTTCTCACCTGTGTATACTGTCTGTCTCCCGCACCGGAGAGTCAGTTCCATCAGGACACAGGCCGCGCCCACCTTGTGCTCAGTCCCAGCACACAGTAGGCGCTCAACGATTATTTGTTCAGTGAGTCTGGCTGCGCTCCTGGGTACAGGAGACACAATTCTTTCCTCTGGATTCCCCCTTGTACGGGGCAGAGAGATATTTGCTCAAGCATCTGACACTTAGTTTCTGCTCAGGTTATGATCTCATGGTTCAAGAGATTGAGCCCCTCGTCGGGCTCTGTGCTGACAGTGCAGAGCCTGCGTGGGATTCTCTCTCTCCCTCTCTCTCTACTCCTCCCCTGCTCGCACACACATACACACACTCTCTCTCTCAAAATAAATCACCTAAAAAAAAAAAAAAAGGAAGGCCTTACTTCTAACAGACAGGAAATGCCACTGTCTCGGGTAGACAGGGCTGGGACTAGAACCTGGGATCTGTGGTTCCAGATACCCTTTTGATCTGTCTGGGACGTGAAAAATATCTACAGGGAAGAAGAGAGCAAGCTTCCAAGGGGAATCCTGGCCACAAGTCAATCAGTCTTCGGCTCCAGTTGAGTGAGGCTGATGGCCCATCGTGGCTAGATTTAATGAGGCTCTTAAGTGCCACAGCCTTCCCTGGGGACACACAGGTCTCTGGGCTGCCGTGCCGCGTGGCATCCAGGGACTCAGGAGACAGCAAGCGTTTCGGGCTGATGCCACTTCAGAGAGAAGGAAAACCTGGGGTCAGAGTGGGGTCACCGATCAGGGGAAGAGGGATCTTCTTGTCCCCAAATTAGGGGACCGAGGCACTGAGAAAAAGATAATAATGGTGACAGCCATGAAAATCTGGTACCATTTATTCCCAGCCCCCACACATTCAATCGGACCCCATCATTTAGTCACTCCCCCACCAAAGAGTTGCTGAGCAGCTCTTAAGCTCCAGCAGAGAATAAATCATGTAACGTTTACATTCTACTAGGGAGGCAGACGGTAAACAGAATATGCAACAGAATATAGTTGAAATGAGCACAATGAGCCCACAATGAGTGGGCTGAGAGAATTGTCTGTTGGGGTGGAGACTTCTCTGAGCAAGTCTTTACACAAATGGAGGAACTGGGGGATACAGCCCTGCAGATCTCCAAGCTTAGACAAAGGATACAGCCAGTGCAAAGGCCCTGAGGCAGGAATGTGCCTGGAGGCACACCTGGCCACATTCCGGTAGGGCTGAAGGCCTTCCAGTCCCTTCCTCCTCCTCCATGTGTGGGGCTCCTGCCTAGGATCTGGCTCCAAATGCAACCTTTATACACACATCCTTGAGGACCATCAAGGAAGCCAGTGTGGCTGAAGCTGAATGAGTAGATGTCTCAAAAGATATCAACGGGGTCACAGGGACAGATGACAGATGGCCAGGTTGGGTGCAGTGAGAACAGGTAAGTGAGAGAGGAGATAGACAGGGGAATATTTCCAGGAGCACTCTTCAAATCCACCAAGCGGAGGCAGTGGAGAGAAGAGTACCATAGATGATCTGGGTTCTCATCCCACTCTGCCCTCACTAGCTGTGTGACCTTCAGCCTATCATGTAGCCTCTCTGTGCCTCAGCTCCTCACCTACTAAATGGGGCTGTTGTGGGGGTCAATGCATGGAAAGTGCCAGACAGGCAGCAGCGGGGCCATCAGGATCCCAGGCAGGGGACACAGTGAGAGCCACCTCACTCCACTCCTGGCTGTCCCCACTGTCCCCACCTTTGGGGCTTTGCCTCACACCTTCTTCTATCCATTACAGTGAACTCCAGGCCTTCTCCCTGCAACTAATTCAGGAGTGACAGCCATGACCAAGTCGTGCCTGCTTATCTGGGATTGTGACTTCAGGAGAGGAAGAAGATTACCACCCCTGACACCAGGAGACAGACTAAATGACATAGTTGCTGAAGGCTGAGTTCTTGTCATCATACTGTGCCAGAGAGAGCTTCTGGTCCAAATTGCACTGCACCCAGTTTACAGATGGGAGACTGAGACCTAGGAAGGAGGGAATGTCTTCTGAGCCACCAGACTCCCAGAGCACAGGGGATCCAGGCAGGGTGATGGTGCTGGCCACTCAGAATGGCCAGGGCCCTGCTGGGCAATGCCTTAACCATCTGCTTGCTGGATCATGGGAAGTACAGGGGTGGGGAACTCGGGAGGCAGTTGTTCCCCAGTCTGTGTGGAAGCATGCACATGGCCACATTCCGGTAGGGCTGAAGGCCTTCCCGTCCCTTCCTTCTCCTCCACGTGTGGGGCTCCTGCCTAGGATCTGGCTCCAAATGCAACCTTTATACACACGTTCCCTCTGCCCCTCACGGCCAGACTGTGAGGATGGAGGGAAAGGGGGGAAAATGAACTGACTGGGGCTCACAGGGGAGAAGTGACTTGCTGGCTCTGCTGCTCGCCAGCTGTGGGACCCAGGCCTGGCCAGTTGCTCCTCTAGCCTTGATCTTAGAACCTCGCTCTCTGCAGCGCTGCCTCGCAGAGGTCTCTGCCTCCACACGCTGTGGGAATGACAACAGTCCCGTCCGACGGCGGCTCCAGGTCTCCCTGCAGGGAGGAGACATATCTGGGGACATCCCTGGCAGAAAGCACATGACGTCAGTGGGTCTGGAGCCAAGCAGCAGCAAGGTGACTTGCCTGAGCAAGTCAGAGGGAGTGGGGGGCCGCACGGAGCCCAGAGAGATTCTGGAAGGTGGTTGAGCTGCTTGGGGCCTGGGTTAGGGAGTCTGAGGCAATCACAGCCCCGGCCGGATTGAGAGCAGAGCTCCACTAAGTGCAATCCGTGGCCCGGCACCTTTCTTGAGCGGTTCCTCAATGGGCAGCAGCAGGTAAGTTAGAAGCAAAGAACAGAGACGGTTATAGCAATCTGATGTTGCCTCAACACCTCAGCAGTCTGATCAGTGGCTTGTATTTTTCATGTCTTTGTTGTTTTATTTCATTTTCCAATAGTTCACTGCTGGTGTATTTTTCCCATTCATCAATCTCTGGTAGATTGAAACTAAAGAGGGAATACTGGCCTTTCACAGGTAGTCGGAGAGGCACTGCTTTAGGCGAAACTACCCAGTGACAAGAAGCTAGTACCTGGCCCACTATGTAATTCAACGTAAACTAAAGCTGTGAAATAAGAGTTTAGCTCTCGAAATGGCACACAATTTTTATGCACACTGAAACGGAAGTAACTTTTTTAGATCAGGGTTTCTCGGCTTCCAGCACTACTGACATTCTGGACTCTGTGATACTTTGTTGTTGGGGATGTTTAGCAGTGTCCCTGGAATTCTACCACCTGATGCCAGTACATCCTCTCCCCAGCTGTGACAACCAAAAATGTCCCCACTTGCCCCTTGGGGACAAAATCACCCCCAGCTGAGAACTGCTGGTGTTGATGTTCTGATTGTGTGTGTGTGTGTGTGTGTGTGTGTGTGTGTGTGTGTCTGTGAGTGAGAGAGAGAGAGAGAGACATCCCTGGCCAAGCATCTATACTTTGCAATCTCTGGTGTCACCTATTACTCTTAAGCGGTGCCTGTTGGATCTCCCCTCCTTAGAGCTGGTCCACAGAAGAGGCAATGCTTTGGCTGAGGATGGGTCTAAGAAGGTTGCTGTGGGAACCAGTGCTCTCAGAGCTGCAATGCCCCCTACCCCCTCCTCAAACTCCCAGAGCACAAGGGACAGTGGACAATCAGCAGCTGGACAGAAACCGTGGCCTCTAGCCAGAAGGAAGGGGCCGGTGCCCAAGGCACAACAGATTGAGACTGAGAGTAGTCTGTGAAACCTCAAGCAACAAGGCTGGCAGGGAGGCTGGGGGGCAGGAGCTCCTTGTAGAGAACATCGGGAGGCACGGTCTGTTCAAGCTGCACATGTCTACACCCCAGCCCTAGGACAGCACTGATTCAAAATGACTTGGCAGGGCCTCGGGGTCTGTGTTTTTAAAGCTCATCAGGCCGTTTTGATGGCCAGCAAGAGTTGAGTTGAGACCTCCCTCTGGGTGGATCAGAGTCTCCTGGGAAGCTTGATACAAATATAGATTCACAGAAAAAAAAAAAATAAATAAAGTCTGACAACTCCAAGTATTAGTGAGGATGTGGAGAGACTGGAACTCTCACACACTGCTGGTGAAAATGTAAAACGGTACAGCTACCTTGGAAAGGAGTTTGCCATGTGCACTGAAATTTTTAAATATGCATACCCCAAAATGTGCCTCAATAAAGCTGTTAAAAAACATGCATGTGCTATGGTCCAGCAACTGCACTTGAAGGGGGGGTACCCAACAAGAATGTGTCACCTGACTACCAAATGGCACATTTGAGAATATTCAGGGCACCTGGGTGGCTTCGTCGGTTAAGTCTCTGATTTCAGCTCAGGTCGCAATCTCACAGTTCATGAGTTTGAGCCCCACATCGGGTCGGGCTCTGTGCTGACAGCTCAGAGCCTGGAGCCTGTTCCGGATTCTCTGCGTGTATCTCTCTCTCTCTGCCCCTCCTCCAGTCTCCCTCCCCTCAAAAATAAAATAAAAACATTAAGAAAAATTTTAAGATGCCACCCTGGATACAGGGGAAAGCAGAAGGGAGGCTGGTCTGCGCTCACTGGTCACTGAGATCCCGCTGCAGGGGCAGCCTTGCGCCCCCATCCTGGGTCCCAGGCCCGGCCTACGGCCCCTTATGGAAAACAAAGCGGATGGAAGGAAGCAATTGCGGGGCTGCCATCAGGGAGGCAGCTGGCATCTGGTCAGGCATCTGTCAAGTCGGCTCTGTCTCCCTGGAGCCCAGGCTGGGGGACAGGACCGGGGAACCATCAGGCCCAGCCTGTGTATGGGAAGCCAGAGAAGACAGGTAGACGTACGGATGTCGTGTCTCCTTGACAAGCCAGGACAGGCTTGCGGGGATGAGTTTTGAACCCACCAGCCATCACGGTGGGAGTGAGCTACTTTCCCCAGTAGCCCCTAATTCATAGATCACCTGCTAAGTGCCAAGCCCCAGGGCAGTGGACAAGCTCAGGTCAGCACAGCTCAGCACTGTGAGAGGGCATAACAGGGAATTTGGAGAGGCTTTCCTGGAGGAAAGATGCTTGTGTGAGGTCTGCAGGATTAGTGGGAACTAACCAGCCAAGGCCCCTTCTCCCCCAAGGCAGAGAACATGGGCAAGGGTCCTGAGGTATGAATAAGAGTGAACATCCCAGAGCACTCCCATAGGGTAGGCTTTCTTGCACTAACTCCATTCAACCTATGATGACATTCTGATGCAGGAGCTATTATTCCCATTTTACAGACAAAGAAACTGGGCCTCAGAGAGAAGAAGTCATCTGCACCAGGTCACACGGCTCCTAAGTAGCATAGAAAAAGAACAAGGTACTGACACATACAAGAGCCTGGATGGAGCTTAGAACATACTGAATGTGCTGAACACACCAGAAACCAAAACTATATGCTGTATGATACCATTTATACACAACTTCAAAAAAAGGACAAATCTGAGTTATTGTGACAAAATGCAGAACCTGCCTGGGTCTGTCAGGAAGAGAAGGTGGTGGGAACTATTTGAGAAACGCACAGGAAACCTCGGGGGGTGATGGGAATGCTCTAATTATACATGTGTAATCGCGTGTGATTGCGATGGTGGTTACACAGTCACGTACCTCTGTCAAAACCTATCAAACTATACCCTGAAGATACGTGTATTTTACTGTGCGCAAGTTAGACTTGATAAAGTTGCTTTTTTTTTTCTTTTTTTTGATGATCCTAAGACGTTCTCGCAAACTTCCCAGAGCTGGTCTGTGATGAGCTATCACTTACCAGCTGTGAGACCGGAGACGACTTTGCCGGCGGAAGGGACTGTGTTTATGTCTGCGAGTGGCACGCAAAACAAGGGCCCAGCGGTCAGGTTCTGTTGGGACTCCTCCCCCAGCCCCCCACGAAGGTGGGAATGACATGGTTCTGGCATGGCTGAGCCCAGCTGGAATCCAGCCTCCTGTCTTCATCAACCCCCCTGTCCAACCTGGGGCAAAGGAGTAGTTTCCCTCCTGCAAGTCTCCGTTTCCAGAATAGTCCTCTGGTTCAAAGTCAGCGAAACTCCTGGCTCTGGGTTGAACACCAGGCATGCACTTGGCCGTCATCAAATGAGGACTTCTCCAGGGTCCCACCGACTGGCAGCCCAGGGCCAGGAAGGGAGCAGCTCTTGGAGAATCACGACTCTGTGATGGCAGAGGCGGCGGGAAGCCCAAGCTCTTCTACCCATTCCTCTGGGCTGTGGGCTGTGCCAGCCTGGGAGGCGGAGGGCCCGTCGGTGTGTATGTAACAGGTTCCTCTGTGCTGATTACCGTGATTCTCCCAGCAGTGACGGGCACACTCCCTCCCTTCAGCACAGTGGCTGATGGCCAAATCACCTCATGTCAGGGCACTCGGAGGGCCGCTGACCCCACCACGAAGTGTCATGCTGGGTGCAGGAGCTGCCTCCCCAGCGGCCGGGGGACCCAGGGGGAGGACAGAGGCTTGGCCTGGCCACCCTGCACTCCAGCACCTAAAACGGATGCTGAGCTAACACTCTATGATAGGGAGTGAAAACCACACCCAGGTCCTGGTGCTCCCCACCATCCCTGTGCTGAGGCCATGTAGCCTCTGCTGTCCTTCCCTGAATGGTTCTCCTATCTTAGGTGGGGAGGGACACATACACTCTTATAGTATCATATGACACTAATTTAAATAAACACCTGGTTGCTCTGTGACACCTTGGCTAGGCTATGGTGCCCAGTTGTTTGGTCAAATGCCAGCCTAGAAGTTGCAATGAAGGCATTTTGTAGATATGAATATCATTCACAGTTGACTTTGAGTAAAGCACATGACTCTCTGTACTGTGGGTGGGCCTTGCCCAATCAGTTGAAGGCCTTATGAGCAAAGACAGAGGGTTCTCCTGAGAAGAAAAAGAATTCTGTCTCAAGACAGCAGAACAGAAACCCTGCTCGAGTTTCTGGCCTGCTCGAGCTGCCCTACAGATTTCTACAAGCCAGCTCCACAATCGTGTGGGCCAATTCTTAAAAGATCTTTTGATAGATAAATGGATGGACAGATAGACAGACAGACCTTCTATTGGCTCTGTATTTCTGGAGAGCCCCGACTGATCAACTCTGAGCCCACTCTCCTCATCCACATAAACTGAGGCCCCTGTGGTGGGCATTGGTTGTTTCTACCCATTTAACATCCAACCTCCTTCTGTCTTCCTCTGATTTTGCTCTGGGGAGACTCCCTCCTCCACTGTCCATGTACTTCATGGGGCTGACCTTGCCTCCAAGGTGGGAAGAGCCAGGCTTAGCCAATCAGAGCAGTCTATTCTCTAGGCTACAGTGATTGGCTAGGGGACACACATGTGACCCGACACTGTCCAATGGGACACAGCCCCAGGACTTTGGCTGGAGCCATTCTGTACATTTTTTCCCCACCAGAATGTAGAATGATAAGAGTCTGGAGCAGAGCCAGCGGAACAGAGAAAGAGAGGAAAGGAATGGAAAGATCAAGCTGTGACATTATCCTTTGAGCCCCTGGATTTAGCCCTTCCTGAAGCTGCTGTGAGCATTTAAGGTTTCCCCCTGGCTTAGGCCAGTAGGGGGTGGGTTTCTGTACTTTGTAGCCTGGCCTGACCTCCTGCAGCAGGCTTACGAGAGAGCCTGGCTTCTGTTTGGGACACTGGTGTGCAAGCCTGGAAGCAAAGGTGATGAGCAGGGCAACAGGAAAGGCTGTGAAGGGGAAGGGGAAGCAGTGGGAGACGGGGTCAGCGCTGGCGCTGCTAGGGGGACAGGCTGGAAGAGAGAAGTGAGAGGATGTGACTCCACGTTACTCTTTGGGGTGTGATATAAGCTGCTTTCCGTCCCTCCAGGGAATCTTTAGTAAAGTGACATTTACACTCCCACTCTCCATGCATGAAAGTCCTGCTATTCCTCCTCTATACAAACACTCAGTATTGTCAGCCTTTATAATGTCAGCCCTCTGGTGGGTATCTCCCTGTGGTTTTCATTCCCATTTCCCTCTGTGAGATGATATCGAATACCTTTTCATATGTTTGCTGGTTGTTTAGATCTCCTTCATGAAGCACCTACTCAAGTCTCCTGTCCAGTTTGCTACTGCGTTGTCTGTTTTTTTTTTCTTGTTGATTTATAAGAGCTCTTTATATATTCAAGACATGAGCCCTTTGTTGACTAATTGCTATATATGGCTGCAAATTGGGCATAGAGACCACAGGCTACTCGCAGGACTTAGGCTGATTTGCAGTGGCCGAAAAGAGGTCTTTGGACAAGTCATGAAGCCTTTGCAGCTTGGGTGTTTTAGGAATCTCCCTGCCATCTGGATTACATGGAGTATTCAGGCACTGTCCAGGGAGAGCAAGAAGGCAGGAAGGCGGTGGGAAGGAGGAAGGCAGAGCCAACAAGTATGTGCCCAAGGCCCGTGACAGATGTGTCACCTGCCTCACCTCACTTTTCATGCAGCCCCAGCTTTCCCCAAACATGCCAGACTCAGGGCCGCAGGGCCATTGCATGTGCCATTCCTCTACCTGTGCAGTTCTTTGCAGAGCTGGCTCCTTCTCCTCATTCCAGTGTATGCTCAAACGTCACCTCCCCAGAGAGGCCCTCCCTGAGTACTGCAACTGAGAGCTTCTCCACCATCCGTGTGCCCTCACTCTGCTTCACTGATTTTTATTCCACAGCCTGTTGTCAGAGTGCACATCTCCTTGCTGACGTGTGCACACTGGAACGTAAGATCCATTAGGACATGGTACTAGTCTGTCTTATTCACCAAGGCCCAAGGCAGTGCCTGGCACATAGCAGCTGCTCAGTTAACATTTTGTCAAGCGAATGAATGAACAAGCCTCACAACAACGCTGTTAGGTAAATACCAACACTGTGCCCATTTCACAGTTGAAGACGTGAGACTCTGAGATGTGAGACAACTTGTATAAAGTCTCTGAAAACAATGGCAGAGCAGGGGTGGAACCTGGTCCTCTGACTCCACGGGCTGCCCCTGCTCTCCTGCCCACCCCCAAAGTCACAGTCACCTGACCACCCTCTTTTCTCTTCTCTTCTTTCAGGTCTGGTGGGGGGGGGGAAGTTCCATGCATTGTTACTCTGTCTTATTAGTGGGTTTCCTGGCCCCCAGATGAGCTGGATCAGGGGCGCAGGGGAGGATGGACTGTAGCAGGTAAGCTGTGGAGGCTGGGACCCTTGCTGAGGCGCCAGTGCATGAACTGGATCAAGGAGGCCCTCCACGGTGGTGAAACCACCTCCAAAGAGGTCCCGAGAGTCCTCTGGTCCAAACCCCACACTGGACAGGGATCCCCCTGGAGGCAGCCCTGATGGAGAGCTGGCCACCCTCCGGGACAGTCTGGTCCAGTCTTACCCCGCTCTGAAGGAAGTAAACGGGGTTGGGGCTTGGCTGGGAGATCTGGAGGGGAAGGCCAGTACCTCCAAAATGAGGAACTCTGGGTGCTGCTGGATATGTGACAAGAAATTGGGTTAAAGAAGGAATAATAAGCTCATTAACCCCCTTGCCAGACTACACACACACACACACACACACACACACACACACAGCCTGCTCCAGAGCGACACGGTCGACTGTCGCTGCCTGCCTGGATCCGGATAGAGCAGTACAAGCGAAATATTTTATTTATGTGTCGTGCGTATTTATTAGGAAGAGGTAAATAAATTAGCTGCCTGCCATCTGCAACCACCAGCCTACGATAAGTTTCTTCCTCCCACTGCTGCCTTGTGGGGGGCATCCTTCCAGCAAAGAAAGCCCTGGTCCTTGAAAAGAAAGGGCTCCTTTTTTGGTATGATTTTCTCCAGGGCTTGAGCAGCTCCAGAATTATAATCTTCTTGAGAAAATGGGTCCTGGGGACTATTGGCCACTTGCCAATAGCTGACTCCCCCTGACCCAGCAAACCTGGAAGATGGGCATAGTGTCAGGCTCATTTTGTAGACGAAGACACGGAGGCTCAGAGACATCAGGTCACTTGCCTAGGGTCACACAGCAAGTGAATGGAGCGGCTGAGCTAAAGCTGGAGGAGCCCCAAAGACTTCCACAGTATGCAGGGAGAAAGGCCAGACCAGGAAGTAACTACATTCCTAAATCTGGCGCCAGTTGCTGTGGGTTCCACACTGGTCCCTTAACTCTCCTGACCCCTCTCTGCTAAATGGGAAAGTAAAACAACAGGTCAGGCTCCATGTGGGGCTGTGTGTAGAACTGAATTACCACCCATCCTGAGTAGCCTTCCAGCCCACCATGCAACTCCTGACTCCCCTGCCGAAGGGGCCGAACAGACCTCATCCCTGTGCCAGGCCTGCTGTGTGACTATGGGAACACCAGAGAACCTCTCAGAGCCTCGGTTTTCTCTTCTGTAAAATGGAAAAACGACTGGGCAGGGGAGGGTGCAGACTATGAGAAAGAGGTTCTCATGAGCGTGGAGAGGCGTGTAAAATGCAGGTCCAGTGGGAGGCAGGCAGTGGGGCAGAGTAAAGGACCTTGGGGGAGCAGAGAACCCAGAATGGCAAATGGTGCTACAAAGCCCAGAGAGGGGCCATGATCTGCCCAGGGCCACAAGGCAATCATTGCCATCAGGAACCTCAGACCATCTGCCTCTCATGTTGCTGAGACAGAGCCCGGAGCCCTGAGCCCAGCATCGCCCAAGCTCAGTCTAGATCCGAATTGTTTATGAAGCGTCATAAATCTCCCCGGAATCGCTCCTGCCCAAGCCCACGAGCCTGGACGCACTGCCTCCCTGCCTCCGCTTCCCTGCAGGGCCTTTTCATTAAATTAAGTGCAGAATCCGATACAATTGCTTTTGATTTTCCCTGAGGGGCCACCGGCCACCTCCTTCCAGGGCCAGATCCGCCACAGGGCGCTCACACACCCCCTCATACAAACATTATAGAAATTTCTAGATAAAACATTATTAAGATGTTCGACTTAGTCTCTTGGGAGTCGGCATTAATAAGCCCGCACAAGGTGTCAGCAAAACCTCCCATCAGCCCCAGGGGCAGAATCCGCCCATTTCACACAGAGGGCAAGTTCAGAGCAACACAGGCCCGCCAGACCCCCCCGCTCCTGGGGCCCAGTGAGGTGTGGGGTGGGAGAGCTGCGGATGTGCAGAGGGAACAGGCGTGACCTGCGGCAAGGGCACAGGTCAGACCTGAAGGAGGCCAGGCAGCAGCCCCAGTGCACTCTGGGAGGAACAAGTCCTACGGCGTGACTTCCCTCATGAAGAGGGAGCAGCAATAAGAACAGCTAGCCCAGCCCGGCTGCGGAGGCTCCTGTGACTTCAGAAGAGGCCCGAGCACCTCCCTTCCACCTGCCGCACCTGCTGGTCTCGCCCTTCCACTCCCCTGCTCCCTTGCGGCACCGCCCTGGCCTCTTTTTCTCAAATATTCCAAGTGTGTGGAGGGCCTTTGTCCCTGCTGTTCCGTCCGCCTGGAATCCAGCTCTCCCAGGGGTTCCCTTGGCTGGTCCCAGCACAAATGTCACCTCCTCCTGAGGTCCTCCCTGACCACCCATCATCCTCTTTCATCTCATCCCCTTTTCCGGTCTTCTTATCCCCTTTTCTTGTCTCATCTCCACTTATTGACGGCTTAGCCCCCCTGCTCCAGAAGACAAAGTCTCTGGTTTCTACTATATCTCAGCACTCAGAACAGTGGCTGGCACATGGTAGGTCATAGTTAAACAACCACAGAATGAAAGGGAAAAGGAAGGCATCAAGCAACACAGGGTCTGATGCCAGGACCAGGACGCCGGCGGGAGGGAGACAGCAAGTACCTGTGGACTGGGCCAGATGACGGCCCTCCCCTCCCCACTGGGGGTTGGTTCCCTGCATCGACGGTGCTGCGGGACACACTGGGGGAGGGGCTGGCTTCCCAGCGGGAGTGGGGAAGCCTGGTGGGTTTACAGAGAAGGTGAAATGGCCTGGAACATGAGGAATAGCAACACTCTGGGAGACTGTGTGGCCATTAAAAATGGCAAGTGTAAGAAATACCATGTGCAGGGGAGAAAGCCCACGCAGAATTGCATCAAGGCTGAAGACAACCACAGGAAAGCGGACTCTTACGGCAGCCTTATTTATAACAGCAAAACGCTGGAAACAACCTTGCTATCCAACCACGGGGGAGCAGGTAAATAAACTCCGCCTGGCACAGACACCCCATGGGGCACCCTGCAGCTGATCCTACAAAACTAAGAAAGCAAAAAAACCTTGAAATGGTATATGTCATATGATCTCAACAAAAGTAGGGGAAAAAGTGGGGAAAAAAGACTGGAAGGAAAAAGACTGGAAGGAAATACAGGGACGTTGTTGCTGGGTGGTGGGTTGACAGAGGAAGATTTCAGTTTTTTTCTTGGTTTTTATCTTTCCAAAATGGTCTACATTTAACAATAATTGCATACTAATCAGAAAGAAAGAAACTTAATATAAAAGAATACTCTTTTTTAATGTTTATTCATTTTTGAGAGACAGAGTGCAAGTGGGGGAGGGGCAGAGAGAGAGGGAGACACAGAATCTGAAGCAGCTCCAGGCTCTGAGCTGTCAGCACAGAGCCTAAGGTGGGGCTCAAACCCACGAACCATGAGATCATGACCTGGGCCGAAGGTGGATGCTTAACTAGCTGAGTCACCCACGTGCCCAATGTTTAATTTTTTTTTTAATTGGAGACAGAAAAAGGAAGAACCGTGAAAATGGTCAATAGGAGGACTGAGAACAGAATCCCAGCTCGGGCACCAAGTGGGGCAAATCCCTCCTCCACTGTGGCCCTCAGTCTCCTGGTCTGTCACCTGGTATTCACCACCCTTGTCGCCCACTGTCATTGTGGAGTCCAGGCCTTGGTAGAAAAGGGTGCAACTGTGCCCAGCACCTAGGAGGTTCTCAGTACATATTACCCTCTGCCCTGCAAGCAAGGGAGACCCCAGCCCAGGATCCCAGGGTCCTTCCAATGACTATAGTCTAGCAGGTGGGCAGGGAGTGGTCCCCAAATCCTTTGGATCTTGTACCCCCTCTGTATAAAAATGACTGTGCATTCCTCTGCAATAACACACATGTATTATTTATGACTTATCCACGGGTTACCATATCTGTATGTCACTCACGTTATAAACATAGACAAAACTAGAAAAAACGAACATGTGATAGAAAACAAACATAAGCTAAAGATCTTAATATTTGTTTCCATCCTCTTCCTCAAGAGGCTGTCCTGGGTGTGTCACCCACACCCCACTCTGGAGGCCACTGGCAGAGACCACTGAGGTCTCGGTAGGCACAGAGCGCCAGCAGTCAACAGTAGTTCAGACGGAGGTCTGTGGTTTGGGCTGGTTTATCTTTGAACGAAACAAAACAGCAAAGAGCAAGCCACTCAAACCAGAGCCTGACCCCTCAGGTCTGGGGAAGCCCTGGTGTCTCGTGGGACCTGGGCTTTCCGTCTCTCTGGGCAGTCTCTCCGCCTAGAACTTGAGGGAGCTGGGCCAAGTGGCCTCTGGGGAAGGGGGGGGATCCTCTCTGCTGTCCTCAACCATCATCCCCTTGAGCCCCTTCCCACACATGTGAGGGAGGCGGCCCCTCCTGGGAGTGATTTACAACCTCCTGGGGCCTGGCCACACCATAATATACAGCTGTCCCCCTGCCTGTCCCCTAGGACCTCTACCAACCAGAGCCAGACACCCAGAAGCCCCCAGACATAAATCTTGAGGCCCAGTTCCATCAGCACAGAAAGCAAGCAGTAAATCTGAGGCTCCGGGGTCTCTGGAAGCAAAGCTTCCTGGGAGAATTCATTTTCTTCCCAGGATAAATGACCCTCACTGGACTGGCGAGGGGAAGCATTTGTTCACACAGTTGAAAAATGGTTGTTCAAAGGGCACCGCTCCATGGGGTTCCCCAGCTGGGCTGATCGCTCCCAGGGCCCTCCAGGACAGGGGCCTCTTGGCAGATCTCTCACACCCAGCCCCCTAAAATCCAACCCCTGCATGCCCCTCCCCACCTCAGCTCAGTGACAGGCTCTAGCATAAACCCCCAAGGCCAGGAGGAGTCCCAGGCAGGCAACCCCACGTGCATCCAGGCCCGGCCCTCCACATCTGTCCGCTGCCACGTCTGGCCCACTCTGTTGCCTATGTCCCCCTGGTCTGGGCTTTACAGTCTCAACCCTGCAGAGCAGACAGGCCAGAGGCCAACCTGAAGCCACCATCCAGCCCTGTGACCTGAACAAGCAAACCCACCTCAAATCCTTCCCTCTTTTGTAAAATTACATGAATCCCAAAGGGGAATATAAATCTGAATAGCCATTTTGGAGAGCTGTGTGGCACCGAGTGCTAGGAGCAGTCTATTTCTCAACCCATCGGTCTTATTGCGGCCCTTTGAAAAATACAAATGTTTTAATCACACCTCATTATGTACAATGTATCTCATGATAAAGAGTTGCAGACAGCATGCCGCTATTTGTGTAAAAAGAAGGGTGTGCGTAGAGCGAACAGGTAACAGAAGGTACCTTCAGCAGAAGGGGTGGGGGTTTGGCCAATGGGAGCAGAGGTTAGAGAGAGACCACTGACGTGGTTTCATCTGAGCCACGTGACCCTCATTCTCATGCTAGTCTGCTATTGACAGACCATTGGTTTATCTCCCCTTTTCCTCTCCATTAACACCGCAGTGAATGTCTGTGTCCATGTTGCCGTAAGCATCTGTGCTAGATTTTTCCCTAGACGAGAAAATACTTACAATACTTGGAAAAGGAATGGCTGGGTCAAAGGGTGTAAGCATTTTCCATATTGACAGATAACTTGTCCAGCTGCCCTCTTATATGCCTCCCCTTCCTGCATATGTCAGCTTCTGTTTCCCCGGGGACCTCGCCAACTCTAGATGCTATGAATTTTTTAACTTCTCCTTGATATTGATGTTGTGTCGTTTTTTCTGTGAGCATTTTCCTCATGGTAACAGAATAATCCCCTAAAATGTTGAGGTCGCCCTTCTTTTCATTCACTTTCTGGCTATTTGTGTATCTTCCAGTAACTTCCTGCTTGAATTCATGACATTCCTCCTAGATTCGTGTCTTTTCCTATGGGTTTGCAGGAAGTGCTGATATACATTGGCTACTAGTCTTTACCTGTGACGTATGCCGGGAAGACTTCCCTCCCGGCCCGTGGCTTGCCTGGGAGCCTGGTCAGTACTGCCTTTGGTCCCACATACCTTCTACATTTTTATGTAGTCCAATTTTTCAATCTTTTCTTTCACAGCATCTGCTCTTATAGCTTCTGTTTCCTCATCTGATAAGGGTGATAACCTGACCATGCACGGTTGTTAGGAGCAGAGACAGGGTGAGAAAGGCACCCGCAGTGCTGGGCAAGTGCTCCTAGCACGGTCATTTTGGGGGTCTCTCTGCCTCACCTTGCCTCCCATCCCCTAGCAGCCAGCAGATGCTTCCTGAACATGCCACCCTCCTGCTTTAAAACCCTTCAGCTGGGGGCGCCTGGGTGGCTCAGCTGGTTAAGCATCCTACTTCGTTCCAGTCACCATGTCACAGTTCATGAGTTAGAGCCCACACTGGTTCTCTGCTGTCAGCACAGGGTACACTTTAGATCTTCTGTCCTCCTCTCACTGTCCCTCCCCTGCTTGCATGCTCTCTCTCTCTCTCTCAAAACTAAATAAACATTTTTTTAAAAATTAAGGGATGCCTAGGCAGCTGAGTCGGTTAAATATCCAAGTCTCGATTTTGGCTCCAGGCATGATCTCACTGTTTGTGAGTTAGAGAACAGAACGAGGCAGGTACTGCACACCAGGCAGGGAGAAGCTGCTTGGCTCGAGAGAGGGCCCCGAGCACAACCAGAGCTCCGGCCAAGTCACAGCCCCTCTGAGCCTCGACAGCCTCGACAGCGGCCCATGGCGAGTGAGGGATGCAAATCCGAGCCAGGGCCAAGTTCACATGAGGTGCACAGAAAGGCTGGTTCCTCCCTTCCCTTCCCTATCCCATTTCCCCACTCACTTAGTGGGCACCTACTGTATACCAGCTCCTGAGCTGGGTGCTGCACACCTACAGACACACTGGATGGGGCTCCTGCCCCGGGAACTCTGTCTGGCAGAGGAGGCCGGTGAGTAAGCCTAGTCAGGCTCCCACAGGACAGGGGCTAGCACAGATACACAGTGGGAGAGACGAATCCTGCCATGTCAAGATGAGAGGACAGCGCCGTGGCCTGGCTGGGGCTGGAGCCCGAGGAAGCAGCACTTTGCTGGGCGAAGAAGACAGCCTCTCCAGGCAGATAGGCAGCCCGAGCTAAGGTTCAGATGTGGGGCAGAACAAGGTCTGTGTATGACTAAGGAGGGAAGAAAGGTGACTGCAGCCAGATGGCAAAGGGCCTTAAATATGAGAGGCCTCCAGCTCCAAAGGGAGGTACTGCTTGGCCCTCAGAGTCTTCGTCTGGATTGAACATTTTGAAATTCGGAGGTGGCATGTACAATGCTGGGTTTTTATATCAGATCTGGCATGCCGAGCCCGAGCTCCCAGAAAGTCTATACTCTCTGTCCCCTAGACCCATTTCACTCCCTTCATATGCAAATATTTACTGAGCAAGCATTATGTGCCAGGGAATGTACTGCTTACTGGGGATAGAACGGACAAGACAGACAAGGCCACAGCCCTCACGGCACTTGGATACTAGTGGGAGAGAAGAGCAATAAACAAGGATATAACATAAGGTCAGGCAGCACAAAATGCTGGAAAGGAAAAGAAAGTCATAGGGCTAAAAAGCAGCTATTTTAGATGAGATGGTCAGGGAAGGCCTCTCTGAGGAGGAGGCAATTGCATAGGTCTAAATGAAGTGAGTAAACTGTTTATACAGCAAGACCAATCCGGCAGACAGATCAGCAAGTGCAAAGGCTCTGGGGCCTTCTTCACTCATCTTTTGGGTCACTTGCCCTTTTAAGCATTTAAGTGTGAGGCTGTTCCTGAAAGTAATAGAGCACATGAATAATGTGTAAACAGATGGAAACCATCCCCAGATGTATGTTTCAAATAAAACACCTCTGAGCAGTGGTGAGGGAGACATGGGAAACAGACATGAATGAAAGACATGGTATGATTTGTTTCCAATAGGAAACAGGATGGCATTTTTTCCCAAGGACAAAGAGGCAGAGGAGGCTCATCATACATGGAACATGGAACATTAAAATTTGAGCAAAGGACAGAGAAACCAAGGGCGGGGAGGGGAGGGCAGGGAGCAGGGAAATCCTCATTTCTTCCTCACTAGCTATATCATCTTTCACACTCTGAAAGGTGGGAGGCAGAAGTTGGGGAAGAGAAACTAAGAATACTAAATCCTCCACAGCCCCAGAGCTGGTTGTTGTTCTTCTTGCTGTTTTGTTTGGTTTTCCCAACCCTATCTGGGACGCTGCTTTAGAAAGTCAGGTGTAAAGGAAATACTATGGTGGGTTTCATTTGTTTCCCAATCCCCTTCCTAAGCAAAATTCAACTGTGAATTCCTTGCCCTTTTACCCACAAAGTAGAAGAGAAAGAGATATTATTGTTCTAAAGACGGAGAGAGGAGAAAACAAAAAAAAAAAAAAACACGCAGATCTCCGATCTTATACCAACCTTCTCAGCCGGAGTGGGGGAGGCGATTCTGCAAACTGACATCACGGTCCATGTCACGGGACATAACTTCCACCGCTCAAAGCTTTATTTGCATTTTTAGAGATACAGGGAAATGTTGAACATCAGCTCCAGGGTTGACACTGCAGTTATTAAAACCAAACAAAAGATGCTTTCCCAAGTCTAGCTGATTCTTCTTAAATTTATCTGGGCCCCCACTACCTGATTTAAGGCAATGAGCAGATGTTTCCCAGCAGGAAGTACATTAGCCCCAGATGCTGTCGCTTTGTTCAAGTCCTGCACACACATTCCCTGGCAACCACACACGCACACACGCACACAGAATTCGGGGCAACAAACACTCACAGCTCCCCTTCCGGCACTTGGCATGCCCGCATGGACCATTTGTAACCTCTGCCTGCAGTTCTGACAGAGAGCTGAGCAGTGGGAGTGAGTAGCCAATCAGATCCCACCCTACTGTCTTCCTGTTGTCTCCTAGGTAACCGGCACAGGGACACATCAGCTAGCTGGGTTCCGCGGACAGACAGACACACACACACACACACACACACACACACACAAACACACAAAGTCCACAATTGCAGAGATACTAAATGCGTCTGTCAGAACCCTAGACAGCTCCCCAGGGCGGCATTCAATGCCTTTGGTTCCTGCCTGTCTGGCAGCCTCGGCCCCTACAGTTTTACCACCTCCGCTCCTTTACTCATGCCATTCCTCTGCCTGGCATGCCTCTCCCCACTGCCATCTCTATCTCTCAAAACCTTGCTCATCCTCAGAGCCAGCCCAAATCCTTGGTCAAGACTTCCAATGGCTCCCAACACAGAATAAGATCCACACTCCTTCCCCTACGGTGATCTGGCCTTTCGTGATCTGGTCCCTCCAGTCTCATCAATCCCCTCTCTCTCCTCCTTTTCTTCCTCTAACAGGTCAAACTGGTCCTCTCCACATGATGCCCTGTGGACCAGGCCTTTTCTTGGTACCTGCTGTTCCCATGCCTGCTAGCTCTGCTTTCTGTGCTTGGCATGCCTGAGCCCTCCTGCTCTTTAGTCTTAGCTCAAAAGTCACCTTTCAGAGAGGCTTTCCCTGACCACCCGTGGCTGCCCAACAAAGATGTCCCCTCCCTGGGACTCCACACGACATCGCCTACTCTGCTCTTGTGCTGTGTTCATCTCACTAATGACTCTAGAACTGTCCCATACCTATTTATACTTCCTTACTCTCTGTCTCCCCTCCCAGAACGTGACGTCTGTTACAGCAGGGTCTTCTCTTGTTCATGGCCATATCCCCAGCACCCGGAACAGGGCCCGATAAATATTTGTTGAATGAACAAAAAGCCATTTCCCCCTCACTGCTTCTATATTTCCCCATGTCTCTAATAAGACAAGATGACTTCTATTAACCCTCCTGGCTCACGTTCCAAGAGTCCATTAGAAAGCAGAAAGGACTGGCATAAGGAAGAAAATTAATCAGGCCACACCACGGGAAGGATCTGCAGGTGGAAACTGACCTCCACCGGGTTGCAGCGTCCCCCTCCTCCGAGCAGCCTGCCCACTCAGAACTGCTGCTTTCAACTTCACGTTCCCCAAGCACTGCGCACCTTGAACTTTTGTTATCTGACAGACTGGGGGCAACGTGAAGCTGAGGACCGGCACTTTTTTTTTTTTTAATGCCACATAGAGCCTGGGGGAGGGGGGCGGGGGAGGCTCAGGAAGCATTTACTGCAGTGAATAGAAGAAATGTCTACAGGACCACAAACATCAAGGTGGAATTTCATTAGAACACAAGTTACACATGTGCGCACGTGCACACACACACACGCACACACACACTCAGAAGCATCGTGAAGCTGGAATCGGAGTTCCCCAATCCCAGTGGCTGGCTGGGTCTTTCTTCAACAGACATGACTATTACTTTAGGTTCCAAAAACTGCACCGTGATTTGGGCACACGTGCAGTCCAAGCATGTGGGAGCATCACCACGCTCTCAGCCAACCTCCTTGGGTAAGGCTGGAAGGTGGATTCAAGGAGCCACGTGGCAGACACAACCTGATCGGATCCCCCTAAACCCTAGGAGTCGAGAGCCTCAAGCCTCATAACCCAGAAATCTACACCAAATCCTGAGTTCTCCAGTGACCTGTGTACCAGATTATTTCCCCAAATACAAAGTTAAAGTAGATGTAAAGATCAAGAAAGATGAAGAGCGGGATTAGCATTTCTTGAGCACCCACTATGTGCTAGATTTTATACTGGGCTCTGCTAAATTGATCCCTCGAGACCACCCTGCAAGATTGCCCTTCCCACAACCACCACAACTGAAACCCAGAAGGCGTTAAGTAGTACACCTGAGGTCACAAAACTGCAAAGTGGAGAGGCCTAAGTCTGGGACTCGAGTCTCGTCTCCAAGTCCACTGTTCTCCCTCCAGGGCCTTAAATTATACCACTGAATAAGCAGGTAAGCCGGTTTTATTCAAAATGTCCCTCCCGCTGGCTCTTTGCTGGGGATGACAGGTCTATAGTTCTGTCTCTGCATCTCTCTCTTTCACTCTTGGGCTTGAATGACCTCTCACCATGAGCCTCTTATCAAGCCGGACCCATGTACCAAAGCCTCTCATTTGAGACCCAGCCCACAGGAACCAATGTTCCCATGGCCCAGAGAAAGCCAGGGATTTTGTCTTTTTAAAATAGTAATTTCCTGCCAGCGCGGGTGGATGCACCAGCCACACTCTGATTTAGTGCTGAGCTCAAGGATCAATCCCAAGATTTTCCAAGGAAAACTCAAATGCTGGGTACCTCCTGGCATTGAGGAAAGGAGAAGTGGCTTCCTGTCAAAGGATGTGGTCAAGTGGCAGGCCAAATGACTGTAGGTATCATGAGGCCCACATACCCCATACATGTCATATGTGAGCCTCACTGACACCCATGTGCATCTCAAACATGACACCCACAAACCTCTGTGCACACCTCACACACACACCATCCACTTACCTTACCCATGCCCCCCTACACACACACACACACACACACACACACACACACACACACACAGCGTGGGGAATGCAGGCCAATCAGGAACATGAGAGCAATATCCTCTCTTCCAGGACATCAAAGCTGCCACTTCTGAGCCTGCTCTGGGCTATGTGGTATGCCAGGCTGAGACCTCATTTCAGCCCCATAGGAATCCTGCAGGACACATTAGGCCCTCCCCTTACAGATACAGAAAGTGAGCCTCGGAACACAGGGAATGACTTGTGCAAGATCCCAGAACATGCCTGTGGTTTAGCTGCCCTGTTTCCTGAACCACCTGCAAGATTGCCGTCGTCGTCGTCGTCTTCTTCTTCTTCTTTTTAATGTTTACATATTTTGAAAGAGAGCATATGAGCAGGAGAGGGGTAGAGAGAGAGGGAGAGAGAAAATCCCAAGCTGGCTGCACACTCAAACTCATGAACCGTGAGATCATGACCAGAGCAGAAATCAAGAGTCAGACTCTCAACCGACTGAACCACTGAGGCGCTCCAACACTTCCTTCTTAATGTCCTCTGTTCCTCCGGGGGCAGCTCCACTGATTAGGGGCATTCCTCGGAGATCTCCTCCTTGTTGGTAGCCTTATCTGTCTGCTTCCTCCCTCTACCCCGGAAGGAAACCTGGGCACCCTCTGTGCCGACTCAGGTTGGAGGAAGAGTGGAAGGTCCGCCCAATCCACTGGGCAGAGCTACGGGCCTGCCAGGGTCTGGCCAACACCAGGTAAGGCCGGATGAAGGTCTAAGCAAGACTCCACGGGCTCTGCTTCCAGGCGCTCAGCACCTAGGGCCACAGGTTACAGAGGTTACAGACCTGACTTAACCCCGGGGACAGGGCAGGAGGAGGAGGAGCTGTCACCCTCTCCCTCTCCTCCTGCATGCCCCACGCAGGAGCTTCAGGCCAGCGCTGGAAATGAGTCCTTTCCAATGAACGGAGCCAGGAGCACCGTGCGGAGGGATACAAGGGAGGCCTGGCCCACCCGAATCTTGCCGGCCACAGAGACTTGGGTGCACGTCCCAGCTTTATCACCTACTGGCCCTGTGACCTTGGGCGGGAGGTTTCTCCTCTCTGAGGCTCAGTGTCCTCACCTGTAAAGTGGAAAGAAAAACAGCGCCCTCCAGCGGGCGAGGCCGTGAAGGTTAAGGACAGAAGCAGACGTCAGGCTCCAGGGCGCACAGTCCGCGGTACCGGTAAGTCCGCCATTATGCGCCCCCCTAAGTGAGCAGAGGGTGGGCGACTGCCATTCCCACCTCTCTCTGCCCCCGACTCACAGTCCTAGCAATTCTTCATTAGCACTGAATCCGAACTTTCCTCGGCAGTGGCGGGGCCAGCGCGCCGGTCCTTCTTCCTCCCCACTCCGCCACGGCGGTGCAGACAACAGGTACAGGGGAGGAGCAGCCCCGGAGGCGCCCCGGCAGAGGGGGCTGCGCCGCAGCGCTGCGGAAGGGCCGGGCCCGGGTCCGGGTCGGGGGCAGTGCGGCCGAATCTCCCCGCCACCCCGCACCCCCTCCCGCCTCCAGCGGCTTCGCAACTTTGACGAACTGGAGACTGTGGGGTGGGCGCGGGGGGTGCCGCCGGGGCATGCGAAGGAAAAGTTGGGTCCCGACGACTGCAGCGTCGGCAACCGAAGTCCCCGCAGTGAGTACCCGCACGTCCCGACCCCCGGCAAACTCGCGGGGCGCCGGGAGGCACGTGGTCGCCGCGCCGGCCGGGGCTCGCCCCGGGAACCGGGCTCGCGGGCGGGTTGGGGGCCGCGCCCTCGAGGGCTCGGAGCCTGCGCCCCCCTGCGCGGCCCCCTTGCCCCGGGTCCCACGTCCGCGCGCCCCGCCGAGCGCCCCAGCAGGTCTGGCCGGCCGGGCTCCGCTCCGCACCGCGTGTCCTGCGGTGACCCTGCAGGCTCCGCGCCCGCCCTTCGCCGCCCGCGGACACTCTCCGCGAGCGCCCCCGGCCAGCTCCGCGCCGGGTCCGCGCCCCGCGCCGGTGCTCACCGGCCTGGGCAGCGGCCGCGTCCTACCTTCGTCCGGCAGCCGCTGCAGGCAGAGCGCGAGGTTCCTCCGCCAGCCCCGCATCCCCGCGGCCGCCCTGCGGCCCGGCGCCTCGCCAGCCCGACCCCGGCCCGGGCCCCGCCCCCGCGGGGCCGGGCGGCGCAGCGCAGCGCTGGGGAGGGCCGCGGGCCCGGGGCGCGGCGGGCATGGGCGGCCGCTGAGGGTCGGGGGGTGTCCCGGCGGCCGCCAGGCGCTCGGCTCGGCTCGCGGGCCCGCGGCTGAGCAGCGACGCTCGCCGAGAGCGCGCGCTTTCCCCGGCGCTGGGGGCGGGGCGGGGCGGCGGGCGGGGGCGGGCGCAGCGAGCGAGCGAGGCCGCGGGAGGACCCCGCGGGCCCCCGCGCGCTCTCGCCCCTGGCGCCCCCGTTTCCAGCCTCCCCACCCCAGCGCTCTCCGGGTCACGTCCTAATGACGCTAATCACCACCAATTAATCAGTGAATGCGTGCGTGAAACAATGAACGCGTAAATAAATGGGCGAAGAAGTGAGTGGATGAGTGAATGAAGGGGTGTATAGAGAAGTGAGAAGATGAGTGCCTGAATGAATGAATGAATGAGCTAATGAATTGCTGAATGAGAAAATAAATGAGTGAAGGAATGAGTGAATGAGTGAAAATAAACGGGTGAAGGAATATGTAGATAAGTGAGGGAATAAATGCATGACCTGCGAATCAGTGATTGAGTGCACCCTGGCCTTGAGCCTATTAGAGGCCTAAGACCCTCCCCAGAAGCCCTCACGCCTGCCTCAGAGGGAGGCCTCTGAGTAGCATCTTGCAGAGCAGACACAGGAGGCCCAGAGGGGGCGGGGCCTGTCCCTGAACACACAGCACAATGGAGGCCAGTAGGGAGAAGGTGGTCTTTGTGTAGGCCTCGTCTACTACTGCACCTAATCACAGTTGCCCTCCCTCTGCCTGGTAGCCATGGAGCTCACCAGGTCTCAGAGATTCTGGGAAGAACAGCCAGGGGAAGGGGCACAGAAGGGTCCCATCCTCAGAAGTCAGATTTGCTTCCTCCACGGGAATGGAGGGGGGCGGGTAAAGGGGAGGTGGGTGTACCATCCAGATAAGGGAGTACTACACTGCCATGAAAAGGACATTCTTTGGAAAAGGGCAAAATGAGGAACAGTGTTTATAATCTGTGCAGAAAACAGGAGGGAAGGCTCTACATTCATATTTGCTCAAGTATATGGAAAATTATCTCCAGTGGAAATGCTGGTCCCTTGGAGAATGGAAATCATGTGGCCAGGGACAGGTGTGAGAGACTGACTTTTCATTGATTCCCCCTTTGTGCCTCTTGAAATGCATTACTTGTCCAAAAAAATAATCTAAATTAGAAAATTTTGTTTTTAAATTTAGATTATTTTTTTGGACGGAAAGAGACAGAGTGCGAGCAGGGGAGGGGCAGAGAGAGAGGGAGACGCAGAATCTGAAGTAGGCTCCAAGGCTCCAAGCTGTCAGCACAGAGCCCGATGTGGGGCTTGAACTCACGAACCGCGAGATCATGACCTAAGGAGTCTGACGCCCAACTCCTTACCCAGCCAGGAGTTGTCAGAACTGGCATTTAAACCGAGATCTGGGGGTGCCTGGGTGGCTCAGTGAGTTGGGCATCCGACTTCAGCTCAGGTTATGATCTCATGGATTGTGAGTTGGAGTCCCGCATCAGGCTCTATGCTGACAGCTCAGAGGCTGGAGCCTGCTTCCAATTCTGTGTCTCCCTCTCTCTGTCCCTCCCCCACTCATCCTCTGACTCTCTCTCCTTCAAAAATAAATAAACATTAAAAAAATTTAAACTGAGATCTGCCCAGCTCCAAGCACACCAGAAAGCACCGCCCACACAGACCATCTGATATATTTATCACCTGTTCATGCTCCTAAGCCCCTCAGATGGGTCCTATCCCAGCCCTGTATTAATTCTGAATTATTCATCACTTCAGTAAGTAGGGCACAGGCCAAGGGGTTTCGGGAAAGGGAGGGCAGACCCACACTTGGGCCCCAGTCTGCAGAGTGCTGACTCCAGAACTTGTCTTAATGGCTGTGAGCTTGACAGGGAAGTGAGTCTCCCGGCAGCAGAACTGTGAATCACTGCTGTCTGCACCCAGATTGATGAGCTCCACAGCCAGGCTGCCCACTGCTCCGAGGATGACGGGGCCAGGGTGGCTGAAGGGAGAGGCAAAGATGCCAGCACCAAGGTCAGGAGGCCCTGGCAGAGGAGGGCAGGGCACCGGATAGAAGTGGCGGCGGCACGAGAGATAGAGACATTAGGAGGCTGGACGGCTTGATTGAAAGGAGAGTGTGCTGGTTACCCATTGTTGCAAATCAGGCCACTCTAAACTTAAGTGGCATAAAAAACAGTGTATTATGGTCACGAATTCTACGGGTCAGGAAATTTGGGCAGGACAGAGGGGCTGTCTCAGCTCTGTGATATCAGAGCCTCAGCAGGGGAGATTTGAAGGCTGGGACTGTAATCAGCTCGGGGCTTCTTCACTCACTGGTGCCTAAGCTGGAATGACTCAAAAGCTGGCCTCAGCTGAGACTCTTACCCCAAGTGCCTACCAGGGGCCTCTCCATGTGCCCTGGGCCTCCTTGCAGCATGGCAGCCTCAGGGCAGTTGAACCTCTTACACGATGCTCACAGCAACCGGGTCGTAGCAGGTGTAACAGAGCAGGTGTGCCGCAGCACAGGGTGGGAGCCGCAGCCCCTTTCATGAGCTAGCCTCGGAAACCATGCAGCACCACTGCTGGCTAGCCTCGAAGCAGTCACAAGCCTCCCAAATTCCAGGGAGGTGGCGCAGACCACCTCTTGTGGAAGGCATGTCAAACAATCTGCGAGTATTTTTGAAACGCGCAGAACAGGCGAAATATAGGAGGAAAGAAGAGGAGGGAGGGTAACAGAGGAAGTCCTATGCCCTGGAGGAGGAGTAAGAGAAAAAGTAATAGGGGTGTGGAAGAGTCAGAGAAGAAATCATTTACTAGGAGGAGAGATGAAGGAAGGTGTCATAGTAGAAAGAGAAGAGAAGCAGTATGTGCAGAGGTAGTATTTAGAATGGTAGTAAGAAAGGGGCGCCTGTGGCTCAGTTGGTTAACTGTCTTGATTTCAGCCCAAGTCATGCTCTCAGTTTGTCAGGCTCTGCGCTGACAGCCTGGAGCCTACTTAGGATTCTCTCTTTCCCTCTCTCTCTCTGCCCCCGACTGAGAGGAACTTCAGTAGGATTGGGAGAGGAAGAGTCGAGAGAGAGAGAGAGACAAACAGACAGACAGTATGCAAACAGAAGAACAATATTTGGGGAGTAACAGAAAGGAAAAATCACAGCAAGTGAGCAACGTTGCCATAAAATAGGACGGGAAAATGTAGCAGTAATAGGAGAAGCAGCAGGAGTGATGTGATCAGAGGAATAGAAAAAGGAAGAGGGGCGAGAATGGGGGAGATGCTAATTAATGAATGAAGGCAGGAGTAATGGGAGGGGGTGTGGCAGAGTGGTTTAGGACCCAGACCATTCCGGAAGCAGGGACCTGGTTTCAAATCCACCTCCAAACTGCACCTCTGGTGCATTTCTGAACTGTGCCTCAGTCTTCGTAGCTGTTAAGGTGGCGTGGTGATACTAATCACATCTCCCTGATACAGTTGTAAATAGTTAATACACTAAAGCATTTAGTGCCTGCCTGGCTCACAGTGGGGCCTATGTATGTTAGATACCATTACTAGTTCTGTTAATACCGTAGAAATGGGAGAGGTCCCCTGAGCAACAAAGGCTGCAGGGGGCGCCTGTTAAGGAAGTAGGTACGGCGCCTGGCCTGTTGCTGCCTTGCTGCTGACCAGGGCATGGCTACTCCTCAAGGGCCCAGCCCACCACCCACCACATTTGGGTCATGGTGCTCCCCACCCCACAGCCTCTGAGCAAGGCCGTGTGTAGGAGGTAGGGTGAGAACTAAGCAGGGACAGAACTCAGACAAGGTTACTCACCAAGGAGTGACAGAACCTGGGCTTCACCCCAGGCTTCCAGACTCCCTCCGCCCTGGGCTCTCCAGAAAGAAGGGGTACACGCATGATCGGCATTCCAGGCACTCAGGGCTGGTACACTAGAGCCCTCTTGAGTCCCGACTCTGACTGCATTTCTTGGGAACCTAACTGCCTTAGGTTGGGAAGGCAACAGAGCACAGCCAGGTCTGGTCTGATGATGTGTAGGAGCTGAGCAAACCATTGGAGTGTGGGAAGGAACTAGTACTGCTTCTCTTTCTCCTTATTTAAGATTTACTGGTATTTAATACATGGATTGAGTGTGGTACATATATTTAATTTATAAGTGTGTGCACCTTTTGAGGGTGCGTGCTCCCAGTTGTTTTATCAAGGGAATGTGAGACCACACAAAAGTTCAGAGAACCCCGTGCAAGCGTAATCACACTGTGCAAAGCAGCCCTCCAGGAGAAGGTTATGTTCAATCACCTGCTAACAATTACTCTGCAATTACTGTGGGACCCCCAGCAGGGCTCCAGAAAGGCCTCTGTGCTCTGGTCTGAGCTCCCAGAACAGGACCTCACACCTCGCTCCTCTTTTCACGCCCTGAGTCTGGGGTTGACCCCCGCAACATCCTGAGCTTTTACTTCACTCCTCCCAATAGCTGCTGTCAAAAAATCGGTAGTCTACTTTTTTATACATCCCTCCTCTTTCTAGAAAATTATGTAGATAATTCCAAATGGATTGCCCAAAGCGGCATTGAGCACTGGAAAGATCAATGGCTTCAGAGTCACTCAGGCCTACGTTCAGATTTCCACTGCACCGTTTCATTCATTCACTCAGTGGTTATTTGCTGAGTGCCTACTATGTGCAAGCCATTCCACAAAATCTTTGCTCTTACGCAGCTTACATCCTATGGGAACAGCTTATTTGCTGTGTGACCTCAGGTGGGTCACTGTACCTCTCAGAGTGTCAGTTTATCTGTCTGTGAGGTGGGGTTCATAACCTTGCAGGGCAGCTGTGATGAGAGGAGGTCTGGGGCCTGGGGCGTTCAATGGAAGGCATCCCAGGCGCTTATACCTGGAATAAACCTCAGCCCAACCCCCTTATTCTGCAGCTCTTGGCAAATGCTGTCGAGAGAGGGACAGCGACTCCTCCGAAGCCATTCAGTGAGGTGGGGCCAAGCAAGCACTGGAGCCCAGGGGCCTTCTCTTGTTCCTCTTTCCTCGAGTCTCAGGTTCTCTGCATGGTCCAGCCAGGGCTGAGGAAGACATCATGTTCCCAGGTGGAAAGAAAGTACTCTGACTCTAGAGCCTACCTTCACCTTGTGCCTGCCCCCAAACCCGGAAGCCAGCTTCTTCCCCACACTTCACCACCACGTGGTCATTGCAGGAAATGTCCCTCCCCCCGCCCCCTTTGAGAAACAGCAGCATGCAGTGTCTGGGCCACAACAATGGCTTGGGAGCCCCAGGAAGCCCGGCATCTTAGTCCTGTAGAAATGACTCTTCTTTATTACCAGTTCAGCCACAGACGTTCAGGGAAAGGCCCAGCACCATGCGGGGAACAGCGAGGAGGAACACGCACAGGGCCAGGATCAGTCTTTCTTTTCTCACCCCCTCAAGTTCAGCTCCATCCACAAACCTGCACATCTTACTCAGCAAAGCAAAAGTCTGTTCCCTGCCCCATGCTTTTGTTAAAAAGACCAGTTAGTGGGCCTGCTGTGGGAAGTCTCACCCTTTCTCTGGCTACAGGGGCTCACCCAAGGATGATTTCATCGAATGCCCAGAAGTCTCTACTCTAAAGAGTCGTGGGATATACCCCCAACTTTCAGTGGGAGGACTGAAGGTTAAAGCCCACCAGTAAGATGGGGAACCACAGGCAAACCAAGACTTGTAACATTGTAACCCAGACCTGAGACAACTTAGCCTTTGATTGGATTTAAGACTGTATTTCCAAACTCTAGTCTGTCACAGGAAAGGGCAACATCTTATCTGGAGAGGAATAACAACATGAAGATCCTCTCATGTGCAATATCTGGCATTCAATTTAGGGGAAGAAAAAACTTTTTCTTAACCAGACACATAAATAAACAAAGCAAAATGGAAAAAAAAAAAACCCTGATAGAAATAGACCCAAAGTAGACCCAAATATGAGTGTTATCAGATGCAGACTTTAAAACAACTGTGATTGATATGTTCAAGAAGCGGTAAGACATGAAGAATTTTTTTTTTTTTTTTGCAAATAGTTTATTGTCAAATTAGTTTCCACATAACACCCAGTGCTCATCCCCACAAGTGCCCTCCTCCATGCCCACCCCTCCTCCCCCCCACATCCACCAGTCCTCAGTTTTTGTCAGCATTCAAGAGTCTCTCATGGTTTGCCTCTCCCCCTTTCCCCCACCATTTCCGCCCTTCTTCTCCCCCTTGGTCCTCTGTTAAGCTCCTCCTAATCCTCCTATACGTGCACACATATGATATTTGTCTTTCTCTGCCTGACTTATTTCGCTCAGCATAACACCCTCAAGGTCCATCCATGTTGCTACACATGGCCAGATTTCATTGTTTCTCATTGCCATGTAGTATTCCATGGTATAGATAAACCACATCTTCTTGATCCATTCATCTGTTGATGGACACTTAGGCTCTTTCCATGTTTTAGCTATTGTGGAGAGTGCTGCTATGAACATTGGGGTACATGTGCTCCTATGCATCAACATTTCTGTATCCCTTGGGTAAATTCCTAGCAGTGCTATTGCTGGGTCATAGGGGAGTTCTATTGTTAGTTTCCTTAGGAACCTCCACACTGTTTTCCAGAGGGGCTGTACCAGTTTACATTCCCACCAACAGTGTAGGAGGGTGCCCGTTTCTCCACATCCTCGCCAGCATCTAGAGTTCTCTGAATTCCTCATTTTAGCCACTCTGACTGGCGTGAGGTGGTATCTCAGTGTGGTTTGATTTGTATTTCCCTGATGAGGAGGGATGCTGAGCATCGTTTCATGTGTCTGTTGGCCATCTGGATGTCCTCTTTGGAGAAGTGTCTGTTCATATCTTCTGCCCATTTCTTCACTGGGTTGTTTTTTTTTCGGGCGTGTAGTTTGGTGAGTTCCTTGTAGATTCTGGATATCAACCCTTTATCTGATATATCATTTGCAACTATCTTTTCCCATTCCGTTGGTTGCCTATTAATTTTCTGGGTTGTTTCCTTGGCTGTGCAGAAGCTTTTAATCTTGAGGAGGTCCCAACAGTTTATTTTTGCTCTTAATTCCCTTACTTTTGGGGATGTGTCAAGTAAGAAGTTGCTGCGGTGGAGGTCAAGGAGGTTGTTTCCTGCTTTCTCCTCTAGGGTGTTGATAGTTTCCTGTCTCACGTTCAGGTCCTTTATCCATTTTGAGTTTATTTTTGTGCATGGTGTGAGAAAATGATCTAGTTTCATTCTTCTGCAAGGACATGAAGAATTTTTATCAGAGACCTGGAATCTGTAGAAATAACCAGTTGGAAATTCAAGAGGAAAACACAATCACTGAAATCGAGAACTCAGTCAACGTGTTTACAGGTGATTGTGCACATCTGAAGAGAGGATCTATGAACTGGAAGATAGGTCAGTAAAAACTATGCAGAAAAATAGCTCCAAAATAAAGAGGAAAAGTAATGGAAAACACAGGAGAGAGATGTATAGGCAGTAGTGAAGAGGTCTAGCATACAGAATTGGAGTCCCAGAGAGGAGGGCAAAGAGCATGGAGCAGAAGCAGTCGTTCTGATAATGACAAGAATTTGCCAAAATCGATAAAAAGACATCATACTGGGCAGCCTAGGTGGCTCAGTCGATTAAGTGTCTGACTTTGGCTCAGGTCATGATCTTGCAGCTCATGGGTTCGAGCCCCATGTCAGGCTCTATGCTGACAGCTCAGAGCTTGGAGCCTGCTTTTGGATACTGTGTCTTCCTCTCTATCTGCCCCTCCCCTGCTTGTGCTCTGTCTCTCTCAAAAATAAATAAACATTAAAAAATTTTTTAAAAACACCTCAAACCACACTTCCAATAAATGCTGCAAACCTAAACCAGGAGAAATATAAGGAAAACCACACACATACGCCCAAGAGAGTAAAACTGATGAAATTCAAAGGCAATAATACTAATAAGTTAAGAGAAGTCAAAGGGGAAAAAAAGACACATTACCTTCAAAGGAACAATAATCATATTGACAATGAACTTCTTAATAGAAATATTGTAAGGTGGAAGAAAACAGATAACCATTGTGAAAGTACTTGAAAGGAAACAACTATCAACCCTGAATTCTGTATTCAGAGAAAAAAAAATCCTTTAACAGTGAAGGGAAAATAAAGATGCCTACAGACAATGGAGAGAAACGTTGCCACCCCATGGCTGGTCATGTCGATGTATGAAATCAACCATCATGCCATGTGAGCCATAGGCCCTTCTGCCCAGCATGCTCAGAGGGACACACACAGTGTGAACGCATCCCCTAGAATCCGGGGTGATGACATCGTGAACCTGTGGGGGAAAGTAACTGGCATTTATCAGTCCCTGGCAAGTCTGTACCAGGGCTAAAGTATCATCTTATTTCATGCTTACAATCATCCTCAGATGAAGGTTTGCATTTTTTTCCCCTTTAGAGATGAGGGAACTGAGTCTCAGAGAGGTAAAGTGTGGCAGAGCTTGAACCCAAACTTTGTCTACCTCCAGAGCTCACGTTTCTTCCCCCACATCAGCCAGGGCATACAAATGACTGAAACCCAAACATATTAGTTATGGTAACATTTCCTGCTGTATGAGACAGACCTCCAAGTGCATAATGGCTCCAATACCTAAGTTTATTTCTCACTCATGTCAAGTTCAAAACCACCACCTCCCAGCAGTGATTCGAAGATGGGAGTTTCTTCCGTATAGTGACCCCACCATCTCCACCTGGTTGTTTATGTGAAGCTGGGGGAAAGGAAACAGGAGGCAGGAATGTTTGAGAAGGCTT